>CM073595.1:10580000-11975000 GCA_037074705.1 Zhengitettix transpicula
TGTGACTTCATATAATTGTGGAATGACGTCTTCACAAGTGCGGTACTACGTTCCAAGGAAAACCTTATTTCGGCATCATCGCTATATTATCCCCCTTGATGACTTAATCGCACTGCAATGTAAGCTGTTGTCCATTGCTCGCCTTCATGACAGAGGGCAGCAGTCGTCAGTTGTGGATGTTTTTTCTGCCGATATAGGGCCAGAGGTCCTCTTCAGAATGGGATTTGGGATGGAGGTTCTTTTACAATTTTTTATGGAGAAGAGAAGGGCTCAGATGTTTTTAAGAATTTAATATCAATATTTATATTTCGGATTTGATTGTCACCGGCTTTGTTTTGGAAATGGGAAGAATAATTAAGACAAGCGACATCATTCAAACGTTTAATTGGGATTTTGATCAAATAGGCTGGATTTGTTGTTTTTTCGTTCTGAAAGAGAATAGTTTATTTTTAGAAAGAAGAATAGATCATTTTTTGCTACAGAATTTCATCTTTAAGTTACGGTTTCCAACTGATGTTGGAACGGACGGTTAAGGTGTGGGACGCACCAACAAACCAGGAGCATATTTTATGCAGATAAACTCCAAAGATATACGAAAAACACCCGAAAAACATTTCCAAACTATTAGGTTTTGCGGAAATCCGATGTGGCTAATATATCCTAAAGTTCTAGCTGTAGAGACAGAGGTAGTGACCAACTCAGGCCAAGCTTCAGGTCATCGTGTATGATCTAGGACCTTTTTTTATCACTTAGTTGATCAAACTCCATTTGCCAACTCTAATCCACCAGTAAACGCAATATTTTGAACTGATTCAGTTTCCTCTTTAAAAAGGAAAGCTCCATCTAATTTTCTAACCAAACTATACTTACTAGTTTCATACCCAGGTTTTTATATTATTTAGCCTGTGCCTTGCTCCGTTAATTGATACCAAATATATTTTCTGGTATAAAGTTTAGTCATAATTATAAATTTTTACAACAGCTTTGTATTCCAGTTGTGTTAAAATTTAACAGATAATGTGATCTTGTAAAATGAGAGCGACTTGCAATAAATCAAGTAACTAAGAAGTCTTTCAGCGGCTGCAAATATTGGCGGAGCTTGGTACATGCTATTAGCTGAGGGCGTGTTGCTCTTTATCTAGAGATACACTCCTCGAACTGCAAACAAAGGCGCTCCTACTTCTAAATACACTTGACCAGACCATCGCAGATGCAATCAACTCTTTTCTCCCACCAAATTGCATGTGCTGCGGAAACTGGGATTAAATCTTACGCTGATGTAAATCATCTCTCTCTTTCTATATATATTTTAATTCAACAGAAAATTCATAAAAAATATTACTCAACAGCACTACGTTTCGGTATTTATTTATACCCTACTTTTTCTGTCTTGATTTAATTAAATTAAAAATTAAATGATAATTAAGTTGTTTCTGAATTAAAATATGAAAATATGTGGTAAAACTTAGATTCCTGTATAGTTACAATTATATCAATTGAATATTTCAAAACTTATTATTATTATTGTAAAATAAAATATGTTATATGTTCAATATATTTAGTTTTTCTCTTTTTTCTAGATTTAATTTTTACATTTTTAAGTTATCTGATTTATTGAGCTAAATAAAATCTCATTGTATGAAATAAGTAAAACCAATCTTCATTATATTTAAATATCCATAACTGACGGAAATGTCTATTAATATATATATATTTATATTTATTTATTTAACATTATTAAGCAATAGATATCTTTATACATAATTTGTGATTTAACAATTAATATATACAAAGTTAAACATAATGAAAGTAACAATCACAATACAATATAAACTCATAAATGACCTTCATTCATATTTTAAAATATAATAAATAATTCGTATACTTTAATATAAAAGAATTATTTATTTTATTTTCTCTTTTTAACACTGTCCATTGAATTATTATAATTAGAATTTGCATTCTATTAAATTCTATAAAAATCTGAGTCAATCAAAAACTCTAAAATTCAACTGACTAATCAATTTAATGAAGTATATTTTATTAATAAATTTCAAGAAAAATGTAAATCCGTTGAGTAATTTCAGATTTAATAGATGGAATTCACAAAATGGTTGACAAAACTATGATCGATAAACGGCTCAGACAATTTCAACAAATAAGAAATTATTCTAAAAATGTTTATTGAATTGTTTGAATAATTCAGTTAATATTTATTAATTTAAATAAATTAATTTAAATATCATTTTTAATCCCTAACGAGGCATAAATAGCACACCTGACATTGGTGTATTAACCGTTTGTTAGCCATTATTTTTTCATATCCAATAAGACTCAATTTATTCTTCTCTTAATGTGTATTGCGTGTTGCCTTCCGGAAGGGGGAGCTCAACTTTTTCGACGACGAGTATACAATTATTGGATAGAATAAGAAGTCTGTAAATGCAAAGTGGAGGTGGTGGCCCATGGAGAAATAGAGTTGTGATAGATAAACTATAACCGTAAGAAAATGAAGGCTGCATTAATAATTATTGTTTGAAAAATCTGATAACTGTGTACAAAGTTTCGTGAATATATTTCGCTGGTACAGAAATGTAAAATCATAAGCAACTAAAAAATATAAATACTGAAATATTCCGTATATTGATGTTTGAGGAAAATATAATGATTTAAATACCACATTTTATCAAATAGAAAATGAACGGAATCAGCCAACTGCATTTATACTTTTCCCCAGCGATGTGGATTGATTTATTCTGTAAAATTAGTTCTTGTTCGACAGTACGATGAAGAGCGAATCAACCGAAAAGGGTGCAAGTGGGTGAAATTTTCTTGTTAAGAATTCATGGAGCACTGGGGTCGGCACGCCATCTATAATGGACATCGTTCAAGGCCTGCAACTCCCTGGACACTACTATAATTTATTTCTCCTTAATAGCCACCATATTCTTTCTTCTTTCAAGGAACGGTTAGAACCGATCGTCAGAAGGCATGTGAGCAGACAACTGGACTTAAATAACCTACTTGCAAAATTGTTTAATAGCCGTATTAAAATTGAAGTTAAACGCTGGTCACCGAAAGTGGTAAACTCACATTTTAATTCAAGATCAACATAAATGGTAAAATCATCAGTGGATATTAAGAAAAGAAGGATTCAATTAATATTTTGATGAAGATAAAGCACGTGAAATATATTTTCCATTGTTTGAATAAAACAATGTTTAAAGAGAAATTCGATCAAAACTATCCAAGAAATTTAACCAAATTGTTATGCTGAGTACTTTGGAATAGAGAAATCCGCACTTCACAAAATATGAGCAATACTTCGAGAATGCAACCCGGCCGACACCTTTCAGCCCAACGGCGAACTTAGAAAAGAGTTACACGCCTTTGGCGAGAAATACTTTGAATATTACGCATATTAGCAAGTTTTGTTGAAGACGAACTTTAAAATTATACTTATTTTATATTTGGAGATGATTTTTTGAAAGATGAAAGATGATGAGGGCTTAATGCCAAAAGATATTTCGACAACTACATTAAACTCTTGAAAGAGCAAAAGTGTTTATTTTGCGACTGATTAAAACCTGGGGTTTGAATTCAATTAATAGTTACACGATTTTCGAAACAAAATCTTACTGTCGTACTCGGAGATGTTCTATCATTTATATATATATATATATATATATATATATATATATATATAATTTTCATTTTAATTCGTTTTCCAAACTATTAATTAAATTTCATTAATACCAATCTGAGCCACATTATAAATATTCTCACTCCAATTACATAATAACACTGGCCGTCATGTAGACAAATTCCCTATCAACAGTTGTAATTATGAAAAATTAAGAACGCAAATAAGAGATGTTGGTAATTTTATTTATGGGCGTGACGGCTACGGGGGTTGGATAACAATTTTAGTATGTTCAGGACACTTCAGACTGATTCTGAATTGTTAATGCATCAGTAGACTTATATTATATACTACCATTGGCGAATTGTAAATGATAGCAAAATATTCACTTATGCCATTCAAGCTTCTCTCACCCCGATGGATTGTTTGGGAGAAATTTCACTTTCAAATCTTTATTCATGATCTAAAATATATTCCCTCTGATTCTGGATTTCAGTAACGGAAACGCAGGCATGTACCACCATGGGGGAAGATTTCATGAATGTTTATAAAAAAAAATACGTAAAGCACGAAAATGATTGTCGTCTCTGCGTAAACCGGGACCAAAAAAATCTGCAAGGTGTAGTGTTGGCAAACCGAGGATGCCTTTGCTCATACCATCACAAAAATACGTTATGTATGCTGGCTGATGTTTTAGTCAGACAAGATATTCACAGGTAGAACCATTGAATAGGTTCAAAGGTGAAGAAAAGCTAAAACTAGAGTTTTGAATGAAACTGTGGCCAATAACAAGAGTAGAATATTAGAAAAACAGCGGTGAATATTAGAAACATTTCATATCATAGAAGAAATGTTTCAATCAAAGCTAAAGGCCATGAAACTGCAATAGGAGAGAAAAATCTCGACCCAGAGCCTCCACGAAGAACACGATTGCTCTAACCACTGAGCTATACTTGTCGACTCCCGGTCAAATGCGAGATTTCTCTATCTCGTCGCATAGAACACAGGCAATTTAGTGAATGATATTATCACGACATAATATTACGATTTCAATTAAAAGTGCATTATGTTTGTAAACTAGAAACATTTCTGCTGTTCTATTAAATAATTGTACGTATGTTCATACCAATTAATTCGACAACAATCTCGGCTGTTTTGCACATCATTTGTTTGTCACACACACTACCACCGTGCCTCTAGGGGTCATTAGAATAAATATATGGAGGGTGACCACCATTAATTCAACACAATTACAGGCTGTTTTCTCAATTATTTTATATAACACATCCTTTCAACCACAGCTATTTGTATTTTATCCCCACGGCGTTTGTTCGTAGATTGTAAGTCGTTTGCGTCCCAAGTTTGGTTGAAAATGAGTTCAAGAGTGTGTTGCGAAACATACATAACACCACAGTCATAGGTAAGATTTTAAAGGTTCATTGTGCTGACTCCATTAATCCCACACTTCGTCGAATGGAACTCGTAAATAGTCTTAATGTTTTCAAGAAAAGATTTCACAAAGTTTGCCACTTGTGCTTTAGTGCGGCGAGAAGAGGTTAGTGTATGAAAGAACGAGGTTGGAAACAACATAAAAATCAACCAATGTGACTTTATAAACCTAATTGGTTATTTTCAATTGAAAATTACAAAATGAATTTCGATTCTCATTTAAATAAATTAGAATATTTATACTGAGAATAAGCGAATGGCTATGGAAAGTAAAGTGCATTTGAATGTGTGTTGTTGCGAACGAAGGTCGTAACTATTTCGAGACGTGGCACCAGCATTCGAAAGAGTGGTGCGAATATTTCTGTCTGTTGACCTCCTAAGGGAGTAATGCACAGAGCTGGATCGCCTTTTGTGCAGCCGATCCCGTTGGCTGTTTCAATTCAACGACGGAGTGCCCATATTCTCCTTGAAGCTTTCACCACCTCGAACAAAAGTGGGCATCTTTTGATCCTGCAGAAACTAAATGGAACTCTTTGAACCTGTCAAACCTGAGAGTTTCACTCACATTTAGAGCAAGAAGACAGAAAGTATCGACTTTGCGATGTGTTATACGACTTTCGTTAGTATATGGATGAATTTTAGCATCATTACGTGTGAGCATAAACGCAGTGGAATCTGTTGAACTTAACATTTAAATAGTTTTATAGTGTTCACTTCAGTCGCTACGACACCCACTTTCATAAAATTAATTGTAAAAATTTTGTCTTGTGTTATATCGGCCAGACTAAAAGGTCTTTTATTACGACTAAAACATATTATAAAAATGACGATCTCTGAAGTTTTGAACGCAAAAAGCGACCATTAACTTGAAGTCAGGACATCTAAAACCGGTTACCACAGATTCTCTAACATGTGACATCATCGTTTTTATGTATTTGCTTCTCATAATATGAGATGAGTTTACGCATTATGTTTGACAGTGACCTACAGGCAGTTCGCAAAATATAACAATTTTAAGTTGAAAAAATATTAACAGTCATTACAGTTTTTAATCTAGGTCAAAAATTTAATACCAGACGTTTATTATTTCATATTAATAATTTAATTTAAAATATATCAACATACAAAGAGATACTGTGAATTATTCTTAAATTATAGCTAAAGTCTGGTTTTGAATGTTGTTAACAATAGTCTTGAAATATTTTCTGAACAAATTATCGGGTGTTCCATTGTTTATAGTAGAAACAATTATGAGAGATAGAAAGAAGGAATAATCCTACGTTTCGAACAGTATAAACTCCGTCTTCAGCGAAAAGAGTCAAAGAGACCGAACGTTCTTTAACCAAATATACGTATTGATTTTTCAACGAGACGCGAAGGTATCGACTCTCTGGAATAAGCTGAATCTAGTTGGTTCATTTCGTTAGGGATTGTTCGTACTCCTGCGCTTAGTTTTCCCTGTAGACGAACACAGTTTATACTGTCCGGAACGTAGGTTTATTCTTCCCTCCTTCTTCCACCGCGTCATAGTAGTTTTTACTACAATTTAACACTCGATAATTGATTCACTAAATATTATACTTTATTGTCTCGCAATTTTTCTTTATAATTAATACAGAATTTAGGTTTAAAATGTCATCAATATTTGTTATTAAAAATGTTTTTATTTTATCTACAATTATATAGTATTATAGTCTGGAAATATGAATAAATAATTTTTTTCCTAAAAGTTTAAGATCGCTCTCTTTTTAACATCGTAGCTGTTTAATTTTGTTCTAACATCCTTGGTTTCAAATGGTGATTTTCATCATAACTGAAGGACCGACACAAGTGTTATGTACCATTTAACAATCAGTGTATATATGACTAGTCATTATGACCGTCGCCATTTAAATATGTAATTGTGAATGAAAATTTCGTTATTTGTAATTTCGCGCCGCGCATTTAGACGTCTGTGGCGTGGACACTCTTTAGTTATGTTTTCTCCATTTGTTTTATATACACGTGTACGTTTCCGTTGTGACATTGCTTACATCTGAAGCATGGAGTAACAAAGTGAGCACTTGTTATTCTGAACGATGTAAAAAGTAGTGTGTCATGAAGGAAAGTTGTGGACAAGCAAGAACTAGGCCCAGAGTCTAGCCCATTGTCAGAACTTGAGAACAACAACGTAATTACACAGTGGGGTCTCCAGGGATTCTATTCTGCGGTGTGGCTTTGCTTCCCAGAGCAGGACCCCCTTCTGCGCTGTGATCTGTATTTCCTTCTCATGGCTGTCGTGTTTGCTACTGATAGACTACTTATAATACCGGTATATTTCCCCCGACTCATTGCCCGGAGATTCCCTTGTATTTAATCATCTAAACCTTATATTGAAGGAATTTGACACGAAGTAGTTTAATTTACAGATATTAAAAGCATCAGCATAGTGTGAAAATGTATCTAAAAAATAAAATAGCCTTTTTGAATGTACGTATGTTCCGCATATACTGAAAAATAACGCGAAAACAACCTAGATTCGTGTCGAATCCAGGGTTATGGATGTCGCTTACTTTAATTACGACAACCCGGGAAACACCTAGCAATTATATACTGATAAAATAAAGCTCGGTATGATACTATCTAACCTCCTGATTTTTTCATATAAAATTTTTTTGGTTTCAATGTTAAAAACATAAATATACAAATTCTTTGTGATAATGAAATATAAAGCTGGCCACGAGATAACGGTGCCCCTGTGACATAACTCAAGATGCTAGTTAAAATGGAGATCCGAGGCATAAAAACTGTCTCACCTTCTACTGCACTGCCGTGATCCGTCAATACACGCATGCTTCTAGAAGGCTAAATTTCACAAAACGTAGGTTTAACTGTCATCGGAACTTGCACCAGTAAGCTTAGCGACAACAATAAACTAAGGGTTCGATAGCAATGCCCATCATTTGAGATATTTTATTGTAGCATACCAAGTATCCGCAAGGAAGTCACATTTAGCCAGACCGGGAACTTTTCGGGATAAAGCAGGTTGCCGACATCTGGCAAATAACCGGGCCGCAGGACGCCTGAATTTTGGACGTCTATATTCGTTGTACAAAAACACAAATGTCCATCATTATTAACCTCTTCTCATCACTCGTGTTCACGAGGAATATTATTGGACTTTTGAAAATTTTGAATTATTGGTTTAATTTATTATTATATTTTAATAGTACATGAAGCTCTATCCGATCTCTAGAAGTCGTTTATTTTTTAATAACTGCAACTCTTCTTAAATCTCCTCTATCACTCGTCCTTTCAAAGATATACCCCCTCCTTCAAAGCAAACACCACGATGCCTAGCAACAAGCCTTCTTCTTATTCATTTACATCAACACCACATACACATTAATAAATTACGACATTGTGGCGCCCCACGTTGGGCGCCAAATGTGGTAGGCGTATCTTATTAATAACAACTCCCGCCGGTCAGCTCAGTAACGTGAAAATTTTCAAACTTTGCACTAGATAAATTCTTGACAATTATCAAAATTTGAATTATTGGTTTGATTTGTTATTATTATATTTTAGTAGCACTTTAGACTCTATCAAATCTCTAGCAGTCATTTATTTTTTAAAAACGACAACAATTTTTAAATCGCCTCTCTCACTCCTCCCGACGAACATATACCTCCCTCTTTCAAAACAAAAACCACGTTGCTTGACAACAAGACTTCCTCTTATTCTTTTACATCGACACCACATATACATTAATAAATTAATTAGGCAATTAATTGTTTGGAAGTAAAATTTGAATTGTTTGAGAAATCCATTATAGCGGTCTCATCGAACAATGCGACAATGGGAAAGCGAACTCACTTGCTTTGTCGAAAAGTAAAAAATGGCGTATGCGCGCTCAAACTCTAGAGCACTAGGAGTTCATTTCGCGGAAAAACATCGTGAGGAGCAGAACAAGTAATATAACTGTTAGTTGGTGGCGGGACATTTCAGAGGACGGAACAAATACTACTAGAGCAGAGACTAGCCGTCGTTAAAGTATTATTAAACAAAGTTGTGAATTTAAGACAAAGCTAAAAACATTCACGGAAGTATTACCTCGTAAATATCGCTAAGTAAAAGCATTTTACGTCTATAGCCAGCCAGGGAAGGAAGCGAGCAGTTTTTACGTATACAGCCAGTTAGGAAAGTCTAAGAGAGTTTACGTCTATAGCCAGCCATGGAAGGCAAGCAGACATCAGATAGCAGCCATTCAGGAGGATCATCCGAGTTCCTGTGAGCCTATCAATTTTGACTTCAATAGTGTAAAATCTGTGAGTTGACTTCTAGAATCAGTGTATAATTTTGCAATAGTGTATTTCCGAAATCAAAAGGAATGCTGGTACCAGCTGGATAGATATAAGTAACAAAGCCAAACTTATGATTAATAGTAAACGTAATTAAAGGACAGAGTCATATTTCGTTCTTTTAATTGTCAATCAAAGTTAATTTCTTTCTATCGACATATTGTTTAGGTAAATGTGAACTGTTTGTTAATAAGATTTTAAAATCAATTTGTTGTGTCCATTATCAAACCCAGTCAAGGCCTTGAGAGAATGAGATCTCAAATTTTGTGTTTGTAATCATCTTTTGTTGCCGCAAAATAAATAAATATTTTGTTTGTTAATTTCGATCTTTTCATTTAATAAAAAACCTTCCATTTAATTATTACTTAAATGGCGCTTGAACGAGAGGTAAATTCATTAAAATTCTTTAAATTTAAATTAAATTAAACGACCTACTATATTGTTGTTTATTACAATATATATATCTGTTAAGTTTCCCACAAATAAGGCACATTTATGCAGAACCAGGATATTTTTGGCATAAAGCCGGTTGACTCACAAGAACCAGAAAATCATCTGAAAAAATATTGTTACACTCTTTTTTTTTTCGTAATTTCATATCTCGTTTGCGTCAAAAATGTAATTTTGTCACTAAGTCGATTTACGTATGCGTTTCATTTAAAATGCAGATTTTTGCAATCACTCGAAAAGAGACTGGTTGATTAAGTCTTCATTTGACTATATACTTGCGTATGAATTTTGTGACTCAAATTGAGAGAATTTTCATAATCTATGCGCACTGTTAACACGTTTATTGCTATCATAAGAGCGTGCATCGTATTTAGAGTTCAGAATAATGAAAAACAAACATTGAACCAAAGACACAAGTATGTCCTACATTATTTTTATGAATAACGTATGTAAACCGCGTAGGATAACTGTTACTAGAAAATGAAATCAAATAATTAGTGTGAAGGTAAGAAATTGAACTTTCATAAAATTAATTTTTTTACATTCAATGATTAACAAATTTCTTGTGAAGATAAAGACAATAAATATTAAGAGAAAAACTCGTGCATTGTGTTGTCCTCAGGATATTGACAGACTGTACTTGTCGCCTGTAGTAACCCTGTTAGGACAATACTCAACTCCAGCTGCTAAAGTTTTTACAAAGTTTCAAACAGTTTAGGAACTAGTAAACACAGTAGACATGAAAAGCTGTTCTTCAGGGAGAACATGGGGTTGACTATGGTGGTGAAACTATACGAAGAATTGCCATGTAAGCGTTAATATCAAACCGAATAGTATCAAATTATATCAGGTATTACTTTTTAAAAAATGTAGTTACTTGTCCTTTGCTTTCACCTATAATCAAATTCAATAAGAACCGGTTGGATACGTTTCTAAACCGTTTGGGGATGTACGAGAGATAATATTCTAAGTTATTAAAAACCTGATGAATCAATATTTGAATGCCTAACAGTATGTCTGTAATTTGTACTTATTATGTAACATTTATTTACTCAAGACGTCGCTTGAGTAAGTTATTTTACCTTAATAATATGATATTATTAAGATAAAATAACTTTATTAATGCATAATTAGAATAAAATTTAACTTTATTATACTAAGAAATAAAATTCTATATTTATATGTATGTAGATATATGTGTATGTTCCGCATACAAATTTAAGCCCATGGAGAAATTTCGACCACATTTACACGTTCCTTACAATCCGGATACAAACATTGTGGGGGTAATACGGCTGCCACACCTTCAAGATAGAGTGAACGGGGATAAAATAACTTCATTAATTCAAACTTATACTTAAATTTAATTTCATTATTTTCAAATAATCAATAGGATATAAACCTGGAATTTTTAAAAATAATTTGCCAAAGCATTTTCGTTCTATGTCTCTAAGAATCCACAATTAACATCGGCAATTGGAGAGAAAAAATTCCCAAACATTGTTCATGAAATCATGTATCTATATTAGAGGGGGAAAGCCTCACAGTCTCATACAGTGATAGTAAAATTTATTCGGCAGCTTTAGACCTATTTCCAACCTGTTGTTCGAGCACAAAAACAGCATTATTTTGTACCTATTAGCATGCAAGGAAACAATAATGCATGTTAATTGGATCATTTTTGTACTGTTTTTCTGCTCAACAAACAGGTTGAAAATGACCAACTAGGTCGAAAGCTTCCGAATAAATTTTACTGTCACTATATGAGACAACGTGTAGTTATTGTACCCTAACATTGATCTCGAAAGGTCTATATTGTTGATGTATCTATTTATAATTAAGTAATAAATTATTTCGTATCTATTAAATAATTATTAGTAAAACTAAAAGCCATGACATTAAAGAAATACCAAATACTGACAAGTTATTCGGCTAAGATACAGGTGAGAAAATCAACAGTGAAAGGGAAAACGTAGAAACATACAAAAAAGAACGGATTGAAGCTTTTTAACGAAAAATATAGTAGTAATGAATCAAGAAGAAAACTTAGCAAAAGGGATAATATAAAGTAAAAGTAGAAATTACTCCAACGATTCGAACAGCAAAGACACTGTTCGTCTTCAGGCTACAGAATGGGGAAGCAGGGGAGTGGTTCTGGGTATTTGTACCCCTTATGAGGGAGTGTGTTTCCTGATGTCGCCTACTAACAAATTTGAGGGTCCAGGACGTCGAGGATTGAGGATTTTGGAAAACCAAACTTCCGGGACACTTACGTTGGTTGGGAAGCTACTTTGTTGATTCCTATATAAATAAATCATTTGAGGTTTTGTTTGAAGCTTTTGGACTGATTAGGGATGATTGAACATTGATCAGATTTATCTATGGTTTGTCCTATGAGTGTTCAACGATTTTCGACTCTGTATATCACCTTTTAACTTAGTGTTCTTCTTGACGCTTCCTTACTTCGTCTCTGACACTTTCGTTCAAACAGAAAAGAAAGTAATTCATTTGTTTTTATATATTTCTACAGTTTGCTTTTCTGTTCTGTGTCACAACCGTTTAACTTATTAATCTTTGCTCTTCATTTCATTTCACAGTTCTTTTTGTTCAGAAAATGGAATGCCTGATCAGTACTTCTAATAAGGTAACGGTGTGGTCTGGTTTCCGTTCAAGCTCTAAATTATAAATACTAACCGACAGACAGATTCTGATTCACTGAACTGAATAATCTGTCTTTATTTTATTGCTGAAATAGACTTTAAAGTAAATTTTGATCCTGGAAAGTTTGTCTGTCACGTGTCATCGGTGCGCTTAGGACGCAACTGGGTCCGATCCGTTCTCTGAATTGTCGCCATTGTAATAAGCGCATTTGTTGAACACAAAAAAAGTGATCAGGTGAGAAGTGTAATAAGACTTTTTCCGGCGGCGCATCCTAATTAGCGTCAGTTGTTCCTGTGCGGCTAATTGGCTTTGGCGTCGCATCGCTGCGGTGATAGATGGCGCCCGTTCCACCAGCCTCCGCCGCCCTGTTCTAAGGCTTCACATTCAGCTACCTTCCATTTCAACAAAACAACCATTAGTTACATTCAGAAGAAATCAGAAAGGTTTACGAAACGAAAGGTCAATTTTTATCAATATTATGAACTTTATTATGGTCTGTGAAGACGTAGAGGAAACACTTGAAAAACCAAACTGGTTCCAGGGTTCCAGGTGAGAAATATTAAATCTATCAGAGAATCCTACATTTCTCGGGCTTGAGGTTTTAGGTTTATTGATTGCATTAGTCCTGTACTGAGAAAACAGGACGAGTCAAAGACAGCAAAGAAGTATACAGAACAATGAAAATACATCAATGAGAAAGAACGGCACCAAATAAACTAAGAAGAACAATTCGATTAATACATACTATTCTAATGAATAAAATAGAATGTACGTCCGTGTATATGTATGTTCCGCATACAAATCTACACCCGTGAATCAAATTTCGACCACGTGTTCCTTTCGAACCGGAAACAGACACTGTGGGGATAAGAACCAACTACTGCCCCTAGCGGTTTAACAAACATATTAAACGGCCGATATATCCGACGAATAAAAATTTTCGGGCTCACTGAGATAAATTTCGCCTCTCCAGATACTTTTGAGTATAATTTCAACTCCTTTCGGCAAGAGAGGGAAGCACCCTTAAGGATGGGGTGGAGGCCCGTTACAAGAAAATAACGCGAAAACAACCAAGATTAGGGTCAAATCCGAGGCTATGGATGTCGCTGAGTTTAATTATGACAACCATTGCAATTCCGGGCACGCAGCTAGTATAACAATAAAATAAATTACTGAAGTAATAATTGAAATAATATTTAAAATAGACAATTTGTAAAGGAGAAAAAATTAAAATAGGACAATACATAATGATGATATTAATAAATAAACAGTAATACGGAAAATTTCAGAAAATAGTTATATTATCAGCTAAAACTGAAAAATAATTACAATATCACGATGTTTCGTCCACGATTTTGGGACTTCAGCAGGTATATATATATATACAAATAATCAAGTTACATATCCGAATTTAATTAATAGTCGGCAAAGCTGAGCCAAAGAGGCTATAAAATTGAATTATACAATATCCATTCTTTATTGAAGTCCTAAATTTAGGTAATGAAGAATATGACAGGTGAGTTTGTGTTCAGGCCAGTACAATGCGGGGAGTCGACTCGGGTAGTTCAGATTGTAAAGAGCAGCCATATACTAAGTGTAGATCCCGATGCGATCGATATTTTTCCATCCTGACCCTTTAAATCAATTTCATTGCCTAATTGGCTGAGCTATGATTAAAAGAAAATTACTCCTTTCCTTGATATATAATTCATTATGCCATAAATCAATAATTACCATTAGATCACCCTACATAAAGGATCATGCATGATCAGGACAAAGTGAATTTATTTGTAATACATTTTCTTTAATTTGTCAAAAGATGCAAATGAATTTTTTGTAAATCGATTATTGTTTCAAAACGTATCAGTCCCCGGTGAGAATTTTTTCACTAAAGATGAAGTACGAGCGGTGTTATATAATTTTCTATAAAAGTAACTACACTGTCGGACCTTGCAGAAACTCCGTAAGTAATTAAAAAACTTTAGTTTCAACGAAATCTAATAATATGCATTCCAAATTACTGAAGTGGCTTCTCACATTTTGTCGTCTCTGGTAAAGTAGCGCCTCTTCTCAAATCAACGTGTCCCAATAACTGTATTTGGTATTTCTGACGCTAAAGTGAGTGTGCAGTGTAATTGGAGATACGCTCTCTTTACTTATTATTTAATCTCGTTGTCAGTCGTTGGAATTTATTTCACTAAGTCCTATGAGGATTATGTGAGACTCTCGTTGCTGTCGCACGGGAACGTCTCACCTCGCAATTCTTCTAAAAAGCACATGGCGTGGTATTGGTCTCACATTACCATCCAGAGAACATACATTGCCTCAACAACACTATACTAATAAAAGATCCGACCTTTTTAAAGTGTTAATTGGTCGGAGCGCAAACACAGACTGATAGGAGCGTAAAAAGGAGTAGCTCAACACCTTAATGGTCCATGCGACTGTAAATAACAACTAATAATAATAAATATAAAAACTCAGACTTCATTTCTGATTATCGAGTTTGCGTGTATGAGTATTTATATTTTAATTGCGACGCAGAGAGATCCTTTAGTATATTTAAATAATACTAGTATTATTTATTAATTATACACCATCCGATCAGTATTTAAGCCCTCCAATCATTTCCACCTGATAAAGACCTTTCCTATAAGATTAGGGATACTTCCCTGAAAATTTCAGGCAAATTATCACTGTATTAACTAGTTTACTGTCCTTGGCATACTTTCCAGAAATCGTTATTTAATAATAATATTCATCGCAATACCGAGGATGACCGATTTTATATATTTATATATTTATATATATATATTATTTAATATACTAGCTGGGTGCCCGGCCGGCGTTGCCCTGGTTGTCATAATAAAATTTAGCGCTATCTATAACCCCTGATTGGACTAAAATCTCGACTGTTTTCGCGTTTTCTTCTTCTACCTCCCTCGACCCCTATTCTTAAATGTGCTCCTCTCCCATGTCGAAAGGGGTTGAAATTATGCACAAAAGTATCTGGAGAAACGCTATCTATCTCATTGACCTCGAAAAATTTTGTGTCGACGAAAATATCGACCGTTTTACCATATTTAAAAAAGTCGACCCAAGTTGACCCCCGCCCGGTGAAGGGGGTGGTAAACGGCAACTTTAATGTTTTAATTAAACTCTGGGACATCCATAACCCCGGATTTGACTAGAATCTTCGTTGGTTTCGCATTACTTTAGTATAACGATCCTTCTCACCCCCACCTCTAAGGGTGCTCCCTCCCATGCCAAAACCTGACTCTCATTTTTTTTTCGATCACCTGACAAAACTTTGCCAGGTATTTATATCATCGCTTAATTTTGTCGGTATTTGGATATTTCATCTAATTATTATATTTTATACGGACGTATATTCTCTTTTCTATACAAAAAAAGAAAATCTGAAAAACGCTCCTTATATCATTGACCCTAAAAAATTTATTTCGACTAAATTCATCGTCCGTTTTAACTTGTTTAAAAATTTCCACCACCACCCCCTGGGGGTGTCGTCGTGTCTTACCACCATAGTGTTTGTTTCCGGTTCACAAGGAACACGTGTACGAAATTCGGTATATATATATATATATATATATATATATACAGACCCACATACACATAAACGTACGGTGTGTTTTATGTATTAAAGAAGAGGGTCAGGTAATATGGCTTTTTCTAATAAATTATATAACATTTAATTTTTTATAAATAGGAAGGTAATAATCCTGCTAGATATTTAGACTTCGGATATAAATTTGAAAGTAAACGTTGGATGTGACGGAAAATAGATACCTTTATAAATTTAATAGTTTTTTTCTATTTAATATATAAAATTAATATGAGTTATGATTAATAAATGCATCAATCTTATTATATGTTATTAATTTTATAATTATTGTAATTTATGGTTTCATTTCTGTTACGTTGCGGTCAAAATGTAATTATAACTTATTTTTAAAATCATAAGTTTATAAGAGAGTGTTGACATTACCTTAAAATGCATAGAGGCAGACTGTAACAACGTTTACCTGGACAGGAGATAATTACCAGACTGTACTATGTGTGGATCCGCTCAATTGCAAGTGATGTGGATCCACATATTACCAGTTCAAGGAAACACGTGATGATATTGACTATAAACCGACTTCCTGTAATCGAATTTGTACTCGTCGAAAACCGCGTTTGTAATTTTGTCCGGCTAATGTTCCAATATTTACCGTCGGAAATTTGTCAAAGGAAAAACGTAAATATGGACGTAGATCTGAAAGAATTAAAACAAATATTTTCTATATGATTTCGAACCGTTATTACCTGTCAAATGGTCAACAATTGTTTTTGCCAATGAGTAAGTAACAAAGAGCGCATTTTTAGTTTTCGCTATATTCGTATACTTTCAAAAATAATTTTGTTCGGCGAGTTTTCCAAGCGGAGTTTTAAAGAATACCGTAATATATCGATTGAATAATGCAAGAAACTGTCACGGTGACGATGAAAATGTAATAAAAATAACAGATCAAACGAAATAATAGAAAAAATCACTGTTTTAAAAAGTGTAGTAAATGTTCGACATTAAAGTGCAAAGATCATAACGTAATCATATAACCTGTACAGTCTGCAGGTGTAGAAAACGTGGCATTACTAAAACAGATGCCATAGATTTTGTACTTTTTTAATGATATATATAATTCTCATATTAACAATTTAGACATATTCCTTTTCAGATTATACGAAATATTCATCAGGAAAATCTATAACATTATTAATAAATTAAATAATGACAATTCAAAAAGTCCAAAAAAATTGAGAAAACAGGCAATTAACTTAGATTGAATCAACCCAAAATACCTTTACAACACTATTTAAAAATATTCATTTCAGATTAAAATACTGTTTTCTGTATTAAAATTTTTTAATAATAATGAAGGAATCGAGTGTTGTAATAATGTTTTGGTTTTATTAAATATAAGTTAATTCCTTGTTTTTTAGTTTTTGTGTTTTAAGAATGTAAATTGCCACTATTTAATTTATTAATAATTTTTTAGATGTTCCCTATTTAATTTTATTATAAACTTAAGAGGTCCTAATCCTACGTCTTTTAATAATTTTTTTCCAATAAATAGCGTTTTCTAATTAATTGTTTAATAATTTCATCAACTACTGAATACTTCAACATTAAATATTCGTTTCAAAATTAAGAGTTGTGAAAATTTCAGGACACTTTATTATTGGAATTCACACTTTTATCCGTGTCACATCTTTCACCTCCGTTATTCGTTGTGAACGTCCAACAACTGATCGACACCCACGCAGCAAGAGGGAATATTCAGATTAATAAAAAAACGTAAAATTTACCCAACACGATTTATTCTAATAAGGAACCATTACATAAATGGTTGCGTGATAAATATATATATATATATATATATATATATATATATATATTGTAAAGCCAATTAATAAGGCCAATAATTGTTTGGACGTAAAATTTGAATTGTTTGAGAAATCCATTATAGCGGTCTGATCGAACAAAGCGGCAATGGAAAAGCAAGCTCAGCCGCTGTTGTTGAAAAGTCAAAATGGCGTATGCGCGCTCAAACTCGAGAGAGCACTAGGAGTTAAGTTCACAGAAAAACATCGTGAGGAGCAGAACAAGTAATATAACTGTCAGTTGGTGGCGGGACATTTCAGAGGACGGAACAACTAATACTAGAGCAGAGACTAGCCGTCGTTAATGCATTATTAAACAAAGTTGTGAATTTAAGACAAAGTAAAAATATTCACGGAAGTATTACATCGTAAATATCGCTAAGTAAGAGCAGTTTACGTCTACACCCAGCCAGGAAAGGAAGTCAGCAGTTTACGTCTATAGCCAGCCGGAATACTAAATTTGCAGTTTCTGTCCAAAGCGGTAAAAGACTAAAAAATCTACGAATCATAGGATTCGTATAAGGCAAGTAGACATCAGATAGCTGACATTCAGGAGGATCATCCGAGTTCCTGTGAGCCTATCAATTTTGACTTCAATAGTGTAAAATCTGTGAATCGACTTTTAGAATCAGTCTATAATTTTGCAATAGTGTACTTCCCGAACCAAAAGAATGCTGGTACCAGCTGTACAGATATAAGTAACAAAACCAAACTAATGATTAATTGTAAACGTAATTAAAGGATAAAGTCAGATTTCGTTCTCTTTTAAATAGTCAATCAAAGTTAATTTCTTTTCTTTTTAATTTATTTCGACGTATTGTTTAGGTAAATGTGAACTGTTTGTCAATAAGATTTTTAAATCAATTTGTTGTGTCCATTGTCAAACTCAGTGATGGGTCTGAGATATTAATATTTTAAATTGTAATTGTTTTTGAGTTAGAAGCCACAAAGTGAAAATAAATAATTTTATGTATTAAATTTGATTAATTCTTTCATTTAATTAACGCCATCTTTTTTATTATTACAATATATATATATTGGAAATGATCACCATTTTGCCATTTGAAAGTGTAGGAACAGGCTTAAATCAATTTTGTATAAAAAATGATTAAAAGACAGGAATCCGTAAATGACTATTGCTCTGTTGATCGCACAAAAACGAAGAATTTCTGTCTAACATTAATTCCTATCATTTATTAATCACAACGACAAATAATTTTTTGAAGTACGACATTGAACAAAATAACAAATATTAACTACTGAAATGCTCTGAAATTAATCATGCATTTTAGAAGACGCATTTAAAATGTATAGTCATTATTCTAAAAATAACTTGGTTTTGTCGGAGACAGTTTGGAAACTGAGAAAGAGGTTGAGGAGTAAGATAAATCGATACCAAACCAATCTTCATAATTATTTAATTTACTTTATGCAAGCATTGTGGTCCTAGACAGCGTTGCTTGCTGAAACGAATTACGCTCGGCTTTCTAAGAAAACGCAGGAAAAGGCGCTGGCAGTTTTTCTTCGTGGCCCGCATCCTCTTTACAACATTAAGCTACTTTAATTTTTCCCTTTATTTTTTTTTTACCTACAATGGTGAAAGCGGTCTCAAGTACTGAGACCAAGTCGGAACTGTGGAGGAATCTCGACCCGGAAAGTAACCCAATAACGACAGAACTTTCTTGAAAGATCGGCTTTGCTATTTTGGGTCAGCATGTTCTCGCCTCTCTAACACTTAGAACACAGTTTAGTCTTAAACCTTGGTTCAAAAGTTGTAAAATACATAATGCAATAAAAACGTATTAACTCGTTAAGAATCCTTATTTAACAACCTTTCGTTGTTACTTCAACATAAAAACAGGAGCTTTCGTCACGTCAAGGACATATTCATCTGAAATACAAAGAATTACAACAAAATAATTTCATCTTGCTGAATTTTTTTTAAAGAAAAAAATTATGACGTAGCACCACTGAATCTAATCCACCCCCATAGACATCAGAAATATTAACCAGACCTAAAATCTCGAAATAACACTTCTCAAACAAAATAAAGTCTTAAGTTATGTTCCTCTAATTTATTCATCATGGTGCATAAAAGATTAGACTGTTTGAATCTATATCTATATAATAAAAAAGGATGTATATTTGTATGTAGTATGTATGTATTTACGTTGTTCTTTATACAAATTTTATCGCGTGGACAGAATGCAACAAAAATTGGTATACGTATTCTGCCAAAATCGAGAACCGGTACTGTGGGGGTGACAAACCCATAGAATAAAGGTGGAAAGAATTATAATTAAAAACCATTATCATTAAATGTTAAATTACTGCGCGCCAAGAGACAATGACGTCACGCGAGAGAGAGAGACGTTACTACGCAACGAACAAAGGAAATTCTCCTTTATCAGGAATGAAATAAAGCAGAAATATTTTCTTTAAATAAAAAATATAATTTTATACAGCAATACTCCATCGAATGATAATAAAGAAGAATACGAATTACTTTACCATCCTTGCGGAAAATGTAAGTTAATTTTCGCGCTATATTAGTTGTGAGTCTAGCTAACAATTTCATCAATATAATATTTCGTAATGTATGAAGACTGAGTGACAATTATATCCTGAAGTACTCAAGGAATATTTTTAAGTATTCAATTAAATACTTTTTCGAGCTTATATAAATAAGTACATGAGCAACGACGGGCAACCAGCTAGTATGTAATATAATTAACAAACCCCCAATTAATAAGAACTAAATTTTAATCTTTGGTACTTTATAAATGTGTATGATCGAACTTCCAGAATAAAATATAGAGGACACGAGGGACAGTATTGATTACAACTATTATATAATTTTGAATTATCCTTGCTACCGTTGTGCTTCAAACGGTGCAAAAGAATTTGAAATTTATTGAAAGTATTGATTATAATTATTATAAAATTCTGTATTATTCTTTCTTTAGTACTTTATGGTTCAATCGGTGGAAAACAATAAGTTTACTAATTTTTTCTCTTACCTATAAAAAAAATCAATCAGCAAATGTAATTAAATCAATAAATTCTGATCTGAATAGATTTAAAATGCATCTAAATCGAATGGGAATTTAAGTAATTGCATCGTAGTGATGAGCCCTGTGTGGTGGGGATGTTACGGTATCCAAGGCATAAAATTAGTTGAGTTTGAATTTAAAGCAATTACCCAGATACGACCAAACCACACGGATCGCGCGTAAAACATTTATAATTGCTTCGTTAATTTAAGGCTCGTCACAGAGTGTTTACGAGAGGATTTTTGCCTTAGTTAAAGACTAAGGATGCACTTAGTTTGATTAGAGCCTGTTTCCCCGTAGGAAGTGAATCTGCACAAGATTGCCCGGCGCTATTGTGTCAAGTAGCTTCAGGGTTCGCGTTACAGGAGAGGACGTCACGAAATGTGATCGCAACGTTAAAGCAATTCAGTTTAAATAATGAAAACGTTTGTTAAAATACAAACTGCACGTACTCAACCGATATATACTTCTGAATGCGTCTAATATATTTTCATATTCTACTCTTGTAGACTTGGTTTACATTACATAATATCTAACTACCTGAATATTAAATAAAATTTATTGAAAACGTTCCGTAAAATAGTATTTCTTAATTAATGCAAATGTACCTATTTAATTGCACGCGTAACATTCTGGAACTTATGCAATATTAATACTGCCACAAAAAACTGTTACTTATGTCCTTGCAGATTTATGGTAAATATATTCGCAAAGATAAAAGCCTCACCAATTTAAACGAATACATCTCATGCCAATTCTGAGATAAAAATACTCGTGCGAAGCTGGTCGGTTATTTGCGTGCT
Organism: Zhengitettix transpicula; assembly: GCA_037074705.1. NCBI lineage: Eukaryota > Metazoa > Arthropoda > Insecta > Orthoptera > Tetrigidae > Zhengitettix > Zhengitettix transpicula. The sequence continues at coordinate 10,601,842 of CM073595.1, forward strand.
ACTGTCGTGAACATCTACGGAAAGTTGTTGAAGGACAATAACGTTCTCAGGTTATAAATTTCGTGTAAAATAATAAATATAAAATCGCAATCAAATTCTAGGGGTTATGAGAATGAACGTGGTAGAAAAATAATTATATGTAAATTATCGATACTTACGTAATTACCATTAAGTGAGCGGTAACTCCCTACATAAGAAAACCATTTATAATACCGGCATATAAACAACAATATTGACATCTCTATATTTTTATTTACATACTTTAATGTCATTTGAACAAAATTATAACGGTGGTTTAGTAACGCCTGTATGTTTTGTTTTTAGAAGTTTTAAGTCTGCAAAGAAATCTAAAATCATATTTTCATACATGTTAAAAATCAAGTCTTCCTTCAATTTCTATTTAACTGAATTCATTTATCATTTTCTCTACGTACTAAAGATAAAAGTCGATTTCATTTGTTTACTTTTTTCGGAATACTTTTTGTATACGAAAAACTCTAAAGCAGAGTGTTGAAATGATTATTTAGCGATGTAATAGCTGACGCACAACTGCGGAAACTATCTGAATGTAGATTTATTTCACCCGTCCTTTGTTCCCAAAGATTCGACGCGACACCCCGAATGATTTTTAAATAAGAAGCGATCGATGGAGAACGGAGAAGAAAGCGCCTTTAACTGTATTGCTGGAAACTGTAAGAAAATTTGAACTAGAAAAAACACAAAGAAGTAGGTTATGTTCATTACTTGTTGGTTATCAATTTATGAAGACTTTTGAATCATCACTTCCGGAGTTTCATAAAACGGAGCCCTAAATAGCCCTATAGATTTATTAGATTGTGAGTTAAAATGATAAATATAATTCAATTACTGAGAAAATTTCCCCTTTCAATTGGAAATACAATAACAGATAATTTATTAATATTAGGTATAGTGAAGCAATGGCCAACGGCCTACACTGATGAGTCAAAAAATTATTACCACTGCCCTCCGTGAGATTAAATGCCTGGTGACCCTGCACGCTCGTGGCGAGGCAACGAAAATATAAAAACAGAGCAGAAACAAATGAGGAATCATTCTATCAATGGGGAATTCTGAGGACATAAATGTCTTTGACAAAGGAGAGATTATGGTTACACTGCGGCTTGGGAACTATTATCTGTAAATAGTAAATCTGGTCGGCTGTTTGCGTACTACTGTCGTGAGCATCTACAACCCTTCAAGCTTAAAGTCTTCCCCGACATTTACGGCATATTCCAGTGTCAGAAGCCTATAATCGTGTTACAGTGTTTTGAGGAGCATTAAAATGAACTCACTTGGTCACCAAATTCGTTTGATGGAATATAATCCATGCCAAACCGAATAGTTTGCTGTATTGCGTTCCGAAGGTGGACCAAACGCTACTATAACGTTTGTAATATGTTTTGGCGTAACAGTGTGTCTTTCCAAAACAATTATAATTGTTACAAGAGTCTTCTGTAAAACACTCATCACAAAAGAAAATAATTTATTTGCAGAAAAAGTAAACATTACATGTATATAAACAAAATTTTAATTGATAAATCCTGGCGTTTTATATAATGCTTCTCAATAAAATTGAAAATTCCGTTCCCAAGCAGAAATCCTAAGCTTCTGTTTTGAAGTGTTCATACGGTAAGGAAGAAATATTTATTAATAATAAATAACTTGACGTTCAGGAAACGGAAATTATAATTAGCTCACTAGGAATATGTTAATAATGTTCAACTTAAATAAAATTACAAATATATTTTAGAATCATGTATATGGTCTCAGAAAAATAAATCATTTACAACAATGAATTTACTTAAAAGAACGTAATATTAAAATTCCTAGTCCTGTTAAAATTAATAAAATTATAAAATAATTATTATTCCACAAAAAATTTAAGAAACTAGTCAATTTTTCAGTTGCCTGTAAGAAACACTAATAAACAAAAAAATCTATGAATTTAGATTTATTAAAAAAATTTCTTACTCTTATACTTGTAGAATCTCTATCAAATACAGCTTTAATATCAGTTGTCTCTAAAGAATTTGATTCTGCTGATTATAGCATTTATTGAGATAATTTGAAGAACTAAAACATTTTCTCTTATGTAACACAAAAAAGAGCGTTAAAGAATTAATTTTACTGGTTATGGAGAAAGTCACGGGGTTTCGAGAAGGCTCAAATCTGGAACACTACTCAATTTAAAATTTATAATTTTTTTGCCAAAGGATCATGATTTATCGGAATCAGTAACAAAACTAAAAAGTTAACCAGCTGTTTCCAATTATTTTCGTTAAATATCTTATTGGTCACTGAGTATATTTAATAGAATTTCAATCTAATAGTGCGTTATGTAACATTCGATACAGAAATGTTGAAAGTTAGCTTTGTTTAATATTCATAATTACTAGAAAATATCTGTTGATATTGTATTAAATTAAAAGTATCTTATTAATATCATTTCGAAGAAACTAATCTGAGTTAAAATTACAATGGACAAAGTGTGTATTCGGTATTAGAAAAAAGAGAACGCCCCTTCCTGAATGTTACACGCAATACACATTGTCATTAGACATGAAAATAATGTGTCTAACGAGTAATTAAGCTTTCATACAGTTGACATAAAATTTTTACTGATATAGTTCACACGCGTCCGAAGAAAGAACCATTTACTCGTTTGTGAGTCTGCAAAAGGAAATAACATGTCTGGAATGGAGCCGCGATACGTGTTCCGAACGGTGACAATGAAACTTGTTATATAGCTCACGCTTTATGACGTTTGCAAGTTTTCACCGTAAACGCTTCCCATCTCATTATCTTTGTATTCAGCTTGCGTCAAAAACTTGACTTGCATTTATTCTATAGAAATAAGCAAGGTTTTTAAACTTGAAAATTTTCGCACAAAACCCTGACTACAGGAAGTTTAAGTAAATCGGCTTAGGTGACATTGTTCCCTATTCGCGACAAAACGATGAATAGCAGATGAGAAAAGTTCAAGTAATTAGTGTGTCCTATTCCAATCAGAATTACGAGGTCGTAGCGGTATAATTGTTAAGGTGAGGTGCGGTGACGTGGTTCTCAACGCAATACAGCATTAATAACTACAATAAACATCAATAAAATGGCTCCTACATCAGACAAAAAATCACTGGTCAGTTTCTGATCACTAAACCACTCCTCCCTATACGAAAATTGGTATTGCAGTCGTAAAAGTGAGAATTTTAAGCTTGGTTTATTATGGGATTGTAGATTATGCAATAGGTAATATACATATCACATTTTGAAACATCAAACGTGGCTCATTATTTATGTATTCATAAATTAATCTCATTAATTTTCGAATTTTAAGGTGTTTAATTCCTATTTAATCGATTTTAAATTATGCCACGGCTGGTATGAATTAAACAATGGTATAATACATTAATAAATTGTTACTACGTCAGAAAAAATTAATAATATAATTCATAAAATTATAATTATATTTCGTTCATAACTTGGAACGAAATCAGCTATACATAGAATTTGGAGTGTTAAAAATAAAATAAATATTTTTATAATTTTTTAAAAAAATATTATATAGAATTGACTAACATAATATCAATTTTTGGCAGATATTGATTGAAGAAGACGGCAATTTAAAATAATTATTTATAAAACTCCAACTGAAATTTATACCAGTTGAAGCCCTGTATTAAGAACGTAACGTTGAATAATTATATATGTAGCAATTTCTTTATTACTTATTGTGATTTAACGCCCGTTTTATCCATTGAATGTAAAATTAAAATGTCAGATAGAATATAATTAATAAACGATTCCGAGTTAGTATTATATTCACATTTCTAAACTTCCTCTGAAATAGTTTAGGCGTAAATGGACTCTACCCACTTCTGATCACCTAGGTTTGAAAGATAAATCATTGGTATGGTATTGAGATCAGAAAAATATTTTAGCGAAAATTATTGTGAATGATAATTTAGTGCAGGTTAAGTGTTAACTATTGAAGTAGTTTAAACACTCATAGGATGATATTTAAAGTCTACACAATTTTTTCTACTTTGTGAAATACTATTAAAATTATAAATTTTGTTATCATTAAAAATAACCCAAATTTCCTTTGTAGGAAAATAAACAAATAAAATATTGAGACAGAAAATTATGTTATTTGTTAATTATTAAAATTATTTATTTAATAAAGCAAATAAAACCAAATTATAAAAATTATGACGAAATAAAATTTACATCCTTCGATACAAAAATATTAATAAATAGAAGTGATACTAAAAATTGAGTTATTTTATAATGATAAAAAAGACATTAGTTCCATAAAAAAATTTTGACATTTATGTGACATAAAATGAGCAAATGTTTGAAATTAATTTTTTTAATTACATTGAATTAAAATATTAAATTTTGTATTTATTTATATTATATCGAAGATGAATAAATGATTAAAACTATTAGACTAAAAATTGAGTTATTTATTAATTCTTAACCATTGATTAATTTAAGAAAACCTTCACGAAGTTGAACAAAAAAAGGAAATTTTGAGTTAAATAAAACTTTTTATAATCGTTAATTTACTTTCTTCGAAATAAATAATTAAATAACGGTGAGATTGAAAATTGGATTCTTTGATAATTATAAAAAAGTCATTAATTGCATTATTTTTCACCAAGTAGAATAATAGGAGCAACTTTTAAAAAAACTAATTTTTATGTATTTATATAGCTTTGAAGGAAATGAATAAAAATTGGGTTATATTATAATTTCAAGAAGGAATAATCGGTCTAAAAAAAAGAAGAGAAAATAAAATTCCTCTTTCAATAACACAGATTTTGTATTTAGTGTGATAGGTTGTATGATTATATTAGAGTTGAGAACTACAACAGTTCGTTTCTGACAATTTACTCGTATATTCGAGTACGTTTACTAACAATATTATGTAATGACCTTCATACGATTTCATTGGCTGTGAACGTCGGTTTTCAAATACTCCATAAAACGTAACAGCAAATAAGACGACCGACAGACACGTTGTACTGCAAACCACTAAAACTGTCCTCGTAACACATTTACTATGTCATTACCGCTGCCATCTCTTTACAGGTCATGACCTTCTTTCGAGAAGCAATGATGAACACGAAAACTAACCAAGTTTTCGCAAGTAATTAAACAATCTGGCGGCATCGAGGCCGAGCAGCACAGTAAAAAGCAATATGCGACGCCACGCATCACGGCATAATTGGAACTCAACTCCGTACCCGTGGTAATGATTCTCCTCTCGCATAATCTCGGAAAATGCCCGCAACATATAACGTCTTATAAAATCCCATTAGTTTACAGTAGTTGCGTGATTTTCCTTTCCAGCAAACGATAGAACATTAGTGGCCACTATGTGCGCTTCTTATTTGAAAATGATGCTCTTCTAATATTAAATGCAGTTTATCAGACTTTGTTTTCGCAGTGCAAGCAAAATTCTTTCTTTCTCGGAAAAAAAAATGCGAAGATTTTAGTGGCAAAAGGTTTACTCCAGTGAACGAGGCTATTTCGTAATGCTAAATTTTTTAATAAACTTGTACTGTATGTATATTGAAATTAAAAGTATTAAAACGAAAGAATAAATTGAAATAAATAACTGAATAGAATGAACAGCACAAAATATAAATAAGGAACAATACGAAGGAAATTTTATATGACGGTCAATGATTAAGGCTGGTGTCGCGCTCATAGCGGCCGTGCGATGAGTGACCCGAGTCGTGCTCACAGCGACAAGCACAGTAACGGATATAAAGGAGTACTGTAGAAGGGTGAAAAGGCAGATTAGGGTTAACTACGGCACCGAGGCTGTAGGTTAAGGATCCTACCCGGCATTGGCCTAAATGTGATGAAGGAAAACCATACAAGAAACAGATTCAGGTAGGTCGGGCTCTTGGAACTTGGCCCGATGACTGGACTTTGGGGTTTTCTGTGGAGAAGCAGCAGTCCTCGACTAGTTTTGACTGGTCCAATGATAAAAGTGAACAACACTTACCTCATGACCAACACCTGGAACAGAAGACGTTCCTAATACTAATAAAATATTATCTACTGCGAACCACGTGATGAAGTCATATTTCGTTCAGCCCTGCCCTTGATTCCATCCTGAATCGTTTTCGTTTCACTTTTTTCTACTTCTTTTAAAATTTAATAAAGCTATCAAAATATCGGTTTTTATTGTTCGTCGATCCAAAACAAAAGAATGCAAACTCGCCAAATTTCGCGAGATAAATTTAATACTCCGTACTGTATTGGAATTTAATCCTCTGACATATTTCCGTTTTAATAGGTTCAACGTCAATATATCAAATAATTAATTTCTATACTTTAAGATATAATTATAAAAAAAATCTTAAATTTAATGACGTGTAGAATTTTTAAGTCCCAGCTTCCGCGTCTACCTGACACCGGTTTCTATGAAGTGGCTTCATTAACAAAAGTTGCATTTCTGTGCTTTGCATTCAAAGGCAGAGTAGGATTTCTTTCTGAATGGGAAGTCCCGTGTGCCTCTTCAAGTTGGATTCGGGATCTTGCATAATATATGACGTCATCCCTCTGCAAACAACTTCCTTTGATTCGGGCTCTGGCGTTAGTTACACGCGAATAACAGCGATATCATATCTCAGGTGTCAACCTTGCAACAGTACAATGATTAAATCTTGAGACTTCAAAATGCGCATTTTGAAGACACCAAACGTGAAAAGATCTTTCTAAACCTAACATTTAAATGAAATTATGTTCGCCGCCACTTCAAGGATCACCGTGTTCAGAAATAGCCGTACTTTTCTTTTATACGAATAAACTCGTAATATCAAACAGGTGAAAAATTTCTTTCCAACTAAATGTATGCATAATTAATTTTATTTTTATTCGTGTACATTTCTTTGGCAGAAATAATTTTCCAAGTGAAGTGCATCTTTCTTTGTTATTACAATAAATTATTTTGAATTATGAGCAATTAATAGAATAAAATATATAAAATAACATCGTTTCGTCCCTATTGTCGGCAAATATACAGACAGGGAAATAAAGAAATATAAATAAAAAGTCTAAATTTTCTCACAAAATGTAAAATTATTTCCTCATCACAGCGTGGTTTTATTATAGGTAAATCCACCAACACGGCCTCATACGATTTCGTTCAAAGTATTCGTGACGCAATAGACGAAAGACTTCAAGTGGCTGGAATTTTTGCTGACCTATCGAAAGCATTTAATTTAATAGATGATGACATTTTACTGAGAAAATTAGATTTCTATGGAATCAGAGGAGTTCCTCTTTCTTTATTACGATCTTACTTGCAAAATAGGCGCCAAAAAGTTGCGATTGTAAACTCGGGTGGAAACTGAGCATCTGTCAGAATGGGAAACGATTACCCGCGGTGTCCCTCAGGGCTCAATTTTGGGACCCTTACTTTTCACCATTTACTTTAACGATCTACCGAATTATTTAGATCCCTTAAAATCAGTCCTTTACGATGAGGGACAGCGACTCGGAAACGCTGCGTGAGAAAGTAGAGGTTCACTGCAAACAAATTTTCTCTTAATATAGAGAAAACTCAAATCGTGACCTTCACTTCAAACACAAACAGTTAAATTTCTAATTTGGAGAGGCCGTACGAAACATATCGGGTGCGGATTATAACGACACTTGCAAGCCTTTGTTTCGGAACCTTGGGATTTTAACATTGCCTTGTACGTATATTCTAGAAATGTTAAAGTTTGTGTGGAGAAACATCAATTTATATGCCCTAAACGGAGCAAATCATTTATACAACACTAGAAATCGCTCTCAACTCCGCATAGAAAAACATCGCCTAAGCCTTTTTGAATCAAACATTCGTTATTCTGGGATAAATCTATTCAATAGTCTTCCGAAAGAAATTAAAACTTTAAGTATACACAATTTATTTATAAAGGGTTGTTAATCTCTGTTAATTAATGGATCATAAAACTTGCTGAAAGAGTTCGTAGAAAGGAAGGGCAGATTAGATTCTCTTTTCTAAAACTATTTTCTGGTATCCTATCAAGTTACGCTATTATTTTACGATGATAATATTCTAGAATTTAACTGCTGACTTATTTTCTTTTTCATGCTCGACGGCAATCGATGTAAGATTTTCTACTGGAAACTCCGTCGAATGAAAATTGAAGATGAATTAAAACACTTATAATTTCTTCAATTACTAATTACTGTTATATTAATATCTTTAACGTAGTTTTAAATCATATATTTTTTTTATAAAGTAAAATGTTTGTTTTTTAAACTTTGTATTTGTAATAATTATTATTCTCATGTAATCTTATAATATGACGTATCCTATTTCCTCGACCGACGACTAATGGAATGAATAATAATAATAAATAGATAAAGTGACGTAAAATGGCATAAAGTTAGCATCGAGATAAAGGAATGTCCCAAGGTAGATCCAGAATTCAATGTGAAGCGATTCAATTTCGTTATTAAATGAATTTATCGTAGACTGTCCTTAAATACTTTTGTCGTCTCGTATATTCCGTTCAATCCTTATTATCTTTGCTTCCACAAAATCTGGAGTTCTCCCCGTTATCTTCCACAGTGGACCAATTTCAGTGTCCAGTTGCTCAATTACAGTGAACTCGTTCTCTCCGTTGCGTGCATAGTGTTGACATTTTTGCATAATGCACACAGAAAGCGGAAGTAAGATATTTTGGAGGTCAAGAGCGGGGTTATTTGAGACGTTCCCGATGTTATAACAAGGTCGGGGCGTTGCGACCATGATAATTCGCTCTCCTCTTGGTGTAACCGAAGAAGGGAGCAGCTGCTCCTCTATCCTTTGTGATGCGAAGCTAAGGGTCTGTCTCGCCCTTGGAAAAAGTTTTTGTCATAGTGACAGTCACGCTATTTCTGGAATGCGAGATGAATAAGTAGTGCCAAATGTCAATCAGGATGACGGTTCATTCATACACCATGGAACACTACGTCAGGAGGCCAGACCTACACGCAAAGTTTGAGGTTTAAATTGGTAATGTTCTATGAGAGTCGCGGCCTGCGCTGTCTAGATCGAGAGGTAGGTAAACGATTGGTCACTGGTACTGCCGATTCTGGAATACATTATGTTATGTATGACTTTCAGAGTCGTACCCATGCAAGCAACATGAGCAGAAAAGTGGTCTACACAGGCGGAAGTAAATATTTGAGGGTTATTTTTTTTTACACAAAAGTTTACTGTAATTAATTTTATGGCGTCCTGACTTGACAGGTCATTGTACGGAAACCAGGTATTGAAAGAAGGCAAACAAGCCATCAGCGGCGTTCCTTTAAGAGGATTAACGATGATCAAGAAGACACTCAAAGGTGTAAACAACTGATTACATCAATGTACTTTCACAAGATTTTAACACGTCCAGGAGTTTTCTACCGCCAACAAGAACGTCAGTTCCAAGGGACTTGAAATAAGCCATGTCAACCCCGTATTGCGAGTTAACAACAAAAATATGCAGATTTAAGGGGGCACACTTCCCATTTCCGTTGTCTGGTATCAGCAAAGGATTCTAGATGTGATGGGTTTGCTCACCGGGGTGTGGAGATGACCTGCAAAGCAGGCATAAGTGCACTGAAGTAGAAGGAGTAAAGTAGAGACAGTCCAGACAGTAGTGAAACGGTAGTTTGTGAGAGACAGTCGAGGCAATAGTTGAGACAGAAAGTAGAAGGACACTTATTGGTGTTATAGGGCCACAATAATCCACATTCAAGAATATTTATTATACACCACAGTATTTTAAGACAGCAATCACAGGAGAAAAGGCGTCATTTTTTTGCAATTCGAGCAGGAAGATTATAATTTTTTTGTTATAAAATATATAAATTGTTAACAGCTGTACTACTTAATTTTACCGTGCCCTATTACTAAATAAATAATTTAATTAAATTTTGAAGATTGTAAATTTTGACGCAGGGATAAAAGTAAAAATTCCCCTAATAAGAGTAAAATATTAAGAAACTGTGTCAAATGTCAGTGATTGGCAAAGAAATCTCGATCTACGTAGGATAAATAATACATAGAATTGGTGGAATGTAGTAGAGAACTCATTCGTATCTTTCCAAAGCCATTATTTGTAAATTCATATACTAAGTACAACAAAAATGTGGGGAATCTTAATTGGAAGTAATCTTCAGCAGAGGTGCGAACGCAATTCGGTGACGTATAACGTCACCTCACTTCAATAGATCGGCGCTCACGTGCTCAAACTGATTCAATGTAGAGTATTTTATTAATTCAATAATGCCCTGATCGAATTCTCCATTATACGACAACGCAAAGAAATATAAAGTTTTACTTTCCCATCTTCTTAACTCAACCGTAGTAAGTAATATTTTTAGTTAGTTTTATTTTATGTAATATTGTATTACGGGTTATCGCCTAGAAATTTATTTATGATTCACAAATAATAAAATAAGTAAAAGTTTTAATATCTGCGTAGTGAAATCAGACTTTTACCAGTTTTTCTCATAAATTATTAATAAATTTATTTATTTTAATTCATATACGACTTCTCTTCAATTCCGAATTTTTTCCTGCGTTTCAAGGTTTCGTCTTTCAGTCGATATATTGATTTACCCTTGTGTAGCCGTAAATCATCATTTGACTATGCAATAGGCTACGGGGTCAACCAAGTTCCACGAATATTATGAAATGTTTAGGCAACAACTACTTCGGCATCCATAAATAGAGCCGCCAGCGCCAATCTATTCGCCAGCCATTATGCAAGCACGTTTCTGAAATTTCTCGGAGGAGGCATGGAAATGGAATGGAATGTGGTAAATAATATTGAATAGTGTAAATAAATTTTATAATTGGAACTAAAAATAAAAATTAAAGAAATTGAAACATTAAAATGTAAACAATATATACATATAATTTTAAATCTTGTAAAGTATCTGGTTTTATGCTGAATACAATGGGTACTGCCTTTAATTCAAAAAGTTAGTTACACCGCCGTTGGTTTGACTGTTATAAACCTAATGCTATTTATATGACGACAAAATAGGCCTATATATATATATATATATATATATATATATATATATATATATTGTAATGCCAATTAATTAGGCCATTAATTGTTTCGACATAAAATTTGAATTGTTTGAAAAATCCATTATAGCGGTCTGATCGAACAAAGCAACAATGAGAGAAGCGAGATCACTTTGCTCTGTCGAAAAGTCAAAAATGGCGTATGCGCGCTAAGACTCGGAAGAACTAGGAGTCAGTTTGCGGAAAAACACCGTGAAGAGCAGAACAAGTAATATAACTGTTAGTTAGCGGAGAAATATTGTTAGGAGCTGATGGCGGAAAGACATTATGAGGAGCAGAACAAGAAATATAATTTGAGCAGAGACTAGACATCGTCAATGTATAACTAGTTAAAGTTGTAAATTAATACGAAGAAAACATTCACGCCGCAAGTATTGCAGCGTAAATAATTGAAAAGTAAGAGCAGTTTAAGTCTACAGCCATGAGCTAAAGAAAAGTTAGTTCGCTCCGAAATAATAAACAGTTAAAATAAATCGTCAAGGAGATACGTTGCAGTTTACGTCCAATTCAGTAAAACACTAATAAACGCTACGAATCATAGGGTTCCGGTAAGGCAAGCAGACATCATATAGCTGACATTCAGGAGGATCATCTGAGTTCCTGGGAGCCTATCAATTTTGACTTCAATAGTGTAAAATGTGTTAGTTGATGTTTAGAATCAGTGTATAATTGTGCAATAGTGTACTTCCGAAACCAAAAAGAATGCTGGTACCAGCTGGACAGATGTAAGTAACAAAACCAAAACTAATGATTAATTGTAAACGCTAATTAGAGGATAAGGTCAGATGTCGTTCTCTTTTAAATTGTCAATCAGACTTAATTTCTTTACTTTTAAATTTCTTTCATTCTAGTGACATATTGTTTAGGTTAATTATAAACTGTTTGTTAATAAGATTTTTAAATCAATTTGTTGTGTCCATTATCAAACCCAGTAGAGGCCCTGAGAGAGAGAGAAAGATCTCAAATTTTGTTGAAATTATCTTTATTGCCACACAATAAATAAAAATTATGTTTGTTAATTGTTTAAACTTTTCATTTAATAAACAACCTACTATTTGATTATTACATAAATGGCGCTTCACGTGAGGTAAATTCATTAAATTAATTAAATCTCAATTGTTGTTTATTACAATATATATACACACACACACATATATATATATATATATATATATATATATATATATAATTAAAAGAATAATTCACAAGAATTTCTGTTACAAAGAAAATGTTTAACGGCAAACTAATATATTGAGTATTTATAGAATTTGTAACCTACGCAAGTCGTTTTTTTATAAACATACAAAATACATCTGTACAGAGAATTAAGGAACTTTTCTGTAATGAAATATAAACGAGTTAAAGGAAACACCATTCTTGCATTAATTCACTTTTCGTTTATTCTGAAGTTCTTTGGCGATGCTCGTTTTGGTCGTCGGGTAGTTTCGTCGTTATCAGTTAATTCACATTTAATATTCACATTTATCATGTCACGAACCCTTCAAATGTCGGATTTTCTACTAAATTTAACATACGAATCGAAATTTGGCGCAAGTACGTCTGCATTGACAAGTTGGCCAAAAAACCTGGTTACAAATCTGCGTACATATAAATTACTTGACTTCATTTAACGGAGCACAAAATGTCATTCAGATATTCAGAAATTGAAATACGGCCTATATATATACATCTGTGTGTAGGAATAATGAATATCAGTGCGGTTTTTAATAAATATTTACTGCCGCTAAATGTGATAAAGGATATTGCCAAACATTTCAATCAATATTCCCGTGCTATTTCGTCTTGACGTTTGTTCACAAACATTGTGCAAATTAATTCACCAACTGAAAGGCAATTCTCAGTAAAATCTGCCCTAGTCTTTCCAGATCGGGAAACAATTCAAGTCTATGTAATTACTCTTCAGGACAAAGTTCCCCCGAGCTGAAAATAGAACTCACTTATAATTTTTATAATTTATAATAATCTGTATCTTAATTTTTTTCAGAATTTCAAACGTTAAGAAATTTCCATATACATTTTTCTTGAGTGAAATGAATTCGAAGCGACGCTCTGAGAAAGCCATTCATTCTTCTCGATAAAGTCAATGATGTCTATTTAAAGACAGAGCCTGACATCTTGTGGGATTGGAGGCCATATCCTGCCATCATCCGGTACAGTTCCTTCCAGAAACAGCGCTGAAATTCAAGTTTTACACTGCGGGAGTTAAAGACTCTCATTAGTCGCCAAGAGGAAACGCTTATATTTGTGGGAATTGCGGTCGTAAGTGTAAACTTCTCTTCTTTACTCAAGGAGCATTGTTGCAGCATGCCACATAGTCCTGCCATTTGCTGTTCTATGAGGATTTTAATTAGCTCTTACATCGTGCAGTATTTACACATTTAGATAATAATTATGATTAATACGAAATCTAATAAAAATAAAAATCTAATAAATAAAAGAGTGTGTATGTATGTTTGTTTGTATGTTTGTTTGTATGTATATTTGTATGTTCGTTATACAAATCTACACCAGTCGAGCAAATTTCACCAAATTTGGTACACGGGTTCTTTGCGACCAGGAAAACAACACTGTCGGGGTGAGACGCGTCTACCAACCCCAGAAGCGGGGGTGGACGGGGGTTGAAATACTTAAACATGCTAAAACAGCAGGTATTAGATTTGGATAAATATTTTCGGGGTCAAAGATATTGATTGTGTTTCTACCGATGTTATCTGAATATAATATTCATCTCCTACGCCCTGGGAAAAGGGCACCCTTAGGGTTTGGGGTGGAGTTGCTTTACAGAAAAATAACGCGAATACAACCGAGTTTGGAGTCAAATCGAAGGTTATGGATGTCAGTGAGTTTACTCCGGATAAATATTTTTAATTGCCCATTTAACCCGAAATGGTGGGGGTTGGAAGGGAAGATAAATAGTCAGTTCTTGCGCGTTCTTGGAGGAGAATTACGTGAATACTATTTCAACGGATGTTGTTGAAAATATAAATCCCTTTAGACATTAGTGGTGAGCTTGCTTAGGGCTGGGGGTGAGAATTGTCTATTATTCTAAAACTGCCAAAATGTTATGTGTTTATGGGTAAACTAGATTGATATTGTTTCTACCGATGTGATATGAGTAAAAATTCAACACTTTCCACCACGGGAAAGTAGCAGATTTAGGGGTGGTGTTGTTCATACTATTTTAACCTATGTTGTTTCCATTAATAACGACGTTTAATCCAAAATAAAAGTGTTTCAGAACCATTGCTTTTTGTACTCTTTTAAAAAGTTTTTATATTATAAATTGTTATAAACATAATTTTACATTTAATCCGTAATTGAAGTTGTATTATTGTGAAGAAATAAAGCAACAAATAATCACGGACAAATAAATGTAACAAAAACTCTACATGCCAACGTAGTTTATAATTTAGTTTACTACAACTTCAATGAAAATATTATCCACGTAATCTACATTATTAGAACAATTGTTCTCAAAATCCTAAACCATATAAATCAATCCATTAATAATCACTTTTCTACCAGAACGAAAGGGCTTAATATAAATAATTATTACAACTTAATCTTATAAATAAAAATGAGTGTATGTTTGTATGTTTGTATATTTGTATGTTTGTATATTTGTATGTTTGTATATTTGTATGTTCGTTACACAAATCTACACCGCTGGAGAAAATTTCACCAAATTTTTTCGTACACGTGTTCCTTGCGACCAGGAAACAAACACTGTCGGGGTGAGACGCGTCTACCACCCCCAGAAGCGGGGGTGGACGGGGGTGGAAATATTTTAACATGCTAAAACAGTCTATATTTCAGTCAGATAAATATTTTTAGGGGTCACAGATATTTATAGTGTTTCCACTGATGATATCTGAATATAATTGTCAACCTCTACACCCTGGGGAAAGAGCACCCCTAGCGTTTGGGGTGGAGAATACAAATCTATACCGGTGGATCAAATTTCACCAAATTTCGTACACGTGTTCTTTGCGACCAGGAAACAAACACTGTCGTGGTGAGACGCGTCTACCACCCCCAGAAGCGGGGGTGGACGGGGGTTGATATATTTAAACATGCTAAAACAGTCTATATTTCAGTCGGATAAATATTTTTAGGGGTCACAGATATTAATAGTGTTTCTACCGACTGTTGGGGTGAGACGCGTCTACCACCCCCAGAAGCGGGTCGGGATTATCAGTAGAGCACTTTTAGGTGTTGGGTGGAGGAACGCTGCAATAAAATAACGCGAATACAACCGAGATTGTAGTCAAATCCAAGGTTATGGATGTCATCCAGTTCAATTATAGCACCAAATTGCCCGTTTAGCCCCAAGGGGCGGGAGTGGATGGGATGGAAATTTTCTAACATGTGAAATCATCGATATTAGCGTGGAATAAATAAATGCCGGGACCATTGACGTTGATAGTATTTCTACCGATGTTGTTTGTAGGCATGATAGGGTTGGGGCTGGAGGGGATTTCCTTGAAAATAACGGAATAACAACCGAGATTCGAGTCAAATCGAAGGTCATGGATGTCCCTGAATTTATTTATGACAATCTGGACAACGCGCGGGTATCGGCCGGGTTGGGATGAGTTACCGGCTGTTTTTTGCGTCGATTAAATATATTTCGGGATGAATTAGATTAATAAAATTTCCCTACATGTTCTCTGTGTATAATTTCAACCCCTTTCGGACTCATAAGGGTGCACCCTTAAGGGTGGGCGTGTAGTAGCATTACATAAAAAGAAACCAGAAACTATCGGGATTGTCACTGAGTTTAATTAATTTCCTTGAAAATAACGGGAAAACAACCGAGATTCGAGTCAAATCGAAGGTAATGGATGTTGCTGAATTTATTTATGACAATCTGGACAACGCGCGGGTATCGGCTGGGTTGGGATGAGTTGACCGGCTGTTTTTTCGTCAATTAAATATATTTCGGGATGAATTAGATTAATAAAATTTCCCTACATGTTCTCTGTGTATAATTTCAACCCCTTTCGGACTCGGAAGGGTGCACCCTTAGGGGTTGGCGTGGAAGTAGCATTAGATAAAAATAAACCAGAAACTATCAGGATTGTCACTGAGTTTAATTATGACATTAAACTTTACCGTTTAAGTCCCCGAAGCGGGAGTGGTCGGGGGTGTAAAATTTCAAACATGTTAAACGGTCGATATTTGCGATAATTATTTCCTGGGGTTAATTACTTTGAAAGTATTTATACCGATGTTGTTTGTGTATAATTTAACCCCTGTGAGGGGAGCAAGCTTAGGGGTGGCGTGGAGGTACGTTAAATAAAATCCCGCAAAAACAACCGAGATTCGAATCAATTCCGAGACTATGAATGTCGCTGAATCTAATTGTGCCAACCCTGGGGGGGTAACGCGACGGGTTTGGGAGGTGTTGGGCGGGGGAATAAATTTTCAGACAATGTAATCGGCCGATTTTTGCGTGGAATACATTCTTTTTCATTATCGCATATTTGTGGGGGTGGTCATCTTCTAACATGTAAAAACGGCCGATATATTTAGTCAATGACTTCATCCGCCTTCGGCATGGGAGGTGAGCACATTTAGGGATAGGGTTCGAGGAGCTTTACATAAAAATAGAGCAAAAGCAACCAAAATTGGAGTCATGTCGATGGTTATAGATAAATGGCTTCTCGGGCAACGCCGGGCACCCAGCTAGTCTAATAAATAAAGCAGAGTGTTTGTTTGTTTGTTTGTATATTTGTATGTTCCTTATACAAATCTACACCAGTGGAGCAAATTTCACCAAATTTCATACACGTGTTCTTTGCGGCCAGGAAACAAACACTGTCGGGGTGAGATGCATCTACAAACCCCAGAAGTGGAGGTGGACGGGGTTGGAAATATTTAAACATGCTAAAACAGCCGATATTTGAGTCGGATAAATATTTTTAGGGGTCAAAGATATTGATAGTGTTCCTACCGATGTTATCTGAATATAATTTTCATCCCCTACACCCTGGGGAAAAGGGCACTCTTAGGGTTTGTGGTAGAGATGCTTTACAGGAAAATAACGCGAATACAACCGAGATTGGAATCAAATCGAAGGTTATGGATGTCACTGAGTTTAGTTATGACATTCAACTTAGCATTTACCCCTCAGATGCAAGGGTAGCTTGGGTGGAAATTTTGGAACATGCAAACACGGCAGATATTTGCGTTGAATAAATATTTATCTGGGTTAATTATATTGATTGTATTTCTACTGATGTTGTTTGTGTATAATTTCAACCCCTTTCGGCATGCGAGGGGAACACCCTTACGTGTGGGGGTGGAGGGACGTCTCATATAATTAACGCCAAATCAACCGACATTCGAGTAAAATCGGGGTTATGTATGTTTCTGAGAATATTTATAAGAAACTGAGAAACTAACGGGCGTGGGTGGGAATTAGCGGTGTTGAGACAGGGTGGGCGGGGAAAGAAATTTTCAAAGATGCTAACCGGCCGATTTTTGCGTGGAATAAATAGTTTTTTATTATCGCACATTTGGTCATTTTCTAACATGTAGAAACGACCGATGTATTTGGTCAATGACTTCAACCCCCTTCGGCATGGGAGGTGAGCACATTTAACGATAGTGATCGAGGAGCGTTACATAAAAATAGCGCAAAAGCAACCGAAATTGGAGACATTTCGGGGGTTTATAGATAAATGACATCTGGGGCAACGCCGGGCACCCAGCTAGTATAATATAAAATAACTAATCAAATTTTGTCTTACACTTAACGAATTGTTTTTTTCTCCACTATCAACACAAGATTGTTGATCTTTTTGCAGCAACTGTGTTAAAAAAAACTGACTACCCATAATATGATATATGTTCGTCTCAAAATTATTTGCTGGGACCATCTGAAGAACAGACACAATACAATTTTAAATACACGGAAAACATCGATTAATTTAGTTGTAATCGACAATGAAACAACGAAATTCTGGACCGTTTTTCACTACAGATCTAAAAATGTAGCGTAAAATGATTATTTTCTTTGAAAATCTGCTGTAAGCATCTACAAGACTGTTTTAAAAAATGTGTTAGAGCATACAAGATACTGCCATATAATTTTGCTTATCGTTTTTTTATATAATCGTAACGTGGAGCTTCTCATAAAAAAAACGGACGAAAAAAAATTTTTTCTTGCATGCACCAGAGATATTTATTAAAGATCATAAAATTAAATCCGCTAGATATCTGAAAAATGTTATGGCTACTAGCAGTTAGCAGCGTTAATTTCACCAACTATAGTTTTTATATATCACATGAAGATGGCCAATAATCTAAGTTTCGTTCAACACGAACTGTCCAAAGATTATTTTATGTATGTCATTCAGAAATTTCTTACACGTATTCCACCAATGTAAATTAAAATTTCTGGAACAGTATCTTAAAATCCATAATGCAGTGTGATTTGACCCGGCTGACTATAGTAATTTACCGAGACATACGCAGTATGGCCACTATACAATTTACTCAATATAATAAAATGTAGTTTAGTACACCAATAAATAAGACAGTTAATGCGATAACGATTTTAAAATAATAACGTTTCGGTACCTACTTGGACCGTCTTCAGGTTGTGACTAGACTCGAAATTTTTGTAGTAAACATCGTGAAACCGACTTTAACTTTGTCTGGCAAGTTTTCTTCACAGCTAACCTGAGTAAACGTTTACAACTTCATGTTTCTATAGTTTTACTGCATAACTTTCCACTCAAGTCGCTCCTGAAGACTGTAAAAATAGGTACCGAAACGTTATTTTCAGCGGAATATTTTGAATAAACTGTCTGATCGTGGACATAAATTAACATTTTATGTTATTCAATATACCACTGAGATCAAAAAGTAAGGTGTAATTGTAATTTAAAACTCCCGGGTATTAGGAACGCAAGTAAATTTTTTTTCCTAGGTTAGTAGGACTGTCTATATTATTTTCCAAGCATCTGTTTGTTAAAAGGTTTAATTATCTCCGAGCTAAACGTGTTTTTGTAAACAACCAAAAGTAAATTTTTCGATTTTTGCAATGGGTGATTTAGTGCGGACGCGTTGCAAATGTTGCGGAACGCCTTTAGTGATCAAACTATGGCACAAAAAAACGTTTTAAAGTGGTACAACGAGTTCAAAGAGAACGCGTTGAAGACGAACCGCGCTCTGGACGACCATCAACGTCTACCGACGAGGGCCACGTCCGAAAAATCAAAGATTTGTGCTTGAAAATCGTCGATGGACAATTAGAGATCTCGCTGATAGTGTTGGAAAATCATTTGGCTCAGCCCAAACCATTTTGAAGAATGTTTTGTGTCTCAAACGCGTCAAGTCTCGATTGGTGCTAAAATCCCTCAATTTTTTGGAAAAAAAAGCGTCGCGTTGATGTGTGTGAAACTTTGCTGTCTGACTATCTGGACCACTTGAAATGCATCATTACTGGAGACGAGACTTGGATTTACGCATACGACCCTCAAACCACCGACCAATCCAGCGAATATCGTGCAAAAGGTGAAGCAAGACCGAAAATCAAGGTCATGTTGACAGTTATCTTTGATTATCGTGGTGTGGTGCACTATGAATTCATTGCGCCGGGCCAAACTGTCAACAAAGAATATTATTTGAGCGTTATGCGTCGTATGCGTGAAGCTATTCGTCTGAAACTCTTGGTTCCTTCATCACGATAATGCACCATGTCATACTGTATTGGTTCTTCGCGACTTTTTTGCCAAAAACTCGACTCATATCGTTTCGCAACCACCGTATTCGCCTGATTTGGCTCCGTGCGACTTCTGGCTATTCAGAACACTCAAAAGGCCAATACGGGGACGCCGTTTTGACTCGATTGAGGAGATAAAAACCGAATCGAAGAAGGTCTTTAAGGCTATACCGGAAAAATACTATTCCGACTGTTATCGAGGACTGGAAAAAGCGTTGAAAAAAGTGCGTTTTATCGGACGGGGATTACTTTGAATGGGATTAAATTGATTTGGAAGAATGAATAAATAATTTATATTTTATAAATAAATTCACCTTTCTTTTTGTTCACAGTGGTACTTCAATTGTTTCTCCAAAATTTGATTTGAAATATGTAGAAGTGAGAATAATACAGATTATTATCTCATCGTGTTCATTCGACAGAAAAGTATTTTTTGTGCGGAAACATGTCTTGCATGGTTTTTTCGTAATCAGATGATATAAATATAGAAAAGATATATTATTGAAACAAGGACACAAAGTATACGTCATCTCTTTACCACTACAGGTAAATTAGGACAGAACATGAGATTATTGAATAACTTTAAAATGAAGGAATTAACTCAGCAGTAGGCTGTAAATGTATACAATTTCTCATTCTAATTTTTTATAACTGATACTTCTTCAATAATCAATTTTCCTATGAATATTTTAGACACATATTATAAAACGGTGATTTTATTTATCAAAAACAATTTGTAAAAGTCCATCAAATTAGTTCGTTTCATACAAAATTAATTAAATAATTCCATAAACGGCCGTCGTTTTTGTAAAACTTCTAAAATATGATAAATTTCGTCAAAAAAGTCACTCCAAAAGTGATGCGTAACATTTATTTCAAATGTACATTTTAATTCTACATCTGTCCTATTTTTACAGCGTGTAGATACAGCCATTGAAAGAAAATCTCTTTGTTTTTCTCACATAATCCCCAACCTTCCTGTTAAGGTTCACAATTGTATGGAGTTCGTGTAGTGTGGGGTCTGTCTCTGTGTATCCCGGATATTGGCGTGCCCTCTTTCACCACCTAATCTGTTTGCTCACGGACTAACAGTACTGACATCGACAGCAGCACATCCATACACGTTTCTCAATCTCTTGTGGATGTTTCCCACTATCTATATCTCACAGAACAGGAATTGTAGAACAGCACGTTCCTTCTGTGGGATCTCAACTGCAGGAGCCATCTTGAAGACATGTTATAACAGCGTCACTTAAAGGAACGGGTTGAAATATATTTTAACACGAGCGGGAACAATTTATCTATGATCTCCATAAATTCCAAAGATGCTTAATGGAAAATTTATTTAAATAAAAACTGTGTATTACTTTTGTAGTGACCCACGTACTAAATATTTATCGTTTTATATCATATCGCCCTTTTCTTGCAGCAACTATACCAATTGTTATTCGAAAACACTATTTTTGAATGTAGTACTATCATTAAACGAGCAGATAATAACAAAGGGCGTGTAACCAACCTCCAATTTAACTAAATTGAGCTAATTATTGAGAATTCACAACGGGTGACGCAAAACCCATTAACGCGTACAGAATTTTACCTATTCAGGAAAATTATTTTATTGATGAAACGACATCAGCAATGCAAAAGCTATTTGTTGAGGACACACATTTCACATCGAGAGTTTTTTGTAATGTTGCTTGATATAAAATTCGTGTAACAACTCGGACCGTCGACACTTTTTCGGAATCATTATTATATAATTATTTTATGGTTTTGCAAATAATTTAATAATATTCTACTTACTCAAAATGCAATTCCTAAATATATCTTAGTAGGTTTTTTAATTTAGTACCAAAGGCACTGAACATGATCTGAAATTCTACCAAACTTATTGTTCCATTAAAATTATAGCTTCGGTTATTCTTCGTGATGTTACACAAAACGTAATTAAACAAGCATATAAAAAGAGAATTAAAAGTTTTAGCCAAAATAAAAGTCTAAAGCTAGATTTGGTCGGAATATTTCATATTTAATGTTGCTCCTACCAGACCTCTGAAATATTTAAGGCTTACTATTGTAATCTCACTCCAGCGAAACGTAATAAAAAGCATTGAAAACGAATTTATTATTCCTGAAGTTTTGTTGTATGTTTTTACGATGAAAAAGAATCAGAGATATGTTTCGATTATTTGTGAAGACGTTCAGGATTTAGTTGTAAGGTTGTTTACATTGCCTGAGAAACAAAGGGTTCCGCGGCTTTCATATAGCATTCTTCTTCACACCTCTAGAATGTACTTCTAGTAGCTATAGACGAAGCTCCAGAGACTCTTCATATTGTTCTTCTCGCTCTTGACCTCTACAACTAAAGATCCCTCCCATTGTATCTTAAGATTTCGTTTCTAATAATAAGCATGCTGCTAGAATAACTAAAAAAAAGTTATTAATGTTTTGAGCTAATAGGTTATCATTGTTATCAATTTTATGACGATTTTAACTCGCTGAGGACGTTATTTGAAGTGACTTTGAAGTTTAATGGTACACAAGAGTGTATAAAGAAAATTTGTAATCTATCTGTATACTAAAAAGGATGTATGTATGTATGTATGTATGCATGTATTTACGTTAATTTCTATACAAATTTAAACGCGTGGACAGATTGCAACAAAAATTAGTACACATATTCTTCAAAACACGAAAAACGGTAAAAACAATTATAACTAAAAAACGTGATCATTGAGTGTTAAATTACTGCGCGTCAAGGTACCATGACGTCACGCGAGAGAGAGCGACGTTACTACGCGACGAACAAAGGAAATAGTTACTTTTCCGTAATTAAATAAAGAATAAATATTTTCATCAAATAAAAAATATAATTTTATACAGTAATACTCCACCGAATGATAATAAAAAACAATACGAAATACTTTACGTTCCTTGAGAAAAATGTAAGTTGATTTTTGTGCCATATTAATAACTCCAACATGGCGACTATTTACATTATGAATCTAGCTAACAATTTCAACAATTTAATCTTTCGTAATGTCTGAAAACTGGGGGACAATTATATACAGCAATCAGATGGTCTTTCGATCGGGAGTCGTGAAGCGTCAGATTGGGATTTCAGCCCGTAGAACACAGACGTTAGGCAGACAGGTATCATCAACGTGTTTCAGATAATATGTTTAAATTACATCGTATACCTGAATTTGCAGAAGATAAACCACACCACAGCTTGGTAGCCATTACAGAGGTCCTGGATTCGATTTCCGGCATGGACAGGGATGTTTTTGTTCGTCACTGAGGGGTTATGGCCGAAGGAGAATCACTACGCTGACCATGTAGCATTACAAGAAAATACATAACGTGTCGTGTCGTGTTATACTCAAGGAGTATATTTAAGTAAGGATCCGGACGTTTGCCCGATACACACGTGCTCAATGCAAGTTTTCCCGACAACATTAACCCGATTGAAGTTTTCCCCACAAGTCATTTTCCCGAAAGGTGAGTTTACACGAAATAAAACATAATATTAATATTGTAGAATGCTTTGTAAATTAACTTATTCATTAATGCGGTGAACAATTTCAACCAAACAAGTATCACTTAAGATCCACGAACACACCCTGCGGGATTAAGGTAACTCTAGCACCCCTATGGGTGGCGGTAGAAAGGGGTGGCATTTTCAAAATACAAAATATGCGATATCTACTTATATCGGCGCCATATAGTCTACAGAGTCGCTCTGATTCATAATGCCACTCTCGATGCAGTTAGTGTCGTATTTCTTCCTCTAAATGTATGAGAACAGATATGAAGTTGGGTGAAAGGAACTGACAAAAATTGCGATAACTAACAAGATTGGTGTCGAATCCAGTGTTTTAGAAATCGCTAAGTTTAGTTAGGGCACACAGTCGTGTGTAAAAAATTTATAATTCATCTAATAACTAAAATAGAGTCTTTGTTTGTGTGTATGATTGTTTGTTCCGCATACCAATTTATACACGAGGAGCAAACTTGACAAAATATCGTACACGAGTTCCTTCGAAACCTGAAACAAACACTGTGGGGAAAAGGCACGTCTACCACCTCCATGGACGACGGTGGAAATTTTCACACATGCTCAAACGGCCGATATTTGCGTTTGATAAATAATTTTCGGGGTCAATCTTCCTATGTTTTCTGTGTATTATTTTAACCCCTATCAGCGTGGGAGGTTAGCACCTTAAGGGTTGGGGTAACGTAAATACAACCGAGATTAGAGTCGAATCCGGGTTTATGGATATCGCTGAGTATAATATAACGACCCGGTAGAACGCCGCGCACCCAGCTGGTATATTAATAACTAGATGAATTTGAAGCATTTTTTTTTAAAAAAAATCTTGTTATTTGGAATGCCGTGTGATCAAAATACCTTGGTCTTTACGCAAAGTCGTGCAGATTATATAAATACCAAAATTCTACTTGAAAAACGTGTTGGTTTAGTGGTCAGCGTCACTGCCTCGCATTACAGTGGTCCTGGGGTCGAATCCTGGCAGCAGCACGGTCAAGAAAACTGAGGTTAAGACTGAAGGCGAATTGCGACCACCTGTCACTCCAAGAAATCCAGAATGTGCTGTGTAAGATGACAAGTCTGGCAGTCTTCTTGGTACCATGCAAGTATTTAAATTCTTACATCTCATGATTTCAATTCTTACATCTGTTGAAAGGATACATTTCGTTTCTTGGTATCGCGTCAGACTGTCGAAGTTTGCTGAGACGACGCAACGGAAGAGATCGTAAAGTCTGCGGGGATGAATTAATGAAAACGGCGAATATGTCGTAGGGCACGACTCCTTTCCATCTGCATGAGAAATATAATTTTTATTGACCACGTCCACGTTCAAATGTTGTCACCATGTAGCAGTGTAAATTGTTAAAACAGCCCAAATTCAAAGAGTTTTAAATAGATCTCTTACGCGTCATTTGAAATTATTCATATTCTCTGGAAATCGTATATTCCCATATCGTGCTGATCGAGTATTCATATTCTAAGGACGTGAGACTAACCACGACGGACCATTTCGCGTTTGCAAACGCATTTATTTTTCAGCCGTCAGGTGAAGACGTGACACTTGCTCAGGTACATGTCTCCGTTACAAATATGACAAAATTAACCGCAGCATCAGTCTAATTTACTTATTTACAATCATTCAGAAATACTCGGGGAAAGGAAAAATAAGGGTGGATGTCAAAAATTATTTTTCTCTTCGGAAGTAGAAGTTTTTGTCGCTTTTTTACTTTATTACCATATGTAATTCCAATTTTGTATAGTTATGGCATTCCGTCTGTTTGGAGACTGTTGTAGCACGTCTTTTGTGCGGCTTACAAATTAATTTACAAAACACTTGGATATTTTAAAATTTATTTACAACTAGTGGCTCAATTTCATTAATAATTTAACACGCTTTGCTCCGTACCTGAGATTTTCTGGGCCATTCAATAAATTTTCATAGTCTCTGTTCGTGTCTAATGCAAAATCCCGAAACACACTTGCCCGGAGCACGTTTTCCCGACGACATTGTTACCAAAATTAGGTAATAAACTGCAGGGAACAGTAACATTTTTTTAGACTTATCTATGATTTAGTTGATCATTCAAAACTGTGCAAAATATTGGAAATATATGGTGTGCGTGGCACAGCTCTAAATTTATTCACCTCATACTTTGAAGGCATGCACCAATATACTTGCAAGTAAATAATATAAAAAATAAAATCACTGCCAGGATTAATCTCACAGGGCGTTCCACAAGGTTCAGTTTTGGGGCCTTTATGCCAAATGTTAATAATGGCTACCTAAGCTGATGACATGACAATTTTTAATGGACAACATGATATACCAATACTACTAAATATAACTCAATCTAATATAAATAACATTACTCATTACCTCAAATTGAATAATGTACAAGTCAATCAGATAAAAAAAATAAAAAGGATAATACAGAAAATGAAATTTTTATGGAAAAGAGGTAAATTTTGTTAATTACACAAAGTTTCTAGAACATTTTTAGACTTATCTAAAGCCTTTGATTTAGTTGATCATTCTATACAGTGCAAAAAATTGGAAGCATATGGTTTGCGTGGCACAGCTCTAAATTTATTCACCTCACACTTAGAAGGCAGGTACCAATACACTGGCAAGTTAATAATACAAAAAATATAATCAGGATTAATCTCACAGGGCGTTCCACAAGGTTCACTTTTGGGGCATTCATTATTTACCATATACATAAATGATATGCCAAATGTTAACAATGTCTACCTATGATGATAACATGACAATTTTTAATTGGCATCATGATATACAAATGTTATTAAATATAATTCAATCTAATATAAATAACTTTACTCGTTACCTCAAGCTCAATAATCTACAAGTCAATGCAGATAAGACAAATATTTTATACTTCAGTAATAAAAAGCATAGTACAGAGAATTAAAATGAATTAACTTGTGATGGAAAAAAGTTAAATTGCAAAACAATCACTTTAAAAGAGTATTTAGTAAATAAGGTAATATATAATATTCATGAGTTGTGATAATATGACTGTAAAACTTTATACTCCTGATTTAAATGTTTCTTTTTTCTTTGTATTTTTATATTAAACATGACGTTTTCCCATATTTTATGTATGCAATTATATGGAAATAAAGTTTATATTACTATTATTATTACAATATTCCCGACTGACGATTGCCCGACAGGTCATTAACCCAATGGAACATTTTCCCGTTTTTACGAAAAAAATAATATTAATATTGTATTACACTTAATATGTCAGTTATCTTGTTATACATGATTATTATTGCAAATTAAGTTACTCATTAAAGCTTGGAACAATTTAAACCATACTTGGTACACGTATCACGTAAGATCCAGGAACAAACTCCGTGGTTTGAAGATAACTTTAGCACCCCTACGATTTAAACGCCACGTTCTTTTATGAATAGGTATTAGAAAATAATCGTCCGATGGGCGCATTTGGAAAAGGACAAATTGGAAATCTGCATCAAAATGTAAGACAAATACGTCCAGCACATCCTGCTTCATTCCCCACATTCAGATATTTTCTTTAAGCGAGTGGAACGATAAGGTTTCTGAAATCAATATTCACCAGAAAAACAAATCAGTCGAAAAATTCCGTTATTCATGACAATTATCTAAAGTTACAAAGAAATTAAACGACACATTTTCAAAAATATTTTATTCGATTTCGTTTCTGTACAATTTTCTTACTTTGATCAAGTTGTTTTGTATTGTTTCTACGGTAGCAGAATATGTTGCAAATTTTTTCTTCATAAAACTCATTGTCTCTTTATTATATACTAGCTTGGTGACCGGCGTGGTCATATATCCAATTTCGGTTGAATTAGCGTTATTTTTATGTAACGCACCTCGAACATATCCCTAACTGTACTCATCTCCCATTCCGAAAAGGGTTGATTTTATACACAAACAACATCCGTAAAAACACTATAAATCAAATTAACACTGAAAAATATTTATTCAACGCAAATATCGTCAGTGTTTGCATGTTTCAAAAATTTACACCACGTTCACCCCGGTCCCTGGGCGTTAAATGACAAGTTTAATGTAATAATTAAACTCAGCGACATCCACAACCCTTGATTTTACTCCAATCTCGGTTCTATTTGCGTTATTTTCTTGTAACGCTCCTCCACCCCCACCACTAAGGATGCTCCTTTCCCATGCCATAAGGGATTGAAATTATACACAAATAAACATCGGAAGAAACACTATCAATCTCTTTTACCTCGAAAGATATTTTTCCGACTCATATATCGGCCGTTTCAGCATGATTTAAAATTTCCACCCCCGTCCACCCACGCTCCTGGAGGTGGTAGACGTGTCTCAGTAATAGATTTTATGATAATTAATTCTCTAAATATTTATGTTTTACCTAGTGAGTATTCATTTTATTTCAATACCGTAAATATTATAACCTTAGTAAAGTTAAAGATTTATTATTATTACTATTAAAATTACTTAGTACTTTTAGTTATGTTGTACGGGAAAATTTGTATTCCGATTTTTAGTAATAATTGTTATTAGTTGTAGCTTTTAATGATTATATTGTAATTTTCTGTAATGACGTGTCCTATTTCCTCATTCTCGAACTAATAGAATAAATAAATCGAATCAAAATATAATATATGACACGATTAATTGTCTTAAAAAATAGTAATCAAATAAAATAATCAAATATCATTTATAACTTCCAAATGCATATAAAGTTTTAAAATAAAATGTAACCAATGGAAAACCAATATTATTTTTGGACTTATGAGAAGTAAACATATTATTTGAAATCACAATTATATATATTTTTAAAAAATTATATAATAAGTTAAAGAACAAAGAAATGTCGTTGAATAAAATATTTTAATAGGTCTTTTATAATGGTCATTTAATTAATCTTATTAATAAAAAAACAGACGTAAAGTAAAATATTATTTAGCTAAAATTACTTTCATTATTTCCATAATACAGGCCAGTCACAAATTTTCACTAGCTAGAGTTGTAAATACGAGACGAGAGAAATGGTCGATGAGTTGACGATTATTTTTCTATTTCCGTTACGGGAAAACCTTTGTACTGTAAACTTGAGTGGAATTTACTGGAATACGTCCCAGCATCCTGAGTACCCAAAACATCGAGTCGACGCCGCAAAAAAAAATTCAATTTAGAAAGCGCCATGAAAAAAAAAACGTTCTACGCAATCATTTCATTTTACAGACTTTAAAACAAATATTTTCCGTTCAAACAATTTGTGTTGGCAAAGGACGATCGCTGAACGTTACAATTTGGGAAACAACCTTCAAACGTTGTTTCTGACAGCAAAGCAAACCATTCCATTGGTTTTTCGTGTCCCTAAGAGTACTAAAAATATTAAATACAAAAACGTCACCACAAGTCTATGAAACTGTATTAGGTATCAACGTTGGAAAAATCTCGACCAGGAACGGATTCGAACCCAGAGCCACCACTTTGTACGTGGTTTCTACACCATCTGAGCTATCCGAGTCGACTCCCCGTCAAGTTCCAACTTTCTCCATGCATACTTGAACACAGACACGCCTACAAATTAGAAAATCAAATTCTTCAGGGCCTAATTCTTCAACGAAGAAAGGATGTTGTGTGTAAAATGGTCACAGGTTTACACAAAGCTCGTACCTGTCGTGGAGTCGACATGGGTAGGTCAGTTAAGTAAAGTTCTGCGTTCGAATAGACGGTCCTGATATTATTTATATCAACTGCTATAATAAAACGAAAGTTGTTTGACTTCTACATTGCATCATCATAGGTTTCTCAAGAAGACTTAACGAGAGTCAACGAGGAAAATACCTAAATTCAAAGTCGAGACTTTGTCTATTTGTCTATTATATTACGGCGTTTTATATTTTACGAAATAACTTTAATATTGTTGGAATATTGAAGGTAAAATATATATTTCCTTAATGATTTTATTGATTGATAATTTATTTTAATATTTTAATTTATCCCTTCGTTTCACAACATTCAAGTATCAGATTGACGGATTGGGGACGTTATTAAGTGTCGCAGTGCCTTGTCAGCATCAGTTTTACCATTAACTTTATTTCTGAAAGATACGAAAAATTAATCGACGTTGTTGCTACGTGATACAAACACATTTATCTTTGATCGAGGCCTTTAATAACTGAGCTTTAGATATTTGATACTGTGCGAGGTACGGATCGCAATATACACGTGCTGGCCACGATCCCTCATCAATTTACAACAGTCTGACGGGTTCTAAAGGCACCGTGGAAATCACGGTTAAGCTAAATACGGTAATTTGGTCCGCTTCCGAATTTACTATTACTTCACTTAACACAAATACCTAAGTTACGTATTTATGCAAATAAGTTTACACTGGATTTCAAATTTTCATAATATATTTAAGCACCTTACAGGTGACATTAACGTTATTTGCTACAAGGTTTCAAATTAACCTGTTATAGTATCAATAATTTGATATTTCTCATACTTGCACACAAAAAAAAATACGACAATACCAAGGAAACTCCTTTAATTGCATTGTTAAAAACATTCATTTTAAAAAATATTTTATTTAATTGGTGATTTCATATATTATTCCTTATTAAAACTGGGTTACTATTTCTTCCTTCCCGTACTGAAAGTAACGATGGCGATACCACGTTTCTATATACGTAAATGACAATTTTGTCCGTTAAAGACGTAGAATGGGGTAGTTTTAGTTTTCCTTTACGTATCGTGCATCAGGGGACCCGAAAAAGATATAATTCGAATTTCAGTCTGACAACCCGATTTTTTTTCGCTTCTCACAAGTAAACGGTTGAGCCGATTTCGATGGAACTTGTTTTTGTCAAACTATATAGAGCCCTGAGAAAAATTATTAGCGTCCGCCACCATGAGGCAGACGTTATGTTTCCTTTTCATAAAAAATATGGTCGGTCGGATATCGATGAATTTTTTTATCGCTGTTATACAGAGCCGTATCAAACTGCCATCTCAGAAATAAATAAGTAAAACACATGGTTAATAAAAATTATAAAAATCTGACTGATTCTTAAATTAAATATTAAAAATTATTAGGGTTAGTCAGATAACTTAATTGTAATTGTACACCTGAAGAGGTCCCACTCACGGACGATACGTTGTGTCTTCTAAATAATATGTCTTACATCGGATAATAATTTTTTTTTTGCTATTCTCTCGCAGGCAGAACCTTGTAGGAGAGACGGAAGGGGCTACATTTGGAGATGCCTTCACCTCTCTCCGTTTTTGAACTAAGGTTCCCACAAGACGAGACACCTGGGCCTGTTTTGAGAGGTGTATGTTCCGGGGTCACAGATCTTGGGTATACGGTAAGATTTGTTTGCCATTGGAGCAGTCGGCCAGCTGCCTCCTAAACTGGTCGAGGCACGGAGAATGGAATGCTGCTTCCCCACAGCAAACCCGTCTCCCGCTATCTGAAGGGCGTGGGACAAGTACGCAATGCCCGACCTACCTGATGCAGGTTTTCTAGGGTTTGTCCTGCATTACTTTTAGGTGAATGCCGGGTAGGATCCTTAAAATATTGCCTGGGGGCCCTAGTTAAGCCCTTGGCTACCTTTCTCTACCCTTCCGCATCTCCCCTTTCTAATCCCTTCCTATGCTATTAAAGGGAATTTGCCACTATGTGGATTACCCTCATGTAGCCTGCTACTCTAAAAAAAATAATAATAAATTTTTCGCAATACTGCTTGTACAATGGTTTTGGTTCGCTTTACAGAAAAACAGTTTATTTTTTTCCGTGGAGAGGTAAATTGCTTTGAGGATACCTCAAATTGGAGTCCGCCAATTGAAAACGTTCTTTTCACGGTGCCTATAATTAACAGGTGAGAGTTCTGAAGAGTAGGCGAGAAATCAGGCCTTCAATAATTTTAAAGACAGAGCGAGGAAGTATAAAAAAAATAATTAATTAAAAAACTTTACATTTTAACGATGCTTTGTCAGTAACGCGATTAATAATAAAATAGATATAAGCCGTTTATTATTAATAGTATACAACGAAGACATAATCATTGTGCTTAAAACTAGGCCTAATAATTATTTTTTTTCATCTGGGGGTTAGTTTACTTCAGAAAACTTCTGTATCCTGTAGTTTTAGTATTAATTGTATAGCGACCTTGTCGGACAAAACTATGTTTCCCAGTAAACGTGTTTATGCGTTACATTCCTTGAAACCAATTTTAAACACTCTGTAAGGATTTTAAGAGAGCGGAGGATTTCTGTGGCGTCTGTAGTCTTCCTTGTAACATATACGTTCACTTGCGTACTTATTTTATTTTTTTAAAAAAATTAATTCACATTTTAAGAATCCTAACAAATTTGACATAATAAATTCTGTTGATTAATAAATAGTTCTCGGAATTCACACGGGTTTTGCATATTTATATTAAGACGCAACGTTTCGACGATGACAACAGTGCTTTCAGTCGTCCAAACGTTGCGTCTTAATATAAATATGCAAAACCCGTGTGAATTCCGAGAACTATTTATTGAACAACTTCACCCGGAAAGACTTCAATCTTTGATAATTCTGTTGATTGTTATTTATTTATGATCTCCTTAATAACTAGTGTGCAAAATACTGTACAATATTCACGCAACTTCAATACCTACAGAGGTTTAATTTAATGTAATTTAAATATATATACGTTACCCGCGTAATCTCCTTTTCCACGAGACGTTGGTTATATACTATTTTACAAATATTGATGTAATTAATACCATAGTAAATAGTTCGTGAATGGCTGAAAATATTAAATCAAGGATTTATAGTGACTTGACAGGATTAAGGAAACCTGTTATGAGATGTTAATGAATACTTTCTAATTTAACAATTATTTATTCTACTGGATTATTAAAATTGTTTGAAATGTGCGTAAATTTGGCGGCATTTTTAAATCAGAATATGTGCAAATATTTTTATATTTAATTCATTTTATTTAGCCAACTGTCGACATTGTACTGATTCAAAAATGCACGTAATTACTGAATGCAATCTCTCAGATCTGTACCAAAATTTTTTATTCAAGCGACGGATATTGCCGTGGATGGCTCTTTATGCGTTACATTGCCTATTATCAACATAATTGCAATCTGTGTCGTACGAGTGCGCCTGTTCTCGGTACGAACTAGCTGTTTAAGTTAGTTTTCTATCGACGTGTACGCTTTTCTCCTATCACATCCGTAATATATGTTCGGACAGGTGAAATTTTAGCTCTTGTCTGTATGGTTGCGAGTGACGGCAAAGTTGGCAATTAACACTGGCAAAAAGGCACAGTTATGTCCAGTCACGAAACCACACTCATTACTACACCTTACATGAGCAAAAATGGCTCTTGAAAGGAAATGGAGGAAAAAATATATTTCAATGGGTACAACGGTGTAGGGTTTTATTTGTACGCTGAAAGAATAGTTTTTTTTTACAAACACTCTTCATGTTAATATTAAGAATGTCATATCTTGCCTTCGTTTAATTTATTATCGACAAAGTTAC
This sequence comes from Zhengitettix transpicula, assembly GCA_037074705.1. Lineage (NCBI taxonomy): Eukaryota > Metazoa > Arthropoda > Insecta > Orthoptera > Tetrigidae > Zhengitettix > Zhengitettix transpicula. The sequence goes on from CM073595.1 coordinate 10,634,835, forward strand.
AGAACGGTTTGAACTGTGCAGCCGTCATTGCAATGGTGACGTTCCTCCATAGTCGGCCGTAAACTACTAAACATTTTGTTTAGGGAAGATTTTCAAAATCAATACCTGAAACTTATGACGCCTTTAATAATTAAATTGATGTTTATAAATACGTTCTTACCAATCGCGTTTCACTCACTACGCAAATTAAAAAATCCGCCCTTGTTTCATGAAGTCAATACTAAAGTTCGTCTGTAACGAAAACGCTCTCTGAAACAACTAACAATAATTGAAAATTGTTACGTCATTGGCCTAGGGATATACAGAAAAGCAACAGGTTAACCAAATAGCAAAATAACTTTTTTACCCCCCCGGAAGTCAATTTCAGCCTTGATATACTAAGAGGAATTTGGGTATTTTGCTTCGCATATTTGAGACGTCCTGTAAAATAAAATTGTGTTTCGCCTGTCAATATCCATGCACACAAAATCATTATCGGAAAAAAAACCTGTGATAATTGTATTGATTTAGTAAGCTAGAAGCAACCTTACGTATATTTTCAACATTCCTGCCACAGTTACGATATACAGATACGTACGACGCTGGCGTCTTATTTCCATTTAAGGACACAGGTTGTATTGATACATAATGGGTGTAATAACTCACAACCATTTGACGGTAATTTGCAAAAATTACGTTCCGTATCAAACTGTTCAAACAGGAATAACACAAATAATACTTCTATACAAAAATAATTCAATAAAGTACAATTTTGTATTGCAAACAAAGCCGTAAGGACATTGACAAAATAAATAGTTTTATTTTTTGCTTATTTGTTTTTAATCCAAATAAGTAAATTGTATTTAAAATGTTTCAGTAATAAGTTTATCGTTGTTTGAATTATAAATTATAAAGGAATTAAAGCCTGAAAAACAATGTTCTTCCAAAAGATTGAAATAAGGACAGTTCACGCACATTTAGCAGTTCATAAAAATTAAAATGCGCAATTAGCAAAGCAGCATATTAAAAATCTAGGTATGACGAGTAAACTGATTCATTTAAACAAGATGAGTACTATTTAAGTAATTTGAAAGAAAAATTAGCAAGAAAAAATAGGAGTAACAAACGAACTGGACTGAAAAATAGTGTTAGGAAAGGAGAGAAACGAATAAATATATAAAAAAAAGATTTGAAGGTTGAGAAAGGTGGCAACTAAGATACCAGGACGAGGAGAAATGCTGGATTCAGGGAGAAATAAGGACAGAAAGGGAAAACAGTAAGGAAGGAAAAATGCAAGCAAAGTGGACAACGGACGAGGGGAAGAGAAAAAGCTCTAAGAAAGATTTGGATTATTCGGTAAGGTGCGGAAGAGATTAAAAATAAAACAGCTAGCGTGTAAGAATGTTGGATAGAAACTGATATTATCAGTAGTTTCCTGCTGCAATGTTTCTGAAATTTCCAATTTGATACTCGAACGCAGGTTTACTTATGTAGGGAGCGCTTGGTACATGCGAACAAGTGGTATATGTACGCAGCCCCCGTGCACCGAGCACTTACCTTGAGACCGGGGCGCCGAGCGACTGGTACGAGGCGTCGCGACGGCCCTTGTTATATAGCGCCGCCAGACGCGTGGACGCTAGCACGTGCTTCCCTCAAGCACTGCGCACGCGTCGCGACGGCCAATAACATCCCCATTGTTGGGGCGGCCAGCGACTGGATATTTATTGGACTACATATTTTATTTCGTAGTCGTTAGGTTCTCGCGCAATGTTAATATATGATCATAGAGTCTATAAATTTCTGTCCACTCATATATAAGTAATTATTTATATAAACCCGAAAAAGTATTTAATTCTATATTAATCTTTAGTCATGAAGTGATTTAACATAAATCTAACTGTTCCTAGTTCCGTACATACTTTCGATCAATAGTGCATTAATTGAATAGCTGTAAAATGTATTGAATTTTATTCCATCAATCCCAACAAACATACCTCCGACTTTATTTACGAATAGAATACTTAAATATAGTCCTTGAGTATATCAGGATACAATTGTCCGTCAGCCTTCAGACATTACGAAAGATTAAATTGAAGAAATTGTTATTTAGATTCATAGTGTGAACAAATGGTCACCATATTGGACTTAACTAATATGGCAAGGATCTTAAAGTATTACGTATTGTTTTTTATAATCGTTGGATGGAGTATTGCTGGATATGATTATACATTTGATTCAATTAAAATATTTCTGCGTTATATCATTACGGAAAAAGGAACTTTCCTTTGTTCGTCCCGCAGTAACGTCTCTCTCTCTCTCTCTCGCGTGACGTCATAGTCTCTTGGCGCGCAAGAATTTAACAAAAAATTATCACGTTTTACAATTATAATTCTTTCCATTTATATCCTAGGGATTTCTCACCCCAACATTACCGTTTCTCGAGTTTTTAAGAATATGTGTACCAATTTTTGTTGAAATTTTTCTACGCGTTTAAATTCGTATAGAAATTAACGTACATACATACATACAAATATACATCCTTTTTTTATTCTATAGATATATTATATATAATATATATTACAGATATTGTAATAATCAAATAATAGGTCGTTTAATTTAATTTTTAATTAAAGAATGTTAATGAATTTGCCTCACGTTGAAGAGTCATTTATGTAATTATCACCAATAAGGCGTTAATTAATTTAAAGAACTTGCCTCACGTTGAACGCCAAAATGTAATAATCAACAGGTTTACTTTAATTAAATGAAGTAATAAACAAAAATGAACAAACATAATATTTATTTATTTTGTGGAAACAAAAGATGATAACAAACACAAAATTTGAGATCTCATTCTCTGATAATTGACACAACAAATTGATTTAAAAATCTTATTAACAAACAATTCACACTTACCTGAACAATATGTCGACAGAAAGAAATTTAAAAAAAAGAAATTAACTTTGATTGACAATTAAAAGAGAACGAAATCTGACCTTATCCTCTAATTAGCGTTTACAATTAATCATTAGTTTTGGTTTTGTTACTTACATCTGTCCAGCTGGTACCAGCATTCTTTTTGGTTTCTGAAGTACACTATTGCAAAATTTTACACTGATTCCAAGACTCACAGATTTTACACTATTGAAGTCAAAATTAATAGGCTGCCAGGAACTCGGATGATCCTCCTGAATGTCAGCTATCTGGTGTCTGCTTGCCTTATACGAATCCTACGATTCGTAGATTTGTTAGTCTTTTACCGCTTTGGACTTAAACTGCAACTTTACTATTCCGGCTGGCTATAGACGTAAACTGCTGACTTCCTTTCCTGGCTGGCTATAGACGTAAACTCTCTTACTTAGCGATATTTACGAGGTAAAACTTCCGTGAATGTTTTACTTTGTCTTAAATTCACAACTTTGTTTAATAATATATTAACGACAGCTAGTCTCTGCTGTAGTATTATTTGATCCGTGCTCTGAAATGTAACGCCACCAACTAACTGTTATATTACTTGTTATGCTCCTCACGATGTTTTTCCGTGAACTGCTCCCTAGTTGTCTCGAGTTTTAGTGCGCACACGCCATTTTTGACTTTTCGACAAAGCAAAGTGAGCTCGCTTCTCTCATTGTTGCTTTGTTCGATCAAACCTCTATAATGGATTTCTCAAACAATTCAAATTTTTATGTTCAAACAATTAATGGCCTAATTAATTGGCATTACAATATATTTGTTTGCAGGTATCCTCCTGAAATATTGGAAACTTTTCACCTTCAATACCTTCAGGGAACAGTACGATTCTGATTAGATTTCAAATCGCCGGACGCATAATTCACACAGCATTGTGCGAATAAACGAAATCTTGGAAATTATTAATATTTTGTATTATTCTCTAGGCAATCCATTGTTACGAAAGTACAACAGTCTTTTTGATATTTACTTACACAAGAAATCCATCAAATGTTGACTCGTTCCACATCCTCGAATCCTTTCTCCTCGTAATGTGACAGCATTTTCAGCCAGTCACAAATGAGTACATTAAATTGTTACGGAAATATCGAGGGATCAATGACGATCACGTCTGATAAATGTAGTGAAAACATTTTTTTGTTGGTTGCGGTAATACTGAGTAGAGGCCGAAAAGATTATATGGTGTGAGTAATGGAGGACTGTCTTTGACGGGCTTTGTTGGGATGAAAAAGAAAAATCGTACATAGATGATAAGTGACGATATTGTTTAAAGGGAAAAGATAAAATTATTATAAGGGATCGAAAACGGTTTATAGAGGTCTTATACGTATTGATACGAATATTAGAGCGAGAATATATTAAATAATCACCGCCGTATATTTGAATTAAAGGAAAAATAAATATGGTCTATATGTTTATCAAATTCTGTTAAACTGTTATAGGAGAGAGTATTATAATAAATTGTTGACTTGGTTTAAAAGTATATTAAGTATTATTTTGCTAAATTGTTATTAAGTATTTATTAATTAAAAGTTTGTTTTAATAAAATATGTTTTTATTTTATGCCAATTACACTCATATGCTGTATACGTGTCTTTAGAAGAATATTCGCCGGCTGATTACGTAATAGTGACGTCATGTCAAATCTAGTCGGAATCTTAACAGCCCAGGCCGATATACTGAACATAACCCCGAATCCAAGTTTACTATAATATCAGTGCATCGTTAAATAAAATATAAACAATTATAAGTGGTGAATTCTGTTTGTTTTTAAGCGTTATGAACACAGATAAATTTCTAAGGATCCACACCCACGTATACCTTGAGACCATACGAGTGTAGTAATCTATTCTATAAAAGAAGCTTAAATATGCATAAAATGTCTGGTAAATTTGTCGGGTAGTTATTTAACTGAAGACGTGACTAAATGAAAAAATATTGTATCTTAATATTTTTGTTTTAAATAATCTAGTTGATATTATTCTTGACACAAACATTAATAATTATTTATTTACCACACTAAGGATCGACGCTACACGATCAATATATAATCGTACAAATAAGGAAGTAGTGAGCACTGCAAACACAATAAACTTGGAAATAACTACATAAAATAATTTACATGAGAGATTTGCAAGTCAATGGGATACGATTTTAATACTAGAATTATAAGCATTTTATTTTAGTAATATTTTGAGCTGAAAGCGGGCCATAAATTCAATTAATGCTGAATACACACACACGGGTAAATAACAAATATATATATGAAAAAACAACAGCCAGACAGAAATTAATTATGAAAAATTTAAAACATTATAATAAAACTAACACTACGTTTCATCCCTAAATTTTTGGGACCTCTTCAGGTTTAAATTTCAATTAACTGACAAATCAGAGATCTAAAATTTCCAAGAAAAACACAATTTTACAAACATGATAATTTATAATACAATTACGCAAAAAAAGAATTTATAGAACATTACTCACAATTAATTACATGAAATATAGTTGAACATGAAATTCTAAGGTGCGATTTTCACAAGCGTTGCGGCCGAAATGGCTGTTATATTTTCACAGCTGTTGAAAGTATAGTTTATTTTTTTTAAAATTACAATACAATAAATAGATTACAATAAGTAGGAATAAAATTCTATTTACGTTATTAGTATCGTTTTTAACGTTAAGGTTCGTATTATTATGCAACATTTCCTCAACAATCTGGAATAACTCTTGAATTCTTCATCTAAAAATTTTAGAATATGCCAATCTATATTGTTTCTTGTATAAAAAATATATTCTTGCACACGCCTGGAAATATTTGGTCGATACATTTTGAATTGTTTTTATGTTCATTGATTCCGGTTTATAAAGACCGTTTCGTTTGACCAATATAACAATAAATGCAATATAAATAATTAATTTTGTAAATAATATTATGTTTAACTAAAAAGACAATTTTTTCATACTTTTGACTAAATTTAAATTTTTAGAGCTATAAATAAATTGAAATTAAAATACCTTGATGTTCACTTTTCTGTATAGTCTTTATTATACACATCTCATTTTGTTTAATAAGAAACTTTAGTTCTTACGTTCAGCCTTGGGGGCTCCAACAGTGACCCGATGCCATAATTATTAAACAAGTAAATATTGCATGTTTCCAAAAAAGGGTAATACGAGAAAAAACAATTAATTCCTAGGCTTTTTAATTGTTAAATAGTAATTATAGTACATAGTATTGAAAATAACTCAGATAAATATAATTGTTAATATATGCACACTATTTAAGTTCGGTTTAAAATATCAAACTACAGAATACAAATATCCATAATTATTTATTATGTTAATCAATTTAGATAATTTTGCCGAACAATTTTTAATGTGCGTTTCTTTGAGCTTGAGGCTGATGAAACGCTAAGTTGGAAAACGTCGGATATGTTTTTGTGAACGTTATTCATCTTACGAAATCCCATAATAATTATAAATGAAAATTGAATGCTGATTTATTACTTTATACAGCAATCGACATAAAAAAAATTATCTTGCCGTTATGGTGGACATTTAATATTAAACTATATTTAAACTAAAGTCGTGCGTAAAACTGTGAATAGGTTTGCAAGTTTGTTTGACTTAATTACTGGTAATTGTACCATAACGTTGCAGTTGTGATTTTTATTGAAGTCTAAGTCAGATCAAAATATTCTTGAACTTTGTTGGTGTGGTATATATATATATAAATTAACACTGGGGATAATCTTAATTTTCAGAGATAATACAACTATTCAAATACGCAAAGGAAAGTCCAGCTAACTTTCTAACTATAAAATTCTTGTGCTTTGGCAGTTCAAACACGCACATAAAACCTACTTCCTCGACAGACGTGTGAGGGTGGAAGGTAATATAAGCTCTTCGCCATGTCGACACTAACTTTGGTAAATAAGTGTGTCCGTAACACGACAACAAAGTTTTTGTACCAGTCACAAATAATATACTGATGCTGAGGATTTCTCGTACAGTTAACCCGTAAAAAGGCATAGCCGAATGTAAAAAAAAATTGTATTTATTTATTTGCAAGTAGGAACCGTAAATTTTAAGGAGATAATGTTAACGTATTAATACATGTGATGATCCGCATACGCCATATTCTACACCGTACTACGTACAAGTCTGTGGCATGTCGGTCATTTACCTCAGTTCCTAGTCTACTCTTAAATGATACCTTAATTCCAGCACCACCACGACCTCCAATTGCAATCTATATAATAAAAAAGGATGTATGTATGTATGTATGTATGTATGTATTTACGTTGTTCTTTATACAAATTTTTTCGCGTGGACAGAATGCAACAAAAATTGGTACACATATTCTTCAAAATACGAGAAACGGTACTGTGAGGGTGAGAAACGCCTAGCATACATGTGGAAAGAATTATAATTAAAAACCGTGATCATTAAATATTAAATTACTGCGCGCCAAGAGACAATGACGTCACGCGAGAGAAAGACGTTACTACGCAACGAACAAAGGAAATATTTCCTTTATTAGGAATGAAATAAAGCAGAAATATTTTCTTCAGCAATACTCCATCGAATGGTAATAAAGAAGAATACGAATTACTTTACCATCCTTGCGGAAAATGTAAGTTAATTTTCGCGCTATATTAGTTGCGAGTCTAGCTAACAATTTCATCAATGTAATATTTCGTAATGTATGAAGACTGAGTGGCAATTATATCCTGAAATACTCAGGGAATATATTTAAGTATTCAATTAAATACTTTTTCGAGTTTATATAAATAAGTACACGAGCAACGCCGGGAACCCAGCTAGTGTAAAATAAAACGGTAGTTTTTTTAAAGGCATTAAAGTCGAGTCACGATTCTGCACTTTTGGAAGGTTGCAGTATTTCGGTCGTATTATTATATAATAATCGTTAAATTATATATAAATATGAATTTATTACCAAATTAATTTCAAAAAGCACCCCTTATAGAGTCTCAAATTTTCGACGATTTTATTTAAATTCGTCAGTCATTTTTAAATATATTATTCAAGTATTAATATTTATGGCTTTACATGTCAATTTGTTTTCAGATATATTTACAAATACTTTTGGCCAAATATTAAGCTGAAAGCTTCTGAACAAAAGACTGACGAATTTAAATAAAATCTTCGGAAAATTGAGACTGTTAATGGTTGCTTTTATAAAGCTTGTAAAATACATAAACAATCAGATAACTTCCTGCATAAGTAACAAAGGAAATAAAATTATTTTCCTAAATTTCTTTCACACATCAATTATTACATTTCTTTGATTAATAAGTTTTTTTGAATTAATAATTTAAATGATTTTACAAATTAATTATTACATTTGTTCTCTATACAACGTGCGAGGCATCGGTTTAATGCAAAATAATAATTATGTCTGAGTAAAATAAAATAAAATCTATTGAATCGCTATTCACAAGAAATGTAACAAAAGAATTAAACGCGTTATTTGCTTACAAAACCTCTACATTGGGGGATATTTTCCGGTGCCTTCAGGAAGTTAAGTACGCGGCGTCTTCTGCTTCTATGGTCTTCCTGTCCGGAAGTCAGTTATCCCTCTTGTGCCCTCTTTTCCTGGAGAGAGCTAGAGACAAACTTTTGCACCTGTTTCTCTCGGTTTTACGATGAGTTAACATACGTGCAAAAACAACACTAAGCTCTCGACATCTCAGATTAGAAAAAAAGCTTGCACGAACCCTTTTCTCTGGCTTCTTATACTTCATCCCTTACAATGCAAACGTCCCGTTTCTTTTACCCCACGTAGTCCATTCAATAAAGTTGTTTTGACCAACTGTGTGTTTCCCGGCGTCGGGAGCGGCTTTGGTTACTAAAGCAAATCAATTCTTTGAAATATCCTCCAGATATTAAAACTCCTGTGATACTGTGGTAGGGTCAATATAATATTATTTGAAGTTTTACTCTACTTTACGCAAGTTACAGTAGCTTTAAAGGCGAAACTTGGCTTCAGTGTCATCAATACCCCCATAACTGACAATTCTGGGTTGTATTAAATATCTACGTAATCCAGTCAGCTGAATTTTTTTCCTAATACCAAACCCTCCGCAGATAAAATTGAAGTCCTTTATTATTCTTAAATTTAATCATTTTTAATACAAAAAAGTATTTGGACCGAAACTGATGGTGCAACATCCAACAGATACTTCAACAAATAAAGATATCAACTGATAAAAAATATAGCGCTATATAATTCATGTTTGTTACGATGGATTCAAAACCAATCGCATATAAATTTCCGTCTGTGTGACTCCTCATCTACTTCTCCAATTTAAACTCCGGAATTTCCAAAATTCCGTCTCCATTTTCAAACGGCCATTCCCTGTATACTTCATTTAATTTTCATTAGTCTGTTCCAGACAAAATGGGAACCAATTAAGTAGGCTACAAATTCTGTCAGATATTTTAAATTTTCCCGTCTTTGAGAGTGACGCTTCTAGGACTCTTGATTCGTTCTGCCTAATATTTTGGCCGTCGCTCTGTAGCTGACGGGAGTGATTTCCAAAATTTCGTCAGGCTCTCTCTAAACACCTTTTGAGTTCATTGTGTAGATTAGCTTCCTGTGTGCGACAGAGACTAGGGACCAGTAGAGTTCAAAATAATAAAACACAAGTCATTACAGTATAGTCACTCTTTTACCTTAAACTTGCTTTATTCTTCGATTACTCCAGTATTTATAGTATCTATACCTCTTGCTCGTTCAATTATTTATTCCATTACTAATTAACTTTTCAATGGACAAATTATTTCGTAAAATGATTTTTATTTCACTTTGAACTATACCACAAAATCTTTTACTACTTAGCCTAATTACGTTCTGTAAATTTGTTTCCCTTGTAGCGCGATAGTTTTATAATTGGTATATATATATATACATTATTTTAATGTAAATGGATATTAGTTTGGGTAGAGAGCTTGGTAAGTTGGAATTTGACCAGGCGCCGCCGTGACGGATAGATTATCCGTTCGGTCTGGACTTAGGCACGTAGGGTGTTGACTGGACTGTCGCACCGTGGGAAACGTCTCTCCAAAAATCCCAGAAATTGAATTAACACGTGACTGCCTGAATCATTTCTTTGTTCAGTAAAGATGGATCCAAAATTGGTCGAGAATATCGATATTTCAAATCCAGCGAACGGACTGTGAAGAAAGTGTAGAGGAGACTCCTCGACGAACCGTCGCCAGGGACGGACGTACAGCCCCAAACTTGCATCATCCAGGGGACGAGGGTGCCACATGATCCCGGCCAGAGATCAGCGCAAGGTAACTGTGTCTTAATCCTTGACGCGCCTGGGGTAATTACCGTGGACAATGGTTTAACTTGGGATTAAGGAATCTATCCCTTCATCATTTCATAAACCTACCACTACACCATTATCAATGAAATAATTGCCTTTTGTTATGGTTTTATAATTTCATCTTATGTAAGTATTGATTTATTAAATTTAAAATCCCTGTAACAGTTTTTCATGGAAGAAACACGTAACTCGTCCAGTAAGAAACGGCAGACGGGGACGAAATGTATTGTCCTGTCAGTAAAGATTATCCGCTACACTTATGGAGAAATACATTTTATGTAATACATATGGATTTGCGTCGTTAGCAGCCGTGTAAGCTGAAATGTGTGCGGTTTCTTCGAGCGCAACAAATTAATGTTACGGCAAGATAAAGTTTTCCCTTAAAAAATCGTCACAGCCGTTGAAACTTGGTCGCGTAGTTAATTGAGGGCATTTAAAGCGCCGCGTGGAATTCTACGGCTTCATCGCCACAAAAATAATCAGAAGTCGGCTGAGATATTCATGAACCTATAATTCTGAGATTTTCACCTAGACTATATTAATTGGAAACGGCTGATTTCTGCACGACGATAATGAAGGCCCGCAAATTTCTAATGTTGTCGAATCAAGAGCCAACGTGTAGTGTTTTCCCCATCGTCCCTATACTACTGATTTTCCTATCCGGAATGAGAAGAAAGACCTTAGTGTGTAGTCCTGGTTACGCCCTAAGAAATAAATTTAGAGGTACCTGATAAAAATTTCTTGAAACATGTATTTGGCGACTGAGAGCCACTGAAATGCATGGCATCCTGACTGAACTTTTTTTTTTTAAAAAAAAAGAGGATAAATCAAGAGGCTGAGTGAATAAGTAATTTAAAACGTAATTCTTATTAAGTGAACAGCAGTCGTACACAACAGAACAGGGTTGAATTTCGCTGCAATGTAAATTAAAGCTCACAAGTGTATATAATATGGTTTAGTATGTCGCTGCAATGAGAATAAATATTGAAGTTGACTCCAACCTCAAAGTGGAGTTTTCATTCAATGGCCCAGACATTGTTGACATCAACACTTTCAAAACAAATTTAATTTAGAGGTCACAGTTCACGTAGTTGCCCACGTAATCCGACGTCGTGGATCAAAACAAAATCGACATACTTCGTCAAACAAGGGCATTTTTATTTTGTGCATAATTATACAAATTAAAAAAATTAACAAGAATGCTTAATTCTCTCAAAAATCTGGCGATATTTCATTAATGACGTAAGATAGACAATGCTGTGATGCAGCGATCACTGTCACGGCCTCGCGTCACATAGGACTCGGGTTCGAATCCAGGTTGAAAGTTCTTGCTCGTGTCGGTCAGGAAAACTGGCGCTAAGACTGAGAGAGAATCGTTACGTTGATCACGTACTACAGTTCCTAAAGTCCGGAATGAGTCATTACAGGCGGCATTACGGCAGTCGTCCCGGCAGCGCAATCACGTAACCGGGTTCTAGCGCCAAGGAGAAATAGATAGGAAAAGCTTGACAAGCCCAGGAATCGAAGGAACGCAGGACCACTGCTAAGTATTCAGCTGCTCTAACCATCTGAGCTACCCTGTCGATCCAACATACCTACGAGTCTCCTCTGCCTATTTTGTACATGCATGTATCACAGGGTAGCCTATATAATTTACTATTAAGAAATTTTTAGGTTACTTCAGTAAAACCGAGATAGAACACAATATTTCTGTAATAAGAAACTTAATATTAGAAGGACGTTAATTTCGTTAATTTTTAAAAGACAAATTTTGTTTATTCATTTAGCAGCATTCCTTAATAAAGCTCTGTTTTGAAATCAGCAAGTCTCAACCCCACAATACCTTAATGAAAGAGATGTCTCTTAAATGTAATAATAAATTTCAATCCGGATTCTTTATTGTTAAAATCTAAAAAACTATTGTAGTCAAACTGCTGGAGCCCAACAATGGAATTGTTGAAAATCCCAGGAATCGAAGGAACGCAGGTACACTGCTAAGTATTCAGCTGCTCTAACCATCTGAGCTACACTGTCGATCCAACATACCTACGAGTCTCCTCTGTCTATTTTGTACATGCATGTATCACAGGGTAGCCTATATAATTTACTACTAAGAAATTTTTAGGTTACTTCAGTAAAACCGAGATAGAACTCAATATTTCTGTAATAAGAAACTTAATATTTGAAGGACGTTAATTTCGTTAATTTTTAAAAGAACAAATTTTGTTTATTCATTTAGCAGCATTCCTTAATAAAGCTCTGTTTTGAAATCAGCAAGTCTCAACCCCACAATACCTTAATGAAAGAGATGTCTCTTAAATGTAATAATAAATTTAAATCCAAAAAAATATTGCAGTCAAACTGCTGGCGCCCAACAAGGTAATTTTAAAACTGTGCTGTAAATATTCTAAGTTAATTTGTGAAATCTGTTAATTCTGTTTTAATAAATATTTTTGTTTGTGAATTATATGTGTGTTTAAAAACTTTGAATTTGTGATCCCAAATTTCACGTAAAATCAGCTGAATGTGTTCGGCGCACATCTGAGTGTCGTGACATCAGAGAAGTGAAACGACTGACTGCGAATTTTAACATTAACATTCCCCTTTAATATAGGATCACAAATTAATTTTTAACCATTATTTTAAATATTAATAAAAGTCTCTCAATTATATTAAGATAAATAGCAATAATTTTTCACCCCTTTCCTATCGTATCATTCTTGTTTCCATTTAATTTAACTATATTACACCTCCAACTCATTTCATTCGTCTATCTTATATTAATCTTATAAATAAAAAAGAGTGTATGTATGTTTGTTTGTATGTTTGTTTGTATGTTTGTATGTTTGTATGTTTGTATGTTTGTATGTTTGTATATTTGTATATTTGTATGTTCGTTATACAAATCTACACCGGTAGAGCAAATTTCACCAAATTTCGTACACGTGTTCTTTACGTCCAGGAAACAAACACTGTCGGGGTGAGACATGTCTACCATCCCCAGAAGCGGGGGTGCACGGGGGTTGAAATATTTAAACATGCTAAAACAGCCGATATTTTAGTCGGATAATAATTTTTAGGGGTCCAAGATATTGATGGTGTTTCTACTGATGTTTTCTGAATAAAATTTTCATCCCCTACACCCTGGGAAAAGGGCACCCTTAGGGTTTGGGGTGGAGAATACAAATCTATACCGGTGGATCAAATTTCACCAAATTTCGTACACGTGTTCTTTGCGATCAGGAAAACAACACTGTCGGGGTGAGACGCGCCTACCACCACCAGAAGCGGGGGTGGACGGGGGTGGAAATATTTGAACATGCTAAAACAGTCGATATTTCAGTCGGATAAATATTTTTAGGGGTCAAAGATATTTATAGTCTTTCCACTGATGATATCTGAATATAATTTTCAACCTCTACACCCTGGGGAAAGAGCACCCCTAGAGTTTGGGGTGGAAAATACAAATCTACACCGCTGGAGCAAATTTCACCAAATTTCGTACACGGGTTCTTTGCGACCAGGAAAACGACGCTGTCGGGGTGAGACGCGTCTACCAACCCCAGAAGCGGGGGTGGACTGGGGTTGAAATATTTGAACATGCTAAAACAGTCGATATTTCAGTCGGATAAATATTTTTAGGGGTCAAAGATATTTATTATAGTCTTTCCACTGATGATATCTGAATATAATTTTCAACCTCTACACCCTGGGGAAAGAGCACCCCTAGCGTTTGGGGTGGAGAGTACAAATCTACACTGCTGGAGCAAATTTCACCAAATTTCGTACACGGGTTCTTTGCGACCAGGAAAACAACACTGTCGGGGTGAGACGCGCCTACCACCCCCTGAAGCGGGGGTGGACGGGGGTGGAAATATTAGAACATGCTAAAACAGTCGATATTTCAGTCGGATAAATATTTTTAGGGGTCAAAGATATTTATTATAGTCTTTCCACTGATGATATCTGAATATAATTTTCAACCTCTACACCCTGGGGAAAGAGCACCCCTAGCGTTTGGGGTGGAGAGTACAAATCTACACTGCTGGAGCAAATTTCATTAAATTTCGTACACGGGTTCTTTGCGACCAGGAAAACAACACTGTCGGGGTGAGACGCGCCTACCACCCCCAGAAGCGGGGGTGGACGGGGGTGGAAATATTTGAACATGCTAAAACAGTCGATATTTCAGTCGGATAAATATTTTTAGGGGTCAAAGATATTTATAGTCTTTCCACTGATGATATCTGAATATAATTTTTAACCTCTACACCCTGGAGAAAGAGCACCCCTAGCGTTTGGGGTGGAGAGTACAAATCTACACTGCTGGAGCAAATTTCACCAAATTTCGTACACGGGTTCTTTGCGACCAGGAAAACAACACTGTTGGGGTGAGACGCGCCTACCAACCCCAGAAGCGGGGGTGGACGGGGGTGGAAATATTTGAACATGCTAAAACAGTCGATATTTCAGTCGGATAAATATTTTTAGGGGTCAAAGATATTTATTATAGTCTTTCCACTGATGATATCTGAATATAATTTTCAACCTCTACACCCTGGGGAAAGAGCACCCCTAGCGTTTGGTGTGGAGAGTACAAACCTACACCGCTGGAGAAAATTTCATTAAATTTCGTACACTGGTTCTTTGCTACCAGGAAAACAACACTGTCGGGGTGAGACGCGCCTACCACCCCCAGAAGCGGGGGTGGACGGGGTGGAAATATTTAAACATGCTAAAACAGTCGATATTTCAGTCGGATAAATATTTTTAGGGGTCAAAGATATTTATAGTCTTTCCACTGATGATATCTGAATATAATTTTTAACCTCTACAGCCTGGGGAAAGAGCACCCCTACCGTTTGGGGTGGAGAATACAAATCTTTACCGCTGGAGCAAATTTCACCAAATTTCGTGCACGGGTTCTTTGCGACCAGGAAAACAACACTGTCGGGGTGAGACGCGTCTACCAACCCCAGAAGCGGGGGTGGACGGGGTTTGAAATACTTAAACAGTCTGAAACAGCAGGTATTAGATTTGGATAAATATTTTCGGGGTCAAAGATATTGATTGTGTTTCTACCGATGTTATCTGAATATAATATTCATCTCCTACGCCGTGGGAAAAGGGCACCCTTAGGGTTTGGGGTGGAGTTGCTTTACAGAAAAATAACGCGAATACAACCGAGTTTGGAGTCAAATCGAAGGTTATGGATGTCAGTGAGTTTACTTCGGATAAATATTTTTAATATCCCATTTAACCCGAAAGGGTGGGGGGTGGAAGGGGAGATAAATAGTCAGTTCTTGCGCGTTCGCGGAGGAGAATTACGTGAATACTATTTCAACGGATTTTGTTGAAAATATAAATCCCTTTAGACATTAGTTGTGAGCTTCCTTAGGACTGGGGGTGAGAATTGTCTATCATTCTAAAACTGCCAAAATGTTATGTGTTTATGGGTAAACTAGATTGATAGTGTTTCTACCGATGTGTTATGAGTAAAAATTCAACCCTTTCCACCACTGGAAAGTAGCAGATTGAGGGGTGGTGTTGTTCATACTATTTTAACCGATGTTGTTTCCATTAATAACGACGTTTAATTTTATAAATAAAAATGAGTGTATGTATGTATGTATGTATGTTTGTATGTTTGTATATTTGTATGTTTGTATATTTGTATATTTGTATGTTCGTTATACAAATCTACACCGCTGGAGAAAATTTCACCAAATTTCGTACACGTGTTCTTTGCGACCAGGAAACAAACACTGTCGGGGTGAGATGCGTCTACCACCTCCAGAAGCGGGGGCGGACCGGGGTTGAAATATTTAAACATGCTAAAACAGTCGATATTTCAGTCGGATAAATATTTTTAGGGGTCACAGATATTGATAGTGTTTCTACCGACTGTTGGGGTGAGACGCGTCTACTAACCCCCATAAGCGGGTCTGGATTATCAGTAGAGCACTTTTAGGTGTTGGGTGGAGGAACGCTGCAATAAAATAACGCGAATACAACCGAGATTCGAGTCAAATCGAAGGTAATGGATGTCCCTGAATTTATTTATGACAATCTGGACAACGCGCGGGTATCGGCTGGGTTGGGATGAGTTGACCGGCTGTTTTTTGCGTCTATTAAATATATATCGGGATGAATTACATTAATAAAATTTCCCTACATGTTCTCTGTGTATAAATTCAACCCCTTTCGGACTCATAAGGGTGCACCCTTAAGGGTGGGCGTGAAGTAGCATTACATAAAAAGAAACCAGAAGCTATCGGGAATGTCACTGAGTTTAATTAATTTCCTTGAAAATAACGGGAAAACAACCGAGATTCGAGTCAAATCGAAGGTAATGTATGTTGCTGAATTTATTTATGACAATCTGGACAACGCGCGGGTATCGGCTGGGTTGGGATGAGTTGACCGGCTTTTTTTTCGTCAATTAAACATATTTCGGGATGAATTAGATTAATAAAATTTCCCTACATGTTCTCTGTGTGTAATTTAAACCCCTTTCGGACTCGGAAGCGTGCACCCTTAAGGGTTGGCGTGGAAGTAGCATTGGATAAAAAGAAACCAGAAACTATCAGGATTGTCACTGCGTTTAATTATGACATTAAACTTGACCGTTTAAGTCCCCGAAGCGGGAGTCGTCGGGGGTGAAAAATTTCAAACATGTTAAACGGTCGATATTTGCGATAATTATTTCCTGGGGTTAATTACTTTGATAGTATTTATACCGATGTTGTTTGTGTATAATTTAACCCCTGTGAGGGGGCAAGCTTAGGGTTGGGGTGGAGATACGTTAAATAAAATCCCGCAAAAACAACCGAGAATCGAATCAATTCCGAGACTATGAATATCGCTGAATCTAATTGTGACAACCTGGGTAACGCGACGGGTTTGGGAGGTGTTGGGCGGGGGAATAAATTTTCAGACAATGTAATCGGCCGATTTTTGCGTGGAATACATTATTTTTCATTATCGCATATTTGTGGGGGTGGTCATCTTCTAACATGTAAAAACGGCCGATATATTTAGTCAATGACTCCATCCCCCTTCGGCATGGGAGGTGAGCACATTTAGGGATAGGGTTCGAGGAGCTTTACATAAATGGATGGTTATAGATAAATGACATCTCGGGCAACGCCGGGCACCCAGCTAGTCTTATAAATAAAAAAGAGTGTATGTATGTTTGTTTGTATGTTTGTTTGTATGTTTGTATGTTTGTATGTTTGTATGTTTGTATGTTTGTATATTTGTATATTTGTATGTTCGTTATACAAATCTACACCGGTAGAGCAAATTTCACCAAATTTCGTACACGTGTTCTTTACGACCAGGAAACAAACACTGTCGGGGTGAGACATGTCTACCACCCCCAGAAGCGGGGGTGCACGGGGGTTGAAATATTTAAACATGCTAAAAAAGCCGATATTTTAGTCGGATAATAATTTTTAGGGGTCCAAGATATTGATGGTGTTTCTACTGATGTTTTCTGAATATAATTTTCATCCCCTACACCCTGGGAAAAGAGCACCCCTAGCGTTTGGGGTGGAGAATACAAATCTATACTGGTGGATCAAATTTCACCAAACTTCGTTCACGTGTTCTTTGCGACCAGGAAAACAACACTGTCGGGGTGAGACGCGCCTACCACCCCCTGAAGCGGGGGTGAACGGGGGTGGAAATATTAGAACATGCTAAAACAGTCGATATTTCAGTCAGATAAATATTTTTAGGGGTCAAAGATATTTATAGTCTTTCCACTGATGATATCTGAATATAATTTTTAACCTCTACAGCCTGGGGAAAGAGCACCCCTAGCGTTTGGGGTGGAGAATACAAATCTTTACCGCTGGAGCAAATTTCACCAAATTTCGTACACGGGTTCTTTGCGACCAGGAAAACAACACTGTCGGGGTGAGACGCGTCTACCAACCCCAGAAGCGGGGGTGGACGGGGGTTGAAATACTTAAACATGCTGAAACAGCAGTTATTAGATTTGGATAAATATTTTCGGGGTCAAAGATATTGATTGTGTTTCTACCGATGTTATCTGAATATAATATTCATCACCTACGCCCTGGGAAAAGGGCACCCTTAGGGTTTGGGGTGGAGTTGCTTTACAGAAAAATAACGCGAATACAACCGAGTTTGGAGTCAAATCGAAGGTTATGGATGTCAGTGAGTTTACTTCGGATAAATATTTTTAATTGCCCATTTAACCCGAAAGGGTGGGGGTTGGAAGGGGAGATAAATAGTCAGTTCTTGCGCGTTCTTGGAGGAGAATTACGTGAATACTATTTCAACGGATGTTGTTGAAAATATAAATCCCTTTAGACTGCAATAAAATAACGCGAATACAACCGAGATTCGAGTCAAATCGAAGGTAATGGATGTCCCTGAATTTATTTATGACAATCTGGACAACGCGCGGGTATCGGCTGGGTTGGGATGAGTTGACCGGCTGTTTTTTGCGTCCATTAAATATATATCGGGATGAATTACATTAATAAAATTTCCCTACATGTTCTCTGTGTATAAATTCAACCCCTTTCGGACTCATAAGGGTGCACCCTTAAGGGTGGGCGTGAAGTAGCATTACATAAAAAGAAACCAGAAGCTATCGGGAATGTCACTGAGTTTAATTAATTTCCTTGAAAATAACGGGAAAACAACCGAGATTCGAGTCAAATCGAAGGTAATGTATGTTGCTGAATTTATTTATGACAATCTGGACAACGCGCGGGTATCGGCTGGGTTGGGATGAGTTGACCGGCTTTTTTTTCGTCAATTAAACATATTTCGGGATGAATTAGATTAATAAAATTTCCCTACATGTTCTCTGTGTGTAATTTCAACCCCTTTCGGACTCGGAAGCGTGCACCCTTAAGGGTTGGCGTGGAAGTAGCATTGGATAAAAAGAAACCAGAAACTATCAGGATTGTCACTGCGTTTAATTATGACATTAAACTTGACCGTTTAAGTCCCCGAAGCGGGAGTCGTCGGGGGTGAAAAATTTCAAACATGTTAAACGGTCGATATTTGCGATAATTATTTCCTGGGGTTAATTACTTTGATAGTATTTATACCGATGTTGTTTGTGTATAATTTAACCCCTGTGAGGGGAGCAAGCTTAGGGGTGGGGTGGAGGTACGTTAAATAAAATCCCGCAAAAACATCCGAGATTCGAATCAATTCCGAGACTATGAATGTCGCTGAATCTAATTGTGACAACCTGGGTAACGCGACGGGTTTGGGAGGTGTTGGGCGGGGGAATAAATTTTCAGACAATGTAATCGGCCGATTTTTGCGTGGAATACATTCTTTTTCATTATCGCATATTTGTGGGGGTGGTCATCTTCTAACATGTAAAAACGGCCGATATATTTAGTCAATGACTTCATCCCCCTTCGGCATGGGAGGTGAGTACATTTAGGGATAGGGTTCGAGGAGCTTTACATAAAAATAGCGCAAAAGTAACCAAAATTGGAGTCTTATGGATGGTTATAGATAAATGTCATCTCGGGCAACGCCGCGCACCCAGCTAGTAAGAAATAAAATGAAAAGAGATTATTTTTTAACTATCAAATCTCCTCATCGTAAAGTTTCTTGGCTTAAGAAAACTATCGAGTCTTTGACCTCACTTTCTAGGTTTCCCTCGTACTTCGAATGGTTTGTAATGAAGGGTTGAGAAATGTTCCACGGTAAACCTCACTCGAAGCCGCAACTAATGAAATGTCAGTAACAGGCAATCTCGTAAGATCTGCTTGCAACTGTTGTTACGCAAAACTGATGCAAGTTTGGCTGATTTAACTTTAGGACTAATTTATTATAATTTAGTAAAGCAAAGTAACACTTGAAATAAATTGATGACTAATTAGCCTGAAGCGAAAAAAAAAAATAGTGTAACGTTTCTTCGAACCGCTGAATAAATTTACTTGTCTAGTTAGATACTAATAGAAATATCTCGTTCTTTTGAGAAATCCTGCGTAAATTCGGTATTCACGCGAGGACTCCTTGAAATATTCTTCAAAGCTACTAGTAATAACCCATTACTTTTGCACATCGAAACTTCACACGTTTCTATGAACACTAGGCAACAGACATACCTTTAATTTAGGGCAATGAAAATTATAAGTTGAACAATAAAGAATGTAGCGCTCGGGAAGGTACAAGAAAATATGTTGTTGATGGCTAATAGACGAATAATTGAGAAACCATGTAAAAATAAACAGGGACCCGTTTCAAAGAAGGAGCAGATTAAAAGATGAGCCGAACACTTTCGAAAAACGCGTTAATATGGAAGATACCCCAGGAGAAACACATGAATATTTAGAGATAAATAGAAAATTGAAGATGCTGCAAGTAATGAAATTTCTTAAAAGGGGGAAAGCATCTGGCAGTGACAACCAATCGGGGATAAACTGTTCAAGTAGAATCAAAGGATAGCAGCCGACATTTTAATACTTAATAAAATGTCACAAAATGGCTGACATGAGCGTTCGCTGATCAAATTACCGAAAGAAAAGGGGGGACCTGATGAATTGCGAAAATTGGAGAGGTGACACTTTGTATCTGGTAAAATGTTTACGAGAATAATACTCGAAAAAATTAAGACAGCTAGTTTAGGACTGCTGGACTCTAACAGGCTATATTTATTTTTGATTAATACAATTTTAAGGATAGAATTTGTCGCAAAAAATTCAAAATATTTTTTAAAGTAAGCATACAGAAATAAATTTTAAAAAATTTGAAGATAACAATTACTATAGGAGTTGCGGACAATTAAAAATATAAAATTTAAAAGCTTTAAGGCTGCAGGGACCACGACAATTTTAAAACGACAAAAAAAATTTTAATGAATGATTATATTTTTCGAAGGGTGCAAGTTATTCGAGATTTATGTATGATTTTTTAATTTCATAATTATAGTATTTAGCAAGGCTTACCTAAATTTGGATTTATTAGCAGAAAAAATAATCTATTTAAATGACCTTTTTTTAGATAAACCTATTTTCAATAATTTTGGCACTCTATACCAAAAATATATAAAAATAATTGAAACAATTCAACATAATTTTTTTAGAATAATCTCTTCTAGTTAAAAATTTTGTGACCCCTTTATCGATCATATTTATGTGTTTTTGTCCACCGTTTTGACGATTCCACCTCTTGCATCTTTAATATACTGTATGTATTTTAAATTAAATTGATTAATAATAAAATAGACTGAATTTATTGATCTGTTGACTTTTAGATTTCATACTATAACATCTCTATTGAACCAGTTCTTTAATGTCTGAAATTCTATAAATAAATTAAATATTTATTTCGTTGATTTAAAAAATGGCTGTGACAGTGACAATAGAGAGTAACAATAACATTTACGTTCGAGTTTTGGAATTGAAACTGAATTATACGTTCGTCTCTAGGCAGACAGATCAAATACACAAACGTGTATTTCATCCTGGAGAATTGTTTTCACGTTGTTGTTTTTTTTTTACGACTGACAGTAGCGTCTCACGTCCGTTTTGCGGTGAATTCTGCCATCTGCCTCTTATTTATCAAGTTTCCTGGGTGAAGAAAGAAAATGTAAACAGCAATGGCCGCTAAGCGCAACGATATGTTCGTTTCATCTCATTTCATATTTCCGACAACGTATCACTCAGTCAATATGATTCACGGAATTATTTTTTTTTCGTCAGGATTACATATTTAATGTAAAACTACAGATATAATTAATTCATACTTTCATAATAACATTAAAAATTCATAGACGGTGAATTTCCTTTATGACGCTGTAAACTTCAATTAAATAAAAAAATTGACAACTAAACAACTATCGTTTATGGCTCTGTAGACACAACAGCAACCATGAAATAACAACTTTCAGTCATGACATTGATAAGTATTTAATCACTATTTTAATTCTTTGTGCAATGTGAGCTGAGTAATTATACGAGGGTGGTCTGAAAAGTTTCCGACCCAACAATGATAGAAGATATTTTTTTTGAAATTTTTTATTTATTTTTCAACATGGTCTCCTTGTACATCTACACACTTTTCCCAGCGATGCTCCCATCTCTGTAACCCGTCCAAAAAGTACTCGGCGGTTTTCTCTGCAAAATAAGTGTTCAGGAAGGTGATTGCCTCTTCATTTGACGAAAATCTCTGTCCTCCGAGCGCGATTTTTAGATGAGGGAACAAGAAGAAGTCGCTTGGGGCTAGATCTGGATGGTCAAGCAGTTCAAACCGTAATTTTCGCCATGGCAACCGCTGAGGTGTGAAACAGGATTTTATTTTCCTGCAAATGTGGCCGTTTTTCCGCAAGTTCTGCCTTCAGCTTGTCAAGTAATGATGCTCCTGTAATGGTTATTCCTTTTTGAAAATAATCGATCAAAATAACTCCATGACTATCCCAAAAAACAGTCGCCATCACTTTCTCAGTCGAAAGAACAGTTTTTGCCTTTTTTTTGGAACCGGTTCCCACTTTGCAGTCCACTGTTTGCACTGTATTTTTGTTTCGGGCGTATAATCATGTATCCATGTTTCATCTACAGTAATTAATCGGAGTCAAAACTCGGATTTATTGCGCCTAAACTTCGCCAACAGAGCGATGGAAATGTTCATTCGAACACGGTTTTGGTCTAACGTGAGCAAACGCGGCACCCAACGCGCGGACAGCTTTCTCATGCCTAAATGTTGATTTAATATGTTACAAACACGTTCTCATGACCTCTGCTCTCTCTCTCACTTTAATTCGGCGGTCGTGTATCACCACTTGCTGAACTTTGGCGATGGTTTCGTCGGTAGTTGCAGTTTTTGGACGTCCCCAACGTTCATCGTCTCCCGAGCTCTTACCGCCACGTTTAAATTCAGCTGCCCAAAATTTCACTGTGGTAAATAATGGTGCAGTGTCCCCATACACGGAATCCAACTCATCTTTGATTTGTGTAGGCGTATTGCCTTTCAAAAACAAATATTTAATAACAGCTGGATACTCGATTTTCTCCATTTTCACAAAAACACTCACTCAAACGACTGTTACATAACAACTGTGCGTCCAAAACGACTGAAACTTTGGTGAGTAACTGTCAACAGATTAACAACGAAATTCACTAGCTTTCATTAACTAGTGCTGCCATCTTCACGTTGAGGTCGGAAACTTTTCAGACCACCCTCGGAAAATCCAATGTAAGTTCCCTCGTGACTTGTAATGGCGTTAAACTTTTATTCTATGACAACGTTTTTGTAAACTTTTTTTTATAGTTCTGCTACGACTCTTTATACAGGAATGAGAAGTTTCGGTAATTTTATGCAGCAAAATTATCATACCTCAAGATATGAATTTTAATTATGTCTTATATTTACCTAAATGGATCATTTAAAAAGTTGTCTTTGAATTCCATAAGTTTTTCTCTGTATCAATCTTGAACTACATTTCCGAGTAACGTTCACTGTAAACTAAAACGGTCAGATGTATATTAAAATTTCCTGATTAATCTGAAAATTGTAAACTACTAACCTAAGGTTTATACTGAAATGAAGGTTTTATTTCCACAAAAATTAATAAAAAACACTAAAGCAACTAGTGAATATTATATTTAATTCTACATTATATTGTAAAAAACTATGTATTCTAAATGGTATTTCATTTAACCTGAAAAAAGTTTGAGGAAGCAAATTCGTTAGTTTTATATGTAATTATATTTCCTCAGACTATTTAAATTGTTTGCTTTCTGTAGTTTTCTCAAGTACGTATTCGCACTGCCAAAACAATAAATAATTTAAAATTTTTCGACGCATTAAACGAAATTAATTCTCCCAGTTAATTCAAGCGATCGTTAAATTGTTTAAAATTTAAATAAATAGAAAACTGTGGCTCAATCATATGAAATATATGTAAATTATGATGAGTGGAAAATTTTATCTTGTTATGGAAACAAAGCCAATTAAAACTTTTTTTCTGGTTATAAAAGCCACGCGGCAAAATTTGCTTTTAAGTGTTTGACGTCGACGCTGTTAAAGACGTTTGACACCAGCTTGTTATCCAGTGTTCGCCTTGATTAATTATAAATTTAGGTAACGTTTAGTATATTTAATAGTATAATTTTCTTTAAATTAAACATTTTAAAATTCGGACAAATTTAATATGTGGGGATTTTACATAAATTTTACACGGATACTATTTTCATGTTACATTTTTTACCGTCTAATTTTAAAGTGTAAGAATATTATCAACTGACAGGTTAATTAAATTCACGTAATAAGTTAATATACTGAGTTACTGAAGTTATTTAGGAAGAAAACACAATGTAATTAATATTTTTTTTAAAAAAAATTACTAATTCAGAGTTGCACCACTAGTTCAATAAAGAATGATTGTACCAGACAATAATTTAACATTAATCTAAATTAATATAATCAATACGTAATTTCGAGACAACAGAATTCTCCGTTATCTTACTAAAAGAACTAAAAATAAAAAATGTACATACAGAAATTAATGTCTGACCTTCAATGCATATATATTTTTAGACCTGTTGTGATACAGTTTTTCCCTGTTTACTTAAACTGAATTTTCTAATTAATTTATGTTTTCCTTGTGATATTAATTCTAATTCGTATCAATTAATTTTATTTTTCTATGTTTTTCCCTGTTTACTTAAACTGAATTTTCTAATTAATTTATATTTTCCTTGTGATATTAATTCTAATTCGTATCAATTAATTTTATTTTTCTATGTTTTTCCCTGTTTACTTAAACTGAATTTTCTAAATAATTTATGTTTTCCTTGTGATATTAATTCTAATTCGTATCAATTAATTTTATTTTTCTATTATGAATAATTAAAGTTAAAAAAAGTTTTGTAAATAAATTAAATGTAACTTCTGTACCACTGTGAACAAAAATTAAGGTGAACTTATTTATAAAATATAAATTCTTTATTTATTCTTCGAAATCAATTTAATCCCCTTCAAAGTAATCCCCGTCTGATAAAACGCCCTTTTTCCAACGCTTTTTCCAGTCCTCGAAACAGTCCGAATAGTCTTTTTCCGGGATAGCCTTAAAGACCTTCTTCGATTCGGTTTTTATCTCCTCAATCGTGCCAAAACGGCGTCCCTGCATTGGCCCTTTGAGTTTGCTGAATAGCCAGAAGTCGCACGGAGCCAAATCAGGCGAATACGGTGGTTGCGAAACGATTTGGGTCGAGTTTTTGGCAAAAAAGTCAGAAAGAACCAATGCAGTATGACATGGTGCATTATCGTGATGAAGGAACCAAGAGTTGTTCGCCCATAAAAATAAGAACCAATGCAAACGACGCATAACGCTCAAATAATATTCTTTGTTGACAGTTTGGCCGGCGGAAGGAATTCATAGTGCACCACACCACGATAATCTAAGAAAACTGACAACATGACCTTGATTTTCGGTCTTGCTTCATCTTTTGCACAATATTCGCTGGATTGGTCGCTGGTTTCAGGGTCGTATGCATAAATCGAATAATCGTCTCCAGTAATGATGCATTTCAAGTGGTCCTGATAGTCAGACAGCAAAGTTTCACACACATCAACGCGACGCTTTTTTTTCCAAAAAATTGAGCGATTTTGGCACCAATCGAGACTTGACGCGTTTGAGACACAAAACATTCTTCAAAATGGTTTGGGCTGAGCCAAATAATATTCAAACACTATCAGCGAGATCTCTAATTGTCCATCGACGATTTTCAAGCACCAAATCTTTCATTTTTTGGACGTGGCCCTCGTCGGTAGCGTCCAGAGCGCGGTTCGTCTTCAACGCGTTCTCGGCCCTCTTTGAATTCGTTGTACCACCTATAAAAGTTTTTTTGTGCCATAGTTTGATCACCAAAGGCCTTCCGCAACATTTTCAACGTGTCCGCACAAGAATATTCGTTCCGCAACCAAAATTTGATGCAAGTTCTTTGCACAACAAAATCACCCATTGCAAAAATCGAAAAATTCACTTTTGGTTGTTTACAAAAACACCTGTAACTCGGAGATAATTAAACCTTGTAACAAACAGACGCTTGGCAAATATTACAGACAGTCCTACCAACCTAGGAAAAATCATTTTACCTGCCTTCCTAATACCCGGGAGTTTTAAATGACAATTTCACCTTACTTTTTGATCATAGTGGTTTGTAAATAACGGTAAGCAGTATTTGTAGTCTTAGGAACAATAAAGAACTAAAAGAACTGGACGTCTAATGTGAATCAGATAACACAGTAATAATTCATATAAAAATGGCGGACACTTAAAAGTACAATATGGATTAAAAGTAGAATATTTTCTGTAAACATTAAGTAAGATGCTCTGCAGTTAATTTAACCCTTGGAAAGTTATTTAAAATAATAATTTGTTTGTAACAATATATTTTTTGCGAGAACAAGTATTTTACAATAGTTAGCAAGACCAAAATAATATATCAGCTAGTTTTATTGAGTTCAGATACGTGTTTCAGGACCACCTTCTCAATAATGACATTATACAGCATGGGAAACCGATATCGGTTTGCAGGTATTTTAATCTGAACCTAGACAAGAATTTTAACATTGTGGTACGCTAGCAGGGAACTTATATTTTCGGATTTAAAGTATATAGTGTAAACATTCCTGAAATATTATTCACCACGTTTCTATTATTGACCTGGGATGGTGATATTATAATGGACTGTATTGATGAAATGAACTTAGTAAAGGAGAAGGAAAAGTACTGACGAGAACTGAACCAACAACTGAAGAAGCTAAGGAAAAACTGTAATCGGCTTCGTGAAGAGTATTACGTAGACCCTATCGAGAAACTGGGCGTTATGGGTGTGTAATGAGTCAAAGAAATTCAGGGCACCAGCAGGGAGTGATTATTTTCACTGTAATGGGCTTCGTGAAGAGTATTACGTAGACCCTATCGAGAAACTGGGCATTATGGGTGTGTAATGAGTCAAAAAAATTCAGTACACCAGCAGGGAGTGATTATTTTCACTTAACTGGACCCTGCTTTCCTCACCCAATGATCAGATCGCGCAGGTGATTGGTGTTGAAGGCCTGGGTCATCGGTCCCATTTAAAAACTTGACATAAAGGGCATGTAAAGACGTCTTGGCTTTGCTTTTCCTGAAATAATATGGAATTTATGTCATCTCAGGTAAGGTCAGATTGTCTGAGGATCTCAACAGTACAGGTTGGTGGGTCAGTCTTCCGGTCGACCATGTCAGCAATCGGGCAGTCCGATATCTGCACTATATATTGGCATAGTGACACCTACTATGACGAAACGAACGACACCGGAATCGTTCCAAGATGAAGATACAACTTCTACATACTTTGGTGTATAGTGATGACGGATATTACCACACATAGCTCAGTTATTTTTCCCATACGATTTCAACAACAGAGGTAATTTTCGTAACAAACTGGTTCTTCGTGTGTAAACACGAGGAAAATACAAAATTGTTTAAAAACGACGGTCGTCATCAACGCAATTAACGAATCAATGAAACTGGTCTAACATTACATTGTATTTAAGCTAACGAAATATTTTTTTTCTATAGTTAACTATGCTTCTTTATTGTTCCGAAGATTACAAACACCGCTTACCGTTACTTACATACAGCTGTAGTATGCTACATTTAATTAATTTACAAAAAAAAATTATCTTTAATTATTCATCTTGGAAAAATAATTTGTGGCAATAAATTCAATTGAAACCGATTAAAATTAATATCACAAGGGAAACATCGAAATTAATTAGAAAATACGGATTAAATCTAGAGGGCAAAACTGTATCACAAGTCTAAAAGGTCACACATTATTTTCTGTATGTACATTTTTTTTTTAATTTTCGTTAATTATGCTGACAAACACATGTTCATTCTTACTTTATTCAATGTCTGCCAATATGATTTATTTCTTCTCGTTTCACACATTTATTTCTTATTTATGGCACATAGTTAATTGTGTATCTCGTATTATAATTATATCTCGTATAATTTCCGCTATATGAAATATAAGCAGTAAAATTGGAAAAAGCCATCCAATTGACGCGGTTAGCAACGGGCGGGACGATCGCGGACGGGGATTCTATAGTGTTTTCTTTCACGACACTCGAGAAAGGCTTTCGTAAATTATAGCTCGCCACATCCACATTCAGCGTCATAACGAAAACAAACGAAATTTACACGTTGTATCACAAATGATAAAGGATAACATCGGATGAACGACACTAAAATTACGAATTAAATCAAACTATACACATTAAAGCTACTATTATAATACAAGGCAAATTATGCGTCGATAAAAAATGGGTAAAATCTGTGACGAAAAAAAAATACACTCGTATTGAAATGAACCTAGGAGACTCCGTAAATAAATACAAAAAATTTTTTGAAAACTTGGTAGAATTTAGAAAATAATTAGTTTATTTACGTAATGTTAGAAATATCTTTCGGCTGTCCGACATACTGATCATCTATATTTCAAAATTAAATTTTATAAGTTGACACCTAAACTTATACATATATATTCTATATTAAAATTTTAGATTTAAATCTGTAAAATTTAATTCCGAAAATAAATTTTACAGGTTGAACATATATAAAAATATACGTATTGTGTATTAAAATTGTCGCTGATAATGGGGATATGTAAATGGAAACGATTAAATTATCACCAATCCTTTAGCAGCGTTTCGACATTTACAAGTATAATTGTTAAGTAACTTTTTTGCGGAAATGTATACTTTCGGAGATAAACTTAATTACGAATTACCAGGTTGACGTCATCGTGTGACGTCACCAGTGGTTCTGAGGGACCAATGAGGAGAGGTTTCCAAGGTCATTGGCGCATTCGTGAACAGCGCTTTCCATCTGGATTTGACATTTCTTGTCAATGGTGGACTCTATTTACTGGGACAGATCACGCCGAATTTAATAGATCTGCCCCCCTAACGAGTGTTCGGACTCTCATGTTGCGCGTCCAAGTGTTGTTCTCTCCCTGTTGACGAACAGAGTTTTTTCTGTACTGTTCGAAACGTTGGAGCTTCTTTAATCTAACATGTTTCTTTCGCCCTGCCTCTCTCTTTCCGTTTTTCTTCTTTCCTTTGTTTCCTTCGCTTCGAATATATCTCTACATCTTCTTTCTGAACTTCTAGAAGATCATTCTCGTCACATCTTTGACCTGCCTCTTTCTTTCTGTTTTGTCTTGTTTCTTGGCTTTTCATTCCTTTTTCTTTCTCAATTTTTTTTCTACTCCAAGACAATGGTTCTTGTGTTCCATTGTTATTTAATTGTATGTATATATATATATCATTAATTTGTAATTTTTATACTGAATTCTTACTGATATTGTACATAAAAAAAATATGTTCTGTCATACCGTAGTTTCTAGTAACTATTTGTAATTTCCTTTATGACGTATCCTATTTCCTCAACCGAGGACTAATGGATTTAATATAATCAGTCAATAATCATAATGATGAATATCGATTTAATCATAACAATTCAACGTATTTCAATCTCTAACAATACTGT
The DNA here is from genome assembly GCA_037074705.1 of Zhengitettix transpicula. Taxonomy (NCBI): domain Eukaryota; kingdom Metazoa; phylum Arthropoda; class Insecta; order Orthoptera; family Tetrigidae; genus Zhengitettix; species Zhengitettix transpicula. Next base: position 10,664,697 of record CM073595.1, read on the forward strand.
TTGAGTTTTAAAGAGCTTCTCACAACCGTGAGTAATACAATGCTTGATTTGTTGAACATTTGTAGCCTTATTATCTGTATTAAATATGACGTTCAAGTGTCTAATACGGCTTTTTCATCACAATAAATGATGTGAGCGAGTTCGCTAGACAATAAATGTTTTGTATCGCGAGTAGAAGTGTATTTATTAGTTAGCTTGTAAACATCGGAAATAATGAGTTGCATAAACTCCTGGCAGAGGCGTTGATTTAAAGCGCTCGTTCGCTGAAACGATGTGGTCTAGGAATAATTGAAACTCAAGTCGGCTGTAACAGGAATCGGCGCGTAGTCTCTCAAGACCCATTTACGCCTGTTAGCGATTACATCGGAGAAAGGAAACCAGGCCTACGCCAAGTAATCAACACCCTTCTCGAAAAAAAAAAAAACTTCCAAAAAGCACTAGAAAATTTCCCTTAAAATAAAATTCCTGTGCTTTGAAAATAATAACTATTTTAAAATGGTATTAAAGAAAAAATCCCTATTCATTGTCTTATGAGGATACTGGCGACGCTTATGTAAATTACGTTATTTTTCCCGTTTTTTTACGAATGATTCTTTCCATTTAGGGAGTTTTTTCACTATTAATAAAGTAACTGTAAGAAACAACTAAACTTGTCAGGGTTTATTTTAAATTATATATATATAATGTGACTCTTTAATTAGAATTTTCAAGAGTTTATTAAACAATCCAAAATATCCTATTTGAAGATTAAATTTTGCTACATTAAAAAAATTAACGCTTTTAATTAAATGAAAATATTATGAAACAAATATTTTTTACACCATTTAAATTATTTTACAATTCAAATACTTCAAGAATTGATGCAAACTGCCAACTATTTTTTACTAAATTATCGTTGGGCGTCTAATAAGTAAGAGTGTTATTTAGTGGAAACTTCCATCTCAAAATACATATATATTTAACTCGGTGTTAGTTCTTAAAAGTACGGATCTCAGCGTTGAGGGGCGATCGGATCGTGCATGATCTGTGCGGCTGCAGCATTCTAGACTAAAACGAAAACTTTTTCACTTCGGTGACGAAAATTGGTCTTTAACTATACCGACTATAGACTTGTCGAATCATAAATCTCAGAAGTCATTTCATCATTTAAAAACGCTCTCTTCACTCTCATTATACAAAAAAAAACTCTGCCTATGCACATTATTTCTTCCACTGTCGTTGCTGGTTGCTAAATAACTGCCCATCAACTTTCAGGAGGTCAGCTGAGATCCTTAAAATATCATCACACCGCAACGACATTTTCAGGTACAACGACCTACAGTCAAAGTAAACAACTGTTTTCGCCCTCTTTTGTCCGCGAGGCTACTAAAAGCCTTAATTGCTCCGGGCAGCGAAATCTCTTTACCTTCCGTTGAATGACAGCTGTTTGCCTTTGCCCTTCCGGTCCTTTATTCTCGGCGTGTTAATTTACACTAGACAGAGTTATGATTTCAAATATTCTAAAAAGTAATCTACAACTAGTTTTATAATCTGTTTCGGTGGTTATCAGAACAGCCCGTTTTTGTAATTTTAAAATTCGTATATTTCCCGATTTACCTATGCTTGCGACAGTTTTTGTAAGAAAAAATGTGCTTTCTTGCAGTATTAATAATTAACGGATGCTCTCTAAACTTATTTGTTATGACTTCCGTTTACTTAAATACGACTTGAGAAGCGTGAAAGCTTCTCTGATACAAATACTATTGGCAACTAATCTCATTGATCCATGAAAAGTGCTTCAGTAGCGAATGACAGACAGTAGCCTGGATTATGGAGGCTACAAACGAATACATTTAGAACAAGCATCCACTCCAAGGCTCTTAAATAGAGACTCCTCCATAGACCCAATACCTTTTCACACCAAGCTAAAAACACTCATAAAGAAAGTAAATATGGACTTCCCGATAATAGACCATAATTATACTCCAAGGATACCGCCCTGGAAATTCCATGAGCTACCAATAGACACTTCCATCGTCAGGACGGGATCAAATAACGTGAAGAATACGGACTGGGAGATGGAGCTGAAGAACCTAAATGTAGAAGTACAAGTTACCTAGATTAATATACACGGATGCGTCAATAACCTGCGAAGGAGTTGGATGCGCTATAGTTTCAGACGAGTTCGCAAGGACAGCAACCAAAAATAGAAATTCATCTATAACTACAGAGTAAATATATGTCATATATATGGCAGCAATACGATGCGTGGATGATAATTTAATCCTAACAGACTCTCTGGCTGCAATAGATACAGTAACCAACCGAATGATACCGTCAATAAAATCAGATAAAACCTTATGGCTATCCTAAGCAGCAATAATAAGGTAATGACACACAGAGGAATAGAGGAAAAAGAAAGGGCGGACAAAAGTGCAAAGATTGAGGCATCCCAACAGAAGATTAAAAATAATAGTCTAAGGTGCACTAAAAATGATGGGGGACAAGCCTATGCCAAAATACTGGAGGGAAAAATGGTAGAAGTGTAGAAGAGGAAGGAATGAATGGATTTTTCACAAGGAAGTCGACAACAAGGAAATATCCTACGCTTGCAATCTGTCACGGAGACATCAAGTGGTTGCTGCTAGGTTAAGAACCCTCCAATCTAACCTCACGCACTCTTGTCTATTCTCTATATCACCGCAACCTACATGCAAGACGATCCAGCATATCCTCTACGACTGCCCAAAGCACGACAGAACTAGAATAGCCAGAATTCATAAATACACGAGAAAGTTTAGCAATAAAACCGGCATTCAAGATCTAATCTAAATAGACAATGAATCTGAGACTATAAATAAAATGTATAGTTAATATGAACTAATTGTAATAATTTCAAGTAGTAGGTATGGTAAGTCGCCAATGACTTTTATGTTGACGCGACTATAAACAATAAATTTAAAAAAAGTAAAGATCGATGTAGTTGTGCCAATTTATTTGATAGATCCACGTAGTTCTCAAATTGTCACCGAAGAAAAATTCTGTTACATTTAAAGGAAAATCACATAACGTACATATTAAGCCATTGAGAATTATAGAATCCTCTCCAACTGAGGTCAAATACATTTCAAATAGATGAATTTCCGATAAACTTCAATTGGCATGAAAATTAACTGATAGGCATTTTAAAAATAGATTAATTAAACATTCGGAAATTAGCTGCGGCTTAGGTGAGCGACCGTATGGGATGTTGCACAATGCCTAGTGAAAGAGCGACTTATCAACACGGCAATTACTAATTAATATTAAAAATGGTTACATTTCAATACAGTTGGCCGGTTCGGGGAACTTTAATCAAAGCAAATAATGGAAATGAGTAAAAGTGCTCCCAACTCGATTGACCCGTGGTAACGAGAAAAATTATTTCATAGAGCAAAATTCAGCTTGCTATTATTTTATATTAACCTAACAACGTAGAGATAGAGGGAACCTCGTCCTAGAGTCGACCGAAAAGAATATACTCAGACCAAGGATGAATTCGGCAGTCTCCGTTGAGTTTGGTCGAATCTGTGTAGGACCTCTATAAAATCTGTACTCGAATATTGTAATTAATTTATACCCTTCCCAAAATTACTTCAAAAACAATTAAAGGCCGTCTTCTACCCACACAAACGGAAATAAAAAAACAAAATGTTAAAATGAAGAATAGCCCCTCTGTGATTTAGTCGTTTTCAAATACTTAGAAATATTTTTGTATTATAACCCCAGGTTTTTAATCAGTCTCAATAAATAGTTTTACAATTTTGATCGAGTTTTCGTTTTGGTAGTTACGCCAAGCCATAAACATCTAAAAAACAAAATAAATCTTTATAAAGCATTTACAATTTATAAAAATATATAATTTCTCAACATTAAATAATATAATTTATATAATAAAATTACATCAAAATGACCAATAATTTTATAAATTTTACCTCGTAAATGTCAAAAACAATTCTTTATGTTGGGGGCACTAATTTACCAAATTGATTAGCAGTCATACTAAATATATAATCCTTAAAGAATACTCAGAAATTGAGACGGCGTAGGCTCACATTTGAACAGTTGAAACTCAACTTACCTTAAATTTTTATCCTATATTATGCATAAATAAACACTTATATACTTCCATTAAAATATACACAGAATAAAGTGCCACATGTTTTTCATTGTTTGATATAAACTAAATTTAGATTTTTCTGTTTATGTAAAATCACATTCTATTTTCTTCTATTCTCGTCTGTGTATTTTTCGGGTGGATGTCAGTTCTTTTTTTTTAAAAAAAAATAATGGTTAATTTGAATTAGCATACTAATGAAAATTCCGACGCGAAAATCGCAAATGATCTATAAAATGACTAAAAAAACAATCGCCCATCGGGCTTGAACCCACGTCAAAATAATCGCAGTTCATCTCCTAATCTGATGTTCATTATAACTGGAAGATGAGAATTTAAAATAATAAAACCAGAGAATATTTGAAAAATTACACGCATCCTTTTTAAATATTTAAAATTTACTATGTATATCCTTCAAATATGTCCTCAGTCTCATTCACAATTTTAAGTCATGACTGATAACAACATTTTCATATTCGATACGAGAAAATGGACTGAATATAATGCTTTTTAAAAATTTGTAAAGCAGCTCAGCTCAAATATAATTAACACATTCTTCTCAGCTCTAAGAAATCTTTTCTTGCAAATTTAGATTTTTTCAAAATTTTTGGGTCTCCAAATTTTGGACTTTTAAGTGTTGACTTTCTATATTCTTTCATTTTACTATCTTATTTTAATAGGCGTGACAAAATAAATACTAATTCTAAATTTCATGAAATTTCGGAAGTAAAAAGATAATATATTGAAGGAAAGTTGGAACCAAATCCATACGTTCGTTTTCATACAATGACCGAATCAATAATTTTCATTTTCGTGGAAGAAATTCACTACATTTTTGTTAATTCCATATTTCCGGCACACGAAATACATTGACTGAATTTCAATATAATTTTCTTTAAAAATTTTCGATTAAACAATGTTAAAAAATAAACCCGCCAATTTCCAAATACAACAAAGAAAAATTCCATTACACAGAGAGGGAGAGGGTAATTCTACTTACAATATCACGGTGAAGCTAGGTTAATTGTAGAACTTTTACTGACACGATTGTCAAACAGTAACGCTGGTATGTTATGATAAACCATACTATTCTGGCATAAAAACAGCTTTCAGCCCCCAGTGTCTTGCGGAATCCTCAGAAATGAGATTTCAAATCCTAAGATTTTACTGAAGGCCAATGTGAGTCGATGTGAATGTAAATTATTTCAATCCGATGTATTACCATTCGGAGAGCGAAACGCAAATCCATCAACCGGAGACAAGATGCAGTTCTTAGAACAGCACAAAATATTGAAATGTAATATCGTAAATGTATATTAATTATTAAATAACATTTTCTCAGTATTCCAAAACCAACAGAATTGCTGAATAAAAATTATGACATCATATCAAATCACAGTTTGTATTCTCCGATTCATAAATATAGAGTTCATAAAGAACGTTATCTTAAGTCGGCCACTAACGATCGTTCCATACGTCCAAATGGAGCGATGCCATTCCAAAAACTAACCGTGAGTGGGGAAAAACAAATGAATGATGCGGAGTGGCATGATTTGGATTTCCAACCAGTCCAAGATCGCCGCGTCATTCACCAACTATTCGTCATCGAACGTTTCGTGAATGGGGAAACACGAGTGGAGCGGTGCCAAGCCACTTGATCGTCAGTGTGGAAAACGTGGCCCAATTATCCTCATTTTCTTATCAGCCTTCGAAAAGTAAACCCTTGCATTTGTTTAAGTATTATTTTATTTATTTTTGGGTCAATATTTTTTTCGCCCACCTACTTTTGCGACACAAGGGTAAAGAAGAATTAAATTTTCATACATTTACCACAACTTAACCTAATTTTAAATCAAAATAATTAAGGACTAACAAACAACACTGGTGACATCCACTGGATTTCATCCTATCGGAGCGACCGTGACGAGGACGAGATCGTCTGTGAACATAGTACAGGAACGCGTTCGACGGTGACTTCACTAGACAAGAAAAATTATGTAAAATACCACAAACCAACAGGTAAAGTCTACTGTCCTAATCAGCTGAAAAAGGAATAGTGGATAATATTATCGCCAAAGGAAACGGTATAAAAACCACCCCCCGTAGCCAAATATCCGCAAAGGTTAAGTACGCTCAGCGACATACAAGAACAAGAGAAATAAACTCCAAGGCAAAAGGAAAACAATACTGTAGAACTAAATTGCTTCACATACAACATAAATGTGAAAAACAGACCAAGAATAGGGGAAAAAAATTCAGAAATAAAATAAAATTTGAGAATTACTCAATAGATGAGTTAATAAATCTTTAAAACCCTCCAAAGTATTAAATTTTACCCATCATAAATGTAGAAGGAAAGAGAACAACACATGCGGGAAAATATTAATTGTATAATATATATCTCAATTTTAAGAACTTACCTTCATTATATCAAACCAACTCAGTTTCGAAGCGGGAATCCAAATTAAAGTTCAAAAATGGCTGCCAAAACTTACAAAAACCTCGTCAGATTTTAATGTAGACTTGCATTCCCAAGCCAGAAGCAAAATGAAATTGTATTTTAGATAAGGTGGTCGCGACGGCGACTCGGCTTGTCTCCTCTTACTCTCAACCTCTCCAAAAAAATACTATAATGTACGAGAAATAAATATTTATCCTAAAAAACCATTACAGTTGAGTAGCTCCAGTCCGTAGCATTATCTTCAACACTTCTGCACTGTATCACAGTCTTCACTGATCCTTCGAATAAACTGTTTCTCTTTCAGATAGTTGTTGAAGATAATTTTATGTGTTTAATCGTTTCTAAGAGGTAAATTTTTGTATATTTAGACCAGGAAGACTGACTAGCATACGAGGCCTTCCCTCGACTACGTAGTCATAATGAGCAAACAAAGCTTTTTGCTAACGTAATTGGCATGTTTACATCTGAGTGGGACAAACGTCGTAACCTTTTGGAATTTTTCTTGGCGATCGCAGAGCAAGGACATTTCTCTTCCGGCGTTCATTAGCAACTAATGACGGGCGTCACACCAGCACCTGGCGCCGCAATTATACAGAGGGTAGCTGGCTCGTTAACGGGCTCTCGCCCACGTCAAGCCCCACAACACTTTAACAATCTGCCTGCCTACGCGCTACACACACTATTAACCTCCAGCAAGACGGTCCCGTCTGTTCTGTCAGGCATGATCCGCCACGTGGATTCGGCGCACAACCATCGCCATTGTAGTCGTTTGTGTGTCGGCTCGTCGCTTTATATTGGCTATTAGCACTTTCCAACTGGATCGATTCTGCATTTTAGGTTACCAGAATATTTTTTACTATATTACGGTAAGGACAGTCTCTCGCAGTGTACATTTGACTAGAGCACCGAAGTATTTGGACCCTCAGAAGGCCCGTTACACATATTATTGTTGCGAAGATAATTTATCGCTGTCGCCACGACCGCAGTAGTCCATTGAAGTGAATAAGAGCTTGCACACTGGGCGGTAAATAATCGCGGAGATAGAATTGTCGCGGAAGTCAGCTTGAGTAATCGATGCCTCTAGCGTCACTTGCAACTAGTGGACTACGTAACCAAATGCATGTTTGCACACAGGGTGGATTTTCATTCTTGATTTGAATTTTCATATGGAAAGGTTGTTTTTTTGTCATCCTATCTTTCGTGTCCTATTTTTTTGCATATTTCGAATATGAATAATTTGGGTGACATCATAGGTAATGAAATACTTATTTCATTAATTCAAAAAACACCTGTGTTATGGGATAAAACCCTGAACATATTTCGCGTTATCCTACCTCAACTCTTCAAACAGCGTTCCTTCATTAATTGGATGAACCCAAATTAGTCGATTTAGTCTTCTCATTTTCATTCTCCCGACGAAATAACAGTAATGTTAGAATCGACTCTTTGTTCATTTCGAACTACACTGTTCACAGCACACTCAACTGACAATAGTACGACGATAATTTTACCTCCGCGATAAAAATCGCCGATTGTGTAACGGACCTTAAAAGGAAGAAGGAGTATTTTTTGATTCTATAAGAGTACCGCGAATATTTTTCACTCTCTCAGTTACAAAATGTTCTCACTGCTTGTCTCATGTCGACGAAGAAAATCACTCTTTTTTTTTCGAAAAACGCGCCAAGCACTGTAATTATACGCAGTAATTATACGCGGAACCCAGCCATAATGTAAACCTGGCGTCATTATATTATTCCTACAGTATTGGCAATTTCACACGCCTTTTAATGCCGATCTTCGAAAATCATAGCGTGCACCTTTTCGATTATTTCAGACGTTCTTGCCCTCTCGGGACGTTCTTCACGTGGTCGCTTCACGGCCATGTTTTAATTCGGCCAACTATTTCTTAATGGTGCAAATTAAATGTGACCACGATCCAGGAATAAATTAGAAACGTCTTTAAATCTTGATATACGAAGAATTGGATCACTGAACGATATTGTTTCTATTTTAAGAACACACGACCCGTGTAATATAATAGTCTACACTTGCCCTCTTATCATAACGTCTCTTCCGCATAGCGGACCTAAGTGGGCGCAGCTGTAAGAACGCTGAGTCTATTGAAGTCAACACTTTAGGTCCCGTGAGTAACGATACCCACGGCAGCAGAAATCTTCCTCTCTTCCGCCTAGCGGACATAAGTGGGCGCAGCTGTAATAACACTGAGTCTAGTGAAGTCAACACTTTAGGTGCCATATGCAGCAATTCACACGGCAGCAGAAATCTTCCTCTCTGTAAGAGTTCTCATTGGAGACTTAAAATCATCAGGGAGGGGGAAAGGAGTCTTCGAATTGTTCAGAGCTTCTTGGGAACGGGAGTCGTGATCCAACCTCCAGACGGGTCGGTGGCTCCTGGTTCTATCCGCCAGTTTGTCTTCTTTATTTTATTTCTGACTATTAAATCTCTTTATTCTTCATCAACTCTTATTTGACTGAAGTGCAGCGACACACCAACCACTACGCATAGGCTCAATTAGTTGAACCCGAACCCTTACGTTACCGACTTTCCTATTTCCTGTTCTTAATTCTTCCTTTATCCTCTAGATCGGTAGCCAGGTGAGCTAATGGAGGTATAGCTCGGTTGGTGAACGATCTATCTGGACTTCCCATTCCCAACTACTGGAATGTTACATGGTGGCAGTGCTGGAATGTTACATGATGGCAGTGGTGGAATGTTACACCCGCAACAGATTTAAACAACGCTTACAATTAGACACGGCTTTTACTGACCTTGTATCAGAAAAAAATCATTCATGTATTGTTGATATCTATAGGCGAGGTTAAGTAGTTTTCAGAGAAACCTCGTCCATTGCACGGCATGTAAAACACATACAGGACTTTCGCTGACACGCATAATTAATTACTTCGCGTATCCAAATTCTTATTGATCTACGTCTCACATGAACCTTCTCAAAGATTGCAATATTTCTTTTTTCTTAAACTTCTTTGTGTCCAACGCCTGGCTGTAAGCAAAAAAAGTATTACACAATATCCAATAGAAACATTGACTCTGCTGGATTAATTTACTGAAAAAAAAACGTCTAGCTTTCTTCAGACATCTGACCGGGGAGGGTTGGATACGGTCCCAGAGAAACCTATAGAAGCCGCCGTAGAGACTCATAACGCAAAGTGCCAGAAAACCGGGAGCTCTCCAGGAAATAGAACGTTGTGCTTGGAATCACTGCAGTTCATCTGTCGGAAATGTGGGATAAGAGGGGAAGGAAAGTTAGCTGCATATCAAAACCCCTGAGACGACGACGTTCCGGCAGACAAAGTTATTGTTCGTGGATTTAACTCAACTTTCTATTATGAACCACGAGACAGAGGAAATTCGCACAGCATTCTAATAAATTAAAACTACGTGTTTAGAAAGAACTAATCAATTGAATGTAAACAATGTTAAAAGTCTAACATTGTTTTCAAGTGTTTCGAAGATGTATTTATTCTAATTGGAGGATGAGGAGGCGTAAGTCAGGTGAATGTTACTCTCAATGTATGCTGTTTTAAACTCACTGGGATTACTAATCAAGCAAGTAGATACAAATACCAAAACCTTCCTTTAGGAAACGAGTCTGGTAAACTCACAGTAATTCAGCTACTAAGTTGTAATACCGGAGATGTAGTGTGTATTTTAAAATATATTGAAATTATATTCCACAGTGCTTACGAATTACAATGCTGCTGCTGTATAAATTGTACGAGTTTGGCTGGTATGGGTCCTTGGGAAAACCGTAATTATTGTCATTAAATTTGGTACTGTCAATAATTTTTTTATATAATTGGTATTTGGTAGTAATTCTAATAGTATATATAAATACTAAAAATATTTGTATTGCAAACCAAGACGTTACTAACTCAATTGAACCCCCCCCCTTCCCCCCCCCCGCACTCAGAAGAAGCACACGGGATATCAGGACCCAACTGTTTCCGGAATTCCAACTTTCCGGTTTTTATTATTGATTTTCTACGATTCGTGCTGGAATACGAAAAACGACCGTCTTCACCAAATATCTATTTATTACGGTTCTCTGTAGAACGTACGTATATCGGCATACACTTTACCGATGGTTTCGCTCCTCGCTATCCGCAGTGTGTACAAAATAACGCCTCGTGAGGCTTCACCTTTTTTCTATTAACAGACAACAGCGCCGTTGTTTCTTTATTCAGTGATGCACAGTGTGTTTGTAGCTCTTATGGTTCCTGATAATTAATACTTTAAGGTCACTCCTTCCTATTCTGAACATCCTGAATATGCAATAATAGTATTTGGAAACAGTTTTAACGATGCAGTGTTTTCAAAGTTATTAAATATGCCGAATGAGATATATTTAATACACTATTTTATTATTTTTCAGAATTTCAAAATTTGGTGTGAGTGATGAACAATGAAAAAGTGGAAAACCTTGAATATTAAATTTATTGAATACTTCCAGCTTGCGGGAATGGAAGAAGCGCTTTTAAATAACCCAATAAAATAATGTCAGAGCCTTCTAATTAGAACACCGCAATCTCAATGCCAACTAATAAAATTAAGTGCAATAGAATCCTCTTTTTTCATAATTTAATATTTTTTAGTTACATTTTAAGTTTAGAAATAAATTAAAATTATTTTCAGAGTTAAGTTGCCGAAGAATTTATAAAGTAGGAAAATATTCATCAAATGTTCAAATATAACATATTTTCTACTTTAAAATCAATTTTTAACAAACTTCCCGAGAACATTACAACAATAAGAACTATTTCAAAAGCCAGTAAATGAGGTTTTCGAAAATAATTTTAGTTATTAATAAATCTGGAAACTTAGTAGAATGATGTAAGTAATTAGCATAAACTATTTTTATTTTGGGGTGAAAACAATAATTATATAGATTTTATAATGTACTGTAATATAATCATTTTTATCATTCGATACAGATAAAATTAAATTGAAAAATGGAATGTTATTTTCATTATAATTATTGTTCCGTAAAATAAGTTATTAATTAATTGTTTATAGGCCCCAAACAAGTTAATATATTTGATTCCTTGAATCTTTGCTTATTATCAGAACCTGCGGAAAATGAATTTATTCCATTCACACTTAAATATATAATCAAAAATGTTATTAATTAAATTTTAAAAATAGTGACACAAAGTAGCTCTGTCATAAAACACAGATCAGATTAGTTACATCAATTAACAGAGATACCGTAATAATTGGTCTGCTTTAAATATAAAAATACTTAAAATATATATTATAAACATTCACAATTCTTCCGTTCCAACGTAATACCGAACCGATACTTCATACACTTTCAAAATAACAGCATGAATCCCGCAAGCGATGTAGAGCTCGCGTAGGTGTGAATTATTAGGAAAATTAGTGTAACGACATTTTGGATGTGAAATACTAATGACAAGATACACGCAGCATCCAGGGTGGGGGGGGGAAAGTGTTTGCCTTTAACAATTATGATTTAGTGGAAATAAATAGTTTTCTAAGAAGCAAACACACAGCACCGACGAAATATTTGTAACCATACGGGTGTCTGCAAGAAATAAGGAAGGAGAGAGATAGGATGCGGAGTGGAGAGCGTGATAAGAAAACAGTGAAAGCTGCCTGCAGCAAGAAAGGACTAGAAAGTGAGGGGGTGTGGAGTTAACGGCCCTTTACGAAAACATTCTTAGTGGCCCACTGTCGTCAGTAACTGCGCCTTGCGAAAATATCACCCGAATCACTCAATATTCATAGCGCGTCTCGATCTTTGTCCCCAATATAAAAAATTTAATTAATATTGATAACGATGTATAATATCCATAAACTTCGATATTTCGTGCTAATTTATTCAAATGCTATGTTATTAAGTCACACGGTCGTGAATTTTTTCGTCAGAGTCACCTTGGTAAAGATGTTACGAAAATACAAAGTAATAATATGGCAATTTTTTTTTTTGCAAAAACTGGAATTAATATAAATCCAGAAAGTAGCCATAATCTCTATGTTCTAATTTTTAAACACAATCATACATTGAATTTTGCATAGGATTATAGTTTTTACTAGCAACCTGGGTGGAGTGGAGTAGTCGAGTGATTAATGGAACTCTGACGCTGTAGAGATTTTGTGCGTTCCGGATTATTTCTCTTTGGAAAAGATACCTCGTTATACTGTTAAAATGGAGCTTCAGACCATTGTGCGACTACATACATTGGGACAGAAACTTGAACTGTTGATATGAGTTATTTGTGATTTTATATTTCGATTACATCCTTATTCACTACTAAAAATAAACAGTCTGACCACGGGAAATATAACCCATTCAACAATTTAGCTTCACAGCGGCATGATACAGTCTCTCTTAATTTTACGCGGTTATTGAATTTATGGGCCCACGAGTGAATGAAGCTTTGACTGAAATAATAATTCTTCCGTTCACTGACGCGGTAGAACCAGCTTTTTACCTGTTGCGTCAAACACACAGGAGCGGTAAAGGGCGTCATAACGACACAAAGCCACTTCGTCGTTCACGTTTTATTTCCCTAAAAGCTTAGGGGTCTGTGAGTGGTCCTTACCCGCGAGAAAATGGATACAATTAAACGCGTACTTTGTTACAATTCCGTCACTTAACGGTAAAACAGAATTAAAAATTCCTCTAAGGACAAAAGACCATCAGTTTGCGTAACGAGAACGCTTTGAAGGGACTAAGACCCGGCTCCTGCTGCTCAAACAACGCTTTCCCAGAGCGGACAGATTACAACTTTTATACTGACTTAAGTTCCGTTCCATGTGTCGCCTCGAGACTTTGACATCTTACAGAATTCACGTCTCTTACCCAAGACGTCCACTGAAACGCATTAACCCTAATGTGACTCTGATGGCGTTGGATGTGGAGATTGTGTTATATTTCGAAGTTCGACATTCGTAAGATGAAACTGTCATCAACATTAATTGCAAATACACTCATCTATATAATAAAAAAGGATGTATATTTGTATGTATGTATTTACGTTAATTTCTATACAGATTTCGACGCGTGGACAGATTACAACGAACCTTGGAACATATATTCTTAAAAACTCGATAAACGGTACTGTGGGGGTGAAACCCCCATAGCATAAACTTGGAAAGAATTATAATTGAAAAAGTGATCATTTTGTGTTAAATTACTGCGCGCCAAGAGAACATGACGTCACGCGAGAGACGTTACTACGCGACGAACAAAGGAAATAGGTCCTTTTCCGTAGGGAAATAATGCAGAAATATTTTCATTGGCTAAAAAGTATAATTTTATCCTCTATAACTCCGTCAAATAATAATAGTGCAATAATAGTGCAATAGTAGTGACCCTAATATGGCGACTATTTGTCTACATTGTGAATTTATCTAAGAATTTCATTTAATCTTTCGTAATGTCTGAAGACTGAGGGACAATTATATCCTGCAATACTCAATGAGTTTATTTAAGTAATCTATTCGTAAAGAAATTCGGAGGTTTCGTTGAACAAGATAAATGCAAATTTATGTAGAATACGCTTTTTTGAATAACTATTATTTGTGTGTAGTAAATTAATTTCTGATTGTTAATCGAGAGTCTGCTCATGTGATAAAGTCTGAGTAATTAAGGTACGTTCTCTGGAAAGGGGGAAATTATTTTTTGAGGGCATTGTTGGGATTGATGCAATAAAATTTAATGTATTTTATAGCCGTTCAATTAATGGACTATCGGTCAAAAGTATCAACGGTACTACGAAAAGTTACATTTAGGTTAAATCATTTCTTGACTAAAGATTAATAAAGAATTGAATAATTTTTCGGGATTATATAAATAAGTATACGCCGGTCAACGCCGGGAACCCAGATAGTATATATATAAATTCTATATATATATAAATTCTAATGATTAGTTGTGGGGGGAATTAATTCACTACATGTCCCACGTTACGGCGTCATTGATTTAGATTGATTTAATAGAATTTGGCAAAGCCCGGTGGCAATGTTTAAAATACATACAATGAAGGTACACAATCTATACCCCAACATTAAAATAAAATAAATATGGGGGAAAAAATAGCTCCATGACAGCTATATACCATTTTACTTGATACTAATATAGTTAACTATCATTAATATTATGAATGGTTTCATACAGTTCACTTCAATGCTTTACAATTAAACTAAATTTCAAAAACCATACTCTTACGAAAATATAATTTTTCAAATTAACTTAAGTGATCAACTTATTAATAGAAATTTTAATATTTTTACAGTTAATCTTATTTCTATTTGTTGTATACTCTGTGGGCTATAGTTGGCTCCACGAAAATGTAATATCAAAGTTAAGTAGCTAACCACCCCACTCCTTACCTCTT
The DNA here is from genome assembly GCA_037074705.1 of Zhengitettix transpicula. Lineage (NCBI taxonomy): Eukaryota > Metazoa > Arthropoda > Insecta > Orthoptera > Tetrigidae > Zhengitettix > Zhengitettix transpicula. The sequence continues at coordinate 10,679,698 of CM073595.1, forward strand.
GTCCCATCGGTGTTGTCAGATTTCGTACTCCCGTTAACGTACAGTCGCAGCGTGTGTATGTTATTGGACACAGCCAGAAGCGTCCGTGACCTTGGTATTACACTTTCGTGGCGCAGACTATAGAGGCTAGCTAGCACAGACGCAGCCAGGCTGTTCCAATCAAAGAATCCTTCTAATTAGGAATGAAAATTTCCCTATATCAGTTCGCTGTTTCATCTGTCTAATTTTGTACTAACGATCGCTTTTAGACAAGTCGGAGGTCAAATCAAAGTGTTTACATTTCTCCAGGCCGGTTCGTTATTGTGTGCCCTGAATAATGCACAAAGCCTAGCCCCGTTTCCATCTATTTTCCACAACTCTTCAAGATAATTTCAATGCCGTCTTCTGAAATTTGTTCTACATTTTCGGTGTCGTTGAGATGAACATTGAGGCTCTCAATGGCAGTTATTGTGTTCTGTCCCCATATGTATGCGGCGGTGTGAGGATTATTATATAGTGAATTAATTTATTTAAGGTCTAAAATAAATACCCGAGCAACTCCATTTACTCAGGAAGTTAAAAATAAAAGCTATCAAGGGGACTGTAATGAACGTTGGAAAATAATTATTTAATTCAACGAGTAAGATCGATTTCATACACGAAACTTATAATCACAAGCTGGGGCACAACTATGGATATGGACAGCACCAGTACAAAAGAAACAGATACATGACGAGGAAATAATCTTGGATTGTGTTTAGCACAAGGATGACATATCCCCGCAGAAGCTGTTAATGAATGTCCTGGTTTGTCTGCGGTCCAGGTCCAGGAGTAACTGCGTGGGTGATCGAACGTCTACGAGGCTCGCTGCTAATTGAGCGCAGCGGACACAAAGCAGCTTAATTATCTGTGCCTCTGCAATTTTTGGCGTTCACCACAGTTCCGACGAGCCCAAATTATTTTCTTTTTTGACATGACGTGTTTATTAACTGCAGATTCAAAGCGTCATTTCATTTATGGGGTCCTTTGTCTGAATATCCACAGACCACGGACACGATAGAATAAAAATGACGAGGAAGGCTACGGATTTTTTTTCGTGTTAACACAATATTGCACACGTCGCAGACAGATTAATAGAGCATTGTGTGGTTAAAAATAAATATTGTGTGACAAATTTCAGTTCCCGTTCTAAAATGTTCTCTCTACTTGATTTTCTCGTGTAATAATATTGCTGCAGAATTTTATTACTACTAAAAGAAAAAATTCATAAAATTAAGCAATTAAACGAAATCACAAGAAATTAATTGAAATACGACATGTACTTTTATTGGGCTTATACTGAAAATTTATAATCGTTGATATCCTGAATTACAACAGCTGTTCGGACTTCATCGATAATACAACAAATATCTCATCTGCTGAATCCTTACACTTAGTTCGAGTACATTGGACACACGTTACAAGACGAACATTCGTATTACGACTGACTCCGCTCGAAGGCTCCAAGGCCGTGACAAAGTACGATGTATAGGTCGTGAGATATAGCAAGTTGTACGAAATCATAATAATAAGGAATTTAGTAAGCAAAAGAAAATGCTACTCAATTTTACATATGCGTTTAAATAAACTATTCTTAAATTTATTAATAGAACCACATTACCTACTTTGTATAGACAACTGGTCAAATTCTTTTACTCCTTTAATAAATTTGGTTTTGTTTTAAATCTAACCTAGTCCAAATTTTACCTTACTTCTAACATTTTACGGGTTCCTGTATTGCTAAATAATTATTAAAATGCGACAGCAACAAATTATTTATACATTCATACAAAAATATCATGGTATTAAATCTCGGGAACTCAGCCAATTCATTTCTCTTAACATTACTGTTATATTAAAATAATTTATTCCTGCATAACATAATTCGTAACGTCCTACTTTGCAACTTTTGAAGTCTGTTAATTCATTTATTAGATACACTATACAACGTAGGACAACAATACATGTAAAGAGGAAGTATAATATACAAATGCACAGTAGTAGAAGAAGGAAGACGGGAGAATTGTCGTCACTGGGTAAACTTTTACCTTGGAGAAAGGCTGGAGTCACGCTACTACCATTCTTAAAAACATTCAGTATATTCTAACGAACGCGATATAACTCCATGTCTTATCTTTTACGGACTTAGAACATATCCTGATTTGACAATATATTTCAGTATTTTCAGAATTGTTTCGACGGTACCGTAACAAAGGTTCGTGTTAAAGTGAGTGCCGGACTACTCCCACTACAACCGCAGGCCAGTGGACAACAAACCGTATTTTCACCCGACTATTTCTATCCAGTTATACAATTCGACAATTGTGAAGAAATATAAGGTCATCAGTCCTATGTGTCATATACCAGCGACTCAAAACACTATAACTACCTTCAACAACTCAACGCAGCTGACAAATCACTATGGCAAAAAACTAAATATCTGACAAAGAAGAAAACTGACATCCCCCCACTTAAAAAAGACAACCAATGGCACGCCACCCCCTCTCAAAAAGCGAACATTTTCGCCCAAATATTGACTAACCAATTTTCCCCAAACTCCTCCTTTTACACCAATCACAATCACACCATAGCAACAAAACTCCGTCAGCCCCTACAACTATCCCCCCTACCTAAACTTTTCACCCCTTCCCAAATCAAAACCGCAATACAAAAATTAAAAAACAAAGCCTCCCCAGGACATGATCACGTCACCAACCGTCATATAAAACATTTCCCCAATAAAACAATAATCCTAATCACCTATATCACCATCCTCAGAACCACCTACTACCCAACCAAATGGAAACATGCCACCATAATCACGTTACCGAAACCCAACAAACCAAAATTCCACCCTGAAAATTACCGACCACTAAATCTCCTTCCTACAATCTCCAAACTATTTGAAAAATTACTTCTCCCGCATTTAATCAACCAACTCTCCTTCCTAGTTCCTGACACACAATACGGTTTTCGTCCAGAACATTCCTGCTGCCATCAATTATACTCCCTCTCCAACCTCATAAACAACTCATTCGAACAACGCAAATCCTGTATCACCACTTTTATTGACATAGAAAAATTCATCACCGTTCCCTTCTCTCAAAAATCACCTTAATGACACCCATTATAGAATACTCCTTAACTACCTCTCCAACAGAACCTTCTCCATCAAAATAAACAACCACATCTCCCAACCCCACCCCATCGCTGCAGGTGTCCCCCAAGGAAGCGTCATTGCCCCCTTCCTATACAACATCTTCTCCCACGATATTCCACAACATCCCTCCACATGCACAATCTTTTTCGCAGACGACATTGCCATCTCCTACCAAACCTCTTCTCTCACCTCCAATATACAACCACTTCAGTCAGCGCTCAGCCAACTAGAACACTGGTCCAAACAGTGGCTAATCAGCATAAATCCCACCAAATCAGTAACCGTCCCATTCACACTATCCAAAAATCCTCCTTCGCACATCCCCCTTTATTTAAACAACGCCGAAATACCTACCAAAACAGAAACCACCTACCTAGGACTCCTCTTCGATTCAAAACTCTCCTGGAAACCCCACATTAAACACCTCCTCTCTAAAATTAACCTTAAATTCAGAACTTTATATCCTCTCCTAAACAGAAAATCCTCACTCGCCCTCAGCACAAAACGCCTGGTATATCTCTCCATAATTCTACCCACCTGGTCCTACGCCTCATCCATATGGGGAGCTACAGCCAAAACCCATTCAGTCAAAATCCAAACCAAACAAAACATAATCCTTCGCACCATCACTAACTCTATCTGGTATTTCAGAAATTCCATAATCCACCACAACATTAAACTTCCCCAAGTCAACTCAATAATCACCAAATCCGTAACCTCCTTAATCAAAAGCACCCTCAACCATCCTAACACCACGATCCAGCAATTCCATAGCAACCCTCCCCCACCCCCACAAGCACGTCGCCTCAAGAGAAAACACCCTATCGACCTCATCCTTCCCCCAGAACACTCTGGCACCTCCTAACCCACCTCGTCCTCATATTCGCAGACCCCACCCACCCATTCCATCCATCCCAACAAATTCGACATCACCAGCGAACCCTCATAACCCAACAACGTATGCAACCTTCCCCAATTAATATTCCAGTAAACACCCATCTCATCTTCCACCCCAAACCCCTCAGAACAACAAATCAAGAAGTCAAGGCCTGGAAAGTCACAGGACTCTCCACCTACACAAGCTAATATATGAATTATTTACACATAACTTTTGTAAATACTTGTAATTTTATGAACCAAACTGTATAAACGAAAAATAAAAGTTTTTAAGAATAAAAAAAAATTGTCATCGGTTACTTCCACGCGGAACTGTAAAACTTTCACATCCTCTGTATTAAGAAATACTTTACCTCAGAAATGAGAGGGGGTTAGAAATATAGAATAAAATATTTCTATATTTAAAGATAGGACGAAACATGACTTCATATTCTTCCTTTCAACTTATCCCTTAACTTAAAGCAAGGTAATGGAAAAGCCGACTATAAAATCTACTAATGATTCCAAGATGTTGCCAAAAAAAATTCCTAATCAAAACTGCGCTGAATTTAATCTCTCTTCTAACCTGCAAGTTGTGCATATTTTATTTTCATCTATATCTCCCAGGCAATAAAATAATTGTTTTACTCTTTATTTAAACCGTTCGACGAACTATCACAGACCATGAAATATAATTAAATAAATTCTTTGAGCACAATATTGCCTTATGTTATTGAACACGTTCTTCGGCTTTGCTTTATAACGTTGAACACCGTGGTAAGAGTTACAACTGTGACTTTTAGCTCTCTGTAGTCGTCACCTCGTACAACGAGCGTTTCTGATTGTCGTAGTATAAATTCGTTATACTTGCGCCCTCATGAACTTGAATCGCTCAATCAAAATGCTAATGGGCTGTGTATGTTAGCTACTAAATGCAAACCGTGTGGCCGGCCCAAGCTTGCTCATTAGCATATTCTTCCGCCTAGCTATTGCCTGGGGAAAGCTCTATTCAGAGTTTGAAAGGAATTACAGCACAGCTGTTGCTGGCAATTCTAATTTCAGGCGCCCTCTGGCTCAGGAGAATCCTGATTTAAACGACGTTCACGCTTTTTCAAAATTAAATCGCTACTATATGGTGTTTATATAAAAATTTCACCAGGAAAATTGAATTAATGTATTACAATATTCCTCTGACAAAAATATTTAAAATCTCAAATATTTTTCATAACTGTAATAGTTGTCTACCTTATAAAAGATTGACTACTTGACGAAACTGAAACTGTGTCTCGGCGGCATATTTCAAATTCATTGTTGCTTTACATTAGTGGTAGCCACGTTGGTAGAACACGATTATGCTATGGTACTGCAAACAGTAGTCACAATTGAAAGCAGCCCATACTGTTGTTCTAGCACAATGTTAACGCAAAGCACTTCTGTAAGACAAAACACAGCTGACAAACCACTCGACTAGAAACTGTACATCAGTCTCAATGCACACAATTGTTGGCCTCACTCAGCTCAGATCGTCACATTGCTGCATTACTTTTACCCACAACAGCCGTATTTAACTAGTTTTAATCCATGACTATTAACTAAAGATATTCCGTAAAATATAATCGTGTATTTTTCATTCGACAGGAGTACGTTGAGTGTAGTGCGAGAGATAGAAAATTCACATATATTAGGTTTTCATAATTGATTTATCTAATATTAAAAATATTAAATAACAACTCCACAAGCTAAAAATCAATTTCAATTAAATAATTTAAAACTTCAATACACAATTTATTTTATTAATTTTGAACCCAGGAGGTTTTGACCCAATAGCCACAAAAAATAATTCTTTTTAAATATAAACATTTTTAAATTTCACAAAATCCTATATATATACTTGATCAACATTTTGATAAAAAAATTATTGTTGACCAAATGAATGTACATATACTAAATTGTAAAATTTGAAAAATATAAGTTTTTGTGTAGTTAATAATGGCCAAATTATCGGTCGAAAGTTCTTTGGTTCAACTTTAATAAAAAAGAATTAGTAATGTAGTTTTAAATAATTTCATTGAGACTGATTAAGAACCTGTGGGGTTGTATTACATTAATACCAAAATTAAAAATCAGTCATTAAATTTATAATCCCTTAAAATTAATTTTTAATTAATAATTACTAGAAAACCTTGAATTTGATTAGAATAATGTAGAAATTTTAGACATTGAACAAAATTTATTCAAAAGTAATTTATCAGAATTGTTACAGAATAATACAACTGTAAACACTCTCAATTCACCTAAATTAAGCAATATTTATAATACCTTATTTTCAAATTTGTATGTAAGGTTTTTAAATTTTTTGTATAAATTTATGATCTGTAATTTTGATTTGAAAAAATGTAACGTTCATGATTAATGTATAATTAGTAATTTATTATGGAATTGAAAAAATTATGAAAAATTATTATTATATTTATATATCGTATTTTATATAGTTAATTTTTTGATCCTTACAAAATTCAGGATATAAATATACTGTTGCCTTTACTTTTAGAAAACTTTAGAAAGAAAAATAAAAATATATATAATAATTTGTAATTTGAAATATTATATTGTTTGTTATTTATGCCATTTTTGAAAAAATACTGCGTTTTCCTTTTTTATATATATTTTTATAATTTTTTACATTAATTTGTAATTTCTAATATTATATTGATCCCTTCACAGCTTGGCATATTTAACTGTTTAATTAAGCTATATAAAATCCACATATTTTATCAATAAGTTTGATGTTTCGTTATTGTACAAACATATTCTAATCCAGTCTCAGGAAAAGTTTATAATATAAAGACAAACCAGTCTGACATCCTGAAGAGAGTTCAATATGTACAGAAATGTTGTTTTCCTATTAAATTAAAAATGTATGATTAATAAAAAAAATTGTGACCTATAAAAAATAATGTCTGTCAATGGTCGAAACTCATATATTATTCTTAATATTAATTTGGGACGTTTCTGCGACAGGGATAAATACTGACTTTTCCACTCTCTGGGCCTCGTACTGGTTTCACAGATTTTATGTATAGTAAACTGTGAAGCATATAAATCAATTTATTACATAATAAACTGAAAACCACTTTAATTACTTGACAAGTTGATTACACATTCTAATTGCCCTGTTATCTTTACAAAGTTTCGATTTCCACATCGATGATTAATTAAAATTAAAAAATTTCTGCAAGAGATAGAAAAATATGAATTCAAATTTATATTTATTTTATAAAATAACCAAATATATATATATATATATATATATATATTTATAATAAAAAATAATGTATATTTGTATGCATTTAAGTTAATTTCTATACAGATTTTAACGCGTGGACAGATGGCAGCAAAAATCAGTACACATATTCTTGAAAACTCGAGAAACGGTTCTGTTGGGATGAGAAACCCCTAGCATAAAGGTGGAAAAAAATATAATTTAAAAACTTGATCATTTTGTGTTAAATTACTACGCGCCAAGAGACAGTGACGTCACAGCACACGTGAGAAAGAGAGAGACGTTACTACGTTACTGCGCCACAAAAAAATAGTGACTTATTTCGTGGTGAAATAAAGCAGAAATATTTGGATTGAATAAAAAGTATACTTATAACCGGCAATACTTCATCGAATGATAATAAAAAAACAATACGAAATACTTTACGATCCTTGCGCAAAATGTAAGTTAATTTTCGTGCCATATTAGTGACTCCAATATGGCTATCATTTGTTTACATTGTGAATTTAGCTAACAATTTCATCTTCCGTTATGTCTGAAAATTGAGGGACAATTATATCCTGCAATACTCAAGGTGTACATTTGAGAAGAAATTCGGAGGTATGTTTGTTGGGATTGATGCAATAAAATTCAATGTATTTTATATCTGTTCAATTAATGATCTATGGGTCGAAAGTATGTACGGAACTAGGAACAGTTAGTTATTAGTTAAATTTCAGCGCACATATGCCGTTCCATAAACGGGCATACCGCTTCCCCGTGTGTGCCTATTAGGCTTTACAGGGAGAAAGTCCTTAAAGCTTTTAACTGCTGCTTACTTGTGTTTGTGCTACTTCTCAAGATAGAGAGATTGTGGTTCCCATACCTGAGTTTTTCTTCCCGTTTCCGGGAGAGAGGCGGTCAGCTACCCCACATGGATATCACGCCCCCAGGACCACCGCCCTCCCCAAGGGCTTGAGGCTTCAAATGCCGGTCTGGTCCGCCACCCTTTCGGGTTACAGTTACCCAGGCCAACTGCTAGCATCACCTCATGGGTTTTACATACGCAACCCACTGCCACGTCGAGTCCAACCTCATTCCGTGAGCTTGAGCTGACATCACGATCGAGGCAGCAACTGGGCTTGCGCTCACCCCGACTACCAGACTTTTTCACTGATGGCTCTGGTCTGCCGTGTCGTGCCTGGCTCTGTTAAGTCGCATTATCTCCAGATGGTGAGACATACGCAACCCGGGGGCCACCGTCAGGTAGAGCTCGCACTTCCAGATATGTATGCACCCCATCACCAGCGCATCTCCCTAATGGTCACGGCCTCCCAAACAGGAGAGCACTGATCACTGGATGCTCACATACCTGGCTTTGTAGCTTTCTTCCCTTCGGCGTCACAGCAGGTCCTAAACCTGCTATTGATAGATAGATAGATAGATAGATAGATTTATTCACCATTAGCCCTCTAAAGAGGAATTAGGATTCGTCACAAATGTACGGTAGATAAATTGCATATAAACTTATAATACACAAAAACACACACAAAAATTCATATCTGTTTACATTAGTCTAGTCACTACAATCATACACACTATTTTTAGGAAACACGCACACGACACTAATCACTTCCTGGTATTAATCTCCTGTCGCTAGGTACGGAGGGATGTCGTCATAGATATTCACTAAAACAGAAAGCAGAGGCAGGAAAACAGAACCAAAAGGGGAAAACTGGACAAACTATTTACATATTTATAGCATATTCGGCAAGGCAGTTCAACGAATGTGAGACCGATTCAAAAATTCGTGTACGGAGTAATAAGTTCCATTGACAAGGAAAGTTTTACACTCCTTGACGAGTAAGTTGTAGTTGTTGATGTTCTTTACATGTTCAGGAAGGCTGTTAAATAGTGTGATACCGGAATAATGAACGCTAGACTCATAGATACTGTGGCTGTGCTTGTCAGACCTAAGATCTGAACGGTTTTTCAACCGTCGGAGCAGTAAAGCGCTGGGTAGGTTGCGACGGAACTAGGAACAGGTACAGGTAAAGGTACAGGTAAACGACTAGCCCATCATACGCCACCACTCAGGTGGACGTACCGCTTCCCCGCGTATGCCGTCTAGGCTTTGCAGGGAGAGTGCAGCTTAAAGCGAAATCTGCGGCTTTTAGTTTCCGTTACATCTCGTTATATGAGAGCTTCGAATTTACGGTTCCCACACCTGAGTTTTTCTTCCCGTTGCCAGGAGAGAGGCGATCTCTTACCCATAGGGGTATCACGCCCTCAGGACCGTCGCCTTCCCAGGGGCTCGAGGCTTCAAAGACCAGCCCAGTCGTTCCCCCCGCAAGCGGGTCACAACTCCTGGACTGGCTACTGCTAGCACCACCTCGTGGGTTTGACATGCGCACCCCACTGCCACGTCGAGTCCAACCTCATTCCGTGAGCTTGAGCTGCCGTCCCTAGGGGCGACAGCTGGGCTTACAGCTCACCCCGACTACCAGACTTTTTCACTGATGGCTCTGGTCTGCCGTATCGTGCCTGGCTCTGTTAGGTCGCTTTGTCCTTCCCGGGGACATACACGACCCGGGGGCCACCGCCGGGTAGAGCTTGCACTTCCAGGCATTGGAAAGCCCCGTCGCCAGTTGAAGGGACTGGCCATTAGGTTCTCCGAATGCCTGGCTTTGTAGCTTTCTTCCCTTCGGCGTCGCAGCCGGTCCTAAACCAGCCGTTCGACCGTTGGAGCAGTAAAGCTAGTGGCTATCTCCTTGAGTCAGGTAGGTTGCGCTCCCACCCAACAGAGAATTACAACCAGGCGGTTTCGTCGTCGGATAACTGAGGCTGGCCATCCTCAACACCTTAGCCCGAAGACTAGACGACCGCCTTGAGTGGACTCAGTTACTAGTGAAAGCCATGGCTGACACCGACCCGTCACTGTCACACTCCCGTGCTCATATAGGATACTAGGTATTTCTACCCGACACCAAGGCACAATGAGAGTTGCACGCCACACCCCCTCGCATTGGTAGCCATTCCCCCCTTCATACCGCTATCCGGGGTTACACCGGCATTTTATTGGTGTACTAGTATTACCAGACTAGTCACGGTTCGACGTCTTGGCGTCTCCCACACATAAGTACTAGAGGAAATGAGTCCGTTGCCCAGACCCGCGCCTGGGATAGGAAAAATCACTTCCTGACTAAAGATTAATATAGAATAAAATAATTTTTCTGGTTTTTATAAAAAAACGGGCAACGCCGGGCACCCAGCTAGTATATAAAAAATGATTTTAAGAACTGATGGTAATTTGTTTTGAATTTAAGTTTTTAAGTGTTCCTTCAATTGATTATTTTATAACCAATCTGGTTAAAAATAAATGAGTTAACATTTCTATTCTTTTGTGAGTTTCAATACGTACTTTTGATTTTCAACGCTTCGATTTTGTTTCCGTACAGTTTAAGTAAGAAATCTCATTTTCCCAATTTTTGTGATATATAAATCTATTGTTTCGTTGAACAATATAAATGCAAATTTATGTAGAATACGCTTTTTCGAATAACTATTATCTTGTGTGTAGTAAATTAATTTCTGATTGCTAATCGAGAGTCTGCTCATGTGATAAAGTCTGAGTAATTAAGGTACGTTCTCTGGAAAGGGGAAAATTATTTTTAGAGGACAGTGGTAAGGGTATTATGGCGAGACACAAACCAATCCTTGTGTTCCAGCACGCGCAGAGAGGGCAGTTTAAAGTGGTGTGCCATCGTGCTTAACGGTGCGTGTCTTTTCCGGGGACACTGTTATTAAACAGAGGGACAGAGAACGAAAAATCAAACAAACCCTTCTCATTTTATTTCTATCATTTTAATCCCCGATATTCTGTTACGCCTTTAATCTCACATCTTAGTATATCTTTTATCATTTCCAACTATCCTCCACTTTTAATGTAATCGAGTCATCACAATATTTACCGCTATTTGGTGAGTTAGAGAAAAACCAGAAATTTTTGTGTAACGATTTTTATTCTACGAATAGATGTAGACTTGACAGAAAATATAATGTGATTTTTGAATTTTTGTCTCTTCATCAAAGACAATATAAATTTGCAACAAAAAAACTGACAAAATTCAAAATTATTCTTGAATAAATTCTTCTTTTATAACTAGTTTATACTGAAATATTATTATAATAAAATTCATAAATTTCAAATTATGGGGTAGTAAAACCTTGTTAATAACAAAAAGTAAGTCTCAAAATTATTTTACTTCAATTTTCACGCTTCTAATAAGCGTGTGATAAATCTACAGATGGCTGTGTTAATTAGCACTTGAGGAGTTCATCCTTTTGGTAAATATGAAGGGCAGGGTAGGTTTTTCATCGTATTATGCTTACATCAGTCTCTGTCCCAGCGGACACAAGTCAAAGGTCCCTCCGTAATCAAAGTCGTTTGAAGTGTCTACAGCGAGATGCCTCTGGCACGCATGAGCTCGTGTCGAACTAATTGCACCAGAAGACATGGCCTTAGCAAAGACCAAAGCAAGACAACAAATACTAGTTATGTGAAAGAAGAGACAATACATCATCAAATGAAATTTTAATGTTCTACTCGTCTTTTCTGCAGTGATTGTAAAAAAAACATCTAGATATCCTGAAAATTAGATGCTAAAGAGTTACCGTACCACAGACGATATTTATTTCAGCATATACAGAAACGTGAGTACAGTTGACAATGGGGCTGACAATAAAACAAATACCTCGAATCGTCTTTGTCCACGAAACAAACAAAAGAAGAATTTTTGAATGAATATGTTGTACTTGAGCCCATTATTCAAATAATGTGGTACAAACTGCACTTTGTGCGAATCAAATAGTTTATTCTCATTTAATCGTCAATTTATGCAGCACGTGAGAATACGCTTTGTGGCATAGCGCTAGACGAACGGGATTCCCAGGTATAATATCGACGCTGACGGTTCGTGACATTTTCGCAGTAGAGTACGGAAGACAGACACCAGGACTCTAGGTGCCATGTGTAAATTGATCTCCAACAAAGAACAGCTAGCTGACAAATTTAGTGACTACGATAATCCTGATATGTTGAGAGAAGCGGGAAGAGGACAGATTGGGGCCGGAATGAAAATTATAATTGCTGGAGGATAGAAGAAGAGGTTAAAATTCGAGACGTGGCGTAAAACGACCGAGGTTTTAAAAATGCCTTGCAGCGAACCACAGAAGGGACAGTTTTCGATGTGGAACGAAACTGACGTGTAGATGGCACGAAGTTTCTGTGCAATTGGAAATTGATGTGCAGATATCGGAGAGGAAGACTGGAAATAGTTGGAGACATGGACTTTCCACGTACTGTTCCGTCCTGTTTTCCGCGTCAAGAGCGAACCACGTGTGTAGATGAGTGACGGGGGGGGGGGGGACGTTTGTACTTTCGAACCAACTTATGGTATTCAAAACGAGGTTCCCTGCCATATGACCCATAAATATATATTTCTTTTAGAGTCTCATGTTGGGTTGTATATTTTGATTTGTAATCAATATTGCCGCAAAATAATTTATATTCATTACAATTTATCGGGAAAAAAACTTTTTTTATTACAGTACCATACATGTTTCACATTGGAAAGGAAGCACACAAATATAATATAGAATAATAGAAACTAACTTTATTAATATAGTAAATTGCAACTTAATTAATTCCAATAGTATTCAGTCGAGTTCTTTCTTATATATTGTAGAGAATTTTAATATGTAATGCAATATTAATAAATTGTTTCGTTAATTATTGGCAGCGTAACTTTGAGGCCAGAGATTTGTAAAGAACATCACAGTTTGGCTCGAGAATGCAGAGATTATATTGGTTGCTGCGGAGTATTGTCGAAAAGAAAAGCATTTAAGACGCTCAGAAGCGGAGTGAGTAAACACTTAGTCAGAGAGCAGTATGGAGTCAGAAAACTTAGAACTCAGATAATCAGAGCGCAGAGTGTGTTTGGGAGCCTGTGGAGAACTCAGATATTCAAAGAGCAGTATGTGAACAGTAAATTCAGATATTCAGAGGTGTGTGCGTGTTTTGGAGGCAAGGTAGTATGGTGTGTGGGAGACAGTCAGTGTGTTTTGGAGGACCTGGCCATGGTAGTACGAGCTAGAAACTGTGATGGTCGAATTCAGCAAAGTATGGGCTGAATATCATCGGTTTTTCTATTAAATATTCTGCACAGCAAACTGAGCGTCAAAATACGAATTCAGCAAAGTAGAACGACTCCCCAAAGTGTTGTAAAGTGAGACGAGAATAAAATCAGTGCCTGTTAGTGAAATTAGTGGTATATAAAAATTAAATAATCACGTGTGCACAAACCAGAGCATCTCTAAATAAATGGTGTGTGAAAGCATAAAAAATTTGAACTGTAAACCTTCATGTAAATATCGTTTACCGCCAGATTTCTATAAATTTGCCAGATTTAAATAATTTTTCATGTTTCTAATAGTTTTGTTATTGGTATAAAATTTTGTTATTGTAAATTTAAATTCATTTTTGCTTTGTAACTTGGTAAATATTTGCAAATCACTGTCTTTATTAGAGGCCCTATAAGCGGCCCTGAAATTAAGATTCTCATCAAAGCTGAGGCGTAAATTCAACGAAAACCGATTTTGTCAAATAAATATTTTTTGTTATTTTTTAAATATTTGGTTTAATAATGATTTCCTTCCTTTGTTCAATTTAATTGAAAGTGTTTACCACATAATTTGGCGCTACAACGTGTTGGCATTTTATTATTTTAATCCTTACTATATATATATATATATATATATATATATATATATATATATATATATATATATAGTAACATTCAAAAGATTAAAATAATAAAATTCCAACAATATGTATATATATTATTCGTGTGGAAGTACACATGGTATTTATTATGTGGAAATATACAACTTTACCACTAATTAAGGAAAAAGAAGAAGATTTCAGACGTACTCATGGTTTCACATTATATTTTCGACTAGCACACTCAGGTTTTAATAATCAAAACTTAAATGTAAAAGAAAATTAAGTTCGTTGGATATATTATCAAGTTGTTACAGCAGTAATATATCAGGAAAATAAAGAGAAGCTGCACAATTAAGAAACTTGTGTTCTGCGAGCTACGTAAGATTTATTAAAATATTTTATATCGTTTCTAAAACATTCAAAGAATGTGTAAGGCAATTAAATAACGTTCCTGGTTAATTCTACTTTTCTTATTGAACAGAAACCTATTTGTTTTAAAAATGTTACAAACATGCAGAATAAGTATTAAAAAGTTATCAAACCTGGATACCAGACAGTATTATAATGGTTCATTTCTGAATTTATGAGATAAAGTAACTGATTCTCAGCTCGAAACTGAATAAATATACGCAAAGGACACTTGCGAGCTTGCGGCATGCATTATTTAATGTAATTTTAAGCTTAACTAATATTTCCAGCAAACCGATAATATGGAGAGTCGCCTTTAATGTAGAATGTTCTCTTAGAAAGTAGAAATTAATTTTCTTAAAACTTAAACATGAATTTTAAAAAAAAAAATTGTATATTTTAGTGAAAAAATTTAAGACCTATTTTCCTATTCTTCTGAGAATTTCTTGTTGGTCGGAGTCTAGTTCAAAAGACCAGAGATTTCAATAAAGTACGAAAATGCTCAGATAAACTACAAGCGTTTATAGAGTTGGATGAGTTACGTAAAGGACTAGAAAAATCGATATTTTGTTGTAATATTAGTCGCAGAAAGCGTTTGTACTGACAGTGAAATATAGTGGCAAGGTTCAGTGAAAAAATATAATAATATAGGAAATTATTTGTTCTTTAACTATAAACGGACACACATTAACTTTTTCAGTTGCCTGTCCTTCCAAAAGCACATAATCCATTACTTACGGAATTATAGGCTCCAAGTCATCGAGACACCTGTGGCGAATTGGAGTTTTTAGAGTCTTCGTGGCTGACCTTTTATAACAAAAAAAAAACGTAAATAAAATAAACGAAGCAAAAGTACGAATGTTAGGCAATTTCCAGCGTTACGGCAGCACTTCGTCCGCGAAACGTTGTAATGCTAAATGTGGCGTAAGCTGATTACTCCCATAAAAGAATTTGCGCTGGCTGGTTGAGAGCATCACGTATCCTTCGCTTCGCCTCTCGTTGTAACTGCGTTACTAGATGTTTCGACTTCGCCTCGGCATATCAATGTCACTCCCACGTAATTACACAACATATAGACATCGCAAAACACCTTCAAAACTTACTATCATCGGGAGCACAAAAAACGATATCAAATTTGTCTGACATAATTAAAAGGAACTCAAAACCGTAATATCCTCAAATAATTTTTAAATGCTGAAAACAAAACATATCACCGTCATACAACATTAATTGGGGTTTCTTTAAATTTATGATGCATTTAAACATAACATTAAATTATATTATGATTCAAGACCTATGTGGAAATATTATTGGAAAATGTTTTTCATATTTATTGCACCTGATGCACAATGGTGGACTTCAATTTGTTATTAAATCTTCGTATTGCGGAATTTGATACGCTATGAACTGTTTAATCACAGCTGAATTATCCCCCACAAATAATATGAACCACATTAACAAGTCTACCACAAATTTTTTATGGTCTTTATTTGAATAAATAATAAGGCCCACGTGCAATACAACCTTATCCAGTTTTATCTCAGTAGGCTCATAGAAAGGTATTTTAATTTGGTTACTTATGGGAGTATATAAAAAAGAATTTATTGTCATTAATATGTTTATAACGTAGGGTCGCTCCGAAAGTAAGGGACACTAGTTTTATTCAAATTTAATTTTCATTCAACATCTTTACAATTTATAGGGTACATATTGTAATGCCAGTTAATTAAGACATTAATTGTGAAATTGAAAAATCTAAATTGTTAGAGAAATCCTTTGTAGCGGCGGTCCAGAACATAGCGACAATGTAGCCAAGCACTGTTCCTTTGTCGGAAGGTCAGTCAAAATGGCGTATCCGCGCTAAATTGCGCAGGGAGATTTGTTGAGAGAGAGTTCACGGAAAGACCTCGTCGAGGTATAACAGTTTTTGGAAGGAGAATCCAACAGGGTTGGCAATTAGCAGGACTACATTCATAAAAGTATAAGGTCGAAACCTGCTAAGAAAAAGCAGTTTTTGTGTCGATAGCCGGCCAGAAATAGCAAAAGTTTCGTTTTAAGTCAGGAACAATAAAGAGTATCCAATCGACAAATCGCTGAAGCCACCTAAGGCGAGCGGTTAACCGATAGATGTCGAAAGGAGGTTCATCCGAGTTCCTGACGACATATAAAATTTTGGCTTAAAAATTGGTGCAGAACCTGTGAGTTTAGAAGCAGTGTAAAACCCGCAATAGTGTTTTCGAAAATTTAAGGTATGCTGGAATGCTGTGCAGACGTGAGTAACAATTTACAAAACAATTAATTATGTAATTGAAAGATTTCGTTCTCTTTTTGATTAAACTTGTTAATCAGAGTCAATCTTTTTACTTTTAATTTCGTTCCAGTTTAATTGACGATTAAGTTTTCTTTTCCTTTAATTGTAATTTGTTGTTGATAAGATTATAAATATTATTGATTCGTCCATTATCAAACCCTATTGAAGACCCTACGAAATTCAATATTATAAATTTGTAATTGTTTGAGTTATTGCCACAATAAAAATATTGTTTGTAAATTTTATTAATTTTTCATTTAAAAAGCCTATCATTAGTGTATATTACAAAATGGCTTCCACAACGTGGGTCAAATTAAAGGCTTCTCATTAGTGAATATTACAATATAAACATCTTTCCCGCTCGTGTTAAAATTTATTTAAAGCCGCTCCCGTGAGTGGCGCTGTCATAGCAAGCCTTTAAGATGGCTGCTGAGTCAGAAGCAACGAGCTGTTATAGAATTCCTGTGCTGTGAGAACGAGGTAGTGGGAAAAAAACCACAAGAGGTTGAAGAAAGTGTATGGAGATGCTGCTGTACAGTTACTCGATGGGCAAGCAGATTACGTGGTGGAAGATGGTTCGCCAATATTCGGGATAGTCCTCGTAGCAGCGGATCCCACACTGCACTAACACCTGGCAATGTGCAGAGACTTAACGATATGGTTGAGAAGGATGGAGATTATGTGGATTTTTTTGCTAAGAGATACATCTACACACTGTAAGAATAGGAAATCTATAGGTTGAAAATGTAATTTTCAAATAAATGTTGTACATTCCTTTAGGAGTGACATTCATACTTACCTACTTAGCTCAAAAAACAGTTCCAGCAACGTTTTTCGGATCATGATGCAAGTGCAGAAGACATTTCCAGATTAAAAATCAATTTAATTATACAATTGAGGAACTTCCACCTAACCTTAAATTGGAAGTAATTAATCTGCATTGTGATAACATGCTAAAAGGCAGAATAAGTGTTTTCCAAGTGATGAATTTAGTGAATTAAGATCATATGCTCTAAATTTGATCTCTATATTCCTATGTGAAAAGACATTTTGAAAGATGACATATGTAAAATCTCAGTACAGGTCAGCATTAACAGACGAATATTTGCAATCAATTATAAAGATACCAACTTTGACCAGTTTTTTGAAGAAATGTTATGTGAGAAAAAATTAAAACAATTTCATTTATCCCATTAGTAGTCTAAATCTGTGTTACAAACAATGATTGAAGTCCCTTTTATATTTTTATTTTATTTCATTTTTTGCATTTTAATTATACCGACCTTTAAAGATGCTGGTGTTTGCTTCTTGGCCCCCAAAGTGTAATGTATTTTATATTTGGTCCTGAAAATCTTTATGAATTTTAACTATATCGTGATTTAAATTATTAATTTTTCTGTGAAATTTTCAGTTATATATTTTAAAAAAACTTTCAAGTTTCTCAACCTTTTTATTTTGTTCTTAAATTGTTGTTACATAATTCACATAAATTTGACGCATGTTTCAAATCTATTTTTACAAGTATTTGCTTTAAGTACATTGAATAAGTTATCTTAATTTTCAAGTTAAGATATGTATATTTTTATAAATACATTCATGTTTTAGTACCTTTATTAAACTAGAGGCAAAAGTTACTTATAGCTTCTCTACCTACTGGTGTGTTGTTTTGAAGAAAACGAGACGATGTTTTCTTCGGCACAACTATCAAAGTTTAAATACAGTATGCAACAATTTCAAAACATTATTGCGCAAACTGGGAATTAAAAAAAAACGTTGCTCGCTTTTCATTTATCGCAAAGAAAAATTATGATACGATTTACTTATAAACGATGACGTATTAACTGCACAGTAAGTGGTTTATTGAGTCAACAAAAAATTCTCGTATTCCACTTCAACAATCAACATCTTTTTGTTATAAAAGTTTCTGGTGAAAAGCTTTGAGAATTATAAAAGTAAAAGCAACAGTGAAAGAAACCTTAACGTCCTACAGTATGATTGAAATACAAGTCTTTACATTAGTTAATAAATAAAGCGATGTTTAAAGGTTCTACAAAGAACCCGCCATCCTTTAATGATCTGGAAGTAGTACTTTGTTGATGACGTGAATTACTCCATTTGTGTTCACTAAATCACAGTTCACCATCGTGGCGTCGTTCACCTGAAAAGTTGGAATAAAATAGTATAAAACGCTGTCTTCGAAAATAGGCCTTAAATATGACAGAATACGTTATTTTTTTAACAAAAATACAACGAAATTTTTATTTATATTGTTTATTATTGTTAGATTTTCATCAGTTTTCAGTTTCCTAATGATGTGGCGTGAAAAATGTGGATATGGACCTATCTCTTTCTTTTCAATGTTTTCTGCTTTAATTCCTAAATTATCCAGTTAGTTATAGAAATTCCATTATAAAAACAAATGACAATTCCGGCGCCTTATTAAAATATGCTTTATTCGATTCAAGCATTATTCATAATCTACCTATAAGTTATAAGTTGAAGTACAATAATTGACCAACAGCTTGTGGAAAACAATAATATATTAACCGTAGTAGATAATACCAACTGAAATAATTTAAGAGGGAACAATATTAAAATAGGTTTCAAGCCATGACTTGAACTAGTATGAAAGAAAAACAAATCGTCGAAAATCACTAGCATCTTTCAGCAAGAAAGACAGAATAATTTCATTATATTGTAGTTAAACATTATTTTCATATTAGCTGGATGCCTGGAGTTGCCCGAGCTGTCGCAATTAAACTCAGCGACATTCATAACCCCAGATTTGAAGCCAATCTCGGTTGTTTTTGCGTTATTTTTATGTAACACCCTTCCATCCCTATCCCTAAAGGTGCTCCACTCTCATGTCGAAAGGTGTTGAACTTCTACACAAAAATATGTGGAGAAACGCTATCAAACTCAATGACCCCCGAAAAATTTTCCTTTGAAGAAAATATCTGCCTTTTTAACGTGTTTGAATATTTCCAACACCGACCACCCGCGCCCCTAGGGGTAGCAGTTGGTTCTTATCCCAACGGTGTTTGACCGGTTCGAAAGGAACACTTGTACAAAATTTGGTCGAATTTCCTCTACGGGTGTAGATTTTTATACGGAACATACATACATACATGCAAACGTACACTCAATTTTATTTAATAGAAGAATATATATTCAGAGTGTACCGTCTCTTAATTATACTTTCACTTAGCCTTATATTCCCGACTGTACTACTTTTTCGTGATTCCCTCCTCTAGCGACTATGTCTCCCTTTTGTCGTCATTCTTATATTTTATCAACTCTCTACTTAATTTCCGATTATTTTCACTGTTCCTCTTTTATCCGTCATTTTCAATTTTGAAGGACTGAGTTCTTACTCCTTGTATACCTACTTCTATTGCTGATCGTTTTAGTTCTCTCTTACTATCTTCCATTTAATATTCATGATTAAATTCATCACTGATTTTCCATTCTGATCTGGAGGTTTTTGGGGGTTTTCTAATAAATTTGAGCCTCACAAAATTCTGTGGTCACTAAATGTGTTCAACCTATTTACTACCTCACCATCTGTCAATATATATTTTCTATATGTTAATTAATTCATAAGTAATTATATGTATTCGTTCAATGTTAATCTTTAACTCATATTTAAACAACAACTAATATTTGAATTAGGGGACCTAATTGCTAAAAAAAAATGTTTTGAACATCGAAAACAGAATGTATTTCCCCACATTTAATTGAATACGTACCTTAAGCTTCCCATTTTTGCGAACAACATCCACGACATCTTGACGAGTTGGAATATCGTAGAAAAGGTCCGGTTTGAACGATTCCGAAGATATCATGTTCTCCACAACGTGATTTCTTATAGTCTGAAATATAAATCCGTTTTGGTGAACGTGTTCATGTTTCACAAGACAGAGTTAATTTAAAAGTATATATCATTTACTTTTTGTCATTAAATATGTAAAAAAAAAATTTGCTATTATTTTGTTTCATTTTAATGTCACTTTCGAAGCGCCTCGGGCGGGCAAATGAAAAACGGTGAATGTAACCCTGAATTCTGACAAATTAGTTGACATTTGATATTTAGCATGCGTGAGGGACCGTGTATGATCGTTTGTTTGTAGACGTTAGATGCAGTATGCGTTATATTAATCGTACGGAATACACAAACATACGAATCAATGTTTTATAAATATTTGACTCATCTATTTTTACTATTAGAAAAAAGAACATTAAGTGCAATAAAATTTAATTAAGGATAAGCTCTATTTTAATTGTAAAGTTGGAAGAGAAAAATTATAAAGAAACCAGGAACTACAGAGAAGATCGATATTGTGGTTTCATTCTTAAGAAACAGAAAATAAAGAGTAATTTATAGTTTTTTAATTAGATAAGTAAATAGCCAAATGAATACAAAAATAAGTGCTGTGCTATTTATTTAGCACTTATTTTTGACTGCATTTGGCTACGCAGATGTTTTATATTTTAATTTTTAAAAGTTTGTAACTAATAAATATTTTTATTCTGAGTGTGAAAATACGTTAAGATTCAGGGATCCATAGTAGTACAAATATTCATAATTTATATAAGCATACAAAAGTAAAAAATAAACTCATAGGGGCTGTGCAATTCCATGTTAAAATGTTTCATTAATTAACAACAGAAGAGTAACGTTTTCGGTTACATTTGCATTAATAATTTAAATTCATCCAAGCACCACGTCGATGGTGTAGTTGGATTTTGAAAGCCCCTTTTTAATTATATTTAATTCACTCGGGTAGTAAAACGAAAGCCTTATACAAGTTATTTGTTGTACCACGTCCAATGTTTACACCCCACGGCCATGTTAAACGCTTTATTCGTTTCGATCTGTCATATTTATTCATATTACTACAATAGTATTTTAATAAACAACTACCTTCGCAATATCTTCGCATGATTCAGCTTCCACTATTTCTCTGTCTTGTATTAATAAAAATAAGCCAATCTCTATTTCTTTTATAACCTTCCTGAGTGAATTCTTTTTATGGTGCTCTGTTTTCAGATGAAAACAACATTTAACGTCCTAAATAACGATTTAGGGCACTAAAAATAGCGTAACAAATTTATATTTTTTTAACTGCCGTTACATTGAATACGAATTCATTTCAAAAACTTCTCTATTTGCATCGAACGTGGATGACGGACGTGTAACATTTCCCTGACGAGGCCTTTTCCATCCACTTGATTTGTTTCACCCGAAGCATTCGTCTTCCGCCTGCGTTCAACGATTCCCCCATATATTCGATTCTTTACTATTTACGCAGAAATGTGTGTGGAAATTCTCACATGATGTCCTTCTTTTTCAGTTCTGTCTAATTCATTCGTCATTTACTATTCAGTTAGAATATTCATCAGGGAGTAGAGTTCATCTCAGACAGTACGAAACTGTAACTATCATTTAACACTTTCACTTTTGAAGAATGTCTGGAGGAAAAGTCCACAGCGCAACGAAATATATATCAATGAACCATCTGACTTGGCTGGAACATTAAGCTGTAGTTGACAAAAATTTGTGAGGATTTTAAATTAAACCTATGAATCATAAATAATAAAATTCGTAAATAAACGTGAAATATGTTGAAATCAACTTGAGAGTCGATAACTTTATATGTAAAGTTTATACAATAAAAATAAAAAAATATTTTAATGAAATACCACTACAATGTTTTTCCTTAGTTTTCACAAGTTTCTCCAAAAAAGGAAGACCTGAAAGAAATCCAAGGCCGATTATGGTGAGAATAATGAAATAATAATCGTTCTTCTATAGATTCAGAATGCATTGTGACGGTTGATTTTTTCTCCTTGACGAATGAATGCTACATCTAGTAACTTACCAACTCTTCGGTTACAAAAAAAAATATTTAATTGAAACGTTTCCTTAACGTTTTACCCACCCTCTTAAGATATGGAACATCTGTCATAATGCGTTCCAGGCGAGCTGCACCGAGTTTGTTGAACGCCTGGTCCGTGGGCACAAAGAAAGTGTATGACGTTGAAGTATCTTGAAGCTGCAGCATGTCGGGACTAGTCTGCATTACTTTCTCCATGGCTTGCAGGAAGATGCTACATAATAAAGAAAAAAGGGTTATTTCACTGACATGAGGAAACATGCACTTGTAAAGGAAATGATGTAGCGGATTAGATTAATATATCTATTTTGCAACGAGCATACAGAGGAAAGTCTGGCTAAAATTGACTGGACGTTTAAGGAAGAGGACGTGAAAACTTCTCTGAATGAGGAATTTCTGTGGGAGACAAGAGAAGACGAAACGCCGCTGGCCATTACTCGATGACACAGGCTGAACCTTACGTAAGCAAATCTTTCATTTTATTTCCTTAAAAACATTTCAATTGTAATTTTCATTCTACTTCTACCTGAGATATTTCTTATTTTACAGTGCGCACATTTTATATGTGGATGACTGCCTCGTCTACACAGCGGGTGGTCACCGGTCAGGGAGGAGCTGAAAAGGGTCAAGGCAGATGTGCAGTTGGCATGAGGACAGCAAGGAAAATGTTTGTAAAACAGCATAAAACGTTAAATTAATAATTTGGCATGATTATTTTGTCAATCAAATAAATGTTGTGATATTAAATTCATGTAAATAATATCAAACAAAATTAATAATAAATTAAAATAAATCTTTATCAAATTAAGAGTCTCAATAAACAACCTTACCACAACATGCTACACATTTTAGCGTCACCGTGAAATGTGAAATGTCACGCATTTTTCCACTCCACTGAAATAATTACGCCGTTCGGTTTTTTGCTGTGTGGTCAAAACCGTAAATTGTGAAAAGAGCATAACGTTTCGGGAAGTCTGATTATATTAAGAAAAATGCGACGATTCGTGATTATTCCCAGTTAAGTGCTTTACTTAGCTTATTCTCTAATTTATGTGCGATAACACACAAATCCCCAATACCGAGACTCACACTTGAGGCAAACGAAACCTCGTTTAGACGCAGAGGGAAAGCTATTGAAATTAGATACGCGATCAAGGCAAGAGAGGCGTCGAACCAACCATCCACCCCTCCAAATGCAGAAAAAGAACCACCTAGAAACCTAACCCCGTACTACACTCCACTAAAGGATATATTGCGAAAAGAAGAAATGACTCTTCCAAAGATGGACCACAACACCACGAGAGCATACCTCCATGGAAGCTTAACGAATTACCAATCGATATATCGCTACATAAGCTTAAAGTAAGCAACCCAAACATCACAAACTGGAACGCTGAAGTCAATCAGTTTCAACAGAGATATGATTTTCCCAGAGTCATTTATACCGACGCGTCCAAAAATTCAAAAGGAGTTGACTGTGATATAGTTACGACAAGCAAAGGAAAATATATCGCTATAGACCATAATACAACGATGCAGAAGAATTATACGCCATCTTCATGGCCACGGATCTGTGTCTGGGAACACCGGAGGCCAACAACATCATCTTAACAGACTCCAAGGAGGCAATACATAGAATAACCAGTACGGTGTACAGAAGTGGACGCATAAATCGAATTATAGAGATTGTAGCGAAAATCCATGGAAACGACAACCAGATCACTATAGCCTGGCTACCGGCGCATAAGGACATAGAAGGACACGACAGGGCAGATCTCATAGCAAAGATGAAAGCTGATCATCAAGGAAGATCCAGCAACCTGCCAGTCTGCACCAGTAGGTACTATAGAGTAGGGATCTACAAGCAACTGGAGGAAAAGTGGAATAAACCATAAAAACAGAAGAGTCATCCTCAGAAATGTCAGCAACATCAAAGAAACATCTCGAAGGTTGTTGTAGCCAGGATCAGAACACTGCACTCCAGTTTCACACACTCATTCTTGCTTTCCAGATCTCCGCAGCCGGAATGCAGCTCATGCAAGGAGGCCACAACAATTCCCCATGTCCTCTTTGACTGCCCCAAATATAGCGACATAAGAAGATCAACAATAACCGCCAATACAATGATGGAGATGTGCAACTCACCAACAGCAATAAACAACCTTATAGATTTTACTATGAAAACTGACTTATATAAAGTAATTTAAATGTAACGCAAATTAAAAACATAACATAAGTCGCTAATGACCAATCGGTTAATGCGACTATAAATTGTAAATAAAAAAACACGAATCTGCCTTGCATTCCCACTGAAATCAGGTATAAATTACAAACATTTGATGGGACAATAAAATTTAATTAAATTAGTATCGCAATTCTTATCTTGTTAAGAAGAAATTTAACAATAAAAATAAATGATGAAATCATAGAACATGAAATAATAACAGAAGAGTCAAAAACTTTCCGGAACGGGCGTTTCAGCGCTGCCAGCTTCAATATTTGTTCGTGTTAGCTACACTCGTTGTGAAACCGCATATCCCATAGGGTGTGTGTTTCAACCTGTCAGTGAGTGGTGCCGGGTGTTTACATTGATACTGTTTTTTGTGTTCGTCACATTTTGAAATGGCGGCTATCCAGCAGCGTGCAAACATCAAATTTAGTGGTTTACTAAATAAATCACCATCCGAAACTCTTGACATGTTAACGACAGACAGAAATTATGCGATGAAAACGTCGCAAGTGTACAAGTGGCATCGGCGTTTTCGTGAAGATAATCCGCACATAGGAGTTCTTCGAATCATCCGAGCGAATAAAATTCCAATTATTCGTCAATCTTCATTGAAAGATACGTTTCGCACCCCGACAAAGTGGCACAAGTTCAGGGTAAGTTAATCCAATCAAAACAAACAGAATTATAAAAGTGAGAAATGAACCCAGTATGAATCCTTTTGAATTTTGAATAAAATGAGTTTATCATTCACGACCTGGTAACTGTAATCCCAACGAGGTGGACTCGTAATGATGATTACTGGGGCTCGAATTCCCTTCGGGCAACCCTAGTTTGGGTTCTCATTGGTTTCGGCAGATCACTAATGTTGGGCTGAAGTCCAACTCCGTATTTCTAGAAAAGAGACCAAGGAGAATCGGCCTTCTCATCGCGTTCTTCTTCGAATCCAGTATGCGTCGTACAAGTCCAGTCTTTCTGATCGCTATCCGTCCTCATACAAAGTCCAGAAAATAAATCTGATAACCATTCTTAATGAGCATACTTTTGTCCCATGTAAAATTTGAAAACCTGAAATCTTGCATTGCAGATAATAACATTTAAAAATTATGGGATGTACCATGGTAATAATTTAACTACTTATTTTAAAATGATTATAGCAATCAAGTGGTGAAAGGAAATCATCCGAGTATTCTTGACAATCATTATTACGATGTGTTACGACTTAAAGGAAGCGGACCGCTACTTAACGAAATATTAATCAAAATAATCCGAACTACCAACAGTTTGCTTCTTCCTTAGTTTTGAATATTTATGGACGAGGATATTTTCACGCTGCAGTTGAGCAAAAAATGTTGACATGTAACTTAAAACAGCGTTGGAAGCAGCTTTGGGCTCTCGGCAAATTACTGTTGGGAGTGCTACGCTAACATATCATTTGTGTTGACGAGACATTGTATATTCCGTGAATACTAGCCATTTTCATCTCCTGTGTGTTCTCATTCGTGTGTCAAAATGTAATAGCATTTCCCGCTGCGAAGCCTCACGTGGCTTGTTAGAGTAATGGATGTGGATGAAGTGTAATCGAGCGCCTTTAAGAAATACTCTCTAGGGAAGCCAATTTGTTAATGATGAGATTCACAATCCTCACAAGCGGCCTTAACAAACCATAAATCATAATTTAGCGTGATCTCACAATATTTTCCTATTCTCCATCCTGTATGAATAATCAAGATCTATTTCGGTGGCCTCGTTACTCTTTTGTCCATGGTTCATTATCAATTCTGGGTATTGGTGGTGCAGTCACCTTAGTTTCTTTTTTAAAAAAATCCTGATTATTACTTCGTATTGGTGGTGCAGTCACCATAGCCTTTATATTTAAATTTTAATTGACTTTTAGTGTGAGTGATTTTTCAGACATTATTAAAATTGTGCGTCTCTTTGAGATTTGTCTTCAGATTGTGGCTCAGTTGATTATAAATTGTCATGAACGGCAATTTTTCAGTTTGTCTTGCTTTCCTAAAGTTTATCATATTTCGGATTCCCGTTTGAATTCCCAATTGAAATACAAAATTTTAATAAAAAATTTGATTACATTCATAGAAAATTTTAATAAGTTGTTTATCCAACGAGGTTTATGCAGCTTAATGTCTTGTATGACAAGTAAAAATGATTTGTTAATGTATTTACTGATAAAATACAGGGTGTTTCAAAAAGAATCATCCGACTTGACATGTATGTAGTTTGAAAAATATTTAACATATAAAATGAATGTTAATTGTGTAATAAAGACGTGAAGTTTTTTTTATATATAACAACTCCAATTTGTCCCTTGAGCAGCATGGACTTATGTCTATGCGGTATTCAAATTACAAAATGAGCCAAAATCGAAAGAAAAATATTTATAATTGAACAATCAATCATCACATCAGTATTATACATCATGGAAAAATCATTGTCGTATGTAGACGTGTAATAATATTAATTGAAGGTGAAAAGTTTCAGTTTCACAGGTATTAAGGAGAGTTCCGCAATGGCGTTATACCCTGAACTAATTCAGAAAAAAATGATAATTTAAAAGAATAAAAATATATTTTGCGCAGTTGAGCGATTTCGGTATGTTAATTCAAAACTTCACCCTTGTTGCCTTTTTAGTAAGGAGCCATAAAAGCAACTCAGCTTATGAACGTATCTATGCCTGGAAATGGAGTATAATTTACTCAGCCGCTTGATTTCTCCAATACCCAAGCCGAGAAAATAGCATTATAATGCCGTTAAAATGGAAAGCTATAAAATTCTATATACTAATAAAACAATTTAGATGAGCATCTACAGAATCGGCTAGAAATTTTCACCTGAAATTTCCATCTCGTCGCAAGAGGTCACCAGCGGAGCTGTTGGCTGGAGTCAGAGCCTTGTTGATGATCTGGACGCATCCGTTCATGCCTTGGACGTCTGCTTTCTGAATGAGCGCGTCTTCCACCCCCACAGATTTGCGGTACACTTGCATTCTCAGCGGATGCTGCTCATCCAGAGACATAACAACCTGAAGAACGTGCAAAACCAAGGAGATTTTACTAAAAAAAAACTACTCATGTTGATCTGAAGCTTGAGACGACAAAATCGAACGTAGCTGGGCACGAGTGAGGAAAAATGTAATATATTTCAGTAAGATATTTTTATTATTATTTTTATTTGGAAGTTTCAGGAAATTCGTTATTTCTTCAAGTGTTGTGGTACAGCATGATATAGCAAAACATTCCTCGATTGTATGATTATATAATTTCATGGTTTTTAAACATTTTTGCACATTTCAGTAAAATCTTTTATTTTTTGCATAATCGCAACGAATAATATAACTGAATTCCTCAATTTACATGGTTGAACTTGCCTGATTGTCCGTGATGTAGTCTGTGGTGATACGCCCTGACGTGGCGTGATACAAAATGAATTTTCTCGCTTTTTCCTTGTCGGTCTTGAGGGTCTGTAGATATTCCGGAGGTAAAGCTAATAAAAAAATTTAAGCAAGCAACAGTTATGTAAAGAATCATCCATTATATAGACCGTAGTCTCATACAGAAAACATTAAATTCTTATCCATGCATTTATTTTGCATATGATATTAAATATCAGCTTTAATTATCTCAATATTTTTATATTCTTCAGTCTTCTTCCAAATTTAAAATTATTTCTCTTTATTGAATATTCAAAAAATATACGTCCATAAAACATTATGCAACGGACATATGATTTTAGAGTACATATCACCAAGTCTTCAAATTAAAATACACAAGTTTAAATGTGATAATATTGAATTGGTTGGCCAGATTGTGTAGTACATGAGTAATAAGAGTTTTGTTCCTTAAAAGTAGACGTTATGTACGAGTATGTCTTATAATTCCAATTTTCAGTTGATTCAGACTCCCTTTCCTCACCGAAGTGAGAGAATGCTGAATCAAAGGCAATGTAAATGGAATATTAATTATTTGTAATTAACTTTTTTCTTAATTTATATGATGGCAACTCTAACGAGGATGAGGAATCTATTCGAGAACGTAACAGTGATGAAGTGAATGAAAATCAGTCAATTTTTTTGTCGTTTGTTAATTTCCTAAAATTACTTAAAGGTCCGTCTAAATTTCTTTCGCTTAAAGTAATAATAAAATATGTTAAATTAAGATTATGTATTATTTTCCTCAAATTTATGTAACTATTATTTTATCGATAATGTATTAATATATTTCATTTACATAATTTACTACTTTTATTTTTTCTAATTTTCAAATTGTTGTATATAATTTATCGTTCTTGTATTTATTATTTTTATTTTCGTATATATATATATATATATATATATATATACATATATTGTGATGGGGGTGTTTTTTTTCTTGTTCAGGAATATATATATATATATGTATATGAAAATAAAAATAATAAATACAAAGAAGAATATTGTGATGGGGGTGGTTTTTTTTCTTGTTCAGGAATATATATATATATATATGTATATGAAAATAAAAATAATAAATACAAAGAAGAATATTGTGATGGGGGTGGTTTTTTTTCTTGTTCAGGAATATATATATATATATATGTATATGAAAATAAAAATAATAAATACAAGAACAAAAAAATATACAACAATTTGAACATTAGAAAAAATAAAAGTAGAAAATTATGTAAATGAAATATATTAATACATCATCGATAATATATATATATATATTGTGATGGGGGTGTTTTTGTGTTTTTTCTTGTTCAGTTTCCTCAGCAGAGGACTCACGGAATCAATAAATCTAAATATATATTATAATACGCAGTATACAGAATACGTGACTAATACCGTTTATACTATATTCGCATATTAATTAATTTTCAAGTCCAAACAAGTTCTGTTTATTAATAATCAAGTGAAACGGTGAAGACATTGAATTGAAAGAGTTTGAACGTTCAAATCCTCTTGACAATACTTTGATTCAAATAAAGTAATCGTAAACAAAGGTTATGTTCCCCAAGTAAGTTATAAAATTCAAATCAGATAATTATTAAGATATATTTTTATTGGAGATTAAATCTCCCGACTTCTAATAATTGTAATATTTAATTTTAATAATAAAAAATTCATGGAATAGGAAATACCTGATTGATAAGCAAACTAATTATGAAATTGATTGTTTTTTAAGTTGAACGAACAAATTTATGCTGCTTAAGAGCACAGTTAATTAATTAATTGTTTAGTGGCTATGATAACTTCAAATGTTATGTTCTAGGAAAGTCTATCAGCCGTTTGTGGTTAGCTGCAGTATTCTCGCAATTGCGGTTTGATAATTGTGCGGTTGGGATTGTTCTGGAAAGTTGAGGTAATGGGGTCGGAGGAACACATGCGTATCACAACCAATTATTATTGTAGGGCAGGTAGAGTCTTTCCAATAATAATCAAATCAAATACATTTTTCGATTAAAAGAGAAAAATAATCCCAGATACAAGAAATAAGGTAAGATTAGACGTAAACGGTAATGGATGAGTGCAAGTATGATCAAGAG
The DNA here is from genome assembly GCA_037074705.1 of Zhengitettix transpicula. Lineage (NCBI taxonomy): Eukaryota > Metazoa > Arthropoda > Insecta > Orthoptera > Tetrigidae > Zhengitettix > Zhengitettix transpicula. The sequence continues at coordinate 10,710,185 of CM073595.1, forward strand.
ACAAGCGTGATTTGTACTGATGGCATATTTAATAATTTTATTTATGATCGCATTAACTGATGAGTCATTAGACACTTGTATAATTGTTACACTTAAATTTCGGGATACAAATGACCTTTTTTTTTAGAATTAGATTTATTCTGGGGCTTTGATGGATTGCGTAATCTCGTTGGTGTTGTTTCCTCTAGTGATTAAATTCGGAGTAGAACTTGATTATTACACTGGTCACATATCGGATCCTGATGTGTCCTGATCTTATTCGCGTTAGGTTTACTTGATATCTTCTATTAGCTGTGGGGTTGAGCTTTATTGCATTCAAATACTCGATTTCATTGTGGGTCTTGCTTGATTTGAAGGATTTGCATTTTAGATTCCATAATTTTAGGTACTTTTCTTTGAATGTATTGGTGACCTTAGGGGGCTGGTTTCTGGGGTGAATCCCAGCAGCTTTGGCCATTCGGTCCGGAACTGTAACGGCCGTGAATGTACTGATGGACTGGAATCCATGCCACAACCACATGTTTTCCTGTTGTTAGTTCAAATTGTGTTTATTGTCTGTTGTGTCATGATGGCGGTGAGTACGTCAGTTTTGGGAGACGACTCTGTATGGTTCATTGGCATAAGTATCACAAAGATTTCAGCCGATTGGGATAGGACGAATTCTTGAGAGTTGGAGGAATAGAGGGCGCAACCTGTGTGGGTGTCACTTTTGAGTCATGGATGTACGAGGTGGTCGTACGAGGGTGGTCTGAAAAGTTTCCGAAAATGATAGAAGATATTTTTTTTTAACTTTCTTTATTTAATTATTTTTATTTTTCAACATAGTCTCCTTGTAACTCTCCACACTTCTCCCAGCGATGCTCCCATCTCTGTAACCCGACCAAAAAGTACTCGCCTTTTTTCTCTGCAAAATAATTGTCGGAAACGTTTCAGACCACCCTCGTGTATGGGATTGTAGGCTTTATATTTGTTATTTAGTTGTTTTAATTTACTTTTCCATTCTTCCTGTGACAATGCGTTTCTTGGAATTTGGTGAGAGAATCCCGGGGATTTGACATGGCGTTAGGAAACCTATTTGGTGTCATATTTTGTTGCATCTTCTATAAAAGGATATGTGTTTGGATGAGCCATTTGTGTGAATTGGAAATTGTGAGGTATATAATTTTTAATGATAGAATTGGGGGAAGTTAATGCTTTCAACGCAGTGCGTATCTTCTGTGTCCAAAGGCGGATTATGTATTTAATATTAGTAAATTCTTTTTCTGAGAATACTGCATAGTCTGATCTAAATCCACAACGCTATTGTTTGTCATTATAAACTCTCCTATCTACTTTATTTTAGGGGAATTGGAGTTGAAGTTTTATTAGACAAACGATGATATACTATGTCACATTAATCTCGATTACGATATACAGTCTCGTATAGTGTTTCAAAAGTCGTCGTAAATAGGAGGGTAGGTACAAAATCCCCTTGTGGTAGTCCATTAACGGCCCGTGATTTTTACTGTTACATTTATAACTGTAATAAATTGAAATTAGTATATATATATATATATATATATTCCGATTACCTGAAAGACTGAATAAATTCAATTAATTGTTGAACTCTTATGAATTATGCTGATTAAGTGTTGAAAGGTGTATCTAATATTAAATTTAATTTTATGTCATTATAATATGTTAAAATTAATTATTTAGTATTTTAAATACAAAAATAGACTCTGTAATGTTGCAATATATCTAAACCAGACATCAGTTGCACACTTGATTTTAAATGTCATTCTGAAAGATTTGTTAAGTTATCGGTTATAATTGTAAATCTTATCTACAACTGCGTATGTAAAACACATCCATTAATTCTAAACTACACTACTTGTGATTATCCAGCGATCTCTAAACCAAATTAATTTATATATTTATCAGTTCACTTTGGTTCTCTAGCACAAAAATTAAAATAAATATGACCTGTGTTATAATAATGTACTTATGTATGAGTGGGAAGTGAAATATATCCCATATTATGTATTTAAATTTTACGTTGACTTTTCTTTCGTTAGTAGCATGTAAATATTAAAATATTTACAGAGAAAAGAATTTTCGCTGCCATCGAAATCAATTTCGCATCAATACTGTACTAATCCAAATGGAAAATATTAATCTTGGAGTGGCATCACGGGCCAGTAATCCGCAATTTAATCTGACGCAGCACATTTCAATTTAATCCATCGTCTTGGGACATTCGAAAGTCCCGACTTTTGACATTAACAAAATACATATAACACTACGCCCGCTTAAAATATATCGTAACTATTTTATCACACAAATTAAGTCCACGCTTTTACATTCTCGGAATACAAATGTATCAGATCTTGACTGTCAAATTCAGTGTGAGCTGAAACGTGACGATGTTGCAGATAATTACTTATTAGCATTTACACGAGCCTTACCATAGAATGCCTCGTCTGCAGGAGCGAATAACGTGTATTCGCCAAAATGGTCGAAAGTCTCGTCCAATCCCGCACTCGCCACGAGTTGCAGGAACACGTATAATTTCTCCTGCTCGGCCAGTTGCAAGATGCTCTTCGCTACCAAAGGAAATATTTAATTATTAATAACAAGAAAATCACCTAAAACAAAATTTTGTGGTATACAATTAATTAAATCAAAAAATGGAACACTACAAAGAGAACATTCAAGCGAATACAATCTCCTATATAGTGACTGGCAGGACTGCAAAGCGGGAATACTAAAGGAACTGGAGGATTGTCCAGATCAATGAAACTCGGCATATTTCTCAGGGAAAAGGGAACCTGCAATGATATCCTCCATCCCAAGCTTCATCATCAGGTGGTGTCATCTAGGATTCGATCAATGCACAGTAATCTGACACATTCTTGCCTGTTCTCCAGAACTCCTCAGCCAAGCTGTCCCCTAAGCAATGTCATCCTAACGATCTCCCACATCACCTCAGATTGTCCTATCTTCAACAAAACATGTTGACATCAACGCAACAAAAATGGTGTCCTTTGCGTATTTTCATTCCCTCGTGTGTGATGGCATTGCAAATTGGGGCAATTGCTCCAGGAGCATTGAAATATTCAATTTGCAAAAGCGTGCCATTAGAATACTTTCTAATACGGATAATAAATCCAGTCGTCAAACGTTTTTCAAAAGTCTGCGAATATTAACTCTTCCCAGCGTGTTTATTCACGAAATTTTAAAGAATGTTAAGCGGAACATGAATCTGTTTCAAACGAATGGCGAGTCTCGCGATTATTAGACTAGAAATCGTGTCAGGTCTAAGATCTTTGCTTTCTACCAGAGAAGTATTCACCATTCATTTATACAAAGTCTTCCTCCAGATGTTAAGAATAATAATAACTACAAGAGTTTTGGGATTCAATGTAAAAATATTCTACTGAAAGGCGCCTGTGTTTTACTCAGTACAGGAGTTTCATGATCGTTCCCCTAATAATTTTTTTGAAAAAAAAACTGATAAAGTGTTCAATGTGTTGCTAATAATAACTAATTATTTCATAACTTGTTTATTCTCTGTTGGTCTTTTCAGTTATTTTGTTATTTTGTTGCATGTACGGCCTGGAGTTTGCAGATTCCTCGTCTCTGTTTCACGAAGTGACTTGTCCCTCGTTTGGTTTTTCTCCTAGTGTCAAGTTTTGATTTATTCTTGTGTGATGTGTGATTCTGTATTTTATCGTGGTTACTTCTCGAATCATGAATTACTTACTAGTACGTATTGAGTTTTTTATTAGAACTGTAAATATTATATTATGCCCTTGGTATGGTTAAAGATTTATTATTTTTGTTATTATTAATATATTTTACAGGGACAAGAAAATTTGGGTTCCAGAATTTTAGTATTTTGTAGCATCCAATTATATTATATTGTAGTTTTATGTATTGACGTATCCTCATATGAGGACTAATGGAATACATAAATCGAAATAAAAAATCACCCTGCTACTCCGTCGCAGATTCCTGCTCATCCTAAGGGAGCTGCTGGAGTTCAATAAAAGAACTGTAAAGAACTGTAATGAAACTAATTAAGAATAACTGTAAATAATAATTAAGCTGAAAATAGAGCGGTAGGAGTCGTTCATGATCTTAATGATTCATGCGACTATAAATAAGGACAAATAATTTTAAAAAAGGAACATTACACGAGAAGTTTCCGAAACATGGCTGTGGTGAAAATTTATTTGGTCTGATATTGACAATTGGTCCCGCTAAATTTTCTATCACAAAATAAAAGCCTCTCGACATTTGGGTAATTTAGACCTATAAGAAGTGATACGAAATGAAGACAGCTGTGGTTGCATATGGACAGCGTATGGGAGAAAAATGTTTCTCAGTATTGGGAGAATGATCTGGAATGTAGGTTGAAAAATTTGCGACGAGGCGAACAACGCAGGAAAATAAATCCATCGGAGCCGTGACAAATTTATTTTCGGTGCGGGTCAAAGTCTTTAAATGCCCTTGAATTCGAGGGAAGTAAGGCAGCAGAACATTAATTCGGAAGGGGGAAGTGAAGGAGAGCTATTTAGCAAGTTCGTTGGTTAGTCCGCGAGTTTGACAGAGACAGTTTTAGTGAGGTTAGACACACAGTAGGAGTATGACAGTCCGAGTTACAAATTGCGGTTAGGAGTTGATTGCCAAACAGTGAGAGAGTTTAGTCTGGAAACTTAGTGAATTACAGACAGGAAGAAAAAAAAGCTATGGAGTAAAATCTTAATAAATAAAATGTCAAGAATTTAAAGATTTAATTTTGAATCACACTGAATTAAGGTTTTATATATATACGCAAGTAATTAAAATTATATAATTATTTTAAACATAATATTTATAAGAAATATTTTATAAATGAACAAAAGCTTTTTCACGCCAGAAAATGATATTTAATAGAAATTACACAACGTTTCGTCGCAATTTGCGACCACTTCAGGTAAGACATTTTACACTATAAAACCAAACAAATACAATAATTAAAATTAAAATTTTTATGAAAGGTTTCCCAGATAACTGAATAATATTTAAGTAGACTTACAAATTTTTATAGTCAGCGTCCGCCGCTGTGGCCTAAAAGCTCAAATTAAACGAGAACTTAGTTAAATTGTTGAGTGCGGTTTACAATGGAGCAATTTAGAATTTAAAAATATAGCAATACATAAATTAAATAATTACAAAAGCAAAGTGTCATAAATTTTGTTCGAATTATTAGTGTCATTTTTTTTATATTTATAGCCGTTTTATGTAACATTTCGCTGATTCATATCAAGCAGTAGTTCCTTTCTTCAACCAAAATCTATTTCATGACTATTTAAGCAAATATGTTCCGACAAAAAAGAATAATTTTTAATATTAATATTTATATTGTTTTTGTGTTCATTTAACCTAGTTTTTGACGAACGCTTAGTTTGTCCTATATACGTGGCTTTACAAACAATACAATTAACTTTATAAATTACCTTGTGCTTAACTATTTCAATTTTATTTTTAATATGTTTTACTAAGTTTAAATAGTTACGAGATAAATTATTTCAAACGCTGTACTTTCCTAACACTAATTAATTTATGAATAAGAAAGATAGCCAATACAGTGTCTGTATTGGCTATCTTTCATATTCATTATTTACAATCAGACGTAAATTTTTTTTCATTTTAACTAACTAATTTATGTTGCAAGCAAACCATGTAAAACAATGAAATGCCTGACTCAAAATTTGTAAGTCTACGAAAATTTATATTATAAAGTATTCTGCCAAATCTTTCATAAAATATTTCTTTTAATTATTGTATTTGTTTGATCTTATAGTATAAAATGTGATATCAGAAGAAGCCGCAAGTTACGACGAAACGTTGTGTATTTTCTATTAAATATCTATTTCTGACGTCAAAAGGCTCTTGTTTATTTATAATTTATCTTAAATAGTCATAATATATATATATATATATATATATATATATAATTAGAAAATATACTTATAGAAAATTACATAATATATTTACATGAAGAACTTAATATGTTCCTCTGTGAATATATAAAGGAAAATTATAATACAAGGCAAATTTCTATGATCAGGTATCTGTGGTTGGGATCCAATATAAATATATACAATATTTACCTGCAGGCCATTATCTGACATTACACTATAAAACCAAGGAAATACAATACACAATAATTAAAATACAAGGAAACCTGCGAAAGGATCCTCTCGCAGGTGAACCTTCCCAGAGAGCTCTGGCGGAGGCTACCTTTGGGGATGCCCTCACAACTCTCTGGTTTTTTGAACTAAGGTTCTCACATGCCGAGGCACCTCGACCTGTTTCGAGGGGTGTACATTACGGGGTCGCAGACCTTGGGCATACGGTAAGAGTTGTCCGCTATTCCTATTGGTATAGTCGGTCAGCTGCCTCCTAAACCGGTCAAGGCACGGCGAGCGGAAAGCTGCGACCCCACAGGAAACCCCTCTCCCGCCATCGGAAGAGCGTGGGACAAGTATCAAATGCCCGACCTACCTGATGCAGTTTTTTCTACGGTTTTCCCTGCATAACTTTTACGCGAATTGCCCGGTAGGATCCTTAAACCATTGCCCGGGGAGCCTAGTTAACCCTTGGCTACCTTGCTCTACCTTTCCGCATCCCCCTTTCACTCCCTTTCCTCTGCTATAAGAGGGGAGTTGCCACGATGTGGATTACCTTATACATAGCCTGTCTACACATTCTTCTTCATAATTAAAATAAGGTAGGAAAACGGTCTGCGAGGTCAATTCTCTCGAGGGAAATTCGTTCGCAGGCAGAACCTTTTAGGAGAGGCGGAGGGGGCTACCTTTGGGGATGCATTTTCCTCTCTTCGTTTTTGAACTAAGTTTCCCACAAGCCGAGGCACCTCGGCCTGTTTTGAGAGGTGTATGTTCCGGGGTCACATATCCTAGGCATGCGGTAAAAGTTGTTAGCTGTACCCATTGGAACAGTCTGCCAACTGCCTCCTAAACTGGTCGAGGCACGGAGAAGGGAATGCTGCGTCCCCACAGCAAACCCGTCTCCTGCTATCGGAAGGGCGTGGGACACGTACCCAATGCCCGACCTACCTGATGCAGGTTTTCTAGGCGAATGCCGCGTAGGATCCTTAAAATATAGCCCGGGGACCCTAGTTAACCCTTGGCTACCTTCCTCTACCCTTCCGCAACCCCCCTTTCAAATCCCTTCCTATGCTATTAAATGGGAGTTTCCACCACGTGGATTACACTCAGGTAGCCTGTTACCCTAAAAAAAAATATTAAAAAATTTCGGCTAATGGGCAGCGACGGGAAAATAGTGGCAACGAATTTATAAAAGAACTCGATTGAATTCTCATAATTTTAAATCCAATGCACTCCTTGTTACAACGATTACTTCCACTAAACCATCCTAATATTTTTCACTCTCACTTAAAATACTATCTGTCGATTCTAACTGATCTCTAACTAAATATTTGTAAACCCTAATCTAGAAACGGTAATTCGACCTAGTAAAGGCATTTATCCTACAATCCCCGAGGAAAACGGATTTCCCTTAACATTAACTCCTGAGAGAGAAAAAATTAGGTCCGGTAAAAGGTAAATTAATTTCTTCTAACATTAAATACATTATCAAATTTATGTTATCTTTAAATTTTTTTCAATCACAAACCAAAGAAAAAGTATGTTAAAGTACATTAAAATTCCCTAAATAAAATAAATGAAGTGATTTGTATTTTTATTATTATTTTCCACCTAAAAATAATTTTTATGCTTATATTTTCATTTTGCGGTATGAAGCAAAGGGTTGAAAGTGTGGAAAAATTTTCAGGACAAGACTTATTTTTATTTGCTCTTTTCAAAATTGTTTTATTTATTGATTTATTTATTATACTTTTGTTTATATATTTGTTTTGAACTGCCACCGGGATCGCAGCTAATAACATACATGCATTATTTACAAAGTTATGTGGGTTCCGGAATGAGATGAAAACTTATAAAATTTTAATCTCTATAATAACGTCAAATATTAAACGGACATGTAAAGCAAGAAATGTTTCGGAAACATTGGCGAGAAAGTGATGTCGACAAATCGATTGATGCACTCAGTTGTAGTGGCGAAGCAATTGATTAAATCGCGTTTTTTTTTTACGCAGCGACATGTTAATAAAAGATTTCTTTAAAAATAAAGCCCCTCGACAGAGTCACACTATTGGAATTTTAATGCGATAAATGTATGTCCAGTTTCCGGAAAATCTATTTTGAGTTAAAACGCGGAAAAGGCGTCGCTCCTTGCCAAACCTGTCAGAGCGATATACAGAAATGATTGGAGCAGTGGGAGGAACTTGTGTATAAATGAACAGACACAATTCGGTCCAACTTTGAAGGTGACTTCCAGTTATAATACATATGTAAATGTTCTGCGAACAGGCCGTATCGTGTTGATGATCTTTGTGCAGTAAGACGTTTTATCTTCTACGTGATCCGGCAGGGGAGTTTTCGCGTTGTTAATTAGTAAAAAAAACCGTCAAAAACGTGAAATTCAGATAGGAGAAAAAAAAATACTGCTGCTATTTTAACGTAGCGACATCTGAAGTGAACACGTCGATATAGGACTATCTAGTTTCTGCTTTCGCCGCAGCGGGGCAGCACTCTCAAGTGCATCCTCCTCAAGACACTGGTCCATGTGGGTGGTCAGACCTTTAAGCCTACGAAAATTAATGCGCAAAGTTAGCAAACATGGACTCATTTAATTACCTTTTCAAAAACGGGCCCCTTAAGGGAAGAAATTTTTTAATCTGCTTTTTTTGCAGTAAAATGACCGTAAATATTAAAAATATTTCGTATTCGGAAATTAGTAGTTGGCAATTTAAATTCTTAAACGTATCTAATACAATAATTTACTTAATAGACAACCGTATCAGCGATGAAAGTTCACGGAAAGCCTGAGGATGGTAAATATTTGAACTCAACAGGTTTGCATGACGGTAATTACTGATATTAAAGCTTTCAAATGTGATTCGATATTTTCCACAAATCTCACTGTATACAAATAGTTATTTCTAAATTAAGTAAATCACGAGTTTCTGCTCGGTCCGCCAGAGTGGCCACTCTTTTCCCGGGATTTATCTAAACCATTCCCACAAGTCCAACTACTCAGAAAAAGTGTCATCCTAAGATTTGAACTAATGAAATGCCTACGCTCCACAACCGACTCTTGTCATCCTAAAACCATCCTCCTTCATCTCTATAATAGACTATATTCACATTGTCACTATAGTCTACTGTCTTCCCACCACGTCACTTTCAATATGTAATGGATCTGGAAACAAGAATCCTCCGATTCTGTCTTTCACTTCTCATCCATGTCTACCAACGTCTTGTCCATTTCCGTGTATCCTAAAGACACCGATCCATAAAACAAACATCCAAAACGTTCTATCATCTTCCACAATCCTATGAACCCAAATACCAAGACTCACCAATTTTCCACCATATTATAACAGTCCCATCAGTTGAAAATCGTAGCTTAGACTGAAAATTGCCGTCAGAATTATTTCGCTCCAAAACAAAACAAAAAAAAGGGTCTGCGCCCATCACCTCCCAAACACAAATAATGTTAAAAATAATAAGAATGTCTGCGACCTTCACTTCACTATCAGAATAATAATAAAATAACCCCTCCATCCAAATCTCATGCTGAATAGGACTGTGGACCTATAACGTACCAAGGACTCAGGTCCTTGTATAGCAATGGCATGATCATCACCACGGTCCGCTTATTCAATAATTACGACGGCCATCAAACAATTCATCATTTTTAACCCCGTTGTAATGAGCACTCTTTTTACATACGAGTTATTTGGGTGTATCAACGAAACTCTAAATCATGATTACCGGAATGAAGCAACATCGAACATTCTTTGGACATTTAAGAAATTCAGGAGACAACCCAAGTAAAACCCCGTAGAAAATGGGTATTCCATAACTCCCGCGTGTTACAAACGAATCTTCCTCCAGCACTACGCTGTTGTCGTACAGTGCCTCTAGTAGAGTTTTCTTACCTCTGTCAGGGATTAATAGGTCGTCGATCATGTAGAGAACTCCGTTGCGGCCGATGGTGAAGTCCGCGCGCAGTCTCTTCCCTTCTACCGTCGTACCACGTTTGTCACAGTCCAGAGAAAGACGACCCTCACCCAAGGTTCGAACCCGATGCTCACTAAGCACCGCCGGCAGACACACGGGGTGGGGGATCACGTGGTTCTCCAACAAGGCTGAAAACATCGCGTGATCAGGAAATTTTGTCTTATTAGGAATTTCCAAGTGTACCAAATGCACGCTCTTCGGTTCCAAGAAACTAGTATATCCATTGACTTTCATCTCTCAATATATGTATCTAATAGAACTTGGACGTTTTTAATTCGAATTCGTGGACAATTCGAAGATTTTTCTCGTTCTTGAATTTTCTATTAAAGTAATACAAAAAAATCGCATCTAATTTCTAGTTAAACCTTTTTAATTCTAAGTTTTCGTTCCAAAAATTAGTCTAAACGCGGAGCGTCACCTCGACTGGTTCCCCTAAATGATGTCATGGCTAGATGAAGATGTCCCTCTTTCGGTGGCATGGGATGCCAGTAAATAAACTCAGCGACATCCATAACCCCCGATATGACTCCAATCTCGGTTTATTTTGCGTTATTTTTATGAAAACGTACCTCAACCCGTATCCCTGAATGTGTTCATCGCCCAAGCCGAAAGGGGTTGAAAAAGTTTATTTCGACGATACCTTGGAAGAATTCCTGGCATTGTGTTGGAAGATTCCAGATAAAGACATTTTAGAAGTTTTGAACAAGAGAGGTGTAGAGGCCCAACTTCAAACTGAAAACATGCCTATTCCTTGTGTGGCCTTCGTCAGTGCGTTAAGTACTCCTGAGTAACTGGAGCTGTTTTTCAGTCACTAAACGTGCTTGAAGAGTTTATAAACATTTAAAAAGATACAGAGATTTCATTACGAATGAATATTGATAAAATATCCTTTTGGATGATCGTAATTCTAACTTCTGGTTATTTCGATTTTTTCTCCAGGTCCTCAGCTTCGAATTGTCCAAGTTCCGCTACATATAAACATGCATATGTTGAGTATTGTTGGGTGCCATCAGTAATAAACCAGCACTTAATACACATCATCGAGCATCTAATGTAAATAAAATTATTCAGACATATTTTGAGAAGCGCTGAATGTCACTTGGTGAGGATATGACTAGGTTACCCTCTCTGGCGTCCTTGTCCTCGAGAATGCGTTGCAGCCGGGATTTCGGGATCTTCTGGAAAGCCTCGTCGGAAGGCGCCAGCACAGTACACGGCTGGTGGCTGCTCCTCAGGCGTTCCACGAACCTGGCCTGTTCTAAAGCCTTCGCCAGCTGCGAGAAGCGTCCATCCTGAGAAAAAATGAGAGGAATCAACAACCCTTAACAATGGCCGTACCAGACAAATATAATATTTACTTCTGGTTCACTACCACTTTCAAATATTGAGTCATTAATCTCACGGCTACTTTGATGCGATGCTCCAATTTTTCTCGTCCTGCGCTAAACTATTCATACATCTCACAACCCAATTGTATGAATAGTTTCAGTAACACTATCTTCCCCTATCATTCTTAACAATATTTTTATTACAGAGTTCACTTGCCCTGTAGCCTCAATATAAACCCCACTTGCATCTCTTCACATCACTTTGAAATAAGTTGGGCATTGTTTCCCAATACACGGAATAGTTTTCTTATTCTCTTATATTTACAGTTGAAATTTTAGAGGAATATTGAACCATCCACATTTTACTCCTTATTCATCACCTCAGCTAACATTTCCGGAGCTTATGTCCTTCCTAAAATACATAAACCTGACCTATCTTTTAGAATTATTATTGCTTCTACTGGCAGTCCCTTACACAACATTTCATCCTACATTCATAACATGTATTCTAAAGCCCTCAATAAAGAAAACCATTATTCTGTAAAAAAATTCTTACCAATTTATTGACAAAACCAAGCACCTCACCGTCCCTTATGACCACTCTTTAATTTCTCTTGATGTCGTTTCCTTATTCAACTCTATTCCCAATGACAATGTCATTAACAGTTTCAAAAACAGATGGCTCATTTTCAGTCAATATACTAAAATTCCACTTCATGAAATTTTATGCATTATAAATCTAATCCTCAATTCCACTTATTTCAAGTTTAATCAGTTGTCATCAAATCGAATCAAAGGTTCTCCCGTGGGAAGCCCCCTTGGTCTTTTTTTTGCTGAGATAGTCATGAGAGATTTAGAAAATTCTTGTATTTCTCTGTCCAACCTCTTTGCTACATCAGATACGTAGATGACATTTTTTGTATTGTTAATACCCTCAAATCAACCTTATAGTCAATACTTTCAATAATTATCATCCCAACATACAATTCACCAATGAACTTTTAATTACCTTGATGTCACTGTATCCATTCACAATGCTTCCATTCTCACCAATTGGTTCAGAAAACCTACATACTCTGGACGTGTTCTCAATTATCTTCCTGATCATCCTCCAAACCAAAAGAGAGCTATGGTATATCTTGTAGACAGAGCTATATTACTTTCTAACTCCAAGTTCCATCAACAAAACCTAAATATTGTCCGAAAAATTTTAATCTCGAATGAGTACCCTTTAAATTTTATAAGTACACACATAAACAGCTGGTTCAACAAAATCCAATATCCTAGTGTCACTCGTCCCCAAACACCTCAAGTCAAATTTTTTCTCGTACTCTCTTATTACAAATTTCTTCATCACAAATTTATCCAAATATTCAAAGAATATCAAATATCCATAATTTACAGATCCACTAATACCCTTTCTTACTTAAATTAAAAACCACAAGGACCCACTTGACACCTACAGGAAACATTGTGTTGCTTACAAAAACCCTTGCTCTAATTGTAATTACTGCTACATAGGGCAAACAAAACTTTCCCTTAATACACGTATCAAGTAACATATGTCTAATAAAAAAGTTCCCATTGATAAACAACCTGTAGTATCCAAACATATAAACAGTTCTAAACATACATTTGATTGGCGAAGATTTTAGACATTGACACCAGGCACAATTCCAGACTCATTTCAGAGATCCTTCACATTAAATCAAAGATCACAGCTATCAATGTACAAACAGACACAATGAAATTCAATAATAGCTATGATCCCTTATTATTACGCTAAACCTTCTGTTTTCTCTTTATCGTTGCTTCCTTATTGTTACGCTAACCTTCGGCTCTGCCATTGTCGTTGCGTTTTTGTCGCTTTTGAGTTTTGTTAACTGACAAGTGCAGTTGTGTCTCTCTAGGCTCTTCTTCGCACCTGACGTGTTTTAAGGGGGTTTAAATTATACACTAAATATATCTGGGTAGAATGTAGTTAACAGATAGACATCAAATAGTAACCCCAGCACAAAATGGTGCCATCAATATGTGTGTAATCACATGTTCGTCCATTAAACGAATAATTGTTGTAAAATGTGTTATTGATACTTTTCATCAACCACTCGCTTACAGATTTATTCCATATCGGAAAGTAATTGTTTAAGTTTCGCCATAAATGATCTTCGCAAGTTAAGAAAACATCGTGTTTTTTTTGCGTCTATCAAATTCTTATCATCATATAATAAACTTACAGACATTATTAGCTCTGCCAAGTCCCTTTGTTCTATAAATCCAGGGTCCAACACGCCGTCCACCACATGAACAACGCCGTTGGAGGCTTCCTGATCCCTTCGAACGATTGTTGCGCAGTTAACCGTCTCGATCTGAAAAATCAAATGCAATTACAAGTTAATTTTACTTAAAGAATTATTTCTCAGTTCGCTACTAGCCATGGTTGGGTAAACAGTATCAAGAACTCTTCCAGTGTCCCAGTGTGCTTAATTCAGTAGCCCGTAGTTCAAGCGGGTCTGCCCCGGCGGATTCCGGCTAGCTATTTTCGTGTAAAGGAGTGTGTAAGTGTAGGATCTAAGCTATATACAGGAAAATCCAATACTCCCAGAAAGTGTAAAGAAGACCTGAAGACGACGTCCACACACAATATGGAGACTAGATTGTATTCGAAGCTGATGGCCACGGAGCATAAACAGGATAAAATGCATGCCATAATTCTGGACTCTGTTGCAAGTTTAAATACAGATGAGTACCTAATAGGTTTAGCTAATATTATTGACTCCATCAGAATTAAGTACATCTCTGAAATAGCCAATGCGAGAATATGCGCATTTCTAACATCTAAGTAGGATATCGAAAACCTAATAAAAGTTCATAAGTCAATAACAATGAAGGGTGAGATGGTCAATATAAGACCTTTAATGCAAAAATACTGCCGTGTAATCTTGTCAAACGTATGCCCAGTTATCACAAACGAGATTATTTTACTAGAAAAGCTAAATATAATTCCAGACTCTAAAATATCGGATATTAGACCGAAGATTTTCTAACATTAAAAGTTTCAGAAGACAATTCTTCATTAACCCGGATAAGCTTAATTCCCTTCCGGATTCGATAATGGTGCAATATGAAGACCCTAGCTGTAGGGTGTATCTAGCAGCGGAGAACCATAACTGCTGTCATTGTAAAAGTCCTGGCCATATCGCGATAAACTGTCCTAATAGAGATGCAATATGCAAATGACAATTATGACCAAAGTCAGTGTAAGAACCCGGCGACTGCAATTCAAATAACTAACCCTCAAAAAACGGACATGGATAATTCACAACAGAACTGCACTTACGAGCTCGACAAGCCAAGCTGATAAGAAATAAGTCAGTAATCCTGAACAGAAGACAAGCACTAATCCACCCAAGAAAACCAAACAAATAATTCAGGATCATAAATATAAGGCGCGTAGTCAATCATTAGGACCTGTAAAAATATTATATGAAGAGGAAACCAGTGCTCCACCTATCCCTTTGGAACAGTTAAAGGCTCTTATACTAAATGCTACGGACTCAAAGAACCCAAGGACCATTATCAGAGATTACCAAATATCCTCTACATCATTCATAAATATTTTGGAATCATTTTACCCACACTTAAATGATAAAACGGCAAAAAGTAGAATAAAAAAGCTCATAAATGTAGTTAAGAAACAAGAGAGTGATTCATATTCAGAAGCAGACGCCTCCTCCTAATAATAACATACTATGACTACAGTACAGTGGAATTTGCAACAGTCGCAGTTTCAAACAAGTTAATGTTAATGAGTTATCCAATTATTATGATAAATGATTAACAAATGCGAATTCTTAAAATGTAAATGTAAGAAACCCACATTTAAAATGTATAATTAATCTGCATCTGTGTAAAAGAATAATTATCCAATGAACATAAAATCATGTAACACTATTTGTCCTGTGTATTTGATGGACTTATCCGTGACTACTGCCTTCCTGTTGAGAGATATTTGGATGAAAAAATAGTTACAATATTTGCTGATTTTTCCTTCCATAACATGCCAAACTTTCAAACTGTTCAATTGTATGTCTATTATTGGAATCAATGTGAATCACAGTAAAACTTATGTAAATAAGCACTATTTGTAATTTATTTATAGGGCTCATATGGCCAAGATGTCGACGCCACCATTATAAACCTTTAGTTTTTTTCAAAAAAGTATTTCTTGAAATGTGTGCGCCGTCGTGGTCACACACCGTCAACATTCCGACTTAGTTCCAGATGTCGCAGAACTTACTCCGCTGGAATACTTGTTGATTCGCAGATGATTTCCTGCGAACTTGGTTTCCAGCAGCATATCTGCCCTGAAATTGGTAGAAGTGATGCGCTTGTCCACCACGTGATACATTAGTATCGGATTCTGACGGTTTCCTCGGAGGTTCTCCAGTCTCGCCCTCTGCTCTCGCGCCAAATCCTGTAAATGACAAGGAAACACATTAATTTATCTCAGAGAAGATTTTTCAAATCATTGCTACATAATTTCATAAATCATCAAAGACAAACTGTACAGTGCTCAGAGTGATACCAGCTTAACTCAGAGACTGATTATTAGAAATAGGCCTACCATTTCAACATTAAGCTCATTAAATCTAGTCTATAGTCGTGAAAGGCGTGGATTAATTAAAGAAAGAAAGAATACTACGCCGAAGGAATGATTACTGGGCAAATGCTGAAGCCCAGAGTCCGCCAAAGTGGATCACTGCCAAACTCGAGTATTTGAGTTTTGTATTTATATATCAGATCGCCCTTTCAAATTATATATTACGCATTAACGTTAGATGGATATCACAGGAATATTTTCGTCTTGTGTTAGAATAAGTTGCAGACTGTGGTATATTTTTTATAATACAATATATTGAATCTTTCAAGTATTCCCACCACATCACATTACCATTCGGATGTATTACTAAATATTCACAGTTGTTGTACTTGTCTCTACATCATTGTGAGGTATGTTTTGAGTCTCACATCGAAAGCGTGGTCCAGAGGGGCGAAGATCGTGACGGCTCCCGCTGATGCAAGCTCGGGGCCCAAACCCGAGTCCTCCACGTACTGCACGAACTTGCTCGCGCCCAGCTCACGAGCAGTCTCCAGAACGTTCTTCAGGGGCTTCACTGCAAAAAAATATATATATTATGTCTCCACGCTTCTCAATTATTATCTATACTTCAAAGAATATTGTTATTCAGCTGATAATAATAATAATAATATCATATTCCGTAGACCCTGCAGAGAAGATTAGCTTCAGGGATGTGGAATGAGTCAGGGTGTACATTTATTCCAATAATACTGTCAATTAATAAAGACTAATAATATTCTACAACATAAACTTATGAATAGCTCATGCTCGATAATTACACTCATATAATACTACTGCTGTATTATGCAACAACATACGGACAGGATTCAGATTTATAGTTCACGCTTGATAATTCTACCAGAAATTCTTTTACTGAATAGAAGGAGTGGCTAAGCAGAAAGTCTGGAGATTCCAGAATAATGCACACCTTTCTGTACAATTGACAATGTTTTACATTTTTTTGTATAGATTATATTTCAAATAATTCAGCTGACATCGCCATTAGTCACTACATACTTTTAGAAATAAAAAATATTCAAGCATACAAATAATAAAATATAATCTTTACTTAACTACACTTAGTAATAAGAAAACTATTTTCATCAACGGCATGAAAAAGAACTCAAACAGGTGTAACGTTATCTGTAAACTACAAAGTAGATTATGGGACCATATAATAAATTTCGGTTTGACTTTCGCTAACACTCGCATGTTTAATTAAATTTATTTGTAATTTTCTGGTTTAGAGATGAAGCAGGAAAATTTGGGTGTGAGAACGTAGACAAAAAGAGATAAGAATAGTAGGCCGATAAATTTTAACACTGCTTGAAATACAAATGTCTCAACTCCTGAGCGTTCCATTTGTGTAAAGAAAAAACCTAAGCACTTCCTCAGATCATCCCGCGGTTTTTGGAGCTGGACTTAGTCGAGTAGAACAGGGACAGAATTGATTTACTCGTACAACCAGTATCACTAGCCTCAAAATCCGCTTCGAATACACCTGCATTTCCTCTATGCCCGTGGAAAAAGAATATCTCGGTATTAAACGTTAAATAGAAATTATAGTCACTTCAATAAAACCATCACTTTCCGAATTTACAAGCAGAGGAAGATTCATTCAGCACGCTGAATTTGCAATTATTTATTTTAATTAGAACTACGTATAGTATCATATAAAAGTCACTGAAGATATTGAATCATGTAATACGCTCAATTTAATGTTGATTTAACTTCAATTCATTACTTAAGATTATTTAATGGCCACGTACAGTCAGTATGGAATCTATGTTAAACTAGCACTTTTCAAAAACAATACACGACGTTTCTTCCACGTTTCGTGACATCAGGTGACATTGGACAAAATTGTACGAAGGACGTCAAACATAAATAAAACTGTAAAAGATATTAAGCAGAAAATAATACGTCATAGATATTGCTGAGTCCTCTTGTTTCACTTTGAACGTTAATCGCATATTTATTTTATTTAATTCAGAAATTATTCTGGAATGATACACTCGTTATCTACAATCTTAGTATTATCAAAATCATCAACTAGTAATTTACAGTTCACCGCGTGTTACTTAATCCTAGTTTTCAAGGCTCTTTCTGTTTGTCCCATGTAGCAGGGAATCATTGCAAGAATTCTTATATAACATATTATGCTTGTCATGAGAATTGATAGGATTTCTGCAATTATAAAAATATAGAAATAGTGTATAGGTGGATTTGTAAATAATGTTGATGTTGAATCATTAGTCTAAAAGTTGATAAAACCGAAAAACTATTAAAAATGTAGGTTTTTCTATCGTTTCGGGACTTATTCTGGAAGAAAACAGGGTTTTTGTCGTCTTTTTTATGTTGAAATCATTGAAACGCTGGTTGAGGAAATGTAGATAACGAGTGTATCATGCCAGAATAATTTCCGAAATATTTCAAATTAAATTAAATAAAAATACTACTAACGTCCAAGAAGACTTAAACTTTCTGTTTAATATCTTTGTCAATTTAATTTATGTTCGATATCCTTCGTACAATTTAGTCTAGCCTGATGAGGTCCACGAATGTTATTCGGTTGTAATTTGTGGAACTGGATGGCTATGATTTGTGAGGAACATCACACTTGTACAAGCAAAAAATACATTCGTTTATTTTGATTAACATTTGGAAATGGAAAAGCTGTGATCACCGACCCCAATGGAAATGTCATCCTTACAGCGCCAAGAAGAGGACACCTGTATGCATGTTCAAATGGCTAAGATTGTGAAGTCAGATTCACTATGGCACCGTAGGCTTGGAAATTTACATGCAGAAGCTACTAACAAACTCATAGATGACAAGAATATTAATGAAGGGAAGATGAATGTCAATGAAAAGTGTGACGTCTTCAACCAAAGGCCATGTTTACCAAAAAGAACTCAAAATGGCAACCGAAGCAAAGCTCCCATGTCGACAGAGGCAAACAACAACAGAAGAAGACCTTAAACCATGCAAACAGTATAGGATTTGAACCTCATTAAGGGGGATAGTTGATAAAAATATTTGTCGCGTCCCATTGCCGCGTTGCAAGGGTTTTTGTGCCAACGACACATTGTCTTTTGCCGTACGAATTTCTTTCTGCCGCATTCTCTGCTTCTCTGCCTTTTTCCGTTGACCAGTCTTTTTCATCGGCATCTCGAAATTTACTTCCGCTCCTGTGCATTCATGACGTCTGTAAAACCCGGGTCAATAGCTTCCCAGCATCCCGTCTGGACAAGAGCACGTATGGACCAGGCATGGTAGTTATCAGCGGATAACTTCGGGATCCTGAATTCATCATTGGAAATCGCCATCTTGCAAATATTTGCTTCAACATCTCCTTTCGGTATTTATATATTTACTGCAAACTTCGAAAAATCAGTAAATAATCGATAAATAAATGCTTCAAGATCGATATATCGGCCGTCGACTGCTTCAAATGTCGATATATCAGACAAAAACACCTTAACTACTGATATATCAGATATGTATTTGCTTCAATGACCTAACTTCTATTTTAGAGGTTGCCTGGTTGACTTGAATGATTACTGGCTACTTCTTACTCAGTAACTCATTACACTTCTATGCATTGTTGACTAACTTGAACTTTAGTCTCTCAGTTAATCAATTACTGCTTTGATAAATTAGACTTCAGAAGAACTACTTCTTAGTTGCTTCTTAATTTGTCAATTGGTTGATCAAACGAGTACTCACAGTTCAAAATATATTCCAGTTGATCTTCCGCCTTTGCACTAAACGAACATGGAGAGAGGTTAGGCTTAATGGCTGCCTCCTCAACTTTTCAAAATGTTCACTCACTCAGTCAACACTTCTAGCTTTCCTGGCGTAGTCCTGGTGCCCGTGTCCTGTTATTCGGTTATAATTTGTGGAACTGGATGGCTATGATTTGTGAGGAACATCACACTTGTAGAAGCAAAAAATACATTCGTTTACTTTGATTAACATACAGCCATATTGTTGAAAACCTTAACACACTCTAGGAGCAGTAACTAACACTATGTTAACATTTATCAAAGCCATCTAGTGTCAGTTATTGCTACTCATTACAATAAACATTATTATCAAATAACAACGAAACGTCGAGTATTCTTTATGTAAATAATTAGTTTAACTTATACATTCCACACTGACTGTATCTACGAATTATTTTATCTTAAATCTTTTAACAGACAAATTATGTCATTACATGAATACGATTTATTTTACTATTGGCCATTTGGACACTGCGTAAAAATGCCAACTGGAATTGGTCTATACTCAGTCATAATACATACATATTGCAGTGCAACGTTAAAGTGCGCGCGATTCTTTATTGAATGAATGAAAGAAAATGTCAAATATATTCAAGAGAAAGCTTTTCACTTTGTCATCATAATGACAGATAAATTTATCAAAGTCGAGACACGATCTAACAAAGAATTAATTGCTGTTGTGAGACAAAATTCATTATTAAAGTTCTTTGACAACCCCCTGACAACTTCTTAGTATTGAAAAATTGTTAAAATAGAATCTTAAGTGAATAACATCTTAAACGCTTCCTGTGAAACCCCAATAAACTAAACCGTTCAAATAATTTACGTTACGGTACTGTAATATTCCCTCATTATTATGGGTCTACACGTTCGGCGAGGATAGAACAGGAGTGGTGGACCAAGCAGATGACCAACCATGAACAAAGGCTGTAAAGTACGTCGTTCGGTTGTTATGAGGTTGTTGGCCTCGCTACAACTTCGACGAACCTTTCTCAGGCTCTTACCCGACGTTTTACTGAAGTTAATCAACAAATGTTGTTCTTAGACTTTTCCGACTTTGAAATCAACCACAGAAACACAGAAAAATGATTTATAAGAATAATTTGTCATGGATATTGAATAAAACATTTTCATCATGTACATAACCGTCGTTGAGTAAAATATTTTTTAAATATCTGCTATAATGGGCGTTTAATTTATCATATTAATAAAAAGCATACGTAAAGTAAAATAATACAGTGAAAGGAAATTTCTTATAAATTATTATATTTGTAAAATTTTATTTTCTTGTAATTTTTAGATTATGAATTTTTATTTATATTATTGTATAAAAATTAGTTTTGAAACGTCGTTTTTTAGTTTTTTATTCATGTATGTATGTATTTACGTTAATCTTTATACAAATTTTAACGCGTGGACAGATTGCAACAAAACTTGGTACACACATTCTTAAAAACACGAGAAACGGTACTGCGGGGGTGTGAAACCCCTAGCACAAAGGTAGAAAGGATTATAATTGAAAAATGTGATCATTTTGTGTTTAATTACTGCGCGCCAATGTACCATGACGTCACGCGACACAGAGACGTTACTACGCGATGAACAAAGGGAAATAGTTCCTTTTTCCGTAATGAAATAAAGCAGAAATTCATTGAATGAAAAGTATAATTTATCCAATAATACTCCATCGAATGATAATAAAAAACAATACTAAATACTTAACTATCCTTGAGGAAAATGTAAGTTAATTTCCTCGCCATATGGCAACTATTTTTTACATTGTAAATGTAGCTAACAGTTTCATCAATTTAATCTTTCGTAATGTCTGAAGACTGAGGGACAATTATATCCTGCAATACTCAAGGAGTATATTTAAGTATTCTATTCGTACAGAAATTCGTAAGTATGTTTGTTGCGATTGATGCAATAAAATTCAATGTATTTTATAGCTGTTGAATTAATGTAGTATCGGTCGAAAGTATGTACGGAACTAGGAACAGATAGATTTAGGTTAAATCATTTCTTGACTAAAGATTAATATAGAATTAAATACTTTTTCGGGTTTATATAAATAAGTGCACGGGCAACGCCGGGTTCCCAGGTAGTTATAAATATTTGACTTAATAGGCTGATGGTTTTTCGTCTAATTAATGACAATTCTTTAATAGTTCTGCATGCTAAAATTTGGGAATTTTATATGCAATATCCGTGAATTGTTAAAATCAGCTGCCTTCCGATACAATGGAGTATTGTGTAAGTGGAATTATTTGAAAACCATTATAAAGGGGAAGATGGGTTAAAAAGTAATGTTTGTTAAGATCTTACCTCCAGCGCAACCTTGCTCCCCCGTAACTTGCTGGAATCCCTCACAGCATTCGTACCGGATAACACTGAAAAGCAAAATTACTCTTAAGACAATTGTATGTTACATAAAAACAGTCCGTTGTCTAGTCATAGCTTGCTCAGAGGCAACGACATGTTCCAAAATTTTAATAGTCGGAGATCGAATCAATTATTCAGCCCTTTCGTTGGCAGGTTAGAAACAGAATAATTTCTCAAAATATCTCTCACATATTCAGATGCTACCGTAATTTCATTCTCATTCATTGGCTGTTGACAAGCGCCATGATCCATTACATTTCTGAAAATTGCCAATAAGCAACGATGTGGAACACAATACGACTTCAAACATTAATTTCCAATATCAGACAAAAACAAAGTTTTACATGCATTTGAAAGTGTATGACTTTGTGGATTTCATTCATAGAAAATGGTGTCCATATCGACATGGACCTACTAGGCGAAGTTTCCTTTCAAAACCAACATTATCTTGTGAAAGTCAATATTTTTCAATATTTAACAGACGAAGTGAATAACGAGGGGTAGAATAGACGTTATTGTTATTGATTTTGCAAAAGGCATTTGATGTAATAACACACGATATCTTGCTTCAAAAGTTGGATGAGATGGGTATATACAAAAAAATAGTTTTCTGGGTACAACAAATTCTACAATACACACACACACACACACACACACACACACATATATATATATATATATATATATATATATATATATATTGTAATGACCATCAATATATTTAATGAAAGGATTTTATAAAATATTTAATATTTGTATTGTCAGCGTAATATTGTGGCCCGGGTATTGTAGGCAACAGTCAGCATTGCGTAAGAATCTGGAGTGTATCAGACGGAATTATTGTCGGCGCTGTGTAATATTAAAGGCAATGAATAAGAAAGATACCCAATTCAGACAAAAAAAGTGATAATATAAATACTACACAACGTTTCTGGGATCCTTGTCCCTTTCTTTAGGTGCGAAGAAGAGCCTAGAGCGAAACAATTGCACTTGTCAGTTAACAAAACTCAAAAGCGACAAAAACGCAACGACAATGGCAGAGCCGAAGGTTAGCGTAACAATAAGGGAGCAACGATAATGAGAAAACAGAAGGTTTAGCGTAATTATAAGGGATCATAGCAATTATTGATGTGTCATAGTGTCTCTTTGTACATTAATAACTGTAATGCTTGATTTAATATGAAGCACCTCTGAAATGAGCCTGGAATTGTACCTGGTGTCAATATCTAAAATATTTGCATTTTGCCAATCAAATGTATGTTTAGAATTGATTATATGTTTTGATACTACAGATTGTTTATCAATGGGAAGTTATATATTACACATATGTTCCTTGATACGTGTATTAAGGGAAAGTTTTGTTCGCCCTATGTAGCAGGAATTACAATTAGAGGAAAAGATTTTGTAAACAACACAATGTTTGCTGTAGGTGTCAAGAGGGTCCTTGTGGTTTTTAATCAAGAGGAAAGGGTATTAGTGGACCTGTAAATTATTGATATTTTTTGAATATTTGGATAAATTAGTGATGTAGAAATTTGTAATAAGGGAGTACGAGAAAAAATATTACTTGAGGTGTTTGGGGACGATTGACAGTAGAATATTGGATTTTGTTCAATCTTCTGTTGATGTGTTTAATAATAAAATTGGAAGGGTACTCATTTGAAATTAAAATGTTTCGGCCAATACTTAAGTTGTGTTGATGGAACTTGGAGCTATAAAGTAATATATCTCTGTCTACAAGATTGTATACCATAGCTCTCTTTTGGTTTGGAGGATGATCAGAAAGATAACTGAGAACACGTCCAGAGTATGTAGGTTTTCAGAACCAATTGGTGAGAATGGAAGTAAACGTCGTGTGGTATTTATATTATCACTTTTTTGTCTGAATTGGCTATCTTTCTTATTCATTATTTTCAATCAGACGTATTTTTTTTCATTTTAATGTACATTAAAGTAATGTACACTCAGCGATACGATCTGATCGGGTAAGGTTGGTTACAGTCTACGATACGAACTGACAAGGGTTTTTCAGACTCTGTACGTAGCAGTCAGACAGTAAGGATTTTTTGTAGTCCCTGCTCATATAAATATATGCATATAAAAGTCGGCGAGTAAAAGACAGTTTATCGAGGTTGTTGATGTTAGAGATCGAAGAAGAAAAGTGTAAGTTTTGTAGGAAAAGTTGTACTGACTGTTGTTGAACTTATTTCAATGGAACAATTTATTGAGTGTTGAATCGAACTGATATTTGTAAAGTGTAATTCCATTTCCCTTGCTGTCGACATCATTACAGGTCGCCGAAATGTTTGGAAATCAACTGAGGATTGTAGTGTGTTAGGCATTTAATCGCGTATGCTGACTTAAGTTATGTAGAAAGTTTAATACTATGGCCTGTTTAATTAAAGTCATTTAAATCATTTTTGATCTAAACTCAAAAGTTAAAATTATTAGTGAAGTGGCGTGAAACGAGAACTTCTCCGAAGTCTGCTATGTACAAATATCCATTGTAAACCTTGTTTAATATTTCTTACCGTCAGATTTCTGATGCCAGTCTCATAGTGTAATATTCAAGTAAATTCATTTCAATATTTTGTAATATTTTATCAATTTGATTAATTCATTGCGGGTCCCTATTACTGCTAGAAACCCGATGAGCGACCCTGAATGTTTCAAGAATCTCATTAAAGCCGTGGCATTCATTGATAAAAATTGTGTATTAGAAACTAATTAAATTGTAATAAATTTTCTGTGTTTAAAATTGGACTTGTTAGTAAATATTTTATTTATCAAAACCGTCAATAGATAAGAGTTCATTTTAATGAATTGTTTAAATAAGTTCAATTTCCCTAATTGGTTACCACATTAATTGTCGCCAAATCGTTGGGTTTTGATTTTATTATATTTTGATTACTACAATATATATTAAAAGACTGGTTTTCAGTATTTATAATAATAATAAGACATTTATTTCAGTCTGAATAATTTATTTGTCATACAGAACTTCATAAAAAAAACAAGATATCTATATATATATATATATATATATATATATATAGGTATCTTGTTTTTTTTATTTATTATATCAGTGAATTTGGTTTAATTTGACAGTCGTCTTAAAACTTATATGTATATATATATATATATATATATATATATTCATATAAGTTTTAAGACGACTGTCAAATTAAACCAAATTCACTGATATATTTCATATTTATAAGAGTTCGTGTTTTATAATTTATTTGGCAATTACATTCAACGGTTATAATTCAAACCTCCGCTACACAGAGCAAGAACATAAGATATTGACCTACTTGAAAGTTTACCACTGGAATATTTTTTTCAATTTAATTTTGCGAATCGTTTTTAGACAAAACATCTGTTATATTATATTTATTGCAATAAGTTACTGAAGATTCTCGATTATGTTATCTTATAATTCCTAAATAAGTAAATTTTTTTCAAAAAGCTGTTTATTTAATTCGCTTTTGATTATAATTATTTTATACCTCAATTGGAAAAAAATATTTTACAAATTTTAATACGTAATTATTATTTATAACGATAATCATGTTTCACGTAGCTACTTTCTTGGTTTGTTTCTTGTTGTATATGTTGTTGTTCGAATTGAAATTAAGTGATAAATTCGAAAAATCACACGTGAAACCGAACGTGAACACAATTTTGAAATAATAATTCGAACGATAACAGTGAAAAAAACAGTAAGGCCAATATTCGATTTAGTTAATTAGATAATATATATTGTGTTTTGATCTATTTCATTCCGTTGTCTTTAGACGAAGCATATTAATATTAATGTGGCTGAGTACCATTAATTTTAATCATTTAAAAAATTCGTATATTACCCAATCAGTCATTGGTACCAACAGAATTCTGTACAGTGATTTTAATAGCTTATTAATTCTTCCTGCCATTTTTAGTTAAACACCTACAGTAATTTATTCTACGAAACCAGATGGGCAGCTTTTCTAATTTGGTAACAGTTACAGTGTGACAATTTGATATATTAAGTGCGAGATATATTTATCTGCCTCATTATGTGTGAGCACCCAAACCAGTAATAAATATGACCAGTGAATCAGAGCGAGCTAGAAACATATTTCACTCCTCAGGAAAAGGAAATATTCAGTCCGATATGGAACCTATATTGTGAAAGGATAATAAAATAATACAACTCTGGGCCGTCAAAATATAAAACGGATTTTAAAAATATAAATAAATAATTTAGTATAAAATTCTAGACGCCGTTTACTCATAATTAATTTACAAAAAGACAGAGTATTTTAATTTAGGATCTACCTTGAGTCTTCTGACATACTCTACATTGATAATTTAGGCAAGGGAAACAAATCACGAGCACTATCATTTGATCTCATCACATGTCCATAATTTCGAATATTTCTTACAAACGTACATTTGTAAATCGTAATTTCGTTTCAAAATTTACATTCTAGAATCAGACTTCAGG
The DNA here is from genome assembly GCA_037074705.1 of Zhengitettix transpicula. Lineage (NCBI taxonomy): Eukaryota > Metazoa > Arthropoda > Insecta > Orthoptera > Tetrigidae > Zhengitettix > Zhengitettix transpicula. The sequence goes on from CM073595.1 coordinate 10,736,974, forward strand.
GATCCTTTATTCCTACGAATAAACATTTCAGCTTTATTTTCAAAATAATAATTTTCGTGGTGTTTTTTAATTACATGTTAGATGAAGGTCTTCCACGTGGTGGTCTCTCCCCATTAAAAGCATAGGAACGGAAGGATGAGAAAGATAGGGCCCCTCAGTATATAGTTTAAATATTCAACCCGGAATTCGCCAGAATGGGATGCAGGGAAACATGCATCAGATAGATCGAGTTAACGGTAATCGTCCCACACGCCCTTCCGATAAGTGGATGCAGCATACCCGTCTCCATGCCTCGACCAGGTTGACGAGGTAGCTGATTTTATAATACACTTTCGGTTCAACATGGGGCGGGGTGTGAGGATTTATTATAAATTGTTCAAAATAACCGGAATTTACGTCGAATTCGGAGGTTTAGGGATCGCTGAGTTGAATAGAGACATTCACCGTGATTATGTCGGTTGCTGATAAGGGGATAAATGTTTGAAAACGACCCATATTAATATTAAAACAATCGTCTTCGGTGATGCTGAAATGAAAAATGGCACGCTAGATGGCTGCTAACTTCATGTTTAGCGCCCCCCCAAAACAAGGTATGGATGTGCGAAGGGGGTTAATTATAGAATTAATTCATTTTCCGATGTATATGAATACACACCCGGCCGTTATCTAGTTACTATAATACCCCTCATTTCCATTATTTAGAAACATTTACTTTATTTTACGTTTTCTTTAAAGACTTTGCAGGTCAAAAAACGTGGCAAGGAATTCAAGATAGATTGAGAGAACCGATTCGGTACGGAAGGACTGACCACATGTTTAAGTTAAATACCAGACAGCAAAAAACAGATGTTGGAAAATACTGATTCCTAAATAGGACAATAAATAGCTGGAAAAATCTACCTGCAAGAGATTTCGGAGAAAGTCCGTTAACGGAAAGAAAATTTTGACTTAACCCTGATCTCTCTAGTGAATATAGGGTAGTGTAGTGAAGTGGAGTGATATTGTTCCGTTATAAACTAAAGAAAAATGGAAACAATTCTTGTCTCCTTAAATAGTTAGTTAATTTCTATTTTTAGATATCTTTCCACTTTTCTTCTTTTCAGGCCAGTACAATATTAATTTTTTCTTTAATTTTTCAAAATTAACCTTTAATTAATATAATGGTATATACATGTATTTACAGTTGAAATAGTGTACATAAACATAGCTTGTATTATAAATAATTTATAAATTTGCTCTATTTTCCTTTAATGTAATTCCCATATTTAATTTGTAATTAAATTGTAATTTCATGCATCTACCACCGGGCAAACTGACCATTTGTAGATTAAATAAATACATATATACATTTTGTATGGCTCTATCACCCTAACAAGTTAGACACTTTGCTCATGAGATATATATGTCTAAGACATAATTAATTTTGTATACTGTATGGCGTGTCAATATTGCGGAATAAATTCACGAGTACATATATACGAAAACTGCCCCTATCTTTAATTTACTGTTCTAGTCAGAAACGAGTATTTACTTTGCTCTTTTAATTTTTTTGGTTGTCAGATTTCGTATAAAATAGGACTGCAGAGTTCTTAACTTCTCTCCAATAACTGATTCAAAACCACGCACAGTCCTTCAAATAAGATTTTTTTTTAAACTGCTTCAGCGAGTAGAGCATAATATTTGACATTAACTTCTCAAGAACAGCGGAGGATAAATTAAATGCTTGTAACGTTGCTGGTTTGTGGCATATGGCAAGGGGAGCTACGCATCGTATCCCATCAAATGTTACATTGGCCTTTTAGTAGCTTGACATTTCGTAGTCTCGACTTACGCTCTCAGTCAAGCCTGGAGAATTATGGACGCCCCCAAGTGGACGTCGGCTATGTTAAACAGCTTTCGATTCTGTTTCAGCAACAACAAAAAGTATTAAGAACAGAATAAAGTCTGCCCTAACGGCTGTGAACGTGAATTAACAGGATGGGATAGAAAAATCTCGACAGGAGTTTTAGGCCGTGCTCAGGACTGTGGAATGGATATAGAAAGCTCGCATGCGATCGGGAGTCGTCGAGGATAGATCAGTGGCTAAAGCGATAGCGATCCAAGTTGTGATCCCGGATTCGATTCCCGGCTCTGTCGAGATTTTTCTATCCCAATCTACTTGAAAAATATCGTCAGTGGTTACAAGTAATAATATTTTGTAATTTCAATTGTCTTCAGATTACTTCCAGGTAAACAGTCTCCGATGTTTGAATCTGATAATGAAAATCGTGCCTTTTTGGAGTATTATAAAAATAATGACGTATAAAAAAATTAAACATGGTTCAATGCAGAGTTGAATAGTGAATGATAAGAAAATTGTATTGCAGGAATAGACAGTTCCAAAACTCTCGTGTGTCCAACTGTTGATGCTCAACCACTATCACTTTGGCCCAACAAGAAATAATATTTAATTTCATTCTTCCCGACACACTACGTCTCTCAACAAACTAGAAACGTTAAATACCTCATTCTCAATCAGACTTATTAATTCACGGAGGTCCACACACTTTCACCAACTTTGTCCAGAAAATTCTGCTCTAACGGAAGTTCTTGTCGACGATTTCCAAGGGACCGTAGCCAAAAATATGTTGAAGATCAATTTTTCTAGACTGGTAAATGTACTTTTACTTAAACTCTTAAACTCGAGAACCCGCTAGCAAGATTTAGTAATCATGATAAAACGTGATAAAAAAACAAATACTCAAAAAATAATGGCACCGCTGCTATCAGCGCAAAAAAAGGGGATTGGTACTCTATATTCAGTCGGATTACACTATTTTATATGTAATATACAGGGTGTTTCATAAATATAGAGCATAATTTTCCCCATATGTAGACAATAATGTGTCCGGAAATGCTTGGTTGCCGAGTTATGGCCAACAAAACAGTGATATTAACCGTAACGTTTTTCTTCCAACAGGTAGCTTTACAAAAGATGTTCAAAATATCCACCTCATGCTTAAATACAGATCTCACATCGATGTGTCATGGCCCTGCGAGTACTGCGTATTTTCTCACAACCTGCCACAATTCGATTCGGAAGGGATTCCATGTCAGGCACCGGAGACGAACATACCAATGATTTTAAATAGCCCCACAAATAGAAGTCGACAGGCTTGAAATCAGATGAGCGTGGAGGCCAAGAAATTGGGCCACCTCTACCTATCCATCGATCAGCAAACGTTCCATCCAAGTATCGGCGAGCCGTACGACTGAAGAGTGCATCATGCAAGTGAGCTTGTTGACGAATGTTCAGTGGAGTGTATTAATAAACATGACACATCGATGTGAGACCTGTATTCAATTTTTTTAGGGTAACAGGATACATGAGGGTAATCCACATAGTGGCAACTCCCCTTTAATAGCATAGGAAGGGATTTTAAATGGGGGAAGCGGAAGGGTAGAGGAAGGTAGCCAAGGGTTAACTAGGGCTCCGGGCTATAGTTTAAGGATCCTAACCCGCATTCGCCGAAAAGTGACGCAGGACAAACCCTAGAAAACTCTGAATCGGGTAGGTCGGCCATTGGATACTATTCCCACGCCCTTCCGATTGCAGGAGAGGGGTTTGCTGTGGGGACGCAGCATTATCTTCTCCGTGCCTCGACTACTTTAGGAGGCAGCTAGCCGACTGTTCCAAAGGGTACAGCGAGCAACTCTTACCGTTTGCCCAAGGTCTGTGACCCCGGAAAATACACCACTCAAAACAGGCCATAGTACCTCGGCTGGTGGGAACATTAGTTCAAAAAAGGAGGGAGGAAAAGGCATCCCCAAAGGTAGCCCTCTCCATCTCTCCTAGAAGGTTCTGCCTGCGAGAGAATAGCCCTCGCAGACCCACCCCATACATGCCAGTATTCAAGAAGAATGTGGATATTTTGAACATCTGTAAAGGAAGAAAAACATTACAGTGAATATCACTGTTTTGCAAGCCATAACTCGGAATCCAAGCATTTCTGGACACAAGTTGTAGTGAACTTATTTTTATTGTCTAGATCTAGGGAATAGATACCTGAAATTATGCCATATATATATTTTTAAACACCCTGTATTACTAAATTGCTTCTATACATACTGCCGATGCAATTCTTAATTAATAATGAATATATAACAGACAAAACAGCTGTTGTTTCACTTACGTCTTTTGGCCACAAATGTCTCTGTTACGCCAGTACTTGCAGTCTGTGTAATACCGAAACTTTGAACCAGGGATCTCTTCCACAACACAGGCATTCGGGCTGTAACAAAATTAAAACAAAATTAAACATAAAATACAGTCTTAGCCAGTATTGTCTATAGCATCAACTATATTAGAAACAAAAACATCAACAACTGTACATTTAGCTGGCAAACAAAGGTAACTAAGAGGCGGACAATCTCGCCTGGATCAACGTTAATAAATAACAACATCTGCACCAGTAAGGACATGTGTCAAATAGTCAGAAACAAACTGGAAGAAGAAGTAAATATAAAGTTATCGCATTAACCAATGAGCTATCCTCGTCGACTCCAGGACGCATGCGAGCCTATCAGCAATGGAAACCATACTATAAAAGATCTGAACGCTCCCAAAACCCTATTTAGAAAACAACAGAGGGTCCTAACCCGCGTAAGAATCTCTCACACTTTATCTTTCTCTTTTGAAGGATCCCAGCGTCTATTTGCCATAACTGCAACAGAACCCTAACATTACAGCACGTCATATTTGAATGCACCGGTTACAACAAGCAAACAGATCAAACCCTCGGAGAAACTACCACCATCAAACAACTCTTTTCTTCCAAGGAAGCCATACATAAAACTCTAAAGTATCTAACCCAAATCAATGTATTGTAAAGAATTATTTTTTTGGGCTGGGTGTTTACGTTAAATCAAAATAAATATTTGACCACTAAAGAAATTTTATATAAGTTTATTAAAGTTAAACATGAAAACTCTTATCTCAGGCACCTGTGGTTTTTACATAGAAGAGATCTGCTGCCCGTACCAAATGCGTACTGCTATTCTGAGTTGTGTTGCCTGCTGTAGCTCTCGTACCGACGTACTGGCGTCGACTCAGGGGTTGATCACTGGCTAAGGCGTCGGCCTCCGGGATTGATTGCTGGCAAGCCGTCGTACTAAATTGTGTGGTGCTATTCTGTGAACTCTTCACTAACCAATTGTGGCCCCTTTCTCACGACGATTCTGCCTCGAACTATATCAGAGACAACAACTTTACGGAGCCTCTTAATCACATCCACCAGCTTCGGTGAGCGCAGAACAACTGTCCATTTCAAAAGCTTATCTCCTCCCATATATCCTCCCATTCTTTTACTTTGTTAGAAAACTTCGTCAGTTTTACTGATTCTTCCATTGTCACAAGATTTATAGCACGCAGCTGCAGTTCCGTAGTCAACAATGGCTAACTATTCTGTCTGTTGAGGACAACAATCGAGACAGGACACGAAATTACTTGGATGGATATATTTATCTCCTCCATCCCCACGCACGTGCACGATTTCTAATTCTCAAGACCACAGCAAACAACACTTCCGAGAAAAAGAAAAACTTAAACCTAAATACACGCGTTACAGTATTTGACGAAATATAAAACCTATTCTATTTAAATTACGAACATGTATTTATGATAATATTCGTGGTCGGTAATAACATATTAATATAGATGAAGGACTATAAATAAAGTAAATAAAAAAAACGCCTGTGAAAGAAGCCGTTTTGAAACACATTAATTGCGAGACGAACGGCTCCGTGAGTGGCCTACAAAGCGATTCGTTTGATGTGAATTCTTTATTAACAGCATCAGTAGATCCTAATTTTGGGTTTCCCCTGGTTTCCACAATGCTTAAGACTTAAGACAGGAGTCGACTAGGTGCGGCACGAGTTCGAAGTATGGTAAGGGAATCAATTTTCTGTGGGACATATTAATCTGAAATTAAAAAAAGGTTCAAGATACGAAAATGTTTCACCAGAGTGTTTTAGGGTTACTGAAATAGGAGGATAATTAGTAACCCCCATAGTAATTCAGTAAGTCCCTTACAGATACTGTTTTTGGATTAGTTGTTCGAATATCATATAAGTAAATCAAAAGCAATATTTTCCGTTTCAGAGTTTTTCCTGAACATTAACCAATAATATTTTATCCTTACATATTTGAATTTCACAAGGAAGCATACTTATTTCTTCAATATCTACTCGGCCTACGCAGCAAAGTGCCCGTCGTTGTCCAAAGTGACACATTCAGCTACGGACAACCTCCATGAAGGTTTCAACAATACATGAACCAGGAAAATAGTTTGCAATGAAAAATATTTGTCTCATATGTATTTCGCTACATATTTTTTTTATGTGCACATCATTTCACGGACCTTCTTATGTCATTTCCACGAAATAACAGCACTTTCTCTTTCCGTACTGAATATTTCACCGCAGAAAAATTTGTTGATGTTAATTTCCATAAGCGCTAATAATAGTAGTTGGACGCGATTCAGAGTTCACCCGTATATGTGCTGAATTTAGTAAAGATACAGGCCGGGTGAACATTGAATTATCTCTGTAAAAATAACCCCATTTCGAAGAAAATATTGTGTATGCTATTTAGATTTAGATCGTTGATCATTACGATTGAGGTTTTGTTTCTAATATATTATTGTAATTATGATAATTCTTTTAACCCTGCTCTGGTGCCATGAAAAGAGTCACATTTTTGGTGCCATGGAGTCAGCTTGAAAATGTGTTATAAAATACAAATCTATCTATTCTAATCTTCTAATAAATAAAATAGACTTTGTGTGCATATGTGTGTGCATACAAATGTACATCCGTCGAGGAAATTTGACCAAATTTCGTACACGTGTTCCTTTCGAACCGGAAACAAACACAGTGGGGATAAGACACGACTACCACCCCGAGGGACTGGGGTGGAAATTATCAAACTTGCTAAACCGGCCGATATTTGCGTCCAATAAATATTTTACAGATACTTTGATATTTATAGTGTGTTTTTTTGTATAATATCTACCTCTTTCACTCCTTATGGGTCGGGGTGGAGAGCGTTACACAAAAATAAAGGGAAAACAACCGAGATTGCAGTCACATCCGGGGTTATGTATGTCGCTTAGTTTAATTATTACATTTAAATTGCCATTTAACCCCCAGGGGCGGCGGTGGACGGTGGTGGAAATATTCTAACATGTTAAAACGCCGATATTTTCGTCAAAATAAATTTTTTTCGGGGTCAATGAGGTAGACATCGTTTCTACAGACATTTTTATGTATAATTTCAACTTTACGGCATGGAAGAGGAGCGCCTTTAGGGATGGGGGGGGGTGGAGGAGCCTTAAAAAAATAACGCAAAGACAACCGAGATTGGAGTCAAATCCTGGGTTATGCATGTCGCTTAATTTATTTATGACAACTCGGGAAATGCCGAGCACCTAGCTAGTGTGTTATAAAATTTAAATCCCGTGAAAGTCCCTGCCGTATGGCCATTGTTTTGAGTCGTTCTCGTTACAGAGCTGCTATATTTTATAGGTAATAAAAGGCGTGTCATCACAAGTGATCGTAAATAAGGAAAAAAAATAACTACATTGAAGTACTATGATGTCAATGTTACCCCAAGCGAAATAAAACCAAATATAAAAAAACCGGAAATGTTGTTTAACTGTCGAACTGTACGAGAAAATACACGGCAGGCAAGGTAAGTAATTGTGATAGTTTGAAAAAACTTGGTCCAAAGAAGATAACTGAGTAGGATTAATATAATAATATCATGTTTTATTCACATTAATATTAACAGAAAGCGAAAACACGTCACGACTCTGGTTTCGATTACAGTTGCAATGTTGATAATGATGAGTGATAAAACCTTGCTTTACGAAAGTGACGAAATGGCTACCTTTTATATAAGTATAGTGAACATTTATCTTTAAACATTTTATAAAACATCTATGCATAAGACCCTTTTAAATCACAAGATAAACTGATAGTAACAAAATAAATGTTCAAATCTTTCTGAAACCGAATCATTAAAGAAATCCATAATTTGCGTAATACGCATCCACTTGGCGTAAAGACGGTAATGTGGCCGTACATTTCGTATCCTGAGATTTTCGCTGACCACAGTAAATCTAGGCCAGCTGTATTACGACAATGAGTGAGAGGTCTGATTCGCCTAATAGAAACGTGAACATTTCGCAAGGATCTGGCTTCCTGACTGAGATATATTTAAAGCAGCTGCCCACATTCTCCGAGAAACAGCGTAATGACTTCATCACCCGAAGCCTATTGCGTAAATCAATCTGCCCGAGAACTTGCCCGATTCAAGGTGGAGGCCTTTCGCAATTTCTCCAGCGTTGCGCCACACTCGGGAGCTATCAATAGCGAAACGATCCACTTACCACCTGGCGCAATACGCTTTCTCATAAAGTAATTTTACATACACCACACTCATTTCTTTACGTTTGTCGTCTCAAGACTCATATAAACATATAAAATTTCATTTCAATTAAAAATATAAAGTTATAACTGTATGAACACAGTAAAATTAGTCAGAAATAATTTATTAACAATTTTAGCTCAACTTTTCAATCTAGGAAATCAGGTGTAAAATGGAGTAAATAATTTCCGTACATTGCCAAAATTCTTCTATAAAAATTAGCAGGTCTTGGAAATTCTATGAAAAATTTATTTATACTACATCAATACTTGGCTAATATTTATAGAAGAATTTTGGCATGTATTCAAATTATTTACTCGATTTTAGACCCAGATTGAGGACGAAACATGGTGTTAATTCTTATGTTTTTTCCTTAATAAATTAATTCTGACTAATTTGGCTATGTTCATACATTAAAAAAACCTTTGTAAAACAATATTGCTAATTTAAATGATTGTGAAGAATTTTTTTAACATTATACTGATACAGGCACAATAAATGTTTACAACGTTATACGCAAATGACGTTAGTCTCGTATATGTGCCAAACCAATTATAAAAATTATTAGCAGAGGTACGAAATGGGATTAGAAAGTTGGCAATGCTACCAATGAACTACGGAGAAACAAATGATCCGTATTCATGTTGTGGTCACGAAGTACGGAAGAAGAGAATAGAAGAGAACGTGGGAAGGTTACTGAGTGATCTATACATTATATATATATATATATATATATATATATATATATTCAGTAGGTTTTTTACACTCCTGCAACCCATTCGCCATTTTCCTTTGTTAAACACATTTCTCCTTCTAAGTTTCTTTTTCTCATTGTTTCGTGAATATTATCCTTCTTCTTACTAGTTCCCAATTCTGAATTTCTAGTGGCAGTTTCCCCGTCGGTAAAGCGTAACAGGTACTACGAGTAGAACAAAAATTAAATACTCTGACATTAATAAGTATAAAATAATAGAATAGAATCACACTTTCAAGTATTTGTAAAACCAGTTTAGATAACTTTTCACCTTTTATCATATCTATGTGTTAAATTTGGAATTAATAAATGAAAGCAGATGTAATAAATCAGTAAAGAAAAAAATACTGGTAGGCACATGGGTATAGCAAAATCAATGTACAGAAAATGCGGCTATAAGAAAAATATTTATCACTCATGTATAAAAATATAAAGAGTAATATGTACTTCACGAGAACGAAAATTAAAGACTTCGACTTTTATAAGTATTTGGTGTTGAACTGTCTGAAGAGATGAACGAACACTACAAATCAGGCGAAAAAATAATTATCGAATATAAATTGATTTATCATGCCGACTAAAAATATTCTACAATTCGCTTTCCGTCACTGGATGCGATATTTTCAATTCTAATATGTCATCGGCCGGCTCAGATATGATTTGTCTATGACAAGTTTCTCTCGGAGTTTCCGTTGTTGCCTCAACAGCGTTGTACGTTGGGTAGTCTATGTGGAAGGGGAAAGAGAAAGTAAGAGTTGGCGGATAAGTTTCAGAGGTACCGAAATTGCACGGGTTACAACTTTTTTTAAAAAATTTAAGAGTTATTTTAAATTCATTTAAGGTGTCCCGAATTATTGAAGCAGCAGATAATGGCGCCATATAAATACACGTTCTTGATCAAATTAATGAGAAATTGCAAAATACATGCCGAAGAGATTATTTATAATGTAATATTACCCAAGGATGTAGAAAATAATTCTTTTTTGTTAACGTTGAGTCAAACATGCATTTTACCTTATACCTAAAGAGTTCTTGCAAATCGTATAATAATGTTGTTTTAAACAAATATATATATTTATAGTCGCATCAACGGATATGGTCATTAGCGACATTTTGCACTTCACTGTCGGGGTTTCTCACACACAACATCCATGCCCTCGTCGGAATTCTAACCCAACACCTCTGTGATGCGACACAGTGTAAGTTTGATCAATTAAAAAACCAACGAACTTTTGTCTTTATGCTTACGCGATTTAGTTTTATTATAACACATGGCGGCATGCGCCCATCATTTCCCGCGTATTCAGTGATATTAGCCCGGAATATTAAATCGACACTAATGTCTTGGAAAATTTAACTGGAAGCGTGTCTCAGTCGGCTCGTTTACCCATTCACTTCCCCTCACTGGCATATTCCGATGGGGAATTCGTTACCTTCAAATTAACCGAGAAGATGAATTCTCCTGGTACCTTAAATACGCCCGGAACCTTAAGATAATCAAATAAATTCACAGTATTTTAAGTTTTCCAAAATTATTCCCAATACTGTAGAGATGAAAAAATACAAACGATACCTTAATAGAGTCCAAAAATACTCCAAGAAGTAAAAAAAAAATACATCCGGACCTTAGGGGAGACAAAACTATTCACGGAACCTTAAGGTTATCAATATTTTTTCCCCAAACCTTAAGGAAGCAAAGAATAATTTAGCTTATCCGACAACGTCATTGTTTATATCAGCAATACCGGACACGATGGACATGATCAATTTTAAACGAATAGTTCCCTCCTCGCCAAACCCCCACCCCTTAGTGAGAACATTCATTCAAATTAAACCGTGGCACTTTACCAACTTGTAACAAAATTTTCAATGGTGACAAGAATTTTTTTAATAAATTATTTTTGTTTTATATTTTAAATTCTGATTTTTCATTTAAAATCCTATCATTTTAACTATTAAATGGGGTCATTTAAAATCTAATTAAATTGTATTCTTAAAAATGTGCTCCAACGTCGTCTTCATTTAAATTTAAAATTAATCTTTAAATTGTGTTTACTACATTTTGGCTGCTCAACGTGGGGCAAATTAAAATGAAATTTAATTTAGAATTAATCAATCAAAATGTATTATTACATTTCCTCCATCCTTATGCGCTTCAGCTACAATTTACACATCCAAACATGGCCTCAGGATGAGATGAAGGATGGATATCCAATGTAAATTGATTGTAGGTTTTTGTATAATTCCAAATTATTGAAGAAAGCTTATACGCGTAAGCAAAAGGCAAATTGTTAATGTTAATCAAATTACTTCGTACTTGTTGTTGTAATAGTAAAAGGAGGGTAGTATGATCATTATCATGAAGCTGTACTGACGTGAAGGACGATTTTATTCCCCTTAAGGTACCGACTTCAGTTTTCTTTCAAAAAGTTTTCCGGGAGTATTTTTGAACTGTCTTTCGGTACCGGGAGTATTTTTGGTATATATTAAGGTACCAGTCGTATTTTTTCTTTTCATCCCCTATGTGTGAGGATCAAAGGGGGTGACAGAAAATAATGCGAAATAGACAAAAAACTTAATTCCGATTCCACTATTTTCATGCTCGGCTTAATTTCATGCCACTGCTTAATTTCAGGGCCGACTATCGGGCCTCCAATAAAGAATATTACGACAAGACGAAAAACTTACAATGTGAAAACATCTTAACTTAAACAATTAGTGAAATATGAAATCTGACGATAAATATTATTTACATTAGGTTTACAGTTAATAAATTTTCTTTTTAGTTCACTTTACCATTTTGCTGTTCGAAGGGGGCTCCACCTCACTCGATTATTGTTAAACACTTCACAGACAGGCCATGTTTCACTGAATTTAATTTGGTTGTAATTTTCAGGCACCACACTTCCTGCTCTTTACAGCTGATAACGTTGTTTTAAATCTTTGATGCTTGCATAAATATGCCAATGGACAAATACTTCAGATTGTCGCCTCGAAATCCATAAACCCGGGACTTTACTATATTACGTCTCTGCTGCCCTATACACTTGCTTGAATATAGTCACAGGAACTTTGAATCAGGTTCGCTTTCCTGGTCTAACCAATTCTCAATTACAAGTTTTGACAAAAACACTCTGCAGCTTTTCAGAAAATACTCTCTGCTCTCTCTCTGCCGATTCCCAACACACACTCTTTCTGCTCTCTGACTATCCTGTACGTCTCCCAAAAAAACACTTAAGTTCCGCGCGTCCAGCCATGCCTTCGCGACAATGCCCAAAGTAAGCAAGCATTATAGGCCCTATATTATTGTACACAATTCTTATACTTACGCCGCCGACAATGAAAATCGTAAAATTTTGTTAATTAAATAATTACATGTTTTTAATTACTATATATATATATAGTCACAGCCTACGCTCTTTACAAAACAGTATTTCTCTCTGTAACCAATTTTAATAAAGAGAAATTCAACATTACATTATAAGCATATGTTTACCGTGCACTTCCAACGGGAAGTGATATCGTATATTTTAATTGTTATATGATGATCATGTTTATTTAAGAAGTATTTGAGAAAATGTAACATTAATCGTTGAAATTTACCTCGTGTGTAATTGGAACTGTATTTTCTTTCTGTATTAGATTATAGCTAGGAATGACATAGCAAATCCTGTTGCAATTGGCAAGAGAAATTAGAAAGTCAGTGCACTATCCTCTTGTCACGAAGTGGTAAATGTGCTGGGTCATGTGTTAGCCTTTCGTATCTGTAATCGGAAAAGACACGTGCCTGTTGATATTTCTGTAGATACCCGTGCCTAGTGCTGATTTACTTCAACTGGCGTCGCCATCTCCATTCCAACTGCCATCAGCAACGTCCCCTCTCCCTCTCTACTACTTCATCCACTGCTATCTTTCTAACTGCTCTGTAACACCTCATTCATCCTTGTCTATAACTGGACCACGAGTTATATTGTAACTCACAAAATCCTCTGAATTTCCACTGCCTTCTCCTACTCGAAGGTTCTTGAAAGGTAATTACGACGCCCTTGAACCGGGTCAACGTCTTCCTCGTTTTGGCTGAAGTCATGTACTGATTTAGCGATACAAAATTATGGGCTTTCTTCAAAAACAGGCTTGACGTGTGCTTTTTGCGAGTACAACTTAAATATTCACTTAGTACCAACATACAGCTTGCAAATGAACGAAGTACGAAACATAATAGATTAAAGGTGTTTTACGCAATGAAGTAAATACCAGCCCAATATCAATTAGTCACGTAACTAAACAACAGATTATTTGTAACCTAATTCATGCGCATAAATAATGTCCGCCTCCAAATAAGCAGAATGGTTTCTTTTACAACGTTCCAATTTAGGAAGAGAAAGTATTCAGCGGACTCGCAATTATGTTCCTATCTCTTAGCTTGATGACCTATTCGGACCTGCAGGTACTAAGCTGTCGAATAAAATTAGTTTTAGAATATAATACACCTAGAGAAATGAAATAGTTCATGCGCTTAAATTCGATTCATATTTTTAAAATTATCCTTCGTCATTCAATAAAATTACGTAATTTAGTTACATCACATAGACTCTGAGTTGTTTCTTAGGATCTCCTGATAACTGAATTGTAATTCTAAAAACAATTTGTTCTACAGCTAGTAACTTTACAATCGTTGATCAGTCGATCGCGACAACATCTTTGTTCTATCACAGCAAACAACAACTGTTATAACGTATCTTTTTTCATTGATTTCGTTCAAACTGAAAACTGTCTGTTCTGAATAATCAGTCTTCCATTCTTCCTTATTTCACTTTCAACAGCTTTCAAAACCTTAACTTCGTCTCTTTCCTATCTATTTATATCAATTTTCCGTCATCTGTTTTTTGTTTCTTCTGTCATCCTCAAAACTGTTTTTACACTCCATAATATACGAATCCCATTCAAGTAAATTAGCGAACTTTATTTATAAACACTTTAAACGTTTCAGTACATTTTATACTTTTATCAAGTTTTAACTTTAATCGTGTTATTATTTAAGTTAAAACCTGATGACAGTATAAAAAGGAACTGAAACGTCGTTGGTATATTGAATAAAACATTTTAAAATGTGTTTAAATGCAGTTCGTTAATTTATTTAATCTATATTACTAACCAGTCATTTATTTTTCGTTCGAGTTATCCAAGACACAAAGCGATTAAAAAACATACATGCAAAAATATTTCAACCAATGCAAGGAAAATCTCATCACTAGCTTGTCTCTCTTGTTTCCATAATAAAGATAGCTTCATATATTTATTTCGCAATTTTTATTCATTCATTTCTATATATTCAATTGGTAATGTTGTCCTGTTGAATTTAAAGTAGCTGTAATAGTGGATTAGTGTATCTTTCTATTTTTCCATACGTCTTGATACTGCGCTCTTTTACGAGATGTGTGTATGTATTTATTTCATCTACAAATGGGCAGTTTGCTCGGTGGTAGTGCATGAAATTACAATTTAATTACAAATTAAATAAGGGAAGTTACAGTAAAGGAAAATAGAGTAAATTAATATAATTATTTTAAAATATAAGCTAGGTTTAGGAACATTATTTCAACTATAAATTCATGTATATAACACTAGCTGGGTACCCGGAGTTGCCCGGGTACTTATTCATATAAAGCCGAAAAAGGATTTTGATTCTATATTAATCTTTAGTCAAGATGTAATTTAACCGAAAATCTAAATATTCCTAGTTCCGTACATACTTTCGACCGATAGTGCATTAATTGAACAGTTATAAAATACATTGAATTTTATTGCATCAATCCAAACAAAAATTCCGTACGTTATACAACTCTTATTACCTCCTTAAATATTATACATTATAATATACAGGAGACATATATGACCAGCAATCGAGAATGAAATTTTATAAATCTTAATCGACATTCATTTGAAACGCAGAATGTAAACAAATGGACTCCATATTGGCGTTATTAAAGATGGCGACAATAATTATTTTTCCAATTAATTTTGCGCAAGGATGATAAAGTATTTCTTATTGTTCTTTATTATCATTCGACGGAGTATTACTCAATAAAATTATACTTTTTAATCAATCAAAATATTTCTGTTTCATTTCATTACGAAATACGGAACTATTTCCTGTGATGTGTAGTATAGGTTCGTATTAACATCTCACTCTCGTGAGTCCCTGTGCTGTGACGTCACGAAAGCTGCGCGCGATAACTCGTTCGCAAATATTCGCATTTGCTCGTAAATTATATCAACTACAATTCTTTCCACCTTTATACTAGGGGTTTCTCACCCCCACAGTACCGGTTCTCGATTTTGGCAGAATATATATACCAATTTGTGTTGCATTCTGTCCACACATAAAAATTTGTATAGAAATTAACGTAAATACATACATACAAATATACATCCTTTTTTAATATATAGATTATATTAATTACAGGTTAATTTTGAAAAATTAAAAAAGGAATTAATATTGTATTGGCCTGAAAAGACATCTGAAAATATAAATTAACTATTTATCATGCAATTAACTATTTATCTATCTGCGGAGATACAATTTTTCTTTTTAGTTTATAACTAGAGTACCGATCCCTGTGTGACTCCCGATGATACTGAACCGACTTCCGAAGTTTCCTTCCTGACTTTAACATTTTGTAGCCTTTTTATAAAAATTACTAGCTAGGTGCCCGGCGTTGCTCGTGTACTTATTTATATAAACTCGAAAAAGTATTTAATTGATTACTTAAATATATTCCTTGAGTATTTCAGGATATAATCGTCACTCAGTCTTCATACATTACGAAATATTACATTGATGAAATTGTTAGCTAGACTCACAACTAATACAGCGCGAAAATTAACTTACATTTTCCCCAAGGATGGTAAAGTAATTGGTATTCTTCTTTATTATCATTCGATGGAATATTGCTGCATAAAATTATACTTTTTATTTAAAGAAAATATTTCTGCTTTATTTAATTCCTAATAATCTCCTTCGTTCGTTGCGTAGTAACGTCTTTCTCTCGCCTGACGTCATTGTCTCTTGGCGCGCAGTAAATTAATATTTAATGATCACGGTTTTTAATTATAATTCTTTCCACATGTATACTTTATATTAAATAAAAATATTTCTGCTTTATTTCATTACGAAATACAGAACTCTATTTAGGATGCGTCAATGTCTTGAAAACTTATGACGTCATCGTCTCGCGCAGTAATTTAACACTAATTCGTAACTTATTTCAATTATAATTATTTCCACGTTTATTCTAGGGGTTTCTCACCACCACAGTACCGGTTCTCGATTTTGGCAGAATACGTATACCAATTTTTGTTGCATTCTGTCCACGCGATAAAATTTGTATAAAGAACAACGTAAATACAAACATACATACATACAAATATACTGCCTTTTTTATTATATAGATTGCAGCCATCTAACCTTTTGGATCAAGATGTCGTGAGGAACTACATCGAAAACCTTTTCAAAGGCAATCCTGGATCCAGGATATGACAAAGTCAATTTTGAATGGTAACATCTGGGACATCTGTCATGGATCTCAGTACTTTTGATTGGCCTCTTTGAATAATGATTTTCTGGCACTTTTCTCGAGCTCGATGTCATACGTCCACACTGGTTTCAATATAGATTTGTAAACTAGTATCTTATTTTAGTGAGATTTTCTACCTATTAGCCAATGCAACTCCATGCATTTTATATCTGACTCCAATCAATTCTCTAGTTACTGGTTTATCGCGTATTTCACTCTCCTTGGCTGCATTTTTTACCCTCTTCTAGCTTCTCCAATTAGCTTTCTCCAAAGCACAAAGGAAAATAAATTACGTCTATGATACAAGGTTAAGAGTTTTAATTTTTTGCACGTATTCTTTCAAGTTCTCTGCGAAGAATTTTTAAGTCATGCTCAAATACAAATGTTGCGAGGATAAATAAACACATGTTGGAAATTACAAGAACCAGGTAGAGTGTAGGCGTTGCGTGAGAAATTCGCCGAGCACTGTGTAGGTGGTATTCAGAGTGCAAGGTCACGATTGCGTCTGCCCGAAACAACGCCTCGTAAGGGACCCACACACGTACAACCCGTCTTCGGACTGTAGACTACAAACACGGCTTAAAAATCTGTCTGTGGCCGGTTTAGACCAATACCGAAGCTCACACTCAACAGATCGTCTGAGAGAACGGTTCCAATTCGTTAGATTACAAGCGAGAATCTCCCGTCAGGTTAAAACGATTTAAGACTGGCAAGTAACTGGACCACGGACCACAGTTCACAGTCATGCAATTACAGAGGCAACATTTGTACTCGTTGAAGATTAAATTTGACGTCTGCGGATGACAGATGGAAGCTCCAGTAAATTATTAATACTGATGAAACAGTGATCGTGACGTCCATAGGAGACGTTGTCGAGAAAAAGTATTCACAATTCAACTTGCGAAATTAAAAAATAAATTCTGATGCAAGAAAGAATTATTTGGCCGCTCAAAACTCAAAGAATGAAGAATTTGTACTCCAGTCCTCAGTATCTGTGAACAACTGGCTCCCTAAAATATCTAACTGTGTTTAAATAACATTTTATTTTAACGCATGGCTTTATTTATAATAAGATACATTTAAAGACCAAATAACAGAGTTTTTATATTTAAAAAATATCATATGATGGAAATATTAATACATACAGCGAATATCAGGAGCAATACTTGAAACTATGAAGCACCAAGGCCAGCCAGACAAGAATCGCCTTAGATTGAATGAGTCACGTATTCACAACAGCCTTCCGACACATGTAAGAAACATCAACGAATATAATGCATCCGTAAAAACAGATAAACGTTTCCTGATTTACAGTGCATTTCATTCCAGTTGAGAATTCACGAATGGGTCAACGGTGAAAGTTTTTAGCCAACAAAATTTCTCAAAATAAAACGTTTTCATAGAATCATTAGAAGGTTGTTTATGTATAGGCATTTGATTTCCCAGTTCCTGTCCTTTATATTCGCATCCTAATTGTCGACATCCACAATATCCCGACTGCGACAATAGATGAAAGTGATTACAGGTGATCTGTGGTAACTTACCGAAGATTCGCATATTACGAAATATTTAGAATACATTTTACATTTTTTTTAAATCATATTTACATATTAATATTTCTCATTTATATACTACAAATACACATTGGTGCATCAAGTTTCCTCCTTCTCGTGCTAAAATTTCCTATTTACCTCTCAATTTTTCACATTTGTCTATCAAATTTTCTCTTAAATGTATTTTCTATTGTACATAGTTTCTCATTGTTGCATTAAATGATCCATTAGCCTGTGAACCATACACAATTACTCTTTGTAACATTGACTTAATCATTCTTATACAAACGCAATCAAAAACTTTAGAATTCTCCAAAATTAAGGCTATTGGCTATATTAAACGATTAAGGAACGAAAATTTACGATTATCAATGTTATTTTCGGCATCTACATTTTCCGGTGAATTTACGATATTTCGAGAATGTTAGTTTGTACAGGTTTTCTCTATCGTCACTTATTTTGCTTCCTATAACGCTTTAAGAAAACAGTACCTACTTTAAATTATGAACATAATCTCTTTCCAATCATAACCATGAATTGACCCCGTTATGTATGTTCTGCTGTCGGTGGATAATCTTCTAGTATTTTTCAGTATAGAATCTAGCATACGCCATAAAATTTTATGAACAAACGACGTACTAAAATGTGAAACTGCTTCATGAAATGCTTGTAGTTTTCATAATTCGTATATTTCAAATTATTTCTTGAAGTCAACAGCTGAGACTTCCCTTTCCTGCAATTTTAATTGCCATATTCCAAGAATTATTCTTTACATGTGGACCTCACGGCTGTATAAAGTTGAACGAATATCATATAATCTTTCTATATAATAAAAAAGGACGTATATTTGTATGTATGTATTTACGTTAATCTTTATACAAATTTTAACGCGTGGGCAGATTGCAACGAAACTTTGTTCACATATTCTTCAAAACCCGAGAAACGGTACTGTGGGGGTGAGAAACCCCTAGCATAAATATGGAAAGAATTATAAATTAAAAATGTGATCATTTTAAGTTAAAATACTGCGCGCAAAGAGACAGTGACGTCACGCGAGAGAGAGAGACGTTACTACGCGACGAACAAAGGAAATAGTTCCTTTTTTCCGTAATGAAATAAAGCAGAAATATTTTCATTGAATAAAAAAGTATAATTTTATCCAGAAATACTCCATCGAATGTTAATAAAAAATCATATGAAATACTTTACGATCCTTGCCGAAAATGTAAGTTTATTTTCGTGCCATATTAGTGAAGTCCAATGTGGCGACCTTTTGTTTACATTATGAATCTAGCTAACAATTTAATACTTCGTAATGTCTGAAGACTGAGGGACAATTACGTCCTGCAATACTCGAGGAGTATTTTTAAGTATTCTATTCGTAAAGAAATTCGGAGGTATGATTGTTGCTATTGATGTAATAATATTCAATGCATTTTGTAGCTCTTCAATTAATGCAGTATCGGTCGAAAGTATGTACGGAACTAGAAACATTTAGATTTAGGTTAAATAACTTATTGACTAAAGATTATTATAGAATTAAATATTTTTCCGGGTTTATATAAATAAGTACACGGGCAACGACGGGCACCGAGCTAGTATTTTCTAACATATTCTAATGGAGAATGCCTCGAAGCCACCGCATAATATGTCGATTAACATTTAGTGCTTCTCATAAAGGCCCCAGCAATAGCTACATACGCATAAGAAATGCCTAGTTGTTATTGCATAGTGCAATCCGCTAAGTGATGGTCGAGACAGACTGCGGAGGCTGCGTCGTGTAGTGCAATCCGTGAGTAAGAGATGGTCCAACCAGACTTGGGACCGAAGGCCTGTCCTTATTTAGAAGCTGCCGAAACCGCAGTGCTGTCTGCATCCGTAAGAAACGCGGCGCTTCGGCTGTGTGCCAGTTTGCTAGCTCATGAAATATTCATTCTAAACTTCTACACGTGTCACACCAGCCGTCATCTATCGCCATTAAGAGATTCGCAGTTTTACGCTTTTCAAACAAAACGACAGTTATGTTGACTCGTCAATACATTTCATTTCTGAACGCCGAGAGCAGATAACATCCATTTGCTTGCTGTTTCAAATTAATTGCACATTTTAGAGTGGGTATTCTATACACGTTCTAGAGGATTTAGACGGTGAGATCGGTAATGTAAATGCCTCCGTCAAGTACACTTACATTCCAGTACTTCAACGTTGACGAAAAATATCGGTCATTAACTCAAAACCTGAGTATTTTTTCTTCGGAGAAGGAATTTCACCAATACCCACCAACGTCCATCTGTAATTTGTGTACCCACCTCAATCACGATTATATTATATATATATATATATCACTGTGATCAAAAAGTAAGGTGAAATTGTCATTTAAAATTCCCGGGTATTAGGAAGGCAGGTAAATTTTTTTTCCTAGGTTGGTAGGACTGTCTATAATATTTGCAAGCGTCTGTTTGTTAAAAGGTTTAGTTATCTCCGAGTTACACGTGTTTTTGTAAACATACAAAAGTGAATTTATCGTTTTTTGCAATGGGTGATTTTGTTGAGCAAAGAACTTGCGTCAAATTTTGTTTGCGGAACGAATATTCTTATGCGGACACGTTGAAAATGTTGCGGAAGGTCTTTGGTGATCAAACTATAGAACAAAAAAAACGTTTATAAGTGGTACAACGAGTTCAAAGAGGGCCGAGAACGCGTTGAAGACGAACCGCGCTCTGGACGACCATCAACGTCTACCGACGAGGGCCACGTCCAAAAGAATCAAAGATTTGGTGCTTGAAAATCGTCGATGGACAATTAGAGATCTCGCTGATAGTGTTGGAGTATCATTTGGCTCAGCCCAAACCATTTTGAAGAATGTTTTGTGTCTCAAACGCGTCAAGTCTCGATTGGTGCCAAAATCGTTCAATTTTTTGGAAAAAAAAAAAGCGTCGCGTTGATGTGTGTGAAACTTTGCTGTCTGACTATCAGGACCACTTGAAATGCATCATTACTGGAGACGAGACTTGGATTTACGCATACGACCCTGAAACCACCGACCAATCCAGCGAATATCGTGCAAAAGGTGAAGCAAGACCGAAAAGACCACGGCAAAGTCGATCGAAAATCAAGGTCATGTTGACAGTTTTCTTCGATTATCGTGGTGTGGTGCACTATGAATTCCTTCCGTCGATCCAAACTGTCAACAAAGAATATTATTTGAGCGTTATGCGTTGTTTGCGTGAAGCTATTCGTCTGAAACGGCCGGAATTATGGGCGAACAACTCTTGGTTCCTTCATCACGATAATGCACCATGTCATATTGCATTGGTTCTTTCTGACTTTTTTGCCAAAAACTCAACTCATGTCGTTCCGCAACCACAGTATTCGCCTGATTTGGCTCCGTGCGACTTCTGGCTATTCAGCAAACTCTAAAGGCCGATGCGGGGACGCCGTTTTGACACGATTGAGGAGATAAAAACCGAATCAAAGAAGGTCTTAAAGGCTATACCGGTAAAAGACTATTCCGACTGTTTCGAGGACTGGAAAAAGCGTTGGAAAAAGTGCGTTTTATCGGACGAGGATAACTTTGAAAGGGATGAAATTGAATTGAAGAATAAATAAAGAATTTATATTTTATAAATAAATTCACCTTAATTTTTGTTCACAGTGGTATATTCCTGAGATAAGTCTGTTGCACCAATTATCGACGATGTTATGTACCTCCTCCATAGTTTTCCCACACCAAAAATTGTATATGCATCTCGGCGACCGTTGAAAACTTCGGCGTCCTAATGATCTTAACAACAGTAGACTTAAGATAAGTTTTAAATGAAATATTATGGTTTTATTTCACCTTTATAAGTGATATTTGGGCGAGAAGCCATGTATAATGTATTAAATTTAGGTGATTTGTCAAAATAATACGAATTCACTGTTTGTTGTGTCTATTTCAGGGTTTGATTTTCGTGTATTCTTATGTCATTGTAATTCTATGAGACTGTTACTTCACTTTTAATTCTTAAAATGAATCAGTTCACCCAGACGTAGGTAATTGTCACTCCCATCCTCAGCGCCATAATATTAGCACAACCAGTCCGGCGGTATTGAGCCAGAAAAATGGGTATATTTTCGGCCATTGTCAATGGTTTTTAAAACCAGATCAAGACTTCGATATATAATTAAATTTCCTAAAACTTTTATTCTATGACAAATTACTTTCCTGCCGATCATATTCGAGAAATATGATAAACTGGAATTTTTTTTTTACGAAAGTGAAGGAAAATTTAAAACGACGAACGATTTCTACCACTTGGTTCGACCATATTTCGTTCTCGAGTACACCATTCGAAACGAATTTTTATGCTCTACAATTTATTACTGAACATTATTTTGAACGCTTCATGCTTTTGCTATTAGCGAAAAACTGAAAAGAGGTGCAAAATGTTGTGGGCCACAGAAACTTTTCCCGAGGCCTTTCGAATTGGAAAACTTAGTTTTTCATTAATATCCACAAACATATACAAGTTGGAAATAATAAATACCCGACCTCTTTTTTTTTTGGACTCGGCTATCTGGACGTATCCCGAATTGTCGTAACCGGATTGGCAGAAGCACATTTAATTAATTATTTAATATATATAATGGTATTTGTAACTTCATTCCGCCCTGGACCCATTTATTTAATTCAAACATTTTGCGTTAATTAT
This sequence comes from Zhengitettix transpicula, assembly GCA_037074705.1. Classification (NCBI taxonomy): domain Eukaryota; kingdom Metazoa; phylum Arthropoda; class Insecta; order Orthoptera; family Tetrigidae; genus Zhengitettix; species Zhengitettix transpicula. The sequence goes on from CM073595.1 coordinate 10,760,019, forward strand.
TTTGTTGAGTAACTGTTGTAGTATATAAATAAATGTTAGTAGCAGGACTCTGTATAGGATCCTCACCTCGTCACCCTGATTCTGGATTTGTCTGTTTTCACAAATCATTCAAGAAAATTCTGGAACAATGTATTTAATTATCCCATAACACCATAGGAAACTAAGCATATGATTGGAGTGGAACCGGCAGATTAGTAAACTGTCAAAGTATAAATTTATAACAAGTGTGACAGTCACCTCACTGACAATGACCCTCCAACGATTATATAAAAGTGAACAAAGACTTTACATACCACTCGTGTCATAGGAAATATGGCTTCGTATACGTTCATTTATGATTATCTGTTCACTGTATTTTGACATATATATCGGTGGAATCGATTTCTCATGTCGATCACAAGGTTTAATATCAAAGTAGCTCGATTCACCTACTCCTGCGTCGAATTCCTCTAGAGTCCACTTCGTTATAGTCATAAGGCTACGGCCGTGAAAGCTATTTTTTTGTTGCCAACCACAATGCTTCAAATGGGGTTAAGTGGTCATTGTACTTTGCCTAATCAGCACGAATTCTCTTCGGTATTCAACCAACAGAATTCCCTTGTATAATATTAGCACAAAAAAATGACCCCGCATCAACGAAGACTCTGAAAAAATTCTGAACATCTACGAATATCATTCCCAAATACAACAAGAAAATGACAATTTGGTGACAATTGCAGTTGATGTTCCTTTGTGTAATGGATATTAATCTAGCATCACAATTTCTCAATTCCTGTAGTTTCATACCACCTGGGTGCCCGTAACGGTTAGGGTTACTAAAAATGTGTATACGGTGTCTTTTTGATAGGACGGGGTTTGGTCTACCTATTTTTTCGACAAATTTTATATGATTTTCAGTATCAAGTTTTTTGATTCGATACTTTTGGATTCTATCTTCTAAGATAATCTCTCGCTTACTCTTGACAACCTTCCAATGCATGTCCGCAAAAAGTAAATTGAGCTGTCTCCTTTATGACATCAGAGAAAAGAAGCAACCCGTAACACAGCTGCTAGATTCCAGAGCAAGTACGGAAACAAACGTTATTTACCGAAAAAATTTGGTTGATGTAAGGTCATTTTTCTTTAATCTACAGAGTTTGAGTCAGTGATTACGCGGAGCAGTGTTGGACGTTATCCTCCCTTTAGGAAGAAACCGTCTGGTGTTCGTATCGAAAGATCCGAGAAACAAGGACAGTAATTGTTTTGCTTTCTACACATTTCAGTTGATTCTCTCAATAGTCGTCCAGATTACAAAATATTATATATATATATATATATATATATATATATAATTACTCATATGTTACATAATCTAAGTGTTAGACTTAGGGACTCTGTTTCAGATTACCTTGTTGAATGTCTCTGTTGTGATAGCGGCACCACTGGTTGATTTCAGAGGAAATAAGACAGTGTAATATAATAGTCTACACGTGCCCTCTTATCATAACGTCTCTTCAGCATAGCGGACCTAAGAGGGCGCAGCTGCAAGAACGCTGATGCAGTTAAAGACATCACTTTAGATATAGTGAGTAACGATACGCACAACAACAACATAAATCTTCACCCCTTCCGCCTAGGCAGCTGTGAAAACGCTGCGTCTAATGAAGTCAGCATTTTAAGTGCCTTATGCAGACATGCACACGGCAGCAGAAATCATTCTCTCTGTAAGAGTTCTCATTGGAGACTTAAAATCATCAGGGAGGGGGAAAGGAGTCTTAGAATTGTTCAGAGCTTCTTGGGAACGACAGTCGTGGGGTTGAGACGTATTTTAAAAGAAAATCAGAACAAAATTCATGGGACTCTTCATCAGAAAAGCTACACAATTCTATATTCCTCCAACAACTTTATTTTTCTAAAGGGAATAAGTGAAGAACCGTATGAATGTTACATTAAAACCCGCTGACTTAGATGAGTCACGATTGCGGCAAATTCTGTGACAGATGGTAACAATTCGGTTATCGCCTTGATGACCGCTGTAGTGTGCAGCAGATATGTTTTCGGGTCAGATTAGTGTCCTGAGCCGGTGATACGACTTCCCCTTACGCAGACTCGCCTAGAGCTTGACCGCATTAGATCTTTGTGGTGACTTTATTCCGAGCTATCTGCCTCAACCGCATCTCGACTACAGCTATATCGGGTGAAGAATTTATAGCTATCTCGTCCGCTTAAGGAATTCTCAAGAAAATAACGTAGGCTTTTCTGCGGAATAGTATTCTTTCTTCGCCCAGAAACTACGGCGACGTCAACCATCTTAATAAGTCCTGAGCGCGGTTGGAAACCGGAGACTTCTCAATCAGCTATCTTGAACGAAATATCGACCAACAAGCTGTAAACGTAACAGGAAAAGCCAATGTCGAATAACGATTGCAAACCATGAAAAGACTGAAATTTTGTGTGTAACCTCAACCTATTTAAATTCTTAAATGTAAATACTGTAAATGAATTTTGTCCAAGAAATTGGAGTTCAGAAAAATATTCAATGATTCTCGTAAGAACACTGACCACCTCATTTGTTAACCAAAGCTTACTTGTTAGCAGCCAGTTCACGTTTATCAAACATTAAACCAAGCGTGGGACTCGTGACGAGTATTGTCAGTGAACAACACGGTTAATGACCACGAAAAATTGTGAGACAGGCTTTGAACAATACCGCTGCTCGAGAATTTTTTTTTTTTTGCATAATCGGTGTACCTACCGTTATAATGCTTCTGAATATTCAAGATTAAAATTTCAAGACGTGTTTAGAATGCAAACATACTGAACCTTTCCAGAATCTGGAATGCGTTCATGAAACTGAATTCATTATAATTTCAAATAATGCAGTATAAAAATCGGAAAATGAATTTTATATCATGTAATCAGCAAATCTTCCAGACAAAATATACGTAAGAGAGATTTCCAAAACACTTATATCATTATGGCTTTTAAGACCACTTGTTAAAAAAAATCATATGCACTTTCACTTTCAAAATAAATATAATATACGGCTCGAAAAAACCAAAAGGTTGAGATTTAACGGAGACTTCTAGAGATTTTTTCTTAGGAAAGGAGAAATTGAGGCACTCTTGGATACAGCAAACAACACAAAAAAAAACAAATGTAGTTTACAAGATTTTTCATTAAATGTTCTCAATCCTGGAGCTAACAACAAAACATAATTGATTTTTCTTTTAGGGCAACAGGCTACATGAGGGTAATCCACGTAGGGCAACTCCCCTTTAATAGTATAGGAAGGGATTTGAAAGGGGGGATGCGGAAGGGTAGAGGAAGGTAGCCAAGGGTTGACTAGGGCCCCCGGGCTATGTTTTAAGGATCCTACCCGGCATTCGCCTAAAGAAATGCAGGGAAAACCCTAGAAAAACCTGCACCAGGTAGGTCGGGCATTGGGTACTTGTCCCACGCCCTTCCGATAGCGGGAGAGGAGTTTGCTGTGGGGACGCAGCATTACCTTCTCCGTGCCTCGACCAGTTTAGGAGGCAGCTGGCCGACTATTCCAATGGGAATAGCGGACTACTCTTACCGTATGCCCAAGGTCTGTGACCCCGGAACATACACCTCGCAGAACAGGCCGAGGTGCCTCGGCTTGTGGGAACCTTAGTTCGTCAATGCCTACAATTTAAGGAAATCTGTTTCCCAATCAACTGTTAGTGAGTCGGAAATGCCTCATCCATAGTCAATAGAACACATTCCTGCATCAAACTATTTTCTCCACCAAGGGTCTCATAATACCCGGTCATTATCCTTAACCAAATTCTAGCCCTCGCCCTCAGTGTAAATGAGTAAAGTCCTATGTCACCGTTCACAGACAATGGAAGACGAAAAAAATCTCGAACAATTTTTTTTTTACACAAAGAAACTTTAAAGTGAGTCATTCTTAATCAAAGTATGATAAAAGTCAAGGAAACATTAAGTCAGCAGATGATACAACCTGGCGGAAGTTGACATCCTTAAGCTCATGGTTATTTTAGTCTGGTCGTACCGGGATTTGTCGTAAAAATATTAATGCGTTACTGGAATGTCTCACATTTATCAACGAATAGCCGGGTATGGATTTACATTAGCCCTCAAAATTATTTAATTCGGTACTAATCACTTGTTCAACACGTGATTTAACCGGCATCGAGAGCGGTACTTTTTTGAACAATTATATCTTCACGCCTTCATGCCGACACAATGTTCATTTCATCATAACCGATATGGTGACTCACTGTAAATTAATCGAGTAAAATAAAATACATTCTTAAGTGTCCGAAGAAATTCATAAGTTTGAAAATCCCAACTAATCTTCTGATTATAAAAATACTAAAACTTAATCTTTTAATTTCGTTTCATATAGACACCAGCCCCTTGTCGAGGAATAAAAAATAGTTTCTTCAAACACGTCTATTTAACAATAAGCTTCTTACAGGCTTCTAATCCCAAATCGCAAAACTGAAACTACAAATGTCTTTTCAATCGAATTTTTTTTAAAAGAATCGTACGATGTACCACGACAGAAGAAGTTTTTTCCCCCCAAAAAAAATAATTATTAATTCACGATTATGGTAATCTGTAGTAGATTAGTGTGTGTTGTCGTTACAATTAACAAGAAGGTTCTGAGAAGCGTGTGACTCAAGTGTTGACACTTCTTCAGAGAACTGCAAACTTGGTGGGACAAATCCTAAAAACAACTACTAACACCATGATGTCATCAATAGAATAAGAAGAAATAGTCACGTGCCGTAAACATTGAAGTGGTGTATAATAGAACACATAAAGTGATGAGAATAGGTACGATTGAATATGTAAGACCATTACGACCCATCGTTACAATGGCGATGCACACTATCCAGCATAAGAATGTGTTATGCAAGTTCTATTACAATAACCAAAACTCAACTGGAAAAACTCAGTGTCGATCAAGTGTAATCGTGAGATTGTATTTTGACTTAGTGATACAAATTTGTACCCACTCAACGAATTCGTAATTAACATCTGGTTTTGCGCCAAGGTGAAAAAGTCAAATTGCAATTCGGGTTGCGTATGTTTGAAGGTTCTTCCCTTCATTCGAGATGTAAAAATAACATTCAATATTAAGTCAAAAAACAGATCACAGATGTCAATTATAATCCTTCTGAATGAAACGAAGTTTTATTGAAAATGTTCTGATGAAACTGGTTGAGACATTGTTCGGGTATTCCGTTTGTATGTGTATTAGACCCGTTACACACTCGGCGATTATTAACGCGGGAATAATTTATCGCTGAAGCCGCAACCACAGTACTCCATTGAAGTGAATGACACCTTGCACACTGGTCGGTAAATAGAGGCGATAAAATTGTCGCGGAAGACAGCTTGAACTGTCACTCAACCCCCCCTATCGCTCAGCGATAAATTGAACGCCTATTACAACTAGTGGCCTACATAACCGAAGCATGTTTGCACACAGGGCGTTTTTCCTATCGGTGAAGTAATTTTTATTCTTGATATGAATTTTCGTATGGAAAGGTTTTTTTTTGCCATCTTATCTTCAGTGTCTTTTGTTTTTGCATATTTCGAATATGAATAATTTGGGTGACATCATAGATAATGAAATACTTATTTCATTAATTCAAGAAAGACCTGTGTTATGGGATAAAATCCTTAACATATTTCGCGTCATCCTGCCTAAACTCTTTAAACAGCGGAAAGAAAGCTCCAACCTCCTCGCTTGTTTCATTACTGGGATGAACCTAAATTAGTCGATTTTTTCTTCTCATTATCATTCGACGACGAAGTATCAGTAATGCCAGAATCTTCTCTCTGTTCATTTTGAACTACACTGTTCACAGCACTCTCAACTGAAAATCGTACAACGGAAAATTTATCGCAGAGATAATAATCGCTGCGTGTGTTAAGTCTCCCGATATCTTTGAAAGGTGACGATAATTTACCGACGAGATAAAAATCGCCGAGTGTGTAACGGGCCTTTGAGAACAATCAGGCAGTGAAATAAAATTAAAGTGAAAGAAGTGGTGAAAGCTGAGAAAAGGAAAACTTTTCAAACATTAAAAACTCTGTGGGTTAAGAATCAGAGCTGGAGCACACATGTACGACGACTCCAATGAAACCTACGAAATTTTGTTGCTCATAGCAACTGACCGAGGAAATGTAGGACTGGACTTTGAATTTGTAAGATCGGGGAGAAAGTGAACGGGACTTGATTCTTCAACGGGAAAAGGTGCGGGGGTGGGGGAGTAAACCGTTTTAACCGGAACAAATTAACAAATGTCCTGGAAGGTTAAAATCTGGCTGAGGGACTGCCCACGCTAAAAAGAAATCTCACGATATTATACTGACGTTACCCGATTGATGAGTGCAAAATATCTGGTATATTGCTTAAATGATATAAACGATACGAATTTAATGAGACAATTTATATTATATATATATATATATATACTGTAGGCTACAAATCCTAGGAAGTATATGAAATCTAAATAAGTTTTAAGAGCGAAAACATACAGAATCTAGATTATCTCTTAACAGACTGTATGATGGTATTGTTTCTTTTAAAGCACAAAGGATTTTTTTTTCCTTTGGGGAGAAGGGAGCTGTACGATTTGCGATTTCAAGAGATAATTGCACAGGTGCCAGAAAATAAATAGGTTGCCGTCAGAGCACAAGTTCTGCATAAGGGATATATGAAAGCATCTCCAACGTAACACCAAAAACAAGACGCTTATACCGGGTGAGAATTATAGGACAAACACTTTCAAACAGATGTGGTCACTGGCTTACACATTAAAGGTACGACTCTTCATTGTATATACGAGTATATAAATAAAATAATTGCTATGTGCCCGAATATAACGCGGGAAAACCAGGTTATAACGAGCAAACGTCTCGAGCTTCGAAAACTCCTTTGGGACGGCTACGGCCAGGCGAATTTATTTGCAATAAATCAGCCCTGCCAGTACCTGTGTACAGTAACTGATTTATTGCGGGCAATTCCAGAACATTTCGATGGATAATTTTACCGAGTTGCGTTTCGCCCTGCCTTTCATAAGACTGAGACTGCAAAAATTTCTTCAGTTAAAATTCTTTGGACATTGAGTAAACAAAGCGCACGTGTCTTTCGATCAGTTAAAAGATTGAAATCATAAGGAAAATTCGACCGCTGCGTTAAAAATGTTGACCTGTGCAAACATTTGTATTGTCATGGTCTCGACGTTACTGAAGAATAAACCGTAGTGAGTGAAGAGATGTTAATTTATTGACGCAGACGGACTTAACTTGAACCCACAGAATAATAAGTCACCGAGTGGACGGTGATTTGGTAGCTGAAACGTGGATATTAAGATGATAGGAATGTCCAACTAAATGAAAGCATCTCAACGTGAACAGTGTCAAAGATTGTTCAGTCGGAATTATGTCAAGACGTTAAAAGCTTAAGTAATGGAGACTACACCATGAATAATAGATTGTAATGGCTGGTAATAATTCATACTTACAGTTCCTTGTATTGATTACATACATATGAAATCATGCACGAGTGCGTTGGTTTAACGAAGATCCTCCCTGACGTTTCTAGTCGTGATCCAGCAACCGCTGGATTGTGATTGATAGGTACATTTCTTGTGTTCCGTTATCTGATATTAGGTGATAATCGAACGGGGTAAAGAGATTGAGAAATTAAATCAAATAATATAGCTTAGTTCATTCCAACCTCTGAGAAACGAAGACGAACAGAAATACGGATCATCTGTCCACCATTCTTTACTGTCTCGCCAAACGGTAATTTTTCACTCTCATTGTCCCCTTCTCAAAAACTGCAAAAGAACTTCGGTTAAATATTATCTCTAAATTAAACCTAGCATTGCCATTAATTTTCAAATTCAAATTGACGATCCCCTAAATGCCGGAGAGTGTAACACCAGCTACCAGAAATCTTACGCTCATTGATAAACAGGTATTTATGTACACAAAAACAAATGCTTATAAACTTGTACATTAATTTTTATAAAAATTATTACCAACTGTTCGACTCACATTACAGATTTAAGATACGTATTCATTTCCTTGCATAATTTATTACATTCGGTTGCCTCCACTGTATTTTATTATTCTCTTTATCTCGTCAAAGTAATGGCTGTCCTCATACTTGATTAACATCTCGTGGATTTAATTACATCTCTCTCTTGGTACATCAACATGTACTTCGTTTACTTTGCCCACTTATTCGTTCCGCTACGTTTGTAAGTCATTTCCGAAAGCTATACGGTGGGGAGGAGGCAAGAGAGAGAGAATAAGTATGCGTACTTAAATCCAGGTTCATAGGCACATAATCATTTTTTATGTTTGTTCATTCATTCAAAGAGACACGCGTACACGCACGTGCTTACTCTCGAATACGCATGCATGCATAAGACGGACCAAGGGAGGGTTGATTGTGACCATAAAAGTACGCTTACCCCTGCTCCTGCGCGACGCGGATGTTCCACCAGGGGATCTTGGAGGCGCGGGCACCCAGCACCAGCACCAGCAGAGGCAGAGCCAGAGGCAGCAACGTCCTCCACGGCGCCATGGCGGTCTGAGGCTGAGCGCGACCCGCAATCCCCACTCCGCCGCAAAGGTCAGCCCCACCTCGCCTAACCCAGATCGCGCAGCCACGCCGCTACCAATTCCATCGGACACCATCACCTACACAAACATTCGCGTACTGGTATATTGTTTAAGCACGAATGAATTTTTACGAAAAGAACGTTTAGACCGAACACGTGGCTAGCAATTAAGGTATGTAGGCGAACGACCCTTCTTCCGAGAAGTGAGATGCATTTCTTTCTCCGGAAAGCAGGTAACCCTAATTGATTTACATGAATATTGACAATCTATTAATTATTTTTTAGTCCTTGTTAATTTTGATTTGAAATTTGGGTATAATTATGTGTTAATATTGTATCAGTTATTTGAAGTGAGTGGTGATGTCTAATGTGGAGAATAAAAATTGGTGATAGAAGTCACTAGAGAATGAAAGTGAATTGAGGTTAAGGAAACATAAAGAGAGAGATTAAGAATATTGTGAAGTTGAGATATATTAGAAGTGAAATTCTAGATGAACTGTAAGAAATTATTCATACTGCAGATTCAATAAGCTGAGGTAACCATCTCTGGGCTGGGTTCAAATAAGTAGCTTCATGTCTGTAGGAATTTCAAATTCAAACTTATGCTCTCAACTGATTTAATCTATTTAACTTGTCTATAATAAATTGATTATTTGTTCTATATTTTACAAGATGAAGTGTAATGTCTGAAGAATACCTATTTTGATAAAACACACGTTTGTTATTAATATTCAATTTTTTTGATTCTGTACAGGTTAAATGTTGCGACAGAATTAAAAGGATTGTTGGACAATATTCTTTGCAAGCTAGTGTAAAACACTATTCTCTTTCCCTTTACATGTCAACTTCATTTCTTTCCTACTTTCTTACTGATATCACTATTTCATGTTATTTTCACTCCAATATTTTCACCCATCTGAAAACTTCAACTTTTGTTTCACAAAACAGGCAGTTGAATACCTTTTTATAATTTGTCAGCATTTAAAAGAGGAAAACTGTCAAATATACTAAAGTACCATTGACCAATTTGATCTAGTAAATAATTTACAGAATTATAAATTTGATCTTAGAGATGATAACCCAATATTAAGTTTCTTATACCGTATGTTTTAGTTCACAAATTTTATCATTAATTTATTTCCTTTCCTTGAAAATCAAGAGTATTAGAATGTTTCAAAAATGCTTATTTGCTTTAATTAGGGTGGTTATGTGTTCGGCATGACAGACATGACCGCTGGCCTGTTGTGGAAGAAGAAATTGATTCTGGTGATGATGGTGATAGCTTATCTATTTCTAGTAGCGAGTACCAACAACGATTCTATATTGCTGATGAAGACCCTCATGATGGCAGTGATGATGATGATGCTATGAGTTTCAATGTACCTTCATTATTCAATACTCAAAGTAAGTGCAATATTTGAAAACTTAAAAAGAACCAACTACATTTTTCTGAACATTGGCTTTCAAAATCAGATTACAAAAGCAGAGTTCCTTATTTCTGTCTTCAAATATGAGTGAAAGTAGATAATTTTGTACAAGTAAATCTTGGGTTTCATCCCTTAATATTTCCTGTCATTCACTCTTAGCATCCCCATAATTATCATAATCATCATGAAATATTCTTGCTGCCAAATTATATGTTCAAAGTTGTATTGAAAAGTGTCAGTGCTGCTCTACTGTTATAGGGAAACAGACACAGGCACCTCAGAGGCAAAAGTCACAAACATTGCCTCATTGGAGACCACCTCGTCATATACGCAGTTATAGTGAATGTAAACAACCTCCGATGATGTGGGAGGAAACGGATTTGAGGTCAGTTGATGAACAGTTATCACGTATACTACCATACTTCCATTTGAAAGGTCTCAGTCCAACCAATATCAAATTCGAGCTAGATTCTACTCTGGGGGAATCTACTCCTTCGTTTACAACGATAAAATATTGGGCGCCAAACAATAAACGAGCTGCCAAAACGAACAACACAGTGGTCAACCAAATTAAGTGACCACGCCAGAAATAGTGAAGAAAATCCATAAAATATTGGATGACCATGGACTGAAAGTGCTATACATCGCACATTGACAGAAAATTTGGACTTTGGAAAGCTATGACAGGATAGGTGCCGCGTTTGCTTACAATGGAAGAAAAACAGCGTCGTGAGGACGTTTCAATCGAGTCTTTGATGATGTTTCATAGCAATAAAGCAGAGTTTTTGCATCGATGAAACATTATCCATTAATACATCTTCATAGTGCTCATCTTCAACCGTATCGGAACAAATTTTACTATAGTTAGTTTTTATATTACAGTATCACCATATCTTTAGCTTTAAGATGATTGTATATAGTATTTTTGTACTTTTAAAAGATTTTCAAAGTATTGCTTCATCTATGCCATTTGCACTCTGATTTCTATTCTTGTCATTCCTCTTCAACGCTTGTTGTGTATGACTACTGATCATTAGTGCTCACATTTATCTGATTTCATTTAAAATGATACAGGATTTAACTAAACCTGTGCTCATGAAACCAGTGTAGCATCTATGACAATTTTGGCTTATAAAAATTGAGATTATGTGCAATTTATTTGTTCAAAATGTTGTTCAGAATAAAGAGGCAAAGAAAATAGCCTCCGTTCTGTGGCAGTTCTTGTATGTAGTGATAAGTTCTTGGCAAAAATTGTAACCAAAAGGAGACTCCTGGTAAAAATACTGAGTGTGGAATGCTGCCACCAAAAGTCACCGTTCTAAATTGTCATCAACAGGGAATATTTACTCTGATATGTCAAAACCCTTGCTGTTCGAAACAATTATAGCCAAATTTCAATTTATGGTGATTAGGGAGATATGTGGTTGATGTAAGGTTAGAGATAGAAGGCCAGTTAATAATGCCACTAAATAAAACATTTTAAAATTGGATGAGGGAGCAACTTTATTTTACAAAAAATATATAAAAATAATATAAATACATGATAATTATGATCACAGCGCCACCATGTTAATAAAAATTAAACAAAACAATCCCAACAAATATGATCTAAAATTAATCATTCAAGGTAAAAAAATAGTATAATGTAGAGTAACAATAATTATGGAGTAATGTTTTCTTTCCCACTTTTCGAAACTGTCATATGAGATAACCTTGGAAGTACCTGAAAAAAAATAAAAAATGTAAAATGTAAAGCAAGAAAAAATAATTTGCTGTATAAGTTAGTCTCTGCATTAATGCTTCAATAACCTGTACATCAGTGGCAGCTGGTAAATGTGTGCTATGGCACATAAATTAACTTAGAAAGAATTAATGTTTTTTAATTTTAAGAATCTTCACAATTGTGTATTAACTGTGTAAATTTCTGCTTTGATAGTGTGGAATGATGCCACCTTGTGGTGCACTCACTCCCTCTAATGCAGCCAAGCTGGCTATATCTATGCTACCTGTGGCTGTAGCACATGATTTGTCTGCAATGAGACACGTGTTCAGTGTTCCCCCTGCACCATCCATAAATCTTAACAAACTGCATCTTTGTGCTATGGAACAGATCAAAACCAAAGCTTTGCCTTATGGTAACACCCAAATTAATACTTCATAGTTCATTAAAAAGGCAAGTATATAAAATTGGTCCTTTCTTTTCTCACTAAAACTAAATAACAGTAAGTATTAAATGTAATGCTTATATACTACCAACAAATATAAAATAAAATTTAGCAAAATTGACAAGACTGTTGTAGCATATATAACATATGCAAAATAAATATCTAGCTATTATTATAACATACAAATACATATGTAATTAAATTATAATACCTTCTGTAAATGTGTAGAATTTTTTGAACTTGGCACCTGTATTGCACCTATTTTTGAACTTTTTAGTAAAGGTTTAAAAACGGGAGACTTCTTCATTTCCTTCTTGACAGTCAGCACATTACTAGCCGATTGGACACGGCGAGGTGCTTTATGGTCTTTTTGAGTCTGTTTTGTTTCCTCAGCTTTTACATCTACTGATCTGGATCTTTCATGGAATGATTCCTGTATAGATTTCTTCACACCTGCAGATCCTATATTTCCATGTGACACAATACGCCTTAATTCTAAATGTTGCCTACCATCAGTTCCTAAAGAACTGTTTTGTGAGCTGAAAAATTCAATTACTTTTAACAGCATTAACTACAGAAAAGCTGAAAAGATTTCAAAAATATTAATCTTACAGCATTATATATATTTAGTGGCATTTTTATGGTTTGAAATGTTTGAAAATATTTATTTGAGGACTTGTACATGGTTGTTAATTGATTGAATGAAACTGATCTGTTTTAAGTAGTTAATTTTTGGAAATTGTTTTTTAACTTCGTTAATGTGTGGAGTATTCAGAAAACAGTTGATCAAATATATTGTAGGTCAAATAGAACACATACCTCTTTTCTACATGTTTGATTCTTACAGATCCAGAGATATTATTTGGTGATGGCACTTTCTTAGACTCCTGAAATTCAAATAAATATATTAATTTCACAGGGCAAACAAATTATGCAATATATCAAAAATGATTTTGAAAGTAAAAGCAGTGTGCTTCAACATACCATCTCTCTATTTTGAGACAATTTGTGTGCCTTAGTATTAGATGGTAAGGGATCTGGAAAAAAATGGAATAAAATGAGCATCCTGATACTATAAAAAAAATATTTAAAGCACATTGCACAGACGAACAAAAAAGAATGGCTTATATGCCAGATTGAGTTTGCTCAATTTGTTTAATTACATCATCCCATAAAAAATACAATGAAAATTCACGTTTCTACTTCAATTACCACAATAAATGTTTGTATTATGACACATTTAACATTGGATTGGTAGAAAAGAATGTGAAACTATTTAAAACTGGAAAAATATCGTTTATTTTAATGAAAGTACATAAAACTTAATTCATTGAGTAACAGTAAAAGAACATACTTGAGAAATTTAGAGACTGTGGTACAGGAGGACAATAAAAATCAACTGGAGGGACTAACAAGGAAATATTTCAGAGATCAGAAGACACTAGAGACAAATGCAAACCACCAGGAGACAAAATGTTGGCCACATCTTACACAATGACTATATTAGGACAGTAGCCAAGGAAGCTGCAAGATACAGTTGATGTCCTACATGTAGTACATAATGTGTTAAAAGATGCCAAGTAATGAAGAGAAGGGAAACAACAGAATGGAAATCATTAAACCATGATGAAACATTATCCATAAATACAATGTATACACGTGTATAATATGCAAAACACACAGTGAACAAATTTAATAAAATATTTAATATATATGTAAATAATGAATTTGGATGATAAAGGGAGTGCTAACCCCTAATTAACGGTCAAAGTTACCCAGCAGGAAAGATATATAAGATTTACAACCATGTTTAACTGTATATTCAAAAATATATTAGTTTGAGTGCTGCTAAATTTTTAAATCTGTATGAAATAAACTGAAGAAAGCTTAATATTTTTAATGTTTAATTCCATTTTATTTAGATGAAATTCAAGATAAGCATTACAATATCAAAATATGCGAGCAAATGCAGTTTAAAAATTGTAATATGTATTAATTTTTAATTAATTTAAAATATGTGAAAATAATAAAAGATTGAACTGAGAAACTATAACAGTAACAAATACTATTACCTTTCGTACTTTGAAGTTTCGTCATCTTGACTACTGGAATGATTGCTTTGAGGGGACCTTTCTTTAAGTCTTCTGAATGAGAAAATAAGCGCACAGGTTCCTTCTTCTGCTTTCTTGCCATTGGAGTAAGAGCGAAATATGGAGGAAGTATCTTTTTCTCATTTTTGGATGAAAACATTCCTTTAACATTTGATAAAGGTGTTGAATGCACAAATGCAGTATTCACACACTGTGTGTCTTCAGAATCCTTAAAGTTAAACATCAATACTTCAGAATCCTTAAAGTTAAACATCAATACTTCAGAATATAATTGGATAGTTAATCACATAATGTACAAGTCATTTTTCAAGAGTGGTACATTGACCAGTTCCATTACAATAAGACAAAATTAAACCAAGGAAGTTACTAGCAACAGATTTCTTTCTTCAACTTTTACTGTAATCTCAATTCCTCTACATATTTGGAGAAAAGTTGTTCAGTAAACCTTAATAGTTACATTTTGTTCCAGTTGATTAGATGTGTGTATGTACACTTCCGTATAATGACACCATTTCAAATCAATGAGCTAATAAATAACAAAAAGTCATTACTTCTTAATTCCATAAAAAAAAACATTCTTTTCAGGTTTAATTGTTAAAAATATATCAAATATGAAATTTAATTTAAAAAATTAATATTTCTCATATACTATTTTATATATATGGGACTCAAATTGCACCTGTGTTCCAATCTCATCATCACAGTCATCACTAGACATGCTTTGAGCACATTTCAATTCCCATGGAGCCTTAGTGGTCAGAATGTCTTCATCTTCAAATACTGAAAATCAGAACCAATAATGAATATGAACCTTCCTTAATAAATGTTAAACTTATTGTAAATACATGACTTTATCAAAGACATGTTACAAATGACAGTAGTTGTGTAAAATTGTTTGTGTACATATAGTAACATACATACATACATACATACATTCTTACATACTCACGTATATAAATATATGCACATGCTTCAAGAAAACACACACACACACACATACACACACACACACACACACACAATCAAGCATGCATACACACCCTTAGAGGTGCTAGCATTTGCTGCACATCGAAAAGTCTGGCTAGCCTGCACCAACTGAATCTGCAATGCAGACCACCACAGAAAGACACCTCACATGCAATATTTTTAAGCAATGAATTTATAAGTGAAGGTGATATATATATGAGACCCAAACAATTTGAGAATCTAAAAGTTGTCAGCAATTATAGAAGAAGGAAAATGAAAACTACAGATACAAAACTTGACAATTTGAAAAATTATACGAAGACCGCATTTAAATGTGGTGATAATTATGAATCAGGCAACACAACTCACTTTACCAATATAGTTTCAGCACATTGTGGAAATGAAAACTTACTAATAGGGAATTTAATTACATTTGGTCATCCATAAAATTTTGATCACTTTCAGTAAAAAACCATATTATTGGATGCCGTCAGAAGCAATGATTTCTATAAATCTCATCTGACAAAATCGGACACACCACATATGAACCATTGTTGTGCACCAGCCTGTCAGTTAAGAGTTAACTGAAAAGAACCAATGTCACATCAAGAACAACACAAAACAATACAAATTGGTTGAGGCACAAATTTCATAAATCAAGAGGTATCAGATCAGAATTGTTTTTCAACTGGACAGCAAAGCACAAAAAGATGTGATATTTGGTTTAAAAAAAAGTAAAAAATGGAAAAATCTTAAAGTAATTGTTTAAAATTAGATGACACAGATTTCTTAGACAATGAAGTTCCAGAAAGAATTAAGGCAGTCGCATTAAGAATTATATTTTAAAATAGATCTTCCATATCAACTAACAGTACAAATTTTATATTTAATTTACAAAACGTGAACAGAAACTTACATATACTGCTTCCCACCACAGAAGAACTTCTATTTATTGCCGAAGAAATCAAGTTGGCCTCAAAGAAGACTTCATCACTCATATCCGTCACCTTATAAAAGAAAGTCATTAATATTAATATTTCATAATTACAAAGTTTTAAAATCCACCAAACATAATCAACATTACTAACCTGAAAGAAAGTGTCAGTACCACTTGTTTTATGACTTTTGTTTAAACTTATTTGTTGAATTGCATTTCCTGAAAGTAAAAAAAAGTTCTTAATTAAACAAAACATGTTTGAAGGAAATAAGGCTAATGTGTCAGTCAAAATAACTGTCAGAATAGGAAAGAGATATGGATTAGTGTGTCTTACGGGAAAATGAAGAACATGAAATTATCAAACAGAATACGTAGTTCAAACTTGTGATGAAGTTGTCTTCCTAATTTAGAAGATTGACGGTCAGATCCACATGTTACTAGAGTTCACTATACGGAATTCAAACTAAGTCATTGCTGCCTATTGGCCACCTCTGCCTAAATTTAAATTCATCAGATAAGAAATACATTTGTAAGCACAAAGCCAGCGGTTGTCTAAAATATGGTAATTAAGTTTATGATCAAAGAAATTCTGATGAAAGTTGTACTAGTATTTGTAAACAAACAAATGAGCCCAGACAATGAGTTGTAGCAACACTTAATATGCAAGCTTAATTTCAAACAAAAGTGGAACACATTTTTAGAAGATGACCCTCATTTCAGACTGCAGTTCCACAAAATCTGATATGTGACCAAATCAGTTAACTGGGATGAATTTTTGGAGGAGATCTCATGGGCTTGAAGTGGACAGATGTGGTAACAGCTAGCCAGGTGGTAGTTAAAACTCCATACTCCATGGCCAGTTGGCACAAGGGATGTAACTCTCTGAAAATTTGAAGAACTTCCTCCTGTCCCGAGTGGCAACTATGAGCGTAAATTCAATTTCCTCTCCATCCATCCAAATTGTTATATATACTCGTGTGCTTATCCCTTATTCAAATAATTTTGACCATTTATTAATTTTCTCCCCTTCCTACACACATCAAATAAATTCACATATAGACTCGTGAATGTATGTGTGTGCATGTAAAGAGTGCTAAAGTGAGTGTCACATTTTTTGGTGGCCCAATTTAGTATCTTGTCTGCGCAGGTGCTATCCCCTCTCCACATTAGACATTTTTTTGTTTCTTAGATAACATCTACCATCAGATAAGTGGCACAGCCATGGGCACTCCTACGTAATGTTCATAGGACAACTGGAACAGAAATACCTCAATTTCTCTTTCAAACCTTTAACCTGGGTCCATTTCACACAGGAAATTTGCATGCTATGAAACCATGGGTCGGACTGCCTACCCAAATTCTTCCAAAACCAAAATATTAAATATCACATGGAACTACTCACCAACAAACTTCACCCCTTCTGCCCTAATTAACACAACAGTTGACATCAAACATGCCAACACCTTAAAATGCCTCTACTTCACCAGTTGTCACCCTGGTCACAGAAAACATACCCTCCCATACAGCATAACCCTTATGGCAGCTCAAGCATTTGTACCAACCGAAAATAGAGCTATGTGAAATGACCTGATTTTTTGACGACTTGAACTGTCAAACTCCAAATTTATTTTTTGCATTAAATAAATCAAACCATTTATTGATAAACTCAGTAATTTTTTCCAAGCATCCTGGGATCAATGGATTTGACATAGATTTTGAAAGCCAAAGGTCTCGTAAAATCTGTCAATCCTATCATAAAGAACATGAGAGTTGGATCTCACAAAGGTCTGATTCAGTTCCAGAAAGAGATACTAATATCCAACAAATCTTTAGAAAATCTTTTCAAAGACTTGAGAGAAATGCAAATCTAACCTGTCTTTTAAATCAGGACATGATGGAAATTGTTTTTCATACATTGGAGATAATGGTGAGGCAATCCTTCTGCTTTGGATTTCACCCATAGACTTAAGTGGTATATTCTGGGTCAACGTTCTGGCAGTATTTTTACTAAAAACAGAAATACAGAAGATAGTATCCTTTGTATGCTGATACATGTTTAACCCAAAGTGCCCGAAAATATGAAAAAACAATTATTAAATAAGAATGGAATTGAGGAAAGAATTCAGTTGACATACATGGAAGAGTTCTTTTGAACATGAAATTGATGGACGCGTTGACCCTGAACAAAGCATTTCAATGCCCAACCCTGTAACATTGGAAGAAACAAGGACTCAAGAAACATTGCAAGTTACATTGCTTATCATTTCAAAAATAAGTATAGTTATTTGGGGAATGATACATGTGAGCTGACTGTCTCCAATTCATATAATTAGGAAAACTTAAATATCCCACTGAGGTATTGGTATTACTAGCAATGTTTTCAAATACCTTGATTAAAACCTCTTTTCCAATGTTGTGCATATATTCAATCAATTGGCTGAGAAAACATTAGCAGATATCCCACAGGATGTTGCCATTGCTCTAGCCTGAACACACATATATATTAGGGTAACGGAATTAAATAAAAACATAAGTGAATATATCTCTAGAAGAAAATTAAAAGCCAAAATTCAATTTTTTCTAATGTAAAATAAAATATACCCAGTGAACTATAACTGCATTACTGTTTTTTTATATTACCTTTCTAATATTACTGATCTAAAGAAGTATTACATTGACATATCAATAGGAAGAAAATAATATGATGCTAAAATACACAATATTAGTGAGTTGTACTAATAGAAATTCTTTGGAAACTACAAAATAAGTACTTTCTACATTATTGTACAGTCATGTCATATCTTCATGGCTGTTCACTGTTGCCAGTTTTCTGAAACTAACGAGTTTCATTACGCAAAAACTGAAAAGAATGGTAAATCAGATGGCAAGAGACAAAATAAGAATTAAAATATTTGTGCTATGAAAGAAAATTTTTCCAAAACTCACAGTTAACGTAGTCAAAGGCATACGCCTGCCTTTCAGATGTTGTGCACAGAGGAACTGTGGCATGGATTTGTGTGCCACTTCACCTTTATACTTACTAATTAAATGATACCCAGTGTTTATTTGTTATCCAGTTGATGTCAAAAAATTATGTATGTCACATTTCCAGGAGCTTTGAACTTTATTCAGACTTGGTTAAGTTCTCACAGGATGCATAATTTCACTAAAATTGTCTTATGATCTGAGTATTTCAGAAGCACAATTTCATACAACCCAAATAAATAAGAAATTAATATACCCCGTTTATAAATTCAACATCATGACACTTTATAAATATTATGCAAACTTCATGTGCAGTGATTCTAACCTAATTACAATTTTTGTACTGCATACATTTAAATGTATTTTAATGTTGAAACAGTTGAAGTTTGCTAAGTTGGAAAAGTGATATTATATAGTCATATGTTAATTGGCCAACATTCAATCATCTGACACATAAGTACTAAATAATAATTTTAACAACTTTATACTTTTATTGTGCCTGTAGCTTTAAATGTTTCCGATTGGAAAATAATTACTAATTAACCTAAATTATATAGTTGCATACTAATATCATTTCAAAATAAATAATAAAATACAGAATAGAAATAACTTACCTGGAATGGGAGATATGTCAGATAGTATAGCCATTGTTGTTTGTAGATTTGAACTATGTTTAACATTTGAATCCATTCTATCTGAAGTTATAAATGATTTCTTGAAGCTCAGATTACGAATGTCAGAAATGCACTGATTATTAAATTTAGAAAGTTCAACATCAATATTGAAGTCAGATTTCCTATGTTTTATCCTTGACTTATCAAGACCCAACCAAGAAATAAATTCTGCATCTCTTACTGAGGAAGATGAATATGAACGACGATGGAGCTTCATCTTTCCTGCAGAATATGAAGAACTTAAGTTTGAAACGCTATTGGTACGATAGCATCTCGAATCGTCTAATGCTTTTTGTATACATTTTTCCACTCTGTCAGCAACAATATCTTTAACGGTTTGCTCTGAACCAATGCAATTAGTATGTCTGAAAATAAGCTCTTCAGCACTAGAGAAAGATCGATTTAAAGATTTTTTTGTATAAACATATTCATTATTTTTTTCCAAATTTGATTTTGTCTCTGCCAAGTTAGAAACTTTCATCTTGTTGCATAAATCATTATGATCTATTGTTACACTATTTTTTGGATGTTCAAACTCTGGGCTAGGGAGATCTAAAAGTTTTGCAGAAATGGTAGGTGAATTAAAACACTTGCCCAAATTAAATGTCCCCTTAATATTTTGTGCATCACAATCATTGGGCATTTTCTCACACTCTAAATCAATTATTTTGTGGGTCGAATATATAAGATCTACATTTGATTTATCACTATTTTCAAATTTACAAGGAAACTGTTTCCCGAGGTTCATAGCAGAAGCACATATATCTGGAAATTGTTCTGTCACACATCTGCTAAGATTTACTGAAGTATTAAGTAAGTTTTTCTGATATTCTTTCATTCCAAATTTATCAGGCGAAAAAACACACTTTTCTTGAGTGTCAGAGTGAAAAGCAGTTTGACAAACCATTTCGAATGGATCATTTTTTGCTTCAAAATTGATGTTGCTTTGCTCTATTAATTGATCAAAAGGATTACTCCCATAATTAACAAAGTCTAAGGGAGAAGTACAAGATGAGATGTTCATGAGAGGAATTGGAACCAATGGAGTGAAGCATGGTGGCACATCAGAACATTTCTTCTCCGGGCTTCGAAAATCTATCAATTCATCACAAGGTACTCCTGCAAAATAAGTAAGCAATAATCAAAGGTGGGAGCTCCACAGAGTGAATGTGTGTTTATGCTCAAACAACTTGTACATAAATATGCATAATCTGAGTCAATGAATAAACATTGAAATTAAATTTAAAAATATATTTCAGGAAAAACGTACCATCTACAAGGGAAAAAATAAAACATTTTTATGAAAATGAGTAGATAAATAAAATCTAAATTTAACACATACTTAATGGTTATACAAGAAAGCATGCAAGTTTTATACAAAAGAGGAAGAAATAAATTGATAGAACTAGACTATTCTTTACTTACCAGCCATTTTGTATTATTTCACTCTGAATCTGTAATAGTAAGAAGAATTATAAAAAAAATTACTTTAAATCTTGACAAGTAGTTATCCACTCTAATAAAATACTCAATTGAGCTATAAAGCTCCCAGTTTTCAATTTTCAGATAACTCATCTGAACATGAATCGGAAATTCTAAAATGAAAAGATTTCAAATACTCAATAATTATTTAAAAATTCTATGAACATACTTTATATTCCATTATCAAATAGAATCTTTAAAACATGTATATTTTAATTTCAAATATTCCAGTTACAACTAGCTTTATTTAAAGTTTTGTAAAATTCTATTTAAAGTAGGAATATTTGGTTGGCTTATTGTCTAGTTTACACTTTCATGTTTGTCAATTAACAAGAATTACTGTAATAACAAAATGAAAGAAAATAGAGTAAATGTTTTGTAACTATTCACTCCACAAAAAATATGCCGCTACATTTCAGGGAATAGTAGTTCATAGTTACATAAATCTTGTCAATGCTACTAACTTAAAAATATTACCTACTCAAATAATAACTTTCAATCAAACTGCTGTGTACTTTTCTACAAATTGGACACAGTTTGAGTAAATCTTATACAAATGCACAAAACCCCAAAAATAAATTGAAGTAAATGTAATTTTATATTCTTATATTATTATTATTATGAGGTTTTGACAGGTTTTCAAGTATTGTATAGAAATATACTTTTGAAATCATCAGCTCTGTAATAAGTGATACTTTAAATAAATCACTAATTTTTTGGAATCTTCTCTAATAGTTTAAACCATGAAACAGTGACACCCATTTTAAAGAAGGTGACAAATATTTAGAAAACTGTCCAGTTTCACTATTAACCAGCATTCTTTAAAAACAAAGTTTTTTTTATCAAACACTTAAATGCAACTTGTTTCACTAACTCTTAATTTGGCTTAAGAAAGAACTATTTAACGGAAAATACCATTTTCTTTCTTTCTTTCCAAACGGTATTCATTAGGAATTTCTTGGAAACTTTCCAAAATATTTGATTTTGTTGGCCGTGGTAGTCTGCAGGAAAAATTGAATTTGGAATTATTGAACCCTCCAATTCATGGTTCACCTCATGTCACAGAAAACAAAATGCGATAATGAAGGATACGTATTTTGATAAAATGTTTAATTCTGAATGAGGGGCAAAAACAGATGGGAAATATCATAAAATTATTTTAATTTGAATAATTTCACTTCTTATTACAATCTTGAATAAATTTTGTGGTAATTCTTGAGGGAAAGAAAAAATATTCATTTTCCAGAAAAGGGCTGTTGGACTACTGTGTCAATAATCTAAGGAGTGTTAAAATCGCGTTGTAAAATGGGATATTTTTAAAAAAAGTCTGCAGTTAGTTGTGCATGATTTGTCGGAATTAAAATAATACTTCTGTTACCGAAGAAGAGATGGATGTAAATGCATACTAAACGGATTAAAAATTTACATACGTACGTTTCTTGCATTTCTTCTCCGATATCAAACGAAGACAAATTGAATCTACACCTCACGGATCCTCTTCCCACATGAAATTTAAAATTCGTGACGTGTTAGAGTCAGGTAAGCCAACATTAAAAAGTTAAAGGTTTTATGTACATTTAAAAATTTGACGAATTCGATTCATTTGGAGATATTTTATGGGCGTGAGCTGGAGTAGAGATAGAAGTTTCTTGTAGGGAAAAATTGACTTTATATTCAAACGGAGAAAGAATAGAAAAAATAACAAACACTGACGTTTGGATGATTAAAGAATTGTAAATATTAATCTTCATTAAAGGCAAATATCAGTTCGGAGCATAATCATGAGAGTCCTTATCCCTTACAGGCAAATTTAATGGATATTTAAGGACTATTATATTCCCATACAGAATTAATCACTGGGATCCAATTTCATTCTCATCATGCCCACGCAGATATCACGGGTTTTGAGTGTGAAAGATTCATTCTATCGGAATGTGTTAAATTAAATTATGATATAATTAAAATGCAATCTTTCGCTTTAAAAACATTAACGATAATTAATTAAAAAATGTAAAGCATTAAAGGAAAATTTGACTCTTTCGTGTGGGTACAGATTTGGAACGCTTTCACCAAAACAATAAAAATTACTTATATTAAAAAATTTACTATTTGACATGAACAAAATCATACTAGATAGGCTGCAAATGAACATGATAATCAGGGTTATATATTTCTAAACATTCGGACATTCATAATGAATCAGGGCAACAGAAATACCCATGGACTCAGTGAGTGATTGCAAATTTCGAACTATGTGTAGGGATATCTCGATCCAGCGGTGTCTGTTCGTTCTCTGTTTTCTGATCCAAAACCCTTTTAATGCCAGCCTGTTCGCCAGTTGAAGCTGCTAACTTATCTGCAACATCTCAGTGCTTTCAAATCTCAACTCTCTATAAGCAACCAGTTACGACGAACTCTTACTGCTCGATTCATATTTATTTCTCTACCACCAATTACCCCAAACACCAGAAACAATTTCTGCCTCATTTGATTTGGTTCAAGCGCCCTTGTTGGTCCATCCAACCGTAGCAATGTAGAATTCAATATTTGCTAAATCAGCTGAGCACGAATTCACAGTTCTAACTGAAGAGAACCTCAGAACAGAATCTGATTTAACTGAGTCAGACTGTCCTCAAAAGGCCTGAAAAACGCAGCTGACTACATTTCTTTAGACCCTTGCAAGCATTTATCAAAAAATTTTGTCTCCCAACCGTCTCTTAAAATTTGACTCATGATCCGCGTCAGCTTACACCTCTCAGGTGTTAGCGTAGATCTTTCACCTTTCTTTGCAGTTACCACAATGGACTGGGACATTGCTCCTCTCGTGAATTTGAATATATTTACCGACGCTTATTGCCCTCTGCAGTCACATATATGATCTGGGAAGAATTTCTTTATAATACATTTTATTCTGATTTATTTGACCATTAAAATTTATATTATAGCTTTCAGGTTGTAAAATATAACTAAGTTTCAATCAAATGCTCACACTAAAATGATCAAATGCCGAAATGTCCCTGCGCCGAAACGTCCCATTCCCTTAACGATTGTACGTGGTATGTCTTTGCGATAAGTAGGAGCTAAATTTCAGATATAGTGGAACGAATAAAACATCCTAAATGGCCAGAACCCAAAGCAGTGGCGGCTCTTGAACTTTTTAAGTTACGTTACATTACCCCAAGCAACCATTTTTACGAGGATAACTATGTAAAATAATAATACTCTGACCCGACACGTAATTTGCTCCATTTCTAATTATGTCTACATAATTACCAATAGTGTCTAATTTTTAAACGCGGAATAATTTAGCATGTATAACCCGAAAGTTTTTTTTTCTCGGTACGTATTTGAAATAAAGTTGATTTTCTGAACAAGCCGCTGAGCAGCGTTGTATGGAGCGTCATACGCTAGGTTTTCGTACTTTGATGCTTCTTAAATGCTGTTTTCTTTTAAATAACCTTTGATTGTGTTTTTTATATTACCAAAAATGTACGTATATTATTTTTGTTTTGAATGTTGTCAATAAAGGGACAGATCCTATGCTCAGAAGCTTGGAGCACTCACTAGCGCACTCAGCAAGGCCGCAGTTCTTCTTCAATATTGTGGCAGAAATTCTCACTGTTAAAACCCAATTAATATAAAGGTTCTTAAAATATTAAAAAAAATGTTTCTTAATTAATTTATGTGCTGTAGCACATTAGCATCAGCCGCCACTGGCTCAGACAATGGATGACTGGAGGACAAGGAGTTCTGGACTAGAAATCATGGGACCATAAGGGACCAAAATTGCCATCTCATAGGTGGCACAAGGGCCTTAAAGGAACTAACTGTATAAAAGTAGTCCCATATCGATGATAATTCGGACGCGTTACTTATTTTTTTATTTTTGAATCTATTTAACGAATATATCTACCAGTCTCTGCCAAAGTGTCCAATGAATCTCAAATAGATCAGTCATTATATAATCTTACAGAATAACAAATTTCGTTATTAAATTAAAACAAATTATCAATTATTTTACATCGAATTACACTAAATTCGAATTTATGTGTGCTTGGAATACATTTACTCCTCCCAGTACATTCCATTTTTTTGTTATTGAATATGTAAATAGTTTATTTGTGGAATACAATAAACACATTTTAAATAATTATATTGTAGATGAAAAACCATCTTAAAACCGAATAAGTACATTAAATACGTAATTACAATGAAGGTTGATAAATCGATGCTAAATGAGGCGTGAAATAAAACAATTGTAATTTTGAATACGTAAACTTTGACAGTCTTTAAAATACACGGAGAGAGTAGAACTTTTGATTGTAATATGATATATTGAGGATTTGTCCGCTAAAAGCAGTTTGGAACATGTTACATTTCAAATAACTTTGCCCGGAAACTACGTCTTTGATGACGTATTTATGGTGTTCAATTTTAGTTTGTTTATGTGAAGTATCCATTCGAAAATGATTCGACCGTCACAATCTATGTAGCTGAACCGCTTCTTGTAAATAACAAATAAACGTTATGTATGTCTTGGTTACATAAATGATATTCAAAATAAATTAAAGAAATGTAGCCCAAGTCCTGTGAGATGGTTGCTATTGACTTCCCGAAGTTCTAATGCAATTTAGATATTTTTTACCAATCATTGTAACATTATATGTGTAGAAGTATAGGTTAAAGCATTACGATATGTAGCAAGTGTGATTCTACGGGTATTAATATATTGCAATGAATATGGCTGGCGTTAATTGGTTGGCAAGAGGGAGACGTTTACGATCTGCACGTTCAATGCGCAGTACGTAAATTTCCGAACATATTTAAATTATCTTAACTGTGTAAGATTTTTTCTGAAAATTGTACAAATCGTAATTTTCAGGTCGCTACGACAATGAAGACGATTTTCAACTGGATTTAACGAAGGGTAAGCAATAATATTGTTATTTAAATCCACAAGTACTTATTTGTCACCTTTCATGCCAGTTTATTATATTTTTATGAAAACCTATTATCAGATATGTGGAATTATGAACTTATAAACAGTTGTATATTGACAATATCACTTTGCTGAAACATGTGAAATGCCTAAACATTTCTGTATTTTAATTAATTAAATGTTCTATATAAGAAACTGTGATCATTAAGTAAAATGTTATTCTCATTAAGCTTATTTTGAAATTACAAAAATGAATATATTCATGCAGTATATTGAAATGTATACAATTTTAGTAGCTTGCAAACGTTTAGAAAACCATATATGTAACTAAGTTTGCAATATTGAAGTGGTCTATTTAAATTTTAACAAAGTTCCCATTTAGCATCAGCTCATAATTTTCGGTTATGTGTAAGAATCTTCCATTTTTAGAATTATTTTTTTATATTTGAGTTGATATATTGTGGTTGTTAAGTGATTAGTAAATTGACACCATAAAACTTAAATCAGTCACAAAAAGGAATGATCTTTCTTACTATAATAGACTGTCAACACCAATTTATATCTCAGAAATGGAAAATTATTGCTTACCACAACATTCAAAACTGTTACTTCTACTTATATTGTTATATATGCTTGCTGGCCTGTTGTCCTATGAAATAATTTTTGATTATTAATTACTACTCTTATAATGCTGGAAGCTACTATTTAACTTTGAACTCGATTGATTTAATACATGATGTGTTGTAAATCCTATCATGCATTTCAGAAGTAAAGCTTAATTGTATCTATATTTTCTTATAAACCTAACTCATCTGTAATTTTTTCTGTTCCCTCTAATTTCGTTTTAGATCCAGCTCAAACTACTAGAGATGTTTTGTTGAATCTTTGCAAGAAACAGGGACTTACGGAAGGAAAGAGATTTGCTTACTTGGATGCCTTGGTGAAGCTTCTATCCAAGAGAGATGAAAATTATGACTTGGGTTTCTCTGTGGAGGATGTTCTGTGCTGGTGAGGGCCCAAAATTTATATAATAAGTTCATTAACATTGTGTTTATTGTGAAGTCAGCTGCTGTTATTGATAGATACATGCTATGTGTAAATGTCTGTTGATAGTCCACATATTTTTGTGCCTACAAATATATTATAAATTTATCATATCAACAGTATGAACCTTGCAGTTTGTGTGGGGGAAGATCATAGTGACACTGTTGAAATTAGAAGAAATCTTGTTTTCACTTGAACATGCTAATTAATATGAACTGTAATATAAATATTTGTAAGGAAAACTGAATTTTACAATTTAAGACAATAATGTTGTAGAATAATTATATTAGACTAGATGACAAGAGTTCAACCAAATAAAAGTTATGTAAACCCATATATTATTGTCAAATACAGTTTTTTTATTATGATTTATGTTTCAGCCTACGTATTCCCTTGATTCATGAAGCCTCACAAGTTCGTGCTGCAGCTTTGCAAGCTGTTCGGTACTTACTGAAAGAAGAAAAGCATGTTAAATGTTTGTATAGACTTCAGTACCCATACATTATTTCAAGGTTAGTAAATAAAACTGATAAATTATTAGATTCTGGTGAAGACTATAACAGTTTTTATTATGTGGTGTATTGAAATGTTAACAATCGTGAAGTTTCATAATACTTGCACTTTAGTTACACGTCCATATGTATAATGTGTGTTTGTAGTCATAATTCATAAATTTATTAGGTGCTTGGATGTTAATCTTCGCAATGGCATGGAAAGAGTTCAAGCTCTACGCTTGGTACGTCGTATGCTTGCCTTGGCTCCTTCTGAGTTTCCAGCTACAATTGTAAGATCGTTGGTTTCATTAGCAAATGGAGGAGCAGAGGAAAAGGACCAAATGTTACGAGCTTGCTTAGCAACCTTAGCTGAAATTTGTAAGTTATTTTAGTAGGTATAAATACATATATGTCATATGACATTGTCAAAAAAAAATTGTGATATTGGTATGGAAAGGAAAGTTGTGGCTTACCTGAAAGTAAAGTGCGGTGTAGCCATAGGGAACCAAAGATTGTTCTTCAAATTTTATGGAGGTTCTCAATCTCCATCTTCAGGAAGGAGTGTTACACCATTCTGTGCACCGGCCGGCTGTGGACTGCAATCTTTGGTTCCCTATGGCTATACCACACTTCACTTTCAGGTAAGCCACAACGTATCTCTCTTTCCTTTCCATACCAATATTGCAAATATATATATATATATATATATATATATATATATATATATATATATATATATATATATATAATGTATCTGTGTGTGATAGTTGTCTAATTGTCCCATTGTTTGAATACAATTTTACTTCCAATTTTTATTAGTTGAACAATGTCGGCTTTTTAGTAAATAACATTTTGTAACATTATGTCCACATTTGATAGTTTCTTCATTGAGTCGTTCATCAATTTAGTTTTATCCATATTAAATATTTATTTTGTGTACATTAAAGCAATGAAGCTACTTAATCACTGAGTTATAGAAATTCATAGTCTTGTATATGATACCACCAGTTCTTTTATATTTTTGATGCTGCATGGCTGTGTTTGTCAAAACAAGCCCTTGATAAATATGTCATTACAGTAAGAGTTGGATACAAAAATCCCACTCATAGGTTGACAGAAATAGCAAGTCCTGTTAGGTGCACAGTAGTAGAAGGGAGAATCTTGAGGGCAGTACTGTTGTGACATGAGCATTTCCCCTTGGATACAAACTGGAACAACACAATTATCATTCTTAAAAACATTTATTATATTCTTATGAACAGGATATACAGACAGCAGTACAATCTTTTTACCACATCCTGTACTTTTTACAGTACATATACTATAATGTTTTCAGGTGAGTTTTTTGGTGTACAACATATCCTGAACTGAACACACTTTATCCATGCATCAATAGTTTAAGAATTGTTTATATACTACAAAGTTGCTGCAACAAAGGTTCTTGTTCAAATGAGCTCAAGCCTACCCCCACTAATAAATCCAGGCCAGGGAACTGCTTGTCAACATATTTTGACATGACTATCTATTTCTCTCCAGTAATGAAATATTGTGCATATTGTTTGACTTCCAATCCTAATCCAACTTTCTCTACTGTTACTTTAATATTAATTCTTGTTTTATTAGCATATTTGTAAACAGTAATTCTTTTTGCATATAAGTAGTTCAACTTGACTTGTCCAATTTTGTAGGTGTCCTGAATCCAGAAGTATTCATTTCCTGTGGAGGAGTAAGTGCAATATCTCGTAATATTCTGACCTGCCAGATGCCTCGTATTAGTGAAGCTCTATGTGGGGTTCTTCTATTTCTGCTCAATCATCCAACAATGAGAAATCGTGCTGGAATTTCCCTTTCAGCATTTGCAGCACCATATTGCGATCTTCATACAAGCAGCAGAATATGTGGGAGTCACAAGTAAAAATTATTCCTCGTTTGTTACAAAATTTCAAATCCAAATATATTTTATATTATTTTCTTTATTTTGTAAATTAAGTGATTTTGTGATTTCAAGTGTTTGTTAATATTGTGTCAATTCTAAGCACTACAGTATTCAGGTTATCTCCTCATAATTAACTGTCTGAAATCTCAAATAACATTTAGTTCTGTTACAAGGGGGCATAATTTCCTTCACTTCATTTATTCAATTCCCTCAAATTATATGGAACATTAAATGAGTATTTGTAATTTGATTATTGGAAAACTGTAGTCTGTGAATACTTAATACTCAATCTTACAGTTTATAGTTTTTGAAAATCTTTACAGTAACATTTACAAGTCATCATACTTTTATAATTGACACAAGGATGTATTACTATGTACTATCCTATAATACCATATCAATAGTATAAATTAATACAATTATTCAATTAATATATTTTATTCTTGTAAGAATCATTTTTTAAATATGTATGAGAAATATATTTTTCATATTGTAGACCAAATGTTTTCCAATTGTAAATAGTAGGTTAAATTCTGTTGAGATTCCAGTTGGCTAGGTTGTCAAAAAAACTACTAAATTTCAATGACTGTCATCAAATGTTTTATTCAGCTGGAATACCAGTATTTCATTCACATGATTTTCAGTCTATAATTCCTGTCGTGAGTTCTTAACTAATTTACTCCTTTAGAATGCTGAGAAAATTTAATCAACTGTCTACACCAGGAAAACCTTTGTTCTACATTTCAGATAAATGTTGTTTATACATTTTTCTCATTCATACAATAATTTTATGTCCCCTTGAAACACTCTAAATTTATTCAAAATTCCAAGCCACAACACTATGTGACAGCCTATTTGTACTTTATAGAATAATGTATGTCTCAAATATATGCAATTTCAATTCTAAATACAAAAGTAGTATTCCAACTATATTAAACTTGAAATAAAACCCTATTTTATTTTTAATCTTACAGTGTTTATATATTGACAAAAACAATATTCTGATAGTCAATTTTAGAAGCGTTCGGCTTATTTAGCTATATTCATCTATAAAAAAAATATTACACTGTTGTTATAAATAAATACATACATAAATGTATATATATAATGTTAGGAACTAATTTTGGTGATTTGGAGTCACATTCGATCTTGGATAGTGAGGAAGGATAGAAATAAATATGTCAAATTTTTCAGAGATGACCGAGAAATGAAGTTCAATGGTAGTCGAATGGCAATCCTGTCTGTGCTTAGATCTTTACCTGGCATTCTCCACTTCTGCCATCCCCAAAACCCGTCAGGGTTTCAGGCCATAGTTAACATACTGTATATCAAACAGCATGATGTACGGGTAAGTATGATATTTTAATGTAAATTTATATATATATATATATATATATATATATATATATATATATATATATTATGTCAGTTGTAAAATGGAATATGTATTTAAGATGAAAAATGGTCAGAATGAGTTCAGTGTACTATACTCCAAGCCCTCAGTCCAAAGTGAAGAAGTTTCTAACTCAGAACTTTTACACTCGTAAAGTAAGGGTTTTTTCGATATCTTGTAAAATACTGCATATTCCCAGGTAAATAAGTCCTGGCCTTAAAAGTTAAAATAATACTATCAACTTTTCCCCTGTGATCACCGGAGTTCGAATTCACCACTGTGTAGTTGGCCAGAATGTTGTGCACATCTTTGAACAGTACCTCCAATAATTTGAACTTGTCCTGACCAACATATTTTTCAGGTATCTCCTTTTCCTATCCTATTTATAATTAAAATAATTGCTATGGAAAGGAAAGAAATATAGTAGATAGCTTACCTGAAATCACCATATTATACAGGATAAAATTCAATTTTTTTGGAGGCGTTGGCCTTTGTCGTCAGGAGAAAAACATATGAAATTTTCTGTTGGCTCTTGGCCTTCAAAAATACAGTGACCAGCTCTCAATTTCAGGCTAGCCAATTATTTTGACAATGTCACATCCGTACTCTTCTTAAATATATACTCATACTGTAACACATGATTGGGATAAAGTTGTGAATGGGAAAATGAGACTTAATTAGGCATCATAGTCTTTGATGGTGCAATTAGATTTAATGATATAAATTTCCCATAGATTCTTAGAGCCCTGAGAACATATTATTATAGTGCATGTTTACATTCTTACACACATGCAAACACCTAAAAACAATCACAATGAAAATGTGTTGTGAATTCTGTACTGATTCAACATCCTACACAGTTTATATCGTTTTCTCTGATCCCCTGACTTAGATTGCACACTTCTCAAAACCCAACTAATGACATATATTTATTGTTGACAAGTAATACATGTGCACAAACTCAAAGCTATTTTTAAGGGGATAAAATAGTAAGATGTAACAATTATCATGTTTCAAACTTAAACATCACAAAATGTGGAAGTCCTGTTCTTAAATGTCACTTCTCTTTTTATATTGTTTAATGACTATTTGAAAACACAATTTGATCTCAAGTTTATGAATTGTACCTATAAATAATTGATATTATTCATTCATCAAAACATAGCCTGTCATATATACAATAAAACCAATTCATAATCTTAATACTCTAAAAAAATACTTCAAATATATCTTAGTTGTCTATTAACTTTTACATTTTCAATTGAGTGTTATGGACTAATATTCTTCAATTCAGTTGTTGGCATCATACTGCCTTTCAAATTTATTTACATAAATTTGGATTTGCAGAAGATAATATTATTGGTTATTTCTTAACACACAATTTTCAAAGAAATCTATTGATACATAAATTGTAAAGAAGTGAACATTGATTTCCTGAAAGTAATATATTAGTTACTTATCTTGTCACAAAAAAATGTTAATTTAATAGAAATTTCTGGCTAACATCTGTTTTATTACTGATATCTACACTTTGTGCTACCAATAAATTAAAACAATATTCTTAAAATCTTCCAATCATTAGACTTTCCTTTTACCTGTTATGATGGAAATAATCTGTATTTATGAGAATATATTTTCATACAAAATTAGAATATATTAATACCATAACAAATATACACACTTTTCAAAGTTGCATAGTTCATAATATTAAATTATTTTTTCAGAAAGCTATATTGGAATTACTATATGAAGTTATTGGTCTTAACCAACCTGATTGGACGGATGAGTTCAATGTAGCTTTAGCAGCAATTGATCCATCTCGTCCTCAGCCTTCATGGAAATTGTCAGAGGGCTTTGTTGCAGCTGAAGGAAAATCTTTATTGCCACACCTCTCAAAATACAGGTAAGTAAAGAGTAAAAGAAAATGCTTATCAAATAAACAAATGCGTACTAGTATAGTATCATATTGTCAGTTGTTTTAGCCTGTCATTGCATAACCACATTATATGCACATTATTCTGGTCCAGTGAATGTTTTCTTGATCTCTCCCCTTGCAAGGATATGTTCCAATAACCTTTAGCTTTGATAGAGATAAATAAACCACACTGTGAAAAAGAGTAAAATATTCCTTCCACGCACTTCTACACCACTCCTGTAATGTATTACGTCATTCAGTAGCGGCAAAGAATTTCTGGTTTATAAAACATATATTATCCAAATTCTATTTTCTTATCTTTTTTAGGTTTTGTTTTTCAATGATAGCAGACAAGTACAAATGCAGCACTACCGATAAGTTTTCTTCCTGGTTTCAATTTAGTAGCTATTTTATAGTTGGAACAATAAAAATGTATGCCTGTGAAGACAAAAATTAAAAACCCTTGATCACAAATCAGGACTAATAGTTTCAAAGGCCTGATAAGAAAAATAACAAGTGTAGGAAACAAACCTGTCCGATTTTGTTTTGATAGTAATTATATGGAATCCCAATGATGTACTATATTTATTGTTTCTAACACAAATGACCGACTCGTACATGGATAAAACTCATTTAAACAACAGTGCATCTGTGATTATTTGCACCCACATGAGGAATTAGATCTAGTCACAGTCTTCAGTGATTATGCAGGCCTCATTCCAAATAAATTATTTTACTATATAACCCACCATTGAGTGCAATACCTTTTCAATAAATGAGTGGTAAATTGAAGTTGACTATGAGTGTGAAATATAAGTTATCAGTGTATAAATTTTAACTAAATCTGCCAATTTAACAACAGTGCTTAAATCAGATTAGAAAAGTGCTGTTATTAGAAATGTTCTGTTATATAATTTTGTTTCATCTTGTATGAGCACCACTTATGTATTTTCTGTATGCTGCTTTCCATATCCTTATGGCAACTCATAGCCATAGCGTAACTCTTTTGTATCCAGATATCTTCAGCAGTGTTTTTGATAATTGAGGCTTAAACACTTCAAATTTTATTCCTGTACTTCTCACAGCACTGTAATGTTACCGTATTTCTCCTAATTAACAGATAGATCTTAGTATTTGCATTTTGCAGTTCTCCGAGTGTATCTTCCCAAAGTTCCTAAATTGTTTGTATAATTACTGGTGGATATTCTTCAGGTAAATCCTCCATCTATAATTGTTACTTAAGTTTCTACATCCAGTGAACTCAATTACAGTTAAG
This sequence comes from Zhengitettix transpicula, assembly GCA_037074705.1. NCBI lineage: Eukaryota > Metazoa > Arthropoda > Insecta > Orthoptera > Tetrigidae > Zhengitettix > Zhengitettix transpicula. The sequence goes on from CM073595.1 coordinate 10,794,384, forward strand.
TGTATTATTGCATGGTCCACTCTAAATTATTATTCCATGGGCAGGATTTGGCTTGCATAATATTCTGTTTGTGTACATACTCACAGTTTATTTGCCTTATTTTTATTTCAGGCCAAATTTATCAGAAAATCATCTGTCATTACTTCTGTATATATTCATTGAAATGGGACTGTTGGATGCTATTGTTGAAGTTCTAATTACTTCAGACATGTTTATATCTGTAAGAGCAACAATACTTTTAGGTAAGTAATAATTTCTATCATGGAAATGGCAAATGGACAACATCCCTTTATAGATATTGTATTACATATTAATATTACCAATTATAATATTGTTTAAAAACTGTAATAAAAGAGAGAATAAAAATAAAAACAAGTTATGGTCTTTGGAGCATTCATTCAATTAGATCAGCCCAGTTAATGGGACAAATCTTTTTTATGCATGATAAGCAAATAGTGTATATAATTGAAGATAAGAGTAGTTGGCGATTAATGCAATTGTTGAGAAGTGAAACAAATTAAAGTGTCTGTATAGAATAGGGCAAAATTCATAGGACCATCACTAGTAATATCTCTGATAAATCGAATATATCTAATTATGTTTCAGGTGGTGTAGTTAAAAAAAGATTTTGAAAAATATTGTGTAAAAATTTTTAACATTCTGGAAAAAATAACAGCCAAAATGAAACATGATTAATTTTTACAGGGCAACTATTGCATCTGGTTCACACTCTGTTACCACCAGGTTGTTGTAATATAACTCCTGCTCTTCCAAACCTACTACAGTACGCAGCTAACTCCCAGGATAAGAAATCACAACAACAAGCATTAGCTGCAGTTGCAGCATTACACAGACTGCATAAACTTTTACGCCGTCAACCAGCACCCTCCTCACTTTTCCTTGATCAGCTTCTGCAATCTAGTCGTCGTCCTACCTTACGTCCATCTCAGGTATTAGGAACAGTTTCAGTTTATGACATGATACAGATATTTAGATTTAGATTTACTAAGAAACATAAAAACTAACATGTGTATATATATATATATCTGTGTGTGTGTGTGGGTGTATAAATATATATAATATTAGTAATTGTGATATTGGTATGGAAAGCAAAGAGAGAGAGAGGTTGTGGCTTATCTGAAAGTGAAGTGCGGTGTAGCCATAGGAAACCAAAGGTTGTTCTTCAAATTTTTGGAGGCTCTCAGCCTCCTCCTTCAGGAAGGAGTGTTACAACATTCCATGCACTGGCGGACTGCGGAGTTTTGACTGCTGCACGGCTAGTAGTCCATCTGTGGGAACTCTCCTTCCAACATGTCTTACAGTCCAGGCAAAGCCCTGGACTCAACATCCTTTAAATAGTGCCCTTCCTCTGTGTGCCATCACACAGCTCACTCAGGAGCAGAATGCTTTGAACAATCATTGGTGAATGGCAGGAGTAGGAATCAAAGAGAGATCACATTTCGCGGAGTGGCTCTGACCCAGCTCTAGTATATGTATAAAATATATCTATGACATATATGTGTGTTTGGTTTTGGAAATGATATCAAACTGTGATTTATGAACCAACTTTCTTGTACAGGCCTTGTTGAAAGATGGCGATGAAATACTTCGAGAATCAGCTGTATTGGCCAATAAAGATGGCTTTGCATGGAATTGGACTGTAGTGCGAGCTATACTTAGGGTGAGATTTGTTTTAAACAAAACTTTTATGATGAATTGCTTAGTAAAAAATTAATTATTCTCAATTATGAATAGTGAGATTTTATTTGTCTTGATCAATTATAAATATACTTTCATTGTTAATACTTGTGTTTAATTTTATAGAGTCGTATTAGTGGCCTAAAGAAGTTGGAAGATTCTAATTATCGAACATTTGTGCGGCGTTTAGTACATTACTTTAAACCTTCAAGTAATCGATTCAGCAGAGTTGAATTAGGTAATAGACATCAGACACACATTTACAGTTTAGCTGGTTGTGAACTTATTGATTGTCTGCTTGAAGCTGATGAGGTATGTGGTTTTTTTGAATTTGTTTATATATATATATTTAGTTATTCTGCTGGTACTTTTTAGCGTTATATTGTCTTTAAAATATATAGTTATCCCCTTTTTACATTACCTGTGAGCATGATAAAATGTAACAAGCTTTGTATGGATTCTGAATAAGATTTAGATTTATTATTCATTCCATTAGTCCTTGGTCGAGGAAATAGGACAAGTCACAATATAAGATAACATGAAAAGAATAATTATTACAAATACAAAGTTTAAAAAACAATTATGGTCATTTATTAAAAAATATATGATTTAAAACTACGTTAAAGATATTAATATGACGTAATTAGTAATTAAAGAAATAATAAGTGTTTTAATTCATCTTCAATTTCTGTTCATCGGTGTCTCCAGTAGAAAATCTTACACCGATTCCCATCGAACATGAAAAAGAATATAAGTCAGCAGTTAAATTCTATAATATCATCGTAAAATAATTGTGTAACTTGATATGATATGAGCAAACGTTTTTCTTCAACAGGATCTAATATGCCCTTCCTTTTTTCAAACTCATTCAGCGAGTAATATGCTCCATTAATTAACAGAGATTTACAACTCTTTATAAATAAATTCTGTATACTAAAAGATTTTATTTCTCGTGGAAGACTATTGAATAGATTTATCCTGGAATAACGAATGGTTGATTCAAAAAGGCTTAGGTGATGATTTTCTCTGCAGAGTTGAGCTCTAGTGTTGTGTAAATAATTTGCTCCGTTTAGGGCATATATATTGATGTTTCTCCAGACAAACTGGAAATATACGAGATGAAAAGCACAAGTTAAATATTTTAAGTTTTTTATTATGTTAATAATCTCATTTTTGTTGATCAGGAGTAGAAAGAAAGACTGGTGCTCTGGATTCATGTAGCAGTTCACTAAAGTTGGATGTATTACGTTTCTGTATACACGATTTCTTTACCATATAATGAACATTAATAAAATATGAGTTAAATTCACATGCTGCTTCTTTGTTAGCTATTGGGTATTCATTCTTTATAAGTTGTATATCGTTACAAGGTCTCGTTGATAACGTTCCGAGTAGCTTTTATTTTACTATCCGAGTTTACAATGTATTTTGTGTTTTTACACTTATTCTGAAATCACAAGCTTGTCTACCAGAACTGCATATAAGATATCTGGTTTCTGTCTGAATCAAATATTGAGTGTTAGAAATGTCATAGAAATGAATGTGGTTCATACTGTTAAAATTAAGGCTGCCCAGCAGATTTAGATTTATTGATTTGATTAGTATTCTATTGAGAAAGAAAAATTACACACTTTCGCCATGAAAAAATAATAAATACACTTATCGGCAAATACATAAAATAAACCATTTGAAAATGTGAAAAAATATTAAAAATAAAATGCATAAGTGAAGAGGAAGGAAGATTGTACTTTATGCAAAATTTTAGTTTAGATTCCATGTGTTATGCTTTTGAGTACATCACCTGGTTTGTGCAATGTGTTGCTCTTGTGGCTCTTTCGGATTTTTAATCACCTGATGAAAGCAACAAGGGTTACAGAAATACTGTGTAGTATCTATTTAATCACTTATTTCTCTCTGTTATTTGGCTATATTTATGTAATTAATTTCATATGCTACCGTTATTGTTATTGACTTATTTAAGCAGAAACACATCAGACAGACAAGTGAATGAATGTTATATAATGTAACACAAGATCACAGCTTAGTTTATTTTCACTCATTTCACTGCTGTTAGATGGGCGATAGGGCACTTCACTTCTGTCAGAGTGCTTGCGTCAGATGATGAATGAAATAAGATAAAATATAATTAATGTGGTTAGGCTCTACATTGTTTGTATATACATTGTATGATTCTAAATTTAAGTAATTTAAATATTCTGCAATAATTTTTATTCCACATATTTAAGTGGTAGTCATCGGAACACTAACATAACATCAGGCATGCCAGCTCTAATTGACTACAGTTATATTTATTCCTAAAACCCCAAGACAAATATATCTTTACTTATAACTGAACTGTTTTTTGTTGTATATGATTTGCAAATTTTTCCTTTTTTGTTTTAGCCAGAAGGTGGTAGACTGTTGATGGAATTACTGACTGATGTTTGGCAGCATATCGATGCAATTACAACATCAAAGTCTGCTCATGATTGTCTTTTTAGCCCTCAAAATGTATTAAACACCTTATGCCAGTATTATTTTCTCTTCATTGGGAGATTTAGTCATAGCAGCAAGGGTCTGCGTTGGTTGGATAAAGCTGGAATTTTACAACAGTAAGTTTTACATGTTCAGTTGAGTATTAATAATTTTACTAGAATAATATTTTGCAGCTGACAAATGAAAAGTAGAAGAAAAAATTCTCGGGTTTCCACCTGTGTAACAATGCGATTGAAACGCGACATTTCAACGGACAAATGCATTGCCGTCATCTTCTAGGCGAAGTGCCGGGACCATCAATAATGTCACATATATATATATATATATATATATATATATATATATATATATATTGTAATAGTGAGAATGTGACATTGTCAAAAATATTGGTATGGAAAGGATAGAGAGATAGGTTGTGGCTTACCTGAAAGTGAAGTACGGTGTCGCCATGAGGAACTGAAGGTTGTTCTTCAAATTTTCGGAGGCTCTCAGCCTCCTTCTTCAGGAAGGAGTGTTACACCATTCCGTGCACCAGCCGGCTGCGGACTGCGGAGATTTGACCGCCGCACGGCCAGTAGCCCATAAACAATCAACACCCCCACCAAGCCACTAACTTTCTCTCTCAGGGGGAGGTTGTGGCATAGGAAAGGTTAGGATACAGATCATTCATACAAAGCATCCCATGTATACATGTATGCTTGAACATACATACAAATACACATGAACATGCACACACACACACACACACATGTATGCATACTTACACATACATGAGCATGCTCATACATACTCACATGGTCTCGTGAAAGAGGAGATGGTATGTAGGAAGGGCACTAATTACAGGATGTTGAGTCCAGGGCTTTGCCTGGACTGCAAGACATGTTGGAAAGATAGTTCCCATAGATGGAGTTCTGCTTCTGATGAATCGGGGGGTAGAGCTTTAAGGATGGTGAGTGTGAAGCATTGGTCGAAATTGTTTATGTTGTGGTTTTGGGCGTGAGCAGCTACTGGGAATTGGATTTTAGATAGTTTGACAGTGCTGCGGTGGTTGGCTATTCGTTCAGGGAGGGGTCTTTTGGTTTGGCCTATATAGAAGGCAGGGCAGAGTCTGCAGTTAATTTGGTAGATGGTGTGGGAGGAGAGGCAGGTGATATTTTCTCTGATTTTGAAGGTTTTTGTCTGATTATGAAAGGTTGTGGTGGGCTGTAAGATAGGGCAAACATGGCATCTGCTCCTACCACAAGGTTTGCAACCCGGCAGGGGTGGGCGGGTGGTGGTGTGGGTTTTGCAAGGGTGTACAAGTAAATTTCGGAGGTTGGGTGGGCGTCTGAAGGCAACCCTTGGGCAGGTGGGGAGTATAGTGGGGAGGATGGTTTTTAATTCAGGGTTGGATTGCAGTCCAGTGTAAGCTAGGCGGAGAATGGAATTGATTTTTTGTAGTCCTGGGAAGTAGGTTGTCGTGAGGGGTGGACTACTTTTTTTGTTTTGGACAAGAGTGGGTGTGGTTGTTTGGAGGTTTGATAGGGCCCGGGTTATCTGTTTTTGGAGGAGGTTGCTGGGATAGTTTCTGTTGATGAAGGCATTAAGGATCCGGTTGGTGTAAGAGGCGAGGCTGTTCCAGGTGGAGCAAATACGTGCTCCCCTGAGGGCTAGACTGTATGGGAGGGAGCATTTTGTGTGGTGTGGGTGGCAACTGGTGACAGTGCTGCGGTGGTTGGCTATTCGTTCAGGGAGGGGTCTTTTGGTTTGGCCTATATAGAAGGCAGGGCAGAGTCTGCAGTTAACCCGGGCCCTATCAAACCTCCAAACAACCACACCCACTCTTGTCCAAAACAAAAAAAGTAGTCCACCCCTCACGACAACCTACTTCCCAGGACTACAAAAAATCAATTCCATTCTCCGCCTAGCTTACACTGGACTGCAATCCAACACTTCACCAGTGCCACAACCTCCCCCTGAGAGAGAAAGTTAGTGGCTTGGTGGGGGTGTTGATTGTTTATGGGCTACTGGCCGTGCGGCGGTCAAATCTCCGCAGTCCGCAGCCGGCCGGTGCACGGAATGGTGTAACACTCCTTCCTGAAGAATGAGGCTGAGAGCCTCCGAAAATTTGAAGAACAACCTTCAGTTCCTCATGGCGACACCGTACTTCACTTTCAGGTAAGCCACAACCTATCTCTCTATCCTTTCCATACCTATATATATATATATATATATATATATATATATATATATATATATATATATATATATATGATATTAATAAGGATATTGTCAAAAATAATTGTAATATTGGTATGGAAAGGAGAGAGAGAGAGGTTGTGGCTTACCTGAAAGTGAAGTGCGGTGTTGCCATAAGGAACTGAAAGTTGTTCTTCAAATTTTTGGAGTCTCTTAGCCTCCTCCTTCAGGAAAGTGTGTATATATATCATCTGCACTACTCACAATCATAATTAGGGTAATATTTTTGTATTTGGACATATTTGTATATTAATAAGTAAATATTTATATTTAATGTTTATATATTTATATTTCAAATTTAACGTATGTTTTACTTAGTCAGGTTTACTGTGTTGTGTTTTTATACTATAGTTTTGTCTGTCTCTTTAAATTTGTGGATTTGAAGATGTGTTTAGTTATAAGTTGTTGAATAATTACTGTACCAGAGATTATATTACATAAAAATATAGTATAAATCTTTCTTTAGATACCTTTCAATTTTTACAATAAATGAAAACCTTTTTTGAAATAAAAAACAATGTTGTATTTTGAATTTGGCTTTTTTCTTCTCAGGCTTTTGAATCTTGTTGGAAATACAAACCACGAATGCTATGTAAAGCTTGTGGTGTCTTGTTTGGACTATTCATTAGATGGTGTATCCAGGTTTGTAGCAACTATTAAATGACCATAGTAATCTACTCTGTAACTTTATCACATGTAGACTATGTAATAGAGTAACTGATACTGACATTTTTCTGGAGTTTATCTAATTTTGCTTATTACATTTCACAGATATTAAATTTATACTGTGATAAAACTACATCAAAGTTTGTGATAAAATGTCGCGCATACCAAAATTATGACTTCTGGTAAAAAAAAATATATTAAAATCACTATGAAATAAACTATATACTGAGTGATGTCCATTGTGATACTGATTGGCATTCATTTTCATAGTTGATTATCTTGCAAATGATTAATGGCTACTATGTTACATACAGAAAACGTCTTTAAATTACATTTTTTATTGATATATAAATCTTCTCTATACAATTTGTAGAGAAAAAAAAAGTTTGTGTAACATTAAGGCATGATAATACAAAGGCTTTGAATATTTTCAAATTTTTATCATTTGTTACAGGGTTATTTTGAATAAAGTTTTGACAGCTACATCAGAACCACTACGACTTTATGCAACACAGCTAATGCTTGTTCTTTTACGTGCACATGTTCAAGATTTTCATAAGTGGGGAATTGAAATGCTTGTGATGCAGCTCTATGATCAGGCAAAAGCTGTATCTTTAGCAGCCATAAATGTACTTATGGAAGCATGCGAAGAAAAGGTAGTTAAATATTTCAATTTTGATACATACCTCATGCAACAAATTTTGAATATGCAAAATGTAAATGTACAATAATTTACCATATGGATTTAAAGATGATTGACAGTAATTTTATTATGAATTGTATTGTCATTATTCAGTTTCTAATTTGATAAACCTTAGTTTCCTGAAGTAATTATTATGGAGGCAAAGTCAGTTGCTTTGTATCACCTATATATATTTATTTCACACTACTCACTTCAGACAATTGGAAATTACCGCATAAACAACACATTGTAAAATACAATGCAAATATATATGTATATAAGAATATTTAATTTGACGTCGTCACATTTTCCTTAAGTATTCTATATATATACACACACACACACACACAAACACTATTAAATTGGAAAGACAGCGATGTCAACTCACCTGAAATCAATATATGGTCCAGTCGGCCTGAGGAGAGAGAATATTACAAATTTTCGAGGGCCTGAGCCCCGTTTGTCAAGAGAGGAGGTCTGAACAGTGTGCCGATCGGGCATGAATTGCAATTCATGCATTTCAGTAAATTCATGCCCAGCCAGCACACAGTTCAGACCTTTTCTCCTGACAAAGGGGACTTAGGCCCTTGAAAATTTGAGAAATTTTTTCAATCCTCAGCCCGACAGGACCATATATTGATTTCAGGTGAGTCAACTTCGCTCACACTTTCCTATTAAAATGTGTTATTTAATTTGACATCACATTTTCCTTAAGTGTGTGTGTATATATATATATATATATATATATATATATATATATATATATATATATATATATATATATATATATATATATATATATATATATAATTGCAATATTGATATAGAAAGGAAAGAGAGAGAGAGAGAGAGAGAGGTTGTGGTTTACCTGAAAGTTAAGTTCGGTGTCGCCATAAGGAACTGAAGGTTGTTCTTTAAATTTTCGGAGGCTCTCAGCCTCCTCCTACAGGAAGGAGTGTTGCATGGTTCTGTGCACCGGCTCGATATATATATATATATATATATGTCTGTGTTTTTATGTGTTCGAGCAATGTAGAATTTAAGTGGCTAAGTATAACTGATTACATGGACTTAACAATCGAATAAATTTTTGAAGACACACAATTATATAATGTATATTGTACAAATTCTGCTTGAATGTAATATTTCTAATTGTTTAAATTTATCTGAAATTAGATGAGTCAATTATATTGAATTATGTAGTCTTTTAAATGTTATTACATATAATATACTGATATAAATAATTATTGATATTCAGTATGTATTTTTTAAATGTGGACTTTTAAGTAATTTTTTGAATTATTCTAGATATATCTGGAGGCTGTTATAAATCTTCGCCCCTCTTTGCTGCATCTCGGAGATAAAGGACTGCTTCTCCTAATTCGTTTCTTGTCTGTACCTGTGGGATTTATGTATCTACAAGAAGCTAATTTTGTTTCACACCAACTGGAACGCTGGGCTACTATTTACAACTATAGGTAAGATTCCCATGTAACTTCTTGTGCTATAGGTCAAAATGTCTTAACTGCTAATCATTACATAGTATTTTTAGTTTTTAATGCTCACATGTTCATTAATTCAGATGAAATTTAATATCCATAACACTGTGTTTCAAACAACATTGGGGTTTCATCAGGTGTCTAGTTACTAAAAGTAATATACATTGATTGTTTTCAGTTTTTAATTCTGAGCTGAATATTTTAATATTGATGATTGGATTTGTTTTGATTTCGAAATTTTCAGATATGTAGGTTTAGTTGAAGGTGAACTGCATGATTCACTAACTCTACATCAACGAGGAGAAGATGGCCGTTATGTCAGGAGAGTTAGTAACCTGAAACATGTTGTTAGAGATGTGTTTGTACAACCACATTTGTATGGGCAGTTAGCACAACATGAACAAGGATTTCAGATGTTACTTCGAGAGGCTCATCTAAATTCCCTGTTCCAGGTATGTCCAAAATGTTATGAGAAATGCAGAAGAATTAAATTAATTTCTTGGTACTTTATTTTGTCTGTTATTTGGCAATAAATTTGTTTACTTAATATTTTATCTAGTATAAACTTCTTTCATGTGTTAGGATACATACAATGTATGTTATACAAAAAGGAAGATGTAAATAAATATGCTTGCTAACTTAAATTGTTCACATTAGCACTGGAAGTAAGTTCTAATTGGGAATAGGGACTATAGGTGTATTTGTTCATCAGTTAAACTGTTCAAATGAAGATTACAATTTTGCTTGATTCTCAGAATTAAAATTTTTCATAATATTAATAGTTTGATATCCATATATGCCGTCATGAATTTTAGTTTTTTTTGTCACTATTTTAACTTAAATTCAATTTCATGGCCTATTTGTCTGAGCTATGATTGAAGCTTTGTCTGTTCTTTCTGAATTAAACTTATTTTTAAGACTATCTCTAATACTTCCACGAATACAAATATTGAAAAGAAATTGTCGCTATGTAACAAATTAGTTGTTTGAATTTGGTTTTATTAGATCATAACTTATTAATAATGGGATGTTAGAGTTTATTTAAAAATACATTATCACTATAATGATCGGTTTTTTGTATAAATGGTTTATGATCCTAGTATGAAAATTGTGTACATCCAAATTTGATGTTAATTTATGACTGTTATTTGTCAGAAATATTTATCTTAGAATATAGAGACTTATTGGTGAGTGTGTTCCCAATTTTTAACCAAGCTTGACAATAGTTTTCTTGTTCACATAGAATAATAAGATATAATGAGTGAAAGTATGGAAAATCAAATACTTTTGACATTAATAGAAACGGTGATTCACCATATTTTAAATGACTTTAATCTGATCCTGCAGATTCATTTATTGTCGATAGTTAGCCCTTAGACTTTTGTACATTAAATTTAAATATTTTATAATTTTCTGTCTGTACACTTACAAAATTCAATCATTCACCCAATTATACATGGATTTAAATGCTGAGTCTAGTGTGCCATGAACTTATTCAAAATCAGCTTTTATTTATTTAGGCATTTTGACTTTCAAGATGAAGTGTTTAATCACTGCCTAAAACTCATTTTTCTCCATTTTTTGACAATAACACAATCTATTTTCGTTGACCGGCAATAAAAATTAAATCATGTCATGTGTTTCTTAAAATTTGACTGCACAGTATTGGAATGTGGTACTTCTCAGAAAGAACCTTGTTTTGATTCTACCATGTCTTCGATTTTGTAAATACTAATTGACCTACCCCTGTAATTTCATAAAGAGGATTCTGGCTCATAGCTTTAATAGTTGTCTCACACACAAATGGTACAGTAAGTTTTCCAATCAAATCAATATTAATAAATCCAGTTTTACAAAGGAGAGTCAATTTCATTTGTAGGCATCAGAAACAGAAATTGATATGGCTCCATGTATGTGTTTGTGTTAACAATTTATTGAATCAAATATATTAAAGTAGTAGTAGTAGTAACCCATTTATTATTAAATGTTTACAAAATAAATACATTTGACAATACGTTGCTAGTTTCCCCTGTGAAAAAAATTACACTGTACCATAAGAAATCAAGCTGTCAATTTATCAAAAATAATATATTTATTGTATTTAATTACAAATAGGCATCGTCCTAATTGCATTTATATAAATTAGAATTAATAACACCAAAAATTGCCTTGCTACAACGAAAATTTAGAGCCGATAAATACTTATAATATGTAAACTCAATGATGATAACAGTAAAAATAATAATTATAAGTTGTTATCATAATGACTATGATCAACCTCAAATTAATACATGTATGTATAGCCATAACTGTAACAATAAGTCCAAATACTACCAACATAGTGCAAGTACACAATAATAATAGAAGTTTTATAATAAATATGTAAAAAAATAATTAGTAGCAAATATTCAGTTTAAAGAATATAACAAAAAATAATGAATGATTAAATCTTTGAAGGCAAACAAGTACTTCATACAGGAAGTCTTTAAGAATTGTGAGACAAAATTCAGATGGATTGGTATTTCATGACACAATGAATAAAGATAATGTAAATATTATGGAATAGAATAATACTACGGAAGTAAATGCTTGCATAAGATTTTGGTAACAAAAATTTTGTTTGATTAGATTATTCAAGCCTGTAACTGGAGTACAGATCAAGCCATCTTGGAGTTGAAAGCTGCACTTTGGTGTTGTGGGCACTTGGGGAGCTCTCCTGCTGGTGTTGCATTTTTGGCTGAGGAAGGAGTTATCATGTCCATGGTTAACGTTGCTGAAAATTGTCCAGTTTATACTGTTCGTGGAACTGCTTTCTATGTACTAGTTCTTATAGCTACAACTTTTCAAGGTGCTAATGAACTCCGGAAAGCAGGTAACCCTAATTGATTTACATGAATATTGACAATCTATTAATTATTTTTTAGTCCTTGTTAATTTTGATTTGAAATTTGGGTATAATTATGTGTTAATATTGTATCAGTTATTTGAAGTGAGTGGTGATGTCTAATGTGGAGAATAAAAATTGGTGATAGAAGTCACTAGAGAATGAAAGTGAATTGAGGTTAAGGAAACATAAAGAGAGAGATTAAGAATATTGTGAAGTTGAGATATATTAGAAGTGAAATTCTAGATGAACTGTAAGAAATTATTCATACTGCAGATTCAATAAGCTGAGGTAACCATCTCTGGGCTGGGTTCAAATAAGTAGCTTCATGTCTGTAGGAATTTCAAATTCAAACTTATGCTCTCAACTGATTTAATCTATTTAACTTGTCTATAATAAATTGATTATTTGTTCTATATTTTACAAGATGAAGTGTAATGTCTGAAGAATACCTATTTTGATAAAACACACGTTTGTTATTAATATTCAATTTTTTTGATTCTGTACAGGTTAAATGTTGCGACAGAATTAAAAGGATTGTTGGACAATATTCTTTGCAAGCTAGTGTAAAACACTATTCTCTTTCCCTTTACATGTCAACTTCATTTCTTTCCTACTTTCTTACTGATATCACTATTTCATGTTATTTTCACTCCAATATTTTCACCCATCTGAAAACTTCAACTTTTGTTTCACAAAACAGGCAGTTGAATACCTTTTTATAATTTGTCAGCATTTAAAAGAGGAAAACTGTCAAATATACTAAAGTACCATTGACCAATTTGATCTAGTAAATAATTTACAGAATTATAAATTTGATCTTAGAGATGATAACCCAATATTAAGTTTCTTATACCGTATGTTTTAGTTCACAAATTTTATCATTAATTTATTTCCTTTCCTTGAAAATCAAGAGTATTAGAATGTTTCAAAAATGCTTATTTGCTTTAATTAGGGTGGTTATGTGTTCGGCATGACAGACATGACCGCTGGCCTGTTGTGGAAGAAGAAATTGATTCTGGTGATGATGGTGATAGCTTATCTATTTCTAGTAGCGAGTACCAACAACGATTCTATATTGCTGATGAAGACCCTCATGATGGCAGTGATGATGATGATGCTATGAGTTTCAATGTACCTTCATTATTCAATACTCAAAGTAAGTGCAATATTTGAAAACTTAAAAAGAACCAACTACATTTTTCTGAACATTGGCTTTCAAAATCAGATTACAAAAGCAGAGTTCCTTATTTCTGTCTTCAAATATGAGTGAAAGTAGATAATTTTGTACAAGTAAATCTTGGGTTTCATCCCTTAATATTTCCTGTCATTCACTCTTAGCATCCCCATAATTATCATAATCATCATGAAATATTCTTGCTGCCAAATTATATGTTCAAAGTTGTATTGAAAAGTGTCAGTGCTGCTCTACTGTTATAGGGAAACAGACACAGGCACCTCAGAGGCAAAAGTCACAAACATTGCCTCATTGGAGACCACCTCGTCATATACGCAGTTATAGTGAATGTAAACAACCTCCGATGATGTGGGAGGAAACGGATTTGAGGTCAGTTGATGAACAGTTATCACGTATACTACCATACTTCCATTTGAAAGGTCTCAGTCCAACCAATATCAAATTCGAGCTAGATTCTACTCTGGGGGAATCTACTCCTTCGTTTACAACGATAAAATATTGGGCGCCAAACAATAAACGAGCTGCCAAAACGAACAACACAGTGGTCAACCAAATTAAGTGACCACGCCAGAAATAGTGAAGAAAATCCATAAAATATTGGATGACCATGGACTGAAAGTGCTATACATCGCACATTGACAGAAAATTTGGACTTTGGAAAGCTATGACAGGATAGGTGCCGCGTTTGCTTACAATGGAAGAAAAACAGCGTCGTGAGGACGTTTCAATCGAGTCTTTGATGATGTTTCATAGCAATAAAGCAGAGTTTTTGCATCGATGAAACATTATCCATTAATACATCTTCATAGTGCTCATCTTCAACCGTATCGGAACAAATTTTACTATAGTTAGTTTTTATATTACAGTATCACCATATCTTTAGCTTTAAGATGATTGTATATAGTATTTTTGTACTTTTAAAAGATTTTCAAAGTATTGCTTCATCTATGCCATTTGCACTCTGATTTCTATTCTTGTCATTCCTCTTCAACGCTTGTTGTGTATGACTACTGATCATTAGTGCTCACATTTATCTGATTTCATTTAAAATGATACAGGATTTAACTAAACCTGTGCTCATGAAACCAGTGTAGCATCTATGACAATTTTGGCTTATAAAAATTGAGATTATGTGCAATTTATTTGTTCAAAATGTTGTTCAGAATAAAGAGGCAAAGAAAATAGCCTCCGTTCTGTGGCAGTTCTTGTATGTAGTGATAAGTTCTTGGCAAAAATTGTAACCAAAAGGAGACTCCTGGTAAAAATACTGAGTGTGGAATGCTGCCACCAAAAGTCACCGTTCTAAATTGTCATCAACAGGGAATATTTACTCTGATATGTCAAAACCCTTGCTGTTCGAAACAATTATAGCCAAATTTCAATTTATGGTGATTAGGGAGATATGTGGTTGATGTAAGGTTAGAGATAGAAGGCCAGTTAATAATGCCACTAAATAAAACATTTTAAAATTGGATGAGGGAGCAACTTTATTTTACAAAAAATATATAAAAATAATATAAATACATGATAATTATGATCACAGCGCCACCATGTTAATAAAAATTAAACAAAACAATCCCAACAAATATGATCTAAAATTAATCATTCAAGGTAAAAAAATAGTATAATGTAGAGTAACAATAATTATGGAGTAATGTTTTCTTTCCCACTTTTCGAAACTGTCATATGAGATAACCTTGGAAGTACCTGAAAAAAAATAAAAAATGTAAAATGTAAAGCAAGAAAAAATAATTTGCTGTATAAGTTAGTCTCTGCATTAATGCTTCAATAACCTGTACATCAGTGGCAGCTGGTAAATGTGTGCTATGGCACATAAATTAACTTAGAAAGAATTAATGTTTTTTAATTTTAAGAATCTTCACAATTGTGTATTAACTGTGTAAATTTCTGCTTTGATAGTGTGGAATGATGCCACCTTGTGGTGCACTCACTCCCTCTAATGCAGCCAAGCTGGCTATATCTATGCTACCTGTGGCTGTAGCACATGATTTGTCTGCAATGAGACACGTGTTCAGTGTTCCCCCTGCACCATCCATAAATCTTAACAAACTGCATCTTTGTGCTATGGAACAGATCAAAACCAAAGCTTTGCCTTATGGTAACACCCAAATTAATACTTCATAGTTCATTAAAAAGGCAAGTATATAAAATTGGTCCTTTCTTTTCTCACTAAAACTAAATAACAGTAAGTATTAAATGTAATGCTTATATACTACCAACAAATATAAAATAAAATTTAGCAAAATTGACAAGACTGTTGTAGCATATATAACATATGCAAAATAAATATCTAGCTATTATTATAACATACAAATACATATGTAATTAAATTATAATACCTTCTGTAAATGTGTAGAATTTTTTGAACTTGGCACCTGTATTGCACCTATTTTTGAACTTTTTAGTAAAGGTTTAAAAACGGGAGACTTCTTCATTTCCTTCTTGACAGTCAGCACATTACTAGCCGATTGGACACGGCGAGGTGCTTTATGGTCTTTTTGAGTCTGTTTTGTTTCCTCAGCTTTTACATCTACTGATCTGGATCTTTCATGGAATGATTCCTGTATAGATTTCTTCACACCTGCAGATCCTATATTTCCATGTGACACAATACGCCTTAATTCTAAATGTTGCCTACCATCAGTTCCTAAAGAACTGTTTTGTGAGCTGAAAAATTCAATTACTTTTAACAGCATTAACTACAGAAAAGCTGAAAAGATTTCAAAAATATTAATCTTACAGCATTATATATATTTAGTGGCATTTTTATGGTTTGAAATGTTTGAAAATATTTATTTGAGGACTTGTACATGGTTGTTAATTGATTGAATGAAACTGATCTGTTTTAAGTAGTTAATTTTTGGAAATTGTTTTTTAACTTCGTTAATGTGTGGAGTATTCAGAAAACAGTTGATCAAATATATTGTAGGTCAAATAGAACACATACCTCTTTTCTACATGTTTGATTCTTACAGATCCAGAGATATTATTTGGTGATGGCACTTTCTTAGACTCCTGAAATTCAAATAAATATATTAATTTCACAGGGCAAACAAATTATGCAATATATCAAAAATGATTTTGAAAGTAAAAGCAGTGTGCTTCAACATACCATCTCTCTATTTTGAGACAATTTGTGTGCCTTAGTATTAGATGGTAAGGGATCTGGAAAAAAATGGAATAAAATGAGCATCCTGATACTATAAAAAAAATATTTAAAGCACATTGCACAGACGAACAAAAAAGAATGGCTTATATGCCAGATTGAGTTTGCTCAATTTGTTTAATTACATCATCCCATAAAAAATACAATGAAAATTCACGTTTCTACTTCAATTACCACAATAAATGTTTGTATTATGACACATTTAACATTGGATTGGTAGAAAAGAATGTGAAACTATTTAAAACTGGAAAAATATCGTTTATTTTAATGAAAGTACATAAAACTTAATTCATTGAGTAACAGTAAAAGAACATACTTGAGAAATTTAGAGACTGTGGTACAGGAGGACAATAAAAATCAACTGGAGGGACTAACAAGGAAATATTTCAGAGATCAGAAGACACTAGAGACAAATGCAAACCACCAGGAGACAAAATGTTGGCCACATCTTACACAATGACTATATTAGGACAGTAGCCAAGGAAGCTGCAAGATACAGTTGATGTCCTACATGTAGTACATAATGTGTTAAAAGATGCCAAGTAATGAAGAGAAGGGAAACAACAGAATGGAAATCATTAAACCATGATGAAACATTATCCATAAATACAATGTATACACGTGTATAATATGCAAAACACACAGTGAACAAATTTAATAAAATATTTAATATATATGTAAATAATGAATTTGGATGATAAAGGGAGTGCTAACCCCTAATTAACGGTCAAAGTTACCCAGCAGGAAAGATATATAAGATTTACAACCATGTTTAACTGTATATTCAAAAATATATTAGTTTGAGTGCTGCTAAATTTTTAAATCTGTATGAAATAAACTGAAGAAAGCTTAATATTTTTAATGTTTAATTCCATTTTATTTAGATGAAATTCAAGATAAGCATTACAATATCAAAATATGCGAGCAAATGCAGTTTAAAAATTGTAATATGTATTAATTTTTAATTAATTTAAAATATGTGAAAATAATAAAAGATTGAACTGAGAAACTATAACAGTAACAAATACTATTACCTTTCGTACTTTGAAGTTTCGTCATCTTGACTACTGGAATGATTGCTTTGAGGGGACCTTTCTTTAAGTCTTCTGAATGAGAAAATAAGCGCACAGGTTCCTTCTTCTGCTTTCTTGCCATTGGAGTAAGAGCGAAATATGGAGGAAGTATCTTTTTCTCATTTTTGGATGAAAACATTCCTTTAACATTTGATAAAGGTGTTGAATGCACAAATGCAGTATTCACACACTGTGTGTCTTCAGAATCCTTAAAGTTAAACATCAATACTTCAGAATCCTTAAAGTTAAACATCAATACTTCAGAATATAATTGGATAGTTAATCACATAATGTACAAGTCATTTTTCAAGAGTGGTACATTGACCAGTTCCATTACAATAAGACAAAATTAAACCAAGGAAGTTACTAGCAACAGATTTCTTTCTTCAACTTTTACTGTAATCTCAATTCCTCTACATATTTGGAGAAAAGTTGTTCAGTAAACCTTAATAGTTACATTTTGTTCCAGTTGATTAGATGTGTGTATGTACACTTCCGTATAATGACACCATTTCAAATCAATGAGCTAATAAATAACAAAAAGTCATTACTTCTTAATTCCATAAAAAAAAACATTCTTTTCAGGTTTAATTGTTAAAAATATATCAAATATGAAATTTAATTTAAAAAATTAATATTTCTCATATACTATTTTATATATATGGGACTCAAATTGCACCTGTGTTCCAATCTCATCATCACAGTCATCACTAGACATGCTTTGAGCACATTTCAATTCCCATGGAGCCTTAGTGGTCAGAATGTCTTCATCTTCAAATACTGAAAATCAGAACCAATAATGAATATGAACCTTCCTTAATAAATGTTAAACTTATTGTAAATACATGACTTTATCAAAGACATGTTACAAATGACAGTAGTTGTGTAAAATTGTTTGTGTACATATAGTAACATACATACATACATACATACATTCTTACATACTCACGTATATAAATATATGCACATGCTTCAAGAAAACACACACACACACACATACACACACACACACACACACACAATCAAGCATGCATACACACCCTTAGAGGTGCTAGCATTTGCTGCACATCGAAAAGTCTGGCTAGCCTGCACCAACTGAATCTGCAATGCAGACCACCACAGAAAGACACCTCACATGCAATATTTTTAAGCAATGAATTTATAAGTGAAGGTGATATATATATGAGACCCAAACAATTTGAGAATCTAAAAGTTGTCAGCAATTATAGAAGAAGGAAAATGAAAACTACAGATACAAAACTTGACAATTTGAAAAATTATACGAAGACCGCATTTAAATGTGGTGATAATTATGAATCAGGCAACACAACTCACTTTACCAATATAGTTTCAGCACATTGTGGAAATGAAAACTTACTAATAGGGAATTTAATTACATTTGGTCATCCATAAAATTTTGATCACTTTCAGTAAAAAACCATATTATTGGATGCCGTCAGAAGCAATGATTTCTATAAATCTCATCTGACAAAATCGGACACACCACATATGAACCATTGTTGTGCACCAGCCTGTCAGTTAAGAGTTAACTGAAAAGAACCAATGTCACATCAAGAACAACACAAAACAATACAAATTGGTTGAGGCACAAATTTCATAAATCAAGAGGTATCAGATCAGAATTGTTTTTCAACTGGACAGCAAAGCACAAAAAGATGTGATATTTGGTTTAAAAAAAAGTAAAAAATGGAAAAATCTTAAAGTAATTGTTTAAAATTAGATGACACAGATTTCTTAGACAATGAAGTTCCAGAAAGAATTAAGGCAGTCGCATTAAGAATTATATTTTAAAATAGATCTTCCATATCAACTAACAGTACAAATTTTATATTTAATTTACAAAACGTGAACAGAAACTTACATATACTGCTTCCCACCACAGAAGAACTTCTATTTATTGCCGAAGAAATCAAGTTGGCCTCAAAGAAGACTTCATCACTCATATCCGTCACCTTATAAAAGAAAGTCATTAATATTAATATTTCATAATTACAAAGTTTTAAAATCCACCAAACATAATCAACATTACTAACCTGAAAGAAAGTGTCAGTACCACTTGTTTTATGACTTTTGTTTAAACTTATTTGTTGAATTGCATTTCCTGAAAGTAAAAAAAAGTTCTTAATTAAACAAAACATGTTTGAAGGAAATAAGGCTAATGTGTCAGTCAAAATAACTGTCAGAATAGGAAAGAGATATGGATTAGTGTGTCTTACGGGAAAATGAAGAACATGAAATTATCAAACAGAATACGTAGTTCAAACTTGTGATGAAGTTGTCTTCCTAATTTAGAAGATTGACGGTCAGATCCACATGTTACTAGAGTTCACTATACGGAATTCAAACTAAGTCATTGCTGCCTATTGGCCACCTCTGCCTAAATTTAAATTCATCAGATAAGAAATACATTTGTAAGCACAAAGCCAGCGGTTGTCTAAAATATGGTAATTAAGTTTATGATCAAAGAAATTCTGATGAAAGTTGTACTAGTATTTGTAAACAAACAAATGAGCCCAGACAATGAGTTGTAGCAACACTTAATATGCAAGCTTAATTTCAAACAAAAGTGGAACACATTTTTAGAAGATGACCCTCATTTCAGACTGCAGTTCCACAAAATCTGATATGTGACCAAATCAGTTAACTGGGATGAATTTTTGGAGGAGATCTCATGGGCTTGAAGTGGACAGATGTGGTAACAGCTAGCCAGGTGGTAGTTAAAACTCCATACTCCATGGCCAGTTGGCACAAGGGATGTAACTCTCTGAAAATTTGAAGAACTTCCTCCTGTCCCGAGTGGCAACTATGAGCGTAAATTCAATTTCCTCTCCATCCATCCAAATTGTTATATATACTCGTGTGCTTATCCCTTATTCAAATAATTTTGACCATTTATTAATTTTCTCCCCTTCCTACACACATCAAATAAATTCACATATAGACTCGTGAATGTATGTGTGTGCATGTAAAGAGTGCTAAAGTGAGTGTCACATTTTTTGGTGGCCCAATTTAGTATCTTGTCTGCGCAGGTGCTATCCCCTCTCCACATTAGACATTTTTTTGTTTCTTAGATAACATCTACCATCAGATAAGTGGCACAGCCATGGGCACTCCTACGTAATGTTCATAGGACAACTGGAACAGAAATACCTCAATTTCTCTTTCAAACCTTTAACCTGGGTCCATTTCACACAGGAAATTTGCATGCTATGAAACCATGGGTCGGACTGCCTACCCAAATTCTTCCAAAACCAAAATATTAAATATCACATGGAACTACTCACCAACAAACTTCACCCCTTCTGCCCTAATTAACACAACAGTTGACATCAAACATGCCAACACCTTAAAATGCCTCTACTTCACCAGTTGTCACCCTGGTCACAGAAAACATACCCTCCCATACAGCATAACCCTTATGGCAGCTCAAGCATTTGTACCAACCGAAAATAGAGCTATGTGAAATGACCTGATTTTTTGACGACTTGAACTGTCAAACTCCAAATTTATTTTTTGCATTAAATAAATCAAACCATTTATTGATAAACTCAGTAATTTTTTCCAAGCATCCTGGGATCAATGGATTTGACATAGATTTTGAAAGCCAAAGGTCTCGTAAAATCTGTCAATCCTATCATAAAGAACATGAGAGTTGGATCTCACAAAGGTCTGATTCAGTTCCAGAAAGAGATACTAATATCCAACAAATCTTTAGAAAATCTTTTCAAAGACTTGAGAGAAATGCAAATCTAACCTGTCTTTTAAATCAGGACATGATGGAAATTGTTTTTCATACATTGGAGATAATGGTGAGGCAATCCTTCTGCTTTGGATTTCACCCATAGACTTAAGTGGTATATTCTGGGTCAACGTTCTGGCAGTATTTTTACTAAAAACAGAAATACAGAAGATAGTATCCTTTGTATGCTGATACATGTTTAACCCAAAGTGCCCGAAAATATGAAAAAACAATTATTAAATAAGAATGGAATTGAGGAAAGAATTCAGTTGACATACATGGAAGAGTTCTTTTGAACATGAAATTGATGGACGCGTTGACCCTGAACAAAGCATTTCAATGCCCAACCCTGTAACATTGGAAGAAACAAGGACTCAAGAAACATTGCAAGTTACATTGCTTATCATTTCAAAAATAAGTATAGTTATTTGGGGAATGATACATGTGAGCTGACTGTCTCCAATTCATATAATTAGGAAAACTTAAATATCCCACTGAGGTATTGGTATTACTAGCAATGTTTTCAAATACCTTGATTAAAACCTCTTTTCCAATGTTGTGCATATATTCAATCAATTGGCTGAGAAAACATTAGCAGATATCCCACAGGATGTTGCCATTGCTCTAGCCTGAACACACATATATATTAGGGTAACGGAATTAAATAAAAACATAAGTGAATATATCTCTAGAAGAAAATTAAAAGCCAAAATTCAATTTTTTCTAATGTAAAATAAAATATACCCAGTGAACTATAACTGCATTACTGTTTTTTTATATTACCTTTCTAATATTACTGATCTAAAGAAGTATTACATTGACATATCAATAGGAAGAAAATAATATGATGCTAAAATACACAATATTAGTGAGTTGTACTAATAGAAATTCTTTGGAAACTACAAAATAAGTACTTTCTACATTATTGTACAGTCATGTCATATCTTCATGGCTGTTCACTGTTGCCAGTTTTCTGAAACTAACGAGTTTCATTACGCAAAAACTGAAAAGAATGGTAAATCAGATGGCAAGAGACAAAATAAGAATTAAAATATTTGTGCTATGAAAGAAAATTTTTCCAAAACTCACAGTTAACGTAGTCAAAGGCATACGCCTGCCTTTCAGATGTTGTGCACAGAGGAACTGTGGCATGGATTTGTGTGCCACTTCACCTTTATACTTACTAATTAAATGATACCCAGTGTTTATTTGTTATCCAGTTGATGTCAAAAAATTATGTATGTCACATTTCCAGGAGCTTTGAACTTTATTCAGACTTGGTTAAGTTCTCACAGGATGCATAATTTCACTAAAATTGTCTTATGATCTGAGTATTTCAGAAGCACAATTTCATACAACCCAAATAAATAAGAAATTAATATACCCCGTTTATAAATTCAACATCATGACACTTTATAAATATTATGCAAACTTCATGTGCAGTGATTCTAACCTAATTACAATTTTTGTACTGCATACATTTAAATGTATTTTAATGTTGAAACAGTTGAAGTTTGCTAAGTTGGAAAAGTGATATTATATAGTCATATGTTAATTGGCCAACATTCAATCATCTGACACATAAGTACTAAATAATAATTTTAACAACTTTATACTTTTATTGTGCCTGTAGCTTTAAATGTTTCCGATTGGAAAATAATTACTAATTAACCTAAATTATATAGTTGCATACTAATATCATTTCAAAATAAATAATAAAATACAGAATAGAAATAACTTACCTGGAATGGGAGATATGTCAGATAGTATAGCCATTGTTGTTTGTAGATTTGAACTATGTTTAACATTTGAATCCATTCTATCTGAAGTTATAAATGATTTCTTGAAGCTCAGATTACGAATGTCAGAAATGCACTGATTATTAAATTTAGAAAGTTCAACATCAATATTGAAGTCAGATTTCCTATGTTTTATCCTTGACTTATCAAGACCCAACCAAGAAATAAATTCTGCATCTCTTACTGAGGAAGATGAATATGAACGACGATGGAGCTTCATCTTTCCTGCAGAATATGAAGAACTTAAGTTTGAAACGCTATTGGTACGATAGCATCTCGAATCGTCTAATGCTTTTTGTATACATTTTTCCACTCTGTCAGCAACAATATCTTTAACGGTTTGCTCTGAACCAATGCAATTAGTATGTCTGAAAATAAGCTCTTCAGCACTAGAGAAAGATCGATTTAAAGATTTTTTTGTATAAACATATTCATTATTTTTTTCCAAATTTGATTTTGTCTCTGCCAAGTTAGAAACTTTCATCTTGTTGCATAAATCATTATGATCTATTGTTACACTATTTTTTGGATGTTCAAACTCTGGGCTAGGGAGATCTAAAAGTTTTGCAGAAATGGTAGGTGAATTAAAACACTTGCCCAAATTAAATGTCCCCTTAATATTTTGTGCATCACAATCATTGGGCATTTTCTCACACTCTAAATCAATTATTTTGTGGGTCGAATATATAAGATCTACATTTGATTTATCACTATTTTCAAATTTACAAGGAAACTGTTTCCCGAGGTTCATAGCAGAAGCACATATATCTGGAAATTGTTCTGTCACACATCTGCTAAGATTTACTGAAGTATTAAGTAAGTTTTTCTGATATTCTTTCATTCCAAATTTATCAGGCGAAAAAACACACTTTTCTTGAGTGTCAGAGTGAAAAGCAGTTTGACAAACCATTTCGAATGGATCATTTTTTGCTTCAAAATTGATGTTGCTTTGCTCTATTAATTGATCAAAAGGATTACTCCCATAATTAACAAAGTCTAAGGGAGAAGTACAAGATGAGATGTTCATGAGAGGAATTGGAACCAATGGAGTGAAGCGTGGTGGCACATCAGAACATTTCTTCTCCGGGCTTCGAAAATCTATCAATTCATCACAAGGTACTCCTGCAAAATAAGTAAGCAATAATCAAAGGTGGGAGCTCCACAGAGTGAATGTGTGTTTATGCTCAAACAACTTGTACATAAATATGCATAATCTGAGTCAATGAATAAACATTGAAATTAAATTTAAAAATATATTTCAGGAAAAACGTACCATCTACAAGGGAAAAAATAAAACATTTTTATGAAAATGAGTAGATAAATAAAATCTAAATTTAACACATACTTAATGGTTATACAAGAAAGCATGCAAGTTTTATACAAAAGAGGAAGAAATAAATTGATAGAACTAGACTATTCTTTACTTACCAGCCATTTTGTATTATTTCACTCTGAATCTGTAATAGTAAGAAGAATTATAAAAAAAATTACTTTAAATCTTGACAAGTAGTTATCCACTCTAATAAAATACTCAATTGAGCTATAAAGCTCCCAGTTTTCAATTTTCAGATAACTCATCTGAACATGAATCGGAAATTCTAAAATGAAAAGATTTCAAATACTCAATAATTATTTAAAAATTCTATGAACATACTTTATATTCCATTATCAAATAGAATCTTTAAAACATGTATATTTTAATTTCAAATATTCCAGTTACAACTAGCTTTATTTAAAGTTTTGTAAAATTCTATTTAAAGTAGGAATATTTGGTTGGCTTATTGTCTAGTTTACACTTTCATGTTTGTCAATTAACAAGAATTACTGTAATAACAAAATGAAAGAAAATAGAGTAAATGTTTTGTAACTATTCACTCCACAAAAAATATGCCGCTACATTTCAGGGAATAGTAGTTCATAGTTACATAAATCTTGTCAATGCTACTAACTTAAAAATATTACCTACTCAAATAATAACTTTCAATCAAACTGCTGTGTACTTTTCTACAAATTGGACACAGTTTGAGTAAATCTTATACAAATGCACAAAACCCCAAAAATAAATTGAAGTAAATGTAATTTTATATTCTTATATTATTATTATTATGAGGTTTTGACAGGTTTTCAAGTATTGTATAGAAATATACTTTTGAAATCATCAGCTCTGTAATAAGTGATACTTTAAATAAATCACTAATTTTTTGGAATCTTCTCTAATAGTTTAAACCATGAAACAGTGACACCCATTTTAAAGAAGGTGACAAATATTTAGAAAACTGTCCAGTTTCACTATTAACCAGCATTCTTTAAAAACAAAGTTTTTTTTATCAAACACTTAAATGCAACTTGTTTCACTAACTCTTAATTTGGCTTAAGAAAGAACTATTTAACGGAAAATACCATTTTCTTTCTTTCTTTCCAAACGGTATTCATTAGGAATTTCTTGGAAACTTTCCAAAATATTTGATTTTGTTGGCCGTGGTAGTCTGCAGGAAAAATTGAATTTGGAATTATTGAACCCTCCAATTCATGGTTCACCTCATGTCACAGAAAACAAAATGCGATAATGAAGGATACGTATTTTGATAAAATGTTTAATTCTGAATGAGGGGCAAAAACAGATGGGAAATATCATAAAATTATTTTAATTTGAATAATTTCACTTCTTATTACAATCTTGAATAAATTTTGTGGTAATTCTTGAGGGAAAGAAAAAATATTCATTTTCCAGAAAAGGGCTGTTGGACTACTGTGTCAATAATCTAAGGAGTGTTAAAATCGCGTTGTAAAATGGGATATTTTTAAAAAAAGTCTGCAGTTAGTTGTGCATGATTTGTCGGAATTAAAATAATACTTCTGTTACCGAAGAAGAGATGGATGTAAATGCATACTAAACGGATTAAAAATTTACATACGTACGTTTCTTGCATTTCTTCTCCGATATCAAACGAAGACAAATTGAATCTACACCTCACGGATCCTCTTCCCACATGAAATTTAAAATTCGTGACGTGTTAGAGTCAGGTAAGCCAACATTAAAAAGTTAAAGGTTTTATGTACATTTAAAAATTTGACGAATTCGATTCATTTGGAGATATTTTATGGGCGTGAGCTGGAGTAGAGATAGAAGTTTCTTGTAGGGAAAAATTGACTTTATATTCAAACGGAGAAAGAATAGAAAAAATAACAAACACTGACGTTTGGATGATTAAAGAATTGTAAATATTAATCTTCATTAAAGGCAAATATCAGTTCGGAGCATAATCATGAGAGTCCTTATCCCTTACAGGCAAATTTAATGGATATTTAAGGACTATTATATTCCCATACAGAATTAATCACTGGGATCCAATTTCATTCTCATCATGCCCACGCAGATATCACGGGTTTTGAGTGTGAAAGATTCATTCTATCGGAATGTGTTAAATTAAATTATGATATAATTAAAATGCAATCTTTCGCTTTAAAAACATTAACGATAATTAATTAAAAAATGTAAAGCATTAAAGGAAAATTTGACTCTTTCGTGTGGGTACAGATTTGGAACGCTTTCACCAAAACAATAAAAATTACTTATATTAAAAAATTTACTATTTGACATGAACAAAATCATACTAGATAGGCTGCAAATGAACATGATAATCAGGGTTATATATTTCTAAACATTCGGACATTCATAATGAATCAGGGCAACAGAAATACCCATGGACTCAGTGAGTGATTGCAAATTTCGAACTATGTGTAGGGATATCTCGATCCAGCGGTGTCTGTTCGTTCTCTGTTTTCTGATCCAAAACCCTTTTAATGCCAGCCTGTTCGCCAGTTGAAGCTGCTAACTTATCTGCAACATCTCAGTGCTTTCAAATCTCAACTCTCTATAAGCAACCAGTTACGACGAACTCTTACTGCTCGATTCATATTTATTTCTCTACCACCAATTACCCCAAACACCAGAAACAATTTCTGCCTCATTTGATTTGGTTCAAGCGCCCTTGTTGGTCCATCCAACCGTAGCAATGTAGAATTCAATATTTGCTAAATCAGCTGAGCACGAATTCACAGTTCTAACTGAAGAGAACCTCAGAACAGAATCTGATTTAACTGAGTCAGACTGTCCTCAAAAGGCCTGAAAAACGCAGCTGACTACATTTCTTTAGACCCTTGCAAGCATTTATCAAAAAATTTTGTCTCCCAACCGTCTCTTAAAATTTGACTCATGATCCGCGTCAGCTTACACCTCTCAGGTGTTAGCGTAGATCTTTCACCTTTCTTTGCAGTTACCACAATGGACTGGGACATTGCTCCTCTCGTGAATTTGAATATATTTACCGACGCTTATTGCCCTCTGCAGTCACATATATGATCTGGGAAGAATTTCTTTATAATACATTTTATTCTGATTTATTTGACCATTAAAATTTATATTATAGCTTTCAGGTTGTAAAATATAACTAAGTTTCAATCAAATGCTCACACTAAAATGATCAAATGCCGAAATGTCCCTGCGCCGAAACGTCCCATTCCCTTAACGATTGTACGTGGTATGTCTTTGCGATAAGTAGGAGCTAAATTTCAGATATAGTGGAACGAATAAAACATCCTAAATGGCCAGAACCCAAAGCAGTGGCGGCTCTTGAACTTTTTAAGTTACGTTACATTACCCCAAGCAACCATTTTTACGAGGATAACTATGTAAAATAATAATACTCTGACCCGACACGTAATTTGCTCCATTTCTAATTATGTCTACATAATTACCAATAGTGTCTAATTTTTAAACGCGGAATAATTTAGCATGTATAACCCGAAAGTTTTTTTTTCTCGGTACGTATTTGAAATAAAGTTGATTTTCTGAACAAGCCGCTGAGCAGCGTTGTATGGAGCGTCATACGCTAGGTTTTCGTACTTTGATGCTTCTTAAATGCTGTTTTCTTTTAAATAACCTTTGATTGTGTTTTTTATATTACCAAAAATGTACGTATATTATTTTTGTTTTGAATGTTGTCAATAAAGGGACAGATCCTATGCTCAGAAGCTTGGAGCACTCACTAGCGCACTCAGCAAGGCCGCAGTTCTTCTTCAATATTGTGGCAGAAATTCTCACTGTTAAAACCCAATTAATATAAAGGTTCTTAAAATATTAAAAAAAATGTTTCTTAATTAATTTATGTGCTGTAGCACATTAGCATCAGCCGCCACTGGCTCAGACAATGGATGACTGGAGGACAAGGAGTTCTGGACTAGAAATCATGGGACCATAAGGGACCAAAATTGCCATCTCATAGGTGGCACAAGGGCCTTAAAGGAACTAACTGTATAAAAGTAGTCCCATATCGATGATAATTCGGACGCGTTACTTATTTTTTTATTTTTGAATCTATTTAACGAATATATCTACCAGTCTCTGCCAAAGTGTCCAATGAATCTCAAATAGATCAGTCATTATATAATCTTACAGAATAACAAATTTCGTTATTAAATTAAAACAAATTATCAATTATTTTACATCGAATTACACTAAATTCGAATTTATGTGTGCTTGGAATACATTTACTCCTCCCAGTACATTCCATTTTTTTGTTATTGAATATGTAAATAGTTTATTTGTGGAATACAATAAACACATTTTAAATAATTATATTGTAGATGAAAAACCATCTTAAAACCGAATAAGTACATTAAATACGTAATTACAATGAAGGTTGATAAATCGATGCTAAATGAGGCGTGAAATAAAACAATTGTAATTTTGAATACGTAAACTTTGACAGTCTTTAAAATACACGGAGAGAGTAGAACTTTTGATTGTAATATGATATATTGAGGATTTGTCCGCTAAAAGCAGTTTGGAACATGTTACATTTCAAATAACTTTGCCCGGAAACTACGTCTTTGATGACGTATTTATGGTGTTCAATTTTAGTTTGTTTATGTGAAGTATCCATTCGAAAATGATTCGACCGTCACAATCTATGTAGCTGAACCGCTTCTTGTAAATAACAAATAAACGTTATGTATGTCTTGGTTACATAAATGATATTCAAAATAAATTAAAGAAATGTAGCCCAAGTCCTGTGAGATGGTTGCTATTGACTTCCCGAAGTTCTAATGCAATTTAGATATTTTTTACCAATCATTGTAACATTATATGTGTAGAAGTATAGGTTAAAGCATTACGATATGTAGCAAGTGTGATTCTACGGGTATTAATATATTGCAATGAATATGGCTGGCGTTAATTGGTTGGCAAGAGGGAGACGTTTACGATCTGCACGTTCAATGCGCAGTACGTAAATTTCCGAACATATTTAAATTATCTTAACTGTGTAAGATTTTTTCTGAAAATTGTACAAATCGTAATTTTCAGGTCGCTACGACAATGAAGACGATTTTCAACTGGATTTAACGAAGGGTAAGCAATAATATTGTTATTTAAATCCACAAGTACTTATTTGTCACCTTTCATGCCAGTTTATTATATTTTTATGAAAACCTATTATCAGATATGTGGAATTATGAACTTATAAACAGTTGTATATTGACAATATCACTTTGCTGAAACATGTGAAATGCCTAAACATTTCTGTATTTTAATTAATTAAATGTTCTATATAAGAAACTGTGATCATTAAGTAAAATGTTATTCTCATTAAGCTTATTTTGAAATTACAAAAATGAATATATTCATGCAGTATATTGAAATGTATACAATTTTAGTAGCTTGCAAACGTTTAGAAAACCATATATGTAACTAAGCTTGCAATATTGAAGTGGTCTATTTAAATTTTAACAAAGTTCCCATTTAGCATCAGCTCATAATTTTCGGTTATGTGTAAGAATCTTCCATTTTTAGAATTATTTTTTTATATTTGAGTTGATATATTGTGGTTGTTAAGTGATTAGTAAATTGACACCATAAAACTTAAATCAGTCACAAAAAGGAATGATCTTTCTTACTATAATAGACTGTCAACACCAATTTATATCTCAGAAATGGAAAATTATTGCTTACCACAACATTCAAAACTGTTACTTCTACTTATATTGTTATATATGCTTGCTGGCCTGTTGTCCTATGAAATAATTTTTGATTATTAATTACTACTCTTATAATGCTGGAAGCTACTATTTAACTTTGAACTCGATTGATTTAATACATGATGTGTTGTAAATCCTATCATGCATTTCAGAAGTAAAGCTTAATTGTATCTATATTTTCTTATAAACCTAACTCATCTGTAATTTTTTCTGTTCCCTCTAATTTCGTTTTAGATCCAGCTCAAACTACTAGAGATGTTTTGTTGAATCTTTGCAAGAAACAGGGACTTACGGAAGGAAAGAGATTTGCTTACTTGGATGCCTTGGTGAAGCTTCTATCCAAGAGAGATGAAAATTATGACTTGGGTTTCTCTGTGGAGGATGTTCTGTGCTGGTGAGGGCCCAAAATTTATATAATAAGTTCATTAACATTGTGTTTATTGTGAAGTCAGCTGCTGTTATTGATAGATACATGCTATGTGTAAATGTCTGTTGATAGTCCACATATTTTTGTGCCTACAAATATATTATAAATTTATCATATCAACAGTATGAACCTTGCAGTTTGTGTGGGGGAAGATCATAGTGACACTGTTGAAATTAGAAGAAATCTTGTTTTCACTTGAACATGCTAATTAATATGAACTGTAATATAAATATTTGTAAGGAAAACTGAATTTTACAATTTAAGACAATAATGTTGTAGAATAATTATATTAGACTAGATGACAAGAGTTCAACCAAATAAAAGTTATGTAAACCCATATATTATTGTCAAATACAGTTTTTTTATTATGATTTATGTTTCAGCCTACGTATTCCCTTGATTCATGAAGCCTCACAAGTTCGTGCTGCAGCTTTGCAAGCTGTTCGGTACTTACTGAAAGAAGAAAAGCATGTTAAATGTTTGTATAGACTTCAGTACCCATACATTATTTCAAGGTTAGTAAATAAAACTGATAAATTATTAGATTCTGGTGAAGACTATAACAGTTTTTATTATGTGGTGTATTGAAATGTTAACAATCGTGAAGTTTCATAATACTTGCACTTTAGTTACACGTCCATATGTATAATGTGTGTTTGTAGTCATAATTCATAAATTTATTAGGTGCTTGGATGTTAATCTTCGCAATGGCATGGAAAGAGTTCAAGCTCTACGCTTGGTACGTCGTATGCTTGCCTTGGCTCCTTCTGAGTTTCCAGCTACAATTGTAAGATCGTTGGTTTCATTAGCAAATGGAGGAGCAGAGGAAAAGGACCAAATGTTACGAGCTTGCTTAGCAACCTTAGCTGAAATTTGTAAGTTATTTTAGTAGGTATAAATACATATATGTCATATGACATTGTCAAAAAAAAATTGTGATATTGGTATGGAAAGGAAAGTTGTGGCTTACCTGAAAGTAAAGTGCGGTGTAGCCATAGGGAACCAAAGATTGTTCTTCAAATTTTATGGAGGTTCTCAATCTCCATCTTCAGGAAGGAGTGTTACACCATTCTGTGCACCGGCCGGCTGTGGACTGCAATCTTTGGTTCCCTATGGCTATACCACACTTCACTTTCAGGTAAGCCACAACGTATCTCTCTTTCCTTTCCATACCAATATTGCAAATATATATATATATATATATATATATATATATATATATATATATATATATATATATATATATATATATATATATATATATATATATATAATGTATCTGTGTGTGATAGTTGTCTAATTGTCCCATTGTTTGAATACAATTTTACTTCCAATTTTTATTAGTTGAACAATGTCGGCTTTTTAGTAAATAACATTTTGTAACATTATGTCCACATTTGATAGTTTCTTCATTGAGTCGTTCATCAATTTAGTTTTATCCATATTAAATATTTATTTTGTGTACATTAAAGCAATGAAGCTACTTAATCACTGAGTTATAGAAATTCATAGTCTTGTATATGATACCACCAGTTCTTTTATATTTTTGATGCTGCATGGCTGTGTTTGTCAAAACAAGCCCTTGATAAATATGTCATTACAGTAAGAGTTGGATACAAAAATCCCACTCATAGGTTGACAGAAATAGCAAGTCCTGTTAGGTGCACAGTAGTAGAAGGGAGAATCTTGAGGGCAGTACTGTTGTGACATGAGCATTTCCCCTTGGATACAAACTGGAACAACACAATTATCATTCTTAAAAACATTTATTATATTCTTATGAACAGGATATACAGACAGCAGTACAATCTTTTTACCACATCCTGTACTTTTTACAGTACATATACTATAATGTTTTCAGGTGAGTTTTTTGGTGTACAACATATCCTGAACTGAACACACTTTATCCATGCATCAATAGTTTAAGAATTGTTTATATACTACAAAGTTGCTGCAACAAAGGTTCTTGTTCAAATGAGCTCAAGCCTACCCCCACTAATAAATCCAGGCCAGGGAACTGCTTGTCAACATATTTTGACATGACTATCTATTTCTCTCCAGTAATGAAATATTGTGCATATTGTTTGACTTCCAATCCTAATCCAACTTTCTCTACTGTTACTTTAATATTAATTCTTGTTTTATTAGCATATTTGTAAACAGTAATTCTTTTTGCATATAAGTAGTTCAACTTGACTTGTCCAATTTTGTAGGTGTCCTGAATCCAGAAGTATTCATTTCCTGTGGAGGAGTAAGTGCAATATCTCGTAATATTCTGACCTGCCAGATGCCTCGTATTAGTGAAGCTCTATGTGGGGTTCTTCTATTTCTGCTCAATCATCCAACAATGAGAAATCGTGCTGGAATTTCCCTTTCAGCATTTGCAGCACCATATTGCGATCTTCATACAAGCAGCAGAATATGTGGGAGTCACAAGTAAAAATTATTCCTCGTTTGTTACAAAATTTCAAATCCAAATATATTTTATATTATTTTCTTTATTTTGTAAATTAAGTGATTTTGTGATTTCAAGTGTTTGTTAATATTGTGTCAATTCTAAGCACTACAGTATTCAGGTTATCTCCTCATAATTAACTGTCTGAAATCTCAAATAACATTTAGTTCTGTTACAAGGGGGCATAATTTCCTTCACTTCATTTATTCAATTCCCTCAAATTATATGGAACATTAAATGAGTATTTGTAATTTGATTATTGGAAAACTGTAGTCTGTGAATACTTAATACTCAATCTTACAGTTTATAGTTTTTGAAAATCTTTACAGTAACATTTACAAGTCATCATACTTTTATAATTGACACAAGGATGTATTACTATGTACTATCCTATAATACCATATCAATAGTATAAATTAATACAATTATTCAATTAATATATTTTATTCTTGTAAGAATCATTTTTTAAATATGTATGAGAAATATATTTTTCATATTGTAGACCAAATGTTTTCCAATTGTAAATAGTAGGTTAAATTCTGTTGAGATTCCAGTTGGCTAGGTTGTCAAAAAAACTACTAAATTTCAATGACTGTCATCAAATGTTTTATTCAGCTGGAATACCAGTATTTCATTCACATGATTTTCAGTCTATAATTCCTGTCGTGAGTTCTTAACTAATTTACTCCTTTAGAATGCTGAGAAAATTTAATCAACTGTCTACACCAGGAAAACCTTTGTTCTACATTTCAGATAAATGTTGTTTATACATTTTTCTCATTCATACAATAATTTTATGTCCCCTTGAAACACTCTAAATTTATTCAAAATTCCAAGCCACAACACTATGTGACAGCCTATTTGTACTTTATAGAATAATGTATGTCTCAAATATATGCAATTTCAATTCTAAATACAAAAGTAATATTCCAACTATATTAAACTTGAAATAAAACCCTATTTTATTTTTAATCTTACAGTGTTTATATATTGACAAAAACAATATTCTGATAGTCAATTTTAGAAGCGTTCGGCTTATTTAGCTATATTCATCTATAAAAAAAATATTACACTGTTGTTATAAATAAATACATACATAAATGTATATATATAATGTTAGGAACTAATTTTGGTGATTTGGAGTCACATTCGATCTTGGATAGTGAGGAAGGATAGAAATAAATATGTCAAATTTTTCAGAGATGACCGAGAAATGAAGTTCAATGGTAGTCGAATGGCAATCCTGTCTGTGCTTAGATCTTTACCTGGCATTCTCCACTTCTGCCATCCCCAAAACCCGTCAGGGTTTCAGGCCATAGTTAACATACTGTATATCAAACAGCATGATGTACGGGTAAGTATGATATTTTAATGTAAATTTATATATATATATATATATATATATATATATATATATATATATATATATATATATATATTATATATATTATGTCAGTTGTAAAATGGAATATGTATTTAAGATGAAAAATGGTCAGAATGAGTTCAGTGTACTATACTCCAAGCCCTCAGTCCAAAGTGAAGAAGTTTCTAACTCAGAACTTTTACACTCGTAAAGTAAGGGTTTTTTCGATATCTTGTAAAATACTGCATATTCCCAGGTAAATAAGTCCTGGCCTTAAAAGTTAAAATAATACTATCAACTTTTCCCCTGTGATCACCGGAGTTCGAATTCACCACTGTGTAGTTGGCCAGAATGTTGTGCACATCTTTGAACAGTACCTCCAATAATTTGAACTTGTCCTGACCAACATATTTTTCAGGTATCTCCTTTTCCTATCCTATTTATAATTAAAATAATTGCTATGGAAAGGAAAGAAATATAGTAGATAGCTTACCTGAAATCACCATATTATACAGGATAAAATTCAATTTTTTTGGAGGCGTTGGCCTTTGTCGTCAGGAGAAAAACATATGAAATTTTCTGTTGGCTCTTGGCCTTCAAAAATACAGTGACCAGCTCTCAATTTCAGGCTAGCCAATTATTTTGACAATGTCACATCCGTACTCTTCTTAAATATATACTCATACTGTAACACATGATTGGGATAAAGTTGTGAATGGGAAAATGAGACTTAATTAGGCATCATAGTCTTTGATGGTGCAATTAGATTTAATGATATAAATTTCCCATAGATTCT
Source organism: Zhengitettix transpicula (assembly GCA_037074705.1). NCBI lineage: Eukaryota > Metazoa > Arthropoda > Insecta > Orthoptera > Tetrigidae > Zhengitettix > Zhengitettix transpicula. The sequence continues at coordinate 10,829,643 of CM073595.1, forward strand.
TAGAGCCCTGAGAACATATTATTATAGTGCATGTTTACATTCTTACACACATGCAAACACCTAAAAACAATCACAATGAAAATGTGTTGTGAATTCTGTACTGATTCAACATCCTACACAGTTTATATCGTTTTCTCTGATCCCCTGACTTAGATTGCACACTTCTCAAAACCCAACTAATGACATATATTTATTGTTGACAAGTAATACATGTGCACAAACTCAAAGCTATTTTTAAGGGGATAAAATAGTAAGATGTAACAATTATCATGTTTCAAACTTAAACATCACAAAATGTGGAAGTCCTGTTCTTAAATGTCACTTCTCTTTTTATATTGTTTAATGACTATTTGAAAACACAATTTGATCTCAAGTTTATGAATTGTACCTATAAATAATTGATATTATTCATTCATCAAAACATAGCCTGTCATATATACAATAAAACCAATTCATAATCTTAATACTCTAAAAAAATACTTCAAATATATCTTAGTTGTCTATTAACTTTTACATTTTCAATTGAGTGTTATGGACTAATATTCTTCAATTCAGTTGTTGGCATCATACTGCCTTTCAAATTTATTTACATAAATTTGGATTTGCAGAAGATAATATTATTGGTTATTTCTTAACACACAATTTTCAAAGAAATCTATTGATACATAAATTGTAAAGAAGTGAACATTGATTTCCTGAAAGTAATATATTAGTTACTTATCTTGTCACAAAAAAATGTTAATTTAATAGAAATTTCTGGCTAACATCTGTTTTATTACTGATATCTACACTTTGTGCTACCAATAAATTAAAACAATATTCTTAAAATCTTCCAATCATTAGACTTTCCTTTTACCTGTTATGATGGAAATAATCTGTATTTATGAGAATATATTTTCATACAAAATTAGAATATATTAATACCATAACAAATATACACACTTTTCAAAGTTGCATAGTTCATAATATTAAATTATTTTTTCAGAAAGCTATATTGGAATTACTATATGAAGTTATTGGTCTTAACCAACCTGATTGGACGGATGAGTTCAATGTAGCTTTAGCAGCAATTGATCCATCTCGTCCTCAGCCTTCATGGAAATTGTCAGAGGGCTTTGTTGCAGCTGAAGGAAAATCTTTATTGCCACACCTCTCAAAATACAGGTAAGTAAAGAGTAAAAGAAAATGCTTATCAAATAAACAAATGCGTACTAGTATAGTATCATATTGTCAGTTGTTTTAGCCTGTCATTGCATAACCACATTATATGCACATTATTCTGGTCCAGTGAATGTTTTCTTGATCTCTCCCCTTGCAAGGATATGTTCCAATAACCTTTAGCTTTGATAGAGATAAATAAACCACACTGTGAAAAAGAGTAAAATATTCCTTCCACGCACTTCTACACCACTCCTGTAATGTATTACGTCATTCAGTAGCGGCAAAGAATTTCTGGTTTATAAAACATATATTATCCAAATTCTATTTTCTTATCTTTTTTAGGTTTTGTTTTTCAATGATAGCAGACAAGTACAAATGCAGCACTACCGATAAGTTTTCTTCCTGGTTTCAATTTAGTAGCTATTTTATAGTTGGAACAATAAAAATGTATGCCTGTGAAGACAAAAATTAAAAACCCTTGATCACAAATCAGGACTAATAGTTTCAAAGGCCTGATAAGAAAAATAACAAGTGTAGGAAACAAACCTGTCCGATTTTGTTTTGATAGTAATTATATGGAATCCCAATGATGTACTATATTTATTGTTTCTAACACAAATGACCGACTCGTACATGGATAAAACTCATTTAAACAACAGTGCATCTGTGATTATTTGCACCCACATGAGGAATTAGATCTAGTCACAGTCTTCAGTGATTATGCAGGCCTCATTCCAAATAAATTATTTTACTATATAACCCACCATTGAGTGCAATACCTTTTCAATAAATGAGTGGTAAATTGAAGTTGACTATGAGTGTGAAATATAAGTTATCAGTGTATAAATTTTAACTAAATCTGCCAATTTAACAACAGTGCTTAAATCAGATTAGAAAAGTGCTGTTATTAGAAATGTTCTGTTATATAATTTTGTTTCATCTTGTATGAGCACCACTTATGTATTTTCTGTATGCTGCTTTCCATATCCTTATGGCAACTCATAGCCATAGCGTAACTCTTTTGTATCCAGATATCTTCAGCAGTGTTTTTGATAATTGAGGCTTAAACACTTCAAATTTTATTCCTGTACTTCTCACAGCACTGTAATGTTACCGTATTTCTCCTAATTAACAGATAGATCTTAGTATTTGCATTTTGCAGTTCTCCGAGTGTATCTTCCCAAAGTTCCTAAATTGTTTGTATAATTACTGGTGGATATTCTTCAGGTAAATCCTCCATCTATAATTGTTACTTAAGTTTCTACATCCAGTGAACTCAATTACAGTTAAGTGTATTATTGCATGGTCCACTCTAAATTATTATTCCATGGGCAGGATTTGGCTTGCATAATATTCTGTTTGTGTACATACTCACAGTTTATTTGCCTTATTTTTATTTCAGGCCAAATTTATCAGAAAATCATCTGTCATTACTTCTGTATATATTCATTGAAATGGGACTGTTGGATGCTATTGTTGAAGTTCTAATTACTTCAGACATGTTTATATCTGTAAGAGCAACAATACTTTTAGGTAAGTAATAATTTCTATCATGGAAATGGCAAATGGACAACATCCCTTTATAGATATTGTATTACATATTAATATTACCAATTATAATATTGTTTAAAAACTGTAATAAAAGAGAGAATAAAAATAAAAACAAGTTATGGTCTTTGGAGCATTCATTCAATTAGATCAGCCCAGTTAATGGGACAAATCTTTTTTATGCATGATAAGCAAATAGTGTATATAATTGAAGATAAGAGTAGTTGGCGATTAATGCAATTGTTGAGAAGTGAAACAAATTAAAGTGTCTGTATAGAATAGGGCAAAATTCATAGGACCATCACTAGTAATATCTCTGATAAATCGAATATATCTAATTATGTTTCAGGTGGTGTAGTTAAAAAAAGATTTTGAAAAATATTGTGTAAAAATTTTTAACATTCTGGAAAAAATAACAGCCAAAATGAAACATGATTAATTTTTACAGGGCAACTATTGCATCTGGTTCACACTCTGTTACCACCAGGTTGTTGTAATATAACTCCTGCTCTTCCAAACCTACTACAGTACGCAGCTAACTCCCAGGATAAGAAATCACAACAACAAGCATTAGCTGCAGTTGCAGCATTACACAGACTGCATAAACTTTTACGCCGTCAACCAGCACCCTCCTCACTTTTCCTTGATCAGCTTCTGCAATCTAGTCGTCGTCCTACCTTACGTCCATCTCAGGTATTAGGAACAGTTTCAGTTTATGACATGATACAGATATTTAGATTTAGATTTACTAAGAAACATAAAAACTAACATGTGTATATATATATATATCTGTGTGTGTGTGTGGGTGTATAAATATATATAATATTAGTAATTGTGATATTGGTATGGAAAGCAAAGAGAGAGAGAGGTTGTGGCTTATCTGAAAGTGAAGTGCGGTGTAGCCATAGGAAACCAAAGGTTGTTCTTCAAATTTTTGGAGGCTCTCAGCCTCCTCCTTCAGGAAGGAGTGTTACAACATTCCATGCACTGGCGGACTGCGGAGTTTTGACTGCTGCACGGCTAGTAGTCCATCTGTGGGAACTCTCCTTCCAACATGTCTTACAGTCCAGGCAAAGCCCTGGACTCAACATCCTTTAAATAGTGCCCTTCCTCTGTGTGCCATCACACAGCTCACTCAGGAGCAGAATGCTTTGAACAATCATTGGTGAATGGCAGGAGTAGGAATCAAAGAGAGATCACATTTCGCGGAGTGGCTCTGACCCAGCTCTAGTATATGTATAAAATATATCTATGACATATGTGTGTGTTTGGTTTTGGAAATGATATCAAACTGTGATTTATGAACCAACTTTCTTGTACAGGCCTTGTTGAAAGATGGCGATGAAATACTTCGAGAATCAGCTGTATTGGCCAATAAAGATGGCTTTGCATGGAATTGGACTGTAGTGCGAGCTATACTTAGGGTGAGATTTGTTTTAAACAAAACTTTTATGATGAATTGCTTAGTAAAAAATTAATTATTCTCAATTATGAATAGTGAGATTTTATTTGTCTTGATCAATTATAAATATACTTTCATTGTTAATACTTGTGTTTAATTTTATAGAGTCGTATTAGTGGCCTAAAGAAGTTGGAAGATTCTAATTATCGAACATTTGTGCGGCGTTTAGTACATTACTTTAAACCTTCAAGTAATCGATTCAGCAGAGTTGAATTAGGTAATAGACATCAGACACACATTTACAGTTTAGCTGGTTGTGAACTTATTGATTGTCTGCTTGAAGCTGATGAGGTATGTGGTTTTTTTGAATTTGTTTATATATATATATTTAGTTATTCTGCTGGTACTTTTTAGCGTTATATTGTCTTTAAAATATATAGTTATCCCCTTTTTACATTACCTGTGAGCATGATAAAATGTAACAAGCTTTGTATGGATTCTGAATAAGATTTAGATTTATTATTCATTCCATTAGTCCTTGGTCGAGGAAATAGGACAAGTCACAATATAAGATAACATGAAAAGAATAATTATTACAAATACAAAGTTTAAAAAACAATTATGGTCATTTATTAAAAAATATATGATTTAAAACTACGTTAAAGATATTAATATGACGTAATTAGTAATTAAAGAAATAATAAGTGTTTTAATTCATCTTCAATTTCTGTTCATCGGTGTCTCCAGTAGAAAATCTTACACCGATTCCCATCGAACATGAAAAAGAATATAAGTCAGCAGTTAAATTCTATAATATCATCGTAAAATAATTGTGTAACTTGATATGATATGAGCAAACGTTTTTCTTCAACAGGATCTAATATGCCCTTCCTTTTTTCAAACTCATTCAGCGAGTAATATGCTCCATTAATTAACAGAGATTTACAACTCTTTATAAATAAATTCTGTATACTAAAAGATTTTATTTCTCGTGGAAGACTATTGAATAGATTTATCCTGGAATAACGAATGGTTGATTCAAAAAGGCTTAGGTGATGATTTTCTCTGCAGAGTTGAGCTCTAGTGTTGTGTAAATAATTTGCTCCGTTTAGGGCATATATATTGATGTTTCTCCAGACAAACTGGAAATATACGAGATGAAAAGCACAAGTTAAATATTTTAAGTTTTTTATTATGTTAATAATCTCATTTTTGTTGATCAGGAGTAGAAAGAAAGACTGGTGCTCTGGATTCATGTAGCAGTTCACTAAAGTTGGATGTATTACGTTTCTGTATACACGATTTCTTTACCATATAATGAACATTAATAAAATATGAGTTAAATTCACATGCTGCTTCTTTGTTAGCTATTGGGTATTCATTCTTTATAAGTTGTATATCGTTACAAGGTCTCGTTGATAACGTTCCGAGTAGCTTTTATTTTACTATCCGAGTTTACAATGTATTTTGTGTTTTTACACTTATTCTGAAATCACAAGCTTGTCTACCAGAACTGCATATAAGATATCTGGTTTCTGTCTGAATCAAATATTGAGTGTTAGAAATGTCATAGAAATGAATGTGGTTCATACTGTTAAAATTAAGGCTGCCCAGCAGATTTAGATTTATTGATTTGATTAGTATTCTATTGAGAAAGAAAAATTACACACTTTCGCCATGAAAAAATAATAAATACACTTATCGGCAAATACATAAAATAAACCATTTGAAAATGTGAAAAAATATTAAAAATAAAATGCATAAGTGAAGAGGAAGGAAGATTGTACTTTATGCAAAATTTTAGTTTAGATTCCATGTGTTATGCTTTTGAGTACATCACCTGGTTTGTGCAATGTGTTGCTCTTGTGGCTCTTTCGGATTTTTAATCACCTGATGAAAGCAACAAGGGTTACAGAAATACTGTGTAGTATCTATTTAATCACTTATTTCTCTCTGTTATTTGGCTATATTTATGTAATTAATTTCATATGCTACCGTTATTGTTATTGACTTATTTAAGCAGAAACACATCAGACAGACAAGTGAATGAATGTTATATAATGTAACACAAGATCACAGCTTAGTTTATTTTCACTCATTTCACTGCTGTTAGATGGGCGATAGGGCACTTCACTTCTGTCAGAGTGCTTGCGTCAGATGATGAATGAAATAAGATAAAATATAATTAATGTGGTTAGGCTCTACATTGTTTGTATATACATTGTATGATTCTAAATTTAAGTAATTTAAATATTCTGCAATAATTTTTATTCCACATATTTAAGTGGTAGTCATCGGAACACTAACATAACATCAGGCATGCCAGCTCTAATTGACTACAGTTATATTTATTCCTAAAACCCCAAGACAAATATATCTTTACTTATAACTGAACTGTTTTTTGTTGTATATGATTTGCAAATTTTTCCTTTTTTGTTTTAGCCAGAAGGTGGTAGACTGTTGATGGAATTACTGACTGATGTTTGGCAGCATATCGATGCAATTACAACATCAAAGTCTGCTCATGATTGTCTTTTTAGCCCTCAAAATGTATTAAACACCTTATGCCAGTATTATTTTCTCTTCATTGGGAGATTTAGTCATAGCAGCAAGGGTCTGCGTTGGTTGGATAAAGCTGGAATTTTACAACAGTAAGTTTTACATGTTCAGTTGAGTATTAATAATTTTACTAGAATAATATTTTGCAGCTGACAAATGAAAAGTAGAAGAAAAAATTCTCGGGTTTCCACCTGTGTAACAATGCGATTGAAACGCGACATTTCAACGGACAAATGCATTGCCGTCATCTTCTAGGCGAAGTGCCGGGACCATCAATAATGTCACACATATATATATATATATATATATATATATATATATATATATATTGTAATAGTGAGAATGTGACATTGTCAAAAATATTGGTATGGAAAGGATAGAGAGATAGGTTGTGGCTTACCTGAAAGTGAAGTACGGTGTCGCCATGAGGAACTGAAGGTTGTTCTTCAAATTTTCGGAGGCTCTCAGCCTCCTTCTTCAGGAAGGAGTGTTACACCATTCCGTGCACCAGCCGGCTGCGGACTGCGGAGATTTGACCGCCGCACGGCCAGTAGCCCATAAACAATCAACACCCCCACCAAGCCACTAACTTTCTCTCTCAGGGGGAGGTTGTGGCATAGGAAAGGTTAGGATACAGATCATTCATACAAAGCATCCCATGTATACATGTATGCTTGAACATACATACAAATACACATGAACATGCACACACACACACACACACATGTATGCATACTTACACATACATGAGCATGCTCATACATACTCACATGGTCTCGTGAAAGAGGAGATGGTATGTAGGAAGGGCACTAATTACAGGATGTTGAGTCCAGGGCTTTGCCTGGACTGCAAGACATGTTGGAAAGATAGTTCCCATAGATGGAGTTCTGCTTCTGATGAATCGGGGGGTAGAGCTTTAAGGATGGTGAGTGTGAAGCATTGGTCGAAATTGTTTATGTTGTGGTTTTGGGCGTGAGCAGCTACTGGGAATTGGATTTTAGATAGTTTGACAGTGCTGCGGTGGTTGGCTATTCGTTCAGGGAGGGGTCTTTTGGTTTGGCCTATATAGAAGGCAGGGCAGAGTCTGCAGTTAATTTGGTAGATGGTGTGGGAGGAGAGGCAGGTGATATTTTCTCTGATTTTGAAGGTTTTTGTCTGATTATGAAAGGTTGTGGTGGGCTGTAAGATAGGGCAAACATGGCATCTGCTCCTACCACAAGGTTTGCAACCCGGCAGGGGTGGGCGGGTGGTGGTGTGGGTTTTGCAAGGGTGTACAAGTAAATTTCGGAGGTTGGGTGGGCGTCTGAAGGCAACCCTTGGGCAGGTGGGGAGTATAGTGGGGAGGATGGTTTTTAATTCAGGGTTGGATTGCAGTCCAGTGTAAGCTAGGCGGAGAATGGAATTGATTTTTTGTAGTCCTGGGAAGTAGGTTGTCGTGAGGGGTGGACTACTTTTTTTGTTTTGGACAAGAGTGGGTGTGGTTGTTTGGAGGTTTGATAGGGCCCGGGTTATCTGTTTTTGGAGGAGGTTGCTGGGATAGTTTCTGTTGATGAAGGCATTAAGGATCCGGTTGGTGTAAGAGGCGAGGCTGTTCCAGGTGGAGCAAATACGTGCTCCCCTGAGGGCTAGACTGTATGGGAGGGAGCATTTTGTGTGGTGTGGGTGGCAACTGGTGACAGTGCTGCGGTGGTTGGCTATTCGTTCAGGGAGGGGTCTTTTGGTTTGGCCTATATAGAAGGCAGGGCAGAGTCTGCAGTTAACCCGGGCCCTATCAAACCTCCAAACAACCACACCCACTCTTGTCCAAAACAAAAAAAGTAGTCCACCCCTCACGACAACCTACTTCCCAGGACTACAAAAAATCAATTCCATTCTCCGCCTAGCTTACACTGGACTGCAATCCAACACTTCACCAGTGCCACAACCTCCCCCTGAGAGAGAAAGTTAGTGGCTTGGTGGGGGTGTTGATTGTTTATGGGCTACTGGCCGTGCGGCGGTCAAATCTCCGCAGTCCGCAGCCGGCCGGTGCACGGAATGGTGTAACACTCCTTCCTGAAGAATGAGGCTGAGAGCCTCCGAAAATTTGAAGAACAACCTTCAGTTCCTCATGGCGACACCGTACTTCACTTTCAGGTAAGCCACAACCTATCTCTCTATCCTTTCCATACCTATATATATATATATATATATATATATATATATATATATATATATATGATATTAATAAGGATATTGTCAAAAATAATTGTAATATTGGTATGGAAAGGAGAGAGAGAGAGGTTGTGGCTTACCTGAAAGTGAAGTGCGGTGTTGCCATAAGGAACTGAAAGTTGTTCTTCAAATTTTTGGAGTCTCTTAGCCTCCTCCTTCAGGAAAGTGTGTATATATATCATCTGCACTACTCACAATCATAATTAGGGTAATATTTTTGTATTTGGACATATTTGTATATTAATAAGTAAATATTTATATTTAATGTTTATATATTTATATTTCAAATTTAACGTATGTTTTACTTAGTCAGGTTTACTGTGTTGTGTTTTTATACTATAGTTTTGTCTGTCTCTTTAAATTTGTGGATTTGAAGATGTGTTTAGTTATAAGTTGTTGAATAATTACTGTACCAGAGATTATATTACATAAAAATATAGTATAAATCTTTCTTTAGATACCTTTCAATTTTTACAATAAATGAAAACCTTTTTTGAAATAAAAAACAATGTTGTATTTTGAATTTGGCTTTTTTCTTCTCAGGCTTTTGAATCTTGTTGGAAATACAAACCACGAATGCTATGTAAAGCTTGTGGTGTCTTGTTTGGACTATTCATTAGATGGTGTATCCAGGTTTGTAGCAACTATTAAATGACCATAGTAATCTACTCTGTAACTTTATCACATGTAGACTATGTAATAGAGTAACTGATACTGACATTTTTCTGGAGTTTATCTAATTTTGCTTATTACATTTCACAGATATTAAATTTATACTGTGATAAAACTACATCAAAGTTTGTGATAAAATGTCGCGCATACCAAAATTATGACTTCTGGTAAAAAAAAATATATTAAAATCACTATGAAATAAACTATATACTGAGTGATGTCCATTGTGATACTGATTGGCATTCATTTTCATAGTTGATTATCTTGCAAATGATTAATGGCTACTATGTTACATACAGAAAACGTCTTTAAATTACATTTTTTATTGATATATAAATCTTCTCTATACAATTTGTAGAGAAAAAAAAAGTTTGTGTAACATTAAGGCATGATAATACAAAGGCTTTGAATATTTTCAAATTTTTATCATTTGTTACAGGGTTATTTTGAATAAAGTTTTGACAGCTACATCAGAACCACTACGACTTTATGCAACACAGCTAATGCTTGTTCTTTTACGTGCACATGTTCAAGATTTTCATAAGTGGGGAATTGAAATGCTTGTGATGCAGCTCTATGATCAGGCAAAAGCTGTATCTTTAGCAGCCATAAATGTACTTATGGAAGCATGCGAAGAAAAGGTAGTTAAATATTTCAATTTTGATACATACCTCATGCAACAAATTTTGAATATGCAAAATGTAAATGTACAATAATTTACCATATGGATTTAAAGATGATTGACAGTAATTTTATTATGAATTGTATTGTCATTATTCAGTTTCTAATTTGATAAACCTTAGTTTCCTGAAGTAATTATTATGGAGGCAAAGTCAGTTGCTTTGTATCACCTATATATATTTATTTCACACTACTCACTTCAGACAATTGGAAATTACCGCATAAACAACACATTGTAAAATACAATGCAAATATATATGTATATAAGAATATTTAATTTGACGTCGTCACATTTTCCTTAAGTATTCTATATATATACACACACACACACACACAAACACTATTAAATTGGAAAGACAGCGATGTCAACTCACCTGAAATCAATATATGGTCCAGTCGGCCTGAGGAGAGAGAATATTACAAATTTTCGAGGGCCTGAGCCCCGTTTGTCAAGAGAGGAGGTCTGAACAGTGTGCCGATCGGGCATGAATTGCAATTCATGCATTTCAGTAAATTCATGCCCAGCCAGCACACAGTTCAGACCTTCTCTCCTGACAAAGGGGACTTAGGCCCTTGAAAATTTGAGAAATTTTTTCAATCCTCAGCCCGACAGGACCATATATTGATTTCAGGTGAGTCAACTTCGCTCACACTTTCCTATTAAAATGTGTTATTTAATTTGACATCACATTTTCCTTAAGTGTGTGTGTATATATATATATATATATATATATATATATATATAATTGCAATATTGATATAGAAAGGAAAGAGAGAGAGAGAGAGAGAGGTTGTGGTTTACCTGAAAGTTAAGTTCGGTGTCGCCATAAGGAACTGAAGGTTGTTCTTTAAATTTTCGGAGGCTCTCAGCCTCCTCCTACAGGAAGGAGTGTTGCATGGTTCTGTGCACCGGCTCGATATATATATATATATATATATGTCTGTGTTTTTATGTGTTCGAGCAATGTAGAATTTAAGTGGCTAAGTATAACTGATTACATGGACTTAACAATCGAATAAATTTTTGAAGACACACAATTATATAATGTATATTGTACAAATTCTGCTTGAATGTAATATTTCTAATTGTTTAAATTTATCTGAAATTAGATGAGTCAATTATATTGAATTATGTAGTCTTTTAAATGTTATTACATATAATATACTGATATAAATAATTATTGATATTCAGTATGTATTTTTTAAATGTGGACTTTTAAGTAATTTTTTGAATTATTCTAGATATATCTGGAGGCTGTTATAAATCTTCGCCCCTCTTTGCTGCATCTCGGAGATAAAGGACTGCTTCTCCTAATTCGTTTCTTGTCTGTACCTGTGGGATTTATGTATCTACAAGAAGCTAATTTTGTTTCACACCAACTGGAACGCTGGGCTACTATTTACAACTATAGGTAAGATTCCCATGTAACTTCTTGTGCTATAGGTCAAAATGTCTTAACTGCTAATCATTACATAGTATTTTTAGTTTTTAATGCTCACATGTTCATTAATTCAGATGAAATTTAATATCCATAACACTGTGTTTCAAACAACATTGGGGTTTCATCAGGTGTCTAGTTACTAAAAGTAATATACATTGATTGTTTTCAGTTTTTAATTCTGAGCTGAATATTTTAATATTGATGATTGGATTTGTTTTGATTTCGAAATTTTCAGATATGTAGGTTTAGTTGAAGGTGAACTGCATGATTCACTAACTCTACATCAACGAGGAGAAGATGGCCGTTATGTCAGGAGAGTTAGTAACCTGAAACATGTTGTTAGAGATGTGTTTGTACAACCACATTTGTATGGGCAGTTAGCACAACATGAACAAGGATTTCAGATGTTACTTCGAGAGGCTCATCTAAATTCCCTGTTCCAGGTATGTCCAAAATGTTATGAGAAATGCAGAAGAATTAAATTAATTTCTTGGTACTTTATTTTGTCTGTTATTTGGCAATAAATTTGTTTACTTAATATTTTATCTAGTATAAACTTCTTTCATGTGTTAGGATACATACAATGTATGTTATACAAAAAGGAAGATGTAAATAAATATGCTTGCTAACTTAAATTGTTCACATTAGCACTGGAAGTAAGTTCTAATTGGGAATAGGGACTATAGGTGTATTTGTTCATCAGTTAAACTGTTCAAATGAAGATTACAATTTTGCTTGATTCTCAGAATTAAAATTTTTCATAATATTAATAGTTTGATATCCATATATGCCGTCATGAATTTTAGTTTTTTTTGTCACTATTTTAACTTAAATTCAATTTCATGGCCTATTTGTCTGAGCTATGATTGAAGCTTTGTCTGTTCTTTCTGAATTAAACTTATTTTTAAGACTATCTCTAATACTTCCACGAATACAAATATTGAAAAGAAATTGTCGCTATGTAACAAATTAGTTGTTTGAATTTGGTTTTATTAGATCATAACTTATTAATAATGGGATGTTAGAGTTTATTTAAAAATACATTATCACTATAATGATCGGTTTTTTGTATAAATGGTTTATGATCCTAGTATGAAAATTGTGTACATCCAAATTTGATGTTAATTTATGACTGTTATTTGTCAGAAATATTTATCTTAGAATATAGAGACTTATTGGTGAGTGTGTTCCCAATTTTTAACCAAGCTTGACAATAGTTTTCTTGTTCACATAGAATAATAAGATATAATGAGTGAAAGTATGGAAAATCAAATACTTTTGACATTAATAGAAACGGTGATTCACCATATTTTAAATGACTTTAATCTGATCCTGCAGATTCATTTATTGTCGATAGTTAGCCCTTAGACTTTTGTACATTAAATTTAAATATTTTATAATTTTCTGTCTGTACACTTACAAAATTCAATCATTCACCCAATTATACATGGATTTAAATGCTGAGTCTAGTGTGCCATGAACTTATTCAAAATCAGCTTTTATTTATTTAGGCATTTTGACTTTCAAGATGAAGTGTTTAATCACTGCCTAAAACTCATTTTTCTCCATTTTTTGACAATAACACAATCTATTTTCGTTGACCGGCAATAAAAATTAAATCATGTCATGTGTTTCTTAAAATTTGACTGCACAGTATTGGAATGTGGTACTTCTCAGAAAGAACCTTGTTTTGATTCTACCATGTCTTCGATTTTGTAAATACTAATTGACCTACCCCTGTAATTTCATAAAGAGGATTCTGGCTCATAGCTTTAATAGTTGTCTCACACACAAATGGTACAGTAAGTTTTCCAATCAAATCAATATTAATAAATCCAGTTTTACAAAGGAGAGTCAATTTCATTTGTAGGCATCAGAAACAGAAATTGATATGGCTCCATGTATGTGTTTGTGTTAACAATTTATTGAATCAAATATATTAAAGTAGTAGTAGTAGTAACCCATTTATTATTAAATGTTTACAAAATAAATACATTTGACAATACGTTGCTAGTTTCCCCTGTGAAAAAAATTACACTGTACCATAAGAAATCAAGCTGTCAATTTATCAAAAATAATATATTTATTGTATTTAATTACAAATAGGCATCGTCCTAATTGCATTTATATAAATTAGAATTAATAACACCAAAAATTGCCTTGCTACAACGAAAATTTAGAGCCGATAAATACTTATAATATGTAAACTCAATGATGATAACAGTAAAAATAATAATTATAAGTTGTTATCATAATGACTATGATCAACCTCAAATTAATACATGTATGTATAGCCATAACTGTAACAATAAGTCCAAATACTACCAACATAGTGCAAGTACACAATAATAATAGAAGTTTTATAATAAATATGTAAAAAAATAATTAGTAGCAAATATTCAGTTTAAAGAATATAACAAAAAATAATGAATGATTAAATCTTTGAAGGCAAACAAGTACTTCATACAGGAAGTCTTTAAGAATTGTGAGACAAAATTCAGATGGATTGGTATTTCATGACACAATGAATAAAGATAATGTAAATATTATGGAATAGAATAATACTACGGAAGTAAATGCTTGCATAAGATTTTGGTAACAAAAATTTTGTTTGATTAGATTATTCAAGCCTGTAACTGGAGTACAGATCAAGCCATCTTGGAGTTGAAAGCTGCACTTTGGTGTTGTGGGCACTTGGGGAGCTCTCCTGCTGGTGTTGCATTTTTGGCTGAGGAAGGAGTTATCATGTCCATGGTTAACGTTGCTGAAAATTGTCCAGTTTATACTGTTCGTGGAACTGCTTTCTATGTACTAGTTCTTATAGCTACAACTTTTCAAGGTGCTAATGAACTCCGGAAAGCAGGTAACCCTAATTGATTTACATGAATATTGACAATCTATTAATTATTTTTTAGTCCTTGTTAATTTTGATTTGAAATTTGGGTATAATTATGTGTTAATATTGTATCAGTTATTTGAAGTGAGTGGTGATGTCTAATGTGGAGAATAAAAATTGGTGATAGAAGTCACTAGAGAATGAAAGTGAATTGAGGTTAAGGAAACATAAAGAGAGAGATTAAGAATATTGTGAAGTTGAGATATATTAGAAGTGAAATTCTAGATGAACTGTAAGAAATTATTCATACTGCAGATTCAATAAGCTGAGGTAACCATCTCTGGGCTGGGTTCAAATAAGTAGCTTCATGTCTGTAGGAATTTCAAATTCAAACTTATGCTCTCAACTGATTTAATCTATTTAACTTGTCTATAATAAATTGATTATTTGTTCTATATTTTACAAGATGAAGTGTAATGTCTGAAGAATACCTATTTTGATAAAACACACGTTTGTTATTAATATTCAATTTTTTTGATTCTGTACAGGTTAAATGTTGCGACAGAATTAAAAGGATTGTTGGACAATATTCTTTGCAAGCTAGTGTAAAACACTATTCTCTTTCCCTTTACATGTCAACTTCATTTCTTTCCTACTTTCTTACTGATATCACTATTTCATGTTATTTTCACTCCAATATTTTCACCCATCTGAAAACTTCAACTTTTGTTTCACAAAACAGGCAGTTGAATACCTTTTTATAATTTGTCAGCATTTAAAAGAGGAAAACTGTCAAATATACTAAAGTACCATTGACCAATTTGATCTAGTAAATAATTTACAGAATTATAAATTTGATCTTAGAGATGATAACCCAATATTAAGTTTCTTATACCGTATGTTTTAGTTCACAAATTTTATCATTAATTTATTTCCTTTCCTTGAAAATCAAGAGTATTAGAATGTTTCAAAAATGCTTATTTGCTTTAATTAGGGTGGTTATGTGTTCGGCATGACAGACATGACCGCTGGCCTGTTGTGGAAGAAGAAATTGATTCTGGTGATGATGGTGATAGCTTATCTATTTCTAGTAGCGAGTACCAACAACGATTCTATATTGCTGATGAAGACCCTCATGATGGCAGTGATGATGATGATGCTATGAGTTTCAATGTACCTTCATTATTCAATACTCAAAGTAAGTGCAATATTTGAAAACTTAAAAAGAACCAACTACATTTTTCTGAACATTGGCTTTCAAAATCAGATTACAAAAGCAGAGTTCCTTATTTCTGTCTTCAAATATGAGTGAAAGTAGATAATTTTGTACAAGTAAATCTTGGGTTTCATCCCTTAATATTTCCTGTCATTCACTCTTAGCATCCCCATAATTATCATAATCATCATGAAATATTCTTGCTGCCAAATTATATGTTCAAAGTTGTATTGAAAAGTGTCAGTGCTGCTCTACTGTTATAGGGAAACAGACACAGGCACCTCAGAGGCAAAAGTCACAAACATTGCCTCATTGGAGACCACCTCGTCATATACGCAGTTATAGTGAATGTAAACAACCTCCGATGATGTGGGAGGAAACGGATTTGAGGTCAGTTGATGAACAGTTATCACGTAACATTATGTTATAATTGCTATCGGCCTCAAACATAAAGTTGGATTCTGAGAATAAAGCAAAAATAAATTGAATATAGTCCGTTTTAAATTAGAATTCTCCTTGTGTTTCCACGGGGAGGGAGGCGCTGATGGCATGTACGATACACAACTTGTGCAGCTCACTTAAAACAGTAGCATAACAGTTCTATTGTTTGGAAATGCTGCTTTATTTCAAGTTGTGAATGGTTCATTCGATGTCATATCCCTCACAGGAACTAACCACCATTGGTCTCCTAATTTAAAACAGACTACAAATTTTTTTGCACAATTTTTATACAGAATTTGACAGTGGTAAGTCTGAAGTTGAAGTTTTCCAGAAAGTTTATGTGAAGAAATTATTTTTTAATTATAAAATAATTATAACTGCCCTTAATATAATATTATATTTAAAATTATCTATTAAAACCCTGCTTATCAGTCAAATAAAAACTCATTTAATAGTGTTTTAACAACATTTATATGAAGTAGCTTTCAGTTTATGCCTAGCTTCTTATATTGTTTACAATTTAATGGTAGAACCTGAAATTCAAATATAGAATATTGGAATTATTCATTCCAATTGCGAACATTGTTGCACATGGAATTAATTTATAATTAATATTTCTCATGGCGAGATAAAATTTTTATTATTTATACATGTCTCTTTATTATTAAGTTTTTCTTTCAGTAATAGGCACATTAAATCACCTATGTTATTTGCTTGGATAGTTTTACATATATTCAGAGAGAACTGCTATTATTTGTAGTTCTATTGGGATAACTGCTGTGGTGCTGTGTTATGTGAATAAACTAATTTAATATTAATTTGTGTTTCTACTCATATGATTATTAGAGTTGTGCTGGTGTAGGTTATGGATTGAATAAAATAATTTTTACATATGCCTAGATGACGTTTATTATCTCAGTTCCATGGTACACATACTACTTTCTGTGCTCAACTGTGAGCTTGTCTTTCTTTGTATTTTAATATTTTATCAATGGGACCAATGCACAGAAGTTATATAAAGTTAAGAATTATAATTTCAGAACTATATCTGGGACATAAAATTAAATTAACTTTCCATAAAGCAGCATGTAGATTTATTCTAGATCACATTAGCAGTAGTGGAAATATCCACGAAGGTGCATGTCTATATCTGAATGAGTTTGTTTGGGTTCTGGAACTGTGTCAGATGATTTGATGCAGTGTTTCTCCAGAACTGCATCTCATTATGTGTCTATTAGGTTCTTGCGTGGAACTTAATCTGATGATGTAGTTAGGCATTTATCAGTTAACATGGTGTTCCCGATTTTGGATCTGATGTATGTTGTTTAGATTTCACAGGTCTATAGGATTCTTGACTCTTTTTTGGGGGGGGTCTAGTTACCTAGCTCTTCAAGCCAACGGTGGACCTTTTATTTGGTGAACAGTATGTTGGACCACTTGCACTTGCACTGGCTGACAAATTGTAGGATGTTCTGTAACAATTTCGATATATGTATATTCATACCTTTAGTGTTTATGACATGGCCATAGTCGTTGCGGAAGTCTGCTCTCAAGATTGCATATGGTACTTTGAACACTTGTGGGAATCTTTGACAAAGGTTGAGTTGAAAATTTCCATGTTGATAAGTGTACGTGGAAATAGGTGATCCATTGACAGCATAAAGCTTTGCTCCAGATATTTTCATGGAGCTTCAGGGATGTCCTAGTGAAAGGATTTAGGTATCCTTAACTTATCCAAGTAAGGGACA
Source organism: Zhengitettix transpicula (assembly GCA_037074705.1). Classification (NCBI taxonomy): domain Eukaryota; kingdom Metazoa; phylum Arthropoda; class Insecta; order Orthoptera; family Tetrigidae; genus Zhengitettix; species Zhengitettix transpicula. The sequence continues at coordinate 10,847,560 of CM073595.1, forward strand.
CATGAATGAAGAGACCGTGTGTTTTGGTAGGACTTCTGTTGATTATCATCTCAACGACAGGTCCAATTAGAAAACTGTGGAGTAGAACTTTGAAAATCAATCACTGCAAGTTGATTCTTGGATAGTTCTCATGTTGATGGCTAATGGTTTTCCAAAGATAGTCCAGCTATTCATACAATTATTAGAGGTGTGATGGTGTACATTATGAAATGAATGAACGCAATTTATACCATCGCCCACAATTAGTTTATTATTTCAGTTCCACATAACAAGCAGTACTATGCTCAACTGTCTAATTGTTTGTCTCATTTCTATAACAATGAATCAAATATTATCAATGCTCAGAAGTTATATAATCTGAAAATGTGGTTGGGATGAAATGTAAATAACCAGATCATTAAAGTATTAAGCATTATTTGCATTAAGATTTCAAAGCAAATTGTAGATAATGGAATATATGTTGTATTTTTTTATTTCTGTTAATTGAACTCTTTGTTACAGATTGGATGAGCCAAATATATCTATTTACCAACAACCTGGTGTGGCAGACAACAGTTTTACTGATAGCAGTGGAGTTAGTTCATGTGAGTCTGGCCTGGGAAAAGTTGTACCATCGTAAGTTTACTTATTTTTTTTCTTTTTTGCTAGAACGTATTATACAATATTTGCCTTAAAAACTTTCTGCTGATGGGAGAAACTTTGGAATGGATTATGGTCAGTTATTGACTGTGTTTAGTGGCAGAGGGCATTTAAATGGAAGGGATTAGATTTATTGTTTGATTAAGGTTTAACTTTTAAGGTACCCAATAATATATACTTTAGGAATCAGATTTTTCTTTAGTTATTTTGTATCTCATTATCAAATTTGGAATAATTTTTAAATGTTAAATTTTAAGCTTATCAAAATAGATTTAATAGATCTATTTTACCTCATTAATAATAATGTTAATTGAAAATTTGTTTAAGAAAGTTTAGGTATTAAACATGGTTTGATGCTGTATGGAGTGCATGAATTCTACTTTCTTAGAATTCATTAAATCTAAATGTACAGAAGATATTTTTACACAAATGAAACATCTAAAAGCACCGTTATTAATTGCTTGCCCTACACTTTAAGATTCAACCATACATGCCACAACAAAATAATCATTTTAATAAGGTAAACATTTATTTGGCTTGGTCAGGATATGACTCCTCCCTTGTGATTTTTATACACATTTGGAAATATTTCTTTACCACTTGTCTTGCACAATGTTGCAGGGTTGAAATATAAAATAAACAGAAGATTTGTTTTGAACTTTTATTGCTATAAATATGTACTAATTGCTGATTTAACTTTTAACTTGATTCAAATTTATAAATGCATATAATTTCAGCGAAATTGATTTTTTAAACTTTTTGTTTGATTCATTCATTTAGTGTAACACAGAACAGGTTAAAATATAGTGTAACTCTGTTTTCCCTAAAGATTTTCTTACAATACATATATTATATACAAAACATATTTATAATGTAATAATATTTTTATTTCCATTATTATATTACAATTTAATTTTCAGTGAACGCCTCCAAACACTTAGCCCCATTCCAAGTACAACATCATTGAATACTGTGAAATCTTCCAGTCAGATCAGACGAAGTAGTCAGATCAGTTGCCGCAAATATTCTGCTCAAGGTAATATTCTGCGTAAAGTTTAATTGATGAAGTTGTTTAATAGTTACGGCCACAAAAACTGCAATTTTGTAGTTAATTGGATTTATAGTTTAAATATAGCATTATCTACAATATTAACTGTTAAGCTAATAAATATCCTTCATTAGACTGTACTCATACTTTTTTTATGAATGATATTGCTTATATACAGAAATATAATCACTTGTGTTGTGAAGGAATGAAAAGCGAAGTGTTTTCGTCTTTTGCATTTTCATTTTTGGTCATCATGCAAGTGTCTGGTTTGATGTTGAATGTCTGTCTTGCTCTGTTCTGGGTCAACCTATTCTAATCACAGCATTTACTAAATTTGATACTCCTAAATATCTGATCTGGTTACAATACTTCCTTTCCTACTATTCTATCCTTACATCTCTGAGCTAAATTAACCTTTATGTCTCAGTATAAGTCCCAGCAACTTAGTTTGTCTTATTGTTAATGTGTTCAGAAGCATTCTTCTTATACCAATGATTCGAAGACCTTGTTCCTTTCCATATTTAAAAACTTACAGTCAATTCCTTTTAGGCTTCCCACTTGTTCAGTCAGTTATATGCTTCAGTTCTCATTTTGGTTCAATTTACTTGCTCTTATTTAGGCTTCAATTTGATAAATAAATAAAAAACAGCATATATCACTTAATGACAGTATCAGTTCTGTTGCGTATGGTCTGTTGCATTGGTGGAGCTGTAGTTGACTGGATGGGGAGGCTGCTTGCTCTTATGACACACCTCACTCTCAGTTTGGTGGTCAAGGGTAGCATAGTTGATATGTAGTATCCCTGTTCATTTGGGAACCCTTTGCCAATATTTTTAGGGTCTTAAGGATTATGCTGTCACAGAATACTTGGGTCCTGTTCATAGTGTTGGTCTATTGAAATTTAATGTGGTGTCCAGTATTAGTCTAAATTACTGATTTAGAGTGTTGCATAAACAGAAATTCATTTCATGCTATGTTATCCTTTCTTCCTCTGTTCATGTTTGGCCAATGTAGGTAGGGCTACATTAATAATGGATGAAGTAGATTCCATGAGTTCTGAATCCTAGATTGTTCTTTATCAGCCATAAAGAATCCCTAATATTAGCTAGTGGTCTGAAAACTTTTTTGTCCCAGCCTTGTCTAAGAGCATACATTCTGTGCCGTAGTATAGAAAAGGGGGGGGGGGAAGTGACCCTATCAGAGTTATCTTCCTCCATATTCTCTTTTTTGTCATTTGAAGGCCTGATTAATTTGATGCCTTCAGTATCTGATTTTTTTAAAGAGGTTTGTTTAAGATCTGAGAAGTGAGATTTGCTTTGAAACAAACTTTGCTCTGTATAGCAAACCTGATAACATTTATGACACTATATTCACAGAGAAAATTTACAGAAATTTGAAATAACCAGTTCTAATTCTCATAAATTTAGTCACATGCTTCATTTATTTGTGAAATGTGTTCCAAGTCATTGGTTTGTTTTAAACGCTCAAAAATCAATTCTGCGACCAAAGAAAAACTTCTGGATATTTTAAGCAAATGGCTTTACTTTCACTTTCAAATCTTCTACTAATATTTTGCATGAATATCTCTTAAAAAAATAAAACTTGTGTTAGTCATTGCCATAGAATATTTTCTTATGTTTCAGGAAGTATAGCTTCTGATGTGGCAAGTTCTCCTGACAATACTAATACTCGATTAAGTCATCAGGATGTTCAAGGGTATGCTACTTTACGTTCTCTGAACCGGTTTCGCATGCCTCTGTATTCAGACTCTACAGCCAAGGCTGCCGAAGAACTGCTTGGTTTTGAAGATCCAAAACGATCTGTGTCACTTTCCATTTCTGTCCGGGCAAAGAGTTTGGATCGTCAGTTTTCTCAGCCAATGTAAGTGTTTTACACAGTTATAAGATAGCTTTTAGTACCAAGCTTTGATTGAAAATACTTCTTCCATTCCCACAATTATAAAGTTTGTACTGATTTGACTTTGTTTCCCCATCAGACTGGGCTTTTAATAATGCCTACTTATTTCACTTGTCATGTCCCTATCTGCTCCCAGACTATCATCATACACTAAAGTTACATAAACCTACATTCTTTTAGAATAATTTTTATACATAATCCAGGCCTTCTGTTGTCAAAAACATACTTCCCGATGACACCTTTTTCACTATTAGCTATACTAACTGAAATTCTTTGCTGGTGAAAGCAGGAATAAAAATTTACCTTAATTGAGGATACCAATTTAAGAATTCTTGATTAAAGAGCTGTTATATTTAAAATGTTCTGCATTGATTTTTGCTTTATTAATGATTTCACCAAATAATAATGGAAATATTACCAATTATAAAATTAGATAAAAAGAGCAAGACAATTCTGTAGGTAACAAAAACAGTTTATACTCTATGTAACTGCCAATAATCGTCGTCAAAAATCAAAATACACTAATTATGGATAGTGATAGAAAAAATATATAAAACTGAATAAATGCCAGTGTGTAAATAAGCTTGAATCCAGTTATTTAAAACAGAAACATCCGTGAGAGGATTAGGTTCTTAAATCGTTTATCTCGTGATTAGGGAGTCAAACATTGTATTTTCTAACATTTTCCATTACTATGTAGCAAGAAATCGGCAAACTGAATAAAGTTTCATACTAATGTTTCAGTTAATATGTTCCACAGTCATAATTTTGTGGACAAATAATGAGTTGTTATGAAATCACTAACAATAATAGATATAGAACTTTTTGGGAATGGTACTGCGAATATAGGTTATAGCTTTTCATCATAATTGCATTGTAATATTGTATGTCTCCTCCCCCCCTGTTTCTCAATTATAAAAGATTATACATTGGGAACTATACAGTCGTTAAAGAAATATATAAAATAAATGAGTGTTTGTTAAAATGACTCAAGCTTTTATAATATATTAAGATAGAGTTAATCATAAAATATTCCAGCAGTCCTAACAATGTGATATATAAAATACAGGTTCATAGCCATTCTATAATTAAAAATGCTAGGCAAATTAAACTCACATATTTTACGAAAACCTCTAATCGGTTGGAGGTTATCCATTTTCTTGGAAACAATTGATTTGAGACCACCTTCATTCTACTGACTCTAGATGTAACATATTGGAGTGAGTCTGATTTATATTATGAAACACTCTACTTCCATGGTTCAACTAAAACAATTAGAACATGCTAATTCATTAATAAACAAGTTAAAAAATAGTATATTTTCTTCATATTTAGTGACAGGAAGGAATATTCAAGCCCAAAATAAACAGATAATATAATCATTAACCACTTGGCTTACACAAAAATGAAACTGGCACTAGAAATTTAGCTACTGGTGTCTAATTATGCACATAAAATGTAAGTCCTGTCCCTTTTCTTGCAATAAATTATTTATAAAAAATCATTCTATTTCAAATTCTAACTTGGCATTGATAACTTACTTATCTTTGCAATCAAACAGATTAATCCTCAATCTCCCCTGTATGAAATCATCAATTTCTCCTTCATTTTATATTTAAGAACATTGAATGTATTTTTCTATGCAAAAGAGGCAAAAAACATAATCACTACTTTGGGCCCATTTTTCTGCTTTTGACGTTTGTTTACAATTTTGGAAAATATATTTTGTTTGGTGTTCCATTATTTATAATACAAGAGATTATGGTTGAGGAAGAAAGAATCCAATATTTAAAACAGTAATAAACTACGGGTGCCAGGACTCCAAAAAGAAATAACCTACCAAATTAATTTTTTCCCAGAGAGAGAGTGATTGGGGCCTTCATGTCTGCCTGAACAAGTTTGGGAGTTCTGACAAAAAATTGATACAGTTCAGTGACAGCGATAGCCTAAATTTTTTCAGTTGCAGTGAGAGCGATAGCCTAAATTTGTTCAGTTGCAGTGAGAGCGATAGCCTAAATTTGTTCAGTTGCAGTGGCATTTAGCTTTCTGTCAGAACAGGGACACTGGGTTGAGAGATCACTTCTTTAAATTTCCTTTTATAGTTCAGAATCAAGTATGTGAAATAGAGTACTTAAAACTTTGTTTAAATTCTCATATTTGTTCTGCCAGTTTGGACTGGGAATTTCTCTGAGCTGCAAATCACTGTTATGTTCTTTGATCCTCATATTCTTAAAAATTTCCTCAGATAATTTCAGAAATATGGTTTATCGATTATTATATATAGGTTATTATAGATTAGTTACGGATGTATTAACAGTTGTTCTTTTGTGGTGCGGAATGATGGTACCTATCCTATGTACACTATACATTTGATCTTGGGAAAATAATTTGTTTTCAAGTATATTCTGAACCAAATGCAATATTTAATGAAAATTTAAATAAGTGAACTACATAGGATCAAGCAAGGTGGTCTTTCAACCCAGTCCCCCGGACCCAAGCCACAAATTCATTCACACAGAAAGCTAAACACCCAGCAACTGAATAGCTAATGCCTGCCACTCTCACCCTGAAATCAACAAATTTGTCAGGTAGTCACAAACGACCCGGTATGAATACAATGGAATAAAATGAATGTAATAGGTTTATTTCTTTTTAAAAGTGTTTGGATTTATATACCCAAATCTTATTCAAAAATTTATTTTCTTTGAAGGCAGAGTTTTTTACTACTTGAAACTTTCTTCTTCCACTCTCATAACTTCTTCTATTATATAGACAATGAAACTCCCAATTATTATAAAAACCCAGTTTGATTATTTTATAACTTTATAACAAGTTCTTGAAAAGTATCATTGCTAACAAAAATACCATTTTTCTGGAAAGCAACAGAATCACCTCAATTGAATTAGGTATAATAATCATTTAATGCAAAAAGTTATTTAACTATTATTCATGATTTTATCAGGAATTGTTTATTTTAATGCAGGTTAACTGAATTTGAAGCAAGTGCTCCTCCTCGACTGCACAGTGGGCCCAGTTCGAGCTCCCTTGTTACAAGAGCATATTATGGTAGCCGTTCTAATATTGGAAGACAACTAGGTAACTTAGCACACTAGATCTTATTTATAAATTAATTGTTTAAATATATTTAGATGCCAAATTTCAGTTTTACAGCCACTGTGTTTCATTGGTTTCACTTATATGTTGTTCATTTACATGTGTATGGTATAAATTGAAGAAATGAACAGCCTAAAAACATACATATTTTTAAATAAACTTTAATTAATAAAGCAATGCTGTTTACCCCTATCAGGCATATAAATACAAAGATACTTACAGACCTGTAAGTCAGTCTATTTGTAGTTATATTTTAATTATTGTCCATTTTAGCTGTTCATTTATTGAATTTCTTTTGTTTCCTGGACTTTAAATTGGCTTGTTAGAAACTTCAGAGATGAAAAAGAGATTGGAAAAATCATTGAGATCTGTAAGATACCTTTAGAAATGATGTGGCATTTTATAAATATGAAGCAAGTGTTAAAAAACAAAACAACCATCCAATGTAGATGGATATATTAATTGTGAAGTTCTAATATTTAATTTCTAACAGATTCTCCAAAAGAAATTGATGAGAATCAGCAATGTTATATGGGAATAACTCTTCCACAAAGGCTCACCACTTTGTTTCCACTAAATGAACAGTGTCCTCCACAAACTACTATGGAAACAGGCCGCAGAAGGGGCTCGGCATCTTTTAGCGAAATGGAGCAAGTTGTGGAAGCAGGTGTGTACCTATATGGTCTTTGATATTATTTGGGAATATTAATCTTTATTTTATGTTGTTGTCATTTGGCAAATGCTGCAAATGAAGATCATCAACTATAACATGCATCAGCCATGAAGGCATGTGGCACAGATTCAGGGAGGGTTGGGGAGGGTATGCAGTGCAGAAATATGATACACACTATAACTACTGAAAATTTTTGCAAATAAACCAATTGTGGGCGAATACCTTCATTATGTATTTAATTCACATAGTAATATTTTTTATATTCTAGTTTGTTTAATATTTATTTATATATATATATATATATATATATATTATGGTAATCTTTTAATGTGTATTTTATGCTAATAAATTGTGTTCTATTTTTAACAGAAGAAAACAGTGAATCTTCTTCTGAATTGGAAGAATCTGATAGTCCAGCCAAGACTTGGTTGAGTGTTTCTTCAAAACTTCATCATTCCAGCAATACCTGTTTGGGATGTTACCGTATAAGAGACAGAAAGATATCTTGTGGCTCATATCATCGTCAACGAACTGGTACCTACAATTTAATTTTGCAACATGTATTTAAAATGAATACTCTGTCCTGATCTTGGAATTTAGACTTTATAATCTATTTTGTTTTTGTTTATATATATATTGTAATAAATAACAGGTTAACGATTAATTTACCCCACGTTGTGGTAGCCATTTATGTAATAAACACCTTGTTAGGGTTAATTAAATGAACCAATTAACGAAAATTTATTTATATTTAAAAATTTATTATTGATAAAATTTACATTCTATAAGACCTATTTTGCAAGCCGAATTTCATCCAGTTAATAACAAATACTTTAATTTTTCATTTATTAATTCGTGACATTTATGAAAATACAGTTCTTATGTCATTACAATCAAATACGTCGGATCTCTATATCTCGTGGTCACTACTGGGTTTGATAATTAGAACAAAAGCAATGTATAAACTGACAACTAACAATTCAAATATAAAAAGTTAACATAAAACAATATGAAGATAAGTGAAAATAAAACTGAATGAAACAAAAACTGAATGAGATCTGACTATACCTTTTTAATTATCATTTACAAATTTGTATAAAAGTTTTGTTACTCACGGAATGTCTGTCTGGTACCAGATCTCTCTCCTGTATCTTGAAAACTACCACACTAAAAAGCCATTTTTACACTGACTCTACATTTATTGAAATTTGTGGTAGCCATTTATGTAATAAACACCTTGTTAGGGTTAATTAAATGAACCAATTAACGAAAATTTATTTATATTTAAAAATTTATTATTGATAAAATTTACATTCTATAAGACCTATTTTGCAAGCCGAATTTCATCCAGTTAATAACAAATACTTTAATTATTCATTTATTAATTCGTGACATTTATGAAAATACAGTTCTTATGTCATTACAATCAAATACGTCGGATCTCTATATCTCGTGGTCACTACTGGGTTTGATAATTAGAACAAAAGCAATGTATAAACTGACAACTAACAATTCAAATATAAAAAGTTAACATAAAACAATATGAAGATAAGTGAAAATAAAACTGAATGAAACAAAAACTGAATGAGATCTGACTATACCTTTTTAATTATCATTTACAAATTTGTATAAAAGTTTTGTTACTCACGGAATGTCTGTCTGGTACCAGATCTCTCTCCTGTATCTTGAAAACTACCACACTAAAAAGCCATTTTTACACTGACTCTACACTTATTGAAATTTTTAATACACACGATTGAAATACTCGTTCACTGCTATTTGGAACCTCCGATGAGCCGCCCCCTTTGGTCAGCTAGTGGATGCTGATCTCCTCTATGCAAAAATCATTCAATTAGCGTGAAGCAACCATTTGCTTCACCGTGTGCAAATTATTATGTAAATCTCTCCGTAAAAATATTTGCTTGCTTTCATGTAAAAAATACAGGATCTCGCCATTTGTACTTTATATCTGCAGACTTTACTGTTATATATATATATATATATTTGTTAAGAAATGGATAGTTTTTTTTTATATCAGAATAGCAATGAAATCATTAGAAATGTTAAGAAGGAAGAGATTTCTGAAATATTTGGGGGTTTATTGTACTCCTTCTTCACAAGATTAGAATTGAATTTCTGCTCTTAATAGGAAGAACATTAGTGGAACAAAATATGACAGAATTGATGAGAGAGAAATTATAAGATATATTCACATTTCTATTATTCAAGTAATAACTGGGATTAAATTTTTAATAAATTAGAAATCCATGTTAGTGTGTTTGCTTTATTGTAGACGTAACTGTTCTGTTCCATGATATTAGGATGTTTTCAAACTGTTTTTTTTTCTTTTGTCTCCACAGACACGGAAAGCAGCTATGGAGGTGGAGATAGTCCAGTAGTCCCAAAGTATAGTCGAAAGTATGGAAGTGTTAGTAGTGTTGACAGCACTGTCAGCCTTGATGCAGCTGGTATGACCATGAGTGATTAATACTTACATGCATAAATAAAGTATTATGGTCTAGTAACACTTTTACTAACTTGATTGTTATTCCTTTATAGGTTCCAATCAACCATTAGATAACCAAGTTCTAAGTAAATCATTTCTTCGTAAGGAAATACTTAAACATGTCAGTCGAATGAGTAATCCTGTTTGGACTAAAACATCAAAACAGGTTTTACTCCAGTAAGTGGATTTTTTTAGCAATATTATTGGGTAAACCATTAATTTCTATTTGTCTATACTGTCCATAAGATATATATAGTGAGGAAATTTAGATATATTGAAGAAAGTTGGGGGAATACATACTGAAGAAAACATATGTTTGGGTGTAGAAATACACTCCAAGGAAGGCATATGTTCATGGTGTGGAGAGGAAAGTAAGAAGAAATACTCAACAATATTTATAAGGAAACTAGACAAATTAATTAAATACCTGAAGTATATGAAATAACCTGGGATGGGGATTTGAATGCCAATCTTCGATATTATGAACCACACAGTGCTATCTCCTTGTATAATACACTGTTTAGTGGTGCTGTAATTGTAACAAAAGTGAAAGCTGGTATCTTTTGTTGGAAAAGAAAATCAAGTAATTGATTTATCTTTCATATATGGAATTTATTCTGACTGATATTTAATTACATTTATTGATATTTTAACCCCAAAGGTTTTTGAATTGGTCCCAAATATGTAAATAAAAAGAGTTCAGAGCTTTTTCTAGTAAATTTGTTCTAAATGTAATTCCCAATTTTCAACCCAGGCCAATGTATACGATAACAGCAATCTCTGACGTCATTATCAGTCAATAAACCTATCCTGTTCTGATTTACTGATGGAACACACAATAATCAAATAAATTTAAGGAATATTGAAATTTTAAATGTTTCTAATAATTTACCTTGGTTGTTATAGATATAGATTTGATAAAATATGAAAAAATGTACTTTTAAAAATTTTGATTGTTCAAATGTGTGAGAAATTGTAAATGTTTTATTAATAGTTATATTTTGTATATTGGATGACTATGCCAATTGCCGAAAGCTGCTTGGATGACAACATTAACAGAGAAAATATTCAAAAAAATTATATAAAATGCTTATTTTTATAATTGAGACTTATTAAAATCCTTTGGGGTTCAAAATATCAATATATGCAAGTTATTGATTTATATACAGAACTACAAATATAAGGGCTCAAGCATGCATTCTTATGGAGTTATAAAATTGTAGGTGCAAAGCATATTTTGTACAATAACATGTTGAAAACGGATTTTTTTTCAGGTAGGTTGAGAATAATGAGACTATTAACTAAATACATGTTTCTTGTTATGGAATTTCAGATTAAAGCAGAAATACCCGGTAGCTTATCAAGATGTGTGCTTGTATTCGGAAGTTTCTCGCAAACTTGGTTCAGCTACGTACCGCTTGGTTGCCCGTCGCTTCATACAAGAATTATTCCTGGATCTCACATTTGACGTCGTAAGTTATGAATTGGTGAAAGTATTAATAGTAAAGAATAATTAACTGTAGACAATAATTTATTGCACTGTTTCCTCTGGAGAGATGTGCACTTTGTGCTGCCATACAGTGCACATCTCCTTCCTTAGGAAAATTTCAACTTTGTCTTGTCTGAAATCCCAACACTGGCCCTCAATTTCAGGAAATTTCACTCTTTCTGTCCATATCAATTATTTTGAAAATGTCACACCCTTACTTGTTTATATATACTCATTTGGATAGAAAAGAGTGACAGTGAGCAGCTGTTTTAGCAACTTTAGCTGAGAATTCAACTTTAACTGTTACAAATTTGCTTGATTATATATTAAATTTTGCCTATTAATATTTTACTTTAACGTGCATTTTTGTTTCCTCTACAATGGATACTGAAAACATAAACTGTCACACTTTTTCACTATTAGTTTGTGACTGACTTCATGTATGACAAGTTAGTGTAGTGTATAATTTAATTGTTTTTTGTGTAAGGTATTGTTTATTATAAATATTTAATATCATACCTACATTTCATTAAATATTTTGTCATTGATTCTTTTATATCATGTTTCAGTTATATGAGGAACCTACAACCATTTTAAACATTTTACAACCAACAAGAGCTGTAGAAGGAGGTGAAGAGATATTAAATGAAACTAAAATGAACACACCAAACCATTTATCTACCAATCATTATACAGATGTGAAAGGAGCAGGAACCTTTTCAAATACTCTGGAAGTTGACAACTCTAGAACTGTGCAACCCAATGTAACAAATATGTCAAATCCTTCAAACTCAGCTCTTGAAATGGCAACTGAATTGAAACCGTCTGGTGAACATAGTACAGCAAAAGAGAAATTTACTGATACTAGCATACAGTTAACAGAACAGCCTCTTCCTACTGAGCACCATTCAGAAACAAATGTGCTGACAGAAGAGGCAGTAAGTGGGACAGTTACTAATTGCAGTGATAAGTTGGAACCCTTGACTCAACCATCCCTCGCTAGTATTATTTTGAGTGTTCAGCAAAAACCATTATCTGATTCTCTTGTGTCTTTTGATACAACATTAAAAGCAATAAATTCACCTATTACTGCTGGCAGTAAAATTAGTGATGTTACTGTAGCTCTTTCATCTTCCAACATAAATGTGCCCCATACCGGTGAAATTAAATGCCCATCTGATAAAGGTGATGAAAGAACAGAGTGCCCCACAAGAAAAGGAATGCTTCCTGGATCTCAGTGTGTTGATAAACAGGCATCATTTACATCTTCACCTTTTCAATCAGATCACGAAACAATAGTTAACTATGACTGTATTGAAAACAAAGACTGTGATTTATTGCCACCATCAGTTAGTAAAAGTAAGTCAGTATGTCATAGAAATGAATTCATAACAGAATCCTGTGGTGGAAATATAGATATTCTTGCCAGTGACAATAATGAAAGTGCATTAAATATTGTTAGTGATATGTCCTGTAACAATGAGAGGCAGGCAATTGATAAAGTGAAAAGGCTACCAATTTCTATTGATGAACATACTTTGTGTGGTAATGGTGAACTGAGGAAAAAAGTTCCTAAGTCTAAAGCACAGAATTTCAACAAGGTAGAAAACTGTGAGACATCAACAGTACTTACAAGCAATAGTCATTCGAGTGAATCATTTGTAACGTGCAATAATTCAACATCCAACCGAAAATTGACACAGCATGAAGATATGTGGACTAATGAAAACTCACAAAGTGCTACCAAATGTCCCAGTGAAAACAAAAATTCAAGTTCCTTTCTCAAATCATCAGTATTGAAATCAGATGTAGCAAACAAAATACCATGTCTCAGGCCATCCAATGAACCAACTGACATGATTGTCATCAATTCTATATTGTCAGAAGATTCTTGTTCACTTGTACTTGAACCAAACACTTCCACGAGACAACGTAAGATTGCAACCACCTCTCCTCCTAACATATCATTTGTTGCGGGCTCTTATATTTCTCCAGATCATTGTAATGTTCCTAGTGTTCTGCCTAGTTCTGGCAGCAGAAAACCATTATAAAAGCCAATAAAGTTCTAAATAAATTACTTCAAAGTAATCAGAGGAAATAAAAATCATGCCCATCAGTATTTGTTTGTGATTAAATTATTGTATATTAAGGTTTTCAAGTATTTAAAAAGTTTATCAAACTTAATTTTGTAGATTTTAGTAAATGTTTTGTAACATTTGTTTATACAACATGGTAATGCTCAATATTTGTATGAAAGTGATTAATATATTACACAGAGAACTGGTGTGAGGGGCTGAAAGGTTCATCATACATCAAAATCATTTGAGTCAAATCGTGATATATCTTCTATTTATAAGAGTATTTATGCATTGATTAATTTTGCAAATATTTCAACTCCACAAAGCAATTGAACAGCATGAATGTTAGCAAGCATTTGTCAAAGCTGTGATTCTGTAAGTTAAATTATTTTTAAATATTAGAAAGGATCACTGTCAATTCAAGTCACATTTGATTTTTTTGTTTTGTTTTTATTTTGTACAAATTGTTATCCTTGCCAAAATAGGTTCTAAGGATTGTCTGTTTTCTTCATAGCAGCTATTGTGTGACTTAATAATTTTAATTTCTGTGACTAAGGTTATAAATTATAATGTTGCATTGGAGTTATCAAAATAAGTCTGGCATAGAGACCAACTTCAAAGAAATACTACCTGTGATAATTGCTTAACAATATTTATTTATATGCACTTTGATTCATAAGTTATCATCTCTCTTCATTGTGCATTATATTTTAAGGCTAGGGTGACCAAACTTCCCATAATGGGAATTGCAGAAAATTAAAGATTATGATAATTTAAAGTAATCATATTTAATTATTTTGTTTACTATCTACAAGACAAGTCAAATAATTTATTTATATTCAGTTGCATTTGTTTTACTTAATCAGGAAGGATTGTGATTTGTTATTTGACCATTCTATTGTTCACTTTTATTTAAAGATTTTGTTTTAAAATAAATGTAAAAGAATTGTTAATGTTTCACTCTTTTTTTACCCAAATATTTATCAGCAAGTACTGGCTTAGTAATTTTTTCTCAGATGAATAAGAAAAGAAATTTTGGAGAATATGTTAATATGTAAAATATTTATGCATGATGTTACAATTCAATAATATGACAATCTTTGTCAATGTGCTGCATTATTAATCAGATGGAATAAAGAATTGAACAAGTTTCCCAGAGACCAGATTTACAAGAGTCCATTTTAAATTAGTGTGTAGGCTCTGAAAAGTTTAATCTGACAACTATTCTGACTTAGTTTCATTATAAGTTAAGTGATAATTTATCAAAACTAGAAACATTTATGTTCATCAGGATATTAATATTATTTTAGAAGTATGCATTGTCTAATTTTTATCATCCATGTATCATATATCTTTCTTGTGGCACATTTGTAGACCTGTTTTGGACCACAAAAATATACCTAACGCAAATGATGATAATGACCAAAATAATATAACTAAGGTATTTAAGTAATTTAGACCTATTTGATGTGATTTTTTTTATTATAAAGACGATCATAAAATTAGTTGACATTGTTTTTACATTTTATTTTGTAATCAATTATGAATCAATTACCATATTTTATAATGAAGCAGAATTTTAAATGCCTGCTTTGTCGGAAAGTTGTGTTGTAGCAATCTAAACAGGGTCAAGAGAAAATTCCCCATCCACTAGGGATATTTATTCTACACAAAGCTGTCTTCCATTTTAAGCAAATGTGGCATCCATCTTGCGAACAGCCAATATGTGATGTACAGTACTTTTAAAATTTATACCTTGTCTGCTAGCTCACACACTTAAATTTGAAGGTCATACAATACCAGTTTGTGGATTTCTGGCGTGATCACTTCATTTGGTCGACCAATGCAATGATAGTCTTGCTGGCTTGTTTAATCTCTGCCACACAATATTTCATTGTAAACAAAGGACCAATTTCCTCAGAGTATAATCTAGCTTGACTTTAATATTGGTTGAACTGAGACCTTTCAAATGTAGGTCAATTTTTTCCACACATACAAATTCGAAGTGTGTTCACTATTGATGGCTGTCAAACGTTAAACAATATAGCGTATTTAAACTTCAAACTTAAGCTGTCTAAGGTTGGTACTTAAAAACACTTTTGTTAGTCAAACAACAACCTATATCTATACGTTAAGTTGGGTCCTTATGGGACTACCCTTTTACCAAGTGTCTGATTCTTCATTGGCTTATAATAAATTATCTATTATTATTTGTACCTTTTCAAACATAGAATTTAATCCAGAGTGAGGATTAAACACAGTACTGTGAGAATTTTAATGTACTATAAAGTAAGTGCTGGAACTACAATTCTATATACCAGAAGTGATTACCATTATTCTACAAAAATAATGATGCTATCTTCCCTAATGAGCTTGTGTTTAAACACCATTGGAAACCTCTTAATATAGTATGGGTCATTTAAACTATTTCCTGCACCATGGTCCATACTGCAATTATGCAGTCCAGTTTGGTAAACACTTTCCCCAGATATTTTAAATGTTTAATACCATCACACAGCATTGCACCAGGCTTTCAAATACCACTTACATCATAGTACTTTTAATGACTACTTCCAAGAATGAGAACCTTCTGTTTTTTACTTCTCATTTTGACTTCCCAATGTAAAAAATCTATTGGAACGAAAAGATACTTAGATAAAAAGATTTTCTTACGATCCTTTCCTGGCTTTATAATAATCCAACTTAGTTCACTATACTTTTATGCTATTTTCTTAACTCTGTTCTTTCGTACATCAGGCAGAAACTTTCGAATTAGCTATTACTTTTGGTGGTTTCTAAAAGAATTTTGAGTGCTTGCAGTGAACATAATATCGCAACTATCAATAGATTATGCTTATGTTTGAGATGCGCAATGGGAACGGCTGGAGGTCGGAATTCCACAGGGCCGGCACCCCGGACATTTGTCCAGGGCGCCATTTTGGCTATTAGTGTGAGAAAAATATTGATGTGTTAAATACCCAAATAATGGTAAATTTTACATATCAATTTTTTCGTTCACTAAAAATTTACATTGTTTATTTCTAGAAGCTACAAATTATGCGTTAATTTTTCCATAATAGTGTAAATATTTTTAAAGGACGCTACTTGAACTAGTTTGACCATGCAAATACTTCTTTGAACACAATAGCATTAGCACGCGAGCAGAGCGCTTGTTCAAGTACTAAACAAATATTCGTAGTGAAGAACTGTAATTATTAAAAATGAATTTTTAGAAAGTGAACTATAATATTGTGTATGATTACATTATTTTGTAAAAAAAAATTGTCCAATTTCTATGATCATATATATAATTTGTGTGAGACTCAATGTATATAACTGCACTTGTAGTTTTCCTGTCCTTTATCTGGGAACATATACGTATCCAGTCGCGGACTTGGAACAGGGCGCAGGGTCTCACACTCCTGCTTTTATCTTAAAAAAAATTATTATAAATTAATTAACAGGACCCCGCTTGAAAGGTGCTTCTCATCTATAAAAAATTGAGTTAGTTAAAACTATACATATTACAAAAATAAATATCTATATTCATGAAATAAAACAGAATTTTGGTTCTCAGGACTTTTGAGACAAATATCTGAGGCAAAGTGGTTGGGGGCTGTCGCTCCAGTCTATCACCCAACGCCGAACAATGTCTTTTAGGAAGGTAATAATTTAGCAGCCACTGTCCCTACGACATTGTAGCCTGTGTTTCACTGTCCACAGCACTTATTGCTTTTCTATTCATTGGTGTCGTGTCTGACAAGTTCCGAAAAAAAGTATCAATGTGTTGGATCTTGAATTTCTTTCTAATATTTAAAAACGTAGTATTCATAAACGAGAGAGAAAAGAGAATATAAGTATATATAAAAAACCTTTTACCAGAGTTTTATTTAAAAGAAACTTAGTTATGGAAACTTTAGAGTAAGTGTAATCGGGAATAAAACGTATCTCTTATCTACATTTACACTCAATAAAATTATAATATTTACGTCTACCTGTCTTATTCGTCCATCAATATTTAATGAACAGAAACATGTACATATAAAAATTGTTACTTGATCAGAATTTAAACTGTGTTTTGGTATGCCAGCTACTATATTTATTACGGATGAAAATGACATACCACTGTGAACAAAAAGTAAGGTGAATTTGTTTATAAAATATAAATTATTTATTTATTCTTCGAAATCAATTTCATCCCCTTCAAAGTAATCCCCGTCCGATAAAACGCACTTTTTCCAACGCTTTTTCCAGTCCTCGAAACAGTCGGAATAGTCTTTTTCCGGTATAGCCTTCAAGACCTTCTTCGATTCGGTTTTTATCTCCTCAATCGTGTCAAAACGGCGTCCCCGCATTGGCCTTCCGAGTTTGCTGAATAGCCAGAAGTCGCACGGAGCCAAATCAAGCGAATACGGTGGTTGCGGGACGATACGGGTCGAGTTTTTGGCAAAAAAGTCGCGAAGAACCAATGCAGTATGACATGGTGCATTATCGTGATGAAGGAACCAAGAGTTGTTCGCCGATAATTCCGGCCGTTTCAGACGAATAGCTTCACGCAAACGACGCATAACGCTCAAATAATATTCTTTGTTGACAGTTTGGCCCGGCGGAAGGAATTCATAGTGCACCACACCACGATAATCAAAGAAAACTGTCAACATGACCTTGATTTTCGATCGACTTTGCCGTGGTCTTTTCGGTCTTGCTTCACCTTTTGCACGATATTCGCTGGATTGGCCGGTGGTTTCAGGTTCGTATGCGTAAATCCAAGGCTCGTCTCCAGTAATGATGCATTTCAAGTGGTTCTGATAGTCAGACAGCAAAGTTTCACACACATCAACGCGACGCTTTTTTTCCAAAACTTTGAGCGATTTTGGCACCAATCGAGACTTGACGCGTTTGAGACACAAAACATTCTTCAAAATGGTTTGGGATGAGCCAAATGATATTCCAACACTATCAGCGAGATCTCTAATTGTCCATCGACGATTTTCAAGCACCAAATCTTTGATTTTTTGGACGTGGCCCTCGTCGGTAGACGTTGATGGTCGTCCAGAGCGCGGTTCGTCTTCAACGCGTTCTCGGTCCTCTTTGAACTCGTTTTTTTGTGCCATAGTTTGATCACCAAAGGCCTTCCGCAACTTTTTCTACGTGTCCGCACAAGAATATTCGTTCCGCAAACAAAATTTTATGCAAGTTCTTTGCTCAACAAAATCACCCATTGCAAAAATCGAAAATTTCACTTTTGGTTGTTTACAAAAACACGTGTAAATCGGAGATAATTAAACCTTTTAACAAACAGACGCTTGGCAAATATTATAGACATTCCTACCAACCTAGGAAAAAAATTTTACCTGCCTTCCTAATACCCGGGAGTTTTAAATTATAATTTCACCTTACTTTTTGATCACAGTGGTACATAACCAACAGGGAGACCATAAATCGTATGTGTAATGCCAACACTAAAATACAGGGCACAAAAGGGTAATTTCATGCCGAGTGGTCAAAAATTCGGAGATATTCCCGCGGCTATGTCGCAGACTTTTTTTTTTCAAAATTTCTGTGCATAACTGCCATGGCATGAAAAGAAATATCCCTGATTTCTAGATCGTAATTTGCCATGGTCATGGAAATAGGCCCCGACGAATGTCCTACTTTCAAGACTGCAGCATTGTGGATAATTCACTGTAAGTAATAATTTTGATCTTTAACAAAACTGCAAAATATTTTTAAGAATCTTCGATCGCATACGTCCTTCGATGAAAGTATTATTGATGCAAAATTACTAGGTACCGAAATTAATGTGGCAGCTAATTTTGGATCAACAATAGCACTCATATAGAAGAGAATATATATTGTTAAGGGGCGGGAAATTTGTAATTTTGTCCGAGGCTACGTAGCCACACGACAGACCACAAGCTCGTCAAGCCACAGGCCGATGAACAATGCAATAAATTTTGCGTCCTGTCCCAATTTTCGACAGTCAACTGTTAAATGCCTGGAGCCGACTCCTTGGAATAGACTGAATTAATTTCGGTAAGGAGTGTTCGCACTCGTGTGCCCCAGCTATGATTCTTTAACCCTTCTTTCCATGAGTATTATTCCTTTCCTCCATATTTAATTTTAACTTTCACAAATTATTGTGCGTGTAGCATTTCCGGACGACGTATCAAACCACTCTAGCGAATTGACGACAAAGTTTTTTCCACCTTAATTCTAAGGCCGGCCGCACACTGCAAGCGACGCGACGAGTCATTTTGTCGGACGACGACTCGAGGAAGAAAATACATGGGCTCCTTACGCAGGCGAAACTGTCGCGTCCGACACGGCGCGACGGTTTGAGACAGTCCGCGACCGTCGCCTCGTGACAGCCAGACACCTCGAGTCATGTTGCGTCGTGTCGGACGCTTCATTTCTGTATTGGTGTTTACTCGACAAAGGAAGACGAAAATGGATATTGATATATATATATATATATATACGAGTGTGTGTGTATTGAGTTGAATTCATTTGCTGCTATAGATAATATTTTGTAATGAACGAAGCACGCGTCTTGTTGATAAATTAAATTGAGCGAATATGTGAAAGAAAGAGACAGTTTATATTATTATTATTATTCTGTACCTACATTATTTATTTAAATAATATTTTGTTGTAATGACCAGTCATAGTTAAACTGTTTTTACAATAAATATAATATTTTCTTCACAAACCTCTAATAGACTAAATAAAACTATGCTGCCATAGTTGGAATTAAAGAAATCCATGTATCTGTTTCGAATACCATAGGCAGGATTGGATCCTCTGAAAACTGTTTGGGAAGGATCAATGTCATCTTCCTCAAGATGATAGATAGATGGAATTATGACTCGTCGCATTGCCTGGCGAGTCAAACAGCACTGCGCATGCGCCCAGCACATGGCGGGAAACCTAATCTTGTCTTTGCCCCCAAATATTCATTTCTGTATTGGTGTTTACTTGACAAAGGAAGGCGAAAATGGATATATATATATATATATATATATATGTATATTGTAATGCCTTGAAGGAAAGGCATTGTTGCTGATTAATAGGCTTGGCCGTCGGGAGCGACGGACGCGCGGATGGCCTGTCGCAAGATAAATCTGTTAAGGCAGGCATTGTTTCTGATTAATGACCTGGACAGTTCAAGGGACAATTTGTAAGGTTATTTACTTAGGTTCGAGGGGTAGTTTGGGCGGTCTGGAGAATTTAGAACCGCGCACGTGTGAGTGCGGGGGTGAGAATGCAAGTTCAAAGTAATTGAGGGTGCAAAGACAAATTAGACCTGTCTCGATGGTCGGCTTTGGGACAAGACAGAGGAGCGAGCTATTTTGCTAACCAAGGAACAGCAGCTGCAGAATGTAAATCTCGGGATAATGGAGGAAGCTGCCAACGGGCAATTGCGACATACTTTTGGAACAAAGGAAAAGAGAAGGGACTGTGATATATAAAGAGAAGATAAGATTTTTGGAAGTTAGAGTTAGAGTGGAGTCAGGAGCTGGTGTTAGAGTGGGAGAGGGAGCTGTGAGCACCGAAGTTGAGCGTTGGTTGTGGAGGCGTACGGCGAGCACCGAGTATGGAGAAATTTTCAGCCTGCGAGAGAAATAGCAAAATTATTCAACGATAAACATTTTTGTATGCAGAAGTTCAATCTGTTGCAATATCAAAACTTGACCACTGTCTTCGATGGTAGGAGACCAGGACATTTCATCCAGCGTCGAGTAGTTTCACCACGAGCAAGTGAGATGGCCTTCACGAACGGAGTACCAGCTTTCATCAAACCAACCGTGTGTGTTAGAGTCAGTGTTTAAACGTCCAGTCTATAAAGTGTGTGTGTAATGAACGAGCCAAATGTTCCTGAGTAATCGTAAGTTGAAATTTCATGGTATTAATATGTGTAAACGGAATTAAAAGATACAGTCAGATATCGTTCTTTTCTTTTGTGTTAATAAAATAAACTCTTTTAAATTTAGAATCAATCTGGTAGAATAAGTTCGTTAATAAGTTTCGTCGATGTCTAGACGATTAAATATTTCTTGTTAATTTAAAGATAAATGTTGGGTTCTTTGATTATTTAAGTGTTCTGTCCGTTATCAAACCCAGTAAAGACCCATGAGAGAAAGAGATGCTTTATATAACATTAAATTGTATAATGTTTCAAGAATTGTTAAATAAATTTTGTTTGTTTTAGTCTATAATTGTTTATTTAAAAGTTCTCCTTCTCAACAGGGTTATGTGGGCGGTTCGGTGACTATTCAAAAACAGAGTCTATTTCCGCACTGTGTAAAAGAATTCCACTTTTGAATGTACTTTACATATATTGTGATGCTTACTTAACTTGTGGCGTCAGCACACGATCTCCTTCTTTGGCCTCCCTGCGATGGACGTCCCTCTAAACCTCTGCGTCTCCGTCTCCCTGCGTTTCCCTGTCTCTCTGCGTCTCTTCTTGCGTCTCTCTGTCTCTCCGTCTGCCTGCTTTTCCCTGCGTCTCCGTCCCCGTCTGCCTCTCTGCCTGCGTCCCCGTCTCCCAGCGTCTGTGCCACACTTACCCGGGTTCGGAGTCTTTATATCTACTCCGCCCCCACAAACGATGTAAAAAAAAGGGACGCGAACACGCGATTTCTTTTGGCCTTCTCAGGCAGAAACACGTGCACGCCTAATGTATTCATACTCAGGCCTCCTCAGGCCCGCGGTGGACACAAGGGCGGTCACTTAAGGTCGTCATTCACTACAATATATATATATATATATATGTGTGTGTGTGTGTGTGTGTGTGAGTGTGTGTATTGAGTTGAATTCATTTGCTGCTATAGATAATATTTTGTAATGAACGAAGCACGCGTCTTGTTGATAAATTAAATTGAGCGAATATGTGAAAGAAAGAGACAGTTTATATTATTATTATTATTATTCTGTACCTACATTATTTATTTAAATAATATTTTGTTGTAATGACCAGTCATAGTTAAACTGTTTTTACAATAAATATAATATTTTCTTCACAAACCTCTAATAGACTAAATGAAACTATGCTGCCATAGTTGGAATTAAATAAATCCATGTATCTGTTTCGAATACCATAGGCAGGATTGGATCCTCTGAAAACTGTTTGAGAAGGATCAATGTCATCTTCCTCAAGTGGAAACAGTTCTCTCTGAATTTCTGACATGCTTCCCTCTTTTTCTCTAATCATGTTGTGAAGAACGCAACAGGCAAGAATGATTATTTTTGCTTTTTCGAGAACCCGGAATTTCTTTGTTAGCATCCCAACACCAAAGTGTCGGCAATATAGTCGACGAAGAAGATGTGCCTGCAGCTGTAGATATTAGTAGAGAACACACAATCATCAAGTTCTCTTGATTCCAGCCCCCAACTAAAGAAAGAAAAAAAAACACTGCAGCAGAAATGTTGGCAGTGCCAATGCAAAAGTTCCTAGAATCTAGGTGCACTGAACCAGATTCACCTATGATGCATTTTTTTAAAGGGCTGCTGCCGGACATTGAAAAATTCTCAATAAGACGGCAAAGAGCTTTTAAAGTAAAATTATTAGAATTAGTTAATAATCTTGCAGACGAGGAAGAGGCAGAAGCTACAGAACTCATAATATTCCCGCAATAGAATAAGTTAAAATAACAATGTATGTATGTAATAATATATTACCTACGAAAAATAGTGCCTTGCTTTCTTATTCTTTCAACCAATCAAATCAAAAAGAAAATCGAAATTTTTGGAGCTCATCCTTGTGAAATTGAAAAATTTGTTTTCGTCCTCTCGTAATTCATTAAGAAAACCGTTTATTTTTCTTTTAATATTAATTGGGTGTAAATCTCGAGAACTTTTGTCTTCCAACAACATATAACAATAAATAATAACAGCTATATCGTCGTCACGCTCCATCTTCACTGGTTTGGTTGCTAGATACAGCTCGAAACAGCCTGAAACCGTCTCAGACAGCTTGAAACATTTTGTCGGCGACGATTTTGCCTCGAGTCATTTTGCTTCTGACGTTTTGACTCGAGTCATTTTCCTTCCGACAGCTTGCGAAGTTTTGACTCCAGGCAAAACGTCGCCGACAGTTTCGTCGCTTCCAGTGTGAGGCCTGCCTAACAATCCGGTCTTGGTGTACAATGCAATTTCCTCCAAGAGCCTATAAAACGTTCGTGTGCCTGCTTTATCTCACGTATTCTAAATGTAAATAACTCGACATTGGATATATAACCATTCGATTATTCTCATTACGATGCTTCTCAGGTCATCATGGTTTTCCTGATTAAAATATGCACTAAAAATATTTTTTGGAATTATTTTTTACCAAATTAATTGTACTGAGTTGATGAAACTCATTATTATTATTATTATTAAGGACATGTATCATATAAGACCTACAAGACTGTTAGCATTTTCATTACGATGCTTCTCACCTCATCATGGTTTTCCTGATTAAAATATGCACTAAAAATATTTTTTGAATTTATTTTTTACCAAATTAATTGTACTGAGTTGATGAAACTCATTATTATTATTATTATTAAGGACATGTATCATATAAGACCTACAAGACTGTTAGCATTTTCATTACGATGCTTCTCACGTCATCATGGTTTTCCTGATTAAAATATGCACTAAAAATATTTTTTGGAATTATTTTTTTACCAAATTAATTGTACTGAGTTGATGAAACTCATTATTATTATTATTATTATTAAGGACATGTATCATATAAGACGTACAAGACTGTTAGCATTTTCATTACGATGCTTCTCACCACATCATGGTTTTCCTGATTAAAATATGTACTAAAAATATTTTTTGGAATTATTTTTTTACCAAATTAATTGTACTGAGTTGATGAAACTCATTATTATTATTATTATTAAGGACAAGTATCATATAAGACCTACAAGACTGTTAGCATTTTCAAGCCAAAGCTGATTTATTCGCGAAAACCGGAAAACCTGCGTTCAATTAAAATAAAATTCTGTATAGAACATACGATATATATTGTAGATTATGAATATTATTGGGAATGTGTAATTTATCTTTCAGCCATGATGAAACACAATCGATGTAAATATTAGACTAAGACCACGGATATGGTAACAGTAACTTGCAGCTAGTGAAATGATCGATGTGGGAATCACGTGATTCTATTCTCAAACGTGTTTGACTGTCAAATTCGAAACTTGTTGAGAACCGTCCTTGCCGGCCACAACACGATTCTTCGCGTCCTTCGGTGAAATCAAGGTACGATTGGTTATATTAATTTCAGTTCAATTAATCAAAATATGGTGTAATACGTGTGTACAATTGTCTCAATAGAACCTAGAATTGGAAATTGACCAATGTTGACGAACTCTATTCCAGCATGTTCGGTCCTATCCCACGAATAATGGAATAATCAATCATCCGTACTGTTGACCGTGTTCAGATGAATTTAAATTATTTTCCTAAATGTATAACACCGCTGCGAGCACATTTCCTATTTCACTTTGTACTATCACCCAAATTTTCTATTAAAAAGTATGGTAAATTCCAGATTTTGATTCTTTATTTGACGATAAATGAAAATGAGGTATTCCAAACCAGTTTAGCAATACAAGGAACTCCGAAAAAGCAGACGATGACCGGTACTGGTGAAAATTGTTTTCAATCGGTCTTTATTAAAATAAAATTGCGTTTCTTTGTTGTTGTAGAAAAACGGGCCCAGTTCTAAAACACATACGGCTTACATCCGCTATTCAATGTGATTAAAATATCAACCTTTTCCGAGAAAATACGTTTTGCGCGAAGAAAAACCAAGCATGGTAGACTTGTACAAGAAAATATTTTATGATTGTGGATAATGCTAACGACTCTTAAATAAGGATTATAAATCAGTTTTTTTTGTTTATATCACTTGTTTTTTTCATCATATTTCAGAGGATATGGACCGGAAAATGGGTAAATGCAGGTTTATACCAGTTCGGAGACCTGATATATGGATCCACGTTATGACCGCATCGCCTCGCGAGGAAACTTCTCTTGCGGAGGTATTTTTTAATTGCCCTTATTAAAGATTTTTTTTTAAATAACAGCTAAATTACTGTAGTATTGATGGAGGGGGGAAAAAGAATCATGTAAATAAACAGTATCCAACAAATCCAGTAATGAAATAATGGCACACTGTTAATTAATTTATATATATATATATATATATATATATATATATATACATACTGAAATTAACCTTTTATAATGATCATTAAACACAAAGATCTATCATAGACAACTCTCTGCTTTCAGAGTATATCCAACTTTCGAAATAGGAATTACGAGAAAGTTCTTCGGCAGGTGTTTAATATTCCAGGGCCTGGACAAAATTTGCTGTTCCACTGCAAAACACCAGCAAACGAATCCTATGTTAAACAATGGCCTGCAAGGCCTAGGAAAAGACCTTACATTAAAACACCACATCTGATTTTGGATTTACCATTATTAAACATTGATATAGGTAAGAGAAGATTGATGAAACTTTTTTGACTTCTACTACAGAATGATTCTCACATTCTCTAGTAAATATATTTTGCAAACCTACTCAGGTCAGTCCGGCTACATCCTACTGATGTATAAAATCGCTCTGTATTAAATGTTGTTATTTTTAATTCACAAACCCCCAGTACTTGTCAAGGTGATTGTAAAAATATATTATAAAATATATTATACAATATAACTGTTTTACAGTGTTTAATACTTGATTGTTGCTCTTCAAAATAGTTACAAATATTTCAGTTTCCTGCAAATTATCGTGTCAACATTAGTGAAGTTTGGAAAGCGACTGTGTTTGCTAATTTTAATTGAAATATTCATTGTAGAAGTAGATTTTTATTGACAATGAGAGGAAATTAAACAATTGTAATTATATAGTTTAAGAGTGATGATGAATCTGAAATATTCATAAAAATCTCAAGACTACTAAATACACCATTTTTAATTACAGCTGTGAACATTATCGATTGGGGCCTTCCTGGTCTAGTATGTGCTGTAGGAACATCACTGTATCTTCGGAAACCAACAAAGGAAATTATGTCTTTCACCTGTGTCGATGAAACAGATGAAATAATAACTTCTGTTAAATGCCATCCAACTGACTCCATAATAGCTATTGGAACGAGCAAATCAAGGATTAAGGTACTTAAAAATTCAATTCACTATACATTCTTGCAAATACTTAATAATATGATAAATAAGTAGCATCATTTGGAGAAGTGAGAGTACAGAGTATATAAACTTTTCTACTGATATTCTGATGTACAGTATTTATCAATACTTGTATGTTTTATTTAATATGGTAAAACTGTCCACTTTCTCAGGTATTATCTTCTAAAATTTTAAATTCTATGTGTTTTTTTGAATTTTTCATAAAAATCTGATATCCAAATTCTTTCAGGTATGGAATACTAGTCCAATAAAGCTGTCCATGTGCACCTTTTGTTGTTTAGATTCCAACATATGTGCGCTTGAATGGCATCCTACCAAACTGTGTTTAACAACGTATGTATAAACATTGTGTCTTTCTTTAGGAAATTAAATGTTATATTTAGCAAATTTGTAATAATCTACTGTTATTACCAAATCCAATTTTTAGTAAATACATTGCATTTGGTTTTCATTAAATAATTCTATTAAGTTACTAAATTCTCAATTTATAAACTATTTGACACAACAGAAATCATTTTAAAAAAATGGCTGAATGGAAAACTTAAACTAATAAAGCTCATATACAACTGCTAGTAAATAATCATAAATGAAATTAGAATAAAATATTTCTGAAGAAATTCTAGTACCCTACAATCGATAATTTCTTGTGTGTATTGAAAATAATTCTAAAATACAGCACTTTCTGTTCTGCTACTATTAATTTTACAGACATATCCTTACAATTCATTTTTATTTACAAGTAATAACGTTAGTCCAATATTTATTCATTAAAAATAACTATTTCTGTATTTGATTAGTAATTGTGATTTATTTTTAAAGTGGATGCTCAAGAGGATGTTTGCTGAATCATTATTTCGAACCATTATGTAGGAAAATGATTACCAATATTCATGGTTCAATAAACTCAATAAAATTTTCTCATTCAGGAGATTTAATGGCAACTGCAAGTATTGATGGACAGCTGGTCCTTTGGGATTGGGAAAATATGAAACCAATTGCAGATGTAAGCTCATTGTCCACATGCAAAGTAAGTACATTGAAGCAAAACTAATTAACTAAAATAGAGAGAGAAATTTATGTAATCCCAGATTTCTAAATTATTTTTTTGTGTGATCTGTATTATTGAAGATCAGTTCAATGTTGGTCATTATAATATTGGTCAACAGAAGGGGGGGGGGGATAAGTTTAAATAGGGTAAGATTGTAAAAACACTGAAGGGCAATTTGGAAGGTAATGCATATTAATTAATATATTGGCTGTAATTTAAAACTAAAGGATGTGGGATCAGCTGCTAGTAAATCTGCATTTCATGTATTAGTCTATTTTCAAACATAAAAATTATCAGGAGAAGTAGTTACCCATGAAAAATTAGTCTAAATGATATATAGAAAAAATTTTAATAATGTGTGAGGAAGTAAATAATTGTCACCGCCTCCAACAAGAATGTTTTCCTACAAAAGTAAAATGAATATATATATATAATTCTTTATTTACCACAATAATCTGTGTATTCTCAGTCCCTCATTTCATGCTTTATTTTGTTTGTATTACTTTTTCTTACAACAAATCAATGCACTAGTACTATGATTAAATCACTGTTAATGAAAAATTCTTGTTTAAAAAAACTTGACATCTTGTACTGTCAGAAAGTATTGTTCGAAACTAATTTCGCAATTTCAGTCCTTTGCCTGGCATCCATGGAATTCGATACTAGCAATTGGTACCAGTGAAGACGATGGTACGATATATATTGTATTTACAAAAACTAAGACCAAACTTGTATACAAATCTTTATCACCAATGAAAGTGTTAAATATGACTTGGAGCAAAGTTACTGGTGAACTGGTTGCCAGCGTCTTGGAGTCTGGAGGTAATTCCTACTTACTCTTTTCTGCAAGATAAATTTAAAGATGGTTAATAATATTAAAACCGTTACTTATTTATTATCACTGCTTATTTTACGATTTAACTTTTGGCATCTCACGTTTCTATTCCCATTAAATTATGGAACTGCTTCGATTGTTGGCAACGAAAATGTCAAACATGACATTCATTTTGAATAAATTATTAATATTAACAATTCAATGAAAGCATTAGCTAAATCCAAGAATTTGCAAAGTTATGGAAAATCTGAAATATTAGTCAAAATGCATTACCAGTGCTATGCAAAAAATTAATTGAACTAAACTACACTAAATCATATGTGCATAATGTATTGAAAACAATGAAAATCTAATTTAAAAAAATAAGTGGTAATTTGTTGTCATCGAAAGGTAAATTACAATTATAAAATTAATGTAACAGAGAATTCAAAGTTAATTCCTTACAAATTACACTTTTCTTTTCGGAAAGTCTTCTTTACAATAATGCACATATCCGTATACTTTGGTAGCAAATCAACTGAGAATCAGCAACTCAAACAATACTCAACTAGATTGAAAAATGACTAACTTTGCCAATATTTATCATAATTTGACAGTCTGGTGAAAATTTATTTAAAGTTTTTGATCAAAAAACATTTAACGTCCTGATATCTGTCTTTTGTTTAATTTAGAAGATGGAATCTTAAGGAATACAATATTAATTTTCGGAAGTCTAGGAGAAATTGTAGACATAATTTATGTTGATGCCTCTGATGGGTATTGCAGTTATCTTTTGTGGAGCCCTGATGGCTATGAACTAGGTGAGTTGCATTTAATTCATTGTCACGAACATAATCACTTTTTTTTTTTGGGTGGTGATGTATTTGTAAAATGCTCCATAATCTTCCGCCGTGACGTTTCCTATCCCTCAATCCGCTAATTTTTTAAAAGTTTCTTGTAATTTGAAAAAAAATAGGAAAATGCTAACCACAAAAGGAAATAAATAAATAAATAAAATTGTGGTCTTCATTAGATATTTATAGTGTGTAAACCCGTGGCGTGGGTTTCTGGGACGGAGGAAAAATTCGCCGCCCCCTTATTTAAATTTACAGAACCTGAAATTCCGCGCATGTCGGTCGCCCCCCCCCCCCCTCCACGCTGCGTCACTGCCACTGTATCCTAATCTCATTATATAGTTACAAAGATATTTGTTATTTTACTTATAAAGTAAATAGTTACTTGTAACTAGCTCGTGAACAAAAATTGTAACATCACATGGTTGTATGTATACGAAAAGTCGAACATGTGGACCATCGGTTTACACAAAATTCAATAATTTAACAATCAGAAAACGTACGTAAAGAAAATACTGAAATGTAGCAGGCTAATTGGGTCAATGTGAATCGAACGGCTGATGTTGTAGGTATTATTGAACAATGTTGAACACACTAGAATATTTGCCGTAACTATCTGAGCACAAAATAAAAATAAAAAAGGGGGAATCACCGAAAGGCAACTCGTTCGGACATCTTTAGAGATGACTACACTATTTTAAAGCAAGGGGATTCCACAGTTCAGTTTCAGATTAAATAATAAAATTTTATGTTCTCATTTTAATCGATTCGAATTGCAGGTGCGACAAAAATACGAAAAGAAATGGGTTGAAATTTTTAGTTGTAGAATATATTTATTGTGAAATTTGCCGCCCACGGCGAAGCACCCCTACGGTACGCCGCTGGTATATATAATATACGGTATTATTATATAATAAACAAACTAATTGGTATTGTATTTACATGTAATTCATAGCACGTTTGAAGAACAAATTTAAAACTCCACGTCCATTTGTTTCAAGAAGCAGGCTATTATTGGAGCATAATGAAATCACAACAGTTTTTGTTAGACATAGCTTTAAATGTGGCTATCATTAGCAATAAAATTAATGCAATATGTATATGTGTTACGGAGTGTCTTCACTCTACGTAATAACGGCCGATTTCTCGTAGGAACTACAACTCCAAGTGAAGTTCTTATGATATGGAAATTCTGTGAGAAACGGAAAAATATTTTCACTACACGACAGCCGTCATCCATGTTACAGAATAATACACTTCCCTGCATCTTTGAGTCCTTCAGCGGCATTTCTTCAGTTATTAGGTAACAATATCTTGCAAGAAACGTATTGCGCCCCTGTTATACAAACTACGAACAGCCATCAATATTTTATATTAAATTTAATTTATACCGATTCGGGTTGTTTGAATTATCGCGGAAAGACGTGCTTTTAACATCATAACTTTATTCACTTCAAATTACAATTGCCCTGCATTGAGAATATTCTAAAAAATTTTATATAAATTAACTTTGAATTTGACCTCGCACCTTTCTTTAACAAAATATGTAGAATATTCGAACAAAACTTGTGTATTTTATCTTAAATTTATCTTGGAGATTTTATCATTTATCGATGATTTGGTTATGAATAGCCACTAGTAATAAATTTTAAAACTTCTAATGTAGCTCCAAGCTTTTGTATAACCATTTCTACTTTCATACTTAGATCTCTTATCGGAGAGATCTGTGATGAAAACCGATTTTAACAGATGATTAACAAGGTCAAAATATACCAAAAAAAACCCTTAATTATTGACTAAATTGACCGGTGTGTACTTCTTAGATTTCAATTAGCTACAATTAGCTTACTTTTATTTATAAATGCATGTAAATTGTAAATATTTTCAAATTGAAAGAAATTCGTTATAATTTGTTTTATTTTATTTCAAATATATATTAAGTTATTTCTTTATGTCTGTATAGTTTAAATTGAGTAAATAAAATATCCGAAAATTGACTTATAAAATTAAAATTATTATTTCTCAGGACACATTAGGACCGAAACATGAAGCTTGATTAAAATAAAATTTTAAGTCTGTTTTCGTCTATTTTATTTATTCAACTTAAAAATATATTTTTTTACTCAATTACTTCAATAGTTTCATTGTAAATTTTTTTCTATTATCGGAACTATTAACGTAAATTAGTAACAATAAATTTATAAAAATTGTTAAATAAAATGTGTTGGTAATACAAAAATGAAATGTTCAAATAAAATTTCAATACTTTCTATTTATTAATAAAAAGGGATTAGTTTTCAAAATTAAATGTTGATATTATTATTAAAAAAATTTACTTTTAGAGAACTTCTTTAATCGTATAATTTATCTTTGGAACCCAATTGAGATATAAACTACTACTGTGAACAGGATAAAGGTTCTGTAGTAATACATTGTAGTTCTTCCTCTCAAATGGAACACTGGAAAACCCAAGTAGCTGAAGCCCTGGGTTCTGTTCCTGGTTCGGTCGAGATTTTTTGTTCTAATCCATTAATCTATAAAAAATTAATATTTTAATTTAGAGAATATTAGCTTGATATGTCGTACCAATGACAACAACCACGTACAGCTGCCACTTTTAGTAAAATCCTGTATGCAGTCCCATCCGGTAAATCGCATAAAACCAATCAATGTCATCTTCCATAAATCAAAAGATTGGAAGGGTAAAAAAAAATCGGCAGTTTCCCAACTGGAATTAAAACTTTGCTCCTGATTTTCTTTTTTAAAAAAAAGACATCACTGCCCAGAGGACTGAAGAATTGTGGAAGAGGCACAGGGAACAATTTATAATATACGAATCTAACTTATAGTATATTAAGGAGTAGTCTTAGATTCCACCGATATGTTAGCAAACATACGTTGAAAGCGTATTTACCAGTTAAATGTGTGTGTAAGACAGTATTAAGCTTACCTGCCTAGACTTAGCGTCAGACCTTACCACTGTAGAAACACAAACAAGGAACTCTTCTGCTCTATCAAAGTATTCCAAATTAATAATTCTTTCTACTAAAAGGGCGGCCTCGCCATGGGATCAGTCAAAGTCTTGCTTACTGTCTTCAGGTTTCCAGCAGCAGTTTCCCCATAATTACTTCAAGTAATTTCCATTAAATTGAAATTCACTTTATAAATAAAAAAAAACCTTTACTGGTAATAAATTGCTTCAACGGATATTACGATCCACAGAAATCCGACGTATTCGGGTATGTACCTAAACAATCTTACGAACCAGCTATAGAGGATGTTCCTACTACGGTCATGGGGTAAACTTTGAGGCAGCTTACTAAATCATTTTTTGTATAGGAATGCATGGTCGGAAGTGACTCGTCTTGGCACGAGCACAATGAAGCATGATAAGAAAACTATTGGATAAAAAGTTCTCGGTTTTCACACGGGTATAATATATTAAAACTCGGCGTTTCGACGATTAAAAGCTCTGTTATCTTCTAGGCGAAGTGAAGAGATTTTTTTTTTGAGGTGTAGACAGGCTTTGTATAGGGTAATCCACGTAATGGCAATTCCCCTCTTATAGCATAGGAAATGGATTTGAAAGGGGGGGTGGGGCGGAAGGGTAGAGAAAGCCAGCCAAGGGTTAACTAGGGCCCCCGGGCTATATTTTAAGGATCCTACCCGGCATTCGCCTAAAAGTAATACATGAAAAACACTAGAAAAACCTGCATCAGGTAGGTGGGGCATTGGGTACTTGTCCCACGCCCTTCCGATAGCGGGAGAGGAGTTTGCTGTGGGGACGCAGCATTCCCTTCTCCGTGCCTCGACCAGTTGAGGAGGCAGCTGACCGACTATTCAAATGGAAATAGCGGACAAATCTTACCGTCTCGTAGGCTTCCTTAGAAGTGACGGGACCATTCCATTTCATGTTATACCCTCCGCCGGATCATCACGCTTGCGAGAGCGCTCAGTCAACAGCCAGCCTCAGCCATGTCAGCATCAGTCAAGAGACCGGCCACTGGCCTTCTGGCCAAGCATAACATTGACACGGTGTTCTATCCACAAAAGAAAATTAAAGAAATGCTTGGCTCGGTTAAAGACAGCATAGGACTTCGTCATTTCGCAAGGAAGCTTGCGAGAGGATACGGTAAGAGTTGTCCGCTATTCCTATAGGAATAGTCGGCCAGCTGCCTCCTAAATCGGTCAAGGCACGGAGACGGGAAAGCTGCGACCCCACAGCAAACCCCTCTCCCGCCATTGGAAGGGCGTGGGACGAGTACCAAATGCTCAACCGACCTGATGCAGGTTTTTCTAGTTTTCCCTGCATCACTTTTAGGTGAATTGCCGGGTAGGATCCCGGGGGTCCTAGTTAACCCTTGGCTACCTTCCTCTACCCTTCCGCATCCTCCCTTCAAATCCCTTTCCTATGCTATAAGATGGGAGTTGCCACTATGTGAATTACCCTATACATAGCCTGTCTTCACCTAAAAAAAATCTAGTCACTTCGCCTAGAAGATGATGGAGCTTTTAGTCGTCGAAACGTTGCGTTTTAATATATTATACCTGTATGAAAACCGAGAACCTTTTATCCAACAATTACACCGGGAAAGTCTTCAATCTGTGAAGAAAACATGGTTTATTTACATCATCGCAAAGTGCTTCTTTCCAGCAATGGATTGGGCGTGTCGGATCACCCAGATTCATTACTTATGGGAACATGTTAAGGCTCCAGTTGACTCAATTGAGGAACTTGTTACTCTACTGTGCATTGCGGCTGCAAGCGTAAGCGAAATACCTGGCATTTTTGCAAGTGTTCGCCAATCCTTCGACCCTACCAAGCATGTATTATTGTAAGTGGACTCAATTTTGAGTATTTATTGAAAGCATTGCTGGAAAGAAGCACTGCGCGATGTCTCATTTTCCGTGTCCGTGCCTCATCGCGTAACTTCCCGACCATCCAAAATGTTTTTTAGTAAGCTGTACCACCTGCCATGACCGTAGAATTACCCTGTATACTACAAAATTAGTCGTAGCCATCAGTTTAATTGGTAGTGATTCTCGCATCTATTCTGATATAATTTTTGGAAATGCATAAGGAGACGTTCCAGGTAGACAGGATTTTCAGAGTTATGATGCAGAAGCTGTAGCATCATTGGCGGGAGAAATGGGAGTTACTTCACAGGAGATTTAGAGCAAATGTATATTTTATGAATAATTATTTTATTTTGACGAAGACATTTAACAGACCTCGTTTAGCAACAAGTGAAATAAATTGATTCATTTCTATTTTAAGTACATTTATGATAGATTGGTCGTTTACATTACTGATTAGTGGTAGACTAGAATATGATAAAGGAGCAGTTCAGTGCTTGGAGTCGCAGGCAGGCCTGGCTGCAGGCGGTAGAGAGAAAAGCACTGGTGTCTGAGGCAAGTTTTCCCAAAGCCCGGGGAAGCGCTCTCCGCTGGATTGGTTGCACTGCATGGAAAGTGGGGAATCGCCGTACAGCTCGTGCAGCACTCCGACTCTCATAGGACTCCAATACACCGCCTCGTAGTTGGCCGAAATTCCCGCTTCCAACCTGGTGGACTGCCCTTCCCACCTGCGAAAGTGCAACACCCAAACAAATTTTTGTATTTTATTTGAGAAATACCTTATACATTTATATTATCCAAACATGCTATCACCTAACTCATTTAATCTGTTCGGAGGACGGAAGGTAAAAGCAGCTTTGAAAGTCATGGGAGGTTTCGGGATCGGAAGAAAATAGACCAAATAAGCAGTTTACATGAGACGTGATATTCTGAGGTTTGTAAACAGATTCGACTGCAAGTCGGGAATCCCAATGCGAGAACTGAATAGAAGCTAAAGGGAACAATCCTTAAACGACATTGAGAAGTTTTACTAAACAGCGAACTTTGACGGACCTTGATTGCGACTGACGACCATTTGAGTGGTGCTCCAGTTTATTGATCGCCTTGATTGGTGTATCATACGATTTATTCAAGAAATACTAAGAACGGAAATAGCATCGGCTACCACTATTGATGGCATATGTCAGAATTGGCCCTGGTACATCAAAACCATTACATACATAAAATAAATCCTTCACATCGTATTTCAGTTCGTTCAACAAACAGTCTGTTATCATACATTTCCAATGCAATCTCCAGTCAACATTTGCTATTAAACTACAAAATAGACCAAATACTCTGGCAGAACGGAAAAATCAGATATCACGTTCGCACAAGCTTTGGAATCTCGCACTGTAAGAAATCAAAGTAAATAACTGAAGAAACACTCCAAACGAATGATTACTTACTCGCGCAGGAAGCGGAAGTACGTGCTTAAACTCTCTGAACTTATGGAACTTTTGCACACTTCCAAATCAACTTTTGGATAGTAGTGTATGTAGTTGACGCACATCTCCTCCCTGATGGCGAACCCTCCGAGCGTGATGTTGTCTCTGTCCCTTGTGTCGTACCTGCAGGTCGTTATCAAGGCGTCTCCCTGAAAACGCGACAATTTAATGCATTATAAAAAAGAGAGCGCCGGTTTTCCCGGTGAATCTGTTTTAGAGAAAATTCTCGGGTCTCAACCCGGGCCAATTGTTTGCTGAATAACAACGTTTCGACGGCAAGCACCGCCATCGTCATCAGGTTAACTGTGATGCCGAGACCACGGCACCCGTAGTTATATTCCGTCCTGAGCTCCCCCCGATTGGTTCGCTCCATTATTTCCTCCTGGGCTTCTCGGCCGCTTGGTCGGAACGCAACACAGCACCCAGGGGAGGGCAGTTCAGGACGGGTGCCGCGGTCTCAAAATGCTAATTAGACCGGTCCTACTATATTGCCACCCACTACTTTTAAACAGCCTCAGAAAAGTCCAAGAAGAAAATAAATATTTGCGAACTCAAAGCTATTAGAGCAGCATACAGAATCCGCCCGCACACCTCCAACAATGCACTCTACCACCTGGTAGCCAAAGACCTACAGCCATCACAACAGACAGCAAAGAGACTGCAGAAAATCTATTCAATGAAGGCATACACGGCGACCCTTTTACAGACAGACTCTAGACAGCATTTCAATCTCTGACAGAATTCCATCCTACCACTTAACAATGAAGACACTCAACGACTTAATAATGGACTGGCGATAGACGAAGACAAATAAAATAATCTTCGCCGTCTTTTCCCCACCTTGCAACCATCTCTGATCAGCGACCTCTCACCTTCAAATTAAAAAAAAAAATTAACAACGAGAACTTCCAAACCCCAGCAGTAGGAAGGACAAGGCAATGACCACCCTACCTAAAACCTGCAAAAACCTCGGAAAAATAGAGGTATTCGTCTTCCTCGACAGAAAAAAGAGGATTTCCCATCCTCCCTGGTATATATAAAAAAAGAGGACTCCTCGTCAAAAAAAAAAAGAGGACACCTGACCCCAAGACCCTACAAGATCCGACGCGACGCCTGTCCTCGGCCACGAAAATACCCTCAGCAGGCTGTAGAGGCCAACGTGCCTAATCAGCAAGTGTCATTATTATTATTATTAAGGACAATATCATATAAGACCTACAAGACTGTTAGCATTTTCATTACGATGCTTCTCACCTCATCATGGTTTTCCTGATTAAAATATGCACTAAAAATATTTTTTGGAATTATTTTTTTACCAAATTAATTGTACTGAGTTGATGAAACTCATTATTATTATTATTATTATTATTAAGGACATGTATCATATAAGACCTACAAGACTGTTAGCATTTTCATTACGTTGCTTCTCACGTCATCATGGTTTTCCTGATTAAAATATGCACTAAAAATATTTTTTGGAATTATTTTTTTACCAAATTAATTGTACTGAGTTGATGAAACTCATTATTATTATTAAGGAAAGTATCATATAAGACCTACAAGACTGTTAGCATTTTCAAGCCAAAGCTGATTTATTCGCGAAAACCGGAAAACCTGCGTTCAATTAAAATAAAATTCTGTATAGAACATACGATATATATTGTAGATTATGAATATTATTGGGAATGTGTAATTTATCTTTCAGCCATGATGAAACACAATCGATGTAAATATTAGACTAAGACCACGGATATGGTAACAGTAACTTGCAGCTAGTGAAATGATCGATGTGGGAATCACGTGATTCTATTCTCAAACGTGTTTGACTGTCAAATTCGAAACTTGTTGAGAACCGTCCTTGCCGGCCACAACACGATTCTTCGCGTCCTTCGGTGAAATCAAGGTACGATTGGTTATATTAATTTCAGTTCAATTAATCAAAATATGGTGTAATACGTGTGTACAATTGTCTCAATAGAACCTAGAATTGGAAATTGACCAATGTTGACGAACTCTATTCCAGCATGTTCGGTCCTATCCCACGAATAATGGAATAATCAATCATCCGTACTGTTGACCGTGTTCAGATGAATTTAAATTATTTTCCTAAATGTATAACACCGCTGCGAGCACATTTCCTATTTCACTTTGTACTATCACCCAAATTTTCTATTAAAAAGTATGGTAAATTCCAGATTTTGATTCTTTATTTGACGATAAATGAAAATGAGGTATTCCAAACCAGTTTAGCAATACAAGGAACTCCGAAAAAGCAGACGATGACCGGTACTGGTGAAAATTGTTTTCAATCGGTCTTTATTAAAATAAAATTGCGTTTCTTTGTTGTTGTAGAAAAACGGGCCCAGTTCTAAAACACATACGGCTTACATCCGCTATTCAATGTGATTAAAATATCAACCTTTTCCGAGAAAATACGTTTTGCGCGAAGAAAAACCAAGCATGGTAGACTTGTACAAGAAAATATTTTATGATTGTGGATAATGCTAACGACTCTTAAATAAGGATTATAAATCAGTTTTTTTTGTTTATATCACTTGTTTTTTTCATCATATTTCAGAGGATATGGACCGGAAAATGGGTAAATGCAGGTTTATACCAGTTCGGAGACCTGATATATGGATCCACGTTATGACCGCATCGCCTCGCGAGGAAACTTCTCTTGCGGAGGTATTTTTTAATTGCCCTTATTAAAGATTTTTTTTTAAATAACAGCTAAATTACTGTAGTATTGATGGAGGGGGGAAAAAGAATCATGTAAATAAACAGTATCCAACAAATCCAGTAATGAAATAATGGCACACTGTTAATTAATTTATATATATATATATATATATATATATATATATATATATATATATATATACATATATATATATATATACATACTGAAATTAACCTTTTATAATGATCATTAAACACAAAGATCTATCATAGACAACTCTCTGCTTTCAGAGTATATCCAACTTTCGAAATAGGAATTACGAGAAAGTTCTTCGGCAGGTGTTTAATATTCCAGGGCCTGGACAAAATTTGCTGTTCCACTGCAAAACACCAGCAAACGAATCCTATGTTAAACAATGGCCTGCAAGGCCTAGGAAAAGACCTTACATTAAAACACCACATCTGATTTTGGATTTACCATTATTAAACATTGATATAGGTAAGAGAAGATTGATGAAACTTTTTTGACTTCTACTACAGAATGATTCTCACATTCTCTAGTAAATATATTTTGCAAACCTACTCAGGTCAGTCCGGCTACATCCTACTGATGAATAAAATCGCTCTGTATTAAATGTTGTTATTTTTAATTCACAAACCCCCAGTACTTGTCAAGGTGATTGTAAAAATATATTATACAATATAACTGTTTTACAGTGTTTAATACTTGATTGTTGCTCTTCAAAATAGTTACAAATATTTCAGTTTCCTGCAAATTATCGTGTCAACATTAGTGAAGTTTGGAAAGCGACTGTGTTTGCTAATTTTAATTGAAATATTCATTGTAGAAGTAGATTTTTATTGAGAATGAGAGGAAATTAAACAATTGTAACTATATAGTTTAAGAGTGATGATGAATCTGAAATATTCATAAAAATCTCAAGACAACTAAATACACCATTATTAATTACAGCTGTGAACATTATCGATTGGGGCTTTCCTGGTCTAGTATGTGCTGTAGGAACATCACTGTATCTTTGGAAACCAACAAAGGAAATTATGTCTTTCACCTGTGTCGATGAAACAGATGAAATAATAACTTCTGTTAAATGCCATCCAACTGACTCCATAATAGCTATTGGAACGAGCAAATCAAGGATTAAGGTACTTAAAAATTCAATTCACTATACATTCTTGCAAATACTTAATAATATGATAAATAAGTAGCATCATTTGGAGAAGTGAGAGTACAGAGTATATAAACTTTTCTACTGATATTCTGATGTACAGTATTTATCAATACTTGTATGTTTTATTTAATATGGTAAAACTGTCCACTTTCTCAGGTATTATCTTCTAAAATTTTAAATTCTATGTGTTTTTTTGAATTTTTCATAAAAATCTGATATCCAAATTCTTTCAGGTATGGAATACTAGTCCAATAAAGCTGTCCATGTGCACCTTTTGTTGTTTAGATTCCAACATATGTGCGCTTGAATGGCATCCTACCAAACTGTGTTTAACAACGTATGTATAAACATTGTGTCTTTCTTTAGGAAATTAAATGTTATATTTAGCAAATTTGTAATAATCTACTGTTATTACCAAATCCAATTTTTAGTAAATACATTGCATTTGGTTTTCATTAAATAATTCTATTAAGTTACTAAATTCTCAATTTATAAACTATTTGACACAACAGAAATCATTTTAAAAAAATGGCTGAATGGAAAACTTAAACTAATAAAGCTCATATACAACTGCTAGTAAATAATCATAAATGAAATTAGAATAAAATATTTCTGAAGAAATTCTAGTACCCTACAATCGATAATTTCTTGTGTGTATTGAAAATAATTCTAAAATACAGCACTTTCTGTTCTGCTACTATTAATTTTACAGACATATCCTTACAATTCATTTTTATTTACAAGTAATAACGTTAGTCCAATATTTATTCATTAAAAATAACTATTTCTGTATTTGATTAGTAATTGTGATTTATTTTTAAAGTGGATGCTCAAGAGGATGTTTGCTGAATCATTATTTCGAACCATTATGTAGGAAAATGATTACCAATATTCATGGTTCAATAAACTCAATAAAATTTTCTCATTCAGGAGATTTAATGGCAACTGCAAGTATTGATGGACAGCTGGTCCTTTGGGATTGGGAAAATATGAAACCAATTGCAGATGTAAGCTCATTGTCCACATGCAAAGTAAGTACATTGAAGCAAAACTAATTAACTAAAATAGAGAGAGAAATTTATGTAATCCCAGATTTCTAAATTATTTTTTTGTGTGATCTGTATTATTGAAGATCAGTTCAATGTTGGTCATTA
This sequence comes from Zhengitettix transpicula, assembly GCA_037074705.1. Taxonomy (NCBI): domain Eukaryota; kingdom Metazoa; phylum Arthropoda; class Insecta; order Orthoptera; family Tetrigidae; genus Zhengitettix; species Zhengitettix transpicula. The sequence goes on from CM073595.1 coordinate 10,888,328, forward strand.
TAATATTGGTCAACAGAAGGGGGGGGGGGGGATAAGTTTAAATAGGGTAAGATTGTAAAAACACTGAAGGGCAATTTGGAAGGTAATGCATATTAATTAATATATTGGCTGTAATTTAAAACTAAAGGATGTGGGATCAGCTGCTAGTAAATCTGCATTTCATGTATTAGTCTATTTTCAAACATAAAAATTATCAGGAGAAGTAGTTACCCATGAAAAATTAGTCTAAATGATATATAGAAAAAATTTTAATAATGTGTGAGGAAGTAAATAATTGTCACCGCCTCCAACAAGAATGTTTTCCTACAACAGTTTAATGAATATATATATATATATATAATTCTTTATTTACCACAATAATCTGTGTATTCTCAGTCCCTCATTTCATGCTTTATTTTGTTTGTATTACTTTTTCTTACAACAAATCAATGCACTAGTACTATGATTAAATCACTGTTAATGAAAAATTCTTGTTTAAAAAAACTTGACATCTTGTACTGTCAGAAAGTATTGTTCGAAACTAATTTCGCAATTTCAGTCCTTTGCCTGGCATCCATGGAATTCGATACTAGCAATTGGTACCAGTGAAGACGATGGTACGATATATATTGTATTTACAAAAACTAAGACCAAACTTGTATACAAATCTTTATCACCAATGAAAGTGTTAAATATGACTTGGAGCAAAGTTACTGGTGAACTGGTTGCCAGCGTCTTGGAGTCTGGAGGTAATTCCTACTTACTCTTTTCTGCAAGATAAATTTAAAGATGGTTAATAATATTAAAACCGTTACTTATTTATTATCACTGCTTATTTTACGATTTAACTTTTGGCATCTCACGTTTCTATTCCCATTAAATTATGGAACTGCTTCGATTGTTGGCAACGAAAATGTCAAACATGACATTCATTTTGAATAAATTATTAATATTAACAATTCAATGAAAGCATTAGCTAAATCCAAGAATTTGCAAAGTTATGGAAAATCTGAAATATTAGTCAAAATGCATTACCAGTGCTATGCAAAAAATTAATTGAACTAAACTACACTAAATCATATGTGCATAATGTATTGAAAACAATGAAAATCTAATTTAAAAAAATAAGTGGTAATTTGTTGTCATCGAAAGGTAAATTACAATTATAAAATTAATGTAACAGAGAATTCAAAGTTAATTCCTTACAAATTACACTTTTCTTTTCGGAAAGTCTTCTTTACAATAATGCACATATCCGTATACTTTGGTAGCAAATCAACTGAGAATCAGCAACTCAAACAATACTCAACTAGATTGAAAAATGACTAACTTTGCCAATATTTATCATAATTTGACAGTCTGGTGAAAATTTATTTAAAGTTTTTGATCAAAAAACATTTAACGTCCTGATATCTGTCTTTTGTTTAATTTAGAAGATGGAATCTTAAGGAATACAATATTAATTTTCGGAAGTCTAGGAGAAATTGTAGACATAATTTATGTTGATGCCTCTGATGGGTATTGCAGTTATCTTTTGTGGAGCCCTGATGGCTATGAACTAGGTGAGTTGCATTTAATTCATTGTCACGAACATAATCACTTTTTTTTTTTGGGTGGTGATGTATTTGTAAAATGCTCCATAATCTTCCGCCGTGACGTTTCCTATCCCTCAATCCGCTAATTTTTTAAAAGTTTCTTGTAATTTGAAAAAAAATAGGAAAATGCTAACCACAAAAGGAAATAAATAAATAAATAAAATTGTGGTCTTCATTAGATATTTATAGTGTGTAAACCCGTGGCGTGGGTTTCTGGGACGGAGGAAAAATTCGCCGCCCCCTTATTTAAATTTACAGAACCTGAAATTCCGCGCATGTCGGTCGCCCCCCCCCCCTCCACGCTGCGTCACTGCCACTGTATCCTAATCTCATTATATAGTTACAAAGATATTTGTTATTTTACTTATAAAGTAAATAGTTACTTGTAACTAGCTCGTGAACAAAAATTGTAACATCACATGGTTGTATGTATACGAAAAGTCGAACATGTGGACCATCGGTTTACACAAAATTCAATAATTTAACAATCAGAAAACGTACGTAAAGAAAATACTGAAATGTAGCAGGCTAATTGGGTCAATGTGAATCGAACGGCTGATGTTGTAGGTATTATTGAACAATGTTGAACACACTAGAATATTTGCCGTAACTATCTGAGCACAAAATAAAAATAAAAAAGGGGGAATCACCGAAAGGCAACTCGTTCGGACATCTTTAGAGATGACTACACTATTTTAAAGCAAGGGGATTCCACAGTTCAGTTTCAGATTAAATAATAAAATTTTATGTTCTCATTTTAATCGATTCGAATTGCAGGTGCGACAAAAATACGAAAAGAAATGGGTTGAAATTTTTAGTTGTAGAATATATTTATTGTGAAATTTGCCGCCCACGGCGAAGCACCCCTACGGTACGCCGCTGGTATATATAATATACGGTATTATTATATAATAAACAAACTAATTGGTATTGTATTTACATGTAATTCATAGCACGTTTGAAGAACAAATTTAAAACTCCACGTCCATTTGTTTCAAGAAGCAGGCTATTATTGGAGCATAATGAAATCACAACAGTTTTTGTTAGACATAGCTTTAAATGTGGCTATCATTAGCAATAAAATTAATGCAATATGTATATGTGTTACGGAGTGTCTTCACTCTACGTAATAACGGCCGATTTCTCGTAGGAACTACAACTCCAAGTGAAGTTCTTATGATATGGAAATTCTGTGAGAAACGGAAAAATATTTTCACTACACGACAGCCGTCATCCATGTTACAGAATAATACACTTCCCTGCATCTTTGAGTCCTTCAGCGGCATTTCTTCAGTTATTAGGTAACAATATCTTGCAAGAAACGTATTGCGCCCCTGTTATACAAACTACGAACAGCCATCAATATTTTATATTAAATTTAATTTATACCGATTCGGGTTGTTTGAATTATCGCGGAAAGACGTGCTTTTAACATCATAACTTTATTCACTTCAAATTACAATTGCCCTGCATTGAGAATATTCTAAAAAATTTTATATAAATTAACTTTGAATTTGACCTCGCACCTTTCTTTAACAAAATATGTAGAATATTCGAACAAAACTTGTGTATTTTATCTTAAATTTATCTTGGAGATTTTATCATTTATCGATGATTTGGTTATGAATAGCCACTAGTAATAAATTTTAAAACTTCTAATGTAGCTCCAAGCTTTTGTATAACCATTTCTACTTTCATACTTAGATCTCTTATCGGAGAGATCTGTGATGAAAACCGATTTTAACAGATGATTAACAAGGTCAAAATATACCAAAAAAAACCCTTAATTATTGACTAAATTGACCGGTGTGTACTTCTTAGATTTCAATTAGCTACAATTAGCTTACTTTTATTTATAAATGCATGTAAATTGTAAATATTTTCAAATTGAAAGAAATTCGTTATAATTTGTTTTATTTTATTTCAAATATATATTAAGTTATTTCTTTATGTCTGTATAGTTTAAATTGAGTAAATAAAATATCCGAAAATTGACTTATAAAATTAAAATTATTATTTCTCAGGACACATTAGGACCGAAACATGAAGCTTGATTAAAATAAAATTTTAAGTCTGTTTTCGTCTATTTTATTTATTCAACTTAAAAATATATTTTTTTACTCAATTACTTCAATAGTTTCATTGTAAATTTTTTTCTATTATCGGAACTATTAACGTAAATTAGTAACAATAAATTTATAAAAATTGTTAAATAAAATGTGTTGGTAATACAAAAATGAAATGTTCAAATAAAATTTCAATACTTTCTATTTATTAATAAAAAGGGATTAGTTTTCAAAATTAAATGTTGATATTATTATTAAAAAAATTTACTTTTAGAGAACTTCTTTAATCGTATAATTTATCTTTGGAACCCAATTGAGATATAAACTACTACTGTGAACAGGATAAAGGTTCTGTAGTAATACATTGTAGTTCTTCCTCTCAAATGGAACACTGGAAAACCCAAGTAGCTGAAGCCCTGGGTTCTGTTCCTGGTTCGGTCGAGATTTTTTGTTCTAATCCATTAATCTATAAAAAATTAATATTTTAATTTAGAGAATATTAGCTTGATATGTCGTACCAATGACAACAACCACGTACAGCTGCCACTTTTAGTAAAATCCTGTATGCAGTCCCATCCGGTAAATCGCATAAAACCAATCAATGTCATCTTCCATAAATCAAAAGATTGGAAGGGTAAAAAAAAATCGGCAGTTTCCCAACTGGAATTAAAACTTTGCTCCTGATTTTCTTTTTTAAAAAAAAGACATCACTGCCCAGAGGACTGAAGAATTGTGGAAGAGGCACAGGGAACAATTTATAATATACGAATCTAACTTATAGTATATTAAGGAGTAGTCTTAGATTCCACCGATATGTTAGCAAACATACGTTGAAAGCGTATTTACCAGTTAAATGTGTGTGTAAGACAGTATTAAGCTTACCTGCCTAGACTTAGCGTCAGACCTTACCACTGTAGAAACACAAACAAGGAACTCTTCTGCTCTATCAAAGTATTCCAAATTAATAATTCTTTCTACTAAAAGGGCGGCCTCGCCATGGGATCAGTCAAAGTCTTGCTTACTGTCTTCAGGTTTCCAGCAGCAGTTTCCCCATAATTACTTCAAGTAATTTCCATTAAATTGAAATTCACTTTATAAATAAAAAAAAACCTTTACTGGTAATAAATTGCTTCAACGGATATTACGATCCACAGAAATCCGACGTATTCGGGTATGTACCTAAACAATCTTACGAACCAGCTATAGAGGATGTTCCTACTACGGTCATGGGGTAAACTTTGAGGCAGCTTACTAAATCATTTTTTGTATAGGAATGCATGGTCGGAAGTGACTCGTCTTGGCACGAGCACAATGAAGCATGATAAGAAAACTATTGGATAAAAAGTTCTCGGTTTTCACACGGGTATAATATATTAAAACTCGGCGTTTCGACGATTAAAAGCTCTGTTATCTTCTAGGCGAAGTGAAGAGATTTTTTTTTTGAGGTGTAGACAGGCTTTGTATAGGGTAATCCACGTAATGGCAATTCCCCTCTTATAGCATAGGAAATGGATTTGAAAGGGGGGGTGGGGCGGAAGGGTAGAGAAAGCCAGCCAAGGGTTAACTAGGGCCCCCGGGCTATATTTTAAGGATCCTACCCGGCATTCGCCTAAAAGTAATACATGAAAAACACTAGAAAAACCTGCATCAGGTAGGTGGGGCATTGGGTACTTGTCCCACGCCCTTCCGATAGCGGGAGAGGAGTTTGCTGTGGGGACGCAGCATTCCCTTCTCCGTGCCTCGACCAGTTGAGGAGGCAGCTGACCGACTATTCAAATGGAAATAGCGGACAAATCTTACCGTCTCGTAGGCTTCCTTAGAAGTGACGGGACCATTCCATTTCATGTTATACCCTCCGCCGGATCATCACGCTTGCGAGAGCGCTCAGTCAACAGCCAGCCTCAGCCATGTCAGCATCAGTCAAGAGACCGGCCACTGGCCTTCTGGCCAAGCATAACATTGACACGGTGTTCTATCCACAAAAGAAAATTAAAGAAATGCTTGGCTCGGTTAAAGACAGCATAGGACTTCGTCATTTCGCAAGGAAGCTTGCGAGAGGATACGGTAAGAGTTGTCCGCTATTCCTATAGGAATAGTCGGCCAGCTGCCTCCTAAATCGGTCAAGGCACGGAGACGGGAAAGCTGCGACCCCACAGCAAACCCCTCTCCCGCCATTGGAAGGGCGTGGGACGAGTACCAAATGCTCAACCGACCTGATGCAGGTTTTTCTAGTTTTCCCTGCATCACTTTTAGGTGAATTGCCGGGTAGGATCCCGGGGGTCCTAGTTAACCCTTGGCTACCTTCCTCTACCCTTCCGCATCCTCCCTTCAAATCCCTTTCCTATGCTATAAGATGGGAGTTGCCACTATGTGAATTACCCTATACATAGCCTGTCTTCACCTAAAAAAAATCTAGTCACTTCGCCTAGAAGATGATGGAGCTTTTAGTCGTCGAAACGTTGCGTTTTAATATATTATACCTGTATGAAAACCGAGAACCTTTTATCCAACAATTACACCGGGAAAGTCTTCAATCTGTGAAGAAAACATGGTTTATTTACATCATCGCAAAGTGCTTCTTTCCAGCAATGGATTGGGCGTGTCGGATCACCCAGATTCATTACTTATGGGAACATGTTAAGGCTCCAGTTGACTCAATTGAGGAACTTGTTACTCTACTGTGCATTGCGGCTGCAAGCGTAAGCGAAATACCTGGCATTTTTGCAAGTGTTCGCCAATCCTTCGACCCTACCAAGCATGTATTATTGTAAGTGGACTCAATTTTGAGTATTTATTGAAAGCATTGCTGGAAAGAAGCACTGCGCGATGTCTCATTTTCCGTGTCCGTGCCTCATCGCGTAACTTCCCGACCATCCAAAATGTTTTTTAGTAAGCTGTACCACCTGCCATGACCGTAGAATTACCCTGTATACTACAAAATTAGTCGTAGCCATCAGTTTAATTGGTAGTGATTCTCGCATCTATTCTGATATAATTTTTGGAAATGCATAAGGAGACGTTCCAGGTAGACAGGATTTTCAGAGTTATGATGCAGAAGCTGTAGCATCATTGGCGGGAGAAATGGGAGTTACTTCACAGGAGATTTAGAGCAAATGTATATTTTATGAATAATTATTTTATTTTGACGAAGACATTTAACAGACCTCGTTTAGCAACAAGTGAAATAAATTGATTCATTTCTATTTTAAGTACATTTATGATAGATTGGTCGTTTACATTACTGATTAGTGGTAGACTAGAATATGATAAAGGAGCAGTTCAGTGCTTGGAGTCGCAGGCAGGCCTGGCTGCAGGCGGTAGAGAGAAAAGCACTGGTGTCTGAGGCAAGTTTTCCCAAAGCCCGGGGAAGCGCTCTCCGCTGGATTGGTTGCACTGCATGGAAAGTGGGGAATCGCCGTACAGCTCGTGCAGCACTCCGACTCTCATAGGACTCCAATACACCGCCTCGTAGTTGGCCGAAATTCCCGCTTCCAACCTGGTGGACTGCCCTTCCCACCTGCGAAAGTGCAACACCCAAACAAATTTTTGTATTTTATTTGAGAAATACCTTATACATTTATATTATCCAAACATGCTATCACCTAACTCATTTAATCTGTTCGGAGGACGGAAGGTAAAAGCAGCTTTGAAAGTCATGGGAGGTTTCGGGATCGGAAGAAAATAGACCAAATAAGCAGTTTACATGAGACGTGATATTCTGAGGTTTGTAAACAGATTCGACTGCAAGTCGGGAATCCCAATGCGAGAACTGAATAGAAGCTAAAGGGAACAATCCTTAAACGACATTGAGAAGTTTTACTAAACAGCGAACTTTGACGGACCTTGATTGCGACTGACGACCATTTGAGTGGTGCTCCAGTTTATTGATCGCCTTGATTGGTGTATCATACGATTTATTCAAGAAATACTAAGAACGGAAATAGCATCGGCTACCACTATTGATGGCATATGTCAGAATTGGCCCTGGTACATCAAAACCATTACATACATAAAATAAATCCTTCACATCGTATTTCAGTTCGTTCAACAAACAGTCTGTTATCATACATTTCCAATGCAATCTCCAGTCAACATTTGCTATTAAACTACAAAATAGACCAAATACTCTGGCAGAACGGAAAAATCAGATATCACGTTCGCACAAGCTTTGGAATCTCGCACTGTAAGAAATCAAAGTAAATAACTGAAGAAACACTCCAAACGAATGATTACTTACTCGCGCAGGAAGCGGAAGTACGTGCTTAAACTCTCTGAACTTATGGAACTTTTGCACACTTCCAAATCAACTTTTGGATAGTAGTGTATGTAGTTGACGCACATCTCCTCCCTGATGGCGAACCCTCCGAGCGTGATGTTGTCTCTGTCCCTTGTGTCGTACCTGCAGGTCGTTATCAAGGCGTCTCCCTGAAAACGCGACAATTTAATGCATTATAAAAAAGAGAGCGCCGGTTTTCCCGGTGAATCTGTTTTAGAGAAAATTCTCGGGTCTCAACCCGGGCCAATTGTTTGCTGAATAACAACGTTTCGACGGCAAGCACCGCCATCGTCATCAGGTTAACTGTGATGCCGAGACCACGGCACCCGTAGTTATATTCCGTCCTGAGCTCCCCCCGATTGGTTCGCTCCATTATTTCCTCCTGGGCTTCTCGGCCGCTTGGTCGGAACGCAACACAGCACCCAGGGGAGGGCAGTTCAGGACGGGTGCCGCGGTCTCAAAATGCTAATTAGACCGGTCCTACTATATTGCCACCCACTACTTTTAAACAGCCTCAGAAAAGTCCAAGAAGAAAATAAATATTTGCGAACTCAAAGCTATTAGAGCAGCATACAGAATCCGCCCGCACACCTCCAACAATGCACTCTACCACCTGGTAGCCAAAGACCTACAGCCATCACAACAGACAGCAAAGAGACTGCAGAAAATCTATTCAATGAAGGCATACACGGCGACCCTTTTACAGACAGACTCTAGACAGCATTTCAATCTCTGACAGAATTCCATCCTACCACTTAACAATGAAGACACTCAACGACTTAATAATGGACTGGCGATAGACGAAGACAAATAAAATAATCTTCGCCGTCTTTTCCCCACCTTGCAACCATCTCTGATCAGCGACCTCTCACCTTCAAATTAAAAAAAAAAATTAACAACGAGAACTTCCAAACCCCAGCAGTAGGAAGGACAAGGCAATGACCACCCTACCTAAAACCTGCAAAAACCTCGGAAAAATAGAGGTATTCGTCTTCCTCGACAGAAAAAAGAGGATTTCCCATCCTCCCTGGTATATATAAAAAAAGAGGACTCCTCGTCAAAAAAAAAAAGAGGACACCTGACCCCAAGACCCTACAAGATCCGACGCGACGCCTGTCCTCGGCCACGAAAATACCCTCAGCAGGCTGTAGAGGCCAACGTGCCTAATCAGCAAGTGTCATTATTATTATTATTAAGGACAATATCATATAAGACCTACAAGACTGTTAGCATTTTCATTACGATGCTTCTCACCTCATCATGGTTTTCCTGATTAAAATATGCACTAAAAATATTTTTTGGAATTATTTTTTTACCAAATTAATTGTACTGAGTTGATGAAACTCATTATTATTATTATTATTATTATTAAGGACATGTATCATATAAGACCTACAAGACTGTTAGCATTTTCATTACGTTGCTTCTCACGTCATCATGGTTTTCCTGATTAAAATATGCACTAAAAATATTTTTTGGAATTATTTTTTTACCAAATTAATTGTACTGAGTTGATGAAACTCATTATTATTATTAAGGAAAGTATCATATAAGACCTACAAGACTGTTAGCATTTTCAAGCCAAAGCTGATTTATTCGCGAAAACCGGAAAACCTGCGTTCAATTAAAATAAAATTCTGTATAGAACATACGATATATATTGTAGATTATGAATATTATTGGGAATGTGTAATTTATCTTTCAGCCATGATGAAACACAATCGATGTAAATATTAGACTAAGACCACGGATATGGTAACAGTAACTTGCAGCTAGTGAAATGATCGATGTGGGAATCACGTGATTCTATTCTCAAACGTGTTTGACTGTCAAATTCGAAACTTGTTGAGAACCGTCCTTGCCGGCCACAACACGATTCTTCGCGTCCTTCGGTGAAATCAAGGTACGATTGGTTATATTAATTTCAGTTCAATTAATCAAAATATGGTGTAATACGTGTGTACAATTGTCTCAATAGAACCTAGAATTGGAAATTGACCAATGTTGACGAACTCTATTCCAGCATGTTCGGTCCTATCCCACGAATAATGGAATAATCAATCATCCGTACTGTTGACCGTGTTCAGATGAATTTAAATTATTTTCCTAAATGTATAACACCGCTGCGAGCACATTTCCTATTTCACTTTGTACTATCACCCAAATTTTCTATTAAAAAGTATGGTAAATTCCAGATTTTGATTCTTTATTTGACGATAAATGAAAATGAGGTATTCCAAACCAGTTTAGCAATACAAGGAACTCCGAAAAAGCAGACGATGACCGGTACTGGTGAAAATTGTTTTCAATCGGTCTTTATTAAAATAAAATTGCGTTTCTTTGTTGTTGTAGAAAAACGGGCCCAGTTCTAAAACACATACGGCTTACATCCGCTATTCAATGTGATTAAAATATCAACCTTTTCCGAGAAAATACGTTTTGCGCGAAGAAAAACCAAGCATGGTAGACTTGTACAAGAAAATATTTTATGATTGTGGATAATGCTAACGACTCTTAAATAAGGATTATAAATCAGTTTTTTTTGTTTATATCACTTGTTTTTTTCATCATATTTCAGAGGATATGGACCGGAAAATGGGTAAATGCAGGTTTATACCAGTTCGGAGACCTGATATATGGATCCACGTTATGACCGCATCGCCTCGCGAGGAAACTTCTCTTGCGGAGGTATTTTTTAATTGCCCTTATTAAAGATTTTTTTTTAAATAACAGCTAAATTACTGTAGTATTGATGGAGGGGGGAAAAAGAATCATGTAAATAAACAGTATCCAACAAATCCAGTAATGAAATAATGGCACACTGTTAATTAATTTATATATATATATATATATATATATATATATATATATATATATATATATACATATATATATATATACATACTGAAATTAACCTTTTATAATGATCATTAAACACAAAGATCTATCATAGACAACTCTCTGCTTTCAGAGTATATCCAACTTTCGAAATAGGAATTACGAGAAAGTTCTTCGGCAGGTGTTTAATATTCCAGGGCCTGGACAAAATTTGCTGTTCCACTGCAAAACACCAGCAAACGAATCCTATGTTAAACAATGGCCTGCAAGGCCTAGGAAAAGACCTTACATTAAAACACCACATCTGATTTTGGATTTACCATTATTAAACATTGATATAGGTAAGAGAAGATTGATGAAACTTTTTTGACTTCTACTACAGAATGATTCTCACATTCTCTAGTAAATATATTTTGCAAACCTACTCAGGTCAGTCCGGCTACATCCTACTGATGAATAAAATCGCTCTGTATTAAATGTTGTTATTTTTAATTCACAAACCCCCAGTACTTGTCAAGGTGATTGTAAAAATATATTATACAATATAACTGTTTTACAGTGTTTAATACTTGATTGTTGCTCTTCAAAATAGTTACAAATATTTCAGTTTCCTGCAAATTATCGTGTCAACATTAGTGAAGTTTGGAAAGCGACTGTGTTTGCTAATTTTAATTGAAATATTCATTGTAGAAGTAGATTTTTATTGAGAATGAGAGGAAATTAAACAATTGTAACTATATAGTTTAAGAGTGATGATGAATCTGAAATATTCATAAAAATCTCAAGACAACTAAATACACCATTATTAATTACAGCTGTGAACATTATCGATTGGGGCTTTCCTGGTCTAGTATGTGCTGTAGGAACATCACTGTATCTTTGGAAACCAACAAAGGAAATTATGTCTTTCACCTGTGTCGATGAAACAGATGAAATAATAACTTCTGTTAAATGCCATCCAACTGACTCCATAATAGCTATTGGAACGAGCAAATCAAGGATTAAGGTACTTAAAAATTCAATTCACTATACATTCTTGCAAATACTTAATAATATGATAAATAAGTAGCATCATTTGGAGAAGTGAGAGTACAGAGTATATAAACTTTTCTACTGATATTCTGATGTACAGTATTTATCAATACTTGTATGTTTTATTTAATATGGTAAAACTGTCCACTTTCTCAGGTATTATCTTCTAAAATTTTAAATTCTATGTGTTTTTTTGAATTTTTCATAAAAATCTGATATCCAAATTCTTTCAGGTATGGAATACTAGTCCAATAAAGCTGTCCATGTGCACCTTTTGTTGTTTAGATTCCAACATATGTGCGCTTGAATGGCATCCTACCAAACTGTGTTTAACAACGTATGTATAAACATTGTGTCTTTCTTTAGGAAATTAAATGTTATATTTAGCAAATTTGTAATAATCTACTGTTATTACCAAATCCAATTTTTAGTAAATACATTGCATTTGGTTTTCATTAAATAATTCTATTAAGTTACTAAATTCTCAATTTATAAACTATTTGACACAACAGAAATCATTTTAAAAAAATGGCTGAATGGAAAACTTAAACTAATAAAGCTCATATACAACTGCTAGTAAATAATCATAAATGAAATTAGAATAAAATATTTCTGAAGAAATTCTAGTACCCTACAATCGATAATTTCTTGTGTGTATTGAAAATAATTCTAAAATACAGCACTTTCTGTTCTGCTACTATTAATTTTACAGACATATCCTTACAATTCATTTTTATTTACAAGTAATAACGTTAGTCCAATATTTATTCATTAAAAATAACTATTTCTGTATTTGATTAGTAATTGTGATTTATTTTTAAAGTGGATGCTCAAGAGGATGTTTGCTGAATCATTATTTCGAACCATTATGTAGGAAAATGATTACCAATATTCATGGTTCAATAAACTCAATAAAATTTTCTCATTCAGGAGATTTAATGGCAACTGCAAGTATTGATGGACAGCTGGTCCTTTGGGATTGGGAAAATATGAAACCAATTGCAGATGTAAGCTCATTGTCCACATGCAAAGTAAGTACATTGAAGCAAAACTAATTAACTAAAATAGAGAGAGAAATTTATGTAATCCCAGATTTCTAAATTATTTTTTTGTGTGATCTGTATTATTGAAGATCAGTTCAATGTTGGTCATTATAATATTGGTCAACAGAAGGGGGGGGGGGGGGGATAAGTTTAAATAGGGTAAGATTGTAAAAACACTGAAGGGCAATTTGGAAGGTAATGCATATTAATTAATATATTGGCTGTAATTTAAAACTAAAGGATGTGGGATCAGCTGCTAGTAAATCTGCATTTCATGTATTAGTCTATTTTCAAACATAAAAATTATCAGGAGAAGTAGTTACCCATGAAAAATTAGTCTAAATGATATATAGAAAAAATTTTAATAATGTGTGAGGAAGTAAATAATTGTCACCGCCTCCAACAAGAATGTTTTCCTACAACAGTTTAATGAATATATATATATATATAATTCTTTATTTACCACAATAATCTGTGTATTCTCAGTCCCTCATTTCATGCTTTATTTTGTTTGTATTACTTTTTCTTACAACAAATCAATGCACTAGTACTATGATTAAATCACTGTTAATGAAAAATTCTTGTTTAAAAAAACTTGACATCTTGTACTGTCAGAAAGTATTGTTCGAAACTAATTTCGCAATTTCAGTCCTTTGCCTGGCATCCATGGAATTCGATACTAGCAATTGGTACCAGTGAAGACGATGGTACGATATATATTGTATTTACAAAAACTAAGACCAAACTTGTATACAAATCTTTATCACCAATGAAAGTGTTAAATATGACTTGGAGCAAAGTTACTGGTGAACTGGTTGCCAGCGTCTTGGAGTCTGGAGGTAATTCCTACTTACTCTAAGATAAATTTAAAGATGGTTAATAATATTAAAACCGTTACTTACTTATTATCACTGCTTATTTTACGATTTAACTTTTGGCATCTCACGTTTCTATTCCCATTAAATTATGGAACTGCTTCGATTGTTGGCAACGAAAATGTCAAACATGACATTCATTTTGAATAAATTATTAATATTAACAATTCAATGAAAGCATTAGCTAAATCCAAGAATTTGCAAAGTTATGGAAAACCTGAAATATTAGTCAAAATGCATTACCAGCGCTATGCAAAAAATTAATTGAACTAAACTACACTAAATCAAATGTGCATAATGTATTGAAAACAATGAAAATCTAATTTAAAAAAATAAGTGGTAATTTGTTGTCATCGAAAGGTAAATTACAATTATAAAATTAATGTAACAGAGAATTCAAAGTTAATTCCTTACAAATTACACTTTTCTTTTCGGAAAGTCTTCTTTACAATAATGCACATATCCGTATAGTTTGGTAGCAAATCAACTGAGAATCAGCAACTCAAACAATACTCAACTAGATTGAAAAATGACTAACTTTGCCAATATTTATCATAATTTGACAGTCTGGTGAAAATTTATTTAAAGTTTTTGATCAAAAAACATTTAACGTCCTGATATCTGTCTTTTGTTTAATTTAGAAGATGGAATCTCAAGGAATACAATATTAATTTTCGGAAGTCTAGGAGAAATTGTAGACATAATTTATGTTGATGACTCTGATGGGTATTGCAGTTATCTTTTGTGGAGCCCTGATGGCTATGAACTAGGTGAGTTGCATTTAATTCATTGTCACGAACATAATCACTTTTTTTTTTTTGGGTGGTGATGTATTTGTAAAATGCTCCATAATCTTCCGCCGTGACGTTTCCTATCCCTCAATCCGCTAATTTTTTAAAAGTTTCTTGTAATTTGAAAAAAATTAGGAAAATGCTAACCACAAAAGGAAATAAATAAATAAATAAAATTGTGGTCTTCATTAGATATTTATAGTGTGTAAACCCGTGGCGTGGGTTTCTGGGACGGAGGAAAAATTCGCCGCCCCCTTATTTAAATTTACAGAACCTGAAATTCCGCGCATGTCGGTCGCCCCCCCCCCCCCTCCACGCTGCGTCACTGCCACTGTGTCCTAATCTCATTAAATAGTTACAAAGATATTTGTTATTTTACTTATAAAGTAAATAGTTACTTGTAACTAGCTCGTGAACAAAAATAAAAATTGTAACATCACATGGTTGTATGTATACGAAAAGTCGAACATGTGGACCATCGGTTTACACAAAGTTCAATAATTTAACAATCAGAAAACGTACGTAAAGAAAATACTGAAATGTAGCAGGCTAATTGGGTCAATGTGAATCGGACGGCTGATGTTGTAGGTATTATTGAACAATGTTGAACACACTAGAATATTTGCCGTAACTATCTGAGCACAAAATTAAAAAAAAAGGGGGAATCACCGAAAGGCAACTCGTTCGGACATATTTAGAGATGACTACACTATTTTAAAGCAAGGGGATTCCACAGTTCCGTTTCAGATTAAATAATAAAATTTTATGTTCTCATTTTAATCGATTCGAATTGCAGGTGCGACAAAAATACGAAAAGAAATGGGTTGAAATTTTTAGTTGTAGAATATATTTATTGTGAAATTTGCCGCCCACGGCGAAGCACCCCTACGCTACGCCGCTGGTATATATAATATACGAGGGTGAATCAAATATAAACAAGACTTATTTTTTTAAATATTTATTTTGATTTTAAACGCACAAACAATCATAGTTTATTTTTCTACATAATCTCCTGATTTATAAACACATTTTTCCCAGCGTATAGGTAATTATTTAATTCCTTCCACAAAAAAAGAGTCAGGTCGTGTTTGTAGCCAATTGCGCACATATGCTTCAACCTCATTATCGCTGTGGAATTTTTGCCCTATCAAAGCTTCCTTGAGAGGACCAAAGACATGGAAGTCGCAGGGAGACAGGTCTGGACTGTATGGAGGGTGTTCCAGTGTCTCCCAACCCAGTTGCTCCAATTTTTGTACGGTCAGGGCTGCTGTATGGGGGCGAGCATTGTCATGGAGTAGAATCACTTTTCTCATCGGAAGGTCTCGTCTTTTGCGGCGATATGCAAGTCTGACCTCAGTCAAAACTTGGCAGTAGTATGCCGCATTAATTGTTCTGCGCTCATGCAAAAAATCAAGGTGCAGCAGGCCACGCTGGTCAAAAAAAAACGGTAGCCAAACCTTGCCAGCCGATAATCGCGACTTGGCTTTCACTGGTCCGGTTTCTCCTTTCTTCCTCCACTCCATACTCGCTTGTTTTGACTCAGGGGTGTAGTGATGCACCCACGTTTCATCACAGGTGACAATGTGAGAAAGAAATGGGTCTCCTTCTTCCCGAAATCGTGCAAGAAGACGCTCACACACTTGAAAACGATTCAGTTTCTGGTCAACTGTGAGAAGGCGAGGAACCCACCTTGCGATACCCTAGCTCCTCTGAGAGTATAGAGTAAGTGCTCCCATAACTTATTCCAACCTCAATTGCAATATCCGAAGTTGTTAGACGCTTATCACCTTCAACAAGTTGACGAACACTGTCGATGTTGCCCGCTGTAATGCTGGTGCGGGGTCTGCGGTCATGGCTCTCATTTTCAACACTTTCACGGCCCTCCACGAACTATTTATGCCAAGCAAACACTCTATCTCGCGACAGCGTCTCTTCCCCGAACTGTGCAGTCAATCTTCTCAAGATTTCGGCCGGTTTTACACCTTCTGCATCTAAAAACTTGATAACAATACGTTGCGCAATAGAGGGAGGTACCTCCTGCTCGGACATCGTAACGATGGACACTGAGCGAGTCTATGATGATGAGTCACGTGCTTCCCCCGCTCCTGACAAACCAACCTAACAGCCAATAACAGCGGAACGTTCTTCCATCACTATTGCGCACGCAGGTCCAAAAGTTTCGTTTATATTTGATTCACCCTCGTATTATTATATAATAAACAAACTAATTGGTATTGTATTTACATGTAATTCATAGCACGTTTGAAGAACAAATTTAAAACTCCACGTCCATTTGTTTCAAGAAGCAGGCTATTATTGGAGCATAATGAAATCACAACAGTTTTTGTTAGACATAGCTTTAAATGTGGCTATCATTAGCAATAAAATTAATGCAATATGTATATGTGTTACGGAGTGTCTTCACTCTACGTAATAACGGCCGATTTCTCGTAGGAACTACAACTCCAAGTGAAGTTCTTATGATATGGAAATTCTGTGAGAAACGGAAAAATATTTTCACTACACGACAGCCGTCATCCATGTTACAGAATAATACACTTCCCTGCATCTTTGAGTCCTTCAGCGGCATTTCTTCAGTTATTAGGTAACAATATCTTGCAAGAAACGTATTGCGCCCCTGTTATACAAACAACGAACAGCCATCAATATTTTATATTAAATTTAATTTATACCGATTCGGGTTGTTTGAATTATCGCGGAAAGACGTGCTTTTAACATCATAACTTTATTCACTTCAAATTACAATTGCCCTGCATTGAGAATATTCTAAAAAATTTTATATAAATTAACTTTGAATTTGACCTCGCACCTTTCTTTAACAAAATATGTAGAATATTCGAACAAAACTTGTGTATTTTATCTTAAATTTATCTTGGAGATTTTATCATTTATCGATGATTTGGTTATGAATAGCCACTAGTAATAAATTTTAAAACTTCTAATGTAGCTCCAAGCTTTTGTATAACCATTTCTACTTTCATACTTAGATCTCTTATCGGAGAGATCTGTGATGAAAACCGATTTTAACAGATGATTAACAAGGTCAAAATATACCAAAAAAAACCTTAATTATTGACTAAATTGACCGGTGTGTACTTCTTAGATTTCAATTAGCTACAATTAGCTTACTTTTATTTATAAATGCATGTAAATTGTAAATATTTTCAAATTGAAAGAAATTCGTTATAATTTGTTTTATTTTATTTCAAATATATATTAAGTTATTTCTTTATGTCTGTATAGTTTAAATTGAGTAAATAAAATATCCGAAAATTGACTTATAAAATTAAAATGATTATTTCTCAGGATACATTAGGACCGAAACATGAAGCTTGATTAAAATAAAATTTTAAGTCTGTTTTCGTCTATTTTATTTATTCAACTTAAAAATATATTTTTTTACTCAATTACTTCAATAGTTTCATTGTAAATTTTTTTCTATTATCGGAACTATTAACGTAAATTAGTAACAATAAATTTATAAAAATTGTTAAATAAAATGTGTTGGTAATACAAAAATGAAATGTTCAAATAAAATTTCAATACTTTCTATTTATTAATAAAAAGGGATTAGTTTTCAAAATTAAATGTTGATATTATTATTAAAAAAATTTACTTTTAGAGAACTTCTTTAATCGTATAATTTATCTTTGGAACCCAATTGAGATATAAACTACTACTGTGAACAGGATAAAGGTTCTGTAGTAATACATTGTAGTTCTTCCTCTCAAATGGAACACTGGAAAACCCAAGTAGCTGAAGCCCTGGGTTCTGTTCCTGGTTCGGTCGAGATTTTTTGTTCTAATCCATTAATCTATAAAAAATTAATATTTTAATTTAGAGAATATTAGCTTGATATGTCGTACCAATGACAACAACCACGTACAGCTGCCACTTTTAGTAAAATCCTGTATGCAGTCCCATCCGGTAAATCGCATAAAACCAATCAATGTCATCTTCCATAAATCAAAAGATTGGAAGGGTAAAAAAAAATCGGCAGTTTCCCAACTGGAATTAAAACTTTGCTCCTGATTTTCTTTAAAAAAAAAAGACATCACTGCCCAGAGGACTGAAGAATTGTGGAAGAGGCACAGGGAACAATTTATAATATACGAATCTAACTTATAGTATATTAAGGAGTAGTCTTAGATTCCACCGATATGTTAGCAAACATACGTTGAAAGCGTATTTACCAGTCAAATGTGTGTGTAAGACAGTATTAAGCTTACCTGCCTAGACTTAGCGTCAGACCTTACCACTGTAGAAACACAAACAAGGAACTCTTCTGCTCTGTCAAAGTATTCCAAATTAATAATTCTTTCTACTAAAAGGGCGGTCTCGCCATGGGATCAGTCAAAGTCTTGCTTACCGTCTTCAGGTTTTGAAGAACCAACTTCCAGCAGCAGTTTCCCCATAATTACTTCAAGTAATTTCCATTAAATTGAAATTCACTTTATAAATAAAAAAACCTTAACTGGTAATAAATTGCTTCAACGGATATTACGATCCACAGAAATCCGACGTATTCGGGTATGTAACTAAACAATCTTACGAACCAGCTATAGAGGATGTTCCTACTACGGTCATGGGGTAAACTTTGAGGCAGCTTACTAAATCATTTTTTGTATAGAAATGCATGGTCGGAAGTGACGCGTCTTGGCACGAGCACAATGAAGCATGAAAAGAAAACCATTGGATAAAAAGTTCTCGGTTTTCACACGGGTATAATATATTAAAACTCGGCGTTTCGACGATTAAAAGCTCTGTTATCTTCTAGGCGAAGTGAAGAGATTTTTTTTGAGGTGTACACAGGCTTTGTATAGGGTAATCCACGTAATGGCAATTGATTTGAAAGGGGGGGATGCGGAAGGGTAGAGAAAGCTAGCCAAGGGTTAACTAGGGCCCCCGGGCTATGGTTTAAGCATCCTACCCGGCAATTCGCCTAAAAGTGATTCAGGGAAAACACTAGAAAAACCTGCATCAGGTAGGTCGGGCATTTGGTACTAGTCCCACGCCCTTCCGATGGCGGCAGAGGGGTTTGCTTTTGGGTCGCAGCTTTCCCGTCTCCGCGCCTTGACCGGTTTAGGAGGCAGCTGGCCGACTATTCCAATAGGAATAGCGGACAACTCTTACCGTATGCCCAAGGTCTGCGACCCGGAACATACACCTCTCAAAACAGATCGAGGTGCCTCGGCATGTGGTAACCTTAGGTTAAAAAACCAGAGAGATGTGAAGGTAACCCCAAAGGTAGCCTCCTCCAGAGCTCTCTGGGAGGGTTCACTTGCGAGAGAATTCTTTTTCTTTTTATTATTATTTTTAGGGCAACAGGCTACATGAGGGTAATCCACGTTGGGCAACTCCCCTTTAATAGCATTGGAAGGGATTTGAAAGGTGGGATGCGGAAGGGTAGAGAAAGCTAGCCAAGGGTTAACTAGGGCCCCCGGGCTATGGTTTAAGCATCCTACCCGGCAATTCGCCTAAAAGTGATGCAGGGAAAACACTAAAAAAACCTGCATCAGGTAGGTCGGGCATTTGGTACTTGTCCCACGCCCTTCCGATAGCGGGAGAGGAGTTTGCTGTGGGGACGCAGCATTCCCTTCTCCGTGCCTCGACCAGTTGAGGAGGCAGCTGACCGACTATTCAAATGGGAATAGCGGACAAATCTTACCGTCTCGCAGGCTTCCTTAGAAGTGACGGGACCATTCCATTTCATGTTATACCCTCCGCCGGATCATCACGCTTGCGAGAGCGCTCAGTCAACAGCCCGCCTTAGCCATGTCAGCATCAGTCAAGAGACCGGCCACTGGCCTTCTGGCCAAGCATAACATTGACACGGTGTTCTATCCACAAAAGAAAATTAAAGAAATGCTTGGCTCGGTTAAAGACAGCATAGGACCTCGTCATTTCGCAAGGAAGCTTGCGAGAGGATACGGTAAGAGTTGTCCGCTATTCCTATAGGAATAGTCGGCCAGCTGCCTCCTAAACCGGTCAAGGCACGGAGACGGGAAAGCTGCGACCCCACAGCAAACCCCTCTCCCGCCATTGGAAGGGCGTGGGACGAGTACCAAATGCTCAACCAACCTGATTCAGGTTTTTCTAGTTTTCCCTGCATCACTTTTAGGCGAATTGCCGGGTAGGATCCCGGGGGCCCTAGTTAACCCTTGGCTACCTTCCTCTACCCTTCCGCATCCTCCCTTCAAATCCCTTTCCTATGCTATAAGATGGGAGTTGCCACTATGTGAATTACCCTATACATTGCCTGTCTTCACCTCAAAAATAAAAACCAGTCACTTCGCCTGGAAGATGATGGAGCTTTTAGTCGTCGAAACGTCGCGTTTTAATATATTATACCTGTGTGAAAACCGAGAACTTTTTACCCAACAATTACACCGGGAAAGTCTTCAATCTGTGAAGAAAACATGGTTTATTTACATCATCGCAAAGTGCTTCTTTCCAGAAATGGATTGGGCGTGTCGGATCACCCAGATTCATTACTTATAGGAACATGTTAAGGCTCCAGTTGACTCAATTGAGGAACTTGTTACTCGACTGTGCATTACGGCTGCAAGCGTAAGCGAAATACCTGGCATTTTTGCAAGTTTTCGCCAATCCTTCGACCCTACCAAGCATGTATTATTGTAAGTGGACTCAATTTTGAGTATTTATTGAAAGCATTGCTGGAAAGAAGCACTGCGCGATGTCTCATTTTCCGTGTCCGTGCCTCATCGCGTAACTTCCCGACCATCCAAAATGTTTTTTAGTAAGCTGTACCACCTGCCATGACCGTAGAATTACCCTGTATACTACAAAATTAGTCGTAGCCATCAGTTTAATTGGTAGTGATTCTCGCATCTATTCTGATATAATTTTTGGAAATGCATAAGGAGACGTTCCAGGTAGACAGGATTTTCAGAGTTATGATGCAGAAGCTGTAGCATCATTGGCGGGAGAAATGGGAGTTACTTCACAGGAGATTTAGAGCAAATGTATATTTTATGAATAATTATTTTATTTTGACGAAGATATTTAACAGACCTCGTTTAGCAACAAGTGAAATAAATTGATTCATTTCTATTTTAAGTACATTTATGATAGATTGGTCGTTTACATTACTGATTAGTGGTAGACTAGAATATGATAAAGGAGCAGTTCAGTGCTTGGAGTCGCAGGCAGGCCTGGCTGCAGGCGGTAGAGAGAAAAGCACTGGTGTCTGAGGCAAGTTTTCCCAAAGCCCGGGGAAGCGCTCTCCGCTGGATTGGTTGCACTGCATGGAAAGTGGGGAATCGCCGTACAGCTCGTGCAGCACTCCGACTCTCATAGGACTCCAATCCACCGCCTCGTAGTTGGCCGAAATTCCCGCTTCCAACCTGGTGGACTGCCCTTCCCACCTGCGAAAGTGCAACACCCAAACAAATTTTTGTATTTTATTTGAGAAATACCTTAAACATTTATATAACCCAAACATGCTATCACCTAACTCATTTAATCTGTTCGGAGGACGGAAGGTAAAAGCAGCTTTGAAAATCATGGGAGGTTTCGGGATCGGAAGAAAATAGACCAAATAAGCAGTTTACATGAGACGTGATATTCTGAGGTTTGTAAACAGATTCGACTGCAAGTCGGGAATCCCAATGCGAGAACTGAATAGAAGCTAAAGGGAACAATCCTTAAACGACATTGAGAAGTTTTACTAAACAGCAAACTTTGACGGACCCTGATTGCGACTGACGACCATTTGAGAGGTGCTCCAGTTTATTGATCGCCTTGATTGGTGTATCATACGATTTATTCAAGAAATACTAAGAACGGAAATAGCATCGGCTTTCACTATTGATGGCATATGTCAGAATTGGCCCTGGTACATCAAAACCATTACATACATAAAATAAATCCTTCACATCGTATTTCAGTTCGTTCAACAAACAGTCTGTTATTATCATACATTTCCAATGCAATCTCCAGTCAACATTTGCTATTAAACTACAAAATAGACCGAATACTCTGGCAGAACGGAAAAATCAGATATCACGTTCGCACAAGCTTTGGAATCTCGCACTGTAAGAAATCAAAGTAAATAACTGAAGAAACACTCCAAACGAATGATTACTTACTCGCGCAGGAAGCGGAAGTACGTGCTTAAACTCTCTGAACTTATGGAACTTTTGCACACTTCCAAATCAACTTTTGGATAGTAGTGTATGTAGTTGACGCACATCTCCTCCCTGATGGCGAACCCTCCGAGCGTGATGTTGTCTCTGTCCCTTGTGTCGTACCTGCAGGTCGTGATCAAGGCGTCTCCCTGAAAACGTGACAATTTAATGCATTATAAAAAAGAGAGCGACGGTTTTCCCGGTGAATCTGTTTTAGATAAAATTCTCGGGTCTCAACCCGGGCCAATTGTTTGCTGAATAACAACGTTTCGACGGCAAGCTCCGTCATCGTCATCAGGTTAACTGTGATGCCGAGACCACGGCACCCGTAGTTATATTCCGTCCTGAGCTCCCCCCGATTGGTTCGCTCCATTATTTCCTCCTGGGCTTCTCGGCCGCTTGGTCGGAACGCAGCACAGCACCCAGGGGAGGGCAGTTCAGGACGGGTGCCGCGGTCTCAAAATGCTAATTAGACCGGTCCTACTATATTGCCACCCACTACTTTTAAACAGCCTCAGAAAAGTCCAAGAAGAAAATAAATATTTGCGAACGCAAAGCTATTAGAGCAGCATACAGAATCCGCCCACACGCCTCCAACAATGCACTCTACCACCTGGTAGCCAAAGACTTAATGCCATTACAACAGACAGCAAAGAGACTGCAGAAAATCTATGCAATGAAGGCATACACGGCGACCCTTTTACAGACAGACTCTAGACAGCATTTCAATCTCTGACAGAATTCCATCCTACCACTTAACAACTCAACGACTTAATAATGGACTGGCGATAGACGAAGACAAATAAAATAATCTTCGCCGTCTTTTCCCCACCTTGCAACCATCTCTGATCAGCGACCTCTCACCTTCAAATTAAAAAAAAATTAACAACGAGAACTTCCAAACCCCAGCAGTAGGAAGGACAAGGCAATGACCACCCTACCTAAAACCTGCAAAAACCTCGGAAAAATAGAGGTATTCGTCTTCCTCGACAGAAAAAAGAGAATTTCCCATCCTCCCTGGTATATATAAAAAAAGAGGACTCCAGATCCACCTCGTCAAAAAAAAAAGAGGACACCTGACCCCAAGACCCTACAAGATCCGACGCGACGCCTGTCCTCGGCCACGAAAATACCCTCAGCAGGCTGTAGAGGCCAACGTGCCTAATCAGCAAGTGTATGCCCCCTATGGCATACACGAATACGGAGATAGGTAGATAGAGATCGGCATCACAGTTAACCTGATGACGATGACGAAGCTTGCCGTCGAAGCGTTGTTATTCAACAAACAATTGGCCCGGGTTGAGACCCGAGAATTTTATCTACATTATAAATTAGTCAAGCAACCACGCGGAAGTGTAGTACGAAAATCTTTTAATGTAATTTCAAAAATCGAAAAAATATGTAAAAATTATCGGCGTCCTGACGTACGCCTGTGGCGAGGACGGTTATTTTGCCATCAGTGAATGTGGTATCGGCTTGATAGAAAACAGCATCTAATATTGTTGTGTTGTGTGGGGTAATAGATCTCGGCTCGAGTACTGACGTCAGCAAATCTGAGCGAGATCGGAACACATGGTAACGCAATGCGCGGATGGTCCAGGTGTTCTACCAGAAATTAGAATTCAGAACTGTTGACTTTGTAAGATTATTTCTTCCCTGGTTCATCTATTCGGTGCTGTTGCTTTCTCCAGACTTTTTATTCATGGTAGACCTCGTCGGTCTTCTGCTACTGAAGAACTGTTAGAAAGAGGCGTACGTGTTGACCTGATCGTGGTAAAATAGAACATAAATGGACAGAGAAGGGGATGGGCTATGTGATGGTAACAGCGACTACGAACCACATCTCCACAAGTCTTCTGTGAAGCATTCCTGTACATCCATTTCTGATTGAAGTGTGATAGCATCCCAAGATCATGAAGTTCGTCTAGAAGCGGAAAATTAATGAACACAGGGGGCTGTACGAGTTGACTTACTGGTAACACGGTGACCGGGCGCTTGAGCAGGCGGATCTCTTGGAAGTGCGTGCTGTAATGGTCGTCCCTGTTGAGCTCCGGAAGCTCACGGCCGTCCCTGATGTGGCGCGTGAGGACCTGCGTGCCGGTGAGGTGCGTGTGCAGCTGCGATCCGAAGACTACGATGCCGCTGGCAGGCAGCGCCACTGCCGTGCATTCGGTCACGCAAAATCCGCTCAGCGTGAAGGCGGGCTGACGCGGCGGCACCGCCATCTTGTCCGTATACTCCAACCCCAACTCTATAACTCCGCCGTCATAGGGGCGAAGCTGCGGACTCAGGTGCAGACGTACTCCGGAGCTGTCCACCCAGCCTGCAAAGATATTCCGAGATACTTTTCACGAAACCAAACCCATCCCAACTGATGGATGTCGTGGCCGATGAAAATTATTCACGGAGACGTAACTGTGACTAATCTGGGTTTGAAATTTCTTGACCATGGTGAGAAATTCTTATTAAGATTAATCGGGTATTCTATTGTCTTGGAGTAGAAAAATTTGAGAAATAAAAAGGAATGAAAAGCCAAGAAACAAGAAAAAACAGGTCAAAGAGATGACGAGAATGATCTTCTAGAAGATCAGGAAGAAGATGTAGAGATATATTCCAAGCGAAGTGAACAAAGGAAAGAAGAAAAACAGAATGAGAGAGGTAGTGTGAAAGAAACAAGTTAGGTAGAAGCTCCAACTTTTCGAACAGTACAGAAAAAACACTTCGTCATCAGAGAGAGAACAACACTCAGACGCGCAAAATGAGAGTCCTACTAAATTCGGCGTGGTCCTAAAGTGACATCTGTCCCAGTAAATAGAGTCCACCATTGTCAAGAAATGTCAAATCCAGACGGAAAGCGCTGTACACGAATGCGTCAATAACCTTGGAAACCTATCCTCATGGGTCCCTCAGGACCATTGTTGACGTCACACAATGACGTCATCCTGCTAATTCGTAATTAAGTTTATCTCCGAAAGTATACGTTTCCGCAAAAAAGTTACTTAACAATTCTACTTGTAAATGTCGAAACGCTGCTTAAGAATTGGTGATATTTTAATCGTTTCCATTTACATATCTCCAATATGGGTGACAATTTTAATACACGAATGAGCGTCTAGAAGATCAGAAAGATTTCCTCTACTCTTCCATTCAGACTCCACATACTGGGTCAGCTGTCCCTCTAGGACCTAGTCGAATTTAATAGGTCTGTCCCCCTAATGTTGAACGATTTTTTTTTCTGTACTGTTCGAAACGTTGGAGTTTATTTAACCTAACTTGTTTATTTCACACTGCCCCTCTGTATTTCTCGTTTCCTTTGTTTTCTTTGCTTGGAGTTATATCTCTACTTCTTCTTTCTGATCTTCTAGACGACAATTCTCGCCTTCTCTTTGACCAGCCTCTTTCTTTCTGTTTTTTCCTGTTTCTTGGCTTTTCATTCCTTTTATTTTCTTCAATTTTTTTCTGCTCCAAGACAATGGAATACCCGATTCATGTCAATAATAACTATGACTATTTCATGACATCATTTTGAATTGCCAATCTCACTTACTTGGAAGTTTGTCGGGGTTGTTGTAATGGACCTCCAACATTACATAAGGGTTGAAGTCCGGCCCGCCGATGGGAAGTCCTGCTTCCTGTTCAATAAAATTGGACAATTATTTTTTATTATAGCGAATACCACATGCAGGGCGGAACAATATAAGAAAGAGCATTGGTAACGATAGTAAAAGTTCTCCTCTGAGAACAGTTCCGTTGTTCAAGGCTGATTCATAAGATGCTGTTGGGATTATTGCCGTGTTTCACTTCCTCAGTCTCCATACTCACCTCGGGGTAAGAGAAAGGTGTGGCTCCCATGGCCCATGCAGCCAGGACTCTCTTGCAGACCTTGGTGGACTCAGGGCGTCGTGGGTCCATGCATGACCCTTCGTATTCAGGAATCTTTACATCTACTGGCGCTTCACAGTGAAATACTTCCATATGATGTACCAGAGGTTCGTTGCCTTCCTGGATTATTGATTCATACTGCGAAATTACAAGGGTTACTTGAGTAGAAAAACGCTTGCAGAAACACACTAAATATGTTAGAAATCGAGCCTCCAATCTCAACCATAGACATGTTGGAACCAGGACGCAAGATCATTCTACAATTTTCGTAACTGTTAGGTCTTGTTCCCATATGTAATCATATGACAAAATTTAATGTTACGAACTCACATCGATTTTAAATATTCGTAGCTAAGTGAATATATCGGCCACCGGGCTATTTTCGTATTTATAGATAGATTTATTAAGTGTCCCCGTACCTGAACGACGTGGTGCTTCTGCGACAGAGCCTGGGGGAGCCTGTGCACGTGGCACCAGTAGGTTGTGTCTTCGGCAGGCACGTGCACCTGCTTGTTCCGCACCTCGAGGCCCCACGTGTCCGGAGGGTGTCTGGGAGCGGTCGCAGTGTTCTTCAGGAGCTGCGTTCTCTGCATGCCGCGCTCCTTCGCCGCAGACACGTTGACGCCAGCCACCGAGAACAGCGGTCCCGAACCGCGAGCCCACACCACGTGTGTCGTGCCTTCCTGAAACCGACAGTTGTTTTCTACATGAAAGAAGCCTCACATACTCAAATATTTTCAATAGTGTTAATATAGACAGGTATTGAAAGATAATTTTTGGGAAATAACTAATTTTTTTTATCTTCAAAACCACATCATAGGAGATAGTAAATTATTTGAGAGGAGGAGATGATTCTTTGGTAGAAGATTTTAGATATTTCGTATTTTTGACCTTCTTGCGCATGTCGAATTCAGGTAAACGGCCTTGTACAGGTCGTCAAGGTCTTCATTAACATTACCGTGAACGACGGGCGAAATTTGCCGGTCAAGGGTGGAAGGATATGAATTTTCAGAATAATTAATAGTGGTAGCTACTGATGAAGTAGAGAAGGGCCGCGTATTGTAAGATATTCTCAGAATAAATTATTTCACGAATAATATGTCTTTGTCAATACAGCTACAATATTATTTATATCGCTTGCAACAATGTGGTCCTTATGCGTTTGATACAAAATCCTGCTGCCCCCCCCCTCCCTCCCCAAATCCCATCCCTTTCCGAGGTTTCCCTGACATCGCTTTTGCTTTCCCTGTGTACGCAAAGAAAGAGTGGAAACACCTGTAGAGGCTATGTGGAGACGAAAAATCCATTATTGAAACGCCCACGGGCTTTATGGGGAATAAAAAACATGTCTTGGCTATAAAGAAAATAATTACCTCGTGACGCGTACAATATGATTCTGCTTTGAGAGTGTTAAAGCTTTTGATCACTAAACTTATTAAATTATTAAAAGCCGTGGGCGATGTCTTCAATTTTCTGTTAAATAGTATCTCACGGAGAAATTAAAACGTTCTCTCGAAGATTTCCGGAAGGAGTTAAGAAACTTTTCACTCGTGTATCTTTCAGTCTGTGAATTATATTGGATCGTAAGCAGATCAAATTTGAAGTCGTAGGTAAGACAGTGATCAATAATTCATTCCGTTTTACCTGCTAACTTGGTTAGTATCTGCAGTGGTGTTCGTTGAATCTTCCACAGATTTGGAAACACTAATTAATTATTAACTAAATTTTCGCCTAATACCAACAAAGACTGATTTTCCAATTTCAAATAAAATCGCTTTAAAACTCCTGCTAGGTGATTTAAAAAGTTCACAAATTTATTATTGTTATTGCCACAAAACCTCGTGCTTTCTGTCTGTTTCTAAATTTTAATAAAAAACATTATCTTTACTATAGAACTGATTGTCCGTGTCCATTATCGACTGTATTTAAGCGTTTCAATATCGCTTAAATCAGAATGATTATGATGATTTGTGTTTCTGTTCTGTCCTCCAATCGTATAAGCCGATCCAGTGGTAGTGTTTCTCAACCTGCGTTATTCTTCTATATATACACCGAAAGAGGAGCTGATTTGACCCAATTTTTTCTTACACGTGTTCCTTTCGAGACGGAAACAAACGCTGTGGGGGTTAGACACGTCTACCCCCCCCCCCCCAGCGGCGGGGGCTTGAAATTTTCAAACATGCTCAAACTACCGATATTTGCGCCGAATAAATATTTTTAGGGGTCAGTGAGATTGGTAGTATTTCTTCAGATGTTTTTTTGTGTATAACTTCAATCCTTTATGGGGTGATAGGGGCGTTTCATAAAAATAACGCAAAAAGAACCGTGATTGGAGTCAAATCCGGGTTATGGATGTTGCTGAGTTTAATAACGGCAGCCCGAAGAACGCAGCTATTCTGTCTATACAATCATCAGTAGAAAGTCTCAATTTAGTAGTGATATTAATTGTTATTCCAGGAACACTAAAGGACTGATTACTGATGCTTGAGGCATCCGTGGTGAATGTGATGAAGATAATGGACGTATATTTTAAAGTGATAATGACCGTGCTAATTATATCTGTAATTTCGGTGATTATTGTTACTATGAAGGAAATAAAAATAACGGGGATTACAGAAATGACTATATTGTAATGATCAACATATAGGTTGACTTTAATTAAATGAAATAATAAACAAAATTTAACAAACAAAATATTTATTTATTTTGTGGCAATAAAGATAATTACAACAAAATTTGAGATCTTCTCTCTCTCATGGCTTCTACTGGGTTTGATAATGGACACAACAAATTGATTTAAAAATCTTATTAACAAACAGTTTATAATTTACCTAAACAATATGTCGATAGAAAGAAATTTAAAAGTAAACAAATTAACTCTGATTGAAAATTAAAAGAGAACGAAATCTGACCTTATCCTCTAATTAGCGTTTACAATTAATCATTAGTTTTGGTTTTGTTACTTACGTAGTGTCCAGCTGGTACCAGCATTCTTTTTGGTTTCGGAAGTACACTATGGCAAACTTTTACACTGATACTAAAATGTCGACTCACAGATTTTACACTATTAAAGCCTAAATTTATAGGCTCACAGGAACTCGGATGATCCTCCTAAATGTCAGCTATCTGATGTCTGCTCGTCTTACCGGAACCCTATGATTCGTAGATTTATTAGTCTTTCACTGAATTGGACGTAAACTAAAACGTATCTCCTTGAGGATTTACTTTAACTGTTTATTCTTTCGGAGCGAACTAACTTTTCTTTAGCTCATGGCTGTAGACTTAAACTGCTCTTACTTTTCAATTATTTACGCTGCAATACTTGCGGCGTGAATGTTTTCTTCGTATTAATTTACAACTTTAACTAGTTATACATTGACGATGTCTAGTCTCTGCTCAAATTATATTTCTTGTTCTGCTCCTCATAAAGTCTTTCCGCCATCAGCTCCTAACAATCTTTGTCCGCTAACTAACAGTTATATTACTTGTTCTGCTCCTAGCAATGTTTTTTTCCGCAAACTGACTCCTAGGGTCCCGAGTTTTAGCGCGCATACGCCATTTTTTACTTTTCGACAAAGCAAAGTGAGCTCGCTTCTCTCATTGTTGCTTTGTTCGATCAGACCGCTATAATGGATTTCTCAAACAATTAATGGCCTAATTAATTGGCATTACAATATATTATAATAAGAATATTTGTAATAATAATATAGAAACAAATAACATATACGGTAGACATGTTAGTACATATTATAAGTGAATCATCTAATAGGGTGTTATTTACCTGGATGACGTAGTCGTGTTCGTCGCAGGTGTCGAATGTCCGCGAGAACGCAAACTTTGTAATTTTTCCTCTCTCCACGAAGTGGGCGTCGTCGCAGTCTTGTTGCTCGTCCAGGCGAAGCTCTCCTTCAGAGTCAGCCCAAGTATCCTGCAACGCATGGATAAATCAATCAAACGAAACTAGCTGAAATTTCTGACTTTACATTTAGAGGGGATTTCTGATATTTACCCAAAATTGTTAAACTATTTAGTCGCCCACGCCCTGTGACGTTAAATCAAACAGTAATATATCGTCTTTTCCGATCTGGTGATCACTAAATTGAAGCTGAGCTGTCGGTTCTCTGCATAGATCCAAGTCTGTGGAATTTCTGGCATCCAGCCACCGCCAATTAAACTTCTTATCGTCGTGTGTTGAGTTCCGCAGGAACCTGGACAACTTTACCAGATTCACTTGCAGCCCCGAGAACTTTAATTTCCTGCTTCATTCGTAATTTACTCTCACTTCCTAGACTCGTAAATAAGCTACCCAAATTACCATTTGGGAGTAATTTGTCTATTTTCAACTTGAATTCATCAATATTATGCAAATAGATGGCTAGACCCTGACTAACTAATAAAACAAGTCTTGAAATATCATTTTTACAGAAGGTACAATAACGTTATGCCGTTACTCGTACGTATGAAAGAGTCGAGCGATTGTGGTCACTAAATCCATTTTCTTATTATCATGAATCACATAGTTGATTCTGTAGTGTACAACAATATCTGTGAGTTTGGTAATATCTGCCAGAGAGTACGATAGATAGGAGACAATTGTTATGTCTGCGAGTGTAAGAGGAATATCTGGAGTAACTGAAGTAATATTTACCTGTAAAATGTATTAATGTAAGAAATGCTAGTAAATCATTAATGAATTATGATTGTTACTAAAATTCAGGTCACTGATTTGTTAAGCAAATTCGGCGTATTTCAATGTAACAATAGATCATTTATTAATCTCTCTGAGCCTCCAGACTCGTCCAAAGCGTTGAAAATGATTTTCCAGAGTTTGTCTTTAGTAACTGTATACTGGTCGTGACATTATCCGTTTTTTATCTGCCCACACATACCCAAGTCAACCCAACGAGGTATTTAACTGACAAACAAAACCTTTTTCAAAGACACAAATGATTCAGAATTAAATAATAATAGCTGTATGCCCACAAAGCACTGAAATACGAGGGTAGCCCGTAAGTACGCAATCTGACGTATAGATGACAGTTGTAGTTCCAAAACTGAACCTTAGAAAGCTAAATCACAGCACTCGGTGAATTGGTAAACATGAAAAAAAATTTGTTATCATTTCAATACTTTCATCTGAAAGACCTCAGTCCAAGTAAAGAGTCGAGCTTCTACTTCGGGGGAATCTGCTCCTTCGTTTACAACAATAAAATATTGGATGCCAGAGGTTAAACGTGGCCGAGACGAACATCGCAGGTATCGACCAAATAAAGCAACCGCGCCAGAAAAGGCGACGAAATGTTAGACCGAGAATAATTGTGAGCCAGTGTGTTGTAGGTGAGGCTGAAAATGGATGGAGAAATCTCGTAACTGACCTCAAGTAGAGTCGTATAGTTCAGTGGCTAGGGGACCA
Source organism: Zhengitettix transpicula (assembly GCA_037074705.1). Lineage (NCBI taxonomy): Eukaryota > Metazoa > Arthropoda > Insecta > Orthoptera > Tetrigidae > Zhengitettix > Zhengitettix transpicula. The sequence continues at coordinate 10,920,289 of CM073595.1, forward strand.
TGTATTAAGTGGGAGACCCCGGTCCTTTAACTCAAACTTCATGGCCTACATGGCGGAGCTTTGTTAAAAGCATTCCATCTGGGCTTTTTTTCTTAATTTGTTCATTTTACTTTCCGTCTTGTATGTGATAAAGGCCATTTTCTGGTGCCTCGACACGCCCTCAAGCGTTTCGGACTCTAAAATGGTTAAGCTCCGAAACGAAGATGAGGTTCCCTAAACGTTTACTATCGTATTCCACCGGTCCCTTTAAAACAATTGTATTTTAATTCTAATACAGTTTATTTAATAGTAGTGGCGTTTGTTAGTGTACAGCCTTTTTGATTCCTGTATTGCTGAATTTTGTTTGAATGGACTACCGGTGTCTGTAATATAATAAAATATATCTTAGATTACCTATAAGTCACGTCTAACAGCTAAACACAATAAATTATCTGCCCGACTCAATCGTATTTTAAAAAATTTTACTCTTGTCTATATAATAAAAAAAGGATGTTTATTTGTATGTATGTATTTACGTTAATCTTTATACAAATTTTAACGCGAGGACAGATTGAACGAAACTTTGTACACATATTCTTCAAAACACGAGTAACGGTACTGTGGGGGGTGAGAAACTCCTAGCATAAACGAGGAAAGAATTATAATTGAAAAACGTGATAATTTTGTATTAAATTACTGCGCGCCGAGAGACCATGACGTCGCGGGACAGAGAGACGTTACTTCGCGACGAACAAAATAAATAGTTCCTTTTTCCGTAATTAAATAAAGCAGAAATATTTTAATTGAATTAAAAGTATAATTTTATCCAGCAATACTCCATCGAATGATAATAAAAAAACAATACCAAATATCTTACGATCATTTCGGAAAATGTAAGGCAATTTTCGTGCCATATTAGTGACTCCAATGTAGCGACCATTTGTTTACATTGTGGAACTACCTAACAATTTCTTTATTTAATATTTCGTAATGTCTGAAGAATGAGGGACAATTATATCCCGCAATACTCAAGGAGTATATTTAAGTATTCTATTCGTAAAGAAATTCGTAGGTTTGATTGATACAATAAAATTCAATGTATTTTATAGCTGTTCAATTAGTGCACTTCGGCTAAAGTGTGTATAGAACTAGGAACATTTAGATTTAAGTTAAATCACTTCTTGACTACAGATTAATATAGAATTAAATACTTTTCCGGGCTAATATAAATAATTACACGGGCAACGCCGGGCACCCAGCTTATTAAATAAAATAAAGCTTATGACCAATAACAACAGTTTATTGAAAAAATTCAGTTTAACAACAAAAACAGCTTTTCGTTACATATTCCAGTTATAACGTGTTACAAGCTATAGAAGGTACATTACAGGTACCGAAACGTTTTTATTTCAACTGAATTTTTTAAATAACATGTAATTGGTAACTAAATTTAATTTTTTGTAATTAAATACAGACGTAAATTCAAAAATCTTAAATTAATTCTTATACTGTATCAGATTAATTAAGGCTAATATCATTTATAATATTATAGTAAGCATTCAAATTTGTTAAATTGCATCTAATTACTTTGAATTCATTTGTTAGTTTGTGTTTGAATTTGTTTAAACAATTTCTTAATTAAATCTGTGATATTATTGCAAACGCCAAATAATTTTTTGCAATAAGCTGTATACTATTTTTATGAAAATATTTTGCATATCAGAATTGTCTCTGACTGTTAAAGGTTAATGTGAAAGGTTCGAGTGAATGAATATTATGACAAATTATTTGTAAAGCTTAGACATTACGATGTATTAATTTGACAGTGTACCTGCAGCTGGGTGCGTCCGCGCCAGTCCCGCCAAAGAACGCAGTAGTCTGCGGGGAAAGCGTCGCCACGCTCTGAGAAGCCGATGGCGAGCCAGGCGTCGGTGGGCGAGTGCACCTCGACGCGAAGGCGTCCCGCCGAGTAGTCGGGCTCCCAGGACAGCGACGCCCGTCCGTCGCCCGTCAGCGGGACTCTGAAGACGCCGTGCGCCACGGCCCACGCCGACGCCACCAGCAGCACCGCGGACAGCATAGTGCGCGTACGCCCTGTCCGCAAGCCCTTAACAAGACGCCTCGGCGCCTGCGCATTACCCACCACTAATTTGCACATGCTAAACGTGCTTGCCTAATTACTTAAAACTTCCTTTATAAACTTGGGCGAGGATGACACAATATTTTCAATTACTGTGGAACATTTTTTCAACTAAGTATGCAACAAAATCCTAAGCATGAACTCCCAAATGAATGAACATCTAAAAGTGAACTTCCGGTATGATATACTGTAATGCACAGCGACGATAATTGGAAAGGGGAGTCGCATAGACAGAAATTTTAACGTAAGCGTCCATGGCCTTTTATTTTAATACAATTCTTTTATAAATTACAACGAAACGCTGCACCGAATGTTCAGAATTACATTTTCCTTTAAAAGGTTTAACTTACGCAGAAAGAAATAGAAAATGTTCGAAATCGGTGATATACCACTGTGAACAAAAATTAAGGTGAATTTATTTATAAAATATAAATTCTTTATTTATTCTTCCAAATCAATTGCATCCCCTTCAAAGTAATCCCCGTCCGATAAAACGCACTTTTTCCAACGCTTTTTCCAGTCCTCGAAACAGTCGGAATAGCCTTTTTCCGGTATAGCCTTCAAGACCTTCTTCGATTCGGTTTTTATCTCCTCAATCGTATCAAAACGGCGTCCCCGCATTGGCCATTTTGAGTTTGCTGAGTAGCCAGAAGTCGCACGGAGCCAAATCAGGCGAATACGGTGGTTGCAGAACGATATGAGTCGAGTTTTTGGCAAAAAAAAGTCGCGAAGAACCAATGCAGTATGACATGGTGCATTATCGTGATGAAGGAACCAAGAGTTGTTCGCCGATAATTCCGGCCGTTTCAGACGAATAGCTTCACGCAAACGACGCATAACGCTCAAATAATATTCTTTGTTGACAGTTTGGCCCGGCGGAAGGAATTCATAGTGCACCACACGACGATAATCAAAGAAAACTGTCAACATGACCTTGATTTTCGATCGACTTTGCCGTGGTCTTTTCGGTCTTGCTTCACCTTTTGCACGATATTCGCTGGATTGGCCGGTGGTTTCAGGTTCGTATGCGTAAATCCAAGTCTCGTCTCCAGTAATGATGCTTTTCAAGTGTTCCTGATAGTCAGACAGCAAAGTTTCACACACATCAACGCGACGCTTTTTTTCCAAAAACTTGAGCGATTTTGGCACCAATCGAGACTTGACGCGTTTGAGACACAAAACATTCTTCAAAATGGTTTGGGCTGAGCCAAATGATATTCCAACACTATCAGCGAAATCTCTAATTGCCCGTCAACGATTTTCAAGCACCAAATCTTTGATTTTTTGAACTTGGCCCTCGTCGGTAGACGATGATGGTCGTCCACAGCGCGGTTCGTCTTCAACGCGTTCTCGGCCCTCTTTGAACTCGTTGTACCACTTATAAACGTTATTTTGTGCTATAGTTTGATCACGAAAGGCCTTCCGCAACATTTTCTACGTGTCCGCACAAGAATACTTGTTCCGCAAACAAAATTTTATGCAAGTTCTTTGCTCAACAAATCACGCATTGCAAAAATCGAAAAATTCACTTTTGGTTGTTTACAAAAACACGTGTAACTCGGAGATAATTAAACCTTTAACAAACAGACGCTTGGCAAATATTGTAGACAGTCCTACCAACCTAGGGAAAAAAATTTACCTGCCTTCCTAATACCCGGGAGTTTTAAAAGACAATTTCACCTTACGTTTTGATCACAGTGGTATATGACAACACAAGCAAAATTGTTAAACGTTGTGCCGACGTACTAGCCACTTCCTTTCAAATCAAACTTAACGTGCCGACCTCCCGTGGTATAGGGGTCAGCGTGACTGTCTCACATCACAGAGGTCCCGGGATTCGAGTCCCGACGAGGGCTTGGATGTTTGTGTGCGTCAGCAAAATCAGTCCCCCTGAAAAGAAAAAATGAGTTCCCACACTGAGTCGCCAATTACCGGAGCTGTTGATGCTACTGTAAATAAATCAATAATAATAATAAAATGTTTAACGCGTATTTTCCTACTGGCCTATTTCACCCAAGTCTCTTAAAGGTGCGTTTACACGTGAGAGGAACTCGCAGCCGGAGCTCTCGAGAGTTACTCTCTGAGCCCGTTTACGGGAGAGTGAAATTCGGTCGAGTTCACTCTCAATGGCAACTCTCGAGAGTCCTCTGAGACCGTTTAACACGCACGCAATCAGTTCTGCGAGTGATTTCAAGGAAGCTTGTTACCCCTTGGCTACATTCGTTCTTTACCTTTCCGCATCCCACCCTTTCAAATCCCTTCCTATGCTATTAAAGGGAGTTGACAACACGTGGATTACACTCATGTAGCCTGTAACTCTAAAAAAAACACGAAAAGGAGAGCAGCTTTTCTAGGTTTTTTTTATATCTTCAGTTCCACTTCCGCAGTTTTAATTTTTTTAAGCACCTGAGAACCCTGTAATTAAAATGAAGAACATGATTATTATAAAGGATTGATAATGAATGTAGGTATTGATTGAACCGAAAAATATTTTATTGGTCACCAAAATCCAATGTTTTTGTGAGCAGCGGGAGATTCTTATTCACCTGAGTAATTACCCTCGCTCAAAGAGAGACATTATTTGAAATTGAATTAATTCATGATAATGTTGTAATGTTTGTAAAAAAATGTAAACTTGATTGTGAAATGAAGCTTGCAAACATCATCGTGGGTCCATTTTATTTATACTGTTATAGCCATATTACTCTCAGCTAATTCAAATTTTGTTAAATGCCTGAGAGCGCTGAGAAAACGTTGATAATGGAGAGAATGAAGCAACAATGCAGCTCCCCCTCCACTTTTGGAGAGAACTCTCAGAGGCCTTTGAAAGTGTGTTTACACGTGCGAGTTTTTGACTCTCGAGAGTGTCAGATATCCTCTCGAGAGGAAAACTCGCAAGTTCACATCCTATTAAAAAATCACAAACTTTAGAAGTACCTCGGAAAAACTTCTAAATTTTGTGTTTTTTCAATAGGAGGATGTGAAAATAGTTTTTAATTTTTAGCATATTTAGGTGAGTGTTTCTTAGTTTGTTGTTAATAGTATAATATTTTTTGTTCAACCACTTTTATTCATTGGCTTCTTCATAATACAAATTTCTTTTAAAATGAAAAAAATTACGTCTGATTGAAAATAATGAATAAGAAAGATAGCCAATACAGACAAAAAATACCACACAACGTTTCTGGGATCCTTGTTCCTTTCGTCAGGTGCTAAGAAGATCCTAGAGCAACACAACTGCACTGGTCAGTTGACAACACTCAAAAGCAACGAAAACGCAACGACAATGCGAGAGCCGAAGGGTTGGCGTAATAATATAAGGATCATATAAATTATTGAGTTTAATACTGTCTGTTTGTACTTTAATAGCTGTAAATTTATTTTGTACAATTTCTCAGCAGGAAGACCTGATGAAATTACAAACACGTAACGAAACGTTGTCGTAAATAAATAAATAAAATTTTCTGGTATTGGTCAAAAAACTGTATTATTTATTTCATATAAACAGACGTAAAAATATAATCTTTTTTAAATATCGTTCACAGATAACATTGTATCTGCTGTCCAACGTCGTCATCGCACCTCGCAGTCGCTGCTCGCAGAAACACTGGATTTTGGTGACCAAGAAAATAATTTTCGGTTCAATCAATACCTACAAACATTATCAATCCTTCATAATAATCATGTTTTCATTTTAATTACAGGGTTCTCAGGAGCTTAAACAATTAACAATAAAAAGTGCGGAACTGGAGCTGGAGGTATAAAAAAACTACAAAATCTGCTGCTACATCTCCTTTTCGTGTTTTTTTTAGACTAACAGGCAACAATGAGTGTAATCCACGTGGTGGCAACTCCCTTTAGTAGCATAGGAAGGTATTTGAATGGGTGGGATGCGGAAAGGTAGAGAACGAATGTAGCCAAGGGCCCCCGGGCTTAAAATCACTGATTGCATGCGTGTAAACGGTCTCCGTGGACTGTCGAGAGTTGGCACTGAGAGTTGCTCTCGGAGAGTGAACTCGGCCGAATTTCACTCTCCCCTGTAAAGGGATCTGAGAGTAACTCTCGAGAGCTCCGGCTGCGAGTTGCTCTCACGTGTAAACGCACCACAGTTGTATATTCCTACTTCCCATATTTTCAAAAATTCTGGAAAAAATATTTCAGTAATAAATTACTACATTTCTTGACGAAGTACAAAATAATGACTTCTGCAACAAACATAAATCTATAAGCATCGCTATGTACAAGTTCATTCAAAACATACAAAATTCTATTGATGAAAAAATTGAAAGTAGCGGGATTCTTTTCCGACCTATGAAGGCATTTGATCTGGTAGATCACAGAATACTACTAAGAAAATTAATATATTATACCCTCAGACGGAGGGGCGCTTTCCATAACAAATATTTATCCAAATAGGAAGTAATTACTAGTGTCTTACCTCAAGGCTCAATTTTAGGTCCATTAGTTTTCTTTTGTATGTTAATAACCTTCCAGAATATATTGATCCTCTAAAATATGTTCTATACGCAGATGGCACGAATTTAATTATTACGGACACACATATAAATAATCTCCTGCTACTAGAGACCAAAATATTTGGTTTACTGCCAATAATAATTATAAAAAAGTTGAGTTCTGTCAACTGACGAGTGCAGTTGTGTCGCTCTAGGCTCTTCTCAGCACCTGAAGAAAGGGTCAAGGATCCCAGAAACGTTGTGTGGTATTTATATAATCACTTTTTTGTCTGTATTTTGCTATCTTTTTTATTTATTATTTTCAATCAGATTGGCAATACTGCCAATAAATTGACACTTGACGTTTCCGTTCCGGCCGCGATTTTTTCCATCCTGATACCTGCTTTCAAACTCATGGCTGACTTTGACGCTTCTCTGGATGAATTCATATCGCCGTTCATCAATTCATATCTTCATCGAGTCCTTAAGTTAGGCCTTGAAGCGACGTAAAAAATTGGTAACACATTGAACAATGGACAACCACGCTGTAAGGTCACATTGTTGAGATTGAAAGACAACAAAACCAACGGTATATTTCTTCTCCGAGTTGTATAGGTGGAGGACAACAATACCTTAATTTAAACTCACAGATGCATTCAAAAAATTACTAAAGTCTATTAAAATAATTTTCCCTAATTGTTGCTTAATTTACTGGTATCATTTTGCGAATTAAGCGTTATAATTTGTTTTTATGAGCCACATTACTCATAAATTTTGTTCGGCGACCTGCCGTTTTGTAGCGGGTTCGAATCCCGGCTTGGCCATGGATTTTTGTGCTCGTCATGGTCATGAAAACTGTGGATACGACGACAGTGTTGCAATTGTCCTGGTACGCCAAGTCTCTCAAGGGGCTGTAGAGCCAAGGGGGAAAAAAATTGTACAGTGTCTGTTAACATTCTCCCAATCATATTCATGGTTTTCTTACAATCAATGGGTAGTTACTACATTAACGTTTAAAATTTTGTAATTATTTTTAAGTTCATTTAAGCTCATTTCATGGGCACGTTCAGTTTTCCAATGCATTCATTTTCTGCAATTTCTGACGTTTATTTGATTCGTTACTGTCGTACCTTCGCTTCTACTTCTTCTTTGCGACTGCCATTCTATCAAAAGAATTAATCTTATGTCTATTATGTAGATACGGTTCTTCGCCTTGATTGCTCCTGCACGAGACTTTGTAGCACAGGGTCCATTTGTTTTTCCTAAAGTAGAAAAATCCTTTTATTTCCCACGCCACATTCAATCTTATTTTTATATTAATGTGTCGGTATTTTCATTTCTGATACTAAACTTGACTTCACTTCATTTTTATAACTTGTACTGCAGTTCTTTCCTGAACTGTTCCTTTTAACATTTATATTTCAAAATCTCCTTCATGTAGAGTGTCGTTTGCAAATCTTACCATTGTTATTCGCACACACTATGTGGATTGGGAAGAAGGGTAGAGAGAGAGAGAGACGATTGTCATTCGGGTCAGCACGAGACGTACTTTAATAATAGGAATTCCGCGGCGAAGAATTTCGTAGCTGCTGGAACGCAATGATGAGCTGCGAATATTGCACTCGCAGATCTCGACTCCAGGTCATCGATTTTGACGCACCAGACAATACCATTACGGAAGCTCACAATTATTATTTGATCTATTATTTATCTTATCAAATAGGAGGAACTAACGAGATCTGTCAATATGAATATTGACGTTAGAGCTGTACATTAGTAGAGAGGCAGGAAAAGACGGAGGATAGAGTGCGGAGAATATAACGTACGAGTTCATGTAAGGTATGAAAAACCATGAAGTAGACTAAAGAAAAACCCACGTTACAACCAGTAAAAGGAAACTGTCCGTCAGCAGTTTGGACCACTCGCTCATCAGCAGAGTTCGTACTGACAGAAGAATGTCTACTCACAGTTACAGTTTTTTCTTCCTTATACCTCGACAACTCAATTTATAAATGAAAAATATCCGTCTGATGGAAAATAATGAATAAGAAAGATAGCCAATTCAGACAAAAAAAGCGATAGTATAAATACCACGCAACGTTTCTGGGATCCTTGTCCGTTTCGTCAGGTGCTAAGAAGAGCCTAGAGCGACACAACTACACTTGTCAGTTGACAAAACTCAAAAGCGACGATAACGGAACGACAATGGGAGAGCCGAAGGGTTAGCGTAACAATAAGGGAGCAACGACAATGGGAAAACAGAAGATTTAGCGTAATAATAAGGGATCATAGCAATTATTGAGTTTAATAGTGTCTGCACATTAATAGATGTGGTGTTTGATTTAATGTGAAGCATCTCTGAAATGAGTCTGGAATTGTACCTGGTGACAATGTCTAAAAACTTAGCATTTTGCCAATCAAATGTATGTTTAGTATTGATGATATGTTTGGATACTACAGATTGTTTATCAATGGGAAGTTTGATATTAGACATATGTTTCTTGATACGTGTATTAAGGGAACGTTTTGTTCGCCCTATGTAGCAGGAATCACAATTAGAGCAAGAGATTTTGTAAACAACACAATGTTTGCTGTAGGTGTCAAGTGGGTCCTTGTGGTTTTTAATCAAGTAGGAAAGGGTATTAGTGGATCTGTAAATGAAGGATATTTGATATTCTTTGAATATTTGGATAAATTTATGATGTAGAAATTTGTTATATGGGAGTGCGAGAAAAAAATTGGCTTGAGGTCTTTGGAGACGATTGACAGTAGGATATTGAATTTATATGTATTTATATTATCACGTTTTTGTCTGTATTGGCTATCTTTCTTATTCATCAATTTATAAATCTTGACAGAAAAAGCCGTCTATAATCCGTAATGAATTAACGCATTGAAAACGTTGGTTATCATCATAATTTTGTTCATCGCATGATTTGTACTTTTCCCAACAGGTTTGCTACTCTTGCAAACATTTTCTTCTGAACTAATGCAAATAAGTGCTTACCGTGAAATTTGTATAACCGCTTCTAGGCGATGAAAACGCTTTCCCTTTAGTGTTTGCTTCATTATTATTAGTAAAAAGAAGTCGCTAGGGCCTAGGTCGGTGAAGGAAGGGAAGTAAGAAATCGCTGTCTCCCAGATTTCCACCAAACCTGCTAGATTTTCCACGCTTTGTGAGCAGGTGCGTTGTCATGATGATGCAGCCAATTCAAGATGAGTTTTTTCTTTTGATCCAGTATTTTTGGTTCCCTGTTGTTTTTTGGGCAAAAATTAAACGTGAACGCCTTATTTGATGTTGAAAATATAAACTATCATTGATTTCACTTACCGTGTTTTCTTCTTCCGCATGCTGGGCTTCTTTTTTGTTTCAGACTTATATCCGTTGCATCCCCTGTGATGATATTTGATAATCAGTTTGTGTCTGATCTTTTAATTCCTGACACGCGTTCATACGGCTCTTATTCTGGTCTCGGAACAAACTTTGCCGGGACTGATCTCATGTTCAAATACTCTGTTCTGGTTCTTTAGCCATAACTAACATCTTCAAGTAACATATAGATACTTTTGTACCCGGCAAACCACTCGTAAATTCTTGATTTACCCATAAGCTTCTCGAAGTACTGAAACTGTTCGTGTCGCTTTTTTCTTTAACGGAAACGCGTTACTCCATAAAGTTCACCATCGTACAATTGCTGAGAGCTTTGGGAGGGTCTAAATAAATAAATCCCTCTGACCACTGAAATTGTTTCTACCAAACTGAGCACAGTGTCTACTTAACATACAAGGTGAGACCAATCAGTAATGCCAAACCGCTTCACTACAGGAAGGGCGGAGAGGGTAAGGACTTTGAAAGTGAATTATTAGGATAGGAAATTACATTACTAATATGGTTAAATAAATGTTTTTTTTATCCTGCAGAATCCAACATAGTAATTTTAAAAATTATATAGATATATTTGTTAATTAATTGAATAAAATTAACCATTGAGTAAAAATTTTGTATATTCTTTTCAGTTGTATTTTATCTTTTGACTGTTTAATTTTGTCTGGGAGAATATAAAATCTGGTAATGCTAATATAATGGACTCGTTACGTCTTGTGTTTACTTTTCTATGTTTATTTTATTAAAGTTTGGTACAACCGCGTTGTTTATCAGAAATATTATCGACATACAACATTAGTGATTGTACGTATTGACATGTAAGAGTAAAATTGCCCCTTTTTTTTAATATCTCTCTGCATGATGCTCTTGGAGTAACTCGATACGTAAGTTTAAAACCTCCCCTTTTTTTTAGGATTAAAGCCAACACTGACACAAGTGATGTAATCGCATATACAGTGCTGGTTCCAATGTTAGATTAGTCATACAACTAATAAATCCAAATGAATTTATTTGATCCTACGTCACTTGACAGCTTTGATCCCTGAAAAGTGTGATGTCAGATAGAGATTTCAAGAAAAGCTGTATTCATTCCTCCTTACGACCTACATAGAAGAGCTATACCAACTATGTGTAATATAGTACACAGTTTACTGTATTTTGCGCTTTAAAACTTAAATAAATCTAAGGTGCATAACTAAACAGATTTAGCGGCAATTTAAATGAAGAAAATTAATTTATATCATGTCGTAGTTAATTGTATTTCTGAAAATTTAGAGTTTGTAACATTTTATCAATTTGATGTAACTGGTACCAACTGTTGAACATCGAACGGAATTCAGTGCGAGTGAATTGATTTAGCACTGTATTGTACCATATTTACGTAATGTACTGAACCAAGTTATGGAAATAATTTTCAAATGTCTTCGAACGTTCACATTGTGTTTTGGAGACTGTGATCATGTGTTGATAACTGCGTGTCATCGTCAAAGAGCCACTGGTCACCATAATGTTACGACGTGAAGTCTGAATTAAAACAATCAGATGTTACAACATACTAAAATTGAAATACGTCACATTCATGTTTCTATATTACCACGATATAACGTATGAATACATTGAATGTCGTTGTTTCTATTTTAACTTGGCTTGGCGTAATTATTACATCTACCAGATTTGATTGTATTAGCCTGATTGCTTAATGCAATTTGGTAAGTTACAATTTTATAAGTTGACATATTATTAATGTCTAACCATATGCATTGAAAATAAACATAGCTTTAAATTTTTGTTGTAGTTTCTTCTGCTTGTTTTTTATTTTAATTTCTTCTGCTTGATAAATTAGTCAGTAATTTTTACAAGCCCTGACTATTGGATTAAAACCCACTTCAGTAAGAATATAGATACTAATAACTTGTTGACCTAATCTGATCATTTTGTTCTTTCTCTTAAATTTCGAATGCTGTACGATTTTTTGTGCTACAATGTTACTTTTCAAAACAGGCAATACCTATACAATCTGCTGAATAATTTTAATTTTATTCCTATATTTTAAACATTCAGTGTTAAATTATTTTTCAAGTCTGTGACTACATATTAAATATTTCCATATATTCATTCATGTGAAAATCTTTAAACAGATGCCACGATGCTGTTTATACTGTTGTAAATTATTTGTTGAAAACTTAAATACAACTTATACATCTTTTTCATGTGTTGTATTATGAAATATGAAAAAGTTAAATTTACATTAATGTATGTGAAACTAGTTCTAATACTATATTTATACTTGAAAATTAACTGTAAAAGACAATCAGTATTGTCTATATCATTGAAAATATGAAGGAATATATAGGCTTATTGTCGACATTTAAATTATTGTTTATGTTGTTTGATGAAAAGTATTAGTGCCAATGAATATTGATCAACAGAGGGGTAGTATTGTACCCATGTGTATCTACCAGAGGTTGAAGCAACAAGTGTGTTAATGTATAGTGACTGTAGCTAATAATAGTTCTAGCACAGTAGGCATAATAAAATACTCAAAGAGAAATAATGTTACCAAAGAAGTTTTGTGAAAATAGTTTTCATAATATTTTAAATTATGAGTTTTATTAATATTAAAAATTTCATGTTGCTTTATTCCACAGAAATATGGAAGTCATCAATAAACTGTATTCTAGTGTAAGTTCAACAGTTTCTCAATTATCACTTTCAAGTGTTTATCCTGGAAACCCAATATTTCGAGAATATGAAGTGGGAGCTCAACTTGCTAGTGCAGGACCTGGTAAGTTCTCCAAGTTACAAATTCCTTCAGCAATTCAACTTATTTTAATCTTTTCATCGTTTCATACTTGTATTGGAATTTGTAAATTTCCTTTTATTGTAGCTAAAAAAGTATGTAATTGTTTCCCTTTTTAGGACTCCTTTGGAAAGTATTTGCAGGATGGAAGAAATCAACACGGCAGGAAGCTGCTATTTTCTTGGTAGAAAAACGAATGTTAGATCGTTGGTCTGCAAATGATAAACAACTTTTAATTGATGTTTTACGTCGTGGTGTGTCTCAACTCACAAAGCTGAGACACCCGCAAGTATTGACTGTTCAGCATCCCTTGGAAGAATCAAGGTCAGATAATTTAAGAATTGATTATTATTATTATATGTCTTGCTACATACAACATTATTTCCTATAATATTCAAATTAGATAAGTTATATTCATCTGTAATCAATTGCAGTTATTTGATAAAACTAATATTTTATATAAATCTTCCTGATAACTTTTTCAGAGCTTTGTTGATATCACTTGTTTTTTTAAAAATTAATATATTACAATTTCAGAGATGCTTTGGCTTTTGCCACTGAGCCTGTGTTTGGTAGTTTAGCTAATATACTTGGTGTAGAAGAAAATTTACCCACAGAGCACCCAAATAAATATGAAAACTACAAATTGCATGAAGTGGAAATAAAATATGGATTAATGCAGGTAATATATTATACTTTCTTATATTTGTTTAATTATAATGAACATAATTATTAGTAAATATGTAAATTTGATGTTTTTACCTAATATTGCTGAGCATACAGTGTGTGATAATGTATTTGTATAATTTTTGCAATGTATCAAATTAATACCTACCACTGTACAGTGCATATAACCAATATGCAAATAAATTTCAGTGCCTTTTGTACTTTATCATTTCTTCAGTATTGGTAATATTGTTTGTTGCAGATTGGTGAAGGCTTAATTTTTCTCCATGGGGATGCAAAACTGTTGCACCGTAACATATGCCCAGGAAATATTATTATAAATAAGCAAGGGGTCTGGAAACTTTTTGGTTTTGATTTCTGTGTTGGAAATACAAACATCAAAGATGCAAAGGTAATATTTTAGAAGTAGATTTGTAGTAACCTATGGTAAATATTAAATAATGATTTTTAAACATTCTTGCATTATTTGACTTTCAAATTTAAAAGTTTTTGGAAAATTTAGAATTAATTAATTTTACAGCCATATTGGTCATTTGAGGAATATGACCCAGGAAAACACCCTTTGCTGCAACAAAGTCTCGACTATCTTGCTCCTGAATATGTTCTCACCAAAACACATTCACCAGCCAGTGATATATATTCCTTGGGAATGTTAATATATTCTTTGTACAACAAAGGAGAACCGTTATTAAAAAATAAAAGTTATGAAATGTACAGTTCAAATATGAAGCAGGTAATTATAAACTATTTTACATCTCATTAAAATGAATTATTTAGGGTTATTGCAACAATTGAATAAATTTATTGTAATGAGTTTATTTGCTTCCATGGATCTCAGTTATTCTAGTGATATTGATTTGTAATAAGAATCTTCTTCTCCATCCTTCATCTCAGGATACTTTGCAGTTTTTCCTGAAATGCCTTATGGGTCTGTGGACATTTTTGCAATTTGCCTTTATTTTTCCTGCAATCTCATTTACAAGTTTCATGTTTCCTATACACAGCACGATTCCCTTTTACTTCAGCTTCAGCAATAAGTATCCAACGTTAACTAAGCACATTGCATGGGTCTAATATGACAATTACCTCTGACAAGGTTTAAATCCAACTTAGAGTCAACAAACACGGTGGTGAGCATAGTTTTCTGAATCCACTGTCTATAATTTGTATATTACCACACCCAATTTTTCTGTCTGAATTTTTGGTAAAGAATGTGCGTGAAAATGTAAGTAATTTGGTAACTTATAGGATATCTGTTTCACTTGCATTGAAAGATTCTGTTTTGAAATAAAAACTTGTAGTTTTGTTTAGGGCCAGAGCTACAGCAGTATTATATGTATTCAGATATCCCGTAAACTGTACTAGTCTGATACAATGCAAATCCGATATCATCAAATCTAAAATACGAATGATTTGGCTTCCTATCTGCATACCAGAATTCTATTCATACCACAATGAATTATTTGTGTTTGTTAGAACACTATAAAGAAAATTATTTTGCTATATTGCAATATTATTTAAATAAATTATATGTATCTTCTGACAATGAAAATTATTTTGTTATATTGCAATATTACTTAAATAAATTATGTGTATCTTGTGACAATGAAAAAATAATTGATATGGACTGGAAAGAGAGTGAGTTAATGGCTTGTCTGAAATTGAGGGTTGGTGTCACCATGTTTCACAGGAAATAGTTATTTCAGAAGATTTATCAGAAAGTCATTTCCTTAAACATGTTCTTTATATGGTGTTTAACAATAATTTGCTAAATCATCTTTATGATTAATCTTGTGCTTATTTTTATTTTCATTCTTATTTTTGTTAATAAAGAAGTAGATTCATTAATTTAATTGGAATACTAATAGTATTCTTCAAATAATAAATTCCAAGAAGATAAACTGTATATAGGAAATATGCTCCACCTGTCCCCTTCTGTTTAAGATTTCTTGTGAATATGTTTTATTTTCATGTTCTATCTTTTATATTATTTGGGAAACAATTGTTATTTCTTTTTTTCAGAAATATTTGGTAGCTTATACAATTAGCACATTATACTATATATAAATGACAACACCATGACATTGCTACTGGGTGTGCAGAAATGAAAAAATTGTAACAAGTTTTTTTAATAAATTTGAGCCACCTTAAATTTATAGAAGTGACAAAATATTAATATGTATTTTTTTTACTTTTCATAGTGCTTTAATTAAATAATGTTTTCAATCATTTTAGTTACATCATAAAACACTTTCACATGAATTGGCTTCAGTTGTTCCTGCTCTGCAATCTACTTTGAAAATGATGTTGAATGTTACTCCTGAACTGAGGCCTGATGCTCATCAGTTTACAAAAGTATGACTATTTTAAATGTTATCCCTACAAAAATCAATAAATAGTTGTTTTGCCGTAATTAAAATCGTTTCTCATTTCAGATTGATTTCTTTGAAGATGTTGGAGTAAAGGCCTTGGTATATCTTGATAATTTGTATCAAATTGATAATTTGCAAAAATCTCAATTTTATAAGGGTCTCCCCCAGATCATTCAAAATCTGCCTCATAGAATTTGTATAGACAGGTATGTAACATTTACTTACTATGTTTTAATTATTACAAAAGTACTTCAGTATATACAAGTTACTGAAGAAAAAATACATAAAAAATAGGATTGCACCAACTAAGGGACACCTATTATTTCTCAACATTGAATTAGGATAGCAGTAAATTCTAATAAAGTCTGTTTTGCACATGGGTTTGTATGGAAGTAAAGCCTGGATAATTGCAAAACTGGAAGAGTGATAACTGAAATGTTTTCATATTAAGATTAAATTGACAGAAAATCACAGAAAGATAATTTTTTGAAGAAATATTGCTGAAAAAAGATCATCTTGGTAATAAGGTGAAATACAGGGCTAGTGAACACTGATAATTTTGAAGTGGAGGGTATGAATAATAGAGGATGGTAATCGATGTATGTAGATAATTGAAGTTTTTGGATGAAGTGAGAACTTTAATATGAAGAGTAGTGCAGGAGAGAACAAGATAAAAAAACATTTAAAACCAGTAATTTACCTGATGATACACACCAAAAAATCACTGACATATTTATTTATTTATTTGTAATATATGTACTATATTATCTTATTATGAATCAGGAAAAATATTAATATTTGTAATGTACTTAATGATGCCAAAACTGATATGTAATAATCATCTATAAGTATTACCAGATATTAGATTGATGGGCCATCAGATCATGCAATTAATAGTTTAAAAACCAAGGATGGCAGTCCTGAATTTTTACCCCCCAAGATTATGACATTTTATACATGAATTAAGTAACTGAGCAGATATATATGACAACATATTACTCCTACTTTCTGTATTCTCAGAAAAATGTTGGTAAAAGTCATATGTAGATGGTTTTGTTTTAACTTATTTATTAGTTGAATTGTGTTACTGTACATAAAAGTACTAACCAACTGTTCATTTCTCAATGATATTTAAATTACAATGTTGTTCAAATTTTCTTTCAGAGTGCTTCCATGCTTATTCAAAGAGTTTGTGAATCCTTCAATGGTTCCATTTGTGTTACCAAACATACTACAAATAACTGAAAATGCAACTGAAAATGAGTATTATGAACACATTTTTCCGCATCTGAAAACAGCTATGAAAATTCAGGAACCAATTCAGGTACATATTGTTTTGGATTTGCCCTTTATTTTTCACACATACAATGTGAATTGTCATAGTTGCATAGATAGGACCTAAATTATCCTTGCTTTGGAGGAATTGTGATTTTTGGAATGATTCCTTGATAAAAAAAATACAAATTTCCAAACATTGTCCAGTTCTGCTTCTGACATTATGAAAAATTGGAGAAGTATATCTATTTTTGTAATATCTCATTCTCTTTTTCAATTTGAGCTGCTTCAGAAGAAATAAGCTTAAAGAAATCTAAAGAATGAAATACATCTAAGATTGAATGTAAGATTTATTAAAAAGAAAATTGAATAAAGGTGTCCCAATCACTATACATATACACAATATTATGCACAAACAATGTCATTATTATTTGGAAAAATTTGAAATGTGAAAGTAAATATCAGAAAATTTTTAGGTCTTATTAATATTCATGCAAAATATGAAGCTGCTCTTGAAAGTCTCTCGGAATGCAGAAATACAATCTCATGTTCTACCAATGGTGTATAATGCTCTGGAAGCTGAAGTACAACAAGTGCAAGAACTATGTCTATCTGTGCTACCCACATTTGCAGATAACATTTCATTTCCTGAAATGAGAAATGCAGTTTTGCCACGTATTAAACGGGTCTGTTTGCAGACACCTTTTGTTTCAGTAAGTATTTTATGCTTGTCATTTATATTTTGACAGATAATGGTTAACACAGTTCCATTATTAGTTTACATTGAAATAATATATACAATTTTTTAATTGGTTGCACATGTTCATGTGTCTAATTTCACAAATTGTTATATTGGAATGTTGACTTGTGTTCATTTCTATAAAATGTTGAATTAAAAACTTCTAATTTTCTAAATATTGCCAGGTACCATTTAAGTATATGTAATTTTTAATTTATTATGAAAATAGTCATATTTAACCCCATGTCCCTGTAGAAGTTCTTTGTGCAAATCTGTCTATAATTACTTTAATTCAAATGAAAATAATTGACTGAATTCACTCAGAGAAACTGATAATTTTTGCTATACAATGATGCTCTAAACTAAGAATTATTTACATTTGAGTTATATTTGCTAGCATATTGTACAGAGGTGTGTTTTCATTTCTATAGGTGTTCCAGTAGTTCATTTCTTTTAGTACTCTTTAATCTTCATGTTTTCATTAATTTTACAGAATGTGTTCGG
Organism: Zhengitettix transpicula; assembly: GCA_037074705.1. Lineage (NCBI taxonomy): Eukaryota > Metazoa > Arthropoda > Insecta > Orthoptera > Tetrigidae > Zhengitettix > Zhengitettix transpicula. The sequence goes on from CM073595.1 coordinate 10,938,624, forward strand.
CCTTATGTGCTGTCCTAAATTCCTTTTCTGCCACCACAAGTATTCATATAGTTTATAAATTGATTTTTTGTGTGTTATGTGTTATTTTCTTTCATCAGTTATCTTAATGCTTAAACTTCATTAGTTTCATACTTATTTTTTTCATAGTCTTAATACTTATGATTGTCATAAAACTTAGAAAGGATGTGACATTCTAAAAATAATTAAAACAATTGGTTTGAAAAATAAAGAGAGAAAGTTGGTGGCTTACCTGAAAAGGAAGCTTGGCATCACCATACTGGACAGGAGTAAGTTCTTCAAATTATCAGGTATTGGCCTCCTTCAGGAGCCAAGCTTCAATTTCAGTTGTCGCCTTTCTCTCTTTCCTTTCCTTAACAATTATTTTAATTATATATATCACCACTGAGTGACCGGTCGGTAAGACGTTCAGACCTACTCTACTGAAGAAGTGGGCTCAGGCCCACGAAAATTTGAAATATATTAAAACTTCAGCCTGACTGAACCAACTGCTGATTTCAGGTACATTGACTTTGCTGTCTCTCTTTCCTATCTGAATGTATTATTTAATTTTACCTCGTCACATTTTCCTTAAGTGATATGTATATGTATGGACAGGAAAGAGAGATACAGAGTAGCTGACTTACCTTGAATTGAGAGCATTGCCATGCCTCATAGTAGCATGTGCCATATTTGCAAGGCTCTAAGCCCCTTTCCTCAAGACAAAACAGGATTGTACCTCGTTACAGCAAACTAGAACACAGTTCAGAGTTCCCTCCAGTAATTTGATAAATGGTTAAACATTTCTGTCTTTTAAGGAATGTCACAACAATTTACCATATGGCTATTAACCACTGAGAATTTTATTGTAACAATTATAATTGTTTTGGTTTACATTATTTTTTCTTTATATATGTTAATATTCTCATATTTTCCTAGGTGAGAGTGAACTGCTTAGTTTGTTTGGGAAAATTACTTCTAAACCTGGATAAATGGACGGTGACTGACGATGTTCTCCCATTTCTTCCCCAGATACCGTCGAAAGATCCTGCTGTACTTATGGGTATACTAGGTAATTTCTTGTGTCTAAATTGCAGTCTTATTATGTTTCAAATTACAATTTCGAATCAAGAAATTTGAACATTGTACACAACAAAGTATACTGGAAAATTTTACCCTGTGAATAGTGGTTTGGTGTAAGTCTTTGCCAAATAAGATAACTCTGAATATGTGACTTTTAATAGCTATAATCTATGTTTTCTTCAATAATTGTATGTTAATGTCAAAATGTGTTTTCTTTGTTTTGACAGGTATTTACAAAATTGCTCTAACCAATGCTCAATTTGGTATCAGCAAAGAGGTACTCGCAACTAAAATTTTGCCATTTCTGATGCCCTTGAGCATAGATAATGACTTAACCCTTAATCAGTTTAATTCATTGATCAGTTTGGTGAAGGAGATGGTGAATAGAGTTGAACGTGAACACCGAAATAAACTTGAACAATTAAATACTATGCAGAAGGAGCAAAGGTTAGTTAAAACTTTTTCCATTATATTCATTATACCCAATATTAATTTTAGTTAAACTACAATGTCACATTTTATTATTACTGATAAATTTAATTTTATTAGGGTAACTGGATTGAGCATTTTGGGAAAAATGCCCCAGTTAGTCGAGACACCTTCCAACCAACCCCCAGACAATGGGCTGGATACATTCTTTGCTGAGCTTGGTATTCAAAATCCTTCAACTCATCATCCACCTTCTGATGTAGCAAACATTAATGGAGGAACTAATACCCTCAGTATGGAAGAAAAGCAGAGGTAAGTATAATAGCAAAGTCATATTAAACAGAATATCCTTTGTGTTCATTATACATACTAAATTCAATGAGAAATAATATACATAATATATTGATGTTATATAATTTAAGAATGTAAACTTTTCAAACGTTATAGATGTTTTATGGACTGTATTAAAATTAATTAGTATATTAAGATTATCTATTTTCAGAATTTGAAATCTCTCAAAGTTACAAAGAATATTTTATGGTCTACCATATTAACATTAGAACATTTGATTACATATTCTACAGACCATTTTGTCATATAATATTATTATAAAGCGGAATTCTGCATTACCAATTCATATATATCCAATGGGGAGAAAGATCAAAGAAGTGGCTAAGAAACTGATATAGAATTGAATAAATACAAACACTGTCTTTGACAGTGTATCTATAAATAACAGAGTGATTAATAAATTTTTGAGACTCCACAGAATTGGCCAAATTATACATAAATATACGTGCATACATACAGATATAATTGATATTGACAGGAAACTGATAGATGAAATTAAGGGCCATTGGCAACATCTTAGTCAGGGCGAAATTCAAACTTTTGGAGGATTTAGCATCTTTCTTGTCGTTTTGACCACCGCACAGCTAGTAGCACATAAACAATTAACACCCCACCAGGCCACTGACTTTCTCTCTCAAGGGTAGGTTGTGGCATAGGAAAGGTTCTGATAGCCATGCAGCGGTCAATACTTAATGAAACACTTAATGATAAGGTGATAGCATAAGTAAGTGATTTCCAAGTCATGCTATTTATGAATTTGGTTTACCCAACTGGTTATTCTTAGAAAATAATTTTTTTTTTGTATTCTTAGAAAATAAAAATTGAAAATGGGAATTAATGTATTCATTTTGTATCTTAAGGCTAGCAAAGCAGCAAGAAGCTCAACAGCGTCTCCATTCACAACCTACTCTCAATCCTAAGCATGTGATGCAAACTAAGACTTCAACAATGAAAGATCTGACTTCTACCCTAATAGAAAGTAATCTGAGTCAGATGAACCAAATGGCAGTTCCCAGACAACAAATGACTGTACAGTGGCAGCAATCTCCAGTTCCAGTGAGACCGAATTTTGGTCCATTTCAGACTGCAACAACTGGACCTATGTGGCCTGTGATGCCTAACATTCCACCTGCACCAACGAATCCATCAATGTCTACGCTGTACTTTAGTCCTCCACAAAAGCTACAACAGCAGCCGACCAAGTCACTATCTTCAACAGAAATTGATGATTTATTAAGCTAGTCAAGACTAAAGATTTTCAAACCTACAGAGATTATCATTCCATATGCAATTTACTGGAATTAAATAGTTAAATGCATACAGTTGTTATACTGGGATATTGCACAAAGAAAGTATCACTGGTGTTTCTGTTTGGTTTTAAATTGTACCAAAAACATTTGAGGCAGTTTTTTTTATAGGAATCTACGCTAAATTAACATTTCTTCTTCTTCCATGGCACTACAGTCCATAGTGAACCTTGGTCTTTCCAACGAGCTTCTTCCATCCTTCACGATCATGTCCTGTCCTCTTCCAATTTCTACATCCCAGCTTCCATAGATCTTCCTCCACTCCGTCCAACCATCTTCTTCGGAGTCTACCTCGTTCTCTTTGTCCTCCTGGGGTTCCAAGTAGAATCTTCTTTGCCACCTCAGACTCCTTCATTCGTGCTACATGGCCTACCCATCTTATCCTTCCTGATCGTATGATTTTTGTTACTGGAGCATCAGCGTATATAGTATACAATTCTGTATTGTTCCTTTTCCTCCATTGTCCCTTTTCCTCCATTGTCCCTTTTCCTCCATTGTCCCTTATCACACACAGGGCCGATTATCCTTCTAAGAACTCTTCTCTCGAATCCATCCATCAGCCTTGCGTCGGTTTCTGTCAGGAGCCATGTTTCTGAGGCATATATAAGAACCAGTCTTACAAGAGTTTTATAAATAGTAAGTTTTGTTGGGCGGCTGGTGAGTCTTGACCTGAATAAATTACTCAAGGCAAAATATGCCTTATTTGCTGAAACTAATCTGGCCTTAATTTCTGATGAGGTATCATTAGAGCAGGTTACTATGGATCCAAGGTACCTGAAACTCTCGAATGTATGTCCATCCACTCTAAAGGTCTTTGACATATTGGGATGATATGCTTTCCCACATGGTAAATATTTTGTTTTGTCCTCATTTATCATTAGGCCCATCTTCCTACTTGCTTGCTTTAAGGCTGTAAAGGTGCTGGTATTGTTCGCGCTATGATGTCTAAGTCATCTGCATATGCCAGGATCTGCACTGACTTATTGTAAATAGTGCCTCTAATCTGTAGGCCTGCATCCCTAATCACTTTCTCAAGCGCAATATTAAACAATAGGCATGCCAGTGCATCTCCTTGGCGTAGCCCATTTTTTATTTTAAGTGGGTCCGAGTAATTTCCACCAACTCGGATGCGGCTTCTTACATCAGACATCATCATTTTTACCATTCTCAGCAGCTTTCCATGTATCCCTAACTCTTGTATCGCACAATACAGCTGTTCTCTATTCACTCTGTCGTACGCAGCCTTGAAGTCAATAAAGAGGTGATGAGTTCCAATTCTGTATTCAGCAGTCTTCTCCAGGATTTGTTGAAGGTTGAATATCTGGTCTATGGTTGACCTCCCTTGTCGGAATCCACTCTGATATCCTCCGATCTCTCTGTCCACCTGTGGGAGTAGCCGATCAAAAATAATATTAGAGAGTACCTTATACGCCAGATTCAGAAGGGTAATTCCACGATGATTTCTGCACTACATCTGATCACCTTTTTTATTTATAGGGCATATTATCCCTTCATTCCACTCAACTGGTATCCTTTCCTGTTCCCACATAAGAGTAACTCATGTTTATTATCATCACAGCTATAAAATATAGTCCCTTCTGTCTTTTCCAGTACACCGTTCCCTAGCAATCTCATTTCTTGTATTGCGATGATACTCTCTTTGAGTTTCCCATGCTGGTCTAGCAGTTTCTTAAGGGATCCTGGGCTATAGAGGGATCGGATATTCTAGGTTCCTATTTGGAGATTAGTTTTCGTCTTTTTGTTTTCCATTCGTTGTCCAGGGTGCATGCTGTGTAGTTGTCTATTCGTCCGTCCGGCTTCAACTCCTTGGATTTTCGTAACTTTGGTTTTTTTTACGGGAGGAGGGTGTCAACATCAAGTCCAACCCCCAACCTGGAGGGCCAGGGTATCCCATTTAGCCTGGGTCATCACCTTTGACCTGTCCGCTGGCATAGCTCTCAGGATCACTTGACCACTCAAGCCCCACCACCACTTCAAGGTAGGGATACCATTGGTGGGGAAATTAACATTTCACAGCAAATATTTCTGTCATGTATGTTTTGAAAGATATAGAAAGTCCTGTCAGACATTCAGTAGAAGGGAGAAGATGGGGAGGAGCATTGTAGTCAAGTGGGAGCCCCTTCTTGGAGCATCACTACTATCATTCTTAAAAACATTAATTACATTATTATGAACGGGATATACGGACAGCAGCATATATTCAAAATGTAGCCTCCCCTTACTTATAAAAGTATCAGTAAGGCAGGCAATATTTTGAAATATGAGTTGAAATAATTTATAATGACTTTTCATGTAAATAAAGAATGTGGTCATTCACAGTGTAGATAATGAATAAAGTCTTCTCGGGATTCTAACCGAGTAAACAATTGTATTTGTGATGTTCACTGCCACCATCTTCTGGCAGCAGTGAACATTATCGGAACATCGCAAATACAATTGTTTACTCAGGTAGAAGCCCAAGAAGACTATTTGCTTTCAATTAAATTTTGTGAGCTTTGGTATTATATTGTTTCCCGGATAATTGGTGGAGACATGACAATACATATTAATGGCTCTTTTTTATCAATTAATTATTTATTCAATTTAAGATATGCCATGCTGTCCCAATCTCTCAACGTCTTATGTTTTCTATCAGATGAATGTTTTTGAATACTAATACTTTGTATCAATCAAGGTCTTGTCCCATTATTGTACCTGAAGTCAAAAGTTCAGTTTAACTTTCTCTGTTTATGTTCTGTGATATGTGCATAAGAAAGAAGTAAAAATCTTATTTGCAATTTGTATTTTATATCCTGTAACTAAATTATATATTTATTATTTGAGATTAAATGTGTTGATCTTATATAATCATCAGTTGTTCTTTACTAATAGACCTTCACTATATTTGTAGGTATGTATGAAGTCACTCCATTCCCAGAGACTAAAGGGTGGGCCAAAATTACTATACACATTTGGTATCTGTTCTTTGCTCGTTTTAAATTGCTATTTCTGATAATTGTTTATATATAACTTTTAAAAAGGCAACCAAAATTACGATTTGAGGAAATAACTTTGTAACAAATGATGGAACAACTGTAATTCTATTTTTTGCCCACAATATCACCAGAAGGGGGCTCTGGCCCTCAAAAAAAATATTTTTACTTTTGCACAGCCTGACTGGACCAACTGTTGATTTAAGGTAAGTCAGTCAGCTGCCATGAATATTAATCTGTGAACAGTCTTTATCAAACAATTATTAGATGTTTATGCATTATTTTCTTATTTTTTTCATATTCAACATGTTTCATTGATACATTTCCTATAATAATTCAATATTGCAGTAGTTTGTACAACTGTGTTATGTATATTCTTGTATTTGATTAACTGGTTCTCAAAATGTGGTGCAATTTGCTTAATTTTAAATTGAAATTATTAAAATGTACAGCTCAGTTGAAGCAGTCATTTAAATATCTGTCCAGATGTTAACAATTAATTATTGAAAATTTAAACTGATTGTAAAGATTTTTAATATTTTATTTCAAAAAAATTCAAGATCAGATTAAATGGTTACAGTCAAAGCACAAGCTCTAAGGGCTATGAAACTGAATTAACTTATTAATGTAGAAAATCTTGAACGGACGGGAAATTGATTCAAAGACCATTGCTTTGTACGCAGCGCTCTTGCCAATGTAAAACAATTTAAATGTGGCCTTGTGATTGATCCGTACATTCTTCCACCCTAGATAATGGGTCCCATTTACTTGATCTTCCTAGTAGAAGTATTGGGCGTGTTGTTGAGTCCTGCGTCATTGAACATCTGTGAAGATGTGGTTTCAGCACGGCGGCACACCCCCTCACCACAATTCGGACAAAGATGGACTAAAATGGTCTAATCGCGTGACCTTCACTCTACAATCACCGGATTGTGTGTAAACAACGTAGGTGGTCGCAATATTAAACTGGAGTTGTTCTGGATCAGAAAATAAAAAACTGTTAAGTTTGGGTTGGCTTAAGGATCGACAAACAATTTTGAAAATATCTTCTTTCTAGTTGTTAGACGAGGTTAAGTGTTAAAGGAAACGTCCTTCGCAATTCGCATGTATTCTGTATCAATGTGATAACATTGCGTACTGTATCCCTGGTCCCAACTTATTTTGGACATCTTACTTATGGTGTCAAGCAATGAAAGTACGCGTCATCATCTACCATTATATTCAAACTATCACATTCTTTATATCCAGCGTGTATATCGCTCATTGCAATTGATGCTTGAAAAGCACCATATGTTTTTTATTTTCCTGCCATGGTCATAATGTTTCTAATTCTGTCCACCAGAGAGCAGAAAGTGTTGGTCAATTATTTTCAACACTGCCACATGTGTTTAAGGGGAGGCAAAAGAAAAGGGTATTAGTCTACGAAGGATGATCTTTTGAAACTTCTACTGAAAAAAATTATACCAAGGTATTGTTCGTCACTTTTTGACAACTTATAGTTTTTTTATTAACATATTTTTTAATGTTTTATTTTTATAAATCAAGCACTGTTGCACAGTATTAAAGTTCTAGTGGTCCAAATAAATAATTTTTCGAGTACTTATAGTTTTTATAAGTACGTATAAGGTTTTGATTTTAATTTTTAAATTTATTGTAATTTTAAATGTTTTTTGGAACTTAAAAGAAATGTTTAAAAAACAAACCTTTTGTGTATTTTTAGGGTATTCCATTTCTTAAATATACTGCTGTCGCAACTAAAAAAATTTCAATTAAATACATTTAAGAAAACCGCCGCAAGTCAAAGGCTTTAAGGGTATTACAATTAAGTAATGAAGTAAAATTTATCTAAACGTAAGTACTATTAACCTTGTAGAAATCGGTTTTTTAAATATGAAATGTAAAAGTACCATTGAGTACCAATTAATTTTAAACGGTGATTTCTCAAAATTCATGTTGTCGCCAGACCAAAAAAGGAAATTGTCATAGCTAAAATTAGACTATTCCACCAGTATAACTTAAGTTTTCCTATCATTTATAAATTTTTTATTAATGGTTATGGATTCGAGAAGTCTCCGTTCCTGTCGGTTATTGCTTTTTTAGGATCTTGTAATTTCCCCTGTGAGTGCTAAGGATACCTTAACGGCCGAGGAAACAAAAATTTTCTGCCAGGACACAGCGCAAAGCTCCCGGGGATAATCTGATAATGTGCAGCATTTTCTGCTTCAAGGCTAATTTCCTTATCATGTTTCTACTACACAATTATCCTTGTCCTATGACGCAATAAGTTTTCCATACTACGCAGATTTTCTTTCGCGAAAACTATTCCATTCAGTTTAAACATGTAGGAAATTCGCTTGAGAAAAATTTGTCGCAAGCTATTCGCTTGTCTAAACGTATCTTAATGCTGACCAATATATTTAATAAATCATATCCTCTCATAATATAAGTTGGTAACACTTGGGTAGACAACAGGAATTTCTTTAAACGAAACAAATAACTTATAATGCTGCAGGCAGTTGTTTATCTGCATATACTGAAGTTCGTTTCATAAAATACCTTCAACGTCTGTATTAGGATGAGATCTTTGTTTGCTATTATATTTTGTTCAACTTGTTGGTTCGGGAGTACTTTTTCCCAATTAGATTTTGAACCTTACAACGCTGAACTATATACTGTCGAGGGGAAAGTGTATCCTCCAGATTCCCAAATTCTGAATAATTGGCAATCTCTTACGCGAATAATTGTTAATGGCGGTGAATTTCTTGGATTTTTGAAGTAAGTGTCATTTTTTAACATGAATTTATTTTCCAGTTATATGCAATGGATGAGAAAATTAATTTTCTCTGGTTTATGATTAAATAATCACATTTTAAAATCTCTTCAAGGTTGAAGTACTAAAGCTGAATGTGTTGACTGTCTACATATCAAAACACTATTGATTTTTTATTTATACTTTACTGTTTCCTGCCATTTATTTTAAAAAACTGACTATTTCTGTATCGTAGTTTTAACTGTGAAGTTAATATAAACTCAAGATACAATTTCATATTTGGAATGATTGCCGAAAATTTATAAATCTATATGATAATAGGTATTCCTTTTGTGAAATATTTGTATTTACAGTTTATTGTGTATTATAATGTAATTTTTGTAAACTGAAAATATTTGTTAATATTTATGCACAACAGACCTAAGTTCTCAATTTATATTTCCATTACTAAATATACTTTTACCAGATCTGTGCCGGTTTTATTCTTTGTTAATGTTTATGGATATTGTTTATTGATATCGAAAATTATGCTTTCAATGTCTACAGATATTTTCTAATCTGAAGTTTTGTGGACCAATATGGAAATGTATATTTTAAAAATTCTATTTAAGTTTTCAATTCTGTCCACTTTTCCTTTTCTGCTTTTGGAAGACATTTCATTGGATTTTTCAACAGAGGGATAAGTGTTCAAATTAAAATTATTTTTCATATCTGTAGAAATATCCAAAATAAATATAAATGGGTATTTACATCTTTGATAAAAAATATTACCTTTGTCTCATCTTTTCAGGGAAGATGGTACTTTCACAGTCAACAATGTTCATTCTGGTTCATACCTTGTTGAAGTATCAAATCCTAATTTTTCATATGAACCAGTAAGAGTTGAAATAAATTCCAAAGGGAAATACAGGGCAAGGAAAGTTAATTATGTGCAGACGTCCCAAGTTATACAAGTCACATACCCTTTAAAAATGAAACCGTTGTCTCGATTTAGGTACTTCCAAGTAAGAGAACAATGGAGAATTACTGACTTCTTATTCAGTCCTATGGTAAGTATATTGAACTTATTATTATCATATTTTGCTGCTTTTATTTAATCTTCGTACAGTTAGTCGTTATGAAATTAAAGTAAGTTTGCTTTTGTTTTATTCTTCCAACATCAGTACAAATATATTTTCCATTAATCATTTAACCAGTTACACATTCCGAAGTAAAATTAACATGAAGTATCAGCATTAATTTTTATAGGTAGGATAAAGAAAATATTGACCTACCTAATTAATAAAATTAGAGATTTAAAATTGGATGACAATATTCATAGAACAGAGAATTATTTATTTTATTTTCATTATCTTGTGGAAACCACTCATAGTCCACTAGATGTACACTTATTACATCTGCAATCAACTGTGGGGGAACTATATATATCTATATACGGCATAGCCACTCGTGACAAGGACATTCTTCAAATTTTCGAAGGCTTCAGCCCTCTTCTTCTGGAAAGAGATTTACAGTCTGCAGGTGGTCAGTGTATGGAATATAAAAATCTATTTCCTGAAGAAAGGGTCTGGGTGCCTGTGAAAATTTGTAGAACATCCTTTACACGCTTCTATTTCAGGTAAGCCATCAGCTATCTCTGTTTCCTTTCTATACAAATTATCTCAATTATTTTGACAATGTCACAGCCTTTCTCACATTGGTATGGAAAGGAAATTGAAGCTCAGAGTTGCAATTCTGTATACATGGGATTTGTCTTCTTTCTCCTTATAAATGAGGCGAACAATCTCCGACAATTTGTAGAACTTCTTCCTGTACTGAATGGCGATGCTGAGCTTCAACATCACATCTTTGGGAGTTCACATTTGCTCAACCTGGAATAGTCTGGCCACAGACACCAACCAAATCATCAATTTCTTCATAAATATAAAATACAAACAGACATCTCCCAAAAACCAATATCCTGTCCAACTATCCAAAGCCACCAAGACCAATATAAAAAATTTAGTCCACTGCTCAGCACAACCTACTTTTCTGTACTGCAAAAACTCATTTCCATTCATTGTCTGGCCAGCCCAAATATTTAAAACATTCATCCCACAATATTTGCCCCGTGCTCTGGGGTTACCTTCCAATAGCCTCTCAACAGGGACTCTGCCTTGCTTTCTACGTCGGACATATAAAATGACCTCTTCCTTAATGAATTGCTAACTTCCACAGCACTGTCAAATTGTTTAAAACCTGACTGTGATGTAATATATGAATGTCTTGCACCTTGTTCATAAAAATATAAATAAACCAACGTTTGTGACCCCCTCTGCCTCACTTGTCCCCCAACTGCCTATCCTTTTATTTCTCGTGGTTTCCGCCTTTCACTCTCATGTAAACCACAATTTATGTAACTTTTTCAATCCCTATACATACATACATATATATATATATTGTAGCCGCTCCGCTACCCTTCTTGCGATTTTTAGTTGATTATTCATGTTTGGGCGCCAGGTAATTTTTGGGATAAAATCACCAAAACAACTTTTTAATCTTTCATAATTTTATTTAATCAAACATGAGACACAAGTCAACTTCAGGGCGTGGTAGCACGTCCATCCGTGGTAGAGTCCAGCCTGGAACTGACCATTACGATTCTCCCCTTGGCCGGCCTAAAATAACATCGCATTTTCGGCACTTGCATAAACACAACCACTGCAGTCACCCCCGCCAAGGGCGCTCGACCGTACCTCGCAACAATCATGTTACAATATATATATAAGAATTAAGTAAAATGTGATAAGGTCAAATTAAATAACACATCTATATAAGAAAGAGGGATAGAGAGAGCAGCTGCATTACCTTAAATTGACATTTGGCATTGTAAATTTGACATGTTATTGCTTCCCAGCTTGGTGGCACCAATTCTCAATTTAAGGTAAGTCAGCTGCTCTGTGTCGCTCTTTCTTATTAAAATTAATTAATAATTCATTTGACAATGTTACATTAGCCTTATTTCCTTTATATATAGAGGGAGGCGGGAGTGTGTGAGTGAGAGTGAGACTGACTTATACAAGTATAATAATTTATATTGATCGGATTTAATTTTTTTGTCTTTAATTTATTTTTATTTTGACCATTCGTAAAATTCATGTTTATCAAATTTCAGGTATTGATGATGTTCCTGCCATTATTACTGGTAATGGTCTTACCTAAAATGATGAATGATCCAGAAACTAGAAAGGTAATTTTAATAAATGTAATATTGTGATTGCTGTAAATTAGTTTGAAGTTGTTCTCTTCTTATAATATGATAGTTACCTCGGTCTAAAACCTTTTGAAAGTAGTATTAATTTCCAGTATCGTTGGTAGAGTATTATGACCTAATATGTGCAGATTATATAACTAACTGTCTATCCCCAACCATACTCAAACATTTTACTTTTTACCTTCAACCTCTAGTTTGAGTGTGTAATATACATATTTGTATTTATTATTGCGTCTCTTTTTATACCATACACAAGTGGATAAAGAAAGTTTCAATTTTTGAACCCTCCGGGTTAGTTCAATTCAATGTGTATAACAGCACTGTTTGTTTTAACGAAAATTGTCACACCGTAGGAGAAACATTGTGTGCTGCAGTCTGTGATGAGTGAATTCAGTTGTTATGCTGAAATATGCACTATGCTATAATTTGAACAATGAAATATCTCTGAGTGGTACAAAATATTCATAGAAGATGATTGCAAATGATAAAGGGAAAAGCATTGGCAATTTTCACATACCGGATAAAAATATTGCGTGTATTCAAGCTGCTTTCTAACTGAGTTATAGGAAAAGAATATAAAAGGGAATTTGAATTCTGCATACAGTGGTATGATGCTCTTTTAAAAAATGTTTGCATATGAAGTCGTATAAGTTGGAGTTCATGTAGGCTTTGCATTCTGGTGATAAGAATAGAAGCCTATAATTTTGCACTTAAATTCATGCAGTATTTGGAAGACTACATATTTTGTGTTAAAACATGTTATATGAATTTCACACGTCTAGTAAATTTCATCACCACAATATCAGAATTTGATGTTTTTAACTTTCACAGTAAATAATATTTTAAAATCTTTTTTTTCCCTTTATGAAGGCCTCTATGTGTACATGACCAAAGATAGTCACAACGCATTATTGTTCCAAAATATTGATTTTGTTTAATTCTCATTTTATATTTTAGTAACAAATAGGGAAACTTAATGGCACTATATATAAGTATATAGGTGTAACATATTATTACAGTTTAGGATATATCACTTTCCTGTGCTATGTTCAGGTACACTAATTATATAATGCTGATTGGCAGTAAATAAATATTCCTTTAGATTGACAATTGCCCAATACACTGTCTTACAGGAACTGTATTCATTAGTTGCTTTATTATATGCCCACTTAAATTATTTTTACATTAAGTTCAAATTTCTCCATAGTGTCTTCAGTTTGACTATTATGTATCATGTGTTAAAACTGTGTTGTGCACATTTAGAATAAAGTGAAAGATTTTAAAGATATTTTATTATCATTTTTTGTTTTCAGGAAATGGAACAGTTAAATAATTTTACCAAGTATGATCTGCCTGAGATGTCAGAAGTTTTGACATCATTCTTTGCTGGGGGAGAAAAGCAAAAAGCTAAAAGCATTAAGGCCAACAAGAAACGGCAATGATGGCCTAAGGATATTTCGTTAATTACTTTGATAAATGTCCTGAGTTTTATGGTCAGGATGCTAAAACTCTGTGAATAGCCTTTTGTTGTATATACATTATTGTTTAATATGATTGGTACCAAAAAAAAATGACTTATTATTTCCATGTTTTGTAGAAAATCTGCCTGAATGAGAAAATTCCTCAACAATGTGATACAGTGACACATTCATAATGTGTGTACTTAATTAAACAAAGTTTATCAATTTTATATTTTGATTACATTTAAAGTAAGGATCACAGGTTTTTTTGTTTATTAGTTTGAGATTTTATCTAATTATAATATATAGTAAATATATTTTAAATATCTGGATCGCAAACCTACACAATTACAACAAAAACATAATTTAATGTTAGATAGTGTAATTGAAATGTTTTTATACATTTTATTCAGCCCACAATTAACGTTTATTTTCCCTTAAACTAAATACTATAATTTACAGACAATTAATCACATAATGAAATTGGCTTTCTTTGGTTGTCCATTAGACATTAGTGGTATCTGTTTTGTGTTTGCTTTAGTTTTTATTATTCACAGCTATTGTTACCAATCCCATGTTTTAATATGAACTACATGAATTGTGTAGGGTAATTGAAAATTTGAACTAAGTTTCCTGTCCGATTTGGTGACACCAACCTTCAGCCTCGGTTAGGCCATAAGCCCATTCTCTGTTACTATCCTTATGTCTGAACACAGGACTTACTGACATCATACCACTCCCAAGTATTAAAGAACCTGCTTTGTCATGATAAAGGTATTTTTAATCTGATGTGTATATTTTTCAGTTAGTTATTTACCAGTGTCCGTTACAGTGAAATTTTGAAATTCCTAAAGCTACGGTTTCCTTGGAAAGCAGGGCCACTCTCTGGCGGCCGTAATGTAATGGTGGGTGAGGTCACTAAAATATCTATGAAGCCAGGTGGGGTTGGTTTCCCAGAAAGTGTTGACCATGAAATAGTGGCACTTCCAGTTGTTTTTTTCCAGTGTATGGTGAACATTTGATTTAAGAGAGATGTGTAAAAATAGCACAAAAATAATTTATACCAGAGAAGATGATTTATTTTTTCAGAAATAATGATGATTTATATACTATAAAGAACAAAGCTTATAGATGTGTCAATAGCTTGTAATCTACCTGGGCTAAAAAAGGCTAGAAAAAATGTGAAATCACTTATTGAGGGTTTTTTTTGTTTAATTTTGAATTACAATATTGTTTCATCATGCCCAAACATTTAAGTAGATACTTTTGCAGGAAGCTTTCAATAGAAAGAGACACAATGTTTTCATAAATATGACGTGTAATACAAAAAATGTTTTAATGTATTATTAATAATAAATATTCATACTTAATGTAATAGAGTACAACAATTCTTTGAAACAATAAAAAAAGATTACTATAAGTTTGCATCTCTGGACTGATCTATTCCATCTGCCACATCATATTGTATTTATACAGCCGCTAGATATGGTTTCCTAGGAAACTGTAGCTTAAGCCCACTTCCACTTGACAGGACTGCACCTCATGCCCACCAACTGCATATATACAACTTTCAGTTGTTTTGTTAAATATAAAATTTAAGAATTAAAGTTAACCTTAGTTGGAGCATTATATTAGTGCATACATGGTTGAAGATTTTTCAGGTCTGCAATATGGTTTATTACTTGTGCAAATATTTTTGGGGGGGCATTGCATTCTATTGTGTGGAAGATATATGGGTGTATATGACGAGTAGAATAGTAAGGCAGGGATTGACTGAAATGGAGATAGTAAAAAATGTTCAAAAGAGCAAAAGTATCTGGTTCTCCTCATCATCCCCCCCCCCCCCTTTTGCAACTGGAAAAACATAATTTGAAAATACTTGTACAACTTAGATTGAAACATTTATTCTACTGTCAGTAAGGTATTATGTAGTGGATAGTCCAATATTCTCTTCATTGCAGTTAAAAATTGGTTATGTAGGGTGTTCCTATACCTAAACATAAGAAATGTTCCAACATTTTTGCTTTGAGAGAAAACTGCGATCTTACACTTGCAGACATTTAGAGAGCATAATCCAACCGCAAGCCTTCAAAATATATACATTTGAAGTGATTACTTTTCTATTTGGACCATAAAAATACTAAAATAAATACCTTATTAAAAATTTATTTATGTATTTGTATTTTGTACAACTCTTGTATAAATCTTCATTAATATTATTGTTAAAATGTCTAATTTTTTTGTTTCCATATTTAATCTCTTAAGTAATTTCCTTAGCTTTCTGATTCACATATTAATAATTGTGGGATTGTAACAGAAAAGGAATGTGGAGGGAAACGAAATGAATCGTGTGAAATAAAAAAGCACAATTGTTAAATAGAATGATTCAAGTAAAAATTAATGTATTTACAAAAAAAATTAGGACTAATTCATATTGATTATGTTTACAAATTATGTGTAAATTTTATACACCTGACCATGAAAGCTGTGTTCTTTTATAACACATGTCAAATGATTTCCTGTCTTGAAGAAGCAACTTGAAAAAACAGATGTTCCCAACCCTTTTTGACCAGAAATGTGCTAAAAGTTGTATCAATTTAACAGAGAGATTTCATCTCGGCTTTCAGGACTACAAAAAAATGCACAATTGACATCACGTTTGTTACAAGAATTTTATTGAGAGCGACTGAACATTTTAACGAAGACATGAGTACTTGAACTTGAATTAATAGATCTTCAAAATGATTTGATTCTAAAATCAATTCCAACAGACCAAATCTGGCCACTCCTACCAATAAAAATATTCAGTGTTACTCTGTGTCACACTGAAAGTGAAAACTTTGCCACCTGTATGAATCTGCTTTTATGAACATGAATTTCTTAACAAATACAGAAGCATAAAGACTAACAATTCGATAATTGCGTCCAAATGGCAGTGACCAACTACTCACCAGACGTAGACAAATTGATTGCATAGAGCTAAGTGATGCTTGTAATTGAAAATTTTTTTTTCTAATTCTGTTGTGATTTAATTTTGAAATTTATATAATTTAAAGTATAAAGTGGGGTGCAAGAGTAGAAAGAAGAAATTTAATTGAAGATGGTTTGTAATGGATATTACAAAATAAAAATTTGTGAATTTTAATATCAACCTTTTTTC
The DNA here is from genome assembly GCA_037074705.1 of Zhengitettix transpicula. Taxonomy (NCBI): domain Eukaryota; kingdom Metazoa; phylum Arthropoda; class Insecta; order Orthoptera; family Tetrigidae; genus Zhengitettix; species Zhengitettix transpicula. The sequence goes on from CM073595.1 coordinate 10,955,427, forward strand.
AACTTGAATCATGAGAAGGGGGCTTTCGGTAGCTCGCGAAGCAATTTCTAAATGCAAAATGTAGCTCTCGGCATTGGTGAACCCTGGTTTAAAAATGTGTGTAGTTGTAGAGGGCACCATTAAATTCTTATGAAAGCTTAGTATTACAGCGGTGTAATCGTGTAAGTTGACCATGAAAATGATACATTTTGGCTAACATAAATCTAAAATGTTCCTTGTGATTTAAACAGTGCTGGAGAATTATTACACCCTTAAATTGGTAATCAATTCAGTAAAATAAATAAAAAGTATCATAATGCAAAATAGGGAAACTTAGCAAAAAAAAATATTTCAGGCCAGATGTCCTTTATTTGTTTAAATGCCTTTTGGTTGAGTACCCAACATAAAAGGCCTTGGCTATACTAAATAACGAGGAAGCGATAGCATTGCAAATATTCAAAAGGTGGTACAAACATTTATAATTTGGAAGTAAGTAATAAATAATAATATTTATTTTTCCATGAATTGTCTTAATACAATATTAGAAATAGTCTCTTAAAAAATATAACATATATATATATATAATAATAGTAAGGATATGACAGTGTCAAAAATAATTGCAATATTGGTATGGAAAGGAAAGAGAGAGAGGTTGTGGCTTACCTGAAAGTGAAGTGTGGTGTTGCCAGAAGGAACTGAAGGTTATTTTTCAAATTTTCGGAGGCTCTCAGCCGCCTCCTTCGGGAAGCAGTGTTACTCCATTCTGTGGACTGAGTCCGCACTTCACTTTTAGGTAAGCCACAACCTATCTCTCTTTCCTTTCCAAATCAATATTGCTATTATATATATATAATTTACATACAATAACACAATTTTTAATTCTATTATAAATCTTTCATACTATACATAACTTTTTCAGATAGATATTGTTTTAGTCTACTTTTAAATTGTTTTATATGATGTGGCAGTCTGTTAAATAATATAATTCCTTCTCCGTTTTCTGTAAATTCACCCAACTCTAAAATAATTATTCCCTGGAGTTTTTCTAAGGTTTATAAAACTTTGATCCGGGAGAGATTTTTTCTTTTTTACCATAGTTGTTATATATATTCTATAGACAGTTAAATAGTTTTCTCTAAAGTTTGTTATGCAAGATTCTCTTCGTTTCGTTCCAAAAATATACGTAATTGCCTTTTTTGTGCAATTAGTAGTCTAGCCATATATATATATAGCTGCAGCACATCCCCATATTTCAATACTGTACCTTATATGTCGATAAATTAACCCATAACCATACCTTAATGAGGTTGTCCGTATTGAATACTTGAGATGGTCTTTTTAAGGCATATAAATTGTTTTTTACTTTATTTTTACTTATTTGCATATATTTCCAATGTGTTCAAGCCCAAGATAATTTAAAGTCAAGTTGAATACCTGGGAATTTTGCTGAATTAAGAAGTTGGACGTGGGAATGATTTATATTTTTTCCCTCCCTGTGAGTGGTTTTAGAATGACTAAATAATATAACATTTGTCTTAAGAGGCATTGACTTTCATTTTGTTCATTGTCAAGTAGTTGGTTATTTGGTCCATATTATTTTGTGTGATCAAGTGTAGTTGATCCTCATTGTGATGCCAGGTAAGGATAGTTGTGGCATCAGAATACGATACAATTTTACTTCCGTAGATAGGCATATCATTTATATACAATAAAAAGAATAGCAAAGGCCCTGCATAACCACATGGACAATTATTCCTTTTTCAGATCTAGTTACTTTCATAATCCCATCTACTTGTGTTTGAATTTCTGTGTGTTGATACCCATTTGAAAAATAGGATTTGAAAATATTTAGGACCCAGCCTCTGATACCATATGCTTCTAGCACTTTCACAATAGGGGCATTTCGCCTTCTGTGTTGGATCATTCGAGTTCTATCCATACAAGTCAGTAAAAGTAGTACATTAAGATGTAAAAAGAGAACTTTAAATAAAGTAAAAAGCATCTTGTTTGTCATTATGGATAGTACACTTTCAAGCAATATATGTGTAAAAAGTAGCATGTTTGTTAAACTTGTGTATGTTGTAAGAATATTTTAATATTGTTTAAGCAAACGCTATTGGTCTTCTTTAGACGGAGAAATCCAGACTGGAGGGAGAATAACCCGGGTCTACTTTCTGAATGAAATATATTTTTGTGTATGTTTTTGAAACAAAATTATAATTTTAAGTTCACGATCTTATTAATTCTCCTAACAAGAAGTAAATGAGCCTATATTTTTTCGATATATATTTGTTTTGTTACAACGGTAAAAAGATGATACAACAATTTGATTGCAAAATCATTCCAATATTTTACCCTGCATTACAGCGAAATGCTTTTGCCTTATTTGGCAGAATATATTTATTCTGGACTTCAGTCATCAGATACAAGAATTGACTCCAGTCTGTGGCTCCGATGCATGAGAAAAGTAGTAGGACGAAAAAATGGCCCAATTAAATATTTTTAGCTCTACACAATATCCCCACCTAGCATAAAACAAGAAAGTTACTCTGGCTGGGATTCGATCCATGGTACATCTGGTAGGAATAATTGTCAAGGAGTTTACTTTCATGTTACAAGTTGCCTCAAAGACATATACATTATATATATATATATATATATTTTAGTTGCCTACAATGGTTGTTTGAAAATAAATTTTATGTTTCTCTACCTCAATTGATATTGATAATATTGACGTCTAATTTAAGTTGAATTTGATGTGCGGCTACAAAACAACCCTTTTGTTAATTTAAGATATTCTACGTAAAGCTCATATACGTGTTGGCATATCTTGATGTTTTAAAGATAGTTCACATAATTGAATTAATATATGGTATCATTTTCAAAAAGATTATTAATAAAACAGCATGTGACTGTAGTAGGTTTTTTTTACCCTACTTACCCAACTCATTTTGGGTGTAGCAGCGCTTTGTATGCGTCGAGAAATTTATCTCACAGCACAGGTCAGTTTGTATACAATACTTCTGCATCAATATCTGACATTGTTTAAATAATTTATTATTTAAAAATTATAAATAATTTAATAGATGAAACTTATCCTAACAGCGAGGCGCGAGGGTAGCTGATCGTGCAGTTAGTACCCTATCCCACTGAGGCATCGTAGGTCGCAGTGGCAGCAACGACACCTACAATGCTCCTATATATCATAATGTGAAAGGGGCCATGAACTTCCTCACTCCACGAAAAAGAATGTCGCCATTCAATTTTTTGTAGTGAAAAGCGAAAGAAATGAATGTCCGCCAATTTTCTGAATATGGCGGTTCTACATTGCTAGAAACCTTCTTGCGCTTTTATACAACAACAATATAAAGTTTTATCAAAATCGCTCCAATCGTTTGACTGTGAAAAACGAACTAAATCAAGATTTTGGATCGTCCGCCGTTTTATCTCCAGATAATTTTCGATTGCTTTATCTTGTTTTAACAACAATTTGTACAAAACTGGGTTTATAGACGACTATGCCAAATATCGTCATAATATTTTAAATATTTGCAGAGTTTCGCAATACGTGATTGCTCATTCTTTATTCCACCTGCTTTGAGAAACTTGGCTGTCGTAGCCAATTTCTGGAAATTGAGATATATAAGCACAACTTTCTACGTGATTTTTTTCATGTGTTGTAGTAAATCTCGAACCCACAAACCCCTGAGGATATAATTCCTTATATTATATATAAATATTGCAGTATTGAATAAATTGTAAAACTTTAATTTGTTCTTGTCACGAAACAAATATCATATTAAATTTTTGAAAATAAATTCAAGGCTCTTAAAAATCGTCACAACTATAAAAATTCCTCAAATACACGTCTACTTAACCTGCCTCATCTGTTCACATTGATTGTTTTAGGCGATATCAGACAAGTCATCTGTATTGAAAGGAACTGCTTAAATGAAGTTAGTCAAGCCTATTTCCATTCCAAAATAAAATATATTATTTAATAATATAGTTTTTTAAAAACTCCAAACAGGCGTTGCTTGTTCCATATAGAATCCTTGAACCTGGTCAAGAAGAATTGCGAGAGCTTCATCCGTGGTACTATAGCGTTAAAAATATTTTTCGCGCATGCAAAAAAATATTTTCTGCATTTGCGTAAGGCTTAAAGAATTACTAATCGTGTCAACATACGTTTTCAAAAACATTAATGTTCAATCTAGCTTTGACCGACTTATTTTCAAAGTTATACGTATGAAAAATTTGTACAGTTAGAATGTAATAAGGAAATATAATTATTTTTTAGGTGCAACATTAAAGCCAGATTATTTTAATGTAGTTTGCATTCTACATATTTAATAAATTAAATGACTACCCAAAGTTTTCTGGCGCCTTGTCAGGCACGGGGTTGTCATGGTTACCGCTGTAAATATATTGTACCTTGTGGGATGAGCTCGTCACTTAAAATAAAGCCTTCCGCAAAAGGATAGTTTACACTCAGGTGCTACTCGCCGATTTCAAATATCAGTATCGTATGTTATGGATGCTTGCTTTTCGGCATTCGATAAAAATAGGTACGCACATACTTACTGCACAATACAAGACATGTTGTTGTGTTCATTAATACTCTCCTTTCACGCTTATTATTCCTTTTCATACGTGAAATTCCCTTAGAATTCCCTACAGTAATGTAGTTTGAATTAACCACAGGATATGTGCAAGTAGGAATTGCGAAGCTACCCTCAGGTTGATTGCTTGATTAAAACACTAATTTCACGTGCACAAATAATTATATTATTAATCATTTATGATTTTATATATATATAATTGTCAGGTGTTCCACTGTCTGATTTAGAGAACAAGTAGACCTATGTATAGTTGAGAGGAGTAGGAATAGTTATGTAGGTGACATGTACGAATTATGACAATTCAGTAAAAAAAAAATATTTTGATCGTCTTGAGCTAGGGCGAGTATCAAATTTAGAACCGTTTATACTCAAAATCCCAGGAAGAATGCTTGATTCATTAACTTCTTCTCTAAACGGTAAAGTGGAACATCAGAGTGATGCTATCGCTGAATTATATCCATCATTCCAAACAAATTGCAAATCCAAACGACTTTCGAATCGGTAGAAAAGCTTATCTTCCAACAATAGTTTTGCCGTTTTGTAAATGCAAAAATTTAGCTTTTATTTGTTACTCGTACGACTTTTTGTGCTTATATTCAGACACATAAATTTAGTGTACTATGTAACACAATGAACACTGGTCAACGAATCATAGAAATCTCCATACGGAAATAGGAAAAATATTAGATGTCTTCCTCAGGCACCAAATATAAACCGAAGAGAAGACTAACAATATATTTTACATTCTACAAATCAAAAGGCTGAATCCTTACCACGGTGCAACTTCTGGTACACAATGAAACTAAACAAATTGCAGACAGTTACACACACGCGCATAGTTTCATTATTGTCCCAGTCTACAGGAAAATGGAGCAAACCTACTACGTACGCGGAGAAGTGGAATTACATCCACAAATAAATTATATTAAGAAATATTTAACGACCAATGTACAGACATTTTATTATTAAAATATAATAATAATGAATAATTTTCGCTTTATATATTATTTATAATTAAAATGATTTGTTACATACCAGTTTAATATAAAAGAATTATACACTTATTTAAACCCATGCAATAAAAGTTTGTTAGTTAGTCGTTAAATATGTTTTATAATTAAAAACAGACATATATATAATATTAGTAAGGATATGACATTGTCAAAAATAATTGCGTTATTGGAATGGAAAGGAAAGAGAAGTAGCTTGTGGCTTACCTGAAAATGAAGTGCGGTGTAGCCATAGGGAACCGAAGGTACTTCTTCAAATTTTCAGCCTCCTTCTTCCGCAGCCGGCCGGTGCACGGAATGGTGTAACTCACCTTCCTGCAGAAGGAGGTTGAAAGCCTCCGAAAATTTGAAGAACTACCTACGGTTCCCTATGGCTACATCGTATTTCATTTTCAGGTAAGCCACAAGCTCTCTCTCTTTCCTTTCCATACCAATATCGCAATTATATATATATATATATATATATATATATATATATATATATATATATATATATATGCAAATAATTGAAATTTTCTGAGGTGTTATTCTTCCCCAAGGGGACACAATAGTATGGTCTATCTATGTATCTATCTATCTATCTATCTATCTATCTATCTATCTATCTATCTATATATATATATATATATATATATATATGTGTGTGTGTGTGTGTGTGTGTGTGTGTGTGTGTGTGTATGCCAATAAAATTATTAAATTTTGTAATTAGTTATTCTATATTTACATATTTTTATATGAAAATTATCACTATAATGTATTAATATATTTATAATGAAGTCTTTTTTTTAAAAAAAAATTGTTTTCATATTAATTATCTTTCTTAAAAATTTCTATGCTTAATATATTAATAATCAGTGTGTGCGTGTTTGTGTTGATAGCATTAAGTAACTGGTTTATTTAAACTAAGAGTTTTACTAATAACTTATACATGACATTTATTGTATGTTCTCTTATAATGAAATATATTATCTTATTTATTGTGCTCTGAATAAAAATTTAATTACAAATTAATGTATGTTCAAATCTTCAACAAATTTGTAGCATTTTATAATTTTTTTTATTATTTAGTGATGGGATTCTAGATAAGACTGAATTCACAAGTATTTGTCGAGCACTGTTCCGGAATGATCGAGGTCATATTTATAATATTGAAGAAAAACAAATTGATGAAATATTTACAATTTTTGATTTGAACAAGGTTTGTTGTTCTTGAACATTGTTAAATTCATTAGTTCATTAAAATATAAGAAGTAGTTTATTTGTCAAGTGATAAAAATAATATCATTTTTTTTAGGATGGAAGAATTGATAAAAAGGAATTTGTGTTCTGTTGGGATAACTGGATTAAAAAGGTAAAAGGCAACTATCATAAGTTAATTTTGTCAGTTCCTGTTTACAACACTAAATACTAGTATGATAAAAAGTGTTATATAATTATTGTTATAATCTTGATAGGTCAATGAAATTGACATTATTTATGTTAGTGAAGAACTTTAAAATATCACTTTTTCAAATGTTTCATAGTGAAGTATCATGTTGCTTTTTACTAAACATTTTTATACTTCTGTCCTATATAAATTGATTTGTTACAGATTGTTCGACCTGTTAGTGTGTTTCTGATTGTGGATGTTCAAAATGACTTTATTTCTGGATCACTGAATATAAGTCACTGCTCAGCTAAACAAGATGGAGCAGAGGTAATATTATTACTTCTTTCGTCAAGTAAGAAATGATTTAATAGTTTTTTGTGGAAAACTTTTTCATAAAATAGTAAATATGCAGTAATTATTTGCAACAGGTGGAAACAGAGCATATTCTAGAAATGAGTCTCTTAAATCCAAACATTTCTTTTCCTTACATAAATGTCATTTGAGTCTTTCTTTGCAGGTTATTGATCCTATTAACAAGTTATTAACAACAGTGAAATTTGATGCTGTGTTTTACTCCCTTGATTGGCATCCAAGTGATCATGTTTCTTTTATTGACAACTTACCTAAAAGAAAATTACATGAATCAAGTCCAGTAAGTTTTAATGCAGTTATACTACAATTCTCATATTGAATATATTCCAATCTATTATAATTGGATCACTTTTTGGAATGAATCACATTTGGAGTAACTTAATTATATCTTCAAAATTTCTCTTGGCTTACATTGTAAAAGTATTCAAGAAAAGAAGTTTTAATGTCAATTATTTTATCAAACTGAGTTTAAAGACCTTATTCATCTTTTAATTTGTTTTTAATAAATTTTACAAGTAAATATTTGTGTATATTTAGTTTGAAAAATAAAAAATACAACTGCTATACTTTTACTATTTTTACCGATATGCTCTCACAGCCTTGTTTCAAGAACATTTCTAACCATTTAGCAGTTTCTAAAACTGAACAATTTCATTATTTTTTTTCAATTTTAATATATAAATACACACAAAAATTTCATCACTGTACTATACATTTTATTTTTCTATCCAAATGAAACACAAATGGGACAACTTAAATAAAAGCAATCATGCAAAACAATTGAATAATAATTCATGTGTGCATATTAATTACAAATCTTATACCATATTTGTATATGCTTAAATATATTTTCTGTACTTTAGATCCAATTCAGACAGTGATTTTGTTTTTGCAGGACAGTAATTTAAGGTAAGTATGTTTACAGTGCCAATTTCAGATACCATGTCTTTTAAAGGTTTCAGCTGAAGATGCTCAGACATATGATACCGTAATTTTTGAAGGGCCACCCTTGATGAAGCAGAGGTTATGGCCTCGGCATTGTGTACAAGACTCTTGGGGTGCAGAGCTACATAAGGAGTTGAAGGTAAATGTGTTAAGAGTGAAATATAGAATTTTTTATTGATTAATTTATATTAAACATATATGGTTAAATCAAGACATTTCTACCAATCTCTGATTATGCTTCATATCATACTGTCATATTTATATGAGTGTTATGATATTCAGAGTGAAGACAATTTTAATTACACTTTGTTCTTCAATATATCTATCTTAAATTACATTAAAAAGACTCGTCATATGTTAAATGTTTGGTAAATCAGAGAAACCCACCATTATGATGACACCTCATTAGTTCTTGGTTAATGGAGAGAGCTATTACTGTACTCTCTGTGAAAGTTATTTAACTATTTCTTTCAAATAAAGTTTAATCATTTATAGATTCTCATATCATATTTCTTTTATAATAGATTATGGATAATTCAATTAAGATCTATAAAGGAACAAATCCAGAAGTTGATTCATATTCAGTGTTCTGGGACAATAAAAAATTAGCTGATACTACTCTTGTATCTGAGTTGAAACAAAGAAATGCAACTGATATCTATATTTGTGGACTGGCATATGATGTGTGTGTAGGTAAGGCAAAATTTAGCAATATTTTCTACCCTTGTTTAAATTATTCATGCTTTTCTTCTGACGTTATGGATACTCAGAGCTGATACTTAAAAGTTCATAAAATGTAAATCTATGGTTGTTGTCCCACAATTGTTCAGCAAGTTTATACCTTGTACATTTTTCTTGTGATTATTTATTCTAGTGGAGACAGCCTTCTTTGTTTTACCTATGTAAGGATGTGCACACTCTCATGTGATTGAATGAACTACTTGGTGTTATGTATTGCCTTTTTTCTGATCATTTTAAAAGGTGTTTTGAGTAGTCGTTTAAATTTAGATCTGCTTGTTATATCTTGTTTTAATAAGTGTCCTTCAGAGCAATTATTGGAGGCTCTAATAAAAATGCTGGTGGCAATCCCAAGTTTGGTGCTATAAGAATGGTTAGATATGAAATGGAAGTATCTACCTGAATGTGTTGGTTTTATGTACATGAATGCTGTTTTTTCACATGTTCTTCAAGCAAGCTGATTCTGTTATTGTCAATTAATTCTGATGTAAATTTGAGTTTGACATGAAAGTAACTTAAGATGTTCAAATAATTTTGGAGCTCATTCTTTTCAAACTGTCAGGGACAAAAGAACTGTTGAGATAATTCTCCACTATAGCTGATTTGATTTGTTGTTTTAAGCAAATGCTCCTCTTTTGTTTGGAAATCTCTTTTTAATGGGACATATACCTTGCTAGACCATGAATAAACATATCCTGTCATTTGATTTATCTTAATCATAATCTATTTCTGGTTACAAAAATACTTAATGGACTAATGAAGTATTCATACTACTGTATTTAGAAACATAGTATATTGAATCTGTAACGTCTTAAGGTGCAACGGCTGCAGATTCCCTCGCTATTGGGTATCGGACAATACTAATAGACGATTGCTGTCGTGGTGTTGATCTGGTGGACATTGAGAAAACAAAAAATACTGTCACGTCTAATAATGGAGTTATAGTGGATTCTTCTCAGGTACACTTTGTACTATAAATCTGTTCAGAATAATATAATTTGTAAGCATGTTTTATTGTAAGTTGATCAACCTGATTTAACCTGACTTTCATTTCCTGATTCTTGGCAGGAATCATTAATACACTATATATGTGCTACAGTAAAGGTCAAACTATATGTGCATAAAAAATGTTAATTAACTCTTCTTTTCAATTATTGGGAAGAAGTAAATTATTTAATGTGGTTTCATTTATTGTAGACATGAAAACAATTATTTTATAATTATTCAAATATTACCAAAAGAAAAAAAATGAAATACATTTTTAAAATTTTAAACTACATGTTATATCTAGTTTTTTAAACATTTTATTCTCTAATTGGCTCTGATATTTATTTACACCTAATTGATACTTCTTTTCAATCTTACATACTAGGCTTACTTTACGTTCATGGTTTACAAGAAATGTACCCACTTAAATGTGTGTTCCAAATGCCCTGGCTAGTTTCCCATATTGCCAGGTTATTTAGTAATAATTAAGTGCTATGTTAAATGTGTTCTCAAAATTAAAAAATAAATAAATGATATGAGTTGAAGAATGGCTGAATCTATAGTACACAATTTAACACACTGCAATCATAATACAGATCTATCTGAAATTAATTTATTTGACTTAGTTACGAATAATTTTTTTATATAACAAAGTTCACACTTGTGATAAATATCAGTTAAATTTAAATAATAACTTGTGTTTAGATAAGGGAAATTAAAAATTAATACTACATGCTTGTACTTTTGTCAACCTCTATGATGTTCAGCATTTAAAATTTTAACATAAAACATATGTTGTTTTTGCAACCAATACACATCTGATGGGTTCCTGAAAACCCTTTCTATCACTCACACCTTATGGCTCCTAATTACGGGTAATACATATAGGTAATACTTATAGGAAACTTTTGCCCCTACACATTAAACTGTTGTCTGTACAAGTTTAATGATTTAATCTCATACATACAAATTTGAATATTTTGAGCATTTGTTATGGTGCACTACAATACATTAATAATCTATTTATTAATAATTGTAAAATATCTGTCTTTAAAAATGAGATTATTAGCATTTCCTTAACAAAAATTTAAAACTTTTTGCCATTTAAACCTTTATTACCATTTGGTAACTTGTTATACCAGCTTGCGCCACTGATATGTGTAGTTTCATTAGTATAACTACAGTTCACCCTTATTTGAAGAATGTCGCTTCTCCTACTAGTGTTGCTTGTTTTAGGACCAAAAAATTCCAGTGTCAAAAGCAGGTTCCTTTGTTGTATTATAATCTAATTTCCTTTCCAATGTTTGCTTATTAGGTGAAGGGAATGGTTGAAGGAAGAGACCGAAGGCCTGAGCTTGGTTACAAATTGGCTCTAGAGCTGAAGAATACACTCCAAAGTAAAGAGAACCATTGATTATTTTTTATTGATCTAGAGAAAATTGTTCAAATGATGCTTGTTAAATTATATATAAGGCTTATATTTATGATAACTATTGAAAATAGTGTTTTATTTAGTCATGTGACCTGTTCTATATATCTTTCTATGTAAAAACTTTAGATGTTCATTGTATGTTGTAAGAGTTATTTTGGGAATTTCCTTGAGATGTCTGCCTTAGCAACCATAAGTGACTAAATAATTGATTGAATTATCTTCTACATAATTAAGACATCTTTCAATCATAAAATTGTACAAGTTTGAACTCTTTTACAAAGTGCTATATTTGATTTGAGTTTATATTTTTTATATTTATATTTGATCTGTGCATAAGAGTTGTAATCCATTAAGCTGGTTAATTATGCTTCTAATTTGCATGTCCCGATTATTATATAAGCCACAAAACTTCTTCCTGAAAATTTTTTTCCATCACTGCAATATGTTCACCCCCATCCCAATTCAGTTATTCATTTAACAGTTTTATTTACTTTTCCAAAAATGTAATATAAACTGAAATTTTCATGGACATAAGAGCCATTACTTGTGGTTTCTACTAATTACTGTGCATTGTATGTGTCACTTCATCAATCTGCATAGTGTGGTGTCTACTTTAGGATTTAATCTTAAGGGCCCATACACTGCACTCCAATGCATTTGGTGGAAAACTAGATTCAATCTCATAGCATCACACATAATAATAATATATGATAGCAACAAAGTTCTTTACAAGTCATGGACAGCCAACACACAGTCTTGTGGTTAGGAGTTTTAAAATTTATTCCATGGACTTCAATTAATTAGGTGATCTAGTTGCTGATTGATGTCTGGTATAAATTATCTATTTTCTTCTGCAGGCATGGATCTTAAAATTTTTATTCAATAACTGATTATATTATTATTATTTTACCATCTACTTGTCTGGCAGTCATTACATTAGTCTATTGCCTTAAGATGCTGGGCTGTGTGGTAGATTTTCTCAGTTTGATGAAAGTCTTTGAAATGCCCCCCTTAATTTTTTTTTTCATTTCACTAATCTTTGATTGTGATTTTTTTTTAATCTGCATAATGTGTGAATACATTCATTTTACTTTTAATTTTGAAAACATAAATTATTGCAAAAGAAGAATTTTAATTTTTGAATGGTTAAAATTGTAGTTCTATTTCACTGTTTATCTTATGGTGTCATCTGATACAGCCATTTTTAATATTACTGCTAGTTTTTGTTAGAATTACAGTAAAGAAGAATCTAAACTTCATAATATTAAATTACATAACAATTGATTCATTGACATTTTGATGACTGCTCTGTCACCTTTGTTGATGATGTAGTAAGTCACTGAAACATTTCGCTCGGAAACCAGTATTTCACTCAAATATCTAACAATGGTGTATGTAGTTTTAAGATTCATTTGATTCCAATTTGTGAGTTGAGAAAATTGAAGATTTTTACTAAGATCCTTGTAACAATGCACATTTTTATTCTGCATGAACAAAAATTTTAAAAATATTTTGTTAGCTGTAGTATAAGTTTGAGCAATCGATCAGTGAAATAGTTGGCAGAACTAGTTGTCATTGTCAGAAATTTCCTAGTTTCAATTAAAAAGTGTACTTCATAATAATAAATTATGTATTTAATTGGAAATGCACGTTTAAGAGCTTTATATATCATTGAAGTCACTGTTACATGAATGAATGTTAACTGTCAAAAACAGTAAAACTCAGTTGCGGCTCACAAAAATCACTATTTATAATGAATGCAATCAATGAAAGTGTTTTGTATTGACTAATCTCAATCCTTTTTTTCATCAGATGCAATCTTGGAGCGTGAATGAGTAGCTTGTGTCACAAAAATAGTAGTTCCTTTCTAAAAGAAGCAAAATAATAATGCCTATACACATGTCAATAACAATGATATCTATGTTGTTTGAATATCATGGGAGCTTCAGAATTAGACATGCAAATCTGTTTCACTTTAGAATTTACCCAGCTCTTTGGAAGTGAATTGTACATAAATGTTCATTGCCTATATCAAAAATTTTATTTACATTATATAAAATTTATCAAATTATGTGCAAATAATAAAAGTATTTTTAATACAACATTTTCAAAGATATAGTCAGAATACCTAAATTTATATTATTTCATAATTCAGGAAGTATATTTTTTATTGTATAATTTAACAATTTATGTTTAAAAAGTATTTCATATATGTATAAAATCTCTTCAAGCACTATAAAAGTTGATTATTTTTAACATATGTAAAGATTAAATTCTTGTTATTGGGCAGCTCATACAAATATTTTTCACATGAAATATTTAATTTATTTTTTTAGAGTTTAATGCAAATTACTCAAATTAAGTCTTCCTTTCATTTTTTTTCATTAAAAGAATGAATAAAACTTCTTCCACTAAACTTTATACTCATAAAATGATCAGTAATCACATAGAAACTTTGAAAAACAAGTTTAATTACTAATTTGTTTTTCATTTTTATGTCTTTAAAATGTTTGTTATCTTTTTCCTTTATTCAGTAAAATATTTGGGGTGGACTATATGACAATAATTTGTTTACGAAGTGATTATACCTAATATGAAACAAATTTCTGTGTTCTCGGTACAAAGATAACTCTTCATTTATTTAAAACAAGTAAATCGAATATTATGAATAATCGCGCATCAATACAAGATATCTATTTGCCTACAAAAATTTAAGTATGCTTCTCAGTAAATGCCATTGTCCACAAATAAAAAGTTTTCAATTCTTTAAAAAAGCTTAAAACTATAGGTAGTTAGTAAACGCTTGACTAGCTTATTACTAAGAGACTGAATTATACTGTGAATGAAGAACAAGTTTATGATTTATCCTTTAAGTGTGTATATTAAAATGGAATTACTTTAACAATCAGTAGTGCTTGACATGTGAATTTAATAGCTCTTCCTAATCTTTACATTACACTAAATGCGCCGATAGAAAGTGCCTAAACTTTTTTAAACAAACAAGTTGTTATTGTTAACCAAAGTCTATATATGTATACGTTCACTCTGTATACTATTGTACAAATATTTTACCTTCTAAATAGGAAACTGTGAAGGACTGATTACGTTTCCCATTGGAAATGTTCTCAAGTATTCATATGAAATGTTCTCGAGTATTTATATGAAATTGCCCATATTAGGTACGTGTGTTTATTATTACTTTATAAAATTAACTGACAATTCATTATAAAAAAAATTTAAATGAAGATTAAATCTTAACTTGCTTTTCCATAGTAATACTGTATCTATTTCATTTATCCTATTGTTAAATTAAAGGACAAAATTGCTTACCTTGCTTTTAAAGAAATGCTTAATAATGATTTGAACAAATCCTATGTTTGGTTTACTTTCAAAGTTTTCATTGTAGTATGTTCATTTACAAGAATGTCAGATTTTCTTCATATGTATGACACAATATATAATTAAAACAAGTGATATGGAAAGAAAAGAGAAATGTGGTTGGTGGCTTCAGAGTCAATTTCTGATAAGCCACAACCTTTCTCTCTTCCCTATTCATATGAATTGTTTTAATTATTCAGACAATGTATATATGTGCATACTACACTTAAGGAAAATGTGACAAGGTCAAATTAAATAACACATTTGGATAGGAAAGAGAAATAGTGAAGTTGACTTACCCCTGAAATATATAATGTATGTATATTACTCTCACACACACACATATTTCATGTAAGACTTTCCTATCCAAATGTGTTATATATATATATATATATACATACATTTTCTTCTTTCAAAAATAATTTCAAGAGTCATGGTTGCCACAATTAGTGTTGACATTATTACTAATGAATACAACTTCGGATTTATAAATAAAAATTTTAGGTTCTTCAAATGAGTAGATGGTTAGAATTTTACATTTTCCAAAAAACTTCAAAATGTCTCACTGTAAAATTATAACAGTCAGTTGCCAATTTTTAATGTTAAAAATAAATAATTGATGAAAAATCATGTGTTATGATTATATTTATAAATTTCTTAAGCATTTAATATTTTGGCAAAATGACTCGAGGAAATATTATTCCATAGAACATTATAGGGTTGCATTAATTTACTTTGTTACATTGTGTTCTATTTATGATAAACAGTATATCTATAGCCTTATAGCTTAATACACAGCTGTATGTAAAAATGTAGTTACAACAACAATAAAAATAATCTCGTATTAAAAAGCTTCTCTTATTTTCCCTTTTATACATAGTTCAAAGCCGAAGAAAAATGGAAATGATCATCCAGAATGCCTTTAAAGCTTTAAAGTTAATAATCTGAAATAAATTCTGGTATGAATATATTTCATTGCTTTCTTCAAACAAAATGAGAAATATTGAAAGAAGTTATGTACACCAAATCTGGAACTTATGTTTTAGTAAAATAATGAAAAAATTTTCATTTACCATATTAACTGTTGAAGAAATGAGGAAACCTCCAAAAAAAAAATATTTTTTTATTTACCTCATAGAGTCTACCTTTTGAATTCTGAGCCTTTTATGCTTCCCCAACTCCATAAAAATCAATTGTAAGTAAATTTTACAGATAAAAGATTTGCCCATTAACAGAAATTTAGCAATTCTTTAAAAGAGTCGTGTCCTCAATAGTGGACAATTCAATTTCTCCAATTTCCCTATTACAACAGGTCTTAAAATCTTTATTAATTTACCACTCAGCAATATACAGATTTTGTAAAACATGTGAAACAAGTATTATTTGGCAGGAGTTGAATAAATGAAGTAAATGTTTATTGCAAAATTTTATTCAATAAAATATAAACTATAAAATTTGTACCAGAAATATATTATTTGTATGTAAAAAAATTAAGTCCACAACCAAAAAATATCAATTGTATGATGAAGAAAAATTAAGTACAAAGCAAGAATGTATAAAAGAAAAAATTAAGTACAAAGCAAGAATGTATGTAAGAAAAAATTAAGTACAAAGCATGAATGTATCAATTGTATGAAAGAAAAAATTAAGTACAAAGCATGAATGTATCAATTGTATGAAAGAAAAAATTAAGTACAAAGCAAGAATGTATCAATTGTATGAAAGAAAAAATTAAGTACATCGTTCATCAAAACCTAAAATGTACATAGAATGAATTAAAAGAAAATTGTTACTTCAATATACATTTAAAAAAACTGATAATAAAATGAATGGAAATAGTATTGAATGATATTTAAAATTGCAAGATTTTCTGGTTCATGAATCAGACTTGAGAGAAATGTTGAACAAATTAATTCAGTCATTTAGTTAAGAGCTAGTTATTAGCAAAGAATAAACACAAATATGCTACAAATGGTGATACATTAAATGTAGTTGCAATAGGTATATACTGTATGTGAATATGTTAAATTAACTATAGCAAACCAAAATGAAAATTAACAAATATATAATGAATTAGCCAACCAACAGAAAAAAATTAAGTCATAAAATAAATACCACACAACATTTCTGCAAACCTTGTTGGCTTTTGGCATGTGAAAAAAAAATCATTACAGCTTTAACAGCAACGTGTAACACAAACCAGGCAAACTCAAAAGCTTTTAAGCTGGTTTGTGATGTGCATCATTCTAAAAGCAGCAAAGTTTGCAGAAATGTTGTGTGATATTTTATTCATTAATTTTGTCTGTTTATAAGCCACTTCATTATATATTTTTTATCTAATACAGACATTTATATATTACTGCATCTGTGCATCATTTATAGTGTTTTCTGACCATAAAACAACTTCTCATATGAGGTGTACAATAAAACAGTTATCTGAATAAGCTCTCTTCCTTATTTGAAATTTAAAAACCAGGTTTTAAGTACATAACTTGTAAAAAGCTGTTAACATTGTTTAAATCTATTGCACAAATTTCAACATTTTTAATGAACCTATGTAAATAAGACATATATGTTCCTTATTAAGACATGTATGAACAAATTCACACAGATTCAAATACAACTCATATTTGTAAAAATAATTCCAGTTTCTAACAAAGTGGTGTAGATTAAGCATGACTTTTCGTCAACATGCATTACCATTTTCCGGTAACGTGATCAGTGGAGGAGATGTAGCAGTCTAACATTTTTTTGTTCTGACTGAAGGGTTCCAATACCAGCTTGAATGAATTGTGGCAAGGACACTCACATCTTGGTCTAATATACAGATGTTTTACATTACTCAGTACCGACTGACTACATCTCCTGAACTAATAATGTCACTGGAAGATGTTAACAGTGCATGATCCTGATGGAAATTTAACAGTTCTTCTTACAGTCATATACTGTGAAACCCTTCAGAAATTAACTAACTCAAATTTCTTTCAACTTTAATTCTCACAGGATGATTTTAGATAAGAAGCAAGCTTACAGCCCAACTCCACTTTTGTGTCTCGTCCATCAACCATCGCTTTGACCTGAAAACGTACTTATTGTAAGTTACTTCAGGTATCAAAACTAAAATACTCATGATAATAAGAAAGATAGCTAAAAACAGACAAAAGAAGTGATTATATAAATACTACACAATGTTTCTGGAAGCCTTGTTCCTTTCTTCAGGTGCAAAGAAAAAACACAAGAGCCTAGAGCAGCACAACTGCACAAGTCAGTTGACAAAACTCTTGTCTGTATTTGGCTATCTTTCTTATTATTAATTTTTAAAACACGTAAATTTTTCATTTTTAAAATACCCATGAGACCACACAACTGAGGTTTCTAATTAATTGAAAAATAATGTGGCCATGAAATTTAAGTACTTTATAATATTTAACGTTTTATTTCTAATTTTAAAAAAAAAATTGTTAATTATTGCAATTACATATTTTAATGTGTACAAAATTCAAGACCATTTTATTATTTAATTAATTTAATACTAGAGACAATAATATTCTCAAGGTTTTAAATCTCTGTTTTTGAAAAGAATTAATCAAATTTGAGTTACTTTAAGTATGTAAGTAATGCAGAAAGATTAAAAAAAATAACCAAATTTTTATATTGAGTAAGATTAGAAAATAAAATATAATATGCACATAATGTATAGTTGAATAAGATTCATTTCAGAATTGAGAAATAAACTTGATAGTATCAGGGATACATTAAGAGTGTCACGGGCACCTTGACTGTCAATTCAGTTTAAATCATTTACTACGAGGAGTAATGATTCTATTACAGTCTAACATAATTGCATATTAATAATAAATACAGTATATCTTATAGTTTGGAGGAGAGTACATTATTAAACATAGGACATAATTAAATCAGATATAGAAAAGAAAAGGAATGTTTTATGCGATTCCTTATCATTTTATTGGCTACTGTTTTATTTTAGGAGCCACTTCTGTGTAACATTTCTTATATGTATGTTAAATGTTATTAATTGTTTACTAGCAGCTTTGTTTGCTTCAAATTTACTAAAAAACATAATGCTAATTCTTCAATATCAATAATAAACTGTGCTCATTTAAAATATTACCTGTGATGAATTGATGACTACAGCACCATTTGATGAAAGATTTTGTTTCATCTGCTTTTTTTTCAATAAATCTATACTTCTGCAGCAGTCTTCTATGAGAATGGTACGATAGCCATACTCAATAGCATCAATGGCAGTTGAACCTGACAAGAGTAATGAAATATTATCACTATGCTGGAACTGTTAAATGTATTAATTTGAGATATCTTTCTGAAAAATATGAAACAATTATTTTCATTATTATTGAAAGTTATTTTAGAACTTATTCAAAATTCCATGTAACTAATTATTAGTTCATAACTCCTTAAATCAGTTCCGAGATTTCTTTAATTTTGCAATCATTTCCATTTCTTCCATACTTGTTTTTAATATATTAGTTTAAATTGCAAGTGTACCGAGTTATCCTTAAATGAAAATTGACATGACAAGATGTTAACACTGACATTTGAACTGAGGCTATAATTCTTTAGTTTAAATGTTAATAAATTGTGATTGAATAAAATATAAGTATATGTTGAAAGACTTTTGGAATTAGTTATTCAAGTATTGTCATCTCTATAATCCCATTGCCGACTATATTTATGCAACACTAAACATTCACAACATTGTGTCATAAATTTTGTTTTATTAGAAATTATGAACTTAGTCTTTAGTCCTAAAATTCAAAGATTGGTAAGACATCATAAGACAACAGAAAAATAGTTCAATAATATTTTTCAGACTGATTTTATTGGTTTTTCCTCCAGTTTCTAGATAAGAGATCAGATTTTATCTAACAAAATCAATTATTTTTTAGTACAATGTGCCTATTCTTTATAACCAATATATATATATGAATATTCATAAGATTACAATGTACATTGTTAAATACCCCAATATTACTTTAGCATGATTTTGGTTTCCAAACTTGAGCAAAAATAAAATAAAGTGAATTATGAGAATAAATTCCTAGGAAAGTATCTGCCTTTTATTCATATACTCACATGTAGGATTAACCCGTAATTCAAGAAAATGATCAAGGAGGAAAACTCATGAATGACAATTGCAGATTAATTTAACTTTATTGCAGATTTTATTTCCATTATTTCATACCAGATTAGCCATGAAGACTAATATTTTTGAAGTTGTATACTCAGAAGAAAGGATTTCCAATAATTTCTGAAAGACTTATAAAATGAAAAATGAGACGTGGAAATTAATTATTCTGCTGATGACAGACATAGTTAATGTTTTTGCATTTGCAAACAATCAGAATGAAGCTGAATATCTGCATTGAGATAATTTATAAAGGCAATAAAAAAAATCATAAAGCTCGAAGAAACAAGTTTCAGTCAACTCCTTCTAAACCAGAAGAAACAGATGTAATATGGTTTTATAAATTCATTTCTAAGATACACATTCAATTTATTAATAACAGAAAAATTAATCAAATATGACTGAGAAGTAGCTAACAACAAAATTCCTTTATTTAAAAATACATCCAGTAACCTGAATTGATCTGTACTTTAATACTTACCAAGAAATTAGTTTAAATTGTAGACTAAACAGTGGGACAAACTAAGAAAAAATATATGGTAACAGTCATAAATGATATTTACAATCTATATTATTTGCACTCATGATTAAAAGAATTTTCATACCTGTAGTTAATGGTACTCTGCATAGCCACACTACACACAGCTGGTTTTAGAATGAACTATTTTTGTATTTCTATTAAGTTTAGCTATATCAGTGGAATTGAAACATGTGATTAAACAAACACAGTGCAGTAATTTATTTACAAGCTTTACAATAGAATAACATGGAGAGTAGGAAAACGACTGACTGACTAAGCATTATGAAAAAATTCTTTAGGTATCTCTGCTGTTGCACTGCCAACTGTTAAGAAACAAATGTTCAACTGTCCCTTTTTAATACTTCCTCCACATTTCAACACATGAACTCCAATTCTCGTTCGTAGCTCCTCGAACTGTTCACGGTTCAATGGTTTGGTGAAGATATTAGCGAATTGATGATTTGTATCAACATATTTGATACTCATGGCACCTTCTTCAAATCTTTCTCTTACAAAGAAATAGCGTACATCTATGTGTTTCGTTCTCTTGTGAAACTCAGGATTCTCGATCAGCTTTATTGCACTTTGGTTATCCATACAAAGTATTGGATTTTCTTTCCAGCTTGATATTTCTTGTATAAGGTGTTTTAACCACACCAGCTCCTTTGTGGCCTCACCTGCTGCTACAAACTCAGCCTCAGTGGTGGACAAGGACACAGATCTTTGGCGTTGACTGGTTCAGGTAATTGCTCCTCCAGAAAACTTGCAGACAACTCCAATTGTAGACCTCCTTGTATTGTGATCACCTGCATAATCTGCATCAGAGAAGACTTTTAGTTCATCATTGCTTGGTATATATGTTGTGTGTCCCTTGCAAATCCTTAAAAATTCACTTCACAGCTGTCCAATCAGCTACAGTGGGATTTTTCCATTGTTTGTGCTGTGAGATTTACAGCATATAATATATCTGGACGAGTTGCTATTGCCAAATGCATAATACTGCCAATATCTTGATGGTATGGTACTTTACCACTTATAGTTGTAGCATCATCATCACCTCGAGACTTGTCAGCTGGCACGGAAACAGGTTTACTAGATGACATATTGAAGCGCTGTAAAAAATGAGACGTATATGCACTTTGGTTTATTGAAAGAGAACCATTCTCTTGTCTCTGGACACAAATACCTAAGAAATTGTTCATGGGACCAATTGTAACAGAGAATTCCTTATTTAGCGTTTTTGTGAATGACTTAATTTATTCGTCACTGGAGCCAGCTACTATCCCGTCATCAACGTATATGACAACCAACAGCTTCCTCCCATTGGATACTCGTAAGAAAAGACATGGATCTGCTTCACTACTTTTAAATCCCAAGGATTTCATAAAAGAAACAAATCCTGTGTTCCAACATCTTGGGGCTTGCTTGAGACCATACAGATTATGTTTCAATTTACACACACGGTCATAGGCATCATGTACACTTCTTCATGA
The DNA here is from genome assembly GCA_037074705.1 of Zhengitettix transpicula. Classification (NCBI taxonomy): domain Eukaryota; kingdom Metazoa; phylum Arthropoda; class Insecta; order Orthoptera; family Tetrigidae; genus Zhengitettix; species Zhengitettix transpicula. The sequence continues at coordinate 10,977,439 of CM073595.1, forward strand.
AGATGTCCATAAAGAAATGCTATTTTAACATCAAACTGCATTAAACTGAGGTTTTTTTGAAGCTGCCACTGTAAGAATGGAACATATTGTGTTAAACCAAGCTACAGGACTAAATAGTTTATCATAGTCAATACCAGAAGTTTGTGAATAGCCTTTAGCAACTACGCGGGCCTTGTATCTGTCCACAGAACCATCTGTATTTAATTTGGTTCTGAACACCCAACGATTGTCAATAAGTATGACACCAAAAGGCTTTTCTACCAATTCCCATGTTTCATTGTCTTTTAAAGCTACCATTTTGTCATCACACGCTTCCTTCCACTTATCAGAAAAGGATGATTTCATAGCCGTTTGAAAAGTTTCAGGGTCACTGATATTGCAGGAATTTGCTAGTAACACATAGTCACTAAGCCACCCAGGAGTCCTTCTATCTCGTTGACTTAGACTGTTTTGGTTGGCTAAACCAGATTCATCATCTGAGACATTGTCTGCTACATGTTCTACATTCTCGTGTCACTTGTTTGGGGAAAATCGTTGAGTTGCACTTTGATCACTGGACTCTCTTCACATGGTACATCTGATACCTTTCCTGGGACATCATGGATCCCTACATCCAGTGTTGTTTCTGGCTTAAATATGACACCCCTGCTGACAATTACTTTGCTCTTACTTGGAAGCCAAATTCTATAACCATCTTTTTCACCGTGGTACCCTACAAATACACCTGAAATGCTTTTTGCATCCCACTGTTTTGGAATGTGGACATAACAATCAGTTCCAAAAACTTTAAAATGTCCTAAGTCAATAAATCTTTTCTGATACCACAGTTCCCAAGGTGATTTGCCAGGAATTGGAGAACAGCCTGTTCGGTTTAAAAGATAAATAGCAGTGTTACAAGCTTCAGCCCATAAGTGCATAGGTAATTTCTTTGTCATCAGCATGGATCTAGCAGCTTCAACAATGGTCTCGTTCAGCTGCACCATTTTGCTCTGGACAATATGGAGCAGTTGTTCTCAGTGTAATTCCACGATGTGAGATAGTACTAGCAACAGTTTGGTTAACAAACTCAGTACCATTGTCACACAAAAGCTTTTTAACAGTATGTCCTTGAACTTAAGCTTCTTCCAAGAATGTATTTAAACATTCTGCTACCTACTCTTTGTTTTTAATGAAGAACCTATGCCTGAACTTACAGTAGTCATCTTTAAATACTTCAAAATAGCAATTTCCTCCAATAGATTTATTTTCCATACAACCACACACATCACTAATTATTAGTTCACCAATTTTTGTTGGTCTATTCACTCTAGTTTTGAAACTCTTGTGATGTGACTTCCCTTGAGCACAGCCATCACAAAATTCACCTGTTGTTTTGATTCCATATTTATCAAGGACTTCTTTCACGTGTTTCTTGTTCCGGTGATCAAGTCTTTCATGCCATAATTGAAGTGTATTTGTTGGTAATGTTGTAACAAAAGCAGCTTCTTTTGGAACACACACTTTCATATTCAGCAGCAGAAGTCCATTACACATTGTTCCAGTCAGACAAACAGTTTCATTTCAACTCAATACACAGCCACGGTTGTTGGCTTCCAGCACATAACCTTTACTCAGAGCTTTTCCACCTGAAAATAGGTTTCTGCAAGCATTAGGCACATACCATACTTCACTCAGATGGGATTTCTGCCACTTATTATTTATTTTGACAGAAATATTCACCCTCCCTTGACCATATGCAACAGCAATCTCACCATTTATATCCTGCAAGTTTTGTGGAACAGCAAAGGCTTTATATGTTGCATAATTTTCCATACTGGCTGTTATATGCACCGTTGCACCTGTGTCCAAAATCCAAGAGTTCACAGAATTCACATTATTATAGTACATTACAGCCATTATTGTATTATGCTAATAGTCTGCCTAGATCTTTAAACCACACTGCAAAATAACAGCTTGGTCTTGCAATGCGAAGTATGTGTTCTTTGTTTACAGTTGCACTCCAACACAAAGTTCACTTCCATTAATTTAAACTACATGTGTTATTTTCTTTACACAGTATTTAAGGAAATACAAAGAAAATAAAATCACTTTCACAGTTCACAATTCCCTGGGCCCATAACCTATTAAGTTTTGGTTATATCAATGGAATTGAAACAAGTGATTAAACAAACACAGTGCAGAAATTTATTTACAAGCTTTACAATAAAATATCATGGAGAGTAGGAAAATGACTGACTGACTAAACATTATGAAAAAGTTCTTTAGGTGTCTATGCTGTCACAGTTGCGCTGACGACTGTTAAGTAACAAATGTTCAACTGTCCCTTTTTAATAATTTACATGTTCATCATTAATAAGTTCAGTATATATCAATTAGCAACCTTTCAAATATATGGAGGAGAGTAGCTAAAGAGTGACCAGTTTCCCAAAATTGAACCCCTCACATTAATTTGTATGGAAGCACAGGAGTGAAACTAGATTGAGAGCTTTAATTAAATTGTGCGTGTCTAAGTCTTATGTTAATAAATTTGTTTATGAACTCACAAGAATATTGATTCCTCATTTTAGAGTCTAATTATTAATTACATTGGATAACAAAATACGTTTTTCTGCCAAATTGTAAATGTTGTTGTTGTTTTCATATTATTTTTGTGCAACCCACTTAAAACTACCTTTGGGGCTGAACTTGAAGTTAACGAACATGGCGAATGTCAGTATTAAACTCTGTGGCTGCTATAATGGTTGACACAACAGCAGTCTTGATCACTTTCATATTAATAATATTTCACCCCCACCCCTAAGGGTGCTTTCCTTCTTGGCCATTAATGGTTGAAATTAGAGTTTAATTACATTGAGAGTAACACTATTAATCTCAGTGATCCCAAAAAAACTATTTATTCAAGAATAAGATTGGTTATTTCACATCATTCCTAAATGTCATCCACTCCCACCCTAAGGGTGCTAGGCATGTCTTACCTCAACAGTGTTTGTTATTAGATCATAAGTGGTATGTGTATGTGTTAAAAATTATGTGGAAATGTCTTCGTCATGCAGTAAAGCGGGAGGTCGAATGAGCAGCTATACTGTTGGAAATCGCCTGTGTAGTTGATTCTGGTTGGAATTTTGAACATTATCTGTAGTACATAGCATTCTGTCAATGTAAAACTTGTGAATGAACTTATTTCTTTTAGATTAACGTGTCACTGTTTCTGTTTTATCTGTAGCTTGTACACAACACATTTCAGACACTGTGATGCTATGTAATTCTGAATTGTCTGCAAGTTTGTCACACAGGTAGTGAATCATCCTGTGTGTGTGTATGTCCACAGCCGGCCGGTGCAAGGAATGGTGTAACACTCCTTCCTGAAGGAGGAGGCTGAGGGCCTCTGAAATTTTGATGAATAACCTTCGGTTTCCTATGGCTACACCGCACTTCACTTTCAGGTAAGCCACAACCTATCTCTCTTTCCTTTCCATACCAATTATATATATATATATATATATATATATATATATATATATATATGTATGTCTGTATGTGTGTGTGTGTGTGTGACTTTGACAAAATAATAATAAAAGGCCCTTGAAAATTTGTGATGTTACTGGTTCCCTGGTTGGTGACTCAAACTTACAATTTTAGGTAAGTCATCTCTCTGTTCCCCTTTCCTATCCAATTGAAATATAATATACACTTGAAAAGATAATCTAGAAAATTTTCTGAAAAATAAATCAAAATAAATTTTAATACATGACAAGTAACTGCAAAATACTTACCAACACAATAGTCATATGCCAATCCACATACATAAACATCTGTAATATTTCTTTTTTTCAGTTCTTGTGGTAAAGTAGTTTCAGAACATTTTATATTATCCCTGAAAGCTGAATATGAGTCAATTCTTGGATGTGTTCCCTTGTACACCATCACAGCATTTTCAACAACCTATTGAGAACTTGTACATTTTAATTCAAGTTTATAATATATAATTGCTTTAACTCTTCATCTAGTAGGTTAGACTAAACAATTGTTTTAATAAACAAAACCATGTTGAAAAAACATAAGATTTTTCTATTTTCTCGCAAATAACTATATTTTTATATTTACTTCATATAATGAACTCTCTTTTTCAGTCTGTATAGTTGTTCAGAAGTTATCTCAGCTATATTGTATAATAATTATATCACAGAAAATCGTTTTAATAGATATACTGTTAGTAATAAAATAAAATTAGAATTATAAAATAATAACTAAATTACATTTAGTTTCTCATGAAGCTGTGACCCCCAAGTTCCCTGAACACAATGCTCAGGCCAAAGTATTTGCTTTGTAATTGGAGGTCCCTCAAAAATGACAGTGTCAAGAATTTTAGCTTCCTCTGCCTTTACCTGAAACAATATTTTTTAATATATAATGAATGTAAATCAATACCTCAATATCATATGCACAACAAATAATTTTAATAGTTAAAAAAAACTATTTTTGACATAAGTGACAAAATCTATTTTCTTAACAATGATAGTGTCCCAGTCCCCAATGCATAACTACCTACCCTCTTTAGTGATTTCCCTCACAGACAATCCAATGCATAACTAATTTCTGCATATAGGATAGTTACATCTAAAACATGTATTACACAAGTACAATAGTTTATTTTGGATCAATTTAACTAGTTTGAACAGTTTTAGGGTTTTGGATCCAATTCAATCTTCACAATTTTTTTATACCAACTTTGAGATTGATCTCAAAGTTGAAGCTGCTTCTGTTCTTTCCAAATGAATTCTTTGCCCCAATGATCAATTCCCATTAATATTCATCTTCAGTGTCTTAAAATTAGGCCACGGGGAATTGTGATCCAGTAAATTGGCTATAATGGATGGGGATGTCTTGTACTGGGCATGGGGTAGACTCTGATGGCTTAGTTAAAGCACTCGCATACTAAGTACAGAATTGATTCCTAGCCTGGTCAAGATTTTTGCATCCTGATACTTCAACTCAAAATATGAAAAATATCCATTTATAAAAAGGCTTGATTTGTATCGGGGAAGTTAGTTACCATTAATTATTTATTTAAAATAACTTAATTCTTATATGTCAAATCAAAATAATAATTGAGAAATTACAATTTGAAAATTGAATTTTGTTCATTTGCTATCAATAATTTTTATGTTACACAGACTAAATGAAAAATTCATAGGAAAATGATGGGACAACCCAGTGCCGAGTAATTAAGAAAATTGCAGATACCTGCAAATGTGGAAAACAACAAGAGGTCACTAAGAAAATGGCCATTTTTTTAAGCAGACAATAAAAACTTAACAAAATTGGTTTTGAAACTACCAAAATATAACTGAATGCACCTACAAAATATGATTTTTTTTTCTGATATGGGATGGCAACAAGTACTGGACTACTTAGAATGTATGTGTTTTTGGGCTTTATCAATTTTCTTCACACCATGTTTTGGTGTGGCAATTGGCTTCTGTTAAGAGGCGATAACTTAAATTCAGCAAACAAGATTGCAACTGAATTATTAATTCTGAAGAATATATTTTAAGGCAACAAAAACATTGCAATTTTAACTCTTTCCTAAATGTGATTTCAATGCTGCCCAAAAGCTCTAAATACATTTGCAGCAGATCCTGAACAAACAGATGGTGGAGGATTTTCACAAATATTTCTAGAAGTGTAAATTTTACAGTCATTATTGCATAAAAGCACAGGATGATTAATTTGAATGTAATATTTGAATGAACGTTACTAAGCAAGCTATTATGAGCAAATTTTGGACAGTTTGAGTGGCACCTCATATGTTATTTCATGAGGCCATTTTATTATAACATATCTCAATGATAAATTTATTATTTACTGTTTCATTTAATATATTGCATCACAAATTAATTGAATATAATGTATCAGATAAGACTTACTTGACTAGTTTCATGTATGTGCCACTTATGGACATTGTTTACAAATGATATGTGATCCTCGGGATGCCAATCCAAAGAATAGAATACTGCATCAAACTGCACATTTTGTAAGAGATGATTTATTTCGTCAACAACCTTAAACAATATAAACATTATTTATTTGAATTACTTATCCTTTAAATCTATTTTGCACACATTTATACACAGATAAAGGACAATGGGGGAAATAATTCTTAGATACAACAAAAATAGTGAATTAAAACATATTAAGTATAAACCAATTTTACAGGACAATGAAATAAACTTTATTACAATATATAGAACTCAAATTATTAGAGCTTTATTGAGGATTTTGAATAACGCATTTCTTTAGTAATTTTTACTAACAGGAAATATATAGTTTGAGCTTACATTTTTGGGGCAATTCCTCAGGCTTTTGCTACTCAAAAATGTCCTGCCCAAACAATGACACTTCAGAAACCTAATGAAAGTATTGTTTTTTTCACACTGTTGTGCAAATAAATTTACCATTTATGTTATTTCAGATTATAAAGAGCACTTTTATCTTAAAAATTCTGATATTCATATCTTTTAGCTGCAGTAAATTATTCAATGTTTCAGAGTAGTTTATATTAAAGTTTACCTCAAATCCATCTTCTCTAGCTGCAGCATTCTTTAAGCTGAGAGTGCCCGATATAAAATCATTTTGAACATCCACTATTACCACTGCACTCACAGGATTTTTTATCTACAAAATATGTAACTAAATCAAAATAATATACTAATATATTCACGTTAAATGCTATTTATACAAACTGCATTATAAGAAATAAATTAAAGTTTAACAGATGATGCAAGTTAATTATGCAATTCCAACACAAAATGACATTACTATATATAACGTAGTTATTGATAACAGTAATATAGTATAAACAAATTATTATGTACAAATAATGAGTATAGATGTTACAGGTTCTTTTAATATATTTTGTTGAAAATAATACACTGAGATTATGTATAAGAATTTTTTTTAAATTGAAAAAAAAAAGTATATTGGGAGTAAATAGTAGAAAAAATACTTATGCATGTATATATAGAGGCACAGATTAAGTGATCACAAGTGTATGAAAAGGATAAAGGATTAATGGAATAATAATAGGCAAAGTAACAACATAAAGGTTGAAAAACAAGTTACTATTATGAAGAATGTAACAAAAATTTTACTTATTTGCTGATACCATTATAATGAGATGTTCACATTGCATTATGTCTAATACTGTAATCGTATTTGTTTCACAGTCCTGATGAATGACTCATTGAAGCACATAACTTACAAAACATACAGAAGTATACCAGATAATAAACAAAAACATCTTCATATATATATGATATGTTTATAAAATTCCATCAATCAAAGAATTTTAAAATATAATATTGTTAAATATTTTAACAGTCCAAACACTTGCCTTTTGAATCCAGTTATTCCAACATAACAAAAATTCTGTTTTGTCTATTTCACCATCCTGTAAAACAAAAAAATGCTAAATTTTAAGTGATAAATTAAATGATGAATTATTAATTTTTCAATTGTAACGACATTATCGCCCAAATGATATTGCAATTGATACAAAGTTGTATTAAAAAAATTATTATGATACGAAAATGACTAAATTGTTATGAATTAATTATATATTGATATTGTATTTTATATTAAAATAACAAGTAAATTAAAAACCATTAAAATGGAACTTCATTACATACTAAAGTAATGGGATATTTATTTCAAGACTACAGCTAGTTTACATGATTCAGTTAGTATAAATTGTAATTAGTTACAAAATAATAAATAATATATATTAAATTAAGCATTCTGGGGCATATTAATATACTCAAAAATTTAACATATTCATATTTGTGTATGAAGTCTTATTATTTTTCAATTTTTTTATAGTTCAGAATTTGCTATGGTAATTAGTTCCCCCCCCCCCTCTCTCTCTCTCTCTAAGTAATCTATGTCTGATAATTTTGAAACACTTCATAAATGTTGTAAATGATATTTATACCTTATTTAAGTCAAAGGTTTGAAAAAGTGTAGTCAATTGCTCATCTTGAATGTTATATGGAATTCCTTCACTGTCATGGAATAATTCTTTGCAGAGATTAGAAAATTCCTCAATGTTTAATGCATTTTTTCTGAAATTGTAAAAGTACAATGAATTTGACATTATTCTACAAAATAAATTCAATAAACATTATACAGATGGACATATGGAATTAATGTAATAACATTGGAGTTCATATCAAAACATTCATAATTATTTTTATATAATTTGTCACTTACAGGTTGACATCAAATTTTTTAAAGTATTCATCCATGTCTTCCTTTAAATTGAACAGGCTAACAAAAATTCGTAATGTTATTTTATACTGAACAATCGAATTTTCGATAAGCACATAGATAAATAACAGATGAACAATCCAAAGCGTAAATTAACCTTCAAAATTGACATGACAGTTACATTCTTTGTGTACATAAATCACCATAGCAACAAAATTTTCAAGTCCTACAAAATAAGAAGTGGATGTAAATTTATAGTTAAAGGCAACATCTATTCAGACATGAAGAAAGGCTTATCGTGTTTTCACACGGGTAATGCCGGTAAACAGACATACAGAAACATTCATGATTGAGTACATATGATTAACGATGTAATAAATGTCAATATAAATTTGGGGAGGGTCATCATCAGGAAAGATTTACTAATTATTGTAGTACATAGAAAAAATTAGCTATCTTTAACAACAAAGATTTTCTTTCAAGCATTGTTTTAAGGTTATATTAGAAACATTAAATATCAATGACAGGCATCATGGAAAGGAATTTTCGATAGATATATAATTACATTCGACACAGGTATGAGAAATTTCTCACTGATGAGAATTTAAAACCTAGCACTCTTCGGAAAAAGTTTAATAAATTCGCGTGCACGACCCTGCAAATTTCACAAATCAGGACACCGGTCCTCAATTTCAGGGACACCGATATAATTCTTTCTCGCATTACTGTCCACATCAAATATGTTCACAATGTATTGTCAATATAATTACCATTTGTACGAAATTTAATTCGTCATAGACTGTGCAGCCGAGCGGGTTGACTATCTATATTTCGATCCCAACCAATATTTTCAGTCTTCATAATTTCCAATATAGTTTTCAATTTTAAATTATAATTTTCTTTCAAAACAAATAGTAGTCGTCACGGAGAAAGGCAAGAGTGCAAGTCGCTTACTCCTTGAACACGAAGCTTCCTGGTCGGGAGTGTCGCTACGCCGGTGTGGGTCGTATGATTGTTGTCGCCTGGCGGACCCGCACGATGAGTGACGTCGGGTCGCCAAGCTCGGATTCGCCGGGCAGTCGTAGCGGTTCTCCAAACTCCAGTTCGGCTGCAGGTCCTCCTTGAAGACGACGGTAACGAATCCCGAGGGCGTCGAGCCAGGAGGCGCCTTCATGGCACATTATCAGCTGCCTGTGGAGCCGTTCTACTAACACGTTATCCTGTGGGTGGTGCGGCGTCGTGCGGGATCTCTGCCAACCCGTGTACTTCCCCAGTGACTGGAACAGATCGGACTCGAACTGCCGCCCTTGGTCCGTAGTAACACGCTCTGGGCTGCCATCGCGCGAGATCCAGCTGTGGAGCAGGGCGTTGGCCACGTCTTCTGCGGTGATTCGCTCTTCTGGCCAACGCGATGCACGGTCGATCGCCGTTAGGAGGTACCGGTAAGAGGTGGCTGTGGACCCACGATGTCAATGTGTATGTGCCGGAACCGAGCTGACTGCGATGTGAAGTCTCCCAGTGGCGTGCTGTCGTGCCGTGTAACCTTCGCGCGCTGATATTGTAGACTCGCTCGAGTCCATACGCGTACGTCTCGTTTAACCCCTGGCCAAACGAAACGCGCCGTGACCAGGCGCGTGGTAGCGCGGGTGCCGGAATGGCTCAGGCCGTGGACCGCGTCGAAGACCTGTCGGCGACTGGTAGCTGGGGCGTTGGCGACCCGTCGATACATCACATAACACCCGGAGGTCCTGGGACAGCGCGCGAAGCTCGTCGCCCTCGGCTTGCTGCTGGGCTGAGATCCACCGGGCTAGAGGCTGCTGTCAAGGCCTCGACGCGAGATAACGCGTTTTGGGCCCCATTGACGTGCCGAATGTCCGTGGTGAACTGCGAAATGTACGTCAGGTGGTTCCTCTGAACGGGCGGGCGTCTCTGCTGCTGCTGAAAGGCAAAAGATATTGGCTTATGATCCGTAAATATTATTGTGTGCTGAGCCTCCAAAGCGTGAGGAAATACCGGACCGGCAAAAAGATGGCGAGTAGCTCCCGATAGTATGCCGGCCACTGTGTTTGCTGCGGCGTCAGCTTCCGGGTGAAGAAACCCAACGGTTGCCACGCTCCTCCAACTTGCTGCTGTACGCGTCGGTGAAAAGCCCGAGCTGTGCCGTCGGGTCAGGGTGAGCCAGCATCGTTTCGTTGGCGAGCGAGGCCTTGCATTTCTCGAAGGCTGCTGTACTGAGTGGGTTCCAGGGCACAGGGTGCGGTGGGTGCCGCGGAGACCTGAGGGAGCCTCTGCTTGATGCGCCGCTACCCTGGGAAGGAAACGACGATAGAAATTTACCATTCCCAAGAAGCGACGGAGCCCTCTGGCGTTGGATGGGCGATGGAGGTCGCGCAGTGCGGTGACACGTTCTGGTACGGCGCTTACGCCTTACGAGGAAACGTGGTAGCCGAGGAAGATTGCGGCCTGCTGGCCCAGCACGCTCTTCTCCACGTTGCTGCAACAGCCGGCGGAAAACAGTCCGCAGTTGTTCCCGGTGTTGCTCTGGAGACGCGCTGTAGATCAGAATGTCGTCGATGTACGGGAAGCAGAAGTCCAGCCCCTGTAACACCTCGTCTATGAACCTCTGGAATGTTAGCCCCGCATTTCTTAGCCCAAAAGTCATGAATAGGAATTCGAACATCCTGAATGGCGTGGTTATGGCACTTTACGGGATGTCCGTCGAGTACACGGGAATCTGTGTGTATGCCTTAACGAGCTCGAGGACAATATATTAGGCATCCCCGAAGGTTCATGGCAAAGTCCTGTACGTGCGTAACGGGATACCTGTCTGGGACGGTTCGCGCGTTCAGTGCGCGATAATCACCGCACGGGCGCCATTCTCCGTCTTTCTTCTTAGGCACGAGATGAAGCGGCGATGCCCACGGGCTCTTCGAGCGTCGCGCGGTCCCGTCGGCCAGCATTGCCTCGAATTCTGCCCGTGCGATGTGGAGCCGCTCCGTGGTCTACTGGGGGCACTGGTATCGTCCGGATGTGGTGAACCGTGGTATGGCGAAGCAAACGCGGGGTGCGTGAGCTCCGGGAATTGGCTCAGGAGCTCACGAGCCCTTGACAGGCTCATAGACCGGGATTTTCGGGTGCAATTGTGTATACAGAACAAACTTAATAGGAAACTTATGACGTATTTAGTTAATGACAGACGAATTAATTTCTTGTTTCACATTGGCCTTTTAACAAAGACTTTGAATATATGCAATGATACCACCTACTCGACTAACCAAAAATTGATATTGTTTAGTGTTAAGGCATTCTAAGTCAAGTGCTGGGAAGAAGTGGCATTCAAGCAAATATATTCGAGTTTGGAGGTTGTAGGTGCCAGTGACGTCATACACCTCCTCGCCCCTGCATGCAAAGTCCTAACGAAGCAGGAAGTGATGACGTCACACTCGTACACAGATAAACACTATTCCGGGGGCTGTTTCTTTCATTTAATACTTAAAAACCTGGTCTCAACTGCAAGAAGATTTTGGTCAAGATAATTTTTCAAGGTTTTAAGTGTTAAATGAAGGAAACATCTTCCGGAATAGTGCCTTTTCCGAGTATGAATGTGACGTAATCACTTCCTGCTTGGCGATCCTTAGGCCGGTCGCACATTAGATGTGAATTTGTATCGTATCTCCGGTAATATCCTCATTGGAGTGGAATGAATAATTTTCAAGATAATTTTCTTCTAACTCGGAGACTGCGGCGGCGACGCCGTTATCGTAGAACCGAAAGAGTCCGTGAAATATGTTTAGCAAGTGGTCATTGTTACTAACAGCAATTGAAGTAAATCCCGACTGTAAAAATGTCATATCACTTTTGATATAATGTCACATTCGTACGAAAACTCATCCTAAGTGCGGACGGCCTTAAGCAAACAAAATGCACGATTAATATTAGCCATTTAATGTACTTATATGTCCTGAGAAATTTTACAGTCGGAAAACCTTAGTCGCAACAGCTCCAACGTGACAATGACGTCACGACACCGGACCTCAATTTCAGGTAGGACTAATTATTTTTCGCTAAATCAGTCCTTAACAATAATTCTGACAATGCCACATCATCCTTGAATAGGATCACAAACGCGTGATTTTTACTGGAAAGCGCTGTTCACGAAAACCTCTGACCTTGGAAAGCGCTTCTCATTGGCTCCTTGGGCCTATTGGTGACGTCACACAAATACGTCACACCTGATAATTTTTAATTACGGCTATCTTTGTAAGTATATGTTTCCGCAAAAAAAATTATTCAACAAATCGACTTGTAAATGGTCGGAAAGTGGTTTAGGATGGCTGATATTTTAATCGTTTCCATTTACATTTGTTAGATATAAGCACGCCTTTTGGTAAAGCGAGAACTAATTTATATGTTTTACAAAAAAATAGAGTCGCTGTTGCGATTCGTAAACAAATGTAGTTTTTTCGTAAAAAATTATTGTAATAAATGTTTACTCAATTTTTTGTTTAATAATATAATATAATATATTTTTTGGGGGACAGTTGGCAGCAGATGACAACAGATGGAACAGACCGACTATTATTTCTTAATGTTTCCCAAACAATGTTAATTATGAAATGTCCTAAGATGTTTGAATTTTAGCATCAAATGTTATAAAAATATACTATATTTATTTTGCAAGAAAATTATTTTTAAAATAATAAAGAAAAGTCAAGCCACTCAGCTACGTCTATACCGTGCAACTCAGTACAAATGGTAATTATATAGAACATAATTGATATGGACAGGGCAGGGAGAAAGACTTATCGGCTTCCCTGAAATTGAGGGCCGGTGTGCAATTTTCGGAATCGCGCGAACAAATTCGTAAAGCATGTTACCAATAAATGGATATTCGTGAAACGCAAAGAATACAAATGGAATCAAAATAATCTCGTATATAGCCAACTTGATTGTGGAGAGTTGTTACATATATGGAAGTATCATTTTGACTATTTTCTTTATAGTATAACTTCGGTAATATGAATGCCAAGTAATGAACTACCAAATGCATAATGTGCATTATTTCAATGTCATTTACTCATGGTATATATTTTTTGGGGTCAACCGATTTAAATTAGTAATCAAAAAGAATTGAATACGAAGAATACCTGCGATAAGTACCGGAGACTTGTCTGGCCCCAAGTCTTGTAAACTCGTTCTTATATAATAGTCTACCGGAACTTTTAGAGACTAATCAGCCAGATAACAATTAACTTACACGAAAGAGACGTTGCACAGACATATCTGGTTCAGGACTGGATATTTTCATTAAACCAGAAACACATGACCGTATAAGATGGACTGTGGACTGCTGTGTTGCCAATCTGGTGTAGCGTTGTTATAGAATGTTTACACTTTGATTGTGTTAAGTTAATCCGGTAATATTTCTCACATTAAATATAATTAATTATACAAGTTAAAGATGGAATATTTGCATTGTAATCAGCCCGATTGTTTAAATAGTAAGAGAATAATATATTGAAAGTGCGAAACCTATCACCCCCTCCCCGCCATACAACAAACAATCTTATATATACCCACATGTGTGTGTGAGAGAGAAAGAGATATTGGCGCAGATAATATTGCTTAAGTTGATAATATTTGAGAATTAGAAAGCGGGAAACTTGATGTTTGAAAAATAAATACATTAATTGAATTCAAGTGATATGTGATGTCCGTATGATGACACCCTCATTACCCGCGTAGAAATGAATTATCAAAATATCCTTTTATTCTTTACATACCGAATACAAGCAAAATCAATAGGTTATGTTGCGAATGAAACGAATGGTCATCGGTTTGAGGCTGCAGTTTATGTCTTCTCTTCTTCATAAACTCTGAAACATATTTCAGGGTCTAATGTAAGACCAGATTATAATAAAATATTTGAAAAAGTGTGTTTTATATTACTATCAGTATAACAGGTAGAATGGTGCATCCTCATCGCTATTAAACTTAGAACACTTTTAAACCTTTGGTAAACCATATTTATGTAAGAGTACCATAACGATTTATATTCAATTGCTACAGCCATAGTTGATTGGGCTACGAGTTTTCAATTTCATACGCTAATTTTAAATTAATTCTGAACGAAATTAGCCTAAAATTAATTATCATTTTAGCTACAGTCTTTTGTAGTGCTCAATTTCTGATCGTATTTGAGCAGTGTAAGATCCAAATTCTGGTTTAGCCATTTATTTTATCGGATGTATTTGCGGAACTTACAAAACTAATTTGTTTTCCTACATTTACTTGGAGGAAACACAACTAAGATTTAAAAGAAATTGCAAATGTAATGATATTGACCCTTTAAACTTTGCAACATTGTCCACATCATTTTAAGCAAGTTTACGTGTAACTATGAACATATTTATATGCAATGACTATTGAGTACCATTTATCACTTTTATCTTGAGCTCACATATTTTGTGTGCTCTAAACATTTCCTTTATGAAAATCAGTATGTCAAATGGTATGTGGCAGAAAAAATATGAATTACAACCACCTTGTGATAAAACACTAGACATTTATATTTTAAGTATTCATCAGAATATTCAGTATGTTTTTTATTTTGCTGAACTTTTAAAATTAACATGACTCCTAATTTGTTCAATGTTTTATAACAATTAACAATGATAGTTTGTAATTAATTGTGGATTGGTTTCCTACAAACTTCACCATCATAATCACTGTATTCTTATTTTGAGGTGTAATCGAAATTTACTAAACTTCGTGAATGAAACATTTAATCCAAAATTTACGTATGGATCTCATAATTGTCTGTTTTCAAACAAGTTGTTTACTGAAAATATGTAACTCCATAATCTGTGGTGACAAATTTATACAATAACATATGATTTACACCATAGTCCCTTCAGTTTCCTTTAACTTCCCTCCACCCACCCCCGCTTCGCCCCCCCCCCCTCCAACACACAAAATCAAAACTTATATTTATTCAAATTATTATGGCATGTTCATGTTACCTTGAAATGCATTGCACAAGGTAAATATTGACATGATGTCTGCTATTACATTTTGTTGAATATGATGTTAATCAGTAGCCATCTGCTATGTATGGCTTATGGTATGAATATATTTATATTTTTAAACTAGCCAGTATGTTTTCAGTTCAATAATGGGACTACAAGTCAAGTCAAAAATCAAAAGAATAACTTGAAATAAATTTAATTCTATGTCCACTTTGGTATTTAATTTTTTGGTTATCATATATATACTTGTGAAGATTATATGCTGAAATCTGCCAAAAGACACTGCAAGAGATATACTATCCATCTATCTCCTGCAGAATTGCTTAGCTCATATTATCAAGCAACAAAAGTCTCTCTGGAAGGATGAGGGTGACACACCTCTGAATATATATATATATATATATATATATATATATATATATATATATATATATATATATATATATATACTCAAACTTGGATAGTGAGGAAGGATTGAAATAAATAGGAGGATTATGCTTTATGTGAATTGATATGCTCAGGCGAAGAATTACACACATAGAAAAGCATATGTTCAAAGCAGAGAGAAGGATGGAAGAAGAAGGAAAGACTGAAAATATTTGACCCAGGCAGGATTTGAACCCTTGGATTCTGCTCAGTACACAGACGCCTTAATCCTCCTATTTCTCCTATTTATTTCTATCCTTCCTCACTATCCAAGTTTGAATGTGACTTTGTCACCAAATTAGTTCCAATTCCTTAATGGATTCTCCTAATATTGTATATATATATATATATATATATATATATATATATATATATATATATATATGTATGTATACTTGAGGATGACATGTAGTATTTTGACTTGAAAAAGTGGACTTGGCCGATTGAAAATTTGGCATGTTCATTCCTCCTCGTAAATATGGACTCTCTCTCGTTGTATTAACTTCTCGGTGTAATATGAGGAACAGTCTATCTCCTAAACGTGGAGGATAACATATTTGAAAATTTGATTTTTGTTTCCTATTTGATATGGCGACACCAAGATACGAAGGTGCTATTAAACCAACAGGATATTAATTAAATTTATGAATGTAGAGTTGTAAGTTTCACTCAGCTCTATTAAATATTGGAAGGATATTTAAAAAGACAGAATCTGAGCAATCAGGAAGTAGGTATTATAACTACTTGAAGTTATTGGAACCATTGGTAATCACATGCATTTGGGGACTTTTAATTTCCTAGACTGTGCTGCAGTAGTTGGCAATGTATACAAGGAATCTCTTAATTTGGTCAATGCAGAATGGCAAATTCTGCATTTTATTTGGTAAATGATGTTAGAGGAGGGATAGAATATGTTTTCATTGATACAATATGTAGTTTTAAGATGTTGAGTGATTGGGAAGTCTGAAGGACATAGACATATATTCCTCTCATATGGACGGTAATAGAGTTATGGTGAAAGAGCACAAAATTAGGATCAGCATATATGGGTTTAAGTGTTGTGAAGGTGTACTGGACTGTAGTCCACCTGCAAATAAAAAACTTTCTTCCTGAAGCACCCCTCCCCCCCTACCTTCCCCAAATTGACTGTAGGTAGCCTTCATGTGTCCATTTTATATATTATGAAGTGGAAAGTATGGCACAAATATCTTCAATTATTTTGTTCTAGATGGCTGAAGTTCATGATACATTCCATGGAGATTGAATATGTTAATCACCTTCCATGTTTTAAATTATTTTACTGCTTAGTCGGCTTTACACTTTTAATAAAAGTCTCTGCAGAAAATCAAACATTCAATTTATGTGGCACATCTGGCGAAGGTTACTATTTGGAAGTATATATTGGGACACCTCCCCAAATTGTAAGTATGTTTTTGACGTCATTGTGGAAAAGTGTTAGTTTTCATCTAATATTACATTATTGAATATTATGAACTTTATGCATGAACACAATTCTTCTATCAACATAGATTTGAAATTTGTTTATATTGGAGTGATGAAACTGGTAGGCAAAATATTAGGGTAACCCATTGTCTGTGTTTGAAAAGAGAAAAGCAGAGATACGAATATAAAAATGAGCAATGATAATAGAAGATGAAGGGAAGGGTACTTCAACATTTTGAACAGTAAAAAACTGTTCATCTTCAGGGAAAGAAATAGTTAAGAATCAGAGCTGAGGCACACAAGTTAAAGCACTCATTGATGAAATAAACCTAGTAAAATCAGCTTATTTCAGACTGTTATCTATTGAGGTTCTTAGCAACAGACAGTGACATAGGTGAAAATTTATCTTGTTAAACATTTCAACTCTCTTCCTTTCAATTATATTTATGTATGTAACTGTCCATTTTAAAAAGATCCTATTTTTAAGTAGTCAAAAATGAACACAGTGAGTATTGTAATACAGGACTTCATTAATGATTAAATTTATTTGGTCCATCACATAATGTTTATAATGAGTTTTAAATTACCGTCATACACACAGATAATATGAAATATATTTTACCTGTTTTATTAATTTAGAGTTAACAGTGTTTTATTTACTTTGTTTGATGTGCCTATTTCTTTTTACAGTTCAATGTTTTGATTGATACTGGTAGCAGTAATTTTGCGATTGCTTCATATCCACATCCTAATGTGGACTCATATTTTAATGAGGCCAAGTAAGAATGTTAACTTCTATTGAAGTAGTACTGTTATTACAATTTATAGTGCAAGTTTTATTGAATGAATAAATTTGTCTTGCTAATTTCAAGATTTTGCATAGTAAACCTCTCACAAATGGTTCCAATCCAAACACACAATAATTAAATCATCATTTATATAATAATTAAAAGCATCACTTATTACTCTTAGCAAAATATTTGATTCAATGATGTTTCACATAAGTTTTATGCTTGAATGAAATATTTCAACTTTCACATGCTAAAGAAGTTTATAAATAGGAGGCACTGGATGTTAATAAAAATATTGAGAATTGCTACTATACAATTTTTGAAAAATATTATTAGTTTCTTCCATTTGAAGTTTATTTGACTTATTAGTACAAATTTTAAAATAATTGTTTAAAATTGTATTCAAGTGTTTAGTTATATTTGTAACTTAATAAATGTGTCTGTTAGCTTTTGATTTTATGATTTTATTTTCAAATTATTTTAGAAACACTGGCTTGATTTGATTATATTCAATTGTTTCAGTTCATCAACATTTGTTTCACAAAATAAAAATGTATCTTTGTCTTACACTCAAGGCAACTGGAGTGGCCATATAGGCAATGATATTGTATTTTTCCCTCTATTGAATGCACCTGTTGTGCAGTGTGATTTTTCACTTATCATGTCATCATACAACTTCTTTATGAATAATTCAAATTGGCAGGTATTTATATCAATGATTTTTTTAAAATAAAATTTATGAGTTGATCTATTCAATGAGAATTATTTTCTTTGTACAGGGTATTTTGGGTCTTGCTTACCAAAAAATATCAAAACCTGATAATATGGTCTCTTGGTTGAACACTGTACATTATCAACAAAAGTGCAATAATATTGTGTTCTCATTGGAATTATGTGGTCATGAAGGTGATAAGAAAACACACTATGGGCATTTTATATTGTATGGTATGTTTCAGAATGATTTTTTTTAGTAAAATGAAATTTGAGATTATTTTTTAATTTTCAGAATTGGGCATTTTATTTTTTTAATTATATAGGTCTTAGAGTTTTATATCCTATATAATTTACTGATACATATTGTTGATTGTGAATAAACAAGCTCTTAAACCTGCACAATTCAAAGATGTTTTGGAAACGAACATAGACACATTATAAATGATGGAAGGTAGAGATAGAAAAATTTTAATAATAATAGTTATAACCACCAAGTAGGTGAGAACAGTGATTGCCTTGGCCAAGGAAGTGTTTACTACCATGTGAATACTGTAGAGAAATTTAAATAAATTTGACAAAGAACCTGTAATAATTGCAGACCAAAGGCCTTTTCCTAAAGAAAGTGTCTTCATTTTTTCATTCAGGTTCAATTGTAATTAAACTGTGATGTTTAACCTGTAAGAAATGAACAGATTTCAGAGAGGGAGTGTTGCAAGTCCTCTTGGAGGCTCATGGTTAAAGTGGCAAGTAATGAATTTTCAAAAATTAGTTGGCAGAAAGTTAGATTTAAATTTGTTGTGCTTTAAAGGTATGGAATGAAACAATTCCAATATGAAAAATACAATTGAGAAAGTTTTCTTCATATTTATCTTGTGAACAATTACTTATACCTTCAAGTAAGTAATTATACATTATTTCCTATTCTTGTGATTTACAAGTCAGGAATAGCAATATTGATTTTAAATGGCTATTGATCTAGCCATAAATAATTTTCAATATACAACATACACATGTCTAACATACAGCTTTTAACACAAGCCTGTCAATTGTCTTGTAGAGAAAAAAAAATCTGTATTAAAGTGTGAATTAAAAAATGGTAGATTTTGCTATCATAAAGTAAAGTTTTTGATTTTCTTTTTTTGTCTTGTGAATATAATTATCATGTTTCAGATTGTGATGAAGATTCTTCTCCAGTATATACATCTCCAATTATAAGGGAATGGTTTTATGAAATAGTTCTCTTTGGTATTCGTGTGGGAGGCACTCTTTTAGATGTCTCCTGTCAGTCTCTTAATACAGATAAAACTATTGTGGATAGTGGTACAACCAACATCAGATTACCCAGAAAGGTAATGTGTCTTATTGTGAAATGATATTAATGTCAGTATTCTGTACATTATTAGATTTTATAACAGAGTTTATTTGGAATATTATCTTGAATATTATGAAAGCTGGATACAAAACTGTCATGCTGTGAAACTGTGCAAGCTAATTTAGTAATTTTCTCCTATTAATGTGACTACTATTAAAATGGTTACAATTGATGATGTTTGACTCCACAGTAATTTCATATTATTTATTTGCACAAACTCAAACAATATTTGTTCTTAAACTAATTGGCAAGTTTGCTTTATTATAGGTGAGGTTACTCAGAGTTTATTAGAGAAAACAAAAAACAATCAAACCAACTCAAAATGTAATAGATATGACTTCACTAATTTAAAAATATTTGAAAATCATAGGTACAGCATCCATTATTATAAAGATATCTTGTTTATGCCACGTGTCCATTTACAAGTATATGGCAATTTAGAGTCTTAATTTTTGGAACTGAATATGGATAAGTTTGAAATTATTGCTCTTCCATTAGTTCAGTAAACCATAAAATATACTTAAATTTAAATACACTGTTACATTAAAACAAATAAAAGCTATTCATATATTACACCCATTTTGATGAATAAAACTGTTAATTTTTAATCCTAACTTTCTTCTGCCCACCCTATTTTTGACAAATGTATTCTAACTTCATGGCGTACCTGAATTTTCTTGTTTTAAATTTTTGTAAGTCTTTCTAAAAATACTTCCCATGTAAATTTTTAATAATAAAAATCATAGTAGTCATCCAGACATACAATATAGATTGAATAACAGAAAACATAATTCAGGTTGTACAAGCCATGACAACACTGATCAAATTTTTGCTTTGAAGTAATATCAATTACAACATTTTTTTTTACATGAAAACTTTTGTGTCTTATTTTCTTAATGGCTAAGCTTTTCATTTTCTTTAGAATGAATTACCAGAAACTTATATATATATAATTCTCTTTTATATTTCAGATCCACTCATACACTGTTGACATTTTAAAAGGACTCAGTGCTCATGAAGGATATAAAATAAATGAAAGCCTTTGGAACTTAGAAGAGACATGTTTTGATACAGAATTGAAATGGAATATTTTACCAAATATTAGTTTTCTAATTGCCCATTCTCATAAATCGTATTTTGTTTTAGAATTGCCACCAATGGTTAGCATAACAATGTGTAATAATGTATTTTAATGCTTAATCATTTCATGTCACAATTTTTTAAAACCTTGAATATATTTTTCTTACCAGAAATAAATTAATTACTATTACACATAATTTTCTTTGCTTAATAAATTTTAATAGATTCTGTTAGAGAAAAAAGATTAAAATTTCAAATTCTATTTTAAATCTGAAATATTTATCATATTTTCAGTACTACACAAGCAGACTTAAAAATGTTTCATGCAGTGCAAAAATAATATGTAGTTTAAATGTAAACTGAACATAAATTAACTTAATTTTCAATACAAATCTTTCATTGATTTATTAAGATTACTATTGTACATACATTTACTTCTTGTTTTGAAATATGTCACAGTATAAATGGTTTATAGTTTTTGTAATTGTTTATATTCTGCAAGTAAGATTAAGAATAATTATTATTTAACTCATAAATTATCATTCATCATTATTAATTATTTCAGTCTTTTATTCGTCCAATTCACAATAAAAGTGAGGGGGATAGTAGAAATTTTTGCTATAAGTTGGCTATTGAACCATCAGATTCTGGATCAGTTCTTGGTAAGTATCCCTTAGCGTTCATATACATATATTTTATTTTAAAAAAATGATAATTCATCATTGGAATTCTAAATCATCAATTTGTGGATACATGGTTGAACAAAAGCATACACACTGCTTGATAAATGATATGACATTTTTTTGTCTTGAAGAAGGAAAAAGTGGATGGTGGGGTTTTACTCATAGTTCAGAATACCTTCATAGTCAATGGAATGTCTCAAGAAATATAACTATAGTGTGTTTTGATATTAAAACATGATGATAGAAATACATATTTCTGTACACGGCTTATTTCTCCACAGTCTTATGTATAAACAAAACATTATTCTATAAATGAGAAATATTGAAAATTCAATGTTATCATTTTTTAATCAAACCAAAACTTTTTATTACTACATTAAACCACTAAAACAGTTGTATGGTATTTATGTCATTCAACTAGGGTCTGTATAGTGTGTAAAAAATAATTAATAACAAATAATTGACTAGAAATGTTCCTCCATCATCAACAAAGTAAGAAAGATACTTATATATCTTTATATATTTTGCTTTCTTTAGTACCCCTGGATATTTCATCTTAACAATTATTTGATTTATGGTTTTTTTTTTGTTAAAATATTGATAATTGTTTCTTAATCCTGTATTAATAAAAATAATTTTTAACACTATATTTCTGACGTTCTTTTATACCACGTTTCATCTGCGAGTGTTCTTTTTCCATATAAGCTAGTCTATAATTTTCAAATTCTTCTATAGACAAAAGATACATTTTTGCATTTTTAGGAGCTGTAGTGATGGAAGGACTTAAAGTGATATTTAACCAGACCAATAAAACAATTGGCTTTATGGAATCAAAGTGTGGACCCTCTGTTAACTTGTATGGTCCATTTCCTTCTCCAAAAGGTAATTAGTACTATATATAACAATATAATTTATAATATATTAGTACAATAATTGTAATTGAATGTTTGTTAATATATTGTAATACCAAGGATATTTAACATATTATTATACATGCATACATATTGAGAGCAACTGAGAATGCTGAGACATTGTCCAAATAATTAATATGGACAGGATTATAATTTATATTTAAATAAAATAATTAATTTCAAAATAATTTATGCTTAACACTTGTATTGTTAATACAAATGTATGGTTAATTGATATCATGAACCATTGTATAAATCTAATTTTAATCCTTTGATACTGCTAAAAGTATTTATTTGGTTACATTTTATTGATTCTTGATACATATGTAAATATTTTGTATGTAAGTTCAATTGGCTTTAATATTTTACATTAAGCTATTAATTAATTTTCATTACCATGTAAAACTTGTGAGTTTCCACATACCTATAAAATTTCTTCTAATGAGGATCTAAGAATTATTAAATATTCTATCTATTTATGTTAGTTCTCTTATGCACCACTAAATTTTATCTAGTTCAACTTCAAGTCCCTGTTTGGGATGTTTTCATAAGTGGTATATTTATGTACCAAATAACTGAATCATCTGGTAGTTTCTGGATATCAGAATATTTATCTAGCACTTTCATTAAATCCTGAACCCTATTTAGTACCTTTTATACCTCAAGAGAATGAGGAGATTATTGCAGTTTTACCTTCTATGATTGGGAAGAAAGATTTTTCTATATTTGTCACACTAGCTAACTATTTTCCTGCAAGTGTGTTCACTTGAAATAATATTTTTGGAGACACTGGGACAAAAGTGGATGCTATGCAACATGAATTTAAATCAGGATATTCAAATAACAGCCAATTAGCAATGATGTAGTAGTATTTTTCTTACATAGTTGATTGAAGAACCTTTTGAAAAAATACCACATAATATTTTATTAGATAAACTTAAAGAATCGGGTGTGGGCATTTGCTTAGTTTGTTGAATTGGGGAAGTTTTCAAAAACTGCAAGCTTGATGTTTGTGTAATTTTCATGAAACTAGAAAGCATAGAGGATGTAATTCTCAAGTCAATTGACACTAAATACATCAATGAGTAGAAATTAATAACATGAAAATAAATAAAAGTAAATGTAAAGTAATTAATTACTAAACTGAAAAATGTTATTCCTACAGTATAAAATTATTATAGAGTAGAACATACCATTATGCTAGACAAAATATGGAAATAGGCTGAGGTTGTGTGTGTCTGAAATTTTAGGTGGGTTTACAAATAAGAGAGGAGGAAAATGTCTAGGCATTGCACACTCTATAAAGCTTATGCTGATGCTGATGAATCAGCTTGGAGATATATAAAAGATTGTCTAAATCCATGCATGTTCTTCATTACAAATGTTCATGGCTACAAAGTAAAGGATAGAAAATAGAATGCAAGTGGGAAGGTATTATTTTGTGAACTACCTAATAAGACTGGAATAATTTGCCTGCAAAGATACTAGAGGCTTTCCCTCAGAATATAAATGTTTAGTACTAATATTAGAAATATGCAGTAATAAATCATGTTTATATTATATTAAAAATTATACATTAGTGAAGTAATTAAATTAATATTATAACCAATTGCAATTAATACTCTGATGTGAAGAGGATGCAATTTTTAGATTTTACAATTAAAATATTGTTTTTAATATAATTGAAAGTGTTCCGATACACAATTGGAAAATAAATAAAAAGTTATGTCCATCAGGACTGTAGAGGGTATTACAATGTTTTACAGGTTTTCTGTAAAACATATATGTATCTTACTGGATAAAAATGATGGACTCAGTATTTGAATACAGCAAATAAATCTTAAATGTGAAGGAACAAATCTTTTGACAATTTAAAGAGGACTATGGGAAATATTCAAAATTGCTGACCAAAGTCAAAATTAGTAAACAAATTTGGAAAAGTTTAGTAGATTTTTTTTTGTAAATTATCAACTTATAAAACCATTTGGAGTATAATATAAACATTGTCAGTATGGATCAAAATGTAATTAGCTCTTTATGTTTTAGATGACATTAAAACCTGTACACATTATGTTGAAAGGATAAGTGCCTTGAAAATTGCTGGTGATGTTGTTTTGGGTAAGTAAGCATAAATGAGTTTTGTATTATAATATTATATTTCAAAAGTGTATATCACCAAATATTAAAAATTTCCAGGTTCTATAATATTGGCTGTTGTTATTGCTTTTGGGTATTTTGCTACACAGAGATTGTTTAACAAGAAAATGTTCCTCTCAAGAATAGAAGAAGATCTTATTTCTTAATATCTTCATATATATATATATATATATATATAATATTCAATTTTCATGTAGTGCATAACAGAATAATTAAAATATAATTACTTGCAAATAAATTACGTGATTCTTTTTTAATGTTTAAAATTTTGTAAGAATAACATAGGTGAATCATAAATTTCAGTAAATTAACTGCCTAAACAACAATAAATTGGGTTATCAAAAATAATTCGCTTACAAAATAAATACATGATAGTGTGTTCTCCAGAGGTAACAAACTGTATTTACATTCAAAGATAATTTTGACTGTGTAAGTATAATATGAAATTAATAATGTCATAATTATTTAATATGACTTGTTTAAATTTTCTGCAGAATATGAAATATTGGATCATGTAACCACAATTATTCAGTCAAATTTTTGTAGAACGACTTGAAAATCTGAACTGAATACTACTAATTGCTGAAATAGAATTCATTTAAAAATGTTTAGCTTTAAATGGGTTAGTGTTCAGTCAAAGTATCATTATGTAGCAAACATTGAACTGTGCTTTTCAGGAGGTTACTTGAGTTAAATTAGCTTGTATTGTTTACCTCTATAGGCTGGAAGAACAAATATTGTTCAATATTTTTTAATGAAATAGAGACTATAACGTTTCTGATATCTGTATGGAATATTCATTCATTACTTGTGAATATTTATTGACCGTAATCATATTTGTGACAATTAATCATGTCTTGATTTGTATCTCACATTGTTGTGCTCACTCATTTATACATTTTCAAGATAAGATCCTTTGTATACCTGGTGGTAATGTGTCTGAATTTTCCACATCACCATCTAAACTCATTTATAACATTAATTTCAATAAAATGAATAGTGGAATATTGAAGGTTCTTTCCAGTTATAGTTGTGTAGTAATAAGTTATCGGGCTTTATTTATATTTAATACAAAATTTTACAAACAACTTATTCTAAGTTATTTTATTTTATAATTACTGGAATATACATTCAGAAGTGACTTTGTTTCTGTAATGTAGAAGAGTATCTTCCAATTGCTAAATATGTTTACAAAAGAAAATCTTCCCAGTATTAATTTCTGTTGTCTAGGTGACTTTAGAGAATCATAGTCAACAGAATTGTTTAAAACATGTATCCAGATAATGAAACAAGAAAAGTTTGAATATAGCCAGAGTTTGAAGTGGAATATTATCTAAAATTATTAGTTCAGTCACCTAAAATTACGTTTAATTAAATTTTTGTGAACCTCCATAATCTAATAATGTATTAACATGGCAATAACCTACAGTTATAATGTTTTGAAACACAGACTTTTGAGGACCTTAAGCATTAAGTTTCATCACAGAGTTCAAAATTATATGCTACTATAATTATGAATTATGAAGTATTCATATGCACTCCACACACAAATGAAGTAATGATGTAAATATGCTATTCAAGTAATATATACATATAACCAGGAATCAGATATGAAGTAAAATACTGGTAAATCCATTAAGAAAATATGAAATAATTCATTGGGAAATGTTTTACTACTTAATGCAACATACATTCTGTGAGAACAATGTCCTTTGTCTAGAATGCTTAGTGAGACAACCTGGATGATGTAGTAAATGTTCTGTTTCAGGCCATTTGAATACAGTACATAAAACATTTATGTAAAAAATTAACTTTCAGTAGCCAGAATATGTCAGCAGTAGTTAACAAATGCCGAACATTATCATGCAACAAAATATTTTGTTGATCAAATAGCATTATATAACTAATTTCTTGTGTTAGGAGGGGGATTTTTTAATATAATTGAGATTTACACCACATTTACTTAATGTATACTAATAAAGAGTATTACTAAGGAAATTGTATATGAATACGTTATTGAAAACAATATTTCTATATGCATCAATTTATAGAATTGTCCCCTTAAAATATGAAAAATTTTATATAAATATATAATTGTTTTTAATATACGGTTTTGGTTTCATGGCACTTCTCTGTGACTTAGATATGATGCATAGTTATAAACATTATTAATATATAGGTGAATGAAAAAGGATCTGACTGTTTTTTGTATGCATTAAGCTAGAAGAATAATCAGTTTTTTAAATTGATTATGGGTAATAATATATAGCATATTAATTTATTCAGAGAAATTTTTAGCTTGTGCAAGTTTACTTTGACTTATCTGCTTTGTCCCACAGGTATTTATACATTTGATTTTGATTCAAAAGCCCCCTTTATTATTTTGAATTTTTCTTTTTAAATTATTATTTTAAATACTCAGTGCTTAACTCTTTGCCACATACAAGTCAACCTAATTGATTACAGTGAAAAGAGTAATCGATTTGTATGTCCCGTGATATAGTCATACTTTCATGTTGTGTATCTTGTTTCTGTAATTGTCGGTACACAAAATATAATACATTGAGTCCATTAATGTTTGAATTTGAAAGAAATGTGCACAATACTTCTATACCAGACAACCGTTTGAAATATATGAAAATATGATTGAGCTCAGACTAGATGAGAAATAAACTCAAAAAGGAAACATAGTAATGCTTAAGTGTCTTACAAGCCAGATTTTTTATGTGACAATAGAGTTGTTTTAAACAAACATTAAGGTTTAACTGAAGCAAATATGATGTAATGATAGTTCAGATTTCTATTTGATTTCTGGAATTACTCATTAAACAATATATTTGTGACATTCATGAATAACCTATCACATTGCTTCCTTTTGTGTTCAATCACAAACATGTATTTATATTTATGTTTGTATTCTAAACATGTCATAGTCTATTTAGTCAGCAGTAATGCCTTAAAAAACAAAGGAAAAGATAGTATTTTATGTATAATGGCATTTAATGAGACTTGTCATAATTACATCTCATTCTCAAAAGTGAGTGTCAAGCTACTCAACATATGAGTGAAGGAGAACAGAAATGAGCCTGGGGCAACAAATGTCATCATCTACTCCATTGTTGTCTGCTTCATGCTCTATGACAGCTACAGGGTTGTTTCTCTTGCCAAAGCGCACAGGCGCACGATTACGGCACAGGCCACACTGATGTTGCATCTCAATGAGGCGGCACAGCAGACTGCAACGCAACTCATCCTGCACACAATCATCTTGGCACTGGCCATCCAGTAGTGTGAGGCTCAGCAGTACAGCATGAAGCAGCCACATCTGTAGACATTAAATACCTTAAGCTAAAATTCATTCTGAATGGAGTACCTCAGTCTGCGATTTTAACCAATTTTCACAGAGAATTTAAATTTCTCAAAAGTGTCTAAGCAAGCCAGTTTTTGTGATGTATTAAAGTCACAGGGCACAAGATTAAGATTACTATAAGGACAACTATACGAATTTTTTAGTTTTTGTAGAGAGTGAAAATATGCATTATCATGAAGGAGAAGAATATCATAGTTCAGCATTCACATGTGAGCTTTGAATGCATGACCAAAATTATGTTTCCCCTAGACTTGTGTAAAGTTTGCTCCAATTTCCATACTTTCGATTCAGGCGATACAATTGTGAACCTTCTAGAAAGACCTGTAAATATAAGGTGGCTCCGCATTCAAATTTCAATCAGTCCAATGTAGTCAGTGTGCGCGAATATCTGCTTTAGTTGTTCACAGACGAAACTATCAAACCTAACGTAACAATTACCTATATTTAAAATCCAAAAGACGTTGTTTTAACAGTTGTATTGCAAAACCGTATTACTTTATGGATAAGTGAGGCAAAAATTAATATAATTGACTTATATTACATCAGGCGACTGAAAATAAAAAATAACAGCAGCAAAATGGCGGAACAAGCCAACAACAATAATGTTGTCTACTAGAAGTTTTGTGACCGCTTGACTGCAGTCGGCAGCATTATTTAAGTCATATAATATGCAATGGCCACTTTCCCTTTCATAGGAGACTATGTATTAAAATTTCATAATCAAATAAAATATTGTAAATTATCAATAGCCTTTGTCAACAAATAGTAGTAAATATCTGACTGCCATATTGTGTATCATTTACTCTCAGGCTTTTTGTCGGCCGTATTTGTATTTGTTTTAATAATGATTACTAACGAGTAAAGTTGTTCTCGCTATTCCCATTGGAATAGTCGGCCAGCTGCCTCCTAAACTGGTCGAGGCACGGAGAAGGGAATGCTGCGTCCCCACAGCAAACTCCTCTCCCGCTATCGGAAGGGCGTGGGACAAGTACCCAATGCCCGACCTACCTAATGCAGGTTTTTCTAGGGTTTTCCCTGCATTTCTTTAGGCGAATGCCAGGTAGGATCCTTAAAATATAGCCCGGGGGCCCTAGTTAACCCTTGGCTACCTTCCTCTACCCTTCCGCATCCCCCCTTTCAAATCCCTTCCTATGCTATTAAAGGGGAGTTGCCCAAAGTGGATTACCCTCATGTAGCCTGTTGCCCTAAAAAAAACAAAAAACTAACGAGTAAAAGTATTAGAGAATATACTTTTTTGTGATATATCTTTATTTGTATTAACATCGTCGACGTTTTGTTTTATAGAACCGAGTACTGTGCAACTCTATTGTTTTTGCTTTCGTCTCGAACTTGGCCGACCCAACAACGCTCCAATGCGGCCAGTACTCGACTCAAGCTCGTGTCGACCGCTAAAAACGATTTTTCGGGTCTTTCTGAACCAGACAATAATTCCTTATATGATTTAATCTAGAAGTTTTGTATTGTATGCTGGCAGATTGTGTGAATAATTTATCGGAGTAAGTTGACAGCAGTGTTGGAGGGAAATCATATGTAACTATTCTAGTGTCAAGGAAGTGTTGCTCGAGGAATCGTCAAATACTGCGCTAAGTAAAGCAATAGTCGTTAAATGGCTATTTATCGGGTTTCGCAATGAGAGTGTTTTGTCCCCGCCAACATTTTCTTCTGACTGTCGGGCTAACTGCGTTCGTTTTTTAGAATGTAGTTGTGTAACGTATGAGAGTGTTCAGTAATCTTAGCGTACATTCGATAGTTTTCCCATTTTTCATTATCAAGAACCTTCTCAAGGCCTCATTAAAAGTACTGATAAAGAAAATACTTCAAGGGTTGCAAAGTAAAAAAAAAAGACAACCAATTCATCATATGGCCGACTTCAGGAAGGCGGAACATCAAGATTTGAGTTTTGACTTAACCAGTAGATCATGCTTGAAGCACAAAAAAAACCGTCACTGTTATCACCAAAATAACCAACCTCATTCATAGTATAAGCTCCATCAGCGTTACAACATGCCAATGATCCCATAGAATGGTACGAAATGTTATTGCGATTAATTTAACTAGTTTGGCAGATTCTCAATGCGATTATGTTTCCAATCTACATCACCAACACAGTTTATGAGATTCCTTTATGAGTGAAAATGCTCAGTTATTCAGGCCTACATTCCCACTGAGTCCTTTATGGAAATTGTTTTGAATGTCGGTACATCTGGTTCAGAAATATTTCCGATGTCTCAACGACGACACATTCTGCAGTGTCGAGATATGTACACTCAGCTGTAAGATGGCATTATGCAGTCCAAAGTTCAAACTTCCGATGGGGAATCCAAATTAAGAGTGAGACGCATATGCTTCCTGAAAGGGTGTGAGTCAAAAGTACAACCCATTGTTTGTCAGATACTTCCTGGCTGCTGAACCCGGAATCTGGCGTTTATTAAATTTCTTCTGTATTCTATTTGTCTAGCCGGCTACTTATTTCTGCCTCCATTTCTCCTGTAGAACTGTTGTAGTTTCGCGTTGATGAAAACTGTAAGCCACTTGCTAAGAGATGCTTCACACCATGAAACACTTGTCCCTGAATGTCGTTAGAGATAGAAGGGCTGTGGTGAGAATGAAGGTTGAGGAAGTTGCGGTGATTTTGGCCGTTGCATTATCATGGAGCTTTTTTTTATTACTATTCTTAAAGTATTTACAATAAATATGGTAAATAATTCACATGCTGGCTTGTGTTGGTGGAGAGTCCAGTGACTTTCCAGCCCTTGAGTTGTTGATCCATCATGGAGTAACAACACAGGTTTACCACCTGTTTTGTGATGAATATCAACAGCGAGTCGTCTTAGATGTTGAGTATAAGTTGTTATCGCTTCATTTCTTGGTAGCAATTCATGGTGAAGAATGCCAAACGCACAGCATGGTTTTTTTAAGTATGTGCACCGTCCTTCGTCCTTTTTTTGATGGACTGACACATTCTTTCCACCTCTTTAATTTTACACAATTGTTGCTCCTTACCCAATGAATACAAATCGCGCACAAGGTTGTGTGATAGCATTTCATAATTTTTTTTGTCGAGGATTATTGTGAAACAACTGATTTTAGCGCTTTTAATCTAAAACAGACGATCTATCAGAACGTGGTTCATCACAAAAGTCGAATATTCCTTCTCGGAAACGTGAAAACTATTTCCGTGCGATTCTCTCAGCAAATTCACGCCACAAATTCTTCTCGCGGCTTATGCAGCACTGGATCCTCCATTAAATTCGAAGAGTAGAATGTCTGCTTATCATTACATACAGATTTCCCTTGAAAATGTCCCAAAACGAGCTGTTCGCAACAATCAAACTCCAAACGGAAGAAAAACAATTAAATAACAAGAAACAAAGGATATACAATGTACTGATGCCGATCCAGCAAGGACTCAATTTTAACACTTTTAAAAACTGGGTTCTTCATCAATCCGATTTGTTTAAGTCTTTTATTTACATCCTCACCCACTGCAACTGAGTTGATACTTGTCATTATGTAGGTCCAACTCAGTATCCGCGCAACACGGCAAATTACACCATCAGCCTCGTTATTTTTTGTATCGGTATTGGATATCTTCGGCTCATTAAGTAATACAGCCGTTAATGATTACAGACGACAAAGTCACACGGTCATACGTGTTTATTCACTCCACAACTTACACCACCACAAAAACCAGTTCAATTAAACTACAAAGTGAGTAAAGTAACGTCTGTAGATGATACGAAAATATACATGACAAATCAAATGTGTACAAATATAATTATATTAATTGAATCACGACCAAAAATAAATGGTACGATCGTTTGAAGCTGATTTTAAGGCAAATTTCAGTAGTTATTTAATCATTTTCGGAAACAACAGCCACACGAATGATTTTAACTATACTATTCTACCAAAGAATTATTTTCAGAAGGTTTTCAACGTTGAAATAACTATTTCACGGGATTTTTATTCCGTTACTCAGGAAGGGTTAAAATCATAATTGTTCAGATCAACACAAAAACATAAGGATCAATCACTGAATGGAGAATTTACCGATACAGGAGACGACCACCGACTGACAAACAGCATGAACGTTTTAAAATGATTAAAAAACAATCATTCTTTCCTGTGTTAATGAAACGTGGTTCTTCGTAAATAGTAAATGACTTACCTAAAAAATAATCTTGCAAACCAACCACAATTTGAATCTGATTAGAATAATCTGAACTGCCATGATTAAAATTAATAACTAAATCGGACACAATATGGCGGAGAAATGAGCACAACCTAAATTAAGAAAAATGCTTGAACAATTACGAGTAAAGCAATGTTTCCCGAGTATTTCTTGGGGAATATAGTAAATTTTGTGAGATGGACTAGACTTACTGCAGCAAGGAGTCCTTGTTTCGCCAAGAGCCGATGACAAGGTGACACAAGTAGGCCTGCGCAGTCGTCTTATATACCAACCAAGCTCTGAACCCAATTAGATAAATGTATCGATGCTACCCTTCGGGGCTGGCAACAAATAACTTCGTCGTCTTCAAGACCGCGTACTTCATTATCTGAAGTACTGCAAACTTTCCATCTACACATATCAGGCAATAAAGTGATTGCATGCCGTGTGAGAAATTTCTGCTTACCCCCAAGACACTTCTCAAGGTAATGGCTCAAAATTTCCTTGGAAGGATCTTAATATTTTTGTAATTATGACGTGCTGAAAGAATTGGGAAGCAATATTCCTGTCATCGTATTTGGAAGCAAACAAATAAATTGGAAGAAATAACGTAAAATGAAATGAACTTCACGTAAATCTGAGTTATGGGTGAAAATCCTTAGAAACTAATTGAAAACTTCCTGTTACTCTGATTAGCCCAGTAAAGTATTCAAGCATATTTTCAATAAAATCATGACTCATCTTGTTCATGTTGCAGAAGGTACTACATCCAGTATTCTTAATAATAATGTCATATTCGATAGATCCTGTACAGAGGCCAAATTCAATATTTAAACGATTTAATATAAGTGCTAAATTTTACAAATTCATTCGTTTATGCTATTAATGATACATATTTCCAATCATATTACTTTGAACTAATAATATGCTGAAACATAAACGTAGATTAGATAATGCAGTTTATAACCAACTACAGACACTTTATTTATTAGATTAAAAAACAACGTTTCGGCACGTGTTTGTACCTTCTTTAGGTCTTTTCTGCGGAGAAAATAAATATACAATTTTGTTATTATCGTAAAGGTCAAGATTCTGTAGATTGTGCTTAAAACTAACATTATGCGGCCAAATACAGACAAATTTTGAACTAGCACCATTAAATTAACATTTACAACGTTTCTTCTTCCAATCGGCTTACCCTCCTAAGTTCTACCTCAAATAATATTTATATATATATTGTAATAAACAATCAATTAATAATTTAATTGATCACGTTGTGGTAGCTATTTAATGTAATAATTAAATATGATGGGTTAATATAAATGAAAAGCTTATGAACAATTAACAAACAAAAATATTTATTTTGTTTTGTGACTTTCAAAGAATAAAAGATAATTACAGACAAAATTTGAGATCGGTTCTCTCAAGGCCTTTACTGGGTTTGATAATGAACACAAAAAAAATGATTTAAAATCTTATTAACACAACAGTTTACAATTTACCTAAACAATATGTCGATAGAATGAAAGAAATTAAAAAGTAAAGAAATTAACTTTGATTGACAATTAAAAGGGAACGAAATCTGACTTTATTTTTAGCTAATGTTCACAGTTATTATAATTAAAATATGGTTACTCACACATTGTCCGTCTGGTACCAGCATTCTTTGTTTCCCGTACACAACACGATAAATGCAAATCGTTTATTTACACAGATTCTAGTTCTCACAGAATTTACACGCTCACAGGCGAATAGAACGCAGACAAATTTCCGGAGACTTGGATGAACCTCTCCTTGGTTAGCAATCGGATGTCGTCTTCCCCTCAGTGTAAAATTGTTCGAATTTGCCTTATTACTGGAACTGATGATTTGCAGATTCTTTGTAGACTGTTATTTTTATTGATTTGAAATAGACTGCAAGGTATTTCGGTGAAAAATTTGTTATAATGTGCCTCCTTTCCTGGCTGGCTGTAACGTAAACTGACTCAGGCTTTCGTGCGCGCAAACGCCATTTCGACTTTTTGCTAAAGCAGCCGAGCTCGTTTCTCCATTGTTGCTTTGTTCGATCAGACCGCTATAATGGATTTATCAAAAAATTCAAATTTTATGTCCAAACAATTACTGGCTTAATTAACTATTGCTACAATATATATATATATATATATATATTGTAATAATTAAATATTATTATAATGGCTGAATTTAACAAATGAAAAAAAAACACAAATTTATATTTACTTTATATGGGAATCAATGCGTCTGAACATAGACGAAATTTGTTGCGGAAGAAATAATACTAAAGATTGAATTTAAACAATTTTAATTTTATCAAGAATTAAGGATCTCATTTTATCGATAATTAAATAATTAAAAAAAACGATCTGACTTTTATCTTTTAAACACGGTTTACAAATGATTTTAAAGTTTTTCTCTACTTACGGCCGCCCAGGTCTCTTTTTAGCTTTTCGTGCACAATTTTGGGGACATCACTGATT
This sequence comes from Zhengitettix transpicula, assembly GCA_037074705.1. Taxonomy (NCBI): domain Eukaryota; kingdom Metazoa; phylum Arthropoda; class Insecta; order Orthoptera; family Tetrigidae; genus Zhengitettix; species Zhengitettix transpicula. Next base: position 11,012,369 of record CM073595.1, read on the forward strand.
CTAAGTACCCACAGACTCTAAATGTTCACAGGCTCTAATTGGCGTTGTTTGTTAGTTGGTTTAACACAAATTGGTTGGTTCTCGATGCTTTTCTGCAACCTGGATTTGTAGATCTCGTGACTTTAGTTGAAAATGGACTTCATTGGTTTGTCTATGGCCAGCATGATGAATCTACGCTCGACCACCGAATACACACTAGTTGCTCTGTCTCCTTCCCGACTGAATATTGCTTTACTTTTTAATATTTGAAAGCATGTTTGTGACTGGACCACATTCTTTCGTTCTGACTGCCGACTGTAAAACTTTTCGTCTGATCTATTCGCTGTCTGCTGCCCGACTGTACTGTTCGTCTCGTAAATTTTGAGCGCGTAAAAACCCTCTCGACCGATCAACAATGCTTTCTTTGCCTTGCCGGTTTGTTGCGGCGTCCGCTCTATATCCACTAATAATGAGTCCTCTACAATTCAACTTTTCAATTAGAACAATGCCTTAATTACCAATTACTACAATATATATATATATATATATATATATATATATATATATATATATATATTGTGGCATAATTTTTTTTGAGGATTACTTAGTTTGATAGTATTTCTACCTATGTTGTTTCTGAGTAATTCAACCCCTTTTGGTTAGGGGTGGGTATGGATATATATATTGTGGTAAATAAAAACAAGTAATTATTTAATTAACAAAATTTTACGATTTTCATTGTCGGCGCCGTAAATATAAGAATTGTGTACAATAATATGGGGCCTATAATGCCTGCTTGTTATGGGCATTGTCGCGAAGGCATGGCTGGACGCGCGGAACTTAAGTGTGTTTTTGGGAGACGTACAGGATAGTCAGATAGCAGAAAGAGTGTGTGTTGGGAATCGTCGGAGATAGAGCAGAGAGTATTTTCTTGAAAGCTGCAAAGTGTTTTTTTGTCAGAACTTGTAATTCAGAATTGCTTAGACCAGGAAAGCGAATCTGATTCAAAGTTCCTGTGACTATATTCAAGCAAGTGTATAGGGTAGCAGAGACGTAATATAGTAAAGTCCCGGGTTTGTAGATTACGAGCCAACAATCTGAAGTATTTGTCCATTGGCATATTTAAGTAAACATCAAAGATTTAAAACAACGTTATCAGCTGTAAAGAGCAGGAAGTGTGGTGCCTGAAAATTACAACCACAATAAATTCAGTGAAACATGGCCTGTCTGTGAAGTGTTTAACAATAATCGAGTGAGATCGAGCCCCCTTCGAACAGCAAAATGGTAATGTAAACTAAAAAGAAAATTTATTATCTGTAAACCTAATGTAAATAATATTTATCCTCAGATTTCATATTTCACTAATTGTTTAAGTTAAGAATTTTTCAGTTTGTAAGTTATTAATTGTTTTGTCGTAACATTCTTTATTGGATGCCCGATAGTCGGCCCTGAAATTAAACCGTGGAGTTTTACCAACTCGCAACATAATTTTCAATAGTGATAAGAATTTGTTTTAATAAATTAACTTTGTTTTATATTTTAAATTCTAATTTTTCATTTAATATCCTATCATTTCAACTATTAATTGTGTTCATGTAAAATCTAATCAAACTGTGTTATTTCAAATGTGCTCCAACGTCGTCTTCATTTAAATTTAAAATTAATCAAAAATAATGTTTACTACATTTTGGCAAATGGGGCAAATTAAAATCAAATTTTGTAATTTAAATGTGTTTATTACAATATATATATATATATATTAGCTGGGTGCCCGGCGTTGCCCGAGATGTGATTTATCCATAAACCCCCGATTTTTTTCGTTATTTTTATGTAACGCAACTCGACATCTATCCCTAAATGTGTTATAGGCCAGGTTGTATTGTTTGAAAATTCACTAAATCAAAATTAATAATGTGGTACTTAATTTAGTAATTTTCTAAATTAAGTAATTAATTTTTATTTAAATTAAAAACTATTTGTTTAATTTTATTTATTTTTCTGCAAATCAATTTTTTTTAAGCAGAATGATGTTGGCAGTCCCATATTCATCTTCTTCTTATCCCGTAATTATTTTTTTTAAATCAATAATTACTTTACTTACAATAATTACAAATGTAAAATTATAGTCAATCATTTTTTTATTCGTTCCATAAATTTTCATATAAAATCCCATAAACACAATTAAATGGCTTTCTATAATATGAAGAAAAAAGTAGGTGTCTAATGCAATTTTCGCTCAGTTCCCAATATTCACGTGCATTTCTTGTTCTCATTTTAAAGATATGCATCTTAAATTAAAAAACTGATAAATTTAACTTCCCAAATAACGCACAGACTCTCACAACGGAAATAATTTTTATAAGAAAGACAGCTTTCCCGGTGTAAGTTATTAACTAATTTTTCACGGTTACGCACCAGGTTCAGATTTCTCTATGTTGACGTTTCTGCCGGTCGTTCTCCACGGCTGTCTTCAGCCTTTGTGGCGCTGCGTGACGTGTGCATGTGGTATTTATAGTGGTCGGACATGGAAAAACATGTGTCCTTGACGCTGTGGTCAGGCAATCCTCAGCGGCCAATCAGGTCGCAGCATGTCCGGCACTATATATACCTCACACTCGTCATGCAGCGCCACAGTGTGGAGAACGACCAAATGAAACGTCAACGTCGAGAAATCTGAACGTGGTGCGTAACCGTGAAAAATTTATTAAACATATAAATTGTTACATTAGAAGACGATATTAGCAGTCATAATGTACCAATATGTCACATAATGTATCAATTTTTAAATTCGAGATTAATTACACTGTCACAAAGAAGATATATTTAACGATCAACAACATCATAAAATCAGTCTGAGCAAACGTTGAAAACATCAAAACAAACATTTCTTCCACTCTCACAGCCTGAAGATTTTACAAATATGTACAGAAACGTTTTTGTGTTGTTAATTAAAGATTTTATGATTAATAATTATTTTAAATTACAAAAATAGTCTGTTTATGGCAGTTAAGGATATTCATTGTTAATAACAGACGTGAAAATAAAATATATGACTAAAATTTCATTATAAAGAGCTGACAGTTTGCAGAAAAACAAAGTAAATTATTTTAAAATAAATAAAGAATATTTATACAGATCAAAACATCATAGTTACACAGGTTTTTAAAAATATACCACTGTGAACAAAATGTAAGGTAAATTTATTTATAAAATATAAATTCTTCATTTATTCTTCCAAATCAATTTCATCCCCTTCAAAGTAATCCCCGCCCGATAAAACGCACTTTTTCCAACGCTTTTTCCAGTCCTCGAAACAGTCGGAATAGTCTTTTTCCGGTATAGCCTTCAAGACCTTCTTCGATTTGGTTTTTATCTCCTCAATCGTGTCAAAACGGCGTCCCCGCATTGGCCTTTTGAGTTTGTTGAATAGGCAGAAGTCGCATACGGTGGTTGCGGAACGATACGAGTCGAGTTTTTGGGAAAAAAAGTCGCGAAGAACAAATGCAGTGTGACATGGTGCATTATCGTGATGAAGGAACCAAAAGTTGTTCGCCCATAATTCACGCAAACGACGCATAACGCTCAAATAATATTCTTTGTTGATCGTTTGGCCCTGCGGAAGGAATTCATAGTGCACCACACCACGATAATCAAAGAAAACTGTCAACATGACTTTGATTTTCGATCTACTTTGCCGTGGTCTTTCCGGTCTTGCTTCACCTTTTGCACGATATTCGCTGGATTGGTCGGTGGTTTCAGGGTCGTATGCGTAAATCAAAGTCTCGTCTCCAGTAATGATGCAATTCAAGTGGTCCTAATAGTCAGACAGCAAAGTTTCAAAGTTTCACACACATCAACGCGATCCTTTTCTTCCAAAAAATTGAGCGATTTTGGCAGCAATCAAGAATTGATGCGTTTGAGACACAAAACATTCTTCAAAATGGTTTGGGATGAGCCAAATGATATTCCAACACTATCAGCGAGATCTCTAATTGTCCATCGACGATTTTCAAGCACGAAATCTTTGATTTTTGGACGTGGCCCTCGTCGGTAGACGTTGATGGTCGTCCAGAGCGCGGTTCGTCTTCAACGCGTTCTCGGCCCTCTTTAAACTCGTTGTACCACTTTTAAACGTTTTTTTGTGCCATAGTTTGATCACCAAAGGCCTTCCGCAACATTTTCAACGTGTCCGCACAAGAATATTCGTTCCGCAAACAAAATTTGATGCAAGTTCTTTGCTCAACAAAATCACCCATTGCAAAAATCGAAAAATTCACTTTTGGTTGTTTACAAAAACACGTGTAACTCGGAGATAATTAAACCTTTTAACAACAGACGCTTGGCAAATATTATAGACATTCCTACCAACGTAGGAAAAAAAATTTCCTGCCTTCCTAATACCCGGGAGTTTTAAATGACAATTTCACCTTACTTTTTGATCACAGTGGTATATGTCTGGTTCGACAGCTTAATTTTTTTAAATATAAAAATGTTAATCGTAAATGGGTTATTGTTTCCATAACCCTAATATTTTTGAAGACGTAGTGTAAATACCTTGACAGAATACTAGACTATCTTTGTAATGAATGTGAAGTCGGGTGAATGTTTGTACACTTCTATGAATGGTAAGTTTTAAAAGACTACATCTTAATCGCACTTGAGAAGTATATACATATATATTGTATCAAACATACGTTTAATTGTGCTTAATTTTCCTGGTTACTTTTGCGTGAAATTACCAACCTTCCAGATGTTACCCTACATACAGTCATGGGGGGGGGGGGGCGCATTAAATATTCAACGTTAGTATAATCAAATGACAATATCCATCTTCTGAAATCACAATACACAGTGTATTCAATGTTGAAATTGAAAGATTTGATGGGGACAAAAATAAATATATTTTGTTAAAGAACCATTTGTCTGAAACTCATATTGTGTGAGTACGGAGTATGCAGGAGGGTTAATGGGTGTGACAATGAAACACTGTTTCTTTATTAAATAGCTCCATATATTTTTATCAGTCATATAAATTCAGTACGTAAATTCCTTCAGTCGAAGTTGGAATAATTGAGATGTTACTAATAATATCAATCTTTGTAAATTTGGAAGAAATTCTGTTGATTTTAGACACTGCCAATTGTTTTTCTGTACTTTATTCTTCTGATCAATATTACACTGCAGTAAATATTCAAAAAGACCATAATTAACCTCATACAGAATCCACCACGATTTCTCCAGGCTATTATTTTATATTAATGCCATTACTGTTATTCATAACATGTTAAAAGATTTTAACTGTAATGGTATATTTTATGCAATACAAATCTTATCCACCTTAAACCCCTGTAGTTTCTTTCGTAGCTTGTAGAACTCGAAAACTGAGTGTGTTACAATCGTAAGACAATTTTTACTGTTTACGCGCTTAATGTTATGACATTAAGATGTCCAAAATATGGTTCAAAAATATTTGTAAGTGTATTCTACATATAATTTATTTAGAAAAAAAAATAAAGGATCACAGACACCATTGGTAAGAGAAAAATGGGTTTCTGCGGCCATATTTCTCGTATGAGATCTACAACTTGAGCAAAAGGATCTTCAGATACTTTCATAACAAAAGAAATACGAAGGCGTGGTTCACCGAGGTAGAGAAATACCCGAAAGAAGTGAGGATAACACAGGAGGATATCCAGAAACGTGTTCCGCTGAAGAAGAAACTCCAAGCGCTTCACGGTTTCCAAGAAAAGCTAAAACAAAAACTGGCAAAATGTGAGACTGAACCGAGGAAGGAACACCATAGGAAACGGATTCAGGAATACTGGGCGAAAATTAAAGCCCAGATGAAAAATGACAGTTGAAATAGCGTGGTCGATGGATGACTGAAACGACACTCAGTTTAATAATAACAATAATAACATAATATAATTAAAAACATAAGTAATTACATAAACGACATGATAAATCTACAAAAATGTACAGAAACTTGCTTGTGTTCAATAAAAAAAATTAAATTGTTGTTATAATGGTGGTTAATTAATTTAATTACGAGGGTGAATCAAATATAAACAAGACTTATTTTTTTAAATATTTATTTTGATTTTAAACGCACAAACAATAATAGTTTATTTTTCCACATAATCTCCTGATTTATAAACACATTTTTCCCAGCGTATAGGTAATTTTTTAATTCGTTCCACGTAAAAAGAGTCAGGTCGTGTTTGTAGCCAATTGCGCACATATGCTTCAACCTCATTATCGCTGTGGAATTTTTGCCCTCCCAAAGCTTCCTTGAGAGGACCAAAGACATGGAAGTCGCAGGGAGACAGGTCTGGACTGTATGGAGGGTGTTCCAGTGTCTCCCAACACAGTTGCTCCCATTTTTGTACGGTCAGGGCTGCTGTATGGGGGCGAGCATTGTCATAATGGAGAATCGCTTTTCTCATCGGAAGGTCTCGTCTTTTGCGGCGATATGCAAGTCTGACCTCAGTCAAATTTTGGCAGTAGTATGCCGGTAGCCAAAACCTTGCCAGCCGATAATCGTGACTTGGCTTTCACTGGTCCGGTTTCTCCTTTCTTCCTCCACTCCATACTCGCTTGTTTCGAACCCACGTTTCATCACAGGTGACATTGTGAGAAAGAAATGGGTCTCCTTCTTCCCGAAATCGTGCAAGAAGACGCTCACACACTTGAAAACGATTCAGTTTCTGGTCAACTGTGAGAAGGAACCCACCTTGCGATACCCTAGCTCCTCTGAGAGTATAGAGTAAGTGCTCCCATAACTTATTCCAACCTCAATTGCAATATCCGAAGTTGTTAGACGCCTATCACCTTCAACAAGTTGACGAACACTGTCGATGTTGCCCGCTGTAATGCTGGTGCGGGGTCTGCGGTCATGGCTCTCATTTTCAACACGTTCACGGCCCTCCACGAACTGTTTATGCCAAGCAAACACTCAAGCTCGCGACAGCGTCTCTTCCCCGAACTGTGCAGTCAATCTTCTCAAGATTTCGGCTGGTTTTACACCTTCTGTAGCTAAAAACTTGATAACAATACGTTGCGCAATAGAGGGAGGTACCTCGTGCTCGGACATCGTAACGATGGACACTGAGCGAGTCTATGATGATGAGTCACGTGCTTCCCCCACTCCTGACAAACCAACCTAACAGCCAATAACAGCGGAACGTTCTTCCATCACTATTGCGCGCGCAGGTCCAAAAGTCTCGTTTATATTTGATTCACCCTCGTAAATTATAATAATATGATCAAAATGTTGAGTTAATTAGTGACATTCACTATGTTTAATTATACAAAATTCCCCAGTTTTTGTTGTGAAGACTCAATCCGATGTCGGTAAGTAACGTTTTCAGCCCCCAACGTAAATGCTGCGTGGTGAGAAGTATGTATATTAGGAAATATATTAAAATAGAATTCCTTCTCGATACAGGTTTTCTAGGGTTTTCCTGTATCTAAGGCGAATGCCGAGTAGGTCAATAAAAATCGCAGCTAAGGGGCCTTAATAACTCGAAGCTGTGTTCCTTCCATTCCTTCCCACACTTCCCCCCCCCCCCTCTTGGTCATTATGGTGGCTGGCTCGGTGTGCGGTCCGTGGAGGGCGGTTCGTCGGGAGGCCGGTGCGCGGTGGCTGATACTTTCTCCGGGGCACCCCTTTTCATCCTATTTATCACCATGGTTAGACGTCCCTACACCCACAACCCATTTCCTTCCCAGCCTGCTTCCCGTGGGTGTGCTGCGGTCTGCCTCGGTGCACGTCAATATTATTAAATTTAACTAACAATTGCCGAAGAGAGCTATCCGCCCTATAACGGCTCCGGGAAATCTTCCCGGATAAAATACATTTATTTGCTTTTAAAAAAGACTAAGAGATAATTTTCGAATTAATTCCTTTTCCTAATTTAGTATTGGGATAAATAAATCACCCCTCTGGGAAGAGAGGGATGTGAATATTAGACCGAAAATGTCTGTTATTAGAGTCAACTCAATAGTTTTTAGGATCAGTGCCCTTAACGGGAAGCTGGAACACACCGGAAGAAGAAGAGTTGGCTTGAGTCACACAGAATATACACTTAAGGATAACTTATGAAAAAAAAAACATAAAATATCTAGGTAACACAATAACGTAATTTAAACTTAATTACTTTTTAATTTTGAAGGCAACATGGAATTGGTTTTTCATTGTGTTATACACTTTATTTGACATTTGATACACATATTGACATAAATTTCATTTTTAATTACGAATATAACTAGAATAATAAATTTAATGTGATATTTAGCATGGAATTTAAGAATATCTGGTTCGATTGAAGTTTTTGCCATTATCATGCAGATATGAAGATAATCAGTCCATACTCTGGTTCTAATTTCACTCTTGAAAATAGTTGTTCACAAATGTAAAAAATTCAGTCAATGATTGCAGAAATATCGAATGACCGGGCAGGTATGATTTATGAATGTTCGTGAAGTCATCATGTTTCTTTTTCTTTTTAAGTTGAATTCAGATTGTAACTCTAGTTTTCAATTTTAAAATTTGCTGGAATAACATCAATAAGAAGTATACAAAAAAAAGTGATTATAATTGAAAAAATTCCGTATGTTATTGATATCTTTTCTTTACTCGCTCGTTTCCTGAGCTACATGTGGTCAGTTGGTGGGACAACCGTGGTCAAGGCCAATGAGAATTTAAAATCGTTCATTTTCCTATCCGCCTGTTCACATTTTCTATCTAATTTACAAATATGTAATAGTACAAGAGTTTCAGTATTTAATATTTTTTTTAAAAAAAATTGTATAAGTTTACAGAGTAAAATAATAACCATTGAATTGGGTAAAGACGTCACAGTTGTTACATGAATTCTTTGTGGACGATCTTTCGGTTTCGTAATTGTGAAAACGAAAAAGTAGTTAAAGAATCAAAATGAACAACGAACAATAAGACGTGTCTCCAAAAAAAATGCTCAGAAAATTCAACAGTTAAACTAAAACAAGTAAAGAGTTTGCATAAGACTTCAATATTTCAATTCAAGAAGATAGCTTTACAAATTCATTTATATGAACATATAAAACATTGATAAATATAGAATGGAATTATTTTAATCCTCATACACGCAAATACTTCCAGTACCGTGGATGAAATAATAAGCGTTAGGTATTTGAAAGAGTACAATATAAATATAAAATAAACATTATGACTTCTTTGCGTTCATTTTATTGATGATGAAAAATTAACGCTTAAAAGGTGGCTAAATGAAGGAATAAATGAATATATATATATATATATATATATATATATATATATATATATATATTGTAATGCATTTAATATAATGCATTGGATTAAAAACAGCGCACATGTCGTAAAGAGAATGCGAGGGAAAAGTGATTGCGGGTCCTGTCACGAGGTGACAAGACGGAGCGGTAAGACATTTATCTAGGATGAGTGCTGGTGGGCGAGCAGCTGGTCCCAAAGTGGCTATGTTAGAGCAGGCTATTGTCTCTGACGAATGACCTGACAAGTGGCGTATTTGCTTGGGACTTGCAAGAAAAGATCTTGTGCGAGTCCTGAGTAATTGCGGGGGCGAAATACTGCAGCTGCAAGCATGTCAAATGGCGCAATTACTTGGGATGATGAGGGTCCAGGCACTTGTTGACTTAGGATCTGGAGAAATTAGTATCGCGCACTTGTGAGGGGAGAGGTCCAAAGACAAATTGGACCTGTCGCGATTGTCGGGTTTCGGACAAAAGAGAGCAGCCGGCTAAAGGACTCCAGCGACCGGGACGTAAATTTCGGTAATGGGATTCTGTCACAGCGCCGTTGCGACGGAATTTTGCATCAAGAAAAAAACAAGGAGGCTAGTGGTATATTTAGGGAAAATAACCTATTGTGTGACAGTCAGCGACAGTCAGCGAGAGTCAGCGTAGGAGAGGGGTTCGGTGAACCTCGACAGTTAGTAGTTAGCGTGGGAGAGAGGTGCAGGACGCATCGAAGAGTCAGCATCAGTCAGCAAAACTATAACAGCTATAAACATTTTTAACATACAGAAGCTCTATCTGTATGAGTAGGAGAATTTGACCTGTCTTCGATGGTAGGCGATCTGGGTGCAGCAAACGACGTCAAGGAGTGTCACGGCGAACACCTGGAATATTTGACTGGATATGGAGAACCAGATGTCGGCGAACCAGTGATATTGTGTTAGAATCAGTGAGTGAATGTCAAGGCTATAAAGTGCGTGTCTAAAGAACGAGTCGAAGTAAACCTGAGAAACCGTAAGTTGGAATGCATAATATTAACAGATGTAAACGTTATTAAAGGATAACAGTCAGATGTCGTTCTCTTCTTTTGATAATAAAGTTAGAAGCAATCTATAGGCTAAGTTCATTGATAAATTTAGTAGATACTTTTGTTTAATTTAAAACATAAATGTTGGGTCTTTTTGATAGTTCGATTCTGTCCGTTGTCAAACACAGTAGAGACCCATGAGAGCAAGAGTTCTTATTATAATAGTAAAATATTAAATTAAATTGTAAATTCTTCTTGTGTTAATAAATTTGTTTGTTAAAATCGAAAGCATATATTTTTTATTTATACCCGATGTGATTATTACAATATATATATATATATATATATTGTAATGCCTGGTAAGTGAGGCATTTATTCGGATGGATAATCTGGACTGTGGGAGGGACAATTTTTGTAACGTATTTATTTAGGTTCTTGGGAACGCTGGTCTTGAGAATTCGGAACCGTGCACGTGCGTGTGGCCTTTCTCAAACTAAATCTGTTAAGTGAGGCATTGTTTCTGATGGATAGCCTGGACTGTCCGAGGGGCAGTTTTGTAACGTGTTTATTTAGGACTGAGTATTTCTTCGTTTTGAAAAGCTGGGTGTGTGAGGGTGCAAAAAGATAAATAGTCCTGTCTCGATTGTCGGCTTTTGGACCTGACTGAGTAGTTAGCCATTTGCTGACTAAGGAACTGCAACTGCATAACATAAATCTCGGGATAATGGAAGAAACTGTCAACGGGCATTTGCGACGAAGTTTTGGAACAATGGACCAAGGAAGAGACTGGTAGGATATAAGGGAGGAGATAAGCTTTTGAGGGGTTAGCCGTGAGGCGATCACCGAAGCTGGAGACTATGACTAAGAGAGACATTGTTTAAGGGAGGAGAATGTGTTATAAGTTGCAGTCTGCGAGAGAAATAGCCAAATATTCATCGATAAACATTTTGTATGCTGAAGTCTAATCTATTCTATCCTCAAATTAGACCACTGTCTTCGATTGTAGGAGACCAGGACACTGTATCCAGCGTCTAGTAGTCTTCAGAACGAGCAAGTGATATGTCCTTCACGAACGGAGAACCAACTTTTGTCAAACCAACAGTGTGTGTTAGAATCAGTGTTTAAAACGGCCCGTATGTAAAGTGTGTGTGTGTATGAACGAGCCAAATTTTCCTGAGTAATCGTAAGTTAAAATTTCATGGTATTCATATATGTAAACCGAATTAAAAGATAAAGTCAGATATCGTTCTTTTCTTTTGTGTTGATAAAATATACTCTTCAAATTTAAAATCAATCTTGTAGAATAAGTTTGTAAATAATTAATTTCGTCTATGCCTAGAATAAATATTTCCTTTTAAATTAAATGTAAATTTTTGTTTCTTTGATTATGGTTAAATGTTCTGCCGTTATCAAACCCAGTAAAGACCTTTGAGAGAATGAGATATGTTTTTAAAATTGTATAAGTGTTCAAAAATTAAAATAAATTTTATTTGTTTGTTAAAGATATAATCTTTTTATTTGGACACCCGTTAGTATATTACATTTTCGCTACCACAACGTGGGGCAAATGAATAAGTAATCGTTTATTTATTACTATATATATATATATATATATATATATATATATATAATTATAAAATAATAAGAATATCTAATAAAGGAATAAGGTATGAATGAAGTAAGTATCACTTTGGTTTAGGTATACTTTTATGTGGATAATGTGATATAGGTATAATATTATAGTAATCAGTCATTTCTGTAATAAAAAACTTCATTTTCTATAAATAAAATTAATATTTTCTACCATTTGAATTTGACACTTTCTTTATTGCCCTCTGAATTAACTATTTATCATATGTAACTGTAAAGCAGTTTAATTTTGTACACAATGTGTTTAATACTAGAACCTATAGATTTTCATATATTCAAGAAAAACGGATAGAAAAAACTAGATTTAAACACCCCCTCCCCTTCTCACATTATATAGCTCCGGCGAACCCATCAAAATCCTGGGACGTTAGATATATCCTAAAGCGTTATTCCTTCACCCACCCACGACTGTGCAAAATATCAAAATTACACGTTTTATATTTATTCTATCAGTTTTTTTTGCCTTGGTCTATTATATGCAGTTAGCGTTCAATTAAATCATTTGTATATAAATAAAATTTGCTGTTTACTTCACTTGAATCGATGCCAACTTCTGGAATCTGTACGTACAGTATTGTATGAACGTTGGAGTGATTATTTGACCAACTAACTACAGTTAAAACCACAAAATTTGTTGCTGTAATTACTACAGACAACTTCATTTCCTTACTATTTGACATATATTCTTAGATTGAAGTTTTGTTTGATTTGATTTTCTTGCCACTATGTTGGTATAAAGTGATGTTCGCCAGCTTCGGCGCAGCCCACTCCATAATAGGGTAGTAGAATTGGTAGCTTTGTGTGGGATTTGTAGTGTGAACTGCCCTTGCTATTTATGGGAATTGTTTCATAGTTATACCTCTTACACGATACTGTCAGGTAGTGTGTGGTTGTCTTTACTGCGTTGTCTAGTACCTCATTAGAATGGCTCTAACGGGATGTTACGCCCTTCTGAAGTATATTGTGGTGTTGTTTAATTTGCTTTTTTGGGTAAGTAATGTCAACTGTTTGTCAGACTAAAACTAAACTTTATTACGTATGACATGTCGTACTCCGTTAATTAAATTTGTGTACATTGTTTATATTTAAAGACATTATGTATGGCATTTGTCTGAATGTATTTAAAAATTTAATTTCGGTAAAGTATGTGATAGATTTGTGTCAAATGTTTCACAGTTTTCATAATCTTTACATTATTTTGCCCTAAATGTCTTACACTTCATACAGTTTACTATGAATTAAGACTAATGTTAATTTGTTGACCATACCATTATAATAGTTTAACAAATCAGTCTTTAAATTTCTTTGTTGACTTGCTTGTAATATTACCATTTTATTCACACTGCTATGGTGTATATTACGAGCGAACATATTTATGAAATGATTATTTTTTTATTGTTGCAATGAAAGAGTTTGATTTTAATCAGTTAATTTACCTACTTGCTTTCATGAATTGTATTTCCATAGACTTTACCAGTTTTAAATAGTTTGATATAACCAAACATTAATCAGTTTCATTTAATGAAGAAACAAATTTACATTAAAATTTTTGATAAGCAAATGTTTAAATAGACAAGGTATCGTCTATCTCATTTCAAATATAATTCATACAGAAATGGTGCAAAGTCAAGGTACTCCATAATTAATCCATTTCTCCAGAAATTAACATAACTGCAATTAGTTGAGACTTTTCTCTACAAGATGTGGGATAATATTGATGAAACAGAACTGTGTTCTCTGAACAGCTTCATTAAAAAGTTTATTGCTTACAATCTGCAAATATCGTAATTTGAATGTGCTTGTTTAGACTTGTCAGTAATCATAAATTTATTTTGAATTTGATTATCCTTTGTCTGCCTTATATTGTCTGGTGGTATTATAAGGTACTCCTTTCTGTAACATTTGACAATGTTTTACCTTGTTCGTATTAGTTGTTTTTGTATCGTAAAATTAAATTGTGCAGATCTGAATTGGTTGTGAACATTGACTTATTTTCACAACAATGTAAATGATTATATGTATGTCTAAGGATGTCCAATTTTTTAAAAACTCCATGTGTTGGAGGATGACAAGTTTTAGCAAATCTTTTCTCAAAGAATAAAACTTTTATTTCCCAGAAGAATAAATCCAGAAAATTATACCACTATGTTAATAAGTATTAAAAGTATGAAAAATAAACTAATTTTCCAATGTTCCTATCAGTTCACTTTGACATTATTCTGAAAGTATAGCTAGATGAGCTTAATTTGTATGTATGTATGTGTATTAATATGCTTTTTCAGTTTCTCTCCTGTTTTTCGTAATGAACATTTTTCTGAAATATTTAGTAGCATATAGTAGTAATGGATAGACAATTGGCCATTGCATTAATTCTGTTATTATTGTTGTGTAGGATTATATACAATTGCATTAAAATGAAATGTAATGTTTGCAACCATCTATTAAGAAATTTACTTTTATATTGACTGGCCAGATTAATATTATGGTAAAACTGATTTGTTTCTGATGTTGATAGACTACAACTAGGTTTAACAGCCTTTGACTGTTAAGCGATTGTTGGACCTAGTAGCCATGGGATGAGTATCATCAAAACAGCTTCATTCCTTAAATGTTCAACAATAGCTTTTGTTAATGTGTTTAAAGACTAGACTGTGAACTGGAAATTTAAGAATTGAACGTGCAAGTTGTGGGTATCTATACTTGGCAGAACAGAGAGGCAAGACAACAGAAGAGCAACAGTGTATGAAATTACTGCAGTTCTTAAAGAGGTATCCTCTCATCTCTGCATTTACCATTTATCGTATACTGCATTATATGGGATTTGGAGCCAGAATGGCTGTTTAAACTCTGTTGCTGTCGGGAGTTGACAAGAGTAAAAATCTCCAATCCAATTTGCACAAGGAGATGAGAATTGGACAATCAGACATTGGCTAAAAATGATATGGTACATATAATCACATTACTAGCTGCAAGATACAAATAGTAGAGTGAGAATTTGGCATAAGCAGCATGAAAGCATGTGTCCCACATGCAAGACTACAACCCCTCAAGTTGGTGGGTGCAGTCTTATGGATTGATGAATGTTTTGGGCACTATAATTTGTTTGCAGTGTCTGAATAGCACAATGTTCTGTAGTATTGTTGCTGATTAAGTTTATCCTATCATGTTGATGGTTTATCCCAATGTAGATTTGTATGTATGCCAACAAGGTAATGCACCATGAGACTGCTTGTATAGCAAAATTTGTTTCAGGATACCAACCTTATGAATGAAAAGCCAACTAGCATATGGATCAACACTAGGCTTAAATATAATGGTAGCATTATATATATTTCCTTACTTGATTATCTAGGTGTAACAAAAAAATTTACACTTTCAAAATTTGAGGCTGTATTTTTCAAAATATTAGAATAAAGTGTGGGGATAAGATCACTCAAAAGTGTACTGTTTTCTGAAGATCTATTTATATTAATACAAATTTCAAAGACTTTATTCTTACTTAATCATTTTTTTTACAGTTGGTTGGTTTGGTGGTTCTGGTATTATCTGTTTGGATTCTATCAGACCAAACTTTTTATTTGAGCATAACACAAGATGAGTCCAGCTACTATACAGGAATGTATATATTTATTGCTGCTGGAGCTTTAATGTTTATAATTGGCTTTCTTGGATGTTGTGGTGCATATAAGGAATCTCCGTGTATGCTCATCTCAGTAAGTCGTTTATAATTTGACACACATATTTTTTAATACAAAATATTTGCTATGTTTTTCAAAATTATTACTACACCTCTTATATATTTCTGATAGTTTAGTTTTGTAAAAAATGCTAATTTATCATGTTTTACTTTATTTCACAGTTCTTCTGCTTTTTGCTAATTATTTTGGTTGCGGAAATAGCAGCTGGAGCCTGGGCATATGCTAAAAGTGACAGTTTGAAAAAATTAGTTCACGAAAGTGTGACAACAACAGTTAGGCAGGAGTATGGGTTAATAGAATCCCGCACAGTAACATTTGATGCAATACAGTCTGGGGTATGCCATATTATTCCTTTGTATATTATGCTATATTTTCGTGCCTATGTTAATATTTTTTAGCATGTCTGATAATAAAATTAATCATTTGTGGTGAAAATTGATTACATTACTGTAAATGTGGAAGTCAAGACAGTGTATTGATAGTACAGAATTGTTGCATTAAATTTGGTTGTTTCAATTACAGTTACATTGTTGTGGTGCATCTGGTCCTGGAGACTGGGTAGGGAGTAAGTACAGCTTGGAAGGCAAAGATGGAAAAGAGTCTATAACTTTGGCAATATCAAGCCCAGCTCAGTTTTATAAGATCCCAAAATCATGCTGCAAGAAAGATATACCTATAACAGATTGTAAACATTCTCTGGCTGTTGGTGCTTCGAATGTAACTGTTTATTCCGAAGTAGGTGGTTTATTTATGCTATTTATAAAACATCATTCTAGAATGGATGGAAAGACAATCCACAAATTTAATTGTAGTTAATTTTCTTTTATTTGTTGGCATGATTTTTTTCTGAGGATTAGTTTCCAACATTGCTCAATTTTTTATAATTTGAATGAAGCAGGAATTCTATTCAATTTATTAAAATTATTTCCAATTTTGTGATCAAGTATACAAGAATTAGTTTTCTATTGATATCAGTTTCTTACTGGTAGTTAATCATAATTTCTTTAAGTACAAATATTTTAACTGTTCTAAATAGCAGTTTTGTCCTGAAAAAGGAAGCCGAGAGCCTCCGAAAATTTGAAGAACAACCTTTAGTTCCTTATGGCGACACCGCACATCACTTTCAGGTAGCCACAACCTACCTCTCTTTCGTTTCCCTACCAATATTTCAATTAATTTTGACAATGTCATATCCTTACTAATATCATATATATAACACATTTTGATAGGAAAGAGAGACACCAAAGTCGACTTACCCTGAAATCAACAGTTGGTCAAGTTGGGCTGAGGAGTGAAGATATTACAGCTAACTGGACCATATGTTGATTTCAGGGTAAGTAGACTACACTGTCTCACTTTCCTATCCAAATGTGTTATTTAATTTGACCTAGTCACATATTTTTTAAATGTTTTCAAAAGCATATGTTCTAAGCAAGGAGAAGGAAGAAGAAGAAGAACGAAAGACTGAAAATATTCAGCCTAGGTGGTGCTTGAACCCCCCGTATTCTGCTCAGTACGCAGATGTCTTAACTATCTCGGCTACCAGGCCAAGTCCTGGACTATGTGAATATAGACAATCTTATTGGGTTTTTCTAAGAGGAGAAGAGGAAAGTGTAATTCTATGCCTGAGCATATTCTTTCACATAAAGCATATTCCACCCTTTCTCCTATTTATTTCTATTTTTCCTCCTTTCCATGATCCCATGTGACTTTGTCACCAAATTAAAGTTGCTTACGTTGTCTGTGTATGTATAATATATATATGTAACATATTAGGATAGGAAAGAGTGACAGCGATGCCAACTTACCTGAAATCGGTAGTTGGTCCTGTCTGGCATAGATGGAACTTAAAATTTTTGAGCCCCCTTCGTCAGGAAAGAAGATCTAAACTGCGTGCTGACCGGTTGGGTGTTGACTTTG
Organism: Zhengitettix transpicula; assembly: GCA_037074705.1. NCBI lineage: Eukaryota > Metazoa > Arthropoda > Insecta > Orthoptera > Tetrigidae > Zhengitettix > Zhengitettix transpicula. The sequence goes on from CM073595.1 coordinate 11,029,916, forward strand.
TTGCTGTCTAACAGCTGGTGCACTTTAATTTGAATTAATCAATTTGTGCCAGGCTGGCACACAGTTGAGATCTTCCTTCCTGATGAAAGGGGCTCAGGCCCTTGAAAATTTGAAGTTCCACCTATGTCAACTGGACCAACTACTGATTTCAGGCATCACTGTCTTTCATTTCCATCCTTAATGTGTTGTTATATATATATATATATATATATATATAGAGAGAGAGAGAGAGAGAGAGAGAGATTGTGGCTTACCCGTCTGTGTCGCTACTTGAGACAGAAGGAAATTCTTCAAAGTGTTGCAGCTGAAGCTCAGCGTCGCCATTTGGGGCATAAGGAATTTATTCAAATTATCTTATGCTTATTTTACAGACGTTTATTAGTACAAAAATGTGTTGTTTGAGCATAATTAGGATGTGTTCAATGGAATTGAATCATAAGCATGCACAATTTCTTCTCCTTGTTGCATGTTTCTTATAGCTGGTACTTTAAATCATCCTGCAAATACTCATTTAGATAAGGTCTAGTGTTTGTGTTACTGTGGTGGTGTGTTGTCTTTTTGAAATATTCTTTATTGTTTTCATGACTTTCACTTGTCAGATATATGGTTGTGGTTGGAATGATGTATCATATTTACATTCTAAACTAGTCATTAGTAATAATTACTCATTGATTGATGCTTTTGTTTTCAGGGATGCATTGATAAATTGATAGATCTTCTGAAGCAACATGTTGATATAGTTATTGGAGTTGGACTAGCTATAATTGTCATTGAGATACTTGGTCTAATTTTCTCGATTGTTTTATGTTGTGCTGTTCGTTCTGGTGACAGATACAAAGCTTAATTTAATAGTTAATATTTGGAAGAGCATTGCTGTATTAACCAAAATAATTTGATATTTTGTCTTGAGAACTATTTTGTGTGTGTATATTGGACCATTATTAACTTCTATTATAGAAGAGTGAACTGAATCCTGCTATAAAGTATTTTTCTGATATGCAGTGTTTATATCTTGCCCTTGTGAAGTTTACTTCTTACTTGTAGGTAGTAGATACTAAAATTACAAAGTTTGTAAACAACTAATTTCATGTTGGCAAATCGTTATAAGATATTTAATATAGATATTTTATTGATGTGAAGATAATTTATTATAAATACATCTTTGGAAATGTAAACAAATTTAAGTAATATTAATGAAATCCATTTCAAGCAGAACCAGAAATTTATCTTATAAAACTATTTTTGAATTTTTAACTTTTGACAAAGATTTTGTTAAACATATATATTTATGTATTTAAAATGTATATTTATAATATGGATTTTTATGCTCTCTGGAAGTTTACCATTTGTCAACTTCGATGTTTGTAATAAGAACTTAGCGAGTTACTTAATCATATAACTCTGGTGTTCATTTTCATCTTAATTGTGATTATAAGATCTGAACAGTATTTTCCCAGGCCAAATCATATTTGAACAATTGTCAACCCTTGTCATAGCTTTTACATCTTGTTGTTTCTATTTTAATAGACATTCATTTGCACTTTGAAGAATAATATATTCTTATAATCAGTATTGAATTTTCTGAGAAGTTTTAGAAAATGAAATTTAACTATTCTGTTTAAGTTTTTGTAGTATTGGTTTAATCGTATAAAATTTTTATTCAAGACTTTAAAAAAATCCGTAATATTTTATATCCTGAAATCATAAAATATTTTATTTATGATCTGAATTATTTTTACCATAATAGTCCATTAAATATTGTTATACATAAATGAAAGTTTGTATACAAATTTATTGCAAAATTTACTCAATATTTGTTGTTTCTTAAATGTTTTTTTTACAAAAAATCTTTTAAACATTGTTAATTTTATTTACAGCTCTTGATTTCTATAAAGTGTGTTTCCTCTGAGATTAAAATATGTTTTACAGTAATTTGTGCACTAAAGTATTCATAAATTACTTGCAATTGGAATATAATTGGATTATTCATCTCCTTTAGATGGAGTGTCTGTATAATAATTCACCCAGTTTTAGTTTTGGTCTATTCAATACTAGTATGTGCCATATTATATTACTCATATTATTTATTATTTTGGCCGTGCAACATTTTTGCACTGACAATACAAGGCTAAGAAATGAGCTCCAATTTATAGTATATTAGAGTTCTAGTATCCTAGTTAATTTATATTTTGATTAGTTTCTTGTGAATGCCTGTAAACATTCAGTTGAAGGGGAACCTTATTTCAACATGTTCTATGATAATGAGCCATTGATACCACCTGTTTGATCATCCATGGTATTCAAAGTACCTGTGTATGTGCTTTTGAAGAAAAATATAAATGCAAAGTGTGATAGCTATGAAAACTAGACTACTGATATTGACATAATATGACAGTAAAGAATGCTGTCTATTTTATGGGTGTTTATTCTAGTTAGTGTTTATACTGAAAAATTCTTATTACATCTCAGTGAATCAATAGTATGTCAATTTCATATGATGATCTGAAACATCATCTCATTTATCACAATACAAACCATATAACTTATTCAGGTCTTCTATTACAGAGTGTATGAAATGTCCAAGTTTCACACTTTCTTTAGATACTTTCTGTATCTAAAACAATTTCCAAATATATATTCTGACATTCCTCCAACAAACAATATGGATAGGTTCTGTTGTGAAATAATAGTAAGATAAAAGTATATAATATATGTACTAATATAGAACTTGGATCTGTTTCTTGGCACATAATTTTTAATTAAAATGCACATCCTGAATAATGAATATAATGTAAATAATAGTAATAATTTCTAGACAGAATATTCTTTAATAGTTACCAATAAAAGTATGTAATGACTTTGTTATAGAGAGAGAACATTAAATCCATGATAAATAATTTTGTATACACTTGACCACAGCATAAATGTAACCAATATTATTTACTATAACTTAAACTAGTTTCTACACACAAACATTTTCATTAAGATTGAGCTTCTTGAAAATTACAATTTACTATATGTTTTGTATAAATACAATGCAATTTACAGTTTTTAAGACTAATTTGTTACATAATAATATTCTACAATGTCATAGTAATTCTCAAAATACTCTTTATTCAGGTTGATTGTGGTGTCTATATTTTCTGTAATGGCTTGACATAAAGATTTTGTGCTAAAACATTTGAATAAGAAATATATTTTTTGTAATATTTTTAAATCATAAAATGTAATATTTGTACTATTTCATTGACAGTCTTTAATAACTGCACACTACAAGTCTAATTAACTAAGTATATTATTCAGTAGATTACTAGTGCAAGATTATTTTATCTCTTATAGAATCTGTGAGCTTAATGGAAGATCAATTAATTATAGATTTTGTAATTAAACAATCTGTGAGCAATGTTAGAACAATTAATTATTAATTATAGTTTCTGTAACTAAACAGAATCTGTGGGAAAGAGTAGAACAATTAATTATTAATTAGTTTCTGTAACTAAACAGAATCTGTGGGAAAGAGTAGAACAATTAATTATAGTTTTAGTAATTAGTGCCATAAATGGGAGACAAGAGAAATAAGATACATAAGGGTGAATGAAATGTGTAAGGCCTTTTAGAAACAATTTTGGGGTCAGATTGTATAAAGAATAGTTCCAAACTGTTTAAATTCAATGTCATAAAATGCAACTCTGTGATAAATATGGTCCGTTACATTCAAATGAAAGAGAGTAAAGTTCGTCTTTACATGCTTCTATTACAAAGTTTAAATGAAAAGCATAAATCATCTGGACATTCTATTTGACTTAAGATTTTCTGGGGTTAACCATTATCTAATTAAATTTTGCAAACGAAAGTAATGGAAAATGTCTGCAAAATGAGATTCATCTTTCCATATTTCACACACACAAATTATATACATATATATATATATATATATATATATGTATGTATGTATGTATGTATGTATAAGTATTGATAGTCAAGAAAGGGTGAGTGAGTTAATGGCTTACATGATTACAAATTTTTTCTTGGGGGCAGCTAACACCTTCAAATATTTGAATAGTCACTTCATTCTTTACATGTGTGTGTGTGTGTGTGTATATATATATATATATATATATATATATATATATATATAAATTAATTTTTATCGTCTCCCAAATATTTACATCACACAAATGTTTAAAAATGGTGTGGTGGTTATTAATTATTTTATTATTTTTATCAATTAATAATAGTCATTCCCCATTTTTTATTTTGAATATTAACTTTTATTATAATTTGTGCACATAAATTTGTTTAAGTTTTTTTTAATGATAAATATTGAACTGATACAGAAATGTGTTGATTTTTTAAATAAGTTTTTGACATGTAAAGGAGCTTATTTACCTATGCCAGTTAACAATATATATGCTTTATATTTTTTGTTACTATTTTGATTATTGTACTTAAATAATCAATTGTAATGTCTGTAAAAGTTTTAATTGCCTTATTAATTTTAATATACACTGAAATTTAGGATAATGCCTGTTACCTGAACATATATTTAATTCTAGAATCTTTAACAAAAATAAGTTTTTAATTCTTGGCCTCTATAAGGTGATATATCGGAAGTTTCGTTTGGCATAATCGTTTTTGGAAAAGTATTAATATGTAATTGAAATTATTTGAGTTCCCTTATACTTATATCATGTTATTAATATGTCAGTAACTTCTTAGTTTGCTATTACAGCTGGGAACAAATTTGTTAAGATGAATATAGGGAATAAAATTGGATAAATATTTCTATCTAATTTTGTTTAGATAGAGTAGCTTCCAAATTAAGTTATTGTGCTCCAACCTTATGGAGTTTGCAACAATAGAAGAATCAACACATCCAGTACCTATAGATTTGTACTCACTCAAATACTCTTATATCTCCTTACTGTTTAAAAGTTCTTAAATTGTTTGTGTTAATTAAAATAATAAGTCTTTCAATATATTACAATTTATTAAGGTGCCAATATTAATGTAACATTTTTGACGTTAACTTATGTGAACTCTAAGACTAATGAATTGTACATGACAGTTTAAAGTTTATTACAAATTGTTTTGTTGTATAAACTTAACATTTGTGATAAAAGCTTCATTTTTAATCAATGTGAATGAGTGGTTTTTTTTGTTTGTTTTCATGATGATTTATTGAAGGTAAGTGTTTGGCAGCCTTTCTATTTTTTTTTGCACAGTTTGTTATCATATTTATTATTTGTAAATCAGTTATTAGAAACTTTTTATTCTTATAAATATTTTTAAAAATGTTTCAAAACATTGCCACTCTTCATTCTGTTGTATAAAGACTAAAGTAGGTAATTGTTTCCCAGGTAAAAAATGTTTTACAGAAATGAGTGTGCAAATATTTAAGAATAATCATAACTATGTTGCCAAATAGTAGATTTTCTTGTTTAATGTACAGGCTCTGCAAAAATGTAATCTGTTTATTCTGCCAAACCAACCTGTCCGGTGAATTTTGTATATACTCGTGTGCACTTGTATGTGTTATTTACAAAGTACAATTGTAACATTGTATATGCTCTATATATAGTTTGTTGCAGTTTCTGCCTGCATGAACTATGTTCCCCAAATTAACATGGTAAACATTTGAAACTTTTAAAGTTTATTATGTTATTTCTTTATTCGATTAACATTTTGTTGTATGGAATGTATTACTGAATGAATATAGATGCAATATATTGTTTGTTATTAAATACATTGTCTAAACATCTGCTTTATATTTATAACTTATTTAATGTTATAAGATCATTCAAATTAATTTATATGTACTTAAATTGGTGTATAATTTCGCAGGGGAACATTAGTCTCATGCAGTTAGGTATACCAGGGTTTAAGCTGTTAACACAAGATATGAAAATATTTTTCAAATAAATTCATTTTGAAAATTATTTTACAAGGCTCGGAGAACAGTTTCTTTTAGCTGTATTGTGCAGTACTAGGATTAGTAGTAGTAGTATAAAAACCTTTAATGTCTGATTTTTTTAATGGTAGCTACAAGCTCTCTATGTGCCCAGTCAAATATGAGAATTGTAAGTACTACATGTTGTGAAGTATTATAGTTGTAATATAAATAACTTTGTTACCTTTAACCAAATAAGTAAGATCGTTTACTGATTATTGTAGTCATTTTATAATTTAAAAATAAATTGTTACCTATGTTTCAGCCGTTTAACTTCTAGTCATGAGTATAAATAATTAGGAACATTGGGCATTAACAATTATTTTAATTTTAAAAAATTACCTCATCAACCATATGACATTGAGAATTGTACAAACGTATAACAAATTAGACCTGTTATGTATTAACATAGTTTATTATTTACAACCACATAAGCAAAGTTATGTCTTATAAAGAGTATGCTCTTTCAATTTTTAACACAATTCAACCAGAGAAATGACTGATAAGATGTACAACATTAATTTGTCTCCTGTTATTTTATAAATTTGAAAATTGCATTTACTGAAAAAATACTTCTGCATACTGAATCACTCAATTTAACATCTTTTGATATTATCTAATGTACTTTTTATTTTAATATTACTGGAATAGCCCTATACTTTTTGTACATCATATATTTACATGTTTTATCATTTCCTAGTAGTCCATAAAAGTTGTTCATTTAATGGCACTTGCACAAATGTGTGTGTGTGTATATATATGTATAAAGGCAGCAGTATGATACCAAAATTAAGCATATGATTATGTTGTGTAGAATCTTATATCAATGATTTTGCTTAAGCCCTGGTGATAACAAGTAAACAGTAATGAAGATACAAATAATTGATCAATTATAAGCACATAACTGTACTGAATCTCAAATTTTTGTACTTTATTATTCTGTGATGATTATTTCTGATTCTTGTATGTGAACTATTGTGTTTTAATGTATTTAAATGCTTGTATGCAAATATAATAATTTATATAGAACTGAATTTGTACTTATTTTATTATCTTGACTAAAGTAATTTAGTATTAGGTTTATATAAAGTAATCACAAAATATAACTATTTCCAAGTTTGTTTTTCTCCTAGTATTTATAATGAAATATCAAATTCAAATTTCCATTGTGTCAGTGCTTGCTTCAGACAACTATTCCATGATATTCATATGTTTTTCATACTTTAACTGTAATGATATGGAACATGCTTTCAGACACATTATGTATGAGAACCATACTGAGTTTTCACCCCATCAGTGATAATCCATTTTATTTCACATCATTAACAATATTAGTCAGCTGGTTAATCCCCCCCCCCCTCTTCGGTATAGAAAGCCAATTATGAATACCTTTCTGAAATGGAATCTTTGTTCAAAAAGTTTAACTATTTCATTTGTTTTGATTGATATAGTTAACTATTTAATATAATAATAAATGATTGAAATTTTTTTATAAATATTACTTCAATGTCTTAGTTTTTTCTAGAAAATTTTTTTTCATTTATTTTCTGTCCATCATAGTAAACCATTGGTACACAGCTCTGTAAATTTTAAGTTGCTACAATCAAGTTAAAACTAGAATTACAGATAAAGTCATAACGGTGCCTAACACTGAAATAACTTTTACAAGTTGTGAATTTTTGTGTTCCACTCTAAAATTTTATGACATTCTTTATTGTTGTATTTGAATATAAATGATTATTCTATCGTCATAAATAATTTTAACACCAATGCTTGTAAGGCTATTATGTCCCTAACAAAATTTAAGCTCTTCTGTTCAGTATTTCTGGAATGGAATTATGCAAAGCACATTGAATTCCACTTCACCATAACAACAATTTAACTTTCCTGAAAAAATTGAGGGATCAGCTTTAGCTATATTACTCAGAATCATATTACTTTGGTTTTGATATATATCAGTTAACAGCATTTTATGGATAGTTGCATATCATCCTTCACTGGGGATAAATTTCACTACAGGTGAGTAATCGTTTCTTGGCATAATGCCAATTTACTTGGTATATGTGAAGTCAACCAGACAAGTTTGATTATAAGTCTTTGCTATTGTTAGGCATTGACATAACACATGCAACAAAGTTTTGTTACCAATTACTACCAAAGGAAATGAAAATTTAACAAATCTTGTAATAATGAAACTTCCATTCTTATCCCAACAAAGATGGAAACAAAATGTATGACATTTTTGCTCTTCTGTATTAGTTTCTTAAAATCTAAGAGAGAAACAAGTTTAAGTGGAACAGTTGACCTGACTTATGAAGAAGCTTCAATTAAAATTGAAAGTTTGCACCAAGAGTAGCACAACATAATCATTCCAGGCAAAAGTAAATAAGTCTATTTTGATTATTTTATATACCAAAGTGTCTACTACAAAAAATGAAAAAACTGAAAACATTACTAAAAATAATACAAGTTTGAGATTGACATAGTGAATCAAATGGTCTATGTGCATTATGAAACCTTTTTGCAGGTGCTAGTTAACATGCACATTACTTCATTATAGTACCATATAACTTGTTAAAACTGAGAAGTTATTGTGAAAGCTAAATCAGATTGCACATTATTTCACAATCAATTAATATTCTTAAGATTTTTAATTGTAAATCCTATTTCACAAATTATATTGTAATGCAAATATCAAAGAATTGTATAGAAATACACATTTTCATGGCCATAGCCTATAGATGAATAAATGTAGTTTCAATCTAGATCATAATATACTTGATCACAATTTTAAATGTTACCTCTGGCTTGATGGTGTCTATCAGTGTATTAAAATACTACAATCACTAAGCAATAAACCTACTGCTATTTCAGTTTAATGTTTTATAAAAAAAAAGTGATCCTGTACTTGCCTATAGAGTGGTTTAGTAGTTGATTGGTAATTTGTCTCCACATGTAAGATTTCTAACATACATTAGATTTTTTTTTTCACTTCAGTGAAAAACTGGGACACAGATGAGTGGCAAACATTTCTGACTACTTGAATAGTATGGCTGATTGTTGATGGACAGACTAGGCCTATTATTAAATCCACAGCATTAAATGATTTAACATATCTATGGAACAAAAACATAGTTTTATCACCCCCATTGTATTAGAAGGGAAAGTAATATTATTTGAAATTATTTTTACATATCTACACACAGGATACGGGAAAGCTCTGTTTTTGGATAACAGCTGCCCCCCCCCCTACCCACACAACTTTAACCTGGCGAAAAAATCAAGCAATCATGTCTTTCCTGCAAAATAATGTAATTCTTTATTTCTTGGCGGGTCGTACAAAAACTTACGGTGTGAGGCTGTTTGTCGACTACTCTTTCTTTCTGTCTTTAGTGAAAACCTTGCAAGGCAAATATAATTAGACTGACCCCTCAGACAAGAATACTATTATTTTGTAACAACTTTATTCTTTCATTTTCTGTTCGAAAAGCTTCTCCCCTTTGCTAATTTGTCTGTAGTCGTCATGTGTCATTTTTAGAACATTGTCGTAATTACATTGAGCCTATTCTACCGCAATGCTTATCGATACCTCACCTCATCTTACTTAAAAATTAGATAAAGGGAAATTGGAACAATTTGAATACTTATATGAAACAAATACTTACAAACATGCATAACGTATATAGACCCTATAGTTATTTTAACTATAACATTCTAAAGACAGGTCGTGTCTGGGACGTCTAATGATTTTATCAATAATAAATTAATTTGTGATCAAGTACCTTAACTGTATCATTTGATCTTTAAGAACATTTTCCAGAATTAGACTCTACATTGATAATAGTTTATTATTCCTCGACAGACAAATGCACATTCTGTATTTCAAGACCATTGTTAACAAATGTCGAATCAACATTATTGTTATGAGATGATGAAATATTTTTCAGGTTTTCGATAAAAAATAGGCAAACTCACCCGCATTTATATTTTCTAATTTTCCTTCTCAAAATCAGACAATGGTACACTTGAAAAACAATTCATTTTCAAATCCAAACTTATTATTTTGTTATAGTTCTAATTGTTGGCTGCTCTTTCAATCTGTTTTATCTTTGGTTTTGTACATGCAGTATTTGAATTCAATCAGAAATGTTGTCAAATTTATTTGAATTTGTATATTCGCAGAAGGGAAATATTAAGTAAGTTGTTAGCCACCCGGATTTTTTATTGTAATTGGTTTTACATGCCTTTTATTTGATTTAAGTAGTATTACTACTTTTGTTCCCCATTTTATGCTCTTGTGACAGTATGAGGTTATGGTCGACCTTTAAAAATATAAACAACAATACCGCATTCCGAATTTGTTGAGAGTCTAATTATAATGAAACTGGACTATCACAGAAAACATTAAAATGAAATATGTGGGATATATATTCCATCAAGCAGTTGTAGACAGCCCAATTATTTCGAAGAGAAATATTTAGGAAATATTGTATATTCAAGTTTTATATGCCCCGATTGATTGAGTTTATAGCATTTACACGTGTAACATTGGTGTAGTTAATTTGTATAATTTAATTATAATATTTTTTGGTACTGACAGTTTAAATGCTGGATAAAAATTGTATGTAAATGACAGATAATGGAAATTTAAACATAATTTAAGAAAGTCATATTAAGATGGAACTGTTGATTTATTTTTATGAGTTCCATTTAATTGTTCACTATATATTATTGACAAGTTAGTCTCTCACTGTAGAAGAGATAATGATTGGGCTTGAAAATTGATCATTGAATCCTCTAATTCCTTTGGTATCACAAGTAAAAATAGGCTGATAATTGTGAGGTTTTGTTCAAGGTAATTGGACTCATGCTCCTATTTGGATACATTTTAAATATTTTGTTTGGACTCCGAAATTTTGAATGAATTAAAATTCATTTGGTTTCTGTGTGATATTACTGATTTTTTTATAAATATTTATTTTGCTTCTGGTATAATTATTGTAATTTTCACCTTTCACACAAATTTTGTGCTTTATTCCTTTGTACCTCTCTGTCACCTTTAATATTATGAAACAACTGCCAAGTTGAGATCTTCCCTTCATGTTTTCATGTTTGTTAAATTTGTTTCCTTCCCAGACACTGTGAGAATGTATATTCTCATTGAAATAATGAATTAGCTCTGATATTATCAACGCAATGTTTTATTACATACAGGCAAACACTTGGTGGTATAAGGACAGACTGGTTTTCTTTTAATTTTAAGAACATCAATAAATACAAATTTATAGGAAAAAATATTTAAATTATTATAGACTATGACTCTTGATTTTCATAATTGAATTACATTCTTCAATGCAATTTTTAAAATAAATGTTACAATGTCTGTCACTGCATTCAAAGCCAGTCGTAAACTTCCATGTGTTTAGAATTTCATATTGAGCAAATAATTAGTTAATAAACATCCCATACTCCTTCTTTAAAGCATTCTAATGCAGATTGATTGAAACTATGGGCTTTCCTACAAACTATCACATCGTCTCCACCTATTCTGTATAACCCTGTGTTTATCTGATCATGTGGTACAAAATGCAAGATAAGCTGTATTTGTAGGTCTGTGCTCCATCACATAGTACCTCTGCTGTGAAGAATACTTGTGTGTAATACTCAAATATATTTTTTCTCGACCCTTCCTTCCTTTTGTTTTTGTATGTATGACATTTTTCTCCTTCTAATTCTACTTGCTTATTTCTTCTTTTGGACTGCAAGCTTTACAACTTTTTATCAGTCACACAATTTAAAGCTTGATTAATAGTTTTCCACTTATATCGACATCATTGCCATTAAAACATATTGAAATTGTTTCCAGCCTTAGTTACCCAACTTTTACAAGAACAACTTGGAGGTAATAATTATGTAAAATTGCTTGTTACAGAAGAATTATGACTGTGTTTCAATACTCATTATTTATTGAATTATATTACTTCTAAATTTCAGAACTCTAGTAATAATCTTAATTGTACTTCCATTCTAATATCCTGGTTCAAGTCCTTTCTTGTTGCAATTTTGCACTGTCATTCTGAATACTTCTTGATATTTTAAAACTATCAAAACTTTACTATTCTTTCATTTGTACAGATTCGGTGACATCTTGCCCTATTCCCATCTTGCAATGTCCCTCTTCAGATTTTCATGTTTCATTTTAATGGCTTGAATGTCCAGATACAGTATACAATTCTTCCAATTGATCATACTCAATTTTCAAAACACCCAAAGTTACATACTTCATGATTGTTTGAATTCAGCTATGTTTTCAATGTTTGGGTTTCAGACAGATGGTCGCCACTATCCTGACATTATTTACCTGAATCCCAACAAGCACAGATGTGACTTCTCAATGTACGGAATATTTGTTAAAATTGACATAATAAAATGAAATATCACCTTATTACGTTATCCTCCAAATGACTTGTTACATGATTGTGTAAAGCTCATTGAACAAATGTATTTTATATTCAAGTTATGAATATGTTAATTTCGATGCCACAAGAAGTTGTTTTCATGTATGGTTGCCTCATTAACATTTTTGAATGCCACTTACTAATCTTAAATTGATTGATTTATACAAACCTAATTAAGGATTTAACATATAAACCTGCTTATTAACATAGTAATAATAATCTATTGTCCTACTACCACAGTGACCTGTTTTTACATCTAATTTATAGGTTACATTAATCAATCAATTTATATCTGCAAGTCTCTGTAGTGCCTGTTATTCTAAAAAATTGATTTATTCCCTTCTTTCCTCTTTTAGAATTGAAGCAATTAAATATTCCATTTTTAAAACTTCATAGAATATTTCCACTGTCTCCTTACTGTTTGGTCTCAAAGTGGTATAAACATTTGTGCCTTTACTATCCAATGCCACATATGCCCTGTAGCATGGCAGGGACGACCCACCATGGACAGCTGTTTTTTGGGGTAGCAAAATTTCTGTAAATTTTGGAGCCTTTTGGATTTAAATATCTAAATAAGGGGCTGGCAAATTTTACCTACATCCCTGGCAGCTATGCTACTGCATCTGCCTCAATCCACTCTACATTTGTGCCTAACATTTTGGCTCCTGTAAATCATAAATAAATCCTGTTCAATTGGAATACAATAATAAGACTGTAATAAAATATAATTCCTGTTGCCTGTGAGAATTTTAAAATTTTAACATTTCAAGTTAAACACTTCATTCATTCACAATCTAACAGCAATGATAATTGAGATGGTTCTAAGCTAGAGTAATGATCTAGGGACCAATGTGGAATGATGGCATTGTGTAAATTCTGAAATCTATTTGTAAATTTTTCTTTCAGTGCTTCTACATACTGGATGTAAATCTCATTAGTTATTTCTATTAAAGAAATATTTGGAAACTGATAAAATTGTCTTACTCTAATTTTGTTTTTACAAGGCAAGTTTTGAAATGAGTACAGAAATAATTGCATTTGAATTGATCACACGCTAATATTTTGTTGTGATTTCAGATTGGTTTCATTAAATTTTGGTACAAATCTGTCAAATAAGCAATATTGATAACTTCTAATGAATCAAACATATCTATACTGATCCTCATCTATTATTAGTACTTATTGCACTTTCATTTTATTGCTCTACTTTATAAGGGATTCAGATATAAAATCTTTTTACACAATAACTTTTGATTACTTGAACTTAGCCATTCATTCTAGACCCATGGTTGGGGAATTGAAGTTGCTATAGATGAAAGAGGATTAGGCATTGCAACTACTGCACTAAGATTCTTCTATAATTGAATTTTTGAAACTTGTGCTTGAATCAAAATGTCAAAACTTAAAGAAAGCTATTTGTCCATTTCCAATTTTTAGAACAACATATTTCTGTGCATCTTTGTATTCCACAATGAAATTTGTGAAGTCTTAACATCGTTCACAGTTGACCAATAAATGTCTTACAGAATTTCTGCTTTAAGTAATGATTCGCCAAATTTTAATAATTTGACCAAATTCTCATTAGAATTTTTTTAGTTTTTATTAATAAATGTTTTCATTATATTTCATTATATTTCATTATATTTATTACTAAAATTTTGAAATAAATATTTTTTTTTTCATAATTATATTTTTTGTGTGTTATGTTCTAATATACGATTTGTATAAATATGCAATTACATAAAGTAAACAATTTTGAATGTGTGTAGCTACATGTGGCCATTTATAAAATATAAAAAGCCGGATTGTGGCTCTATTTGGCCTCATGGTATAGAATGTTTATTTCTTTGCAATCGAAAGTGAGATAATATTTCATCCATAGTGCCACGATATATGTTCCTCAAATATTCTTCTAATCACAATTTCATAGATTTATTTGAAAACATCTTGTTGCCTCCCATCCCCGCCTAAAACCTGCACGTTACTTTTATTGTCATAAAATAAACTCAGCAACATCCATAACCCTGATTTGACTCGAATTTCGGTTGTTTTTGCTTTATTTTTATGAAATGACCCTCAACCCCCTTTCCTAAGGGAACTCCTTTCCCATGCTGTAAGGATTTGAAATTATACACAAACATCATCAGTAGAAATACTATCAATCTAACTAACCGTGAAAAATATTTATTCAACGCTAATATCGGCCGTGATTGCATGTTTAAAAAGTTCCACTCCCACCAATGGGGTTAAATGGCCAATTGAATGTCATAATTAAACTCAGCGACATCCATAACGCTGGATTTTACTCCAGTCTTGGTTTATTCATGTTATTTTCTTGTAATGTTCGTCCACCACCATTCCTAAGGGTACTCTTTTCCCATGCTGTAAGGGGTTGAAATTATACTCAGATAACATCAGTAGAAACACTATCAATCTCATTGACCCCTAATAATATTTATCTGGCTCAAATATCGGCCTTTTTTGCATGTTTGAATATTTCCACCCACGCTCCTGGGAATAGTAGATGTGTGTCCCCCCGACAGTGTTTGTTTCCTGGTCGCAAAGAACACGTTTAGGAAATTTGGTGAAATTTACTCCAATACTGTAGATTTGTATAAGGAAAATACGTACAATCTACTTGATTTATTAGAATAAGATTAAGTATTTTTTCTACATTTTCATTTTTAAAGTCTATATTATTTCCACTATTAACCGTGATAAACAGAAATAAATTAGTTACGGTAAAACAAAAGAAATCACTGATTTATAATAAAGACTTGCGGCAAGATCTTTTAAAGAGCTCTGGGTGAGAGAGAGATAGAGAAGTGATGATAATATCTGTGAGTGGGTGAATTAAAAATAGACTTATATAAAATGTTAGCGATTATATACAGTGGAAATTGGGGGTCATGCAGTTCCTCGGTACTTAGACGTGAGCCGCCACTGGTATTGAAAATGTTCATTCAAAGTGGAATAACATGACATACTCATGTGAAAAGCAATACGATGTATTATTCTTTACCAGATTTTTCAGCAGTGTCCCAGTTAGATTCTGAAATTGTACACTAACACTAAAACGGTCAAGATTAATGTCATAATTAAACTCAGTGACCATCCCGATAGTTTCTGGTTTCTTTTTATGTAATGCTACTTCACCCTTAAGGGTGCACCCTTCTGAGTCCGAAAGGGGTTTAAATTATACACAGAGAACATGTAGGGAAATTTTATTAATCTAATTCATCCCGAAATATATTTAATTGACGCAAAAAACAGCCGGTCAACTCATCCCAACCCAGCCGATACCCGCGCATTGTCCAGATTGTCATAAATAAATTCAGCGACATCCATTACCTTCGATTTGACTCGAATCTTGGTTGTTTTCCCGTTATTTTCAAGGAAATCCTCTCCACCCCCACCCCTATCATGCCTACAAACAACATTGGTAGAAATACTATCAACGTCAATGGTCCCGGCATTTATTTATTCCACGCTAATATTGATGATTTAACATGTTAGAAAATTTCCATCCCATCCACTCCCGTCCCTTGGGGCTAAATGGCCAATTTGATGCTATAATTGAACTGGGCGACATCCATAACCTTGGATTTGACTCCAATCTCGGTTGTATTCGCGTTATTTTATTGCAGCGTTCCTCCACCCAACACCTAAAAGTGCTCTACTGATAAGCCCGAAAGGGGTTGAAGTTATAATCTGTGAAAATGTAGAGAAATCTCATTGATCCGGAAAAATATTTAGTTGCAAAGTTGATTAACATGTTTGACAATTTCCACCCCCGACCACGCCCCTTCCCTGGGAGGTTAATTACTAGTTTATAGCATAATTAAACTCGGCGTTATCCATAACTTTGCTTTTGACTCCAGTCTGGTTTGTATTCGAGTTATTTTTTTGTAATATTCCTCCGCCCCACCCCTAGAGTTCTCCTTTCCCAAGCCATAAAATGTTTGAAATAAACACTATCAATATCTGTAACCCTTAAAAATATTTATCCGACCAAAATATCGACTGTTTTAGCATGTTTAAATATTTCCACCCCCGCTTCTGGGGGTTGTAGACGCGTCTCACCTCAACAGTCGGTAGAAACACTATCAATATCTGTGACCCCTAACAATATTTATCTGAATGAAATATCGACTGTTTTAACATGTTTAAATATTTCCACCCCCGTCCACCCCCGCTTCTGGGGGTGGTAGACGCGTCTCACCCCGAAAGTGTTTGTTTCCTGGTCGCAAAGAAATTTGGTGAAATTTGATCCACCGGTATAGATTTGTATTCTCCACACCAAACGCTAGGGGTGCTCTTTCCCCAGGGTGTAGAGGTTGAAAATTATATTCAGATATCATCAGTGGAAACACTATAAATATCTTTGACCCCTAAAAATATTTATCCGACTGAAATATCGACTGTTTAAGCATGTTTAAATATTTCCACCCCCGCTTCTGGGGGTGGTAGACGCGTCTCACCCAGACAGTGTTGGTTTCCTGGTCGCAAAGAACACGTGTACGAAATTTGGTGAAATTTGCTCCAGCGGTGTAGATTTGTATAACGAACATACAAACATACATACATACACTCATTTTTATTTATAAGATTGTGATATTGGTATGGAAAGGAAAGAGAGATAGCTTATGAAGTGAAATGCAATGTAGCCATAGGGAACTGAAGGTTGTTCTTCAAATTTCCATACCAATATCGCAATTATTTTTGACAATGTCATATCCTTATTATATATATATATATATATATATATATATATATATATATATATATATATATATATATATTCGTGATGGGGACATATATGTATATAACAAATTTAGGTAGGAAAGATAGACAGGGATGCCAACCTACCCGAAATTAATGGTTGGTCTAGTCTGGCAGTGATGAGTGAATGCTACAAATTTTTGACGGCCTGAGCCCCTTCGTCAAGAGAGATCTGAACTGCATGCCGGCCGGGCATTAATTTGTGCTGTCTCTCTTTCCTATCTAAATGTGTTATTTAATTTGTTTTTGTCACATTTTCCTCAAGTGGAATATATATATATATATATATATATATATATATATATATATATATAATTTCTGTCAGTTAATACTAATTTTTCTTGCATGGAATAATGAGGACTTTAGCAATTGGATTGGTTTAAAATTAATATATTTTAATGTAATAACAATTGAAGGATTGTAATGTATTTTTTTGATCTATGCCAGTTGAAGACTAGGTAAACACTTTGCTCTTTTTGTAATTATGTACTCTATCATAACTGTTTGCTGGACATGGTCGTCTCACGTCTGTCTTATTATTTTTTCCAATTGCTCAAATCCTATTGTCTTATAACTTATTCCTTTTTGTCTTCTCTTCTGGATCACCACCTCAATCATCTTCTCATCGTGTGTGAAACTCCCATGATGAGCCAAAACCTTCAAATCAATATAATTATTTTATTTTCCAATGTCTAATAATATCATATTAATTGTGAAATGTCATTCAGTTTTTCATGTTTTGTTCCCAAAGCTCATGTCCAAAGTCAAACACTCCAGGATTATTTGAATTCAGCTAATATCAACTTTTAATAGTTTGTTTTTCAGGTGGATGAAATGCAATTAATACAGACATTAATTGCCTATTGAACATGAATGTGACCACCAACAAAGCTTTGATAATTGGCATAATTAAAATGTACTATCACTTCATTACAATGTGATAACAATAACTTTAATAAATTAATAAAATTTTAATGCTATGGGGCCACTATTGATAAAAATAGTAAGTAGCAACTGTTACTTTCCCACTATTAATTGTGTTCACTTTATAAATTTAATGTTATTTATATCTAATAAATAATGCATTATTTCAATTATCTATGTGGATGGTATGCATAAGTGTGACAAGCTATGTCTTGCTGACCTCCAGTGGTTTAGAGGTCAGCATTACTGCCTCACATCACAGAGGTCCCAGGTTTGAATCCCAGCAAGCACATGCATATTGTGAGTGTATGTTTCCATACTGAGAAACTGCAAGAAATTTGTTCCACAACAAAGTCAAATCCGACTGTGTGTACAAAACTTGTTTATGTCCGTAGTAGTTGATGTGACTATGAATAAATTTATTTTTGAAAGAGATGTCTTCTTGATAATATTTTTACTTTTTGTTTTGTTAGTAGTATATCTTGTTTAAACTACTTTAATTTCCCTTGCTTGTTAGTTGTAAAACAGTAACATCTTTAGTAGATTTAACATTTAAATATGCAGTGTATCAGAATCAGCACATGATTAATAATATTTGTGTTGATCTTCCAGGTTAATAGAAGGAAGAAAAAAAGTAGGAATATATTAAAAACAGTAATAATTTATATAACATTATTTTGTGCTCAATGAATATTGTCAGTATTTGCCGTCTTTTTGTAATGTGTAGTTAATAATAGTTAATTATGTTTCAGATCCTGAAATGGACAGTATCTATCTTCTTCAAATCATAAAATGAAACGTCACGATATTGGAATGGTGTCCCAAACGGACATTTACTTTCGTCCTCAAAGCCGATTGGATAATAAATGGCTTAAGACAGACCTACAGTTGGTATTCAGTTCAGATGGGCTTTCATATCTATGGAATGAGATGATTAAAGATGGTGAACTTACGGGTTCCTTCTCTGATGGTCTGCTCAACTCAGTTGGCATTACAGCACGCAAAGGCAAGTATTAACTGTTTTATTTTTCATTAAACAATTTGTAGTCTATCATAGTGAATCATAGAATATATAATGAGTACTAATGTGGCTATAGCTTGTCTATCAGATCTTTATCATTCCTTAATTTTCAGATAAATAATGAATTGAATTCTTGATATAAGGATCAGTTGTTTTATTATAATTTCTTTAAATACTAATAAAATTAAATTCTCTTTCTATATTTTTTTCTCTCTTTCTATATGTTTAGACATGATTAAACCATAATAATATATTTTGATATCATTTTCTTGATTTATTAACTTCTAAACCTCTGCTAATAAGTATTTTATTACTAATACTTTGCAAATGAAAGAACACATTTAATTATTCTAGGAGAAAGTGGCCATTATTATTGTGGCCTTAGAGTACTCAGTTGTGCATGCTGTGATGGGATCTGTGGACCTCAAACTGGCTGTAACTGTGGACCATGTCAACGCCTAGATCATGAAGAAACCTCCCGAGAAGAAATCAAGCTTCTTGAACCCCCTCCTTCATTACCACAGCTAGAAAGTTGGGTGTGGGGCCCCCAACCAAGTATGTTTAAAAACAACAGTAATTAATGTATGGAAATTATATAATCTAATCTAATCTTCTTCTTCTAATAATAATAATAATAAATAAATCAGAGTGTTTGTATGTTCCTTATACAAATCTACACTGGTGGACCAAATTTCATGCATGTGTTCTTTGAGACCAGGAAACAAACACTGTTGGGGTGAGACATCTACCACCCCTAGAGTGCATGGGGGTGGAAATATTCAAAAATGCTAAACCAGCCGATATTTAAGTCAGATAAATATTTTGAGGGGTCAAAGAGATTGATAGTGTTTATACCGTGTTATCTGCATTAAATTGAACCCCTTTGTTATGGGAAAGAAGCACCATTAGAGGTGGGGTTGGAGGGGCGTTATAAGAAAATAATGAGAATACAACAGAGATTAGAGTCAAATCCAGGGTTATGTATCTCACGTAGATTAATTATTACATTTACTTGGCCATTTAACCCCCAGGAGCGGGTGTGAACAGGGGTGGAAACTTTGAAACATGCAATCATGGCCGATATTAGCGTTGAATACAATTTTTTCAGGGTTAATAAGCTTGATAATATTTCTACCAATGTTGTTTGTGTAAAATTTCAACCCGTTTTGCCATGAGAGATACACACATTTTGGGTTGGGGTTGGGGTGGAGGGTAGATACAAGCTAATAATGTAAAAACAACTGAGATTCGAGTCAATTTGTGTTTATGGATGCCGCTGAGTTTATTTGTGACAAACTTGCAGATGCGGGCTGGGGTAAAACTTTTTAAATATGTTAACCATCCAGTTTTTGCATCAAATAAATATATTTAGGGAACAATGGGATTCATAAAATTTCTCTACATGTTCTTAGTGTATAATTTCAAACCCTTTCTTGCATGGGGGTGGAGTGGCATTACATAAAAATAACACAAAGCAATCGAGATTGGAGTCAAATCCAGGGATATGAGTGGAACTGAGTTTAATTATTACATTCAATTGGCCATTTAACTTCCAGGGGTGGGGTGGTCTGGGGTGGAAATTTTTAAACATGCAATGATTGACGATATTTGATTTTAATAATTATATTTAGTATTAATTAGATTCATAGTATTAACAAGAAAATAACGCAAAAACAACCGAGATTCGAGACAAATCAGGGATATGGATGTCGCTAAATTTGTTTGAGACAACCTGAGTAACACGCGGGGGAAGGTAGGGGGGTATAAATTTTCAAACAATGTAACTGGCCGATTTTTGCATGGAATAAATGCTTTTTGGTTATCCCACAGAAGCGGGAGTGGAAATTTTTGAACATGTACAAATGGCGATATATTCGTCGAATGATACTATTTCAGGGTCAATGAGTTTACCCTCTTCAGAATTGGAAATGAACACATTTAGGGATAGGGGTCGAGTTGCGTTACATAAAAATAATGCAAAAGCTATCTGGATTAGAGTCAAATCTGGGGTTATGGATAAATGACATCTCTGGCTACGCCGGTCACCCAGCTATTAATAAATAAAATTTAAAAACTTATTGGTGCAAATTGAAAGATAGTTAATAAATGTTGCATGGTTAATCACCAGGTTCAGATTTCTCAATGTTGACGTTTCTGCGGTTATTCTCTACCACTGTAATCAGACTATGTCGCTGCATGACGTATGCATCGTATTTATAGACAGTGGTAGATAATGACTGCAGTAACATCAACATCGAGAAATCTGAACCTGGTGCTTACACGTGAAAAATTTATTAATAATTTGCACCGGGAAAGTTTACATTCATGAAAGATTGTTTGAAAGTTTGTTACAGATAAATGGACTCCTGTTTCCTTTATTACTTGTATTCCAGATATTAGAATAGATCACATTTATATAATTCTGATGGGTTTTGCATGTTATTAAAGTAAATGTGACAATGTCTTTTTCCCTAAAAGTAAATATTAATTTTTTTTTCAGAAACTGATCAACTTTATAACTGTCTGCAATCCTTAATTTTTGAGCAAAAACTCTTATGCCATGAAGCAGCTGGAAGCACTCTATCTGCAAACAGATTAAGACAACGACTGATGATTGCACGTAGATATTTTGTTGCTATGGCAAGACATGTTCCAGCAGAAAATTGCAGACAAGCACCAAAAAATATTTTGCATGGTCAAAAGAAGAATGTTAGGAGGTATGCTTGTAACCTTTATAAAGTTCCAATTGGACTTGTATTCTACCATATTTTACGTACATATAGCAAGTAAGAATAATTAATTAACTCATTTGGATAGGAAAGAAGGATAGTGAACAGCTGACTTATCTTAAATGACAGCATAGCCAGACTAAGAAGAAATAATATCAAATTTCAAAAGTATGAAGGCCTGAGCCCCAGTCTTCAGACCTACTGGTAAATTTAAGGGAAGTCAGATGCTCTGTCCCTCTTTCCTGTAACATATTTTGATAGGTAATTAAGACAGCATAGCTAACTTACCTGAAATCAACTGTTCGTCCAGTCGAGTTGTGCTGGTTTTTTTTTTTAGAGAAGTCAGCTATACAGTCTCTCTTTCCTTAGAATTACTATAATTCCTTAGAATTACTATAGTTATATAATTTATGATTTGATATTTGGTTACAAGCTTCCTAATTTTACAAAGTAAGAAACATGATTTATACTTAAGTAGTTGTTTGTTGTATACATGCACATTTTAAAGTTTATATTAATTTTGTGAAATTTTGATCTATATTATACTAATTTAGCTATAAACAAACAAATAAAAGCATTGTAATTGTTTATTGGAATACAATGTGTTGTAATATGCCAATAAGTTATATATATATAAGACTGTCTATATTTGCCTGGTCGGGAACTTGACCCGGTGGCCGAGATGGTTAAGGCGTCTGTGTACTAAGCAGAATACGTGGGTTCAAGTCCCGCCTGGGTCAAATATTTTCAGTCTTTCCTTCTTCTTCCATCCTTCTCTCTGCTTTGAACATATGCTTTTCTATGTGCGTAATTCTTCGCCCGAGCATATGAATTCAAATAAAGCGCAATCCTCCTATTTCTCCTATTTATTTCTATCCTTCCTCACTATCCAAGTTTGAATGTGAATTAATTCCTTAAATGGATTCTCCTAATATTATATATATATATATATATATATATATATATATATATATATATATATATATATACATCTGTATGTGTGTTCATACTATGTTTTAATGTGTTTTAGTTCCAAAGTGAATGAACGAGCAACCATTAGTCTGGCTCGAGTTGGGTCAAGAGCTGCATTAAATTTTTCATTTGCATTTCTTAGAAGAGCATGGCGATCAGGTAGGTACAAGTGTGTGTGCGTAATATTAATATTTTCTGTTACTATATTTATATTTAGAGTAAAGAAGCTGCTAATAACTGAATACTTCTAACAATCTTTATTGTTTGTTTTGTCATAAAAGATCTCTAATCAATCTTCTTAAAAGACCAACAACTTTTTTTTACATTTTTTAATGTTAATATAAGTGATTATATAATTTATGTTTAAAAATTTAGCAGGTGGTAAATTATACACACGATATTCATATTTATATTGTGTATGCTCAATCAGGTACAATATAATTATTGCAAAGTTTTATGTAGGAATCATTTTTTTTATACTCCTTACATTATTTGACTTCAAAGTTCAGTAGATAGTGTGTAACAAATTATTTTTTATTGTCATAAACATATTAAAATCATAATATATTGGAGGAAATATGAATTGTATTGCAGCATTTATTTTGACTTAGTTCTATACTTGACTCATGCACAAAAGTATTTTAATGAAGATGCTTGTAATTTATTTAAAAATATTTTATGTAACAAAATATTAATTTGTATGTTGTATAGGTGAAGAAGGAGACCTGTGTAGTGATCTTCTTAATGAATCACTGGAGGCTTTACAGTCTCTATCCGCAGCTACACTATTTGATGAAAATTCAGTTTCTCCAGTTTGGTTAGAAGTTGTGGAGCTATCAGCAAAGTTTCTACGCCAAGTTGTCCTTGGGTAAATAACAATACATTTTTTGTTCTCTGAATAAAATGTAATTAAATGCTTAATTTTTGATTAACAGTGATTGTCATTTTAGTAGTGTGTAATAATGTGTTTAATGAAAACCTCTTGTTGTAGACTGCTATTTGAGGGCGATTATTTGGATTGGGGAAATAATAAAAAAAGAGCTAGTGGTGAATCAATGTATATATTAATACCCAAAATTGGTAGATGTGTGATAAAAACACAACTTGAGAGGCAAAGCATGTAAATTTTGATTTGCCATAAGCAGTCGTTAAATAAGACAAAAAGTATAATAGTGTGGATACCTTTCTACAAATGTTAAACAAATAACGATTTTTTAAATTACGTATGAAAAGTAAATGAAATATGTATTAGTGAAAGGTGGTGTATGGTAAAAGGGATGCATGCTCTCAAAACCAATAAATGTCAAAGCTATTTACAGACATTGTTCTAAACTGGTTATTACACAACTTAAAATTATCAAAATATAGATTTATGTCCCCAGATTTTCAGAGGAATCATTTAACTATAATTTATTTGTACTAAGTATTTGACCTTAAACTATAACTTACTTCATTTTATACCAATCAAACTATCATTTATTTATTAAATGATAAAAAAATTTGAATCACGAGACACATTTTGACTATTCAATTGAAATATATGGCAGAGGTCATCAGCTTCTTTTTCAGCAAACTTATTTGACTGTGGTACACTTACTTTACTTTTACCTCCTGCTTATATGTGCACACACATGGTAGTGTGTATGAATGTATATAAAACACTTATGGAGATCACAATAAAAAACACATTTAGATAGGAACAGCAAAGTCGTCTTATGAAATCAATGGTCCAGTTGGGCTGAGGAGTGAAAATATTACAAATTTATGAAAATTTCACTTCGGTGTCTCTCTTTCCTATCCAAATTTGTTATTTAATGTGATCTTGTCACATTTTGCTTAAGTGTTATATATATATATATATATATATATATATATATATATATATATAATATTAGTAAGGATGTGACACTGTCAAAAATAATTGCAATATTGGTATGGAGAGGATAGAGAGATAGGTTGTGACTTACCTGAAAGTAAAGTGCAGTGTCACCATAAAGAATGCAGTCCGCAGCCGGCCGGTGCACGGAATGGTGTAACACTACTTCCTGAAGAAGGAGGCTGTGAACCTCCGAAAATTTGAAGAAACACCTTCAGTTCCTTATGGCGACACCGCACTTCACTTTCAGGTAAGCCACAACCTATCTCTCTGTCCTCTCCATACCAATATTGCAATTATATATATATATATATGGACAGTTTACCATAAATTGGTGTTGCCATGTTGGATATGAAGGAACATCCTTCCTCAGAACAAAGCACTGTGTCTTGTGCTTGACGACCTTAGAATAATACAATAGATTGATTTTTTTAAATCGAATATAATTTTAATCTGTGAAGGTATGTATTACATTGTGATAGGCTAGTCTATTTAAAAATCAGTCTTTAAATATCATGAATTCACAATTAAAGTGGTATAATTTATATACAATTTTAAAATAATCTTTTGATGATAATTAGAACCATTTTATATAAAACTAATCCAGACTATTTATAATTATTATAATATTTAAATAACAAGTACAGGAGTAACATTGGAGTCACGTTATCTCCGTGTATGTTGTTATGAGATAAATTTTTCATCTTTCTTATAGCATTTTAGTACTGTTAACTAATAAGTTTATTTCTAATTTTGTATATTCAGTTAGTTCTTTTCATGATCATTTTCAGAGATATGAATAGAGGATGTGCTCGTGATGTTGTGCCTCTGCAAGACAGACATACTGCTCTGGGCATCTTACTTGAATTGGCTATACAGAGAGGAGCCTTAAGTAATATGCTTGATGCTGTACTGTTGTTACTACACTTATGGGAATCAGGAAAATATCAAGTAGACAACAGGTTTGTTAACTATTGTTTTTATAATTATAATGAAAAATTAAAGATTATTAATTAAACTAAAATTAATGGGAGAGGGAACTAATTCATTATTCAGAGAGAGAATTAAGGATCAGACAAGGCAATTTTGTTTAGTATGTAACTTCCACTAATGTAGATAATTGATCACATATATATTCCATGTCAATTTTATGTTCAGACCAGCACCATATATGGCCAGACAATGTTTGCCATCTTCAAAAGATTCAGAAATGCTGAAACCATACATAAGTTCAAGGCTTTGCTAAAAAGTTAATCAAAAGCATTCTTTAGCATGCATTTATGAGTTTTAACTGCAGTTTTATTAAGTTTGAATCAAAATTAATTGTAATTTTTATGAATTACAAAAAAAAAACATAGAATTTTGAAACATGAGACGAATAAAATTTGGAACAACTGTTTGAACATTAATTGCAATATAATAGAATAGCAAATTGTAATTAGTATCACATCACAGTGGCAACTTTTTTCAGATTTAATCAGACATAGTGGGTCTTATTTTCGGGGGACTACTACATTTGACAATAATATAAACTTTCATTTCATGATGGTCTGTATGAAAACATATGTTAGGTGCTAAATCTGTAACATTTTTCTTTTAGGGAAGTGGCATCAGGAACTAGTGCACCTCTTATTCCAGTTTTGAGACGATTTGAAAATATTCCATGCAGTAAACAAAATTCTCCATCATGGGATGATAACATACGTTCCTTTGTAAGTATTGCATTGAATTAAAAGAGTGGTTGAATTATAAATATATCAAGAATAAGTGTCAAACTCTCTATGTTACAGGTAGGCCCTACGGATTGTTTTCTTCAATACCTTGAATTTCCTGAAGAAGATGATGAAGAGGATTCAGACTTAGTGGATTTGTCTTTAGCAGCTGTTGTTATAATTTGCCATTTGGATAGGTTAGCAAGTCCTTATTTGCCACCTGCAAGCTTTGCAAAGGTAAGGTATTTCTGGTTTTTTAAGGATTAAAATTGTAGAACAATAATTTATATAATACAATTGGATAGGAAATAGGAATAGAGTGTGGCTGACTAACCTTGAAACAAAATTTGGAGTTGCGAGGCAGGGAATTAGTAACAGACAAATTTTTGAGAGCCCGAGCCCCCACCTTAAGGTAAGTTGGTCTGAATGTTGTATAGGTCAGCAACACATGCTAGCCATTTAACAACAACAATAAACACCCAACTAAGCCAACAACTCTCTCCCAAGGAAAGGTAATGACAATGGAAAATAACAATAATACATTCACACCTATATACAAACATATATATAATTACGATATTGCTATGGAAGAGAAAAAGAGATAACTTGTGGCTTACCTGAAAATGAAGTACAGTGTAGCAATAGAGTACTGAAGGTAGTTCTATAAATTTTCGGAGGCTCTCGGCCTCCTTCTTCAGGAAGGAATGTTACACCATTCTGTGCACCGGCCACCTGCGGACTGCATGGCTAGTAGCCCATAAACAATTAACACCCCACCAGGCAACTAACTTTCTCTCTCAAGAGGAGGTTGTGGCATAAGAAAGGTTCTGATAGTGATCATTCATACAAAGCACCCTATATATACATATATGCTTAAACATACATATTAACATGCACAGACATACACACATGCACATATATATGCATACACATACATACAGGCATAAGCATGCTCAGGCGTACTCACATGTACTTGTGCAAGTAAGGGTAGCAATTAGGAAGGGCAGTATTTAAAGGATGTTGAGTCCAGGGTTTTGCTTGGACTGTAAGACATGTTGGAAGGAGAGTTCCCGCAGATGGAGTTCTGCCTCTGACAAGCTGTAAGGATGGTATATATTATATAAATAATATTAGTAAGGATATGAAATTGTGCTGTAAGATAGCTGCTATTTCTTAATAATAATTAGTGTTTTTCTTATATTAAATTATAGATTAATTTTAAACCCAATTTGCAATTGACTATATCATAACTTTTATTAAAGTGTCTATATTGTTTACTTAATTATTAATAGCTGAAATTTTCAGAATTTAGGGCAATATCAAGAAGTACTTGCATGGGGATGGGTTGCATGGAGCAATGGAAGTGAAACTGGAATGTCTCCTCAATGTTATGAAGCTATTGGAGAGCTTGGTGTTTCCCAGATCGCATGTGCTGAACGATGTCTTCTTGTACTTACAAGTAGTGGAAAACTTTACATGTTATATTACAGTTCGGAATCTCAGGTAAGAAAATACATATTATCTAGTTTTTGTTTCCTATGTTTCATTTCTTTTCTAAACCAGTGGTAGGTCATGAGTTATTTAAATTATGTGCTACATCACCCTGAGTAGCAATATCAATTTTTATGAGGAAAATTATGTAAAATTTAACAGTAATAGTGTTACAAATATTCTGCGCAAATGATCTGACCCATAATATGCTAAAATTCTAATCTGTCTATATAATATGCAACAGTGTAAAATTTTTAAAAACGATATAATTGAGTGCTATATTAACACACATTTGTAACACATAGGTATTTTTCTTTTGTCCAATTTAAAACAAATTAGTTTTAGGAACAATCCCCCATATATTGACCATATTGTATATGCCGACAGGCAGTGAGCACAGAAAGGAGGCAATTTGTTGAGCTTTACATAATTAATATGTTAATTAGATGTGGTTAAACGGGATGTAATTGCCTTGGTTCATAACAAAATCTGTTTAAAGAAAATTTAAACAATGTTAAATAAATCAAATAATGCAAAATTTAAACAACATTAAATTAATCAAATAATGCAAAATTTAATTTTAGTGAAGTTAATTGACTGTATTAAGTTTAAATCAATTGAAATGAAAAAATAAAACTTTAACTGATCACACAATAAACTTTAATTCAAAAAAATTATAAATCCAAAATTTAAAATAATAAAATTAATTAAATTAAATTAATTAAAATCTTAATCAGCAAAGCAAAGAAACCTGAAATTTTTTCAAAATTGAAATTTACTAAATTGTGTTAAAAATCAGTAATGACATTCAATTATGTCAGTGTGTGAATGTTAAATTAAACAAAGCCAATAAATATTTTATAAAAACTTGTCAACTTCTTATTTATTATATTTGACTCAAAATAAAGTTTATAGTTTGAGTTAGAGTTTATCTGTTTTAAAATTAATCTTTCTTTGAAAAATATATCTCACACTATTAATTGTCTTCCTTTTCCATAAATCAATTTTTTTTTTGCGAAATAAGAAAAAATCACTTGATAGAAATTCACCAAGTATTGTTGAGAGTATTTATCAACGATTGTGTTCTAAAATTCATTGCAATATCTCCTTAAATTTTGCCTCTGGTGTGGGAATGCAAGTATATGGAAAATCTGAAACTGGATGGCTTTATTATGGTGGTCTATCATCTTCTCGGGTAGCTCGGGCAAATCAGGAGAGTCACTCTCAGACACTTGACCAAGGTGTAGGTTCTTGGTTTTTCCATCCTTTCTGTTCAATAAATTCTATTTTACTTTTTCTTCAAGTATTGTGATCAAACATGTCATTCCTGTCTCTGAGTTTGAGTGTTAAGACATTCACTAACCCAATTACTTTCCTATTCCCTGTCTACAACTTAACTTGGCAGATTTCTACTGAAAACAGTTTGCATTAGGTGTAGTTATTCTAAGCTTTTTCATTTTCCGAGTGAACTATACCTTATCACATTTGGCAAACCATGATTCTGTAAACTATAGCTAAAATTTTAATATAGCAATATACATATTTGTAACATTTCTTAGTACAGTAATATGTTTCTATAAGATATTTAATCCTTGCTTTGGTTTTAGTGCCCTCAAATAGTTGATGGTTTTGGTGAAAGAGAGGTGAAGGAAGTTGCTTCCCATCCAGATGGCAAGCATTTTTTAGCATTAACAAGTGGAGGAGATGTTTACTCATGGGGAAATGGTGATGGGGGAAGGCTTGGACATGGTGACTGCAACTCCAGAGAACAACCTACTCTTATTCAAAGTCTTGTGGGAAAAAATGTTACTCATGTAGCATGTGGAAGTACTTACAGGTCTTGTAGATAATGCAGTTATTTTGTAATTCATTTTTCTTCTTGTACAAAAAATAATGGATAATTGTTATTTTCAATTAATCAATTACTTGTTCATATATTACTTTAATGATGTCACATTTTATTTACATGTTAATGAATGTTATTTATATTTCATTATGTTGTAGTTTTCAGAAAAATATTTGTACTGAGACATCATGGCATATGAATTTTTGTAACTTATATAACTGTAATTTATCTTCTTTACAATCATTTCAAGGATACTGATTTTTTTATTTCTTAGTGCGGCAATTACATCATCAGGGGAGTTATACACATGGGGAAAAGGCAACTATGGGCGTTTGGGTCATGGGAGCAGTGAAGATTTTAATGTACCAACAAATGTAGCAGGACTCAAAGGTATTTAATTTAACAACATGAGTACAGGGGTATATTACGGATCATATTATTTGGAATACTGCAAAATATATTTTAATATCATACTTAGAATAATTTTTAACTTCTTATTTGGAATTTCCTAAATCATGTTTATCTAGTTTGGCCATTAGAATGTTTTAAATAAAATACATCATATATGAGCATGTATCTGTGTGAAACAATTTGAGGTTCATGTGAGTAGTACATAGTTTTCATTATGAAAACTTTTGAAGTTATGAAATAATTTTGCTCTACAGTGTTCCTAATACTGATCATATATATTTATTTTAAGTGTAAATGTATCTAATAAATATTATTAGATATACTGCAATTTTATTTCACTATTTCAAATGCAACTAATATTTTTGCTAAATCTGAAACATTGTTCTCTTTATTCCCAATTTTTAACAATCAATTTTAGTGCCTTTTAAACTGATTCTAGTCTTAAAACATGGTTATGTTGCAGATTGTTTACAAATTTTATTGATTATTATAAGTGTACTTTTTCAAGGCCTTTATATGAGTCAAAAGTCTTTTCAGTTTTCTTGCAATAACTATAGCTATCAGTACCCAATGAAACATCTAAATTTCATGTTTTCATTTCTTCCAGGTCACTGTGTTGTAGATGTTGCTTGCGGAAGTGGAGATGCACAAACATTAGTAGTAACTGATGCAGGTCTAGTCTTTTCTTGGGGTGATGGTGATTATGGAAAATTAGGTATGTTTAATTTTCTCTAATAGTCTGTGTGCCCTACAAAGGACTCCTATTTGATGTCCATTTCAGGTCGAGGTGGCAGTGATGGTTCAAAAATGCCTAAACTTGTGGACAAACTTCAAGATGTTGAAGTTATAAAAGTATACTGTGGTGCACAGTTTAGTCTAGCTCTTACTAAGACTGGATCAGTTTACTCTTGGGGTAAAGGTGACACTTATCGTCTGGGTCATGCATCAGAAGAACATGTCCGTTTCCCAAAACTTGTGGAAACATTGCAAGGTATTCGCTCAGCCAACATGTGAATTAAACAATAGCGACAATTTTGTGCATTTTCCTATCTTCTTCTTTTCTGTTCCAGGTAAACGGGTGATGTCTCTTGCTGTAGGATCTGGGCATGTTCTAGCTTTGACAGATGAAGGTGAAGTGTATGGTTGGGGTCGTAATGATTATGCTCAAGTTGGGGAATCTACAGGTGGTCATATTCTTGAACCAATGATGATATCTTCCCTTCAAGGCAAAACTATAATTGGGATTGCCTGTGGTCCAACACAGGTATATATATTTGTATACTGTAAAAAGTATCACTATCAGGGTAGGGAAATTAAATTAAATCATTAAGGAAAGCTTCATGAGTTTCCACTTGGGGAATCTTAGTTGACAGCAATGTTTTGACTGCCTTCACCGCCATTGTCTTCAGCATTGAAGATGATGGCAGTGTTAACTGTTTAAACATTACTGTCTATGAAGATTTCCTGTGTGGAAACCCATGAAATTAAAATGTTTCCATTAATGTAGGTAATTTTAGGATTAATCAAGTTGTTTCATTGTGTTTAAATATTTTATTTTAAATTAAAGATATTTGATTTTTTATAGAATTTACTTTGATTTTAAATGCCAAAAACAATCAATATATATTTTTTTATTATTCAAGCAATTGCATTTAATTATTATTTTTTCATTATTTTGTAAAAACTTTATTTTTTCTATATTTTTTTCCCCGATGTGCAAAAAGTTTCACAGAGCTATTTTAATGCCACTGACACTGATTTTATTCTGAATTATTTTTAGAGTTTTGCTTGGAGCAATAGTAGCAACTGGAATGTCAATCTCCGAATTGAGTTTGTTGTTGATGTGAGTGAAGAAACTTTCAGAATGATAGATCAGTTATTGGGTCAGGTTTATGAAACTATGATTGGAAGCCAGGAATGGCCACCCAGCCAAGATAAAGAGTGTATTACAGTATCCTGTTTAAATCTTCTTCGGTTGCAGGTAATTGTTTTATTTGCAAGCTATATATAAGGTAGTTAATATATTTTCTGTCATAAATTACAAAATTATTTTTATTAAAAACTCGGTAACTTGTAATAAGTAAATGACATTCGTGTATACCACATAAATTATTATTATTATGTATGTAATTCATATTTGAGAGTTTATAAGTAATATATGTTGTTTATTCATCCCAAAAATAATTAATATTTTTAGCTCCATGCACTGGTTGGGCATAATGTAGATGTTGCAAGTGTTGGACTGGAACCAGGTTCAAGTTTGATTTCAAACTTAAAGCAGAAAGTCATTGAATTGGCTAGCTGTGGAGGAGTTTTAATTACTGTCCAATCAGCTGCTCAAGCAGCTCTTCAGGTTGGTTGGAGTGTTCTTCTGCCAACAGCTGATGAAAGAGCTCGTACATTATCTGCACTCTTGCCAAACTCAGGTATTTATAATATCAATTTATCGTATGTTTATTGGCAAAGTTTTGCATTTTTAAGAAATTCATGGAGGCAACATATTTTTGTAAATGTAGAACCTTATCCTATCATCCTTCCTGCTTTTGTTGCAATAACTGGACAGTCTAACATCAAATACATGTTTATTGTGGTGAATATCTGTGCACATCTCTCTAATTAAAAACAACCATACTTGGAAAAATTATAATAAATAAGTTTGAAGCACAAATGGTTGAATAGGAACAATTATCAAGACATTTTATGTATTTAATTGTACCATGAATTTGTCATTTGCTAAACAAGTATATGTAATGCTTTATTAAACTTTCTCATACTTGGGTTTTTCCATGCAGCTGTTGTCTTGTTATAGTTATAATTAAACAGGACTCACATAGGGGGACACATGATGTTCTCTAACCATCCTCATGTGTAATATATGTAATATAATTATATAAAATTATCAAATTAATCGTACAATAATTTGTTCATATCTTTTCTTTCTAAATTTTCCTATTTTTTTTTCACAAATGGAACACTTCCCACTTGTCTCATTCCAATGTATACCACATCCACAGCTGGCCAAATGGTACCAGAAATTTCTTGATCTTCCTCATGGTTGCTTTGGATCATACCACTCCCATATTGTGTTCTATAATTCCACTTGTTATTATTGAAATTTGCTACATAGACTACCCTTCTTCATTTCCTTGCTGCAGTGTTTTACAACAGGCTTGGGGCTAGGCTTTTGGTTTTCTCAGTGTAGAAGGCAGGGAAGAGTGTGTAATTTTTGTGGTAAATGATATGGAGAGACAGGCTATGTTATCTAATTCTGTAATTGACATTTTGTTATTGGTTATAGATGGCTATAGAAGAATGATGAATAGGGCATGTATTCCTGCCAGATGAATGGCAAATATGTTTTGGTTGAGGAGTGTGAGGGTGGGGTCTGTAAATGTTGTTGTGGAGTTTAGATGGGTATCTGAAAGTGATCCTTGGAGCGGTGGGGACCGATGGTGGGAAAGATGTTCCATATGTATGTCAGATTGTAGTCTGTTGTATGCCGACTGAAGAGTGGAGTTGAGTTTCAGTACTCCAGGAAAGTAGGCAGTTGTTAGACGTACATTAATGTTTGTTTAGCTTAGTCAAGTTTTGGCTTGGTTGGTTGGCTGGGGAACAGAGAATTGGATATTGTTGTGGAGGATTGTAGTGTTTATTCTATCCATGAAAGTTTTGAAGATTCATCTGGTGCAGTTCGCTGGACTATCCAAATGTAAACTCCATTTAATGCTAATCTGTATGGGAGGGAGCATTTGAAATGAAGAGGGTGACATATACATTTGATACTATCTAAATTATTGAGTATTTTCGTTAATTACATTTTTTGTCTTTTCTATTACATAATTTGAATTAATGAAGTATTAATTAATAATAAATATGACAATATTTGTTTGCTATTAACCTTGTTCTTCATTTTAAATTAATGGTTAATTTACAGTCTCTGACCCTTCAAGTGCAAGTCCAGGGCACCGGTTCATGACTGATTTGTTAGTCTCTAGTCTTATGGCTGATGGAGGTTTGGAAATGGCTTTAAAAGCAGCATTTAAAGGTAAATATTGTTCTGTCTACCTTTTAATTTGCTACCAACACATTAAGAAACTTTTCACTAGAGGTCATAATCATCTTCTTGATTACACACACACATGTGGGAAAACATAAATTTGAAATATACTATATGTAGTTGAAATTAATTTGAATAAAATTTGTGGAAAATTTAATACAAGCGTTTAATTTTCAAGTGACAAATCAGAGGTGAAAGAATCATAGTAAATTAAATAAAAAATAAAGTAGTCACATATAAATAAAAATTGAAAGAATAGCTAAGAGAACTTTAAAACAATTGTGATCAATTTTGATGTTTTAGTGTCATTGAGTTGTATCCAAAAATAATGGAAATGAAATATTAAGACCAATAAAATGTCAAAATTGCAAAGATGAAAATACTAAATATGTAACTTTCATTCAGCATAAAAAACATGTAATTAAAATAATGCTCCATAATTCTTAAATATCAATAAAAATAATTTTAAATTTGATGTGTTTTTTTTACTTTAGACTACACAGTTTTTTCAGAAATGATGTAAACATTGTAATAGTGTAAAGTTTAAAAATATTGTAGGCTTGAATTTAAAAACTAAAACTTAAGAATATCGAAAACGGTACCTATTTGACATAAATATTCTGACCCAGATGCGAGCGAACGGTGTATTGCTGAAATTAATATCTCACATTTAGTCCTTAAAATGACTTCACTCATACAATCCCTGGATCAGTATTCTTGAAACCATAAAAAGACATGACTGATGAAGGTTTCACACATAATTATTATTAGAGGATAAGTGTAACCAACGCCCTAAAAAGGCCACAGTAAAACAGTGACAAATTTGAGGTAAAAAAACCATTAACTTTAGAAAATTCATTTGTAATAAACTATATATCTATGAGTAATATGACCCTGTTGGGTGCCAAATTACAGTTTTCTCTTATACCTACTATTTTCTAAATTACATGCACTTAAATTTAATCAAAATCAATTACTATTATCCTCGCAGCTGTTTGAATTCTTACTATCAGGGTCGCCTACATGCCTCCAATAAAATATAGGAATTTACAAAATGGAAACAGAAAACTACATAACGTTTTACAATATTTATTGTAGGAATCTAACGATTAATTGTTATGCACAACTAAAACTAAACAAGTAGCTTGGAACGTCAAAAGTGGTTCTCAAGTGACCCAGCACACCTCAACGTATGCTTGTAACTTTGTAGTTTCTTAATGCTCCGAACTAACTTCGGAGATCTGGAAATTGATTGAATCAATCCGAATGAATCGGCGAGACGGTGAGCAAAATGATGCTCAACTCGCTTATTTTTAAAGAACCAATCTCACAACCTTAAATTAAACACCCTTCTCCACTTTGCTACAGCAAGCTGTATTGCCCAGAGCCACCATAGGAGGTGTGGAGATAGAATTTGTTGGCAGAGCTGTCATAGATAGATGGTAATTCACAGGATTTTACCAACCGTTGTCAAGTTTATCTAAACCTCGAATGAGAAAATTGTTATACTAAATCTGCACGCAAATACAACATCCTTCAAAAAATTCAGGTTGGATCCTCTATAACACAGAAAATTGCTTAGTATCAGAATGATTTCACACTCAGATAAAAACAGTGACCAAAAACCAACGACGTAACTGGACGGAATGTCTTCGACTGACCTGGCGCTCGACTCCCAGACAAAACGTAAACAACACCAACAGACACTCGACTGAGACCCCCCTACTGCCCTTGGCTGGCGCTTGACTGCTCAACTGATCGATATGCTCTATTGCTCCGGCGCTGAGACTGCTGTTCGATTGCTCTGGCCCTCAACTATCCTGGTGCTCCACTGAGCTCAACGTTTGACTGGCGCTCGAGTGACCAACTGAATTCTGCCCTGGCGCTCGACTGCCTTGGTGACCTGGTGCTCCACTGAGCAAGCAAGATCGCCAGCCGCTCGACTGCTGACGCTCTGCTACACACTCGATTGCCTGACTGACCTCTGACTTCTCAGGGTACCTCAGGACACATTTTGACCCAGGGTTAAATGTTCGTAAACATTGGGCATAAAGGAAATACATGACCTCTATTGCCGTACTGAAGACAGAAAATCTTAAATTAAATAAATTCCTTAGTAATCTCTACTATATATATATATTGGTATGGAAAGGATAGAGAGATAGGTTGTGGCTTACCTGAAAGTGAAGTACGGTGTCGCCATGAGGAACTGAAGGTTGTTCTTCAAATTTTCGGAGGCTCTCAGCCTACTTCACTTTCAGGTAAGCCACAACCTATCTCTCTATCCTTTCCATACCAATATATATATATATATATATATATATATATATATATATATATCTATATCTATATAAATTTTACATTGTTTTTCTTTCACAATACAGCTGAACTTAGTGAACAACCACAGCAAACAGACGTTGATGAAAGAAAATCTCTACTATCAGACCAAGCACTTATTGAAGCACACTCAAAGCAAGCAAAAGATGCAGTTCTTCATGAGAAGAATGGCTCCACAGTTCCTTTACTCCACTTAGTAAAGCTTTTATTAAGGTATGCACATTAAACTAATGCTTTTTGGTCTTGGTGTTTACAGTTTAATATGAATGTGTCAAAATTACTTAATTTAGTTTTAATCAATCTTAGTTCTATATGTTGGGAAAAAACATACAATTAATCTATTTGTGAATCTGACAGAATTAATCCACAGTGCCAATTCTTTGAACAATATGTAATAAAGGCTATTCGATACCCGTAAGCAATATAATAATTAATACTGCAGTATTTGCTCACATATATGATTCAATTTTGGTTTCAATTTCCTGAAAATGTCTTGCATCCAAACTGGACAAGAAAATAAAACTTTTCTTACTTGTTTAACCAGCTTAGTTTTTAACATTACTGATTCTGATTCATGTGAAGTAAAGCTACTTAAATGTGGAATTTCCCAAATTAAAAATAATAGTAATTTATTATTCTCTTCTAGTATTTTCACAATTTCTATTATTATTTTCATTGGGAACACAACTTACATAGTTACTATCTGTTTTTTCATTAATTTTTAACATATGTACCCTCAACAAAATTTTTGGAGACAATAAATGACCCTCCTTCCTCAGTTCAGAAGCATAATGTGTGCCGGCTGACCGTACAGCAAAGTAATTAATATGGAAATAAAAAAGAAATAGAATTGTGGGCTCACTGAGCAGGATGGCAAGTTGGTCTGAACTGTGTGCCGGTATGCACAAATTGACCAGACCCTCGAAAATTTGAAATATTTTCATTCCTCAGCCTGACTGGACCAACGATTGATATCAGGTAAGTGGACTTTGCTGTCTCCCTTTCCTAACTAAATGTGTAATTTAATTTGACCTCATCATATTTTCCTTAAGTATAAATATAAAGATCTTAAGAAAAATATGACATGGTCAAATTAATTAACACATTTGTAGGGGAAAGAGAGACAGGGTTGCTGACTTACCTTAAATCAAGAGTTGGTCTAACCAAACCAGGCAGTGCAGAAATAAAAATTCAAATTTTCGAGAACTTGTGCCCCCTTCATCAGAATATATATAGGAAAGACAGTTAGTTGGTGGCTTACCTGAAATTGAAGTTCAGTGTAGCAACTCAGGAAAGAAGGATGTTCTTAAAAAATGGGAGGCTCTCATTTACCTTTTTCAGGAAGGAGTGTTACATTCTATTCTCTGGTTGGCTGTCTGTGGACTGTGGAGTTTTGGCTGCTGTGCGTCTAGCAGTTTCCCATAAAAACAATAGACACCCCACCAGGTCACTAACTTTCTCTCTCGAGGGAAGGTCGTGACATATTAAAGGTTCTGAT
Organism: Zhengitettix transpicula; assembly: GCA_037074705.1. Taxonomy (NCBI): domain Eukaryota; kingdom Metazoa; phylum Arthropoda; class Insecta; order Orthoptera; family Tetrigidae; genus Zhengitettix; species Zhengitettix transpicula. The sequence continues at coordinate 11,067,980 of CM073595.1, forward strand.
AGTAATCATTCAAACATAGGATTTCAAATATGCAAGTATACACATACACAAGCATACTCACATGCCCTCGTGCACGTAGGGGTGGCAAGTAGGAAAGGCACTATTTAAATTTTGTGTTCTATCACATCTAAAAAATACCAGTTTGTTCAGACACATGGCCTAAAAAAATTAGTTTTATCAAGATGAGAATTTGTGTAACAAATGCTTGTTTTTTCCTCGATGAAGCAGATTAAGAGTTGCACTATAAATTCAACTAAGTGCTAGTTACGTTAATCATTGATGCAAAATATTCTAATTTTTAATTGTTACTTACCTTTTAAATTTTTTCCTTTGCAGAAATCGAACTTGTATGACACAATCAAAGCTGCAAGCAGTGGCTTCATTTGAAATGCCTACAAAACAAGAACCTAGAGAAAAATGTGAGAGGTCGCCAAGTCTAAGTTTGCTTTTGAGATTTCAAAGACTCCTTATATCACAAATATTTACTTACAATCAATCTGGAAAATGTACAGATGGACAGCAAGGTGAAAAATGCTCGAGGCTATTTTTTTTTCTTATGTCTATTTTGTTAATATTGTTAAATTTAAAATTTCTGTTTCAGATCAAGATTCTGTAGGCGCTGAATCACTTTTGATCAAGTATATATCAATGTTTTGCAGCCATGTCAATGACTTATTATCATTAGCTTCAAGTTTGGCTTTGAGTAGTAATAAAATATATCTACAAATTATTTCTGTCCTTAAAGGCGACTTCATAGGTACATTAAATCTTAATACATTTACATTAAGTTTCTTGTTTTGAATAGTGGATTTCTTATGGGCGAATTATTATCTCATAGATTCAAATTCAGAACTTTGTACATCTTACAATGTGCCCTACCTATTATAATTTCAAATTTCTGTGTAGAACTATCTGAATTTCTACCAAATGTACTCATATGGTGCAGCATCTTTCATTAATGTATACATAGTATTAAGGATACTGTCATATGTTTTAGCAATCCAAGTTTCACTTATTTGTATAACTTTGTTAAAGTTATGCAGAAGCATTATATTTTCATTTGCTGTACATATTTATTCAACATAACCTCTGATTTTACCAGCTTATTGCTTAGCACATCAGTACAGTAATCAATTCAGTGGTGGTTAGTGGGTTTTAAGTTATGTGCTACATCAACCAAGCAACAATTTTTACAAGGGTAACTATGCAAAATACTATTCAATACTGTGACCAATACTCTGTGTCAAATGACCTGACCTGTAATATGCTACATTTCTAATCCCTTCTACATAGTTTCCAGTAGTGTCTAATTTTTTAAAGCAGAATAATTTAGCAGCAAGTTGACAAACATTTCTAATATGAAAGTATTTCTCCATATTACATATTTTAAATAAAGTTAATCTTGGGAACAAGTCTTACGTGATGGCACTGTTGTATGTGCTCACTGGCCTACAGCACCCATACTAAGGAGGCAGTTTGCCAAGCATTACGGGTAATGCAGGTGGGTGAATTGAATTGAATATTGTGCATGCACATTTCTCATTCCAGAGAGAGATACTGTAGTGAGCCATGGGTAGCACAGATATAGCTAGCTGGCTGCATTAGCAGCAGTGAATGTGTCGCAAGGTGTGCAGTTTAAAGTCTTCAAAATGGAAGCAGAAATTAACGCTTAAAATTACGAGAAATTAATTTTTAATTAGATCAATAAATAGACAAATAACAGACAAAATAAGTGGTAAATTAAATGTCACACAATGTTTCTGAAATCCCTGTTGCTTTTTTCACGTGATTCAAAAAATACAAGAGCCGTTAGAGTGACATACCACGTAAACCAGGTGACGAACTTAAAAGAATTGTGGAAATGTTGTGTGGAATTTAAATTAACTCTTCTTTTTGTCTGTTATTTGGCTCTTTATTTATCTAATTAGTCTACTTTTAACACAAACATTTTTATATTTTATAATTTCAAAAGCAATTGTTCCTAAATTTACTTGTGTGCTGTAGAACTTGAGCACATATGCACCAGCTACCACTGAATCAATTCCTGTTTTAATTTTACTACTATTTGGTATTGAAAATCAACAACTATAGGTGTTTCATTTTCCTAGTCACCTTTGTTTCCTAGCTTTCTCATATATATTTTGTTGTAGCCTTGTGTCAACTCATTTATTTGAGGCACATATATCTGAAAATATAATATAATTTATCTATTAGCTTAATTTTAAATTTATTGACTGTAAACAAAATTTATGTTTTCCAGACATTCTCTTCCCAGAGTTTGTTCTTTGCCTCATACTCCTACAACTTGAAATTCCTCTACTTTTACATCAGGTAAATTGGGTGCAGCTTTTAGTTCCTATTCTTGATACTTTGGATAAATTCAATTGGTTGTCACCGGGCATTGATAAAGAAGATGCAGAAGACCTTTCTTGGCCTGGTGTAATAGGTGAGTTTACGATTTATCTCTTGAATGAATGTGTTTATTACAATTATTTCAACTTTTATTTTCAGTTCCTCAAAGCTCCTTACTGGGCCAAAAATCTCAAGAAGACCTGGCTCTTATTTCCAAGGCCGATATAGAGAATCATAACCGCGATGGAGGCCTGTGGATTATTATAAACAAAAAGGTTTATGATGTTCAAGACATTAGGTTAGTTATTCATATCTGGAAAATATTATATTAAAATATTAAAACATTTTTCTCATAAATAATTATTAATATGTGATTTTAATACTTTTTCTTTGTTGTAGCAGGTATTTTATGATTTTACTGACAATGTTTTAAATGGATTTACTCAACCTATCATTTATACACTGACATTTTTGTCTATGAATATTTAACATTTTTGTATGTTTCATATATTAAAAACCTACAAGTTGAAATTTACATTTTTTGTTGTTTGCGCCTTTAGTTGTGTAGTTGTATATAATTTTAGGATTCAATTTCGATGTCAGGTAATAGCAATAGGATGTTTTTAATTGACTGTTTTTCATGCCAATTTAGTGTTTTGTTTTTATAACATTGGAAGGATTAAAAAATAAAGAATTCTAACTCAGAAGGAAAGGAAAATGATCATTTAGCTCCGTTACTACGAAAATAAACATTACTTACTTAACAAGGTTTCCTCCTGGGTCATATCATTCAACTATGATGTTTTATTGGCGTTCACTGTCATTATTTTAAGACCACAAAAGTTTTATTAGTTCTCTACACTGGAAAAGCATTTGTTTGTTATTTACTTATACTGTCTGTAATATTATATAAATTTCATAAAGCTCTAAGTAGTTTTATGTATCTTGTATTTATGCCAAGTTGTGAGGTATTAATTCTATATTTAATAGATTAAAGGGAAGACATAAAGTCTATTTTCAGCCAAAAAAAAATTAAGTTTATGAAATTAATGGATTTAAAAAATTGGAGGCCAATTTTGAGCTTCTGTTAAGAATTTATCTGCTGCATTCTAGGTGTGGGATAAAAGGTTTCCAGATGTTACGAACGAGATAGTACTGTAATGGGTGAAAAGGTTTAACATACCTAGCAGCACATGTTTATGTATATATTAAAACTAAGTCTGCTAAATATATCCTGTATGCAGTCCTGAATGAGTCCTGGACTCACTCTGTTAAAGTCTGAATACCTTCATTATTGTCTTCATTGTGAATCGTACAAAATTATTCAGAGAGATTTAATTCCAAGTATACACAAATCTGTTAATCAAGAATGCTAAACTACCATTGGAATTACATGTGTGGCTCCACACATGTACACAGATTCCCTTATTTACACAATGAGAGAATACCACGGAGGTCAATTGTTAGCACTACTGGTACAGTACCTGTAGAAAATGTTCTCAGGTTTCCTATCTGATACACTAAAAGGGATTGTAGGATTAACTTAATTATTGGTGAATGATATGGAAGTTTTTCTCATTTTTGGAGGTATTAGCTTTCTTATTCAGGAGACAGTTACCTCATGTGCAAAACTGGCTGGCACATGGGGTGACTCTATCCTGAAGAAGAAAGTTGGCCAGCATAGCAATGTCGAATCTCAATTTCAAGTAAGGTTCTCACTTTTGAAGGGACTCAGAACCTTGAATGTTTGAAATATTATCAATCCTCAGTCTGACTGAACCAACTGTTGATTTCAGGGTTAGTCAACTTCGCACTCTCTCTCATCTATCTATCTATCTATCTATCTATATATATATATACACACACAAAATATCTTTGTTTTTCAGTATTATTTGTGTCCTTATATAAATTTTCATTTATATATGATTTTACTCATATATATATATATATATATATATATATATATATATAATATAAATGATTTATTTCAAATTTATGAATGAATTTCTCTTGGGTTTCCAACCAGGTTGTACATGAAATCAGAGACGTTTCAACGACTGGCACCCTCATCTTCCTCAGACTGAAGAAAATTATGGTGCCAGTCATTGAAATGTCACTGATTACATGTTCAAACTAGCTGGAAACCTAAGTGAAATTCATTCATACAATTCACCGGGTAAAAACCTAAAACCTTGATTTCCATTTTAATTTAATATTATTTCTTTAAGGTTAAGTGCACCTTGTGGGAGTAATTTATTACAAAAGTATGCAGGAAGGGATGCTACACAGGCTTTTGAAGCTGCTCAGCATTTACAATCCACAAAAGATGCAATGTCTTCCTTTTTGGTTGGTTATTATATGGATCCAGAACAGGAACTTGTGCAGGTTATTATGATTTTATTTAAACTATTTTGGCTTGAAAACTAGTTTTGCTGATTTCTGTTCTTATCTTATAGGTACTAGATGTGAACAGTGCAGTTGTTCCTCTGATTGATGTTGAGCGGAGTATTGCATATCTTTTGGGTATACATGCAAACAAAATGTTTCATAGTACAAATCTGCAACCAGCAGAAGAAGAATCACAACGATGGTTGAATGCACCATTCCTTAGGGGTGGTCCTCAGGATGTGGTTCTTTCCAATCCATATGATGAAGAGAAAGGTGAAGCGAGAAGTACAAGTTCAACTGCCGGAACCACACCTACGGAACCTCGAACCACATGTTATGTGTTGAACGATTGTGGTTCACTTCATTTCTGTCAAGACCACGTTACTATGTTTCTTCAAGCACTTTCAGAGAATCGTCTATTGGTAATTTATTGATATTTTATGTTAAGATTATATAATTTTTATCTAGTACTTATTTTATCTTGGTTTGTATGTGAACTTATCGTAGTAAAATAATATAATGATATTGATAGTAATAAAAAATTTATTCATCCTATTATATTTTAATTGATGGCTATGTTGTGGGATTCTACACCCAACGTGTGAAAAGAATCGTGCTAGTAAATGATGATCCACATGTATCGAAATTATGCTCCACGTCATGTCACATCTATAATATTTCTGTATTTACAAAATTTCTGAAAGGGAAGAGAATTTCAGGATCACTTAGAATATTCAATCATCCTAAGACCAGGGTTTGAGTGAAACAGAGACATGTCAGATTATTAGAACAGTTACCATATATGTGTTTTGTGTCTCCAAACAAATGAACACCCATCTTCATCTCAAACCCTATGAATATTTTGCACAATTATGTCATCCTATATAAGAACACAACCTGTGATATGTAGCAAAATAATTTTCTTATAAGTTTCATATTCAGAAGTTTCAACATCTGCTAATTTCAGCAGATGGCAATTATTACTTATTTTTATATAGGAATCTCACATATTTTCCCTACACTGATGGATGTCTTGTGGCAGTTAAAGTACTTTATATTACTTACTTAATTTTACATCTGTTGTTATTTACTTTTAATATGTTCAGATGGCCAATGGACACAGACAATTGTGATATGCAAAGTAGATGGATGAACTTTGATAAACTTGACACTTCTTTTCGACCAGTATTATGGTTTTCATCATGTGTCAAAGTCAACCTTTGAGTTCCAACTGATGTTAATGACAGAAGCCAAGCCCAGAGACTATTAACTTATTTTACAAGGAGTCATAGATATTACTTAGAACATAGGTATCACTTTGTTCATTAATAGAATAAGTATTATGTTTAACATAGGCCTACAACAAATCTATAATTTAATCTGGAATGGTACCCAAGTTCAATATCTGAAACTTCAACTTTTTTTTTCCAATCACAGCTATTATGTGATTAGTAATAACCAATTATTTTACTTAGGGAAGTTTATTGTAACAATATATTCCTTTGGTCGAGTTCTTGAAGAATTTTCCTAAAATTCGTCATGAAACATGCAACAAATATTATATATATTTCAGTGCAAAACAATGCATAATACATAATGTATTAATTATAACTTTTATAACTATTAAAATATTTTGTACAATAACACAATGATGATTACTAATCACTCATTTTGAAGATAACTTATTTTACAAGGATTTGTAGATATTACTTATATTACATTATATATATTTTGATATGTAACTACAATTATATTATTTTTGTGTTCAATATTATATATTAATTTAACGTGTGCAATAATATTGCTATATTCTAGTACTATGGATCAAATGTCACTATTTACCTGATATATAAAAATAATGTATTATAGATGGTATTTTAATTATTTTCTAGGATCCCTATGTAAAAGCATTTCTTGGAATTGTAGAAAATCATTGTAAAATGTATAATCTAATGAACTATGGAGAATTTTCTAATGAACATCCTTTAGAAGAAGTTGGCCGCCTGCTGACTTCAGTTTTAATAAAGCATTTGGGTCTTGGATTTCAAGCTGTTTCTCTAATAGAGCAGGGTATGTAACCAACTTGTAGGTAAATATATTTGTTGGGTTTTGTTTGCTGATTAAGCAGTTGATTTGTTCAGGTATCGTCCTCCTCACCCCGGTGTAGGTAAAACATGATTGAGTTGATTTTCAAATGCACAGACTGCAGTCATGTATTATGTTCTAATAGACTGTTGATAGAAGAAATATCTAAAGGAAAAATAAAATTATCAAGAAAACATGTAAAATAAAAACTTCTGCAGTAGCAGATTTGCCTGTTGTTCACTTTGCTTCCCTCAAATTGTACTCTCATTTCAGGGTTTTTGATATTTTTTTATTTAATTACAAATAAGTTGAAAGCTTCCACTTAATTCCATTTATTATGTAAAGTTCTGGAGACTTTTTTAGTTATTGACCTTATTTTACATACATCACATAACAGTCATAATCTGTGTAAACTAACAAAATCTATTGGCCCATGTAATGACTTCGAATTAACAAGAGTTTGTCTGTTCTTACAGTAAATGGGTGCATACATATAGGAATCCAAGGTAACTGTCATTTTGTGGAAATTGTTTCAAATTTCTGTCATCTTATTCATAAAATATGAATGGCATTAAAGAATTTTGTTAGGATATTGATGCTATTTGACAATGAAGCAATAATGAAAAATGAAAGAAAGAACAAGAATTTAAAATAATATTATATCTATTACAAAGGAAATTGTGTATACTGCCATCTTAGAACTGGAATTGACATTTGATAGACACAAAAGTTTGAAACTAAACCATCTATTTAACGTGTAATAAATAATTATGGAGTTAAGAAAATAAATATAATTTTTGTTTTACCAAAAAATATATATTGATTATATAATATGAATCAATTATTACAGGAATTGTCTTACCAAACAATGTCAGAAATTCTTTCATCAGGGGATGTTTGGGTAAACAGCAGAGATGATATATATTTAGCAATTTTGTGTTTTTTCCTGTGCTATTCAAATTTTCTTATATTTTAAAGTATGTTAACAGTAATTTGTTTTTCAATTTTTTGTGCCGTGTATAATTTTTGTGGATACAGAGCTGTAACTGACAGAAAGAGTGTTAACAAAATTAAACTTTTCATTGTATTAAAACAATAATAAATGTTGCAAAAGTATATTAAAATTAGAAAATTCTGTAATACATTTATCATAGACCCATAATTTGGTTAAAGATAATTTCAAAACATTTATTAAGAGAGAAAAGAGACTCTTTCCCCAATTATTTGTAAAGTATTTACTTTGGCGTCATGGCTGTTTATTTTTTTAGCAGAACTTGATGGATCAACGATACCAACAAAAGTTTCAAAGCAAATGTCAGAAGTCATTAAAATAGTTCATCAAACAAAATGGAATTTAATCAAAAAGAGGCAAGAGTTAAATCGCTCATATAAAGAAGTCTGTACACCTGTACTGGACAAATGCAGGTATGCCCATTTTATGTTATGGCTTAGTACTGATACTTTCTCACTATTAATTATAAGAAATGTTATTGTAATATGGTAATGATCCATGTTTAAGAAAACATTAATGAATGTTTGATATTATTTTTTATTGCCAAATTATTTTCATGCACTGTCAGCTAATAAGGCATCTGGAACTATGCAGTTATATTTTCATGAATTAACATAGCCCATATTACTAGAAATTTGTGGTTTAATTCTGTATTTATTGACTTGTATTTGAAAGATTTTAGCTGTATTGAAATGGTATGTTTACGATATTTTTAAAATTTTTGTGTCTTTCAATTTAGGTTTTTATTTTATGAAGTACGGGCTGCAAACAGTTATGATCCAAATGGTTTATGTGATGCTCATAATTTACATACTATCCCAAGATGGAAAAGAATGGTAAAAAAAATCATTTCTGATTTACGGAGAAATAAACACATGCCTAGTGCTAAACCAGAAGACATAGTAAATGCATCAATTCAGGTAAATAATATGCTCTGGTTTTGTTTATATAATTTTTAAATTATAAAGTTATTGTCTAGTAAAGGGATGGCCAACAGTTTTTGCCCCTGGGCCAGATTAGAAAGAAAACTTTATTCACAGTAAGGAATGATAGAAATAAATAGGAGAAATAGGAGGATTAAACTTTATGTGAATTCATATGCTCAGGCGTAGAATCATGCACAAAGAAAAGCATATGTTCAAAGCAGGGAGAAGAAGGAAAGACTGAAAATATTTGACTTAGGCAGGATCAAGTCCTGCATGATCTGCTCAGTACACAGACGCCTTAACCATCTCGGCCACCAGGTCAAGTTCCTGACCAGGCAAATATAGGCAGTCTTATTATGGATAAAAAGTTACTTTAGAGGAGTATATATATATTGTAGTAATTCATATAAAATTATTAAAATAAAACAAGGTTAAAACGTGCCACACGGTGAAGCAACAATTTGTAGTATTTAAAGATAAATGATAAGCAAATTAAAAATTAAGTGATCGGTTATTTTAATTAAAAGATCAAAATTTAAAGTAAACAAGTAAATTAATTTATAAAATCCAATTATTGAAATTATATTTTATATTAAAACTTGACAATATACCACGGCTAGATCTAAGGGCTGATCATCGGGCCTTCAATATTTAGGTCAAACAATTAAATTTACAAAGTGACTAAAGCATTAATTTAACAATCGGTCAAATATTGAAATCTGAACTCCAAAGACTGATTATAAAATATCATTTACTGTGGGGTTTACAGAGAATAAGTTGTTCAGTTTACCTTAAAGTTTTGTTGTACCAAGAAATGGGCTCATACGCACACATACGGTTATTATTAACACTTTATAAACAGGCCATAATACACAGAATTTACTATTTTTTGCTTGCTGAGTTTACTTACAACACTTGTTTTACTGTTCTCTCTGTCAATAACTTGTTACCATGACACCGCACACGACGTAAGCTGCGACGGGCGCACACCTTCGGCTCGCCACCACCGGCAGCACGTCCCACAATCATGCCAGTTAACACCGACGGGCGGTGAACCAACACCATAGGACACAAATTCAACTACGAGCTTTTGAACCGCAACAACTTTAATATACGCTCTTGGAGCTGGAATTATCGTGGCTGCTGGCACCAGACTTGCCCTCCAATAGATCCTCACTAAAGGCTTTATGGTTATTTACTGGATACAATAACCTGTCTCCCAATAATTGAAGAAATGTATGACTCGTGAATGTAGACTAGACTCTGAAAATATTCTGCATCCTGCATCAGGGAAAATAACATGTGGCGTAGTATCGTTGTAGTTGTTTGCTCAAAACTGGAAACTATAGATTGTTCTGAATATTAGAGCTGTTAGACTACCTACAGCTTTGTCACCCAACCACACTTTCTGAAATTTTGTCCGAACTGTTATTCCTCTGCCTTCTGTCCACACACTACCACTCTGTGCATCTAGAAAAATATTTTTCGACAATACCCCAGCAAGCAGGCATTATAGCCTCATATTCTTGTGCATAACTTGTATGTTTACGCCGGCAACAATGTAAGTACAAAATTTTTGTTTAATAACTAATTATATTTCCTTTTAATTACTACAATATATATATATGGATTACCTGATATTGAAGCACGGTGTAGCCACATGGGACTGAAGGATGTTCTTCAAATTTTCGGAGGCTCATAGCATCCTTCTTCAGGAGGAAGGAGTGTGTGTATATATATATATATATATATATATATATATATATATATATATATATATATATATATATATATATATATATATATATATATAACATTTCTCTACTAATACTACTTTAATTAATTTCTGAACAGAGCCAAGATGTTGAAGCAAAGTACAAAGTTGCAGATGTTAATGAAGAACCAAAAAAGTCTTCAAGAGAAGAAAAGAAGGATGAATTTGTGGAAGAAACGTGGAACTGTAACAAAACAAATACAAGAAAAGGTGGTGTATACTGTGTCATATATAATGTTTTCATTAGAATGTTTTATAATTCATTTACTGAAGTAGTGTAATATGGTTTTAGAAAAGCTTGGCACAATACAATACCCCAGAGGCACCAAGCTTATGAAGAACATTGTAGAATTTATTATGCAGGAGGAAGGAACTGATGTAGAAACACTACGTAAAGCATTGTACTGTCAGGTAATTGCATTAAAATTGTGCCTCTTCCTTTATATTTCTATTAAATTCCCAGTTCTTCATATACCATAAATTTTACATAAGACTGTTTTTTTCCAGATTACATAGTTTACTACTGTGTATTTACACTTAATATTTAAAAATTATACCTTATCTATGCTGTCTATTGTCATTATGGTGTTGATTCTATATTTTATCTAACTATTTACTATGCTACTTTGCATATTTCAGGTGGCTAGATCAAGGATAAGAATAAAAGGCCTAGAAATGATGTATGAATTGCTGAAAAGGAATTATTTGATACCTTCTGTGAAGTATGCACTTCTCAATGGCTGGTTAGGAGTGTCTCATAATAAACGGACTGCCAGGTATAACAAATTATAATTATAAAAGTATTTCTGTAAAATAATTAACGTAAACATAAAATTGGTCTTATTTGACCTTTAAAATATGTTTATGTGATGTAGTCTGAATATTCAATTGGTATAAAGAAATTGAAACTATCATACTCTTCCAAAATCACCTTATACATACTCATTGAATGCTTCTGAATTTGTCTCTTAATGACTTTGAAAAGTCAGACCAGTCATTTACATCCAGTAGCATATATTTTGTGGTGCAGCTGAAATGACAAACCATATTAAGAATTTAAATAATATTTTTAAAAAGTTCAGTGCAATATTTGTGAGGAAGTTTGAACAAAAAATGCATTCATAGTGTGTTTTGTTTGCAATATGCTTCAGTTTGTAAGAAAATATAACTTTATACCTTTTATTTGTAAAATAACCTAAAATTATTTATTATACAATCATTCAACATTTAATGAGACCATCTTGGAACATGTTATATAAATATTTACTAGAATTATTGTATTCTTAATATATCATGACCTTATAATTTGTAATGTCTGTATGATAGAAGAAGTCAGTAAAAACTTGATAATAAATACTGATTTTTTTAAGTGGTAGACCAAAAAGATATATATTTTTTGGTGAATTTTTTACCATAATTATGTTTTAATTTATTTTGGTTATTAAGTTTCTACTGATTTTTATCAATTGGTTAATATCTTTTTTGTGATATAACATTGATTTATTCATTTTATAATTGTAGGTTTCAATTTAAATAAACCCAACTAGTTCTATTCTAGATTGGAATTTTTTTTACAATGGTGGATTTAATATTTGGTTATTTTTGGTTGGGCATTCGCTGAAGACGAACACAGATATTTACTATTTGAAACATCTGTTCCTGTTCCTTTCACTCCTTCTTCACTACATTTTTCTTCCTATTTATTTAATTTTGCTCTTACAACCAGACTATAGAACATCTGATCAAAACTGACTAAATATTAGTTATATTCTTTGCCAACTTTTTTACCTCCAATTACTTACATCTGACATCTTGGCTTATTCGTTTCTTGTTAACTTTTAGTTCACATGGTTTTCTAATCAGGGAGCTGCTATATTCCTTAAATTCTTCAAATCTATGGTATCCCAAACCTTCATATTCTGTATTTTGTGGTTCCTTCCATTTATGTTTTCTATTGCTTCTAGTTCTCAATTTATAGGCATTTTGTAACAATTTATATTTTCATTATTTATAATCTCTATACTCTATAAATACAATTTGACAAATTCTTTTGCTGATATTATGAGTCTTGGACGGTCTTGTTTGTTTATGGTACCACTTTTTATGTCCTCTTTGAAGCAACCATCTTTACCAATCAATTTTCTGCCACTTAATTTTATTGTTGTTGCACAATACAGATAAACTACCTGTATTTCTAGTAGAAATTCTAATAAAAATCTCATTCTCTTTATTTTCCAATTTATTTATGTTCACCCAACCTTTAATTCAGTACCTAATTCCAATATTCAATGCAAAACTGAAAACTTGTTTCAGAATATATACCCAAATATTTTTCATAATTCAAAAAATGCCCTAATGATATCTATATTCTTAATTTAATCTTCTTTTATTAGATTTGGGGCAGAAACTACTTATTTTCTGCCCTTTATTCTCCAAACTAAACATTTCCAGGAGTTGTTATGCATGAATTTCAATTATTTTGTATGATATTATAATTTTTATTTGGTATTGAATTATATGATTTTTAAAATTAATAATACTTATTTACAACACACATATTTTCATTTTATATAATTTTTTCTATTTACTTATTACAAAACTTTTCTCCTAATATTTTCATATTATTTACAGTATATACAAAATTCAAATTATGTACATAATTGACATGTGCACTTGGTAATTAGGCTACTCCAGTAATTAACCTAATTTTTCAATTTTGTTTTTATATATTTATTCTATTTTCAGGGATGAAATGGTTCCTTGTTTACATAATATACACCTCATAAGTCCGAATCATAAGATGGAAATATTGCAGGCTCAGTCTAAAATAATATCATGGTCCGTTGCAGCTTTCCGTGAACATATATTAGTTGCAGAGCAACCTCGTCGAAATAACAAGTTAAAAGATAAGGGTTCTCTCAACGAGGGAATTTATAACTGGTTGCGAAAAATGCCATGGGCAAGGTCATTATATTGTGGTTATTAGTTATTTATTATTTGAAGTCAAATAATATCTAGTTTTTTAATAATGAAAAATGATCACATTTTTTCTTACTTGTGATGGGTTCATATTTTAATTTATCATTACTTTTCCTATGTAACTTTCACCTCATTGCTTATACAGCAACTGTAAATACCTTATTAAATCAAATGATATATTTGATTATGCTTGTCCATGCATACTTACAGGTTCCTCCTTACTATTCTTGGAATGTTGACTAGTAATCATCAAGGTAGTGAAGTTAGTTTAATAATAAACTCAGGTGTACTGGCCCTCATCCAGGCTTTACTAAGGCAAATAGGTATGTTTTTCAGTTTATTATAATTTTGGAAATATTATAATAGGATTTAGTAATTTTTTTTAAAGTTTATATCAGCATATCAATACTAAAATGTTCCATACTGAAGAGTATTCTGGGAATCATATATATGCATATTTTTAGAAGATATAATTTAAGATTATTTTACCAGTTATATTTAAAAAATAGTGGATATTTATTTATGATAAAGTAAGTGAATTAATTTGCAATTTATCAGTTTTTGTCTTCATAAAATAAGAAATTGTATGAATTTGATTTTAATACACTAATTTTATATATTTACACACAATGTTAAGGACTTGAATTTGGTGATGAAGTTACATTTGATACTTGGATAGTGAGGAAAGATATAAATATATTCACTTTGAATTATTTTATTTTTACTTTGCCCCTCATTTGGGAAGTAATTTATGTAAAATGCAAATTTGAAGTTATTAAATAAACCAATTAATGTACTACTTGATTTGATCAAAATGTTTGAATTTTGAAGATGATAGGATTTCTTAATGTGTAATGACAGGTTTGAAATGATAAAACAGAAATGTAGTTAATACAAGATTTAATAATATAATATTAAATTTTGCTACAACTCTATTTACAAATGAGAGTCTGAGCTCAGGGGACTTTACTGGGCCTCATAAAAATTATGGAATGCAATTTACTTTGGTTTATTAAAATACTTTGAATTTATTACAATTAAACACGAAAATTAACAAACATTTAAAATTGAATGGAACAAGTATTAAAGTTTATAAAATATGCAACAATTTAAGATTACACAAAATGAAACTTAACAGTACAAAAACTATGCAATATTTACAATGTATTCTTATTAAATTTAAATAAACATGCAACATACTAGTTCTTTATTAATCAAACATTTTAGCATGATACACAATTAGCACCAAATAATTTAGAAAACTTTTAAAATTTTTAAACAGGCCATATTGTGCATATAATTTTCACATGCTTGAGCCCTCTTCCACAAGCTCATATGATTAAATCCTTTATAAGCTACAGAGAATTGTGGATCCAGCTTACGGACCCCATATTTCACCCGTGTTCACCAGTCAAGCTCACAGTGATCAAAGTTTATTACATGATGTTTTGCCCGTAAACACCAGTTAAGATTGCAGTAATCAAAAATTATTAATGGACCATGAGATATTTAACCTGTAGACACCACTTGATTAAAAAATTTTCAAATACATTGACCAACATTAATGGAAGACTCCATCTATTCCCCGCATCCTCCCAAATTTACTTGCCAAACTCTTACTTATTTCCTATCCAAATCTACTATTCAACTTCACTGCCAAGCTCTAAAACATCTTCACCTGGTCTAACCCTGCTTGACCATGCTTCCACAAACTTCACCATAAAGCTCTCTTGATGAACTAACTTCTTATGGCTGAAATATTGACTCCCTCCCTCAGACACACACACAGTTGGTTGCAGCCACGAGAGTAATTCAAATTTTTATGACTGGGATCTTATGAATCCAACTTTCCCGACACACACCAACTGTTCAAGCATTCTTCAAACCACCTGATTATTATTTATCTTAAAAAATATTTTTATAGTTACATGATTAATTAAATTAAAGTACCAGGAAGGAAAAATGTCAAAAATGGACCAGGAATTGAACCTTGGAAGTTCAGATCTGGTGCAATATTCACCCATCCATTAGACCTGATGCAGGTTCACATGCAATTCTTTACAAATCACAATTCTTTTAAATACACATATTCTGATTAATTATATTTCTCTTTTAGTCCAAAAATGCTGTTTAAGTCGTTAATATATTGTATAACTTTTACTTTTCAAAACTTCAGTACTATGTGTTCAACTCCAGACAACCTTGCTTGGCCCATTGGCTACGAAAACCTCTCTCCTCGATGAATATCACAAGCAGACTAAATTTTTCACTGACTATAATTTTTCCCCTCCACAAGGTTGCAACTATGAGAATTTTTAAACTGTCTCTCACTTGACATTGGCAAGCAGACAATTTGACATACTGCGCTGCTGACCATCAAACGAATACTTAAACACAACAAAAATGTCTGCTCTTTATTAAATTTTTTCAATTTACGGACTGTTCAAAATTATACTTCTAATTATACTCTCAATTACATGGCCTTTATCTTATGCAACAAACTTTAGAATTGAACAATATATATATATATATATATATATATATATATATATATATATATATATATATATATATATATATATATGATATTAGTAAGGATATGACATTGTCAAAAATAATTGCAATATTGGTATGGAAAAGAGAAAGAGATAGGTTGTGGCTTACCTGAAAGTGAAATGTTGTGTCGCCATAAGGAACTGAAGGTTGTTCTTCAAATTTTTGGAACCTCTCAGCCTCCTTCCTGAAAAAGTTGGCTGAGAGAGAGCCTTCGAAAATTTGAAGGACAACCTTCAGTTCTTTATGACGACACCGCACTTCACTTTCAGGTAAGCTACAACCTATCTCTCTTTCATTTCAATACCAATATTGCAATTATATATATATATATATATATATATATATATATATATATATATATATATATATATATATATATATACACATATACACACACATACAGAAATACTTTTTATGGTCAAAAAGTGTATATAATGTGTGATACGTATATTGTTTACAGGTCCTGAAGTGTTGAATTATAATACAGATGATAAACCTAAAGAAGTGCATGCTGTGTATGAAGATGATGTGCACAAGAGTGCATCTCCTCCAGTGATGTTGAGTGGTCCTGAATTGGCCGTCATGATGAAAATTGGTATACGAGTTGTGAGGGGTGTGGATTGGAAATGGGGGGACCAGGTAACTATTTACTTAATTGTCTCAAACTAATTTATTGGCAAAAGAAATTTTATTTTGTCACACACTAAAATCTTATAAATAAAAATGAGTGTATGTATGTATGTTCGTTATACAAATCTACACCGCTGGATTTGCGTCGATTAAATATATTTCGGGATGAATTAGATTTTTAAAATTTCCCTACATGTTCTCTGTGTATAATTTAAACCCCTTTCGGACTCAGAAGGGTGCACCCTTAAGGGTGGGCGTGAAGTAGCATTACATAAAAAGAAACCAGAAACTATCGGGATTGTCACTGAGTTTAATTATGACATTAAACTTGACCGTTTAAGTCCCCGAAGTGGGAGTGGTCGGGGGTGAAAATTTTCAAACATGTTAAACAGTCGGTATTTGCGATAATTATTTCCTGGGGTTAATTACTTTGATAGTATTTATACCTATGTTGTTTGTGTATAATTTAACCCCTGTGAGGGGAGCAAGCTTAGGGGTGGGGTGGAGGTACGTTAAATAAAAACCCGCAAAAACAACCGAGATTCGAATCAATTCAGAGACTATGAATGTCGCTGAATCTAATTGTGACAACCTGGGTAACGCGACGGGTTTGGGAGGTGTTTGGCGGGGGAATAAATTTTCAGGCAATGTAATCGGCCGATTTTTGCATGGAATACATTCTTTTTCATTATCGCATATTTGTGGGTGTGGTCATCTTCTAACATGTAAAAACGGCCGATATATTTAGTCAATGACTTCATCCCCCTTCGGCATGGGAGGTGAGCACATTTAGGGATAGGGTTCGAGGAGCTTTACATAAAAATAGCGCAAAAGTAACCAAAATTGGAGTCTTATCGATGGTTATAGATAAATGACATCTCGGGCAACGCCGGGCACCCAGCTAGTTACAAATAAATAGAAGCTGTTCTTCTTACTTCAGGGAAATGTAAACTGAAATGAAAATATTACTACTGAATACTATTTATCCCAGTCTTATGAAATCAATCCCTGTGTTTTAAACATTGCTTGAATTCACCAGCTAAATTTAATCTTTACTATATTTATTTGATTTTGAATTGTATCAATAATTTTTCATACAATTAATTTATTTTGACCTTTTGTGTTGTTTAAATCAAACCTCATATATTTTATTGGAATATCAATATTATACTTGGAAATTTCAGCTGAATTTTCTGTGTTGATTTTCTGATATTGTTTCCTAAGACTTAACTCTTTAGAAGTATAATTTGATATAATTACAGGTCCTTAGATTATGAGCATGTTTCAGTCATTTTATCTCATATTCTATATCTAATTTTAGGATGGACCCCCACCTGGTGAGGGAAGGATAATTGGAGATCTAGGGGAAGATGGTTGGATCAGAGTACAATGGGATAATGGCTCAACAAATTCTTATCGTATGGGTAAAGAAGGTAGATATGATCTGAAGTTAGCTGAACCACCGACTCCCATTGATACAGAGTCAGATACAGACACTAATGAAGAAGTGGCAAAAATAAGTAAGTTGTGATGTTTTTATTGTTAATGTATGTATACTCTTTAAGTTTATTTTAATAAGAATATTTGTTTTTTATTATTTCTGTTTTATCCATGCAAACATCATCAGATTAGGATGTATTTTTATGTGTATTTAATAGAATTAATTTTTTATGTAACTATTTGTTTTGTATTATGGTATGATTAAATTGATATATGCTCAGGTTACATGACATATTCACTTATTGTATGTAAATATATTTCTGCAGCAATGAGAGAAACAGGAAAAGGTCTGCATCCCACAAAATTGTTGAAACAGGCAGCAATCATGTTGATGAGAACGTTAGCTATATCTTGTGGGTTGGAGGGCAACAATGTTCAAGAATCAGCCACTAGAATACTTTCATCTTTGCTAAGGGAAATAATACATGTAAGTTTCCTTATTTTGTCTTGTGCTTATAGTATTTCACTTAGTTAACAAAAATAAAATAAAAAAGCTAAAGGATAGAGGAAAATTATGCCTTGATATTAATTATTGTTACAGCTTGCATAACAATTGTGATTATTCATTGCATTTGTAATTGTATAAAATTTGTGTTGATGTGTAGTATGTATGAAACATATTATTTAAAAATGTTTTATTGAAGGAAATGAAAAGAGTTTTAGTACTATTTTTTAAATGTATATAATATTTAAGTTTGTTAACTTAAAGAAATCAATCTCTACATAGGTCAGCAACAAAGTCAATGATATTTCAACTCAATCACAACTTCTTGCATTTAACCATCACTTTGACTGGGCCTCCTTGGGATTTGTTAGAGCAATTGCTGTCTCACATACTACGTGTATAGCTCTGAGTTCACCTGCATGGGTGAACTTACTTCTGTCCATGGCTGGTGGACAGGACAAAAATTTACTAGTAACTTTGAGGAAAAAGGCATGTAAACAATTTTTCAGTACATTACATGTTCTGTAGTGTTATGTATTCCAAATATTTAGTTGTATAATTATGTAAGTATAGCAACTAAGGAGGATGTGACATTGTCTAATTAATTAATTTAGACAGGAAAGAGAGAGGGAATTAGAGAGCGATTGACTTTCCTTAAGTTGATAGTTGGTGTTGCCATGCCTGATAGTATGGAGTATATCAAATTTTCAAGTGTCTAGGCTCCCTTTCTAATGACAGGACCACACCTTATGCCAGCCAACCACACTGTACATAACATGCAGTCCTGTTCTGTCCTGAGAAAGGGGGCCTTAGCCTGGTGGTGCCAACTATCAATTTAAATGTAAGGCAGCCTCTCTCTCTTATGTCTCTTTCCTGTCTATATGAGTTAATATATGGTATGGAAAGGAAATAGAGAAAGTGGGTGGCTTACCTGAAATTGAAGTTTGGTATTGCCATTCAGAACAAAAGGAACTTCTTCAAATTTTCAGAGGTGTTAACCATCTTATTCAGGAGGAACACAGCCCATTTTCCTGCTGGACACGAGAGTGTAAATATTCATCTAATTATCCTTTATTTTTTACTTATCAAGTATTTCCCATCTGATCCTTTACTCTTTAAGTCTCCAAAGTTTTGCTTTAATTTTTTTTATGTCTCTTGTCCTGTTGATTTCAATTGTCAGTAGGTTTGTATTCAATTATATAAAATATTCTTCATTTAGTTATTTTATTCCTGACAAAACCACCATTGTGAACTCTTCATTCATTCTATGTTGCTTCACTGTCCACATACAATTTCCTTTATTTGGCGTTACTTAATTATTATTCTCACTTTCATGACTAAATTTCATCATAGGTAATTTGTGGATATATGGCTGATCCTAGGACTGATTTACTGTCAAGTACTTGGTTTCTGAACATCTTTTTAAAATATAAGTTATGATTCAATTGGGATCTTCTAGATCTTGTCCTTATATATCTTCCTTTGAGCATTTCTCAGAATTGTATAAAATGATATCCTCTTTCATTTCACTGTCCTAGCTTTTCATTGCTTGTTATATTTATTGCCTTCTTACATTTACTTGGACTATAAGAGTTTCTTCTCCTTTTATATACTGAACGATTTATTCAATTTCTTTATAAATATTTTCTACTTCAACTTCCAGCGAATGAGGCATATATACTTGACAAATTATCATTTGTGTTTTCTTGGTCTTAACTATTTTGAAAATATTACTATGTTGCTCATGGCAACTCAACCTGTTGTAATTTATTTTATATAATGCAATAGGCCTTCTTAATATTGATTTTGATATAGACCTATTATTTCCAGACCAAAATTCTAGTTTTTCCCTTTTTACCTCATTTACCACAACAATATCTACTCATTTCTCATTACAAATTCTGTAGTTTGCTTTCTTAATTTAAACATCTTTCCACCCTCCAATTTGATCAATGTCAGTTTTTTAATAATTTCCCTCTAAGAAGTCCCCACCTTGAGATCCAGAAGGTTGACTATTTTACTTCCACAATTTTCTTTTCTCAATGAAGCTATCGTAACAAGAACAGGGATGACATTTTCTTGTGATACCATATGGGTCTTAATGCAGTGGTTTGCTATTTCCTTCTGCATTATCATTCTGTTCATCACTTATGATTCTTCTGTTTTTATGGGAAAGTTTCCTTCCCCAAGCAGAGCTTGTCCATCAGCATTTGCTAGAGGCCATATGATTTATCCTGACAGTCGCATGGTTTCCAGACTATGTTGAAACAGTAGTTGCCACTTGAATGTGAGATTTAAGTGGAGGCAGGCACACTTACCTCCACCCTAGTCCCCAAGTGTAGCTCCACAGAATTGAATCTAGCAGGATGAAGTTAGACAGTTTTGATAATGAACAGCTTGTTTAATTTAATGGAAAACTTGTCAATTTGTTTGCTATTTTGCTTGACATGATCACAATCTTGATTTTATTCCTAAATTCGTAACAATAAATTGTAAGGTCATTCTAAATTGCAGTTCAACTGTTACGGATTTTGTGAATGCCAGTTTTGGTTATGTATACTAAGGACAATGTAAAATATATTATTAAGGGGGGGGGGCATCTTTAATTTTTTAAAAATTATAGTTTTATATTACTGTAAGACAAAGCTAATTTTTTATTTATTTTATTATTATTATTATGGTCACATCAAAAAGTAGCGTTAATGGTGACCTTAAAAAAATTACAGTTTAGTTACGTAATATTATTAAAATTATAGTTAAAATATCATTAGTTCACTATGGATCAGATTAAACCTGATAATTTGATAACTTAATGAAGTCTATGCTTCCCTTAATGGACTAGAGTAATTTAAACTATGCTAACTGTGACTTGTTTTCTTCATTTGAATAATCAGATATTGGCCCTGAGAATGCTGCAGGCAGTTCTTCCATCATGGGATATGCCTCAGTCAAGAAAATATATATTTTTGGAAAAATTATTCCATCTCCTTGGATCAACAGCCTTAATTTGCCCAAAGGATCCTGTTCTAAGTAATTCAGGTAAGTAGTCACTTTAAATATATCACTGCCTGGCTTCACATATCTAAATGACTAATGTATTTTGTCTTCTCAAACTAGAATACAATAATGGAATGAATCAAAATAAAATCAAAGTTCCCCTAACTGCATCACATTCAAGCACTGTGGCAGAAGAGTGCATTCTTCTTATCCGGACTCTACATATGTTACCTCAGTGGAATTATGCTGTAAATCTATTGCTAGTTAATGAATTGTACATTGCTGGTGAAATGCTTACAGATGGTGCATTATTTAATTATCAGGTTTGTACTTTAAAATTATTGAACACAACCAGTAGTACTTTCGTCATGTGGGAATGAACTTTTCTTGATGCAACTTGATTTTTCTTTAACCTGTTTTGCATATTATGATGATTGTCTTGTCTGTTTCACATTACATTTGTCAAATTGGTCAAATTTCACATTAATATATATAACACTTTAAATGTCTTCAAATGCATCAAATTATCTTCTTAATGCTGGAATTGAGATTTATTTTGGAATCACTTCTGCATAATGACCGTTTTTAAGCTTGATGATCTTAATTCTCAAAATTCAGTCACATATTTTATTTGCCCTCTATCTGCCCATTACTACAATGTTCTGGTTATGTTAAATATATCCTAATCATACCGTTTTCAATTATTTTCTGTATATATTTCTGGGAATGAGATGTTTTTGTCTTTTACATTAATTATAACTGTTTATCTATTGGGTTAAATAGTACTTAAATTTAATATTTTTATTTAATATTATTAAAGTAACTTATATTTAGGTGACTGACAACTCCCAATCTATTGCAAGTAACAGCATGAATATATCAGCTATGGCAGCTTTGGCAACCATAGGAGGTATTGATATCAGACCAAGGATTGGGGGCCAAGTGGTTGCTGAAAGCTTTACAGATGGTATGAACATGATTTTTATTCTGTAAAAAAATATTTAATATTGTACATGCACAGTGATGATATTTAATTAATAACTTCCAAGGTGTGTAGCTAACTAAAATTTGATTATTGTACTGTAGCTTTTTTCTTTGACTGATCTAATGTTTCGGCATCAATCACTATATTAATGGAACTAATTTGTGAATGTTCTTAACTATTAATATGTATTATGCATTCTGTGTATTCAATATAATTATTTATTTTGTACATAAGAATGAGAAACAAATATCAGGAATACCAAATCAAGGAGGACAGTAATGGAAACAGAAGAGAGATAGTCAACAAGAAAGACAATAACTAGAAGATTAAACAAAAAACTTGAGTTTGAGTGACAGAACTCTGAGAATAATAATCAAAGGATAACATAAAGGGAAAGCAAGGGAGACACTGTTTGTCTTAAGGAAAAAGTTACATACAGAGCTAGTATATAATAATCTGGACACTCGTGTAGGTGTAGATTTAACAATTTAGTCTGGTCTAATAGAGGCAGCTATCTTAACATTTTTAAGAAACAGGAGAGAGACTGCAGATTTTTATACTAAATTTAGGATGAAGTGGAGCTGCATATTTGATTTGTCTGATATAAACTTAAGTGACTTTATTTATGAATTATTATTTATTCTGCATGCAGTTATGTGTCAATAAGTTTGTTCCTGATATTACTTGTTAAAAATTGATAGTTAATTAAAATAAGAACAAAAAAGTAGAGAAGCATTCTTGTTCATACAAAAATTGATATTTTTTTATGTACAGGTACACTATGTCAAATCAATCAACACAGCAAATTAGTAATTCAGTTGCATGAAACTGGTGAATTAAAGAAGTTACCTCTTGCTAGTGTATCTCCACAGCCAACTCCGCCTTTTAGTATGGACAAGATATGGGTATCTGAAGAAATGATGAAAACTTGGGCAAAACTATTCTTTTTAATTGCTCACCAAAATGATCATCGGCAACATATGAATCTACAAGGCGAGTTTTTTTTAGTATCTATCTGCTGCAGAATGTTTTTATACACTTCCTTATTTCCAGTATCTGTCTACTAACCTTACATTGTCATATATATATATATATAATTGCAATATTGGTATCGAAAGGAAAGAGACAGATAGGTTGTGGCTTACTTGAAAGTGAAGTGTGGTGTCGCCATAAGGAACTGAAGGTTGTTCTTCAAATTTTCGGAGGCTCTCAGCCTCCGTCTTCAGGAAGGAGTGTTACACCAATCCGTGCACCAGCCGGCTCCATCTGTGGAGTTTTGACTGCCGCATGGCTAGTAGCCCATTAACAATTTACACCCCACCAGGCCACTAACTTTCTCTCTCAAGGGAAGGTTGTGGCATAGGAAAGGTTCTGATAGTGATCATTCATACAAAGCACCTATATATACATAATGCTTAAACATACATATAAACATGCACAGACATGTATGCATACACATACATACATGAGCCTGCTCATACATACTCACATGGTTTCGTGAAAGTGGGGATGGCAGGTAGGAAGGGCACTATTTAAAGATTGTTGAGTCCAGGGCTTTGCCTGGACTGCAAGACATGTTGGAAAGAGAGTTCCCACAGCCCACAGATGGCGTTCTTCCTCTGATGATTTGGTAAGGGGGGGGGGGGTAGATCTTTAAGGATGGTGAGTGTGAAGCATTGGCCGAAATTGTTTATATTTTGGCTTTGGGCGTAAGCTGCTAAACAGTGGTTGGCTGTTCGTTTGGCCTATATTGAATGCAGAGCAGAGTCTCCAGTTAATGTGGTAGATGGTGTGGGAGGAGAAGCAGGTGATGTTCTATTTGATTTTGTATGTTTTTGTGTGATTCTGAAATGTTGTGGTGGGCTGTAAGATAGGGCAGACATGGCATCTGTTCCTACCACAAGGTTTGCAACCCAGCATGGGTGGGGGTGTGGGTTTTGCATGGGTGAACAAGTAAATTTCAGAGGTTGGGTGGGTGTCTTAAGGCAACCCTTGGGCAGGTGGGGAGTATAGTGGGGAGGATGGTTTTTATTTCAGGGTTGGATTGCAGTCCAGTGTATGCTAGGTGGCGAATGGAGTTGATTTTTTGTAGTCCAGGGAAGTAGGTTGTATTGAGGGGTGGATTACTTTTTTTGTTATGGAGAGAGTGGGTCTGAGTGTTTGGATGTTTGATAGGGCAGGGGTTATCTGTTTTTGGAGGAGGTTGCTGGGATAGTTTGTATTAATATATATATATTGGAAAGGAAAAAGAGATATGTTGTGGCTTACCTGAAATTGAAGCATGGTGTAGCCATGTGGGACCAAAGGATGTTCTTCAAATTTTCTTCAGGAAGGAATGTTACAACATTCTGTGCACCAGCTGGCTGCGGCTGAATAAGTAAGAGAGACAGCATAGTTGACTTATCTGAAATCAACTGTTGGTCCAGTTCATCCGAACAGAAAATATATTTCAAATTATTGAGTATGAGGCCCGTTAATTAGGAAAGTGTTCAGACATTCTCTCCTGATGAAGGGGCTCAGCCCAACTGGACCAACTGTTGATTTCAGGTAAGTCGACTTCGCTGTCTCACTCTCTATATATAAATTGCAATACTTAAATTATACTTTAAACCATAGTTTGGAAGCAATTCTAGTAATATTGTATTGTGAAGTATTTACATTTCACTTAATAGTTTATGATCATTTAATGATTACTTTGAACAGTTTAATCAAATTAATGAAATCTGGAAGTTATTAAAATTTTATAATAATTTTTAATACTTAGTAAAAGGTTTGAAATCATCATTTCAAACCTTTTGCTAAGTATTAAAAATTGTTATAAAATTTTAATAAACTGAAATTTGTCAATATAATATTTTAAGAATTTATTGAAAACATTGAATTTTGAATATAAATTTTACATAAGTTGCCACTGCATGATATCTCAGGGCATTTTATTGGGTCTCAGAAAAGTATAGAATGAAATGAGGTATAAAATTTACAAAAAAAAAATTCAGTTGAAATAACAAAAATGTTTAACTTTGCCCCAAAATACAAACACAAAATGAAATGAAATTTGACAGTACAACTATTATGCAAAGTTTTCAATAGAGGATCTTGCCTAAGGACCCATGATGTTTTGCATGCAGATACATCATTTACCCAGTATTATCGCCAACACCCAAGATGTCACGGAAACTGGTCAGTGTTACAGTGATCATAATAGTGCACAGATATTAAGAGATTTTTCCTTAGGCATGAGTATATTAATGGCCAGATACAACCACCCACAAAATGGTAGAGTTCAATGTTATCTGCTGCCGAAATCTCTAAACTCACAATATCCACTGAATTCAATTCTTTCAATAGTTTATAATTTTCACTTATTCAACTCTTTGACCATTCATTTTGGCCACCAAACTTGGCTCTGACCTCGCCTCAATGGATATCATTGACCCACTAACTTTTTGACTGACCAAATTTCATCCCCTCCTGCTCACATTTATGTTCTCTAGTGTTGAGAAATTGATACAGTTATGCCTCTCACAGTCATCCAGACGAATCCATTTGTCTTACTGTGCTGCCAATGACCATCAAAACAATACATATCACAACAACCTGTCTGGGAACGCACTCTATTCAATGTTCTCATGCCACACTGACTGTGTAAATGAAGACTTATAATAATTTATTAATATTTTAGGAATTTCACTATAAATAAACAAGGGACAATATAATATTGTATTGTTCTTAATTTTCTCCTCAGAATCCATGGATATTTGCATTCTACGAACACAACAGCTACAACTTGTAGCTCTTGATGCTTGTAGTGGGTTATTTAGGCATCAAAGTCTTCTCAGAAGAGTCTTAAAACTTCATTCCTTAGAGACTTCTGTATTAGAAGCTCTTAATGAGGAAGATGATATAGATTTTGATATGGATGCAGAAGCTGAAACACTTCTTATACAAAAACTGATAGTTAAGGCCACACAACCATCACCTATAAAGGCTGTATATAGCAAATCTGAGCTACAGGTATGGTGTATTATTATTCTATTTTACATAAAAGATAAAGAGCATGGATTTGAATTCATTAATATTTTTACTAAATTTATAATGTTGAAGGGTTTGAAGTTATTAATTATTATTTACACCATATATAAAATAGTAATAATGATAAGAAATCTTATTTTGGGTCTTTAAATTTAGTGATCAGTATTATTAGAGAATGTAAGCTTCTCCAATGAATAAGTTGAATAAACAACTCCTGATTTTTTTATCATTTGATAAACATATTTTGTAGGCCTGGTTGATTATCAACACAATTGCTGGGCTTGCCATAGCTATATTCTGTAATTATCTGATGGCAGCTTTTGTTGAAACCCGCGAACATTTTATTCATAAGTATTACTGTCCATTCAATAATTAGTAGAATAAATATTTAATTTGGTTTTAGTTTAAAATAAATGAAAAATTCTTTAAAATTAATGTTTTATTTGTGAATTATTCTTTTAGTATTTAGATTATAAATAATTTATTAGATACCCAGAAGAAAGTTTGTTGTTTACTTTGAGTTAACTTTTAATTTGGAATATTAGACAAACACTATTATTTTAGTATTTCTTAATTGGTGTAAATTAATTACATTAACTTGATAATTAAACACTGTTGTGTGTCATGGATTATTTTTGATTTTGCAGACTGCTGCACTTAATGTAAGCCAGTTTCTTGCTAGTGAAGCAGGAATTCTTATACAACCACATTGTGATGAATCAACCCTTTTTAGTGATGGATCTATTAGTAGAAATGCATCAAAAAAAGTACAATTACCTTCTCCTCCTCTATCTCCCACAGTGGGGCAACTTACAGAAATGGGTTTCTCTCGTCGTAATGTAGAATGTGCAATCAAAGCATTGGGTGAGTGACACTTATGTCTGCTTGTAATGCCATTTACTCATCAGTTTCACATATAATATAATGAATAAAATGATGATCATCACAGCAAAACTATTCTTGTTTATTTTTAAATTGTGTTGAAATAAAAATTGCTTGACAGTTATCTCATAATTGTGATTCCACAAATTTAATTAATGTTATCATAATAAATCATCTTACATGTTATTTCTTTAATCTACTTTAATTTTATTTTTAATAATTCTAATTTAGGTCTAACTAATGAAGTTCCTCCAAGTCCAGAAACTGTAGTGGGTTGGCTTTTAGAAAATAGCTCTCAAATGGCTCTTGAATCTGATTCAGCATCTTCAATAGAGGATGCATCCACAGAATCAGACTCTTTGTCAGAGGCTGTTGGTAGGGTAAGTCAATGAAACCTATTTTTACAACAAATAATTTGTTGGAAAACTTCTATGAATACCCCTAGTTTTTCTGATAGTATTATATCAATTTATGAATTTATTTATTTACCTTTGTGTGGATACTTCTTCAATAATAAATATCACATATTACCCACTATTAAAATTTTTCTCTTTATTTGTGACTATTAATTGATAAATGAATATTGTATTTTAGGTATAAATGTATATGTACTGCACTCAAAAGCTGGTTTGTAACTCAAGTTTTGAAATGTTTTTAAGTGCAAATTAAAAAAATAAGTGTTTGAAAGAAGTCTTTCACTGACTAAGGAAATAAAACGTATAGTTAATACTGTAAATTTTTATTTGTTGTGTTGATAATCTTAGCTTATTACTGGCTATTAACTGTTTTATTCAAGTCCGATTGTGACCTCATCCTCACCATTTAACTTCTTTACTTATGAGTCAAACATTTACAATTAAAATTTATTGCATATTTAAGACTTAATCTTTGGATTATAAATTTTTCTGTACATTAATAAAAAATTATTTAAGACTTAAGTCAACTTCTGTTGCCTCAAGGTAGTTGGTTAACAAAAAAGAACAATTTACAATTAAAGCTCTGCAGTATATTTACCCACAACTCTACGTTTTCACACCAATTTTTGAGAATTAAATATGAATTTTGGCAGTTATTTGACAAAAGATTCTACTGTGAAAATATTTTGTTTTTACTCAGCTCTACTTGTCTATTTTCATAGGGATCATCCAATGTGTGCTATGAGGTCAGAGCAGACTTTCCCAATACTGTTGAGTATTGCTTATATGTACGAAATAATATTAGAGATGGAATGCTTGTTCGTTGCTGTAAAAGCTATGAGGTGGTTGAAGAAGGTGACGTTGGAACTGTTGTTACTGTCATAATAGATTATGAAGAATTGGATGATTTAAATGTCTTGGCAAGTATAATACATCATAAAATTATACCATATTTAATACTGCATTTTTATATTAATGTGTATTTGTGATACTGTTGTGTGAATATTTCGATGCAGATAGGTGTTGTATCTTTATATTTTAACACATCCCACTCCACTCCACTTCATTTCTTGTCTCTTCAATCATTATACCATTCCAACTACTCAGTTCTGTTACTACAGAGGCAATTTTTCCAAACCAAAAATTCCTTCAACTTGAACAACCGATTCAGTTGTTGAACTGTCCCAATCTTTCCTGACTAACATAACTTTACTTGATTTAACCAGCTTTGAGTTGTGTCCCATTTTCTTCTTCAGTTGTCATAAAGCCACATGCTGTTTTTAAATTTCACCAGTTTGTTACTTTCCCCAAATAAAACTTTGTCTTGAATACAGTTTAGAATTATATGTTCTAGTAGCACATTTTTTTAACTTACATATATGAGATAGTGATTGCATCTAGATGTCCTCATCTGCTAAAAAAATCCCTATGAACCTACTATATAAATGAATCCCAAAGCTCTACTAATTAATTACCATTCCAATTTTATCCTGAACAACCTAATATAAGGCATTTACTATTCACCATTCACCTTAGATTTAATGGACATACACGTACATTTTCTGCATGTACTACACTCTAACCTTGAAATCAATACTTTCCTTAAGATGTTCAGCAGACCTCAGAAACATGTTTGTGTACCCGTACAAATACCATCATCACACTTATCTGTATCAACCACATACAAATTTAAATGCAGGCACTGGTGAGAGTATCTCACCAGCAACCAGGGCTTAGGAGCAGCCAGTTTTTGAGCTAAAGCCCTACCAGCAACTATGAATGTTGCTGATAGAAATAAATGGGAATATGAAAGGGAAAGAGAGAGTATGGAAGGTGCCGTAAGAAATAGGGAGAGAGAGATTGAGAGGAGGAGTGAGTTTAAGAGAGGGAGGGGGGAGAGTGAAGTCAAGAAGGGGATGGTGTCCTAGATAGCTATGGTGATTGAACAAGTTAGAGTGAATGTGTATGAGAGCTAGCTTAAGGAATTCAGTAGTTTCATCCTTATTGAAAGTGAGATAGTGAAGTAAGGACAGTGTGGGAAGGAAAAGTTTTAGGGATAGGTAGTTAACTTAATTGTGGGTGATAATTATCACACCACATTTGTATTCAATAATTTATTTTTACTAAAAAGGATAACTTTCTAGAAATTTTCTTTGGATTCTCTGTGTGGTGGATGCCAATAACAATGAAGAGGTAGCTGCATTCATTTTGACACAAAAAATTCAAATATTTTTACTAATACTGTATGTCATCTTTCATATTCAGCTTCCAAAATCTCTCTCTATTTTCATTTCCTTGCAATTCATTTCTATAGTTTTGACAGTAGCAAGAATTGCTTAGTTTTTGCAGAATATAATATGAATATTTCTTTTAAAATTATATTTGTTTGTTTAATTTTTCATTTAAAATTATTCTACATTAAATTATTTTAGGCTTTAAACTTAATGTATTTCAGGTGGATTGGCAGAATAAAGGTGGCACCTACTGGGTTCGATTTTATCATATTGAATTATTGGGATTTCTGCCTCATTTACCACCTCCTCCACCTCCAATGAGGGTTGGAGATAAAGTCAAGGTTAAACAGTGTGTGAGAACACCAAAATACAAGTGGCGCTCTGTAAACCATTCTAGCATAGGAATTATTAAAAGTACGTACATATAAATAGAAAATATCATTTTATTAGTAGCTGAGAATTAGTCAATTTATTTAATTGTTTTTTTAGAATTAAGAAAAAATTCAAATTACTTCAATTTATCAACAATGAGCTATAATCATATAAATTGTTTCATTAAATGGAACCAACTTTTGAGTTAATTGTATTGCATACATTTCTTTTTTTTTTATTAATTATTACAAATTTTAGCCACAGGCCTTCACAATTTTGATAATTATCATAGAGTATTTACATTGTAAATAATTAACCTGTATACATGCGGTCTTGAAATTGTCCAGTGGCATTCTGAGTTAAAGACGAGAGAAACATAGGATATTGGATGCGGGTTTTATAAATTTATTTGATGGCTGTATAAAAGATGTTATACAAATTCAATTTTTGAATGAATTAGTGCTTGGGAAGGATGGGTATAGTGGAGTAATGCAGTAGAGTACACGAAGGATATATCAAATAAGTATGTGTATGTGAGGGGGGTGCTATGGTTATGGAATGCCAGGATGGTTTTTGGGAATGCTAGGTCTATGGGATATTTTTGTTTGATCCCGCTGTTTCGCAGAGGTGGCGAGGGCTTGTGTGGAAGTTTGCTATGGTGTAATTAGGGTGATTGTGTTTTTTTTATTAAGTGATATATTGTGTTGTGAAATGTTGTGGATATTTTTGGCATTTCACTTCCAGATTACTTGATGTAAAAACACACTGTAGTGGAGTTGTAGTTGCATTTCTTTACTGCACCACAGCTGGCGAGCGAATCTGTATTGCATAATTAAAAATAAGGAATCTGTTATAAAATTGTGTTTGTTTAAATTAGAGGAAAGTTTACGGAATGTTAATGCATTATAATTTACTTTTCTAAATACGAATTCCAGACAAAAATTTTCAAAATTAAGTACAAAATGCTAATTTACCATAAAATAATTTTTTTCACAGAGCAATTACATGAGTTTTTAATTAGTTAAATTATGAAAATAAAGTATGAAGTTATCAGGGACATAAGATAATGAATTCTATAAGTTATTATGAATGATGATAAAAATTTTGTAAAATTTTAGGAAAAAGATTTAGCACAATAATCTGTACTATGGAGCTTGGAAATGCATTCAGGAATAAATATTTTTTGTTTTACTAATATAAAATGCAGATCAATGCCTTCATTTTCATTTGTAAATCTGTTTGGTGAAAGACAGGTGTTAATTATATTTGGAGATTTTTGTGACTCTTTATGAATGATTAATAAATGTGGCAGGCACATCATCTGTTCCTACATCAAGGATAGCAACCAAGCTTAAGTTGAGTCAGTAGGGATGGACAAGAATGTTGTAAAGATTGATTAGCCATCTGAAAGCTACTCTCAGATATGTCGTAAGTATTTCAGGAGCGTTTTTTATATTCCATTGTTGTATTGCAGTGTAGACTACAAGTGGAAAACGGAGCTTCTATTTGTAGTCCAGGAAAATATGACATGTGCTCATACTTTTAGGAAAGTCATTTCTTTGTTTGAATGTGTTGTCACTCTAAAGAGCTCTGGGAAACTTTTTGTATAGCAGAAGGTAGGAATAATTTTCTCAGTGAATATTAAAAATTGTATTCATGTACTTGACACATATCACAACTATAAAATCTTTAGATTGTAAAGTTTTCTGTAAAAAAAAGAATGTATTTGATCAGAATGTCCAATGTAGAATAAATGCAAACCCAATGTATAGGTTAACTGTATACAAAGGAATGTTTTGTAAAGGGGGTGAGGATACTGCCTTGAGGGACACCTTATTTGATGGGAAAGGATTTGGAGAGGATGTTGTTAAAAAAAAAGAAGGGTGACAACCTCTGTAGTACTGTGGTTCATGATTTCATGTGGAAAGAAATGGAAAGTATAGGATAATTTAATATCTACATCCAAAAAGGTGATGATGGTTGGCAAGTGCTTGAAGGTGATAGTGAATAAGAATTTTGAGTTGATCTACTGACAATATTATGGTGGCCTGGAAACAATTTATAATAATGAATGGCAAATAGTCATTAAAAACATTATATTTCAGGTTTAGGAAGCAATGGGAAAGATGTAACAGTTGATTTCCCACAGCAAAATAATTGGACTGGAATTGTTTCTGAAATGGAACTGGTGTGCTCACCACATCAAGGAATTTGCTGTGAAAACTGTCAGATTTACCCCATAACTGGGCCTCGCTACAAGTGCAAAACTTGTGACTCATTTAACCTGTGTGAAAATTGTTTCTACACAAAAAAACTTCATAGGCACAACTTCAATCGCATATTTGAACCAGGTATTATTCAATACATAGATATTTTTATTGTTTTCATGTAAAAGAATATTTATACTAAGACAGTTTGTATTCATTTATTGTTAAACTGTAATTAGAATAATATATGTGGTAGTTACTCCCATATGCTGTCCAGTAGCTGGAATTTTATTAAGTACTAGCCAACTGCCCCGTGTTGGCCAGGTATCTATTTGTATTAGACCAGAAAAGGAAACTTTGACACTAATCTCTGGTCATTTAGAATATTTTATAATTAACCCCACATGAACATGTGTCTTGGGATCAACACTATTCATCTCCACAACACTGGAAAATATGAATTGTGCCATTTTGGACCATTTTCCCCGTTCTCTCCCCCCCCCCCCCTTATCACGTTTCGATGACTAAAGCTCTAGAAGATGACGACAGAGCTTTTAGTCGTCGAAACATTGCGTTTAAATATAAATATGCAAAACCCGTGTGAATACCGAGAACTATTTATTGAACAAGTACACCGGGAAAGACTTCAATCTTTCATCACATTATTAACGCCGAGGGGAGATGAACTTCTTATAACTGACATGTTAAATGTCATTAAACAACTCAGTGAACTTCAAAACTCCAAATTCAACACTAATTTCAATAGGATAAGATAAATAAATAGTTAAATAACAGACCAAAATTAAGAGCTAAATTAAACACCATATAATAGTGTACTATTAACATAGACATTATATAATTTATATAACTAATTTCAGTTCTTTTGCAAATTTTAGATTAGTTATTTTTCACTTCCATTTCTATTTAGAAGACTGTACTTTGTCTGAATTGACATCAAGAGTATCACTGCTGATAAAAGTAAAAAAAATACTCCCAATTCCTTTAAGAGAAAAAAAAATTACCTTAAGCGAGTATAAAATACATATAATTGGTACCTTAAGAGAGTAAGAAATACACATAATACATTAAGATTCCTTACGAAAGTAAAAAAGTACACCTGGTAACTTAAGAGAGTGAAAACTAAGCTTTAAGGGACTGCAACATATCCCATTACCTTATGAGAGTCCAAAAACTCTTTCTAAATTAAGAGAGTATAAAATATTCCAGGTACCTTAAGAGAGAAACATAATATGCCCAGAGCATAAATAAACCTAAAATTTTGCCAGGTACTGTAGGACAAAGTGCTCAATTCATATAAGAAAATATAACCATCCATTTTTATTTATTAGATTCTATCTTTGTGCCTGGCATTGCTTAGACATTTATTTATTTTTGTACTGTATTTAAAAGCCACCCACTTCTCCCCCCCCCCCTTATCTCAATACCAAAGGAACCGTATCTTGTACCTAACCAGCACAATTATCTGAGCACTAAGTGAACTGTACACACTTTTTTTTTTAAAAAAAATTTGGCATATCTGATTTTTCAAATTTTTTATTATTAATGGGAAAAGTACACTTAGCTAGAACTTATATACTGGATCTCTTAACACGTTCTCCTCATGAGGGCATTAACTTATATCCAATCTCTCTCTTACCACATTCCCCACATAAACTTGCATAAAAATTAATTAGATGATTTTGTAGGAGCCTGAGTTTAACCAAATAGTTACACAACTTTATAACTAAGTAGATGCTGATGATACTCTGAGTGTTCACCTGTGAAGTTAAAAATAGCATTATTTTACTGTTTTAAATGTAGTTTTTTCTCTTCCTCCTATTCTGTACATGATTTGTTATTTCTCCCATAAATAAATTGCCAGTTCTGCAACATATATTTTTCCATTACCTACTTGTCCTTCTTTTTCAAACATATTTGTACTTATCTTCCGTTTCTACATCTCAGACAATGAAGAACCTGAACAACAATGTTTTTCTAAGACATGATTTTAGTTATTGATGTCTATGTATATCTTGATATCATATGTTCTATATTAAAATATTTGTCAGCACCAGCCATATAAATTAAGATTTTGAATTTTATAAATGATAAATTCATTGAATCTAACATGTAAGTAGAATTTGTGAAAATACTGAACTTTATTTCATGCCGACATTTTTGTAACTCTGAATCCACTCACAGGTCAAGTTTCTATTCTGATTCAATTTTTTTTATCTACAAACTAACTTTCCCTTTCAGTATGTGTTTTCCTGAACTCAAAACTAATTTTTGCACAAATTAATTTAATTATAACTATATTTAATTAATTTTTGTAGTGAAATACCATTAATGCTGCAAAAATTACTTTGTAAATATTTTGTTATCTATATTAATATAATTTGTTATTAAAAATACCAGGCAGCAACCCTACATTTGCTGGAAAGCCTGGAAAATATTATAAACGTGACAAAGTACTGAATTCTGGCCTGATACAGGATTGGGCTCAGTGTATAAAGACATTGAAGGTATCTTCCAGGGAAGCTTTAGCAAGTCATCTAGTGGATGGATCAAAACACTACTGGCAGAGTTGTGGTCTTCAAGGAAAGGTCAGTGAATTTAAGACCTTATTTCCTAAATTCTCATTAATGCCAGGTGCTTGAATTATATATATGCCTTACCCGTAATTGAAAAATTGAGGGCTGGTGGAGTATATATATATAATATTAGTAAGGATCTGACATTGATATGGACAGGAAAGAGAGATAGCTTATGGCTTACCTGAAAATGAAGTATGTTGTAGTCATAGGGAACTGAAGGTAGTTCTTCAAATTTTTGGAGGCTCTAAGCCTCCTTCTTCAGGAGGGAGTGTTACACCATTCCATACCCCAGCCGGCTGCAGACTGTGGAGTTTTGACTACTGCACGGCTAGTAGTAGCCCATAAACAATAAACACCCTACCAGGCCACTAACTTTCTCTCTCAAAGGAAGGCCGTGGCATAGGAAAGGTTCAGAAGGTGATAATTCATACAAACACACCCATACAATACACACACATACATGCATAAGCATGCTCATACATACTCATATGGACTCGTGAAAGTAGGGGTGGCAGGTAGGAAGGGCACTGTTTAAAGGATGTTGAGTCCAGGGCCTGATGATGAGTGTAAAGCATTGGTCAAAATTGTTTGTGTTGTGGCTTTGGGCTTGAACAGCTACTGGGAATTGAATTTTGGAAAGTTTGACAGTGCTGTGGTGGTTGGCTATTCATTCAGGGAACGGATGGTATCTGTTCCTACTGCAAGGTTTGCAAGCCAACATAGGTGGGCAGGTGAGGGTGTGGGCTTTGCAGTGGTGGACAAGTAAATGGTGGGTTTCTGAAGGCAACCCTTGTGTTTGGTGGAGAGGATGGTTTTTAGGTCAGGGTTATATTTCAGGTCAGTGTATGCTAGGCGGAGAATGGAATTGATTTTTTGTAGTCCATGGAAGTAGGTTATTGTTAGGGGTGGACTACTTTTCTTGTTTTGGTCCAGAATTGGTGTAGGTATTTGGAGATTTGATAGAGCATGGGTTATCTGTTTTTGGAGGAGGTCTCTGGGATAGTTTCTATTGGTGAAGGCATTGAGGATTCGGTTGGTGTAAGAGGGCAGACTATTCCAGGTGGAGCAAATGCGTGCTTCCTTGAGGGCTAGATTGTATGGGAGGGAGCGGACACAATAAAGCTAAATTAGCTTGTAGGCAAAGAGTCCCCCTAAAACTCACACTAAATCTATGTCTTAATGTTATTATCCTAATTACTGGTGTGCTATGACATAATGCAACATTATTTTGAAATGTACAAAAAGGTGGGTTTTAGCAGAAAACAGAGTACTGTGCCTCCTGAGGTAGGAAGCTTTTGCCTCTCAAAATTTGACATGCTCCTTCTTATTGAACATGGCAACATCAGGTATCAATTTAAGGTAAGCCAATGAGTCTCTTTACCGTACATTTAATAATATTACACACACACACACACATATATATATATATATATATATATATATATATATATATATATCTTATATTAACCAAATTAATATTCAATGTTTGGAAAGTGTATCATATTTTAAAATAAAAAATCAACATTTTGAAAAATAATGAGTCATTTGTATTTTAGCATTGGATTCGTCTTGAAATGAGGCCGAATATCCTCATTGAATCATTGAAAATGGCTGTGGACAGGTCAGATAAGACATATATGCCTTCTTTGGTAGTTGTATCAGGTGGAGATACATTTTCTTGTATGAAGGAACTTGCAACAATTAATGTACAGAACAATGACAGACTTGTTACTCTTTTGTCCCGAGTTAAAACTGTGAGTGTTTTTTTTTCTTTCATACTACATTATAACTCAGTTTCACAATTTTTAAAATTATTATTCAATTTTCATGTTACCATTATTTCATTTGTTGGATATATTTTCAGTACTATGCTTGTATAGAAATAGCTGTCAGACAATGCAAAAGCTCTGGAATCAATTGTAAAATTCATGCAATAAATATTATTGGAAGAAGGATGACTGTTAAAAGTATTGTGAAAAAATCAAGTAGTATGTCATTCTTGGCTTCAGATAGTGAAGAATTTCAGGTAATGACAATGGGATTAACTATACATATATCAGCAATTTTTTCATTGGTTGCATTGATCACTTACAAGAAAATAATTTTGATTTATTCATTTCTTTTCAGGATTCAAGAATATTTGGAAGTGCAAACAAGGGACAACAGAGATGTCTTGATAGACCAGATGTTACTACTAAAGTATATGTTTGGGGCCTTAATGATAAAGATCAGCTTGGGGGCCTTAAAGGATCTAAAGTGAAGCTTCCTGTTTATTCTGATGTCTTATCTGCTCTTAAACCAGTCCATATTGCTGGAGGTTCAAAGTCTCTATTTGTTGTATCTATAGATGGAAAGGTAGGTGTAGTAAAGTAGACAATTGGCATAAATTGCCAATAATTTGAAATATAATTAGAAGATGGGGATTAGAAAAATATACTGGCATTCTAAGATAGATATGGAAATTAATAAGGTTAGAAGGTGTTCAGCATTGGATTTATCCAGACAGTAGTACACAAGAAAAGAATGTTCTCCAGTTTGGTTTTCAGTATTTGAGCTATCTTATTGTGGTGATGTAGAAATTATTGAACATATTAGAAATATTGTTAAGGACAAGACTGGCTATCTGTTATTTTCTATTGTATAAATATAAAAGCTTTCATCTGTGAATACAAATATATTGTAGTACTAGCTGGGTGCCCGGCGTTGCCCGAGATGTCATTTATCTATAACCATAGATAAGACTCTAATTTTGGTTACTTTTGAGCAATTTTTATGTAAAGCTCCTCGAACCCTATCCCTAAATGTGCTCACCTCCCATGCCGAAGGGGGATGAAGTCATTGACTAAATATATCGGCCGTTTTTACATGTTAGAAGATGACCACCCCCACAAAAATGCGATAATGAAAAAGAATGTATTCCACGCAAAAATCGGCCCATTACATTGTCTGAAAATTTATTCCCCCGCCCAACACCTCCCAAACCCGTCGCTTAACCAAGGTTGTCACAATTAGATTCAGCGACATTCATAGTCTCTGAATTGATTCGAATTTCGGTTGTTTTTGCGGGGTTTTATTTAACGTACCTCCACCCCATCCCTAAGCATGCTCCCCTCACAGGGGTTAAATTATACACAAACAACATCGTTATAAATACTATCAAAGTAATTAACCCCAGGAAATAATTATCGCAAATATCGACCGTTTAACATGTTTGAAAATTTTCACCCCCGACCACTCCCGCTTCGGGGACTTAAACGGTCAAGTTTAATGTCATAATTAAACTCAGTGACAATCCCGATAGTTTCTGGTTTCTTTTTATCTAATGCTACTTCACGCCCACCCTTATGGGTGCACCCTTCCGAGTCCGAAAGGGGTTAAATTATACACAGAGAACATGTAGGGAAATTTTATTAATCTAATTTATCCCGAAATATATTTAATCGATGCAAAATCAGCCGGTAACTCATCCCAACCCAGCCGATACCCGCGCGTTGTCCAGATTGTCATAAATAAATTCAGGGACATCCATGACCTTCGATTTGACTCGAATCTCAGTTGTTTTCCCGTTATTTTCAAGGAAATCCCCTCCAGCCCCACCCCTATCATGCCTACAAACAACATCGGTAGAAATACTATCAACGTCAATGGTCCCGGCATTTATTTATTCCACGCTAATATCGATGATTTAACATGTTAGAAAATTTCCATCCCATCCACTCCCGCCCCTTGGGGCTAAATGGCCAATTTGATGCTATAATTGAACTGGATGACATCCATAACCTTGGATTTGACTCCAATCTCGGTTGTATTCGCGTTATTTTATTGCAGCGTTCCTCCACCCAACACCTAAAAGTGCTCTATTGGTAATCCCGACCCGCTTCTGGGGGTGGTGGACGCGTCTTAACCCAACAGTCGGTAGAAACACTATTAATATCTGTGACCCCTAAAAATATTTATCCGACTGAAATATAGACTGTTTTAGCATGTTTAAATAAATCAACCCCCGTCCATCCCCGCCTCTGGGGGTGGTAGACGCGTCTCACCCCGACAGTGTTTTTACCTGGTCGCAAAGAACCCGTGTACGAAATTTGGTGAAATTTGCTCCAGCGGTGTAGATTTGTACTCCCCACCCCAAACCCTAAGGGTGCCCTTTTCCGAGGGTGTAGGGGATGAAATTTATATTCAGAAAACATCGGTAGAAACACCATAAATATCTTGGACCCCTAAAAATATTTATCCGACTGAAATATCGACTGTTTTAGCATGTTCAAATATTTCCACCCCGTCCACCCCCGCTTCAGGGGGTGGTAGGCGCGTCTCACCCCGACAGTGTTGTTTTCCTGGTCGCAAAGAACACGTGTCCGAAATTTGGTAAAATTTGATCCACCGGTATAGATTTGTATTCCCCACCCCAAACCCTAAGGGTGCCCTTTTCCGAGGGTGTAGGGGATGAAATTTATATTCAGAAAACATCGGTAGAAACACCATAAATATCTTGGACCCCTAAAAATTCTTATCCGACTAAAATATCGGCTGTTTTAGCATGTTTAAATATTTCAACCCCCGTCCACCCCCGCTTCTGGGGTTGGTAGACGCGTCTCACCCCGACAGTGTTGTTTTCCTGGTCGCAAAGAACCCGTGTACGAAATTTGGTGAAATTTGCTCCAGCGGTGTTGATTTGTGTTCTCCACCCCAAACGCTAGGCGTGCTCTTTCCCCAGGGTGTAGAGGTTGAAAATTATATTCAGATATCATCAGTGGAAAGACTATAAATATCTTTGACCCCTAAAATATTTATCCGACTGAAATATCGACTGTTTTAGCATGTTCAAATATTTCCACCCCCGTCCACCCCGCTTCTGGGGGTGGTAGGCGCGTCTCACCCCGACAGTGTTTGTTTCCTGGTCGTAAAGTACACGTGTACGAAATTTGGTGAAATTTGCTCTACCGGTGTAGATTTGTATAACGAACATACAAACATACAAACATACATACACTCTTTTTTATTTATAAGAAGATGAAGTGTAATAATTATTTATATTAAGCCCTTTCGTTTTGGTAGAAAAGGGATTATTAATGGATTGATTTATATGGTTTGGGATTTTGAGAACAATTGTTCTAATAATGTAGATTACGTGGATAATATTTTCATTGAAGTTGTAGCAAACTAAATTATGAACTACGTTAGCATGTAGAGTTTTTGTTACATGTATTTGTCCGTGATTATTTGTTGCTTTATTTCTTCTCAATAATACAACTTCAATTACGGAATAACTGTAAAATTATGTTTATAACAATTTATAATATAAAATTTTTTAAAAGAGTATAAAAATCAATGGTTCTGAAACACTTTTACTTTTGATTAAACGTCGTTATTAATGGAAAAAACATCGGTTAAAATAGTATGAACAACACCACCCCTAAATCTGCTACTTTTCCGTGGTGGAAAGGGTTGAATTTTTACTCATATCACATCGGTAGAAACACTATCAATCTATTTTACCAATAAACACATAACATGTTGGCAGTTTTAGAATAATAGACAATTCTCACCCCCAGCCCTAAGCAAGCTCACCACTAATGTCTAAAGGGATTTATATTTTCAACAACATCCGTTGAAATAGTATTCACGTAATTCTCCTCCAAGAACGCGCAAGAACTGACTATTTATCTTCCCTTCCAACCCCCACCCTTTCGAGTTAAATGGGCAATTAAAAATATTTATCCGAAATAAACTCACTGACATCCATAACCTTCGATTTGACTCCAAACTCGGTTGTATTCGCGTTATTTTTCTGTAAAGCAACTCCACCCCAAACCCTAAGGGTGCCCTTTTCCCAGGGCATAGGAGATGAATATTATATTCAGATAACATCGGTAGAAACACAATCAATATCTTTGACCCCGAAAATATTTATCCAAATCTAATACCTGCTGTTTTAGCATGTTTAAGTATTTCAACCCCCGTCCACCCCCGCTTCTGGGGTTGGTAGACGCGTCTCACCCCGACAGTGTCGTTTTCCTGGTCGCAAAGAACCCGTGTACGAAATTTGGTGAAATTTGATCCACCGGTATAGACTATCAATCTATTTTACCAATAAACACATAACATGTTGGCAGTTTTAGAATAATAGACAATTCTCACCCCCAGCCCTAAGCAAGCTCACCACTAATGTCTAAAGGGATTTATATTTTCAACAACATCCGTTGAAATAGTATTCACGTAATTCTCCTCCAAGAACGCGCAAGAACTGACTATTTATCTTCCCTTCCAACCCCCACCCTTTCGAGTTAAATGGGCAATTAAAAATATTTATCCGAAATAAACTCACTGACATCCATAACCTTCGATTTGACTCCAAACTCGGTTGTATTCGCGTTATTTTTCTGTAAAGCAACTCCACCCCAAACCCTAAGGGTGCCCTTTTCCCAGGGCGTAGGAGATGAATATTATATTCAGATAACATCGGTAGAAACACAATCAATATCTTTGACCCCGAAAATATTTATCCAAATCTAATACCTGCTGTTTTAGCATGTTTAAGTATTTCAACCCCCGTCCACCCCCGCTTCTGGGGTTGGTAGACGCGTCTCACCCCGACAGTGTCGTTTTCCTGGTCGCAAAGAACCCGTGTACGAAATTTGGTGAAATTTGATCCACCGGTATAGATTTTTATTCTCCACCCCAAACGCTAGGGGTGCTCTTTCCCCAGGGTGTAGAGGTTGAAAATTATATTCAGATATCATCAGTGGAAAGACTATAAATATCTTTGACCCCAAAAAATATTTATCCGACTGAAATATCGACTGTTTTAGCATGTTCAAATATTTCCACCCCCGTCCACCCCCGCTTCTGGGGGTGGTAGGCGCGTCTCACCCCGACAGTGTTGTTTTTCTAGTCGCAAAGAACACGTGTACGAAATTTGGTTAAATTTGATCCACCGGTATAGATTTGTATTCTCCACACCAAACCCTAAGTGTGCCCTTTTCCGAGGGTGTAGGGGATGAAAATTATATTCAGAAAACATCGGTAGAAACACCATCAATATCTTGGACCCCTAAAAATTATTATCCGACTAAAATATCGGCTGTTTTATTATGTTTAAATATTTCAACCCCCGTCCACCCCCGCTTCTGGGGGTGGTTGACATGTCTCACCCCGACAGTGTTTGTTTCCTGGTCGTAAAGAACACGTGTACGAAATTTGGTGAAATTTGCTCTACCGGTGTAGATCTGTATAACGAACATACAAATATACAAACAAACAAACATACAAACATACAAACATACAAACATACAAACAAACATACATACACTCTTTTTTATTTATAAGATTAAGTAAGTAGAAAAATTGGAAACTTTACATTAGTTAAAACATTTAATCAAGCCCTTGAATGTATGGAATAAATTACTAGCCAGCCGTCATTTTCCACATCATTATTTAATGCAGGATATAATTCCTGATAAGGAATCAAAATACTTGTTACACTTCTAGAGTGATAGTTCCATCTAATTTTGCTTGGACTTGATAGCTTGAATCCATATTCTATTAGTAGTTCACTGCATTTGACTGGGTGGCTAAAAAACCCCAAGATTTGTAATGATAAGCTTTACTTGTGGTGTTATTTTAAAACTAAAAATCAACACTAAATTCATCGTATTAGCATGTCAATGAATAACGTCAATTAAGGAATCTGTAGTCTATCTTCTTCTTTTTGTCATTCTTTGTGACATTGCTACCATAATGCCACTTAGTGTAGTCGTGCTTTATGTATGGAGATAACTGAATAGATGATTTAACTCGAATGTTGTTGTAAGTGTCCTTTTGATCACTTGCCACTTATATTCAAAGTAATTACTAAAGTAATTCATGTCATTTAACGAAATAATTAATTGGAAATTAATTTATTTGCAGCTTTATGCTTGTGGAGAAGGAACAAATGGACGACTAGGTTTGGGGCATAGTAACAATGTATCCTCACCAAGGCAGGTTATGGGTATGAGCCAGTATGTTGTCAAGAAAGTTGCTGTGCACTCTGGTGGAAAGCATGCAATGGCACTTACATTGGATGGAAAGGTAATTAAATTTTTATTTGCTTAGGTAACTAATCTTAGATTTTTTTTTATTACAAGACTGATGGTAATCGTTTATTGAATTTTTATCAACCATAATATTTTTATTGATGAATTTCACTTGATGTGGCTTTTTGTTAAGATAAATTTAGAGTTCTTCCTGAATGTATTGTTTAACAGCATGTCCAAATCTGCCTAAATGTACCTGTAATTGGTTAATACTTCAGGGGTTTTTCATTGTCATTATTTATTATCTTGAAAATTGTATTGTGAAAGTAAGTTTTGTCTACGATCGAAGTGCTTTTTGTTGCATATATATTTATATATATATATATATATATATATATATATATATATATATATATATATATATATATATATATATAAAATATGTTCATGCTGAATAACAGAGATGAAGAGAGGAAAAAATGTTGATATGTACATAATTATATAAATATTGAAACATTAATTAAATTATACATACATTGAATTTACTTAATAATATATTTTTAAGTAATTTAATTGTCTATTCATGTGTTTGAAAGCATTTCATATAAAATTCTGTGTCTTTTCATTTCTTACTATACAAGGTAAATATGTTCTCTTAATTATCAAAATATATTATTTCATTTATGCTCAAGTTTTAAGACTTGTATTTCTTTTTACAAAATATGAATTGTTATTTTTATTTAAGTCTACCAAGATAAATATTTTTCATATTTAGAATATTTATTATAGGTATTTTCCTGGGGTGAAGGTGATGATGGAAAACTAGGCCATGGAAACAGAGTGACTTTAGATAAGCCTCATTTAATAAAGAAATTGAAGTCAAAGCGTATACGGGACATTGCTTGTGGAAGTTCCCACAGTGCAGCCATAACTTCCAATGGAGAACTTTATACATGGGGTTTGGGAGAATATGGACGCTTGGGACATGGAGACAATGAAACTCAGTTAAAACCTAAGCTTGTAAGCTACAGTTATGTTATTTCATTATAAAGTAGCTCCTTTTTAAATCTTTGTTTTTTTTTGTAATAATTAATTATCTGTTACAGTAAGAAAGTTGTTACATTTTATTTTGTTTATTTATATTTCAGTTTAAATAAATTTGTTTTTACACATTCTATTTTCGAAAATATGGAAGTTTTAACTGGTGATTCCAGCCTTCATTCAGTTTCATTTACCCTTGGCAGTTTTCATAAAACGTAAAGTTGTCAGGGTTAATAGATAATTATTTAATTTGTAAATTTCAATTGAGGAAACAAATATTTAGAATTTCTTTTTGTAACGGACCTAGTTTGAAATTATATTCATTTCAATGAT
This sequence comes from Zhengitettix transpicula, assembly GCA_037074705.1. Taxonomy (NCBI): domain Eukaryota; kingdom Metazoa; phylum Arthropoda; class Insecta; order Orthoptera; family Tetrigidae; genus Zhengitettix; species Zhengitettix transpicula. The sequence continues at coordinate 11,112,744 of CM073595.1, forward strand.
TTTTGTACATTTATTTTTAATAATATAATAAGAGAGATTCTTTTGTCTGATCTGTAATTGTAAACTTGAATGTTTTGTTAGAAATTATGTATGTTGGTTTTAAAGTTCAATTAATTGTTCCAAATTTGGTGATACTAATCTTTATTACACATGAATTTTTTTCAATTATCAGACTGAAAACTAAAAAAATTTCTTATGTAGTTATTAAGATATTCTGAATTGTCAAATTTTGGTTGCCATTAAATTTTTTTAGTATTCATGAAAGTCTAGCTTGAAGCACCACTATTCGTATGTTCTTTCTGAATGCTCTCTACTTATTTTTGTGCTATGTCTAAATCAAATATTCTCATCTAAAATATCTGTTTATTGATTTTATTTCATTAATCATGCATCTATACTTGTAAAATCACAATATTTATGCATTTGAGTAAAATTATTGTTACTATATTTGAAAGGTTAATTCAGTTGTTTATTCTTGGCCTACCATTCATTTTTTGATTTACTTAATATAAAAACTGGTATTTTTATGGCACTATTAATTTACTGTTATATTTATGTTAATTACCAATCAATTGTTCAGGTGTGTGACAAAACTTAGCCTCTCGTGTTTCACTGGTCCCAGATGCTTCATTATGTCACTATTATTCTAGCTGGCCTGAATAATGGGCTGCCACATGAAGGCTAGCAACAACTTTTCAGTTTGCTGGTTGTTCAAATGAATTTTAATTTTTTCTATGGTCGATTCAAAGAAACACTAATGGTGATGGGCCAGACCACACACATTCTCTGGCAGCTAGCAAATTCTTCCCAATGAAGCAAAACATTAAAGTTAGCCACAATATGTATGGAGAGCTTAAGCGTTATAGCAACATTTAAGAAATTTACTATTATTACATTTTTCTTATATATTATTTAAAATTACCAGGTTGTAGATCTACTTCCTTATCACATTGTTCAAGTGGCATGTGGCAGTAGAGATGCACAGACACTATCATTGTCTGATGATGGACTTGTGTTTTCTTGGGGCGATGGTGATTTTGGCAAACTTGGGCGAGGTGGAAGTGACGGTTGTAATGTTCCCCGAAATATAGAACGCCTCAATAATATGGGTGTTACACAAATTGAATGTGGTGCCCAATTTTCCTTGGCCCTCTCAAAATATGGACAGGTATGAAATATATTGTTTATTAGTGCAATCATTAAAGTGTTTTATTTATTATATTAGAAATGTGACTATATATATAATATTTTTAATGTGACAAACATAATTAATCTTACCTGAAACTACCCCTGAAACCAATTACCTTCATTCACAAATGTACCTGTATTGATTTTTATGCTTTTTATTTGGCAAAAAGTTAAAGATTTTATTTTTGGAATATAATTGATCATTTACATAAATTTTACATATTAACTGTTTTCGTTATCTGATGAGATAGTAACTGCATTTTTATTTCAATCAAATCCAAGATATATTTATGTAACATACTATTATGTTTCTGGATATATAACATTTACTTAATTTTTAAATATTTGAGATTTTTTGACTGATTATTAAACATCCTAATCTTGATTTAAATAAAAGTTTTATTTCATATGATTGATATGAATCCCCTCCATCATTCTTGTTCTTCTCCTAGTATTAATTAATTACAGTAACAACATATAAAACTGATTTTATGTGAAATTTAACATCTCATGTGCTGTCTAGTCTCTCCTGAAGAAGGAAGCTAATACCTCTAAAAATTTGAAGAACTTTCTTCTGTTCTACATGGTAAACTTCAACAATCCTTTCCATACAAAATATATAAATTTGATATGGAAAAGGAAAGAGAGAGAGAGAGAGAGACAGAGAGTGGGTAAATAGCTTACCTGTGATTGGTCATGTTGGACATGAATCAGTTCAAATATTTGGAGGTGCTAACTATTCTTCTACCTCAGGAGACAGTTGGACTATAGCTTGCGCTGGCTGACTGCTCTGTACAATTTCACATAAGCCATTATTTTTCTGTCACTCTCTTTCTAATTCAAATAAAATATTTTAAAATGTCACATCATCTTTAGAGAGACAGCGAACTCGATGACTTACCTGAAATCAATAGTTGATCCAGTCGGGCTGAGCAGTAAAAATATTTAAAAATTTCGAGGGTCTGAGCCCATCTGGCACGGAGTTCAGACTTTCTTTCCTGATGAAGGAGACTCAGGTCTTCGAAAATTTGAACTATTTTTACTGCTCAGCCCGACTGAATCAACTGTTGGTTTCAGGTTTCATCAACTTCGTTGTCTCTTTCCTATCCAAATGTGTTACTTAATTTGATCTCGTCACATTTTCATTAAGTGTTTTATATATAAATCATGTAAAGGAAATTAATTCATTGGATAGGAACGAGGGCTGTAGAAAGGCTGACTCACCTAAAATCAAAAGTTGGAGTCACTAGACAGAAAATTTTTTGAGGCCTATATATATACATAATATTATATAATTGAATTTAATGAATAAATAGGTTTGGACATGGGGAAAAGGAAATTTCTATCGTTTGGGACATGCAGTTGAACAGCATGTGCGAAAACCAACATTGGTTGAAGGTCTTCGTGGAAGGAAAGTGGTACATGTAGCTGTTGGGGCTCTTCATTGCTTGGCTGTGACAGATAGTGGTGAGGTATGTCTACTCTTCTTTTAAGTCTTTTTTTAATCAATATTTTGTTTTTTAAATATATTCATATTGTAATATTTGCTACACAATTTAGGTTGTGTATATGAATGTCTCTGGACCGAAGATTTTACATTTGAGTTAACTAAAATGATTAAAAATATAACTTGCACACTTGAAACAGGAGGAAGATCCATTGACCATTATGCCCTTATGATCCTTTTTGATGTTGTTAGTACAGGTTTTGTGTTTAAGGTGGGTTGTGTATTGGTTGGCTGTAGATTTGATATGATATGTAGGAGAATGTTGGGGTAGGATTGGTGATGTTATTGAGGTAAGGTGACTGTGGAGTTTATAATAAAGGAGATGCCTGAGTGCTCACAGGAAAAGGATGTTAAATAAGGGGAGTTTGCTCTTGAGGCGTTGGGCTGAGGGAGGTTGGGGGATTGGTGTAGAATTGTTCTATTGTGGGATTGGAGTGATTGATGGATCATTTGATCGGGGAAGAGGTTGTTTTGTTTATTTTGGTAGCAATGGGGGGATTTAAATGTCTTGACAGATGGTGGAGTTGCGAAGGAACCAGAGGGAGTTAGTGATTGTGTGGAGGATCTTGCATTTGTTGGATTGTCTGGGAGTGGGTTTTCATAGTGGAGCCCAAAATGGGGCAGGAGTAGGTCCAAATAGGTTGAATGAGGGAGTTTGGTATTTCTGTTGAGTAAGGGGTATAGTAATTTGAATTTGTTTTTCACTTTTTGGGTGAGGTGGTTTATCAGCCTTTGCCAGGAAAGTTTGGGTTGAGGATGGTTTTTTTTTGTGGGGATGAGGGAGTTGTTGAATACTAGAGGGGTTTTTTTGAGGACAGTTTTAGGGAGAATGGTAGGGTAACATATTTGGTGGGATTAATGCTGACTCTCCAGCACTCTGACCACACAGCAAGGTTGTTAAGAGCAGTTTGAAGTGGGTGGAGACCTGTTGTGAGGGAAGCTGATTGGAAGAGTATGGTCTTGGTGTCGGCAAAGAAGATAGTTTTGGTTTCGAGGTGAACTGGAATGTCGTGGGAGTAGACACTGAATAAGAAGGAAGTGAGTATGCTTCCTTTTGGAATGCCTGCAGTTATAGGGTGAGGATGGGAGAGCCTATTTTTAATTTTGACTGCGAAGGAATGGTTTGTGACGTATTTAGGAGAATGTTAAAGTAGGTATCATTAAGTATGTTTTTGGTTTTGGCTAAACGGTAGGGATGGTAGATTTTGTTGATTGTGTTCCTATCCTATTTCTTCTTCTCTGTTTGATTTATCTGAGGGCTAGATAGGTGTGATTCATAGCAAGGTATAACTTGACCTTGATTTATAAGCAAATTCCCATTGCCCTACTTTGTGTTCAAGAAAAATGTTACAGAATAGGACAAAGAAGGAAACTTGTGACATGTTTACACACACTTAGCAGAGATAGTTGATCACAGAACTTTCAATTACAACATATACTGGCATGGAACTCATGAACTTAAGTGAAGAATAATAAGTCTGGAATATAATACAGTGTATTTCAGGAAAATGATTATCATTATCTTAAAATTATTTGAAGAAAATGTCTCTTTTTTGGTTTGAGTGTAGTTTAATGTTCAAACTATGTAGACAAAAAAGGGTGCCTAATACCATAGTATTGTTAGCGTATCTGAAGAAAAATCTATCTGCAAGATGGACAGGTTTGAATAGTTCAAGCAGCAGTTCTGTGGCATTCCTCTAAGTAAGTTGATTTCAGTACATTATGCTACACTTTCACCTCCACTTCATTACATTTAACTGAAAGTTATAGACAATTAAATGGTCTATAGACATACAGAATCCACAAAACATTGTTTACACACTTCAGAAAAGAAGATATTGCTTAAATATTTTTATATCCAATTTATTATTAGTTTACAAGTTTCATTCACATTACCATTTGCCTCTATTCGAAGTGTTATGAAGATACACCATGTGTAATGAACCAAGTTTACCAGAACATCGTTAGTAGGTACAATGATGTTGGAGGTGCCACATTGAGCTGGAGTTGTAATGGATCAGAATACTAACCATTGTTTGAAGTAGACAAAAATAGATTCTTAAGTATATTTGTATACAAAATTGTTTGTGAAATATGATTATGTTTCCTTATTCTTCTTTACTAATGAATTGAATTGTAAGAGTAATGATACTGAGTCACACCTAAATAAATTACTTAGTAAAAGTGGTCATGTTAAGAACCTGTTTTTAAATGGTTGTAGAACAGAAACTATATGTTTCTGGACATAGGTTCCTATTTATAACATTACCTATTAAGTTTGTTGTACAAGTCCTAAAAGTTTGCGGTGGAAATTTTCGTGCACCCTATATATTAATGACATATTGGAACCAAATTAAGATATGCTAACAGAATGGAGCAAGAGAGAACACTAAGGGTGGATGACCATTGTACACATGGAGTTCTGAACGGGAAGCTACGAGACAATAATAGGCAAACAGGAATCTGCATTTTATAGGTGGGCAAATATGTTCTGAAGACAACAGAGAATATCTGGATGAGAGCAGATAAATTTAGAGGATAATGCAAGTTCATTAGTTGGTAATAAGTACAGCAAGGGATAGTAAACCCTGAAATATGGTTTTATATTTCTGATAATTATATGCACTCATATGATACAAAATTGGGAATACATAGATGAGGAAACCATATATTTAAATTAAGAAATTTATGTATATTGTAATAAATAAAATAACAATTTCCGATTTTATGCAATTTGCCCCATGTTGTGGTAGCCATTTTATGTAATAACTGAAATAATAACCACACATTTTAAACAAACAATTCTCATTTGTTAAAACACTTTTCAATTACACAAATAATGAAATTTTATAAATTAAAACAATTTTATTTGTCTTGAAAACATTTTAAGTAATCGGACTCGGTACCCTCAAGGTCTTTACTGGGTTGATAAGGAAAACAGAACATAAATTTACAATTAACCAGATACAGTTACACTTAATGAAAAATGAAAGGATTGATTGAAACGATTGATTGAAACGATTGAAACAAATGAAACGAAATTAACTAAATCTATTAAACGAATGTAACGAAATAAACGAAATGTAACAAAATCTGACACTTATTACCCTTTATTAGCAATTTACAATTATTAATTCAGAAAATATAAACATACATGCTCTCGGGTCCACACACTCACTTTATACCGGCTTAACAGTCCCCAGACTGCACTCACACTCTTGACGACATCACCCTCTCGATGAAATCACACACCTCTGCTGGCAGACAGACCACCACGATGTACCTCCCACCTGTTGACGACTGATATCCATCCCTGTGTCCGCCCTGCGGACGCGCACCAGCGATCTCTCCCAGCTGACACGACCGTCTCCTCTCCAACACAAAATGATAATGAGCCTCCTCTATCTCTCCTCTGTAGCTAACTGACTCTGCCTTTATCTGCTCTCTTATTTATATTGCGGCTCCCGGATATTCCCTTATTTTCAGTTGTTTTGAAATTACTTGTTCGCCAAACAAACATCATCTGTTAGCTTTCTCTCGCCACGAGAGTCACTTAATCAATTACAATAAGCGCCTCCTTTTAGTATAATTGCCTCGTCCATCTGTTATGATGCTTTTCAGGGTTCCGTCGGTCACACAATTTGGCCTAAGAGCTGCAAAAATTGCTCTAATTATCTGTCCATTCCTCTTCTCTAAAAGGTCCACTTACCCGTAATTTTATCATTATTTTTAATGTGTACCAACCACTCAAGGATCCCCAGTCTCAGTTTGTAAACAACTCTGATAAATATGATCCGAAAACATGTCCTTCTTTACTGGTTATTACAATATATATATATATATATATATATATATATATATATATATATATATATATGTTTATTAGACAGTTTTAGTATTTATAAAAAAATTGTTGATGAATAATTTTGTGCTACTAAGTGCTTCTGCCATGATAGATGTATTGGTATTTTTCTGCTAAATATTACCAATTCATCTAAATGAAGCTGCTTTATAGTTTCTTCACAGTAATTGTAATTTCTCAGGTATATGCTTGGGGAGATAATGATCATGGGCAGCAAGGGAATGGAACCACTATTGTTAACCAGAAACCTGCTTTAGTTCATGTTCTTGAAGATGTCCGCATTAACAGAGTAGCTTGTGGTTCATCTCACTCTGTAGCATGGACAACTTTTGATATGCAAGTTCCTGATCTACATGAACCAGTTCTTTTCTTATCATCTTGTGATCCATTAGGAGCATCTCTCTTAGGTATATTTAACAGTAGTAGTTTGCAATATTATCACTGGCATTCAACATTTTGGCTGAACAAGAAAATAAGTTTAAAGTATCAATTTACAAAGCAATTTTATTGACATGATACGTTTGTTCTTTTGACATTCTAAAATTTCAATTTTTATAATTACAATTTCATTTTTAAAATGTTTTATGCAATATGACATATGTAATAAAATTTATGGCCCATATTTTTTAAGAAACACTAGGAAATTTATAAAATAATGGCAGTTACAACAACTACAGCAACAAAAACAATAATAATAATAATTGGGCAAAACATAATTTTATAAGTTCACATTGAATATATGTCAGATAAACAAGATTTTTTATTAACATCATATTAAATTGTATTAATAACATATATTTGCAGGTCTGTTTGAGTGTGGTACAGAAGAGAAATGTCAATCACAGCAGCAGAACTCTGGCCAGGCAAAAACAGCCCAGAAATCATTAACACATATGGTGCTATCTTTATGTTCAAATCTTGCAAAACAGAGGGCATTGCAGTATATACTAAATACACTACAAATTCTACATGCTAGGGAAGCAGTTGTTGCTGCACTCTGCAGCCATTCCAAAATCATGAATTTTACAAAAAGTGGTATGTTACATTTTTGACATAATTCTTGTTTCTTAGATTAAATGAAATGACATTTCAGGAAGTATGATTAATACAGTAGTATTGTTTTTTTTATATAAAATCCGTCTGTTGATTATTTTATTTTTCATTCCTCATAAACATACAAATTGATCATGTGTAATAAATTTGGCAATACAACAATATACTCATTTAATGTTTGTTAAGGATTTTTTCAGTCATGTAGCAAACTGAACTTCATGATTTTTATGCCTATGTAGACAATCAAAAACAGTATTAACCCTGAAAAGGTACTGTATACTTACCATCAATATAGGCATAATACGAAATGTGTCATCATGTTACAACAATAAATGTGACACTATATATAAAAATATTGAAAATATGCCACTTTTAACAATTTGTATCGGAAATATTAAATTCAATTTGTGAATTATAGATTCAATTCATAAAATTATTTTCTTGGGGAAATTTCAGTAAGACATGAAAGTTCTAATTTTAATCCACATCAGACAATATACAGAATTCAAAGTCCCATCTAAGTACCATTTGTATAGAAGAAATCAAGATGTTTTCATCAAAGACTGAGTGTATTTTTTCATGGGGAGTACTTTGAAGGAGATTAAATTAAAAGTATGTTGTAAAATTAAGTGTAATGTTTGTAACAAAATGTTTTTGAACAGATGATATGAAATTGATTATTTAATTTATTTATCTTTTCATTATTTTATATGAACAGTGTTGATAAAATGTTTAAGAAACAACTTAAAATTATTATCATTATTTAGGAAGTGGAATGGATGTACAAACTCCTGAAACACCAGCAGAAGGGATTCTCAGCCAAAGTTCTCCAAATGCTTTTTTTGATGATGTTGTTGAAATAGCACAAGGTGGGGGAGAAGCTCCTGCTTCAGTAATGGAGGCTGCCAGTTTTGTACGTGTGTATAATACTTCCAATTTCTAATATAATTCATTATGAGTATTACTATTGGCCATTAAAAATTCTTTTAGCCAAAGTACGTTTTATGTTTGTCACAAGTATATAATATAAAACTTTCAATCATAAATTTTTCCTAACATTTTTAGAACTTTTATCTATATGCAGTTATAAAAATGTATTTCTTATAAACTATTTAGTCACTTTCAGATTTAAAAAATTCTTTAAATGTGTGTCCACTTGTGTGCTTGTTTGTGTGTGTGTGTTGTGGCAGCTGTAAGAGTAAGTATAAGTATGTGCTTTTTAATGGTCACCTACTTTGTTCCAGTTGTCATAACATTTCCTTGTGAGAGATATTGTAGGCTTACATGTGTGGCATTCTTGCCCTTAACAGTTAGTTTGTTCATTGTATGTTTGCTGTAATTAATATCCTTGTAACTGTCATAATTGAAACTTGACCTTTTGCAATTATAATTTTCAGAGTTCTCACACAACACCAGAGAGTGAACAAAGTCCCATTGCAGCATTTCCTTCCATATCTACTTCTGTCAGCTTATCCTCACGTGCTTCAAAAATGTCTGCAAGTGCAATGAGTGTAATTGCTGTTACAATGACATCAAATGCACAGGTGAGGAAATATAACTAAGTAGGTTTGAATAATCTATCAGTGATTTTACAGAATACACTATTTAAATGATCCAATATACTAATATATGTAAATGATAATAAATTTAGCTTCGGTTGTTTCATTTGTAATATTTACAGTTATTTGCCATCTTCATTATAAGTTCATTCAGACAGTACTCATTTTGTTAAGTGAAGTATGTTGTGCATTTTGGCACTTAACATATTTTCTCTCCTTCTGGTCTTTGTTACCATATGACCTTCACCTACAGATAGCTAATGCTTTATGGGTGACAGGGGTTCTTTTAAAGCTGTGGTGAGTCAGTTGGTCCTAAAGCACCACGGGTACAGGCCAAGGCCCTCTGCCAGTTGGTCATAGGTTTTGTGCAGACCAGCACAATCATTGAGTGCTGTTAAACGAGGCCAAGGGGCTTCACAATTTTAATATTGCCATTCTCATTTGATAGCTTTATTATGACTTATAGCAACATACTTGCAGCCATGTTGTCTATGCATTAGCCTATTTTCTCCTGAGATCTGAATTTTAGTATATTATTAATATTATTGTTATTCTCTTTGCTGTGTTGTAAATACATTGTCAAATATATGTTACAGATATGCCCCTGTCTGTTTATAATGCATTATGCTATTTTATTGCAGATTTCATTGTATTATTATTATTCTCTTTGCCATGTTGTAAATACATTGCCAAATATATAATCATATTTTTGCAGCTCGTTAGGCTCATAACTGCCTCTGAATTTCCATCACATTGTTGAGCTACAAGTCAATTATTTATTTTAGTCTTTCATATTGAAATGTAGTAATGCTTATCATTTTATATAGCTCTGTAAAACCAACCTGTGATGTCTGTCTAAAACTTCAAGTTCAGTCAATGTGTTGTTCTAATAATTTGATATAAAAGTATCCAAATAACAGACAAAAATATGTTTTAAATAAATACCACACAATGTTCCTGAAAGCCTTGTTGCTTTCATTAGGTGATTTTTTAAAAAAACTAAAGTTTTAAGAATGACACGCTATAGCAAAATATACTCGAAAGCAAAGCTGAAACGAAGTTAAATGCAATAACAATGAAAAAGCAAAGAAAGGTTAGCATAACAAAAGGGATCATAATCATGGTTGAGTTTCATGGATCAGTTTGTACATTAATTGAAGTAATGTTTGATTTAATTTTAAACATTTCTGATATAATTCTGGAATACTACTTGGTGTCATCATCTAAAATTTGTTAAACAAATTTGACTACTTATTATATTATACTTTTAACACACATTTTATATATTAATTACAATATGTTGTTATATATGGATGGAATTGTTTATATTAGGTAGTAGGGCAAGTGGAGGAAGCAGATCCTGCACATACAAACTTGGATGACTTTACAATGCTATTAGGTCAAGATGATGCTAGAGTTCTTGTTGACCTTCTGAAATTAGCGGTTGCTGGAAGGGCATGTCCTTCAGCTAAGGAAACAGTTTCCTCTGTTCTGATAGGTGAGTTTTTAAAATGAGGAAATTTTTCATTTTAAACAACATAATATAATACAATTGTTGATTAGTATGGTCTTTAAATCAGTTAATAATGAAAATATATCTTATTCTTATATTATTTATATTCTGTAATTAGCAATGGGTATTACAAACACTGATATTCGGGACATGCTACTGGAGCTGTGTGTAACAGAACTGGAAGATGTTGCTGGCAATACATTTTCTCTACACCTAACCCCAAAACCAGTTGTTCAAGAGAGTAGCCATCCATATATTGATGATGCAACTTTAACGGGACATGTTAAAATACCAGGTACTACTTGAAAGCAAAATTAATTCATAAAGCACATGTATACGAATGATTCCCTCCTGTTCTTGTAAACATCTATTGATAACCAAATTAATCTTCTAGAATATTTGAGAATAACCCAGAACATATTTACTAGAAAATTTCCCAATTAATTGATTTTTAAAAATTTGAGCATTTTATTTTAATATTTTGTTTTTCTGCATTAGTTGAACCCTTTATTAAATTTGTTAATCAAACAAGATCAAAAGTGGCATTAGTTTTATGCTTATAATTCTATATTGTAAGTAATTAAATTTGTGGATCAAAAACTTTTTTGCTTCTCTTCATTAATTTCAAATTACAAAATTTAGATCCAGGGAAAGTGTGTATTAATAATTTTAATTAAGTGAATCTTTAAATTGTGCTAGTGTTGAAAGTAGAATAAATAATTCATGTATATGGGGTAACTAATAAATTTTATTAGCATCCACTAATATTAATTAATTAATATGATAATACGATGTAATTAACATAATCTGGGTATTTTTTTATTTTGTATCCTTCAGGTGCTAAAGGGCTACGTGTAGAGTTTGATAGAAAATGTTCAACTGAGAGAAGACATGATCCTCTTACTATTATGGATGGAAATTGGAAAACTATATCATGTCGTTCAGGCAGGGATTGGAGTGACTGGTCTCCTGAAATACGTATTTCAGGTATCATTTATACACAACATAAAAAATAATTTATACAAAATAAAACCTTCCTAAACCAATTTATAACACATAAGTATGATTGCCAGTTTGTTCTACATCTGTCATTTTTAATTAATTTGCGTATGTCACCTGAAAAAACCCACAAAATTAAGTAACTTTGACAGATTATTTATAGAAATTAGGAATAATCCCTGTGGTCCCCTCAGTCCTTATATCCCAAGTTGGAACTAAATACTTGGCCTGGTGTATTGTTAGCATTACTTTGTTTCCTAAAACTATAAGTTATACACGTTAGTAATTCCATTTTGAGAGTTCATAGTATATTACTTATAAATACCATTTATTATAATAATTCCTCCAATAGAGAATGCACTGTCATTTCTATCGAATACCTGTATGTAGGAATATACCAGTTGGGAATGAAATGTTGCAGAGTTAATTCACAATAACGCCAATACAATCTATGACATATTTCATTACAAGACTTGACATGCCATCATATTCTGCTGTGTTTCTTATTTAAATATATTATAAAATTTTCCTTCTAGTTGATGTTATGTAGAATATATAATCTGTTTCAGGTGATGAACTTCGATGGAGATTTTCTAGTGATGGTTCAGTCAATGGATGGGGCTGGAGGTTTACTGTTTATCCTATTATATCATATGCTGGTCCCAGTGAAATGGGATCGGATCGTGCAGTTCTTTCACAACCTTCAGTTGAACTAGTGATGTGTTTGTTGGATTCTCGTTTAATCATGAGTTCTGATAGAAATCTTATTACCCGTTTGGCTGCTGCTCTTGCATCGTGTGCCCAGCTAAGTTCATTATGTAAGTACCGTTATTAAGGTTACACATTATAAATATAATAAAATAATGTTTTAAATAGAATCTTATGTAAATGTGTGTGTGGGCGCGTGTGTGTGTAGATATATATATTGTAATGCTTGGGCTTTATTACACACATAAAAAACTTAAATTCCTTTCTTACTAAAGCGGCCACTCAGAGGATGTGGGCACTTCAGAAACTTAGATGTCTCCTGCTGTCAAAGTTAAGGCGATTACTTGATGTTCCATCACTTCTCCGCTCTGAACCAGGTTTTCCCACAGATTCAGCTTTGCTGTCTCTTGTTAGAGGCCTTCCTCAGGCTTTATTAAGACAGTATGAGTATGAAGATCCGGCTGTAAGAGGTGGAAAACACCTTATGCACAGTGCTTTCTTTAAGGTCAGACATACTTTTATTTGCCTGCAACAATTAAATGCTTGACTATAATGTATTTAAATGTAAACTTTATGAATTTAATAAATTGAAAAAGTAAGAATAATTGCTAAAGAAATAAATTGAAAACTGTTCTTAATATTCCTGTTACTACTTGTTGAATTATTCATGTAAAATTACATTCTATTTTGATTTATATTTTATTTAGTAGATTGTTACTAATATCTTTAAATTTAAATCCGCTTCATAGAAAAATGTTTAATCTGACACAATGAATTGAGATTTAAAAGTTGGTATTTAATAGGTATTATTTAAATGCAGAGGTGTTTATTGAGCTGTGGAAATTCTATAACAATGCATGCACAGTAGAAATACATGATTTTCTCCTCAACACAGTAATTTCATACAACTCACAGCCTGCATGTAAATAGTGCAACCATGCATATATCTGAGATTGTCATTTTCACTGTGTGCTTCACATAGCAAGGTAATCCAGGTTGGAATGAGTAATGTGATTTATCACAGTATTAGAATCTACTGTATTGACTTAATTGGGAGAAATCATTTACAGTAATGAATATAAGTACTATAAAATGATATGATATAGCTGTAACAATATACGTTTTTTTTTCAAAATATATTGAACTTTAATTTTTCTCTCATAAACAAGGTGTAGTGGTTTTCAGTTTTTTAAAATGGTGGAATGACTTTAGCAGCAATATTGTACCAAAGTGGAAATGATTCACAATATCCAAAAGGCATTCAGAATATGTACTACATCTCACAGATTTAGGGATAGTGCAAATGCTCCAAAAAAAGACACATCAGTAAAGAACTATCCGAATCCAGACATGCCCTCAACAAGCAGAAAAAATATTAATCAAACATAATTACATAGGATTGTTATATCACAGTCAAAAAGCTTTTGATCAAGGCTTGGTTAAACTTTGGATTGGTAAGTTCAATTTATACTAAGAGTGTCCATGCAAATTGTGCCAAAGTTGCTAACAATGTGGCAAAAGAAACTCCATTTGAAATTTACATGCAACATACTTGTAAAAGTAATAGTGAACCCAACTACGTGAATACCATTTTCAGTTCTGATGAGTTGCGTGTTTATGGATACTAACCAAAAACTAAAAATGCATATTTCTGAAATCAATTTTTTATTGTCTGTCACAAGAACCAGTGTAATGTATTATTATGATGATGCACTTTTATTTCCTGATATCCATATTCTACATGACTTCAGATTCACTGCATTCAAAACTAACAAAACATAAAATCTAAAGCACCACCCAACACCATGTTGATAACATTAATCACATTTCCCAGGTGACAACCTTATCCCACTCATATTTACAAAGATAAAAACTATGTTGGCACCCAACGTGGCAGGTTGACTGTACTGATTAATGAGCCATAGCTATGTTTCTGACGATTCCACAAGCATGCATTATTTTGGGATATGCTATATTTTCATGTAGATGTGTTTGAATTAATTACTAATCACTTAATTACATGAAATTAGAATGGTAATTTAATGCCTTAAAATCTGCTGATATGTAAATGTACATATTTCTACTGACTATTCGCAGGTTTTAGTTGCATTGGCTTGTGACATAGGTCTGGATTCATTGACATGTTCTTCTGTAAATCACAAGTGGTCTTGGTTCAAAAGATATTGTATGGCATTTAGAGTTGCAGCTGCTCTTGTTAATCGAACATGTCTCCCTCAAGGCTTCTGTTTGGAGGTTAGTAACCTGTATTTTTTGGTTGTTTGTTTTAATGTGCTTTCTCAATCTAAGGTCTTCCTTAGATAACATTAAGTTTTCTCTCACAGACAAATGATTTTCTGTATAAATATAATTTTTTATGTATGATCTTATTATTGCTGATCACTCATATTAATTTTGTTGTGGATTATGCTAACTTAAGACAACCATATAAAATCTGAACTATTCCAAATAGAAATGCTTCCAAACATCTGTTAGGAAATGACATTCATTCACCTTGATGTCAAAGGGACTGAGTTGTCAGGATATGCTAATGCAGATTGCACCTACAATGTGAATAACAAGCAGTCATTCATAGAAATAAAGTCCAAGAAATAACACCGTACCTCTGTTCTCATCCAAGGAATGTCTGTCAGAAGCCTACAAAAAGACAATTTACTTACAAAGATCAAGTATTTGACATTGAGGAATTAAAAGTGTAGGAAAAAGCTACCTATCTTATGTGGTATTCTGTTATAAAAGCTACAGCTAAGGAAAATATTGACACACACACTAAAATATATGGTGTTGTTTAGTTCATTTCTTAAGATGACATATGAAATGCTTAATTTTGGTGGTAATTTCTGAATTTAACTACTCAGTAGATTTTCCTAGTATAATGTTAGCTGTCACCAGTAAGGTTAATTTTAATTCTGTAATTTTCATAATCAATTTCAAGTTTATGTAATTATAGTACTGTAATTATTAATTTTTGACATCTGAATTTAGGTTCGGAAGAAAATTAGTGAAATTGCTCATGATTATGATACACAAGTGTGGGACCATGAAAATCATGAAGTGTTTAAGCAAGAGCATGATGAACAATTGCTTTTGTGGCTTCACAGGTAATATTTTAGTGCTGATTACAGCCCTTTCTTGTATCTTGAGATATGTAGATTTTATTATTGAAAATATAATAAATTTGTATCCTATATAAAATGTTATTTTTAAATTTTGCTTCAATATAGTGTAAACAAATGAGTTAATTTTTCATTATCGTGAATTGTAATAATCTGAGTAGCATAAATTGTGCAAATGTCTATCATACTTACTTTATTTATCAAGTGAATCTGGAAGTAGAATCAACACTTAAGTTTCCTGATTTATCCTATAGTATTTAGAGTATATTTTTTTTAAAAAATATTGTAGATAAATCAGCACTATTTATTGATTATATTATTATTATTGTAATTATGATTACTTTATAATTATTATGAAAAATTTTCTTAGGCGTCCAGAAGATTGGACTTTGTCTTGTAGTGGAAGTGGTACAATATATGGTTGGGGACATAACCACCGGGGACAACTTGGAGGTGTTGAAGGAGCCAAAGTAAAGTTGCCAACTCCTTGTGAAGCTCTGTCAGCATTGAGGCCAATTCAGATATTAGGTGGTGAACAAACACTGATCGCAGTAACAGCTGATGGGAAAGTGTATGCCACAGGTTTGTTGACCCAAAATTTTTATGATTTACATAAAATGTTACACACTGGTTTGTTTCACTTACAAACATCAGGATGATGTACTTTTAATTTTTCAGAATGTGATTGCATAGGTAGTAAAGCATCAGAATTTTTAATATTAAACACTTTTTTCATAAAACTTTAAGCTTCTCCATGTGCACATATATTTTCTACTTATTATTATTAATTGCACTAGTGATATTGTAACAATTTCACTGTTGTAGTTATATTTAAAAACTAAACTTCACAAAAATATGTCTTATTTTGGAATTATGCACTTATTTTGTAATGATGCATTATTCATCTAGGATTTTCCTTAAATTATATACTTCAACCAAAGTTTTTCAGTTTTTTGGAGTTGGTTGAGTATATTTTGCATCCAGAAGAAAGTAGAATGTAGTGAAAACTGGAGCACAGAAATTTATTAAAGGAAAATTATTATCCAATATATGTATATATTAAATATCTTTCACACTATATGCAATGATTGTGCAGGCTATGGAGCTGGAGGTCGATTGGGCATTGGTGGTACAGACTCAGTGCTAACACCGACACTTTTAGAATCAATTCAACATGTGTTTATTAAGAAGGTTAGTAGACCATTATAATATTTTAAAGCAAATATGAAGAAGTATTACATTTAAAATTAATTTAGTGTATTTATAGTGTGCTTGTTGATAATAGATATCTTATTAAAAATAGTAAATCATTAAATTTAATTAAGTCATTCCATAAACAATTATGTAACAAAATTTGTCGTACTGTATATGCTCAGTGAAACTTTATTAAAAAATTAGGTTATATATTATAAGTAATATCCAAATACTTTTGCAAAACATTTTTATTATTTCTTACTTGAACGATGTAGACAAGCATGTGCAGTAGTTGAGTTTTTTTTTCTTGTAAGTAAAATCTGCATAAAGTGTTATTCATATAATAAATTGGATTGCTTCAAAAATGTATTCATATCACTCAAAGTTTCAGTTGTGGAACTCTCAGGGTTGTTTTAATTGGACATTATATAGTTAATATCTTAAAAATGTATTGAAAATTAATGGGACTTGTCCTTTAGTCAATAACTAGTTAAGTCAAAACTAGTTCTCAAAACTATTTGGTAACAATAAAGTGCATATTTTGGAAGACCTTATTTTATCTGAATATGTGAAATACCTATAGTGTACAAAATTACTTGCACCATATATATAATAAAAACAGTTAATTATCAGTCAAGTAATTTTTATACTCTTATATACACTCCAAAATAAATCTTCAGTCCTTTTCTTTGGTAGCCATCTCAAATGTCATATACAGACCACTCTGTATGGTGTAATGAATTGTACTTATGTGGAGATTATTTGGAAGGCTACATAGGTTTTTTGTTTGTCAGGCAGGCTACATCCATGCAGAGGGTTTCTCGTCCCTTTGGCACAATGGACACAGTGGTCGTTACCCCTAAATGGTGTTAAAAGGGGTGCATGTTGGAAGCTTGAGGAATCAGTCCTGTCAGCTTCCAAGAGACATAAAAATATTATGTGGAATGAATTAAGTTATTTTAGTAAAAGAATTTCAATAATACATAAACACTATTGTATTTTCACACCTTATGATAAAAACATTCAATGTACCAACAACAGCCACAATGTAAGCCCAATTCAACATATTGATTTTAATTTGCTCACTTGTCAGTGCTAACCTCAAAAATGTTTAGTGTTATGAGTGAAACATTTACAAATGTGACAATGTCAAATGCGGCCCCAAATACAATGATTGTTACTAATATCTCATAGATCACAAAATCCATTAGTAATGTTAGATAAATAAGGATATTTGGCATTATAATATAATGTTAGTATCAATTTTAATACTGAATTTATCTGATTCTAATAATAGTTGGTTTGATAAAAGTTTATTTTTAATTTAAATTAAGACATTTTCCAGTTGTTTTGTTATTCCTTTGTAATTTATCTTTTCTGAATGTTTCATAGAATATATTTCAATCACTTGCTTTATTTCTTGTGTAGGTAGCTGTAAATTCTGGTGGAAAGCACTGTTTGGCTCTTTCAGCTGAGGGTGAGTTGTACTCGTGGGGAGAAGGTGATGATGGAAAATTAGGACACAATAGCAGAAGGTTTGTTTGAAATTAGAAATCAGTGAGTTAACTTAGGTCTATATTCTAACAATTTTAGATGTTTCTTTTTTAAAAAAATATGAAATGTGTTAAATTCATCTATAATGTTTAATAGTTCTTGTGATCGCCCACGAGTAATTGAAGCTCTGCGAGGAAAGGAGATAATTGATATCGCCTGTGGAGGAGCTCATTCAGCTGCGATAACTAGTCGAAGAGAAGTTTATACTTGGGGCAAAGGTCGCTATGGAAGACTTGGTCATGGTGATAGTGAAGATCAACTAAAGCCTAAATTAGTGAGTATGGATTGTCAATCATCAAATTAAATTTAGTTTCAAACATCACTAATAGCAAATTATATATTTCTATAGGACTGTATATTGTATTATCAAGTCCTCATTTTAATAACTGTTGTGCATATTAGCTTTTTCTTAGTTTATATTAGTTCTATAGCCACAATGGCACAGGATCTTGATAATTTAGGACCTTCTTTCTTTTTACTTTTTTTTTTGCTCGACACTTTACATATTCTACAAGTATCCTTTTGACAACCAACATTATTTTACTGTAGTTAAACATGTGAATATAATGAGCAGAATCAAGGTTTTATCCCAGGATTGCTTAAATTTGACATATTTATATTTTACAGTTGCTCAGTGAAAATCGCCTTTCACAACATTTGAAAATTTTAATTATACGACAACATGCACCAAAAGCAAAATCATTCACATAATTTAATTTACGAAAATATGATAAATTAATAATTTCATTAAAATATTAATCTTGTTCAGAATAATTCTGCATTTCAGGTGGAAGCTTTAGTTGGTTACCAAGTAATTGATATCGCTTGCGGCAGTGGTGACGCTCAAACACTTTGTATCACAGATGACGACAATGTTTGGTCCTGGGGTGATGGTGATTATGGTAAATTAGGTCGTGGAGGTTCTGATGGCTGCAAGGTATTTCATCATTTTTATGTACATGAATATATTTAGATTTATTTTCCGTTAGTCCTCAAATAAAGAAAAATCTTGTGTATGTCCCTCTTTCCTATTCAATATATATATGATATTAGTAAGGATATGACATTGTCAAAAATAATTGCAATATTTGTATGGAAAGGAAAGAGAGATAGGTTGTGGCTTACCTGAAAGTGAAGTGTGGTGTCGCCATAAGGAACTGAAGGTTGTTCTTCAAATTTTCAGAGGCTGTCAGCCTCCTTCTTCAGGAAGGAGTGTTACACCATTCTGTGCATAGAATGGTGTATATATATATATATATATATATATATATATATATATATATATATACAATATTAGGAGAATCCATTAAGGAACTAATTCACATTCAAACTTGGATAGTGAGGAAGGATAGAAATAAATAGGAGAAATAGGAGGATTGCGCTTTATGTGAATTCATATGCTCGGGCAAAGAATTACTCACATAGAAAAGCATATGTTCAAAGCAGAGAGAAGGATGGAAGAAGAAGGAAAGACTTAAAATATTTGACCCAGGCGGGACTTGAACCCACGTATTCTGCTTAGTACACAGACGCTTTAACCATCTCGGCCACCGGGTCAAGTTCCTGACCAGGCAAATATAGACAGTCTTATTGTGGACAATTAATAGTTTTTAGTGGAGGAATGGATAGAGTAGAGGGAATGAAGTATTAGGAACTTCCATTAAGGAATAAATACAATATTAGGAGAATCCATTAAGGAACTAATTCACATTCAAACTTGGATAGTGAGGAAGGATAGAAATAAATAGGAGAAATAGGAGGATTGCGCTTTATGTGAATTCATATGCTCGGGCGAAGAATTATGCACATAGAAAAGCATATGTTCAAAGCAGAGAGAAGGATGGAAGAAGAAGGAAAGACTGAAAATATTTGACCCAGGCGGGATATATATATATATATACACACATACATACAAACACACACACACACACACACACACCCGCGCGCACACACACACACACACACACATATATACATACACAGTGTTCTGGAATTACTTGGGTGGTAGGGCACCACAGGCGGTGCTTTTTTATTTGATAACAAACAGAAAAGTAAAAGAATCACAGGTCACATTTATTCTCATTCAGTCCTCGGTACCAGTCTAGTCGACTCCCTCCATGACTCTGCCAGAAGTCACAGGTCACTTCTGCTGAACACGCTGCCTAAGGCAGAAACAGCAGAAAGCCCTCCTAGCTGAGCATGGATGGTGCATGACATCCACCGGAGTCAGAATGGCCCATGAGACCATGTGAGTCTGTGAGGAGGCCTGTGATATATATATATACATATACATATATATATATATATATATATATATATATATATATATATATATATATAAAACTGTGATATTGGTATGGAAAGGAAAGAGAGATAGTTTGTGGCTTACTTCAAATTTGAAGAACTACCTTCGGTTCCCTATGGCTACACCGTACTTCACTTTCAGGTAAGCCATAAGTTATCTCTCTTTCCTTTCCATACCAATATCACAATTATTTTTGACAATATAATATCCTTACCAATATATATGGACTGGAAAGAGACATAGAGAACAGTTGATGTACATTTGTAAGTTAGCGTGACCATTCTGCATAGTAAGGAGTATGCACTACCTAATGCATGTAGCCTGTAGTAGAAGAATGGTCATTTTTTGAATAAATTGAATAGCTCAGACTTGTGTGTTACTTTGCATAGATTAGCCTGTCGAGTATAAATCAAATTATTACTTTTTGGAATGAACGATATTATATATATATATATATATATATATATATATATATATTTATTTATTTATTTATATTCCTTATAGATTCCTATGAAAATAGAATCGCTGGCTGGTCTTGGAGTTATTAAAGTGGAATGTGGTTCACAATTCTCTGTCGCCCTTACCCGATCAGGCAGTGTCTACACATGGTAAGAAATTGAATATTTACTGTTTACACATTAATTACTTTATAGGTTTATACTTTATTTGGCACACAGATTAGTAGGAGACACACAAAAACTTAAGGAAAATATGATAAGGTCAAATTAAAAAACACATTTAGATTGAAAACGGAGACAGCGAAGTAGACTTACCCTGAAATCAATAGTTGGTCCAGTCAGGCTGAGGAGAGAGGATATTACAAATTTTCGAGGGTCTGAGCCCCCTTCATCAGGAGAGAAGGTCTGAACTGTGTGACGGCTGGACACATAATGGCCGGCACACAGTTCAGATCTTCCTTCCTGATGAAGGGGGCTCAGGCCCTCGAAAATGTGAAGTTCTACCTATGCCAGACTGGACTTACTGATTTAAGGTCTGTTGGCAATGCTGTCTCTCTTTTCTATCGAAATGTGTTATTTAATTTGACCTTGTCATATTTTCCTTCATATATATATATATATATATATATATATATATATATATATATATACAATATTAGGAGAATCCATTTAAGGAATTAATTCACATTCAAACTTGGATAGTGAGGAAGGATAGAAATAAATAGGAGAAATAGGAGGATTGCGCTTTATTTGAATTCATATGCTCGGGCGAAGAATTACGCACATAGAAAAGCATCTGTTCAAAGCAGAGAGAAGGATGGAAGAAGAAGGAAAGACTGAAAATATTTGACCCAGGCGGGACTTGAACCCACGTATTCTGCTTAGTACACAGACGCCTTAACCATCTCGGCCACCGGGTCAAGTTCCCGACCAGGCAAATATAGACAGTCTTATTGTGGACAATTAATAGTTTTAGTGGAGGAATGGATAGAGTAGAGGGAATGAAGTATTAGGAGCTTCCATTAAGGAATAAATACAATATTAGGAGAATCCATTTAAGGAATTAATTCACATTCAAACTTGGATAGTGAGGAAGGATAGAAATAAATAGGAGAAATAGGAGGATTGCGCTTTATTTGAATTCATATGCTCGGGCGAAGAATTACGCACATAGAAAAGCATCTGTTCAAAGCAGAGAGAAGGATGGAAGAAGAAGGAAAGACTGAATATATTTGACCCAGGCGGGACTTGAACCCACGTATTCTGCTTAGTACACAGACGCCTTAACCATCTCGGCCACCGGGTCAAGTTCCCGACCAGGCAAATATAGACAGTCTTATTGTGGACAATTAATAGTTTTAGTGGAGGAATGGATAGAGTAGAGGGAATGAAGTATTAGGAGCTTCCATTAAGGAATAAATACAATATTAGGAGAATCCATTTAAGGAATTAATTCACATTCAAACTTGGATAGTGAGGAAGGATAGAAATAAATAGGAGAAATAGGAGGATTGCGCTTTATTTGAATTCATATGCTCGGGCGAAGAATTACGCACATAGAAAAGCATCTGTTCAAAGCAGAGAGAAGGATGGAAGAAGAAGGAAAGACTGAAAATATTTGACCCAGGCGGGACTTGAACCCACGTATTCTGCTTAGTACACAGACGCCTTAACCATCTCGGCCACCGGGTCAAGTTCCCGACCAGGCAAATATAGACAGTCTTATTGTGGACAATTAATAGTTTTAGTGGAGGAATGGATAGAGTAGAGGGAATGAAGTATTAGGAGCTTCCATTAAGGAATAAATACAATATTAGGAGAATCCATTTAAGGAATTAATTCACATTCAAACTTGGATAGTGAGGAAGGATAGAAATAAATAGGAGAAATAGGAGGATTGCGCTTTATTTGAATTCATATGCTCGGGCGAAGAATTACGCACATAGAAAAGCATCTGTTCAAAGCAGAGAGAAGGATGGAAGAAGAAGGAAAGACTGAAAATATTTGACCCAGGCGGGACTTGAACCCACGTATTCTGCTTAGTACACAGACGCCTTAACCATCTCGGCCACCGGGTCAAGTTCCCGACCAGGCAAATATAGACAGTCTTATTGTGGACAATTAATAGTTTTAGTGGAGGAATGGATAGAGTAGAGGGAATGAAGTATTAGGAGCTTCCATTAAGGAATAAATACAATATTAGGAGAATCCATTTAAGGAATTAATTCACATTCAAACTTGGATAGTGAGGAAGGATAGAAATAAATAGGAGAAATAGGAGGATTGCGCTTTATTTGAATTCATATGCTCGGGCGAAGAATTACGCACATAGAAAAGCATCTGTTCAAAGCAGAGAGAAGGATGGAAGAAGAAGGAAAGACTGAAAATATTTGACCCAGGCGGGACTTGAACCCACGTATTCTGCTTAGTACACAGACGCCTTAACCATCTCGGCCACCGGGTCAAGTTCCCGACCAGGCAAATATAGACAGTCTTATTGTGGACAATTAATAGTTTTAGTGGAGGAATGGATAGAGTAGAGGGAATGAAGTATTAGGAGCTTCCATTAAGGAATAAATACAATATTAGGAGAATCCATTTAAGGAATTAATTCACATTCAAACTTGGATAGTGAGGAAGGATAGAAATAAATAGGAGAAATAGGAGGATTGCGCTTTATTTGAATTCATATGCTCGGGCGAAGAATTACGCACATAGAAAAGCATCTGTTCAAAGCAGAGAGAAGGATGGAAGAAGAAGGAAAGACTGAAAATATTTGACCCA
Source organism: Zhengitettix transpicula (assembly GCA_037074705.1). Classification (NCBI taxonomy): domain Eukaryota; kingdom Metazoa; phylum Arthropoda; class Insecta; order Orthoptera; family Tetrigidae; genus Zhengitettix; species Zhengitettix transpicula. The sequence goes on from CM073595.1 coordinate 11,136,562, forward strand.
GGCGGGACTTGAACCCACGTATTCTGCTTAGTACACAGACGCCTTAACCATCTCGGCCACCGGGTCAAGTTCCCGACCAGGCAAATATAGACAGTCTTATTGTGGACAATTAATAGTTTTAGTGGAGGAATGGATAGAGTAGAGGGAATGAAGTATTAGGAGCTTCCATTAAGGAATAAATACAATATTAGGAGAATCCATTTAAGGAATTAATTCACATTCAAACTTGGATAGTGAGGAAGGATAGAATAAATAGGAGAAATAGGAGAAGCTCCTAATACTTCATTCCCTCTACTCTATCCATTCCTCCACTAAAACTATTAATTGTCCACAATAAGACTGTCTATATTTGCCTGGTCGGGAACTTGACCCGGTGGCCGAGATGGTTAAGGCGTCTGTGTACTAAGCAGAATACGTGGGTTCAAGTCCCGCCTGGGTCAAATATTTTCAGTCTTTCCTTCTTCTTCCATCCTTCTCTCTGCTTTGAACAGATGCTTTTCTATGTGTGTAATTCTTCGCCCGAGCATATGAATTCAAATAAAGCGCAATCCTCCTATTTCTCCTATTTATTTCTATCCTTCCTCACTATCCAAGTTTGAATGTGAATTAATTCCTGAAATGGATTCTCCTAATATTGTATTTATTCCTTAATGGAAGCTCCTAATACTTCATTCCCTCTACTCTATCCATTCCTCCACTAAAACTATTAATTGTCCACAATAAGACTGTCTATATTTGCCTGGTCGGGAACTTGACCCGGTGGCCGAGATGGTTAAGGCGTCTGTGTACTAAGCAGAATACGTGGGTTCAAGTCCCGCCTGGGTCAAATATTTTCAGTCTTTCCTTCTTCTTCCATCCTTCTCTCTGCTTTGAACAGATGCTTTTCTATGTGCGTAATTCTTCGCCCGAGCATATGAATTCAAATAAAGCGCAATCCTCCTATTTCTCCTATTTATTTCTATCCTTCCTCACTATCCAAGTTTGAATGTGAATTAATTCCTTAAATGGATTCTCCTAATATTGTATTTATTCCTTAATGGAAGCTCCTAATACTTCATTCCCTCTACTCTATCCATTCCTCCACTAAAACTATTAATTGTCCACAATAAGACTGTCTATATTTGCCTGGTCGGGAACTTGACCCGGTGGCCGAGATGGTTAAGGCGTCTGTGTACTAAGCAGAATACGTGGGTTCAAGTCCCGCCTGGGTCAAATATTTTCAGTCTTTCCTTCTTCTTCCATCCTTCTCTCTGCTTTGAACAGATGCTTTTCTATGTGCGTAATTCTTCGCCCGAGCATATGAATTCAAATAAAGCGCAATCCTCCTATTTCTCCTATTTATTTCTATCCTTCCTCACTATCCAAGTTTGAATGTGAATTAATTCCTTAAATGGATTCTCCTAATATTGTATTTATTCCTTAATGGAAGCTCCTAATACTTCATTCCCTCTACTCTATCCATTCCTCCACTAAAACTATTAATTGTCCACAATAAGACTGTCTATATTTGCCTGGTCGGGAACTTGACCCGGTGGCCGAGATGGTTAAGGCGTCTGTGTACTAAGCAGAATACGTGGGTTCAAGTCCCGCCTGGGTCAAATATTTTCAGTCTTTCCTTCTTCTTCCATCCTTCTCTCTGCTTTGAACAGATGCTTTTCTATGTGCGTAATTCTTCGCCCGAGCATATGAATTCAAATAAAGCGCAATCCTCCTATTTCTCCTATTTATTTCTATCCTTCCTCACTATCCAAGTTTGAATGTGAATTAATTCCTGAAATGGATTCTCCTAATATTGTATTTATTCCTTAATGGAAGCTCCTAATACTTCATTCCCTCTACTCTATCCATTCCTCCACTAAAACTATTAATTGTCCACAATAAGACTGTCTATATTTGCCTGGTCGGGAACTTGACCCGGTGGCCGAGATGGTTAAGGCGTCTGTGTACTAAGCAGAATACGTGGGTTCAAGTCCCGCCTGGGTCAAATATATTCAGTCTTTCCTTCTTCTTCCATCCTTCTCTCTGCTTTGAACAGATGCTTTTCTATGTGCGTAATTCTTCGCCCGAGCATATGAATTCAAATAAAGCGCAATCCTCCTATTTCTCCTATTTATTTCTATCCTTCCTCACTATCCAAGTTTGAATGTGAATTAATTCCTTAAATGGATTCTCCTAATATTGTATTTATTCCTTAATGGAAGCTCCTAATACTTCATTCCCTCTACTCTATCCATTCCTCCACTAAAACTATTAATTGTCCACAATAAGACTGTCTATATTTGCCTGGTCGGGAACTTGACCCGGTGGCCGAGATGGTTAAGGCGTCTGTGTACTAAGCAGAATACGTGGGTTCAAGTCCCGCCTGGGTCAAATATTTTCAGTCTTTCCTTCTTCTTCCATCCTTCTCTCTGCTTTGAACAGATGCTTTTCTATGTGCGTAATTCTTCGCCCGAGCATATGAATTCAAATAAAGCGCAATCCTCCTATTTCTCCTATTTATTTCTATCCTTCCTCACTATCCAAGTTTGAATGTGAATTAATTCCTTAAATGGATTCTCCTAATATTGTATTTATTCCTTAATGGAAGCTCCTAATACTTCATTCCCTCTACTCTATCCATTCCTCCACTAAAACTATTAATTGTCCACAATAAGACTGTCTATATTTGCCTGGTCGGGAACTTGACCCGGTGGCCGAGATGGTTAAGGCGTCTGTGTACTAAGCAGAATACGTGGGTTCAAGTCCCGCCTGGGTCAAATATTTTCAGTCTTTCCTTCTTCTTCCATCCTTCTCTCTGCTTTGAACAGATGCTTTTCTATGTGCGTAATTCTTCGCCCGAGCATATGAATTCAAATAAAGCGCAATCCTCCTATTTCTCCTATTTATTTCTATCCTTCCTCACTATCCAAGTTTGAATGTGAATTAATTCCTTAAATGGATTCTCCTAATATTGTATTTATTCCTTAATGGAAGCTCCTAATACTTCATTCCCTCTACTCTATCCATTCCTCCACTAAAACTATTAATTGTCCACAATAAGACTGTCTATATTTGCCTGGTCGGGAACTTGACCCGGTGGCCGAGATGGTTAAGGCGTCTGTGTACTAAGCAGAATACGTGGGTTCAAGTCCCGCCTGGGTCAAATATTTTCAGTCTTTCCTTCTTCTTCCATCCTTCTCTCTGCTTTGAACAGATGCTTTTCTATGTGCGTAATTCTTCGCCCGAGCATATGAATTCAAATAAAGCGCAATCCTCCTATTTCTCCTATTTATTTCTATCCTTCCTCACTATCCAAGTTTGAATGTATATATATATATATATATATATATATAGAGAGAGAGAGAGAGAGACATAATTTTAAGTCAAATGAACAGCATTAAAATAGGGAATTTTAAGTATTCTTGGAACATGTTATAATAAATAAATATGCAAAAAAATATTATTCTTCATATTTTTCTTTCTCTTTAAGGGGTAAAGGTGATTATCATAGGTTAGGTCACGGTACTGATGACCATGTAAGAAGGCCAAGGAAAGTTGCTGCACTCCAAGGAAAGAAAATTATATGCATCGCTACTGGTATGATAATCTTACATTAACCGAGGTTTTCAATTACTCTCCTGAACTAAATTTCTGTTCTTTTCATTGCAGGGTCTCTCCATTGTGTTGCATGTAGTGATCAAGGAGAAGTTTATACTTGGGGAGATAATGATGAAGGTCAGTTAGGAGATGGAACCACAAATGCTATTCAAAGGCCAAGGCTTGTTGTAGCTTTGCAGGTGAGATATTTATATTACAAGTTAATAATTTGAATGTATTTTAGTATTATACTCTTTCATACATCCCTTATAAAGGTAAACTGTTTTAAGCTGCATTATTGGTACCATTTTACAGATTACAGTAAATTTACCACTCTCAAATGATTTGTATTAAATGCATTTTAGTATGTTTGAACTCTATACTAATTTTTTTCAGACCAAAAAGATAACTCAAGTTGCCTGTGGTTCTGCACATACTTTGGCTTGGAGTACAAATAAGCCTATGTCAGCAAGTCGCCTGCCTTTGGGTACACCTCTCGAATATGATTTGGTCCGTGATTTTCCATTGCAGACTTTACGTAATCGTTTAATGCTACTTCACCACTTCTCAGAAATATTTTGTCCTGTAGTAGCAATGTTTCCTATAGATGGTGAAGGAAGTTTGGATAAATTGCGAGGAATTTTAGTTTCTTCGACTAAGGAAGCAACATTCCGAAAGGTTAGCATTTTAGCAAATAATAAATAAGGTCTATGTGTTATTTAAATTCAATGAATCACTTCCAAACCTTAATCAAACTGTTGATAATAATGACAGAAATAATGAATGTGTTATTTTTATTTCATTTTATAGTTATCATAATTGTCATGTGAGTTATGTTCTACAGTGTATTGTAGAAACTACTGCCTTTAACACCCTATATTTACGTTTATATTCCATCATTTGTAACACTTATGGATGTCTTAGTCTTCCTCTGTTTTACCTTGTAGAGCTTCAAGACTTATGCAATCTGTTTGCTGCCTTCCATTTATGGTCATTCAGAACATGCTAGATTGAGCATTATACTATTTGCTACGTGTTCATTATAATTTGACGTGTGTGGTGTACATGTGCAATTAGAGTTGGAAATTTTACTGTTTTGAAATCCTTCCTCCTTGATACTTGACCAAAAAACAACTGAATAAAATTCTGTCTGTAAATTCCACATCACTGTTTACAAACCTAAAAAACTGAAACAAATGTTGTTTGTTTTAAATTTTTTACTTCATGAAATCATTGTTTATTTAGGTTGTGCAAGCTACTATGGTTCGAGACAGGCAACATGGTCCAGTTATAGAACTTAATCGTATTCAAGTAAAAAGGTCACGTAGCAAAGGAGGGTTAGCTGGGCCAGATGGTATGAAATCAGTTTTTGGACAAATGATTTCAAAAATGTCACTACTTACCCAAGAAGCACTATTTCTGCCACACCGTGTTTGGAAGGTGAAATTTGTAGGTAAAGTATTCAGAGCCACTGAAATTAAGTTCTTACAAAAGTAGCAGATAACTTTAATAATAATTTTGTGGTTTAAATTTTATTATCTGCTACTTCTATTAAAATATATATATATATATATATATATATATATATATATATATATATATATATATAGTAAATATATTATCTGCTACTTTTATATATAATATATATATTATATTCTCCAATGTTGTTATTGATAAAAGTTCAAGAATTGTTAGATTATAAAGGTTATCGCATAAAATTGTGGCCATGTAGTTGAAAGAATATTTTTGAACAGTCTGAGTGGCATTAGAGCTGAAACCAGAGCTTTCAAAGATGATTTTTTGTAGTGCTTTTGTCTCAGCAACAGTGTAATAAGTCAAATGTGACCAGCTGAAATCACATGAGGGAACGGACTGTGTCAAGTTCCCACTGTAGCAACCTTGTGGAGGAGTTGGATTCGGCCAGTAAAAATTTTTAGTTCATCTCTGGAGTTCGTAGAGAAGAGTTGGTCTGCTGTTGTCATTGTAGAAAGGTCACCGTGGGGAAGAGGTCATATGGAGTCTGACAGTAGTATTAAAGTTATGGAGAATGAAAAGTTGTAAAGTATTCTACAGAGTGGATCTACAGAAAAATTATCACTCTGTTTGTGGATATCGAGAGAGAAAGTTGTAATAAGCATGGTCATCTGGAGTTGTATTAGAAGTATGGAAGTTTTATTAAATATTTGGATGTTGTAATTGACTGGTGACCAGAGATGAACTACCTGGTGCTCTATGCATTATTTTGATCACTTTTACACTGACCAGTTTGCCTGATATAATATCTTTATTGTTGGTGAATTGACTTGAGGTGACGAGCATAATTCTAAAGGAATTAATTTGTGTTTACTGTGAAAGTGAATTGCAATAAAATGGCCTAATTTCAAAATTAAATGTTTTCATTTAAAATATAGAATAATATGATTGATTGTCCAGATTTATTAAAATCATTAAATTTGTAAGTTCCTGGGATGAATTCATGACAGAGAAACATGCTTACGATAAAATATAAATCTAATTATACACAGAATAATTAACCAGAATTTGTAAAATGATTAATGAATATGATATAGATTTGATATAAATAGCACACTACATTTCCGGGATCCTTGTCCCTTTCTTCAGGTGCTGAGAGGAACCTAGAGTGACACAACTGCACTCGTCAGTTGACAAAACTCATAAAGAAAAAAAAAGGCTATTGAGTTTTGTCAACTGACAAATGCAGTTGTGTTGCAATTATATATATATAAACACATTTCGATAGGAAAAAGAGAAATTTGCTTGTAATTAAGCTTAGGAATGTTAATGACAGCACCTTTGCAAAACTTTAATTCATTACAAACAAAGAACACAGCATTGAAGGATCAGGATGGAAAACATTTGGCCAGACTAAGAAGTATACCCAGGACCTCCACTTGGTACTTGGGTGCTTCCAATCTGAGATTTTTTGCCTTGATCCTTCAATTCAGTTTTAGAGCCCATATGGCTAAGCTTCCTTTGAAAGCAGGTCTCCTGGTTTTGAATTATAATGCAATATTAATTTTATAATCAAAATTTAGATTGGGTACATGTGTATTTATATGAACATATAATTTGCATAACAAACTAATTTTTTTCAGGTGAAAGTGTTGATGATTGTGGAGGAGGATATAGTGAAAGTATCACAGAAATGTGTGATGAATTGCAGAATGGGTCCTTGCCCTTGCTTATTGTAACACCCAATGGACGTGATGATACGGGAACAAACCGAGACTGCTTCCTACTTAACCCTATGTTGAAATCTTCTCTTCACTTCAATATGTTCCGGTTTTTGGGTAATTAATATTTTCCCACGTTACTGACTTAAATATACATTTCTAGTAGTTATGTAGTTATTTATTTTTTAACTTCTTCTTTAACGTATTTGAATTTACACTTCCATGAATAAATGTTGTTTTGATACAATAAATTTAATAGAAAATTGAACATTGTACTAATTTATCCAGATATAATGATTACTGGTAAATTCCAGGTGTACTAATGGGTATAGCTATTAGAACTGGCAGCCCATTGAGTTTAAATTTGGCAGAGCCTGTATGGAAGCAATTAGCTGGAATGTCATTAACTCCTGCAGATTTAACAGAAGTTGACCGAGATTATGTCCCAGGTAACTAGTTTTTTTAATAAGATATTTGCTATATCATAAAAAGTTTGTTTCAACATAAAAAAAAGTATTTTATTAGTTAATGTACTTCATATTCTTTTGAATTACAGCATTGTTTCTTTACATTCAAAGGTCTTGATATATCACAATCTCATTGGCTTGATCACTGAATGTTGCATGTTTAAATTTTTCTATTGTGATGATAGAAAAGAGACAAAGAATATGTATGTCTCTTTTACAATCTCTCTTGTCTGAAAATCTTGAAATTTAAGAAAAAAGGAGCAAACTACAAACATTAAAAGTGAATAACATACCAAGATTCTTAATGAAATAATAAGTAATGGAAAATAATTACGAGTAAGAGAATGCATTGGTGGAATATTACAGAAAGTTGACATAACTCCATAGAAGCACTATTTTGTTATTCAGCTTGTACACTTGTCCCAAAGGTGGATGGGTGAACAGATATATTGCACTTTTCTGCAGACCTTATCTTGGTTGCTTCTGATTCAACTCACTTTGCAAACAGTGGCACTATTCTAAATAGTCGATAATTATGATAAATTGTGAGTTTCAAGATACAGTTGCCATCACTTTTTCCAATAACAAAATTATTTTTACATTTTGGTGCCTTTTAACATTTACTTACCAACAATTTTGTTTCTGGAGTGTTATGATGGATCAATGTTTTATCTTGTGCTACAAATTGATAACAAAATATCTTTAATTTTGCTGAAGATTTGTCTACCCCAATTTTAAAATGTTCTTCCTTGTCAACAAATACTAGGACCCATTATACTTTCAGCTTTATCATGTTCAGATCTTTATATGCATCCCTGATTATATGAATTGCCTACAATCTCTGTAAACTCACTAATCTTAATGTGACAATTTCCTGTGACATTACCACGAATTTTAGTGAATATTTTCTCAGAAGATTTCTCAATTATTGTAATCATGCAACATCTGCATGCGTGGTTTTACAACCGCTTTTAATCAATTTATTCAGAAATAAATTGTTTTAAATACAGTCCATATACCCCATGAATTTCTTTCTGCTCAATTGTACCTGCTTGAAAGTTTGAACAAAACTGTTATGAAATCATACCGTATAGCAAGATTTCAAGCCATACCATAGATGTTTATTAGACATCATATGAACAGTGTAAATATCCTCTTTCTGAGGAACATATTAACATTGGGGTTATTTAACTTTGAACTGTATCCATTTGGTCTGATATGTTGCAGTGGTTGCTGCATGGAAACATGTCTCAAACAGTTTTATTTATTGCACATAAGAAATTAAGTTGGATTAATTTATTTACCAGACAAATACTATTAAAAGCAGTTGTAAAACCACACATGCAGATGTTGCATGTTTACAGTAATTGAGAAATCTTCTGAGAAAATATTCGCTAAAATGCGTGGTATTGTCACAGAAAATTGTCATTTGTAATTTTCTGATTAATTGTTTCAGCTAAATTATTCTATTCCACGTATACTTTTGTAATCAAAATCATTGACATTTCTCCTAGTACCTTCTAATATCACAGACTATATCATCTGCAAAAAGTGATTGTTATGCTTAAATAATTATTTTCCAGGATTGTTGTGTATTAGGGATATGGAGCCTGATGGAAAAATATTTCAGACATTAGAAATGTCTTTTTCAACTCCTTCAGCTAGTGGTGTAGAAATTCCTCTTTCCAGCAAATATCGTAAAATAACACCTGAGAATCGTCTTGAATATGTTCGCCTAGCTTTGAACTACAGGTAAGCAATTTGATCTAAATTGTATAAAACATTAATTTATAGTGAAAATATTATTAATAACCTGTATTATCCATTTGTAATATTTTTATATTCATTTACATTGTGAATAGTTATTTTTATGTGGCAGGTTTGCTATTGATGTGTAATTAATACGACAATATTTAATTTTCAAGTTACAATTTAATTATATTTTCATTTTCTCAGTTCATTATGATGATAAATAAACATTATAATATTCATGATGTATCACTATTATATTGTATTAAAGTATTTAATTCTCTTAAAATTGAATATCTATAATTATTTAGTCAAATACAAAAAGGGATCAAACACAAGATGTAGTATTGAACAATTGTTATATATAAAAACGCAATAGCACAAGTAAACAAACTAGCTAATGGCCAGTAATGCAATACATTCTTTTGTATGAATTGCAGCCTACCTGAAAGGTTATGCATGAAAACCACTTAACTGTCAATCTGAATCAAGATAAATGTAATGTTCATTTTAATACTTGTGGCTATGATTGTGTATTAAATCATTCTTAACTTACTTTGAATTTATGACTTTAATTCTGAGTGGACATCAATTTAAGAGTCCTTTGCTGCATTTTATTCCATTTTCATCCATTCTTGCTCCTTCCCCTTGGGCTTTTTCTTGTGTGTGTAGTCTCCTTCTTTTATTGATAATGAATCACCTTGATTCATTTTGCCCCATTACAGGGAACGTATGCATATTTATTTTTCTTTGTTCTGTGACTTTGTTCCAGAATTTCTAGCCATGTTGAGTACTTTGGCCAGATTTTGTAGCATCATGTCATGCTGTTTTCAGGTTCCTTCTTGTCGATTGTGTAACCAGAAAATCTCATTTACAAGTTGCTCTTTCAATTTATGTTGACATCTACACGTTCATAGTGAATGATTTTTACTCCGTTGTCTGGCCATAGTCTCTGGTTAGTAGCTGTCACTTTCTTCAACAAGATATTGAACCCCATACTTCTGGGTGAAATAAATAAGCACACTTCATAGTATGTATATTACAAACTTTGTTAATTGACTTCTATACTTTTGTATATTGTGGTAATTGAATGGGTTACAAATATCTATGTAATTGAGAACATAGGTTTTCCCGGTGTAACTGTTGTACGAAGTGTTCTTGGAATTCAAACCTGGTGTCGCCGTTATTTTGCCACAACGTTTCGATGGCTGTCACCGCCATCTTCTTCAGGTGAAGGGCTGTCGGAGCAGCAGCGGTGACATCTAATTGGAGGTCCCGCCTCCTAGTCTAGTGGTCGGAGTTCCTTCCTCGTGGAATCTGCTCCACGATGATGAATACTATACCTTTAGCAAACTAATATTTTTCATTACTAAAGTATCATCATTTGGTTTACACATTCATACATAACATTAGTAAATGCCATTATGGCTTCCAGAAAAATGAATCACACACTTGTTCACACACTCATTCATTCACACTGGTACTGCCGCCTCTTCTTCTTCTGCCGGCTGATGTTCTCCCCTCCTTCCAATTGCTGTGGATTAGGGGGACATTGGGTTTAAATAGATAAATAAATAAATGTAAATATAAGGATATTTGTGTATGTGTATATATATATATATATATATATATATATATATATATATATATATATATATATATATCTCACAGTGACGTTCAAGCTGTAAAAGGGCTTGTAAGTATAATTAATAAATTGATATTATAATATAATAAAGAATAAAAAATAAAAGTCGGAGGTTTGATGATACTTTACAAGAACATTGACAAAGATCGATTCCTGTTTAACTTTCTTTCAGGGTCGTAGCGACCTAGCGATGAGACTAGCTCATTGCCAGAATTGTAGACCCTTCGGCAGAACCTCACAGAGGATTCTAGTATCGGCTCCCACAGGTTCTCCATTCCTGTCAGGTCCCATACTACTGTGTTGGATGTCCGTGGCGGGAGATGCAGTACTCGTCGGAGGGACTTCCTCTCCAGGGCGTAGATCTTCTCCATGTGCATCTCTGCTGCGCTGGCCCATACGGGGTGAGGCATATTCGAGGATTTGGCAGATGTAAATTGACAACCCCAATCTTGGTGACAGCTGCGAACTGGAATTAAAAATCGGATATAAAGTTCCTAACATAGCTGTTACCTTCCTATGCATATCTTTAATGTGGTGCCTCCACGTTAGCCTTGTATCTAAGGTTACCCCTAGACACTGGGCTTTTGTGGTCCACGTGATAACCTCTCCAAAGAATCGTATCGCTGGTTTGTCTGGGCGTCAACGGGTGATCAGCAGCACCTGGCATTGATCTTCACCTTCCAGTTGGATCTTCTCCAGTCCTACGTTCAGGCAGGCTCCCACAACGTGCTCGTCCCACGATGCCTTGATGAGCGCGGTGACGTCCATGTACAGCGCGATGTCGGCTCCGGTTCTTGGCTTCGGGATGTTTTAGTGAAGACGTTGTACAGGACAGGCCCTAGGATGTTGTCCTGTGGTACACCAACCATGACGTTCCTTCTCGATGATAGAAATGATAGAACCTCGCCCACCCTTGCTGAGAAGGTTCGCATCTGCAGGTAGTGAGTGACCTATGATTTGCACGTAGCAACTTGGCACGGCGGACCGCGCAAACATGAACAGAAGCCCTGACTGCCAGGCAGAGTTGAAGGCTTTCACGACATCAAGGAGCACAACACCACAGTGCTGGCCCCTGTTCAAGGCAAGAGAGGCTCCCTCGACGACAGAAGATGGTGGTGACAGCTATCGAAATGTTGTGGCAAAATAATGGTGACATTCGATTGGAATCCCAAGAACACTTTATACATGTATGTAATTAATATACAATGAATGAATGTATGTATGTGATTTTCTTTTTCGAGTGATGGGGTACATGACACCAATGTAGCCAAGCGTTGACTAATTTCCCCAGTCTGTCGTTTAAGGATCCTACCTGGCATTTACCTAAATGTGATGCAGATAAAATCCTATAGAAACCAGCATCAGATAGAACATGCTTGTCCCATGTCCTTCTGATAACAGGAGGTAAGGGTTTGTAGTTGGGACGCAACTTGCTCGACTCCATGCCTCAAGCTGATCGACTAGTCTAATAAGAACAGTAAACAATTCTTATCTTATGCCCAATGTATGTGACCCTCGAAGTCAGCCAAGGTGTCATGATTTATGACAACCTTGACTCAAGTTCCTCCTTGGTTTAGAAACAAGGATAGGAAAATACCGAAGAGGGAGATAGCCCTTTTGGGTTATTTGTCTAGGTGAGCAATGGATAAATTAATATGCTCAGCATGTGTCGAACCACTTATGAGAGGAAGCACACAGATTCCTCTTATATTTTTAGGGTCAATAATATGTATGTATGTAGTTTAAAAATATATTTTCATAGTACCATCATGAAGGAGATCATTCCTCCAACAATGCTCACATAGGCTCAGTATAAGTAACCCTCTTCTTTACAGGTGTCACCTTGAGTGCATAAAGTTTTTCCAATTGACGCCAGGATAAAAAAATATATATATATATATATTATTGTTTTTTTATAGGTTGCATGAATTTGATGAACAAGTGAAAGCTGTCCGTGAAGGGATGGCCAAAATTATTCCAGTCCCATTATTATCACTATTCAGTGGCTATGAACTTGAAACAATGGTCTGTGGCTCTCCAGATATTCCATTAAATCTTCTTAAATCAGTTGCTACTTATAAAGGTCAGTAAAAAATATAGTAATTAGTTTACTTTTAGCACAGCCATTTTATTTTTTATAATTTCAAAATATAGTATTATTAAAGTAAATTATTGTTATGGGATAAAACAAGGAAGTATTTGTTCATGAAATCTGGCGGGTTCCTCCCTAATGCTCCGAAATACTTGTTCTTAAAAAGTCTTGTATCAATGATGTGCTATATTGGGGAAACATTGGTAAATATTGAATATGCATAACCCCAAACAAATGTGATTCAAGACTAAACTGAATATAATTTTTTTTACAATGTTTTGAATATTTTCTCCAGAAGGATAGATGCATTTTTTAATGTTTTTCTCAATGGTTGAGAAAGCACTTCTAAGTTCCGCCAACAACCTTACACCTATCTTGTCCCCAGGCACTGCATTACTGGTGTAACCATTTACTCTGAGAAGTTTTAAACTTGGAAAAAAAAACACATGCTTTTTAGCTTTATATAGAATAGGATGAATGGAAAACAGGAACACAATTAATTTAAAACATCTAATTTTAATAATTTTTCCTTTCACATTCCATTATGTGTTACAAAAATATGTTATAATTCTCACTCCAGTGTTAGATTTATGAGATTTTCTCTCTTTCTCAAAGAAGTTTGAGGGGCTGGTAGAATGAATTTTAGCATAGTTGGCAAAATGGCATATCAAGACCCATGGCACTGTGACTGCCTAATGGGTAACAATACCTCAATAATTAACCATGGTAGCATTCTATGCGGTGGTGGCTCTAGTCAGTCAGCAGCTTTGATGAACCTTGGCATGAAATTCCTAGAGGTTGTATCAGACTGGTGATTCCTGAATAGTGCTCACGGGAAAGCTAGATCAAAATGAATATTACTTGGATTCCACTTCCATGTTGCCTTGTCTCTCTCCCACACATCCCACATAGCTACTCTACTCTTTATGCCAAAACCAAACAAGTTTCATCATACGACTAAGTGATCTGTGACTCCATTGAAATATGGCTGCCCAAGATACACAAGGATAATGTACCACCAATCGTGAGCACCATTGGCATACCACCTGGCCAAATATCTAACAGGTTGAGCCTCCTTGTGGGAAAATGTGAACACCACAGCAATAACTCCTTAGAATTTGTTGACATTATGTGCGATATAAGTATAAGACCACAAGACATCACTGTAACTTTTGATGTTGTATTACTTTTCACAAGGGTACCCATAGCGAATGTATTGAAGCTATTAGAAGTGCACTTTCTGATAGACATTACAAAATTGTTCCCACACATAGTAAACACCATATATTTTCAATTTTGTGATGAGTGCTATGAACAAGTGGATGATGTATCACCTCTCTCTCCTGAGTTCTCTCATCATCTGACCCATTATAAAAGTCCTATAGTACCTTCCCAGGCTATCACTTGGATGCAGAAAGCAGTGGTTGGCAGGCTCCCTTGGCTGGGCTGAACTTAGTACATCCATGTATTAGAGCATTGCAGACTCACATGCATGTATTCTGAACTCCTTATTCCCTGAAGTCTAACAGAGATTTGTACAGTTTGAAATGTTGGTTTAACTTTCACTGTATTATGAATTTATTTTTAGGTGTTGATTCTAATGCTGCATTGATAACTTGGTTCTGGGATGTTATGGAAGAATTCACGAATCAGGAGCGTTCACTTTTTCTTCGCTTTGTTTGGGGGAGAACAAGACTTCCTCGTACAATTGCCGACTTCAGAGGCCGAGATTTTGTTCTTCAGGTTAGCACATATAAATTGTGTAGCAACATATGATCCTTTTGTTTGTGAGACATTTCTTCAGTTTATATTATTTTAATGTAATGTTTCAGGTTCTGGATAAGTACAATCCCCCTGATCATTTTCTGCCAGAAAGCTACACTTGTTTCTTCCTGCTTAAGATGCCAAGATATTCTTGTAAAGTAAGTGCCAGTAACAATACAATGCAGTATGACATGTTTTCTGCCAATTATTGAAGCAGTTCTTTCACAATTACCTAACAAATTTGTAGAAAAGTAAAGGATTTTGCATTGCAGGTGTAAGATATTGTAATGAATTATTTTCTTGGGCTAGGTATTTTATTATATTAAAGCAAAAAAAAAAATTATTGAAATGAGTTATTAGTATAGCACGAAAACTCTGATCGCAGGCACCTGTGGATTTACGTTGCAGAGATTAGTTGCCTGCACCAAATACATACTGCATATTCCTGTTTCCTGTTGACTGCTGTAGTTGGAGGTCCCGGTTTTTCCTTATTGAATTCTGCAGCTGGCTGGAGCGTCTTGTTCTCAAATATTTGGCGGATCACCAAACGTTTTCAACATCCATCTGTCACCTCTTTCCACATCTGTCCACTTAATTTCACGTCCTTCCAACCACTCTCCACAACTCTTCCAACTCCTTCCACATCTGTTCACCAACTGTTCTCCAAAATCTCTCCTCCCACCCCAGAGCTGGATGTTTTCCCACCCTTAGCTTTTGTTGTTTCTTAGCCGCATAAGATTTTCCCATGGGTAGATGTACACTATCTCGGTATTCAAATAGCCACGTGTTGCTACCTCAGACGCAACGGGTCAGCGTCTTGAATTGGGAAACAAAAGGATCCTCCAAACTACAGCAAACATCATTTCCGAAAATAAAACAAAATTAAATTAAAATATGCGCGTTACAATATATTGAACTTTGTGAGAGTCAAAACAAAATTAAATTAAAATATGCGCGTTACAATATATTGAACTTTGTGAGAGTCCTGCTTTACAGATCAACGTTTTTCGAAGTAAATATGTTGTATAAGTAATTCTTGGGCTTCCACCTGGGTAATTATAGGCTTAGACCACGATGTTTCAATGACGTTCGCTGTCATCTTTCTCAAGTGTATTACAGTTTGACATAAATTAAGCTAAGCAGATAATTTATTAATTTATTGTAGGATTTTTTTTATTATTATTTAACAAACATACAATGTGAATTCAAGTGATTATTTAGAGTTAGTGGTGGAATATCTAAATGGATTATAATGTCCAATTTTAGAATTTAATTTAGTGAAATTGAATTGAAAACTTATTCTGTATTTAGAACTTAACTGATATTGTTATTTTATTGAAATCAAGTATATGGTTAATGCTTTGTTCTTACTGCATTAAAGTCAAAATCAGCAATTGCATATATTGCACTTGGAAAATAATTACCTATTCTCCTTAGAAACATAGAATAGGAGTCCGTAAACCTGTTATTACTGTGCTAAACAAGTAGAACGTAAAAAATTAAGTCTGAGACTTGCATAGATTTTATTTCCATATATTTTTTGTTTTCACTTGGGATGTTGTCACTGTTGATTTATTGATAGGTTTATAACTTTTCTAATAGCTTTTGCCCAAAATGAAAACAAGTTCTATATTTCCAAATAATATAATTTGATTACTTAAATATTTACATTATGCTTAAATTGTTGAAGCATGCTATTCACTATTTTAATAATATCAGTGGTTTTTATCAGAAAGAAATACATTGGAAATGGTCAAGGAAACTCGTAATGGTGAAATTTTCATTGCCAGGAAATCGTTTCACTGTATTGTACAAATCTGAAATAGGACAAAATGTAAAATATGTAGGCTGAGCTCATTCAGTAGGATGTTAACATAATTGAAATAATCTTGTTTGATAAGTCTGTACAGGATAAAGATATCTTGGGCAAAATCACACACACTTCTTTGAAATATGTCTTTTATTAAATATCTCTTTGTATCTCACATTTTCACATTGAGATACAGAATGAAATGTTTCAATTTGTCAGTATATTACTTACAGTTAGAGTGCCGTTTATTGCTATTCAATTTTTCCAAATCATCAACCAAACAGGTGATGTGAGAATATTAAGAAGCTAAATATTTTGCTAATTCCTATACTGTACATTATTTTTAATCTCTAATTCCAGTTTTAAATAATCTTGTTGCAGTGGCCTGTCCCAAGTTTTATTATGTCCAGATATAAACTATACATAGCATGTACATTAGCACACATTTTATATAAAAATAACTCAAATTGTTTTTTAATCATATGTCTTTTTGTTTCATCGCAGGTAGTGCTTCGGGAAAAGCTTAAGTATGCCATACATTTTTGTAAATCTATAGACACAGATGAATATGCTCGAGTTGCAATGCCAAGCAGTGGAGCAGGTTCCAGTAACTGTGACAGTGATGAACTGGATAGTATTGCAAGTGATGGTCCAGAATCAGTGTAAAATAACGTTGTGAATGAAAACATTCTGGATGGTTATGCTTTGAGGTTGTCCGTTTTGTTCAAATTAATTGGCAATACAAATGTATACCCTGAATCATTTATTTTTGTTTGCCGACTATTTGTTTACCTGTGTGTTACTGGTATTTTGTTATGCTTTGAATATCAGGTATTTAAAGTTTGTATTTTCTTGTAATTTTTTATATCGACTGTAAATATATTTATCAAATTGTATTAAATCTACAATCTGAGGTATATTTGAAATGATTATGAATACAGAAATAATCTTGTAACGTGAATCATTAATTGCATTTACTACTAAAGATATCTAGTCCTCATCAATTATAAGAAATTTCTAATGTATAAAAAAACATTGAAAAGTAAAATAGGGTATCACATGAGTCAGTAATTTGAGATCCAACAAAGTTGCTAATGTTAAAATTTACTATACTTTCTAAATATGTAAACTGAATTTGTGTGTTGATTTTTGTTAATCTCATCAAACTTCTCTCAGTTTCTTAACAAGAATTTTATTATAATGCAACTATTATGGACATCCTATTGTTACATTTTTTTACTTTTTTTATGTATACATTGATTTGAAAAAAAACTGTGTTTCTATCTTGACCTGGTCCTTGTTCCTTTAGTACCACCTTTATATTAGTAAATATAATTGTAATGTTATAGACAAATAGTTTATTGATAAAAATAATTTAATAAGCAAAGTCAGAAAATGCAATGGATAACCAAATGTGGTGGGCTCACTTTTTAAAAAAATTATCCTCTTTGTTTGAAAGTGTCTATCCCTGTGCTATTCTACCACATTAATTCATCAACCCTCAATTATTTAGAAAAGGTTGTTCTGAAGTTATTGTGTGCCTAAGGGTGGCCTCCTTCCAATTAACATTTTGCAGTGGTTGTTCAAGACATTCTACATAAATTTTATAGGGCCAAACAAGAGATTTGATGAAGTTTCAGCACACTTTCAAAATATGTAGTGATATGTGAACCTTTTCCAAAGAGTCTTGCAGTCACTAATAAAAAGGTCATACTGACATTACACATTCCTGGTTTCTGAAGTAGGTAACAAAGCACCAACCAAGCACACTCACTGGTGTAGCACCACCATACTTTACCAGGCACATTATAATTAAAGAAAATCGTGCAAGCACAAAATTACAGTTGACAATTGCGTGTATATACAAGCACATGGAAAAGGGTCCAGCACATAATATTTATTAGATGTAGGTTAATTTATCTCGATGCTGATAAGGATTCTATTGCTACCCGAGTTAATTGGTATAGGAGAGACTCGTGCAGGGTTAGGAGCCGGGAGCAATAAGCCTGGTCTCCTAAACTAATACTTTATTCCACCACGTGGTGCGACTCTGGCCGTTGTCCGGAAGCATAGGTAATGTGTCGCGCGAGAGCCGGGAACAGAATGGGCTCTCTCCGCGTGCACGCTGTAGGTGCTCGGTAGGGTCCCGTTACTTGGTGGGGAGCATTGTTTGCATCCCCTAACGGGGCGCGTAACGGGACCTTCTTGCTCGCATGGGGACACGGAATATTCGTCCCCACACCAGCCACCCGTTAAGAGACGGA
Organism: Zhengitettix transpicula; assembly: GCA_037074705.1. NCBI lineage: Eukaryota > Metazoa > Arthropoda > Insecta > Orthoptera > Tetrigidae > Zhengitettix > Zhengitettix transpicula. Next base: position 11,155,123 of record CM073595.1, read on the forward strand.
GTCAGGGTATACGTTTTGTGCCAGAGTCGCATTACAGTACAATATACAGAATATTTACAAAAAAAAAATAATGTGCGAAATGTTCTACGGCGTGGGCGAGTAGCGGTCCGGGGCACGGGCCCGGCGACCCGAGCGAGTTGGCGGCGATGCGGGCGAGGCCAGTATTTTTGCGCTGGCGTGGAGAGCGTCGCCTGTGGTGCCACCGGGTTGTCGTTCGTGGCTGCCGGCGCTATGCTGGGGGGGGGGGGGCAACTGCTTCCTCTGGGCGCAACATGAAGGCCGGTTTTACCCTGTCCAGTGAAACTCGTGTTTCTCCGCGACTTGTATGCAACACGCAGGTTTTCTCGTCCCTGCTGACGATGCGGTAGGGTCCCGTGTAAGGCGTACAAAGGGGGGCCTTTATACCGTCGTCACGGAGAAAAGCATGAGTGCAAGTCGCCAGCTCCTTGAACACGAAGCTTCCTGGCCGGGAGTGTCGCGAAGCCGGTGTGGGCCGTATGTTTGTTGTTGCCTGGCGGACCCGCTCGATGAGTGACGTCGGGTCACCAAGCTCGGGTTCTGCGGTGAAGAATTCGCCGGGCAGACGTAGCGGTTCTCCAAACACCAGTTCGGCGGCCGATGTCTGCAGGTCCTCCTTGAAGGCGGTACGAATCCCGAGCATGACGACCAGGAGGGCGTCGAGCCAGGAGGCGCCTTCATGGCACATTATCGCTGCCTTCAGCTGCCTGTGGAGCCGTTCTACTAGTCCGTTAGCCTGTGGGTGGTACGGCGTCGTGCGGGACTTCTGCCAGCCCGTGTACTTCCCCAATGCCTGAAACAGATCGGACTCGAACTGCCGTCCTTGGTCCGTAGTAACACGCTGTGGGCAGCCATAGCGCGAGATCCAGCCGTGGAGCAGGGCGTTGGCCACATCTTCTGCGGTGATTCGCTCCAGTGGATAAGCTTCTGGCCAACGCGATGCACGGTCGATCGCCGTCAGGAGGTATCGGTAAGAGCTTGCTGGCGGCAGTGGACCCACGATGTCAATGTGTATGTGACGGAAACGAGCTGATGGCGTCGTGAAGTCTCCCAGTGGTGTGTGGACGTGCCGTGTAATCTTCGCGCGCTGACATTGCAAACACGCCCGAGTCCATACGCGTATGTCTCGTTTAACCCCGGGCCAAACGAAACGCGACGTGATCAGGCGCGTGGTAGCGCGTGTGCCGGGATGGCTCAGGCCGTGGACCGCGTCGAAGACCTGTCTGCGACTTGGAGCTGGGACGACTAGGCGTTGGCGACCCGTCGATACATCACATAACACCCGGAGGTCGAGTCCTGGGACATCGACGAGGCGGAGCTGGAGTGCTGTGCTGCCGGCTAGCAGCTCGCGTAGCTCGTCGTCCTCGGCTTGCTGCTGGGCGATGCGGCTGAGATCCACCGGGCGATTGGCTGCTGTCAAGGCCTCGACGCGGGATAACGCGTCGGCGACTATGTTTTGGGCCCCATTGACGTGCCGAATGTCCGTGGTGAACTGCGAGATGTACGTCAGGTGGTTCCTCTGAACGGGCGGGAGTCCCTCGTTCTGCTGCTGATAGGCAAAACATATTGGCTTATGATCCGTAAATATTATTGTGTGTTGAGCCTTCAACGCGTGACGAAAATGCCGGACCGCCAAAAAGATGGCGAGTAGCTCCCGATAATATGCCGGCCACTGTGTTTCTGCGGCTTCAGCTTCCGGGACAAGAAACCCAACGGTTGCCACGCTCCTCCCACTTGCTGCTGCAAGCTGGCGCCGACAGCTTTCTGCGACGCGTCGGTGAAAAGCCCGAGCTGTGCCGTCGGGTCCGGGTGAGCCAGCATCGTTGCGTTGGCGAGCGAGGCCTTGCATTTCTCGAAGGCTGCTGTACTGAGTGGGTTCCAGGGCACAGGGTGGGGTGGGTGCCGCGGAGACCTGAGAGCGCCTCCTGGAGCTCTGCTTGATGCGCCGCTGCCTTGGGAAGGAAACGACGATAGGAACTTATCATTCCCAAAAAGCGACGGAGCCCTGGCGTTGGATGGGCGCTGGAAATCGCGCAGTGCGGCGACACGTTCTGGTACGGCGCTTACGCCTTCCGAGGAAACGTGGTAGCCGAGGAAGGTTACGGCCTGCTGGCCCAGCACGCTCTTTTCCACGTTGACGATTATCTCCGCGACTTGTACGTAGGCCGGCAGGCGCTGCAGCCACAACGTCCGCAGGAAATCGTCCGACACTTGAGTAGCCCCTACTAGGCTGCGGAGGTACCACAGGAACTGCGACGGCGATCTGTCGCCAGGTTCGGCTTCGCTGAGCAGCAGCCGAGTTCTTCGCTCTTGTGAGGGCGAAAGTCTCTGTATCAGCGCCTTCTTTAAACACTCGTACTTGCCTGTTGCTGGCGGGTTGACGAGGATGTCCTGGACTTCCGCAGCCCATCTTTGTTCGAGGTGAGCTGCGATGTGGTTGAACTTGGTGGCGTCCTGCGTGATGCCGGCGATGGCGAATTGGCTTTCCGCCTGGGCGAACCAGACGTCCGTATTGTCCGCCCAGAAAGCCGGCAGCTTCGGTGTGATCCTGCAGACCTGTGCTGAGTCATGGTGTTGGCCACGTGGATCCTCCTTCAGCCTTGCGATCTCCTGCTGTAGCTCGGCGATTTTGTTGTCAAAATGTCCATCGTAGGGGTCACCAATATAGGAGAGACTCGTGCAGGGTTAGGATACCCGGAGCCGGGAGCAATAAGCCTGGTCTCCTAAACTAATACTTTATTCCACCACGTGGTGCGACTCTGGCCGTTGTCCGGAAGCATAGGTAAGTGTCGCGCGAGAGCCGGGAACAGAATGGGCTCTCTCCGCGTGCACGCTGTAGGTGCTCGGTAGGGTCCCGTTACTTGGTGGGGAGCATTGTTTGCATCCCCTAACGGGGCGCGTAACGGGACCTTCTTGCTCGCATGGGGACACGGAATATTCGTCCCCACATTGGTTTCAATCAAAGACGTATATAAACAACATAGACTGGACAAGTCGCCGCCATATTTGAAGCAAATTGAAAACTCAGCCGCCATGTTTTATACTGTCAGGTGGGCGTCCCCCATCGTCTGCTAGCCTTGAACTCTGTCGCGCAAATGACCTAAAACTAAATGTCTACGGACAATATATTTTAAGGTTTAAGTAAATATAACACACATTTAAGGCATAGAAAAATTTATTGACCTTTAAATAATATCAGTTTTGTATACAATTGCCTAATATTGCGTCCTCATTCATCCATTGCTTTTTCTTTACACATATGAGGAATTCTGAAATTGAAGTAATGTTTTAATAAAACCTTTATCCAAATTGAGTAGTGACTTTCCTCACCAAATTCGGCCGAATCTATTAAATGGTCGAAATAAAATTTGTTTATGTCCTAACATCCGGAATACCTCCACACACAATTATAATAGCAAATTCTTCTTTCCTATTTGTGTTTCGTTATTCCTCAATACTTTTTCAGCAACGTCTTTAGACGGCTTGATTAACTTGTCTTTCCTAAAATTCCTTTATTTTAATCAATCCCGTTTTTTTTTGAGAGCGAGGAGCAAGGAGAACCTCTAAACAACCTAAACACTTTAGTTTTTTTACCACCATCCTTACAACACTTCCTGAAATATATTCTACCCCTTTTTCTGAATCTAATGTTAATCTCTCATATTCAGGGATGTAATCATGATCAAAATTGTGATCTGTACAAGATTTAATTTTTTTTTTTTCAATTGGTACAACCAGTGTCTCCAAAATTCCTACCGTACTATTGGATGGTTCTATCTGCGTAATCCAAGATTTCCTACATGCTGCTCTGAACCTGTATTTCCCCCACATCTTCGTATGTTCTAAATGGTCGTGGCTCATTCTCCTACTTAATATAAATTTGAGAACTGGAGAATCGTTCCACACATACTTCTCTGCAAGTTGCCTCAAACTGAGAAGATCTAAAACAATCCCACACACACGTCCATCTTCCTCCCTGACTAAACTCCCATCGTACAGCTGTAAATTAATAAAATACTGTACAGATGTTTCTATTGTGTTGCATATTGTCCCTCTATTACCTCTAAACACGGGAGTTTTTGTACCCTTGTTCATAACATTGCACGAATTCACCAAATCAAATGCTTTATCTACCATTTTTATGAACTTTACCGTGCCTTCACAATTTACAATTTCAGACAAACCCAAGTCTCTACAAAAAATCATGGCATCTGCTACAGAATTTCTTATTGCCACCTTCATTTTCTGTGCCTCATACTGAACGTGTAGCCTCGTCATTCTATTTGCAACTTGTAACCGTTCCTAGTCTAGAGCGACACAACAGCACCTCCAAAGCTTTTTCTTTTGTCAAATGACGAGTGCAGTTGTGTCGCTCTAGGCTCTTAGCACCTGAAGAAAGGACAAGGATCCCAGAAACGTTGTGCAGTATTTATATTATCACTTATTTTGTCTGTATTTGGCTATCTTTCTTCTTATTATTATTATGCTGATACTTAAAATACGATACTTCGTGTTTTCGAACTACGATTATTACAATTGTAGGCTGAACACACGCTTGGCATGATTTATAACAATTTATTTTAACAAAAAAACTTCAAAACTTCCACCATCAGCAGCATTACACAAATCGAGTTTTAGGTGAAGTGGACCGACTAAAAAATGGCGGTCAGTGTTGTTTGTTGCTGCCACCCAGAGCACTGTAACGCTGATATAGCCACTCTATTATGTTTATATATCTCTCTGGTTTCAATAGTATGTTCTATATGTAGGCAAATAGATGCTAAAACGAATTAATAAATTAAATATTTTCTAATAAATAATAATACATGTAATCCTTTTATATTAAGTTCAAACAGGAAAATTTGGGGGAAAATAAACAAAATTTCATTTAGTACAGTATACTTTATTTTAATCCGAGCCAACTAAGAACACAGTTACACAACTTCCATACAAGGCGGCTAAAATTTCAATTAAAATCTGAATATAAACCGACTAGGTACTAGATTAATATTACTAAATAAGAGTGAACAATAAAGCATTCATTGGTAGGTAGGATTTATGATTATAATCTCCATTTATCGACGTCGCAGGAATATTTTTTTCTTATTAGAGGTGAAAAAAAAAATTAAGACGACTAAGATCACTGGCGGGTGAAGAAGTTAAACCACCATTGTTTATATTAAAGTTTTTCAGGATAGTTCTTGTAAAAAAAACCTGATGGAACACTGCAAAAAAGAAATAATGTTTAATGACAATTAACAACAGTTCAGATTACGTGGGAACATTGTTATGATGAAAGTTATCTAGTAAGACTTCAGCAGTACTACTGAATGGTTAAGTAAATACTTACTAGAATACGAAGTTATTTTAGTAGTATGTGCTGCGGAATCTTGTTTTTGTTGATACACAATCTGATCAGAACGATTGTGAGAGTTATCATAAATAACATAATGAAGACACCTGGAATATTTGAATAAATTACAAACTGTCTCTAATAAGATTGCAATATTTATAGAGGTATAAAAAGTGTTCTGGACGAAACTATTCTCAAAGAAGGTCTGCTCAAGTCTACGTTGGTTGGAAAAGAATAAACAGGGGAAAAAATTCAATTATGTTCACAAAAAAAAAGGAAATTTATTGCTGTACAATACCAAGTAGGGATTGAAAATATAATTCAAGCAAGCATCTGGGCGTAATTAGCAGGGATTTAATTTGGTGGGGGAACATTAATTTGTTAACTGGGAAAGGATGGAGAGCATTACATTTTATAGAGTACTTGGGGGGGGGGGGGAAGCACACTGAAGACTAAACAAACTGCTTGTAGCTCCATGGTGCTTCCTACCCTTTGATATGGTGCCGTGTGTTGGAACCCCTGTACAGTAACAAGTTTCAGAACCGGGGCCCAAGATAGTTGGTAAAAACGATAATCGAGACGCTTGCCGGTAGGAGAAAAATAGAGGCTTTACAATATTTCCAGACTAACCGGCCTGGAGAAATCGGAACGCTAGTCAATCCATGTAAGAGCAACAAATGACTACCCTTACAAATTTTTAACAGAATTCAATGAACTGACGTTCCGAAATAGATCCGCGAGGGAATGGAATGATTTTAAGAGCCTCAATGGCTTGTCCAAATGGGAAATCGTTTAATAGATTAAGGAAAATTGTATAGCAAAGTTTAAGATTCGATTTGTAATATAGTGCAATGTATGGCGTTCAAGGCTGATTATAAAGGATTATATTGCCTTAATTTATAAAATAATTGAAATTTAGTGCAGTGAAACAAATCGGATCAAAAACTGAGAATTCTACTTAAACTTACGGGATTATTTTAATTATTAGCCATATTGTAATACATGTAACGTATGTTGTCACCTGGTTCTGCTCATTGCGGTAAATCTATCTATAAAAAAATTACCAGTTAAATAGAAAGCTTTTACTAGCTACAAGCCGTAAAGGACATAGTTGAATTGAATTAAAGTATCAGGATGGAAAAAATTTCGATCGGGCCAGGAATCTAACTCCTGACCTCCCGGTTACCGGGAGGAAGCTCGGCCACTGAGCAACCCGTGTCTACTCCAGATCCGGTGCCAAATTCGTGCATCCATTAGACCTTATGCAGGCTCGTCTACAATTTTCTTTACAAATCAAATTCTCTCGAAATGTCCGGTAGACATTTTTCCAACCAGATACTTTAAATACCGCAATTAAACAATAGGGTTTGTAAAATTGTCTAATATTCCTAAAAATTCTTTGAAACATTTTAAAATATTGCTATATTAAGAGGAACCAGCGTCACGACTGCGTAATAATACGAAACTTTCTTTCCGACAAGTATTTGCGTTACAGGTTCGTTATTAAATACAATTCACGTAACCTGACAGTAGCGTCAACTTACAAACAGTCTTCAAAACCCCAATTTCAGAAGTTTCTTCATCCGACATGCATTCTTTTTTCCAATTATGAGGTGCAGTTTTCGCTATTATATCGAGAAAATCTTGTAGTGGACAGACGTGGAGACACGCAGGCAACCTCAGAATATAAGGGTCAGCTTTAGTTTCATTCTTGTAGGACACCTATACAAAGAATAGTCTGTGCAGCCTTAAAAAAAAATTACCATGAAATATAGTTTAAATATTCTTACCGTAACAGAGAAACTTTGGTTATCTGAAGCCCATAATTCAACCAGAACTGCGGCAGACTTTGGCGGAGGAAGACAATTGAAGGCTTCCAAACTGTTCAAAATGCTTGCAAACTTGTCCTCGTCTGCGGAGTAAACGAACAGGGACCTGTTTGGCTGAAGAGAACCGTTTACCTTTTCCTTGATGTGATGGGAAAGCTCTTTCAGGAACGGTCCTGAAATACGAACTGTTAAAACCGGCCCATAAAACAAAATCCAACGAAAAACTATACATACCAGATTTTAGACGTTTCAGTTCGCGTGTGTACGTTGGAATCTGATAGTTTAATACCGAGAATTTTAAGAGTTTTCTGGGAAAAAAATGGGAAACCCATTCCGGAAGAGTCGCGTTCTTAGACGTCTGGAAAAAAAAATTGAAGAGTTATTCATATCCATATTTCGGAGTTACAAATGATACCCCAAGATCCTAACAGGTAGGCACTAGATCTTTAAGAAAACTGCCATTTAACAACGCCATCTTTGAGTTTCTCACCTCAGCCTCGAGAGTTTCGTAAAGTCCAGCAACATCGCTGATGGACGCAATTTTCTTCCCCGTCAGTTTACTCAGGTCTTTATACAACTCCCAATTCTCTCTGTTCATGTATTCAATTTCCGGAGAATTCTTCAACTTCTTCAGCACAGATTCATATCGCTCGCAAAGTCTAGCTCCCACCAGCTGGAAATGCAAACGACGTTTCCGTTTACTTATCCGACACTATTCAGGAACTACCGGAAAGTTCACCGATGTGCATACCTCGTCCTGATCCTGCGGCATGGCACGAATTGTAACAGGTTTCCAATTCAGACCAACCTTGAAATTTTTCCCCTTAGGAGGAAATAACGTGGCAAGGACACATTCAACACTTTCGAGAGCTCTATCAGAATTTGAACTTCTCACCAGAACATAATCCGGCAAGTAATTCACAGGAAGAATACTTTCGTAACGCTTATGAAGCCATTCTCCGAGATCATACTGATTTAGTCTTCCAACCTGGAACAATATATGTATATATATTACATAATTTGTCAAATGACCATGTCCAAGTGCAACGTTGAAAGATTAAAATCAGAGAAAAGCACAAGATTTTGTGAAAATATATCCATTGCAGGGTTGTAAAAGTACGGAAAAATTTAAGACTTTACAATCCTGATCAATATCGTGTATCTGGTCAACTGAACTTACCTGACTTATACGTTCATGTCTGACAGAGAAGTTACTTGCCGAATTTGGATAGGACTCTAATATATCGTAGCTTCCAGGGCTCAGCAACTGGAAATAAGTATAGCAAGAATTATTTACTATTTGTCTTTGAAATGGCTGATCAAATTGGGAATATGCGCGATGGAAACAGTTGGGAGCGGTCTCTCTTTTCAGCGTAGAATAACTTAAATGTCCAAAGGTGCGTTGAAGCTACGAAAATCTTAAAATTTAATTTAAACAACTTGTGGACTTTGGCTAGACGTTCCGAGAGACTTTTAACGAACATCTTTTATTGCTGGGTCACAACTACACAATACCGCAGCAACGAAATCAAGACACAACTCCAAATTGGAAACTATTCCAAAATTTTAAAACATAGAATCGAAAACATCTTTTACATAGAATGATATTCCATTTCAGATGTGAACGGGCCAGTACTCACCACGTGGGCCATGACAAGTTTCCCCCAAACAGTCGTATTACGAATACCAGCGTCTGATACATTACAAATGAGAGAACAGTCGCATGGGAAGTTCGCTGCAAACGTTAACACAAACAAACTGACCACGAGTTGTCTGACCCCAGCCATCGTTCCGCTGTCTCGAGTGAAACTAAGCTCTGCCAGCATTTAACTTCTTGTACCATTCTAATGGATTAGTATATCGAATAAACGTTGGAGCATTATCGATACATCGTAGTCAAAGTTATCAGGCCTGTATATATATATATATATATATATATATATATATATATATATATTTAATAAACAACTGGAAGGCTTTAATTAACTAAATCAATAATTAACAACATTTACTAAGCTTAAAAAATTTATTATTGTTGATAAATTTTACAATGTACAAAACCTATTTTCATGCCGAATTTCATCCATTTCAACAAATACTTTAATTTTCATTTATTAACTCGTGGCATCTATGAACTTACAGTTCTTATATCATTACAATCAAATACGCCGGATCTCTATATCTCAGGGTCACTACTGGGTTTGATAATTAGAACAAAATCAATGTATAACCTGACAATTAACAATTCAAGTATAAAAGTTAACCCAAAACAGTATGAAAATAAGTGAAAAGAAAACTGAACGAAATCTGACTACCCTTTTATTTATCGTTTACAAATTTATATCAAAGTTTTGGTTACTCACGGAATGTCTGTCTGGTACCAGATCTCTCTCTTGTATCTTGAAAACTACCACACTAAAAGGCCATTTTTTACACAGACTCTAAACTTCATAGAAAATTTTAATACACACGATTAAAATACTCGTCCTCTGCTATCTGGAACCTCGGATGTGCCGCCCCCTTTGGTCTGCTAGTGGTTGTTGGTCCCCTTTATGCGATAATTGTTCAATCAGCGTGAAGCAACCATTTGCTTCACCGTGTGCAAATTATTATGTAAATCTCTCCGTGAAGATGTTGTTTGCTTTCATGTAGAAATACAGGATCTCGCCATTCGTACTTTATATCTGCAAACTTTACTGTTCGTTGCTCTAGGTGAATTCTAATGTATTATATCTCCCCGTCGACTTTTAACTGTTTCATCTCTCGTACGCCACCATTCATAGCTGATTCCAGACTTTTACGTTTTTCAGTTCCCCATGTCAACTGAACTGTTCCGTTTCTCGCAGCTAACTGGTCTTCTCCAAGTGCATACAGATTTTAAGCGCGCGTGGTCTCCATTGTTGAACAAAGGAAAAACCCGCCTTCATTGTCGCCTTTACGCATTCGTATCGCTAACAATTTAATTATATTAAAAACAATTAATGGCCTGTTTAATTGGCATTACAATATATATTGTAATAATTTATAAACTAGCTTTTGTTATCTTTTGACAATAATTCTGATATGAATTATAAGGCGTTTTTAAATGAAAAGAACTATTACGTGAAAACTATTAAACAAGATTTATTAACAATTTTAAAACAAGTATTCAAATTACAAAAATATTTGGGATCTCAGGGTCTTGAACTGGGTTTGATAATGGCAGAATTTATATAATCAAAATCACAAAAATTACATTTACTTTATATGGGAATCAATGCGTCTGGACATAGACGAAATTTGTTGCTGAAGAAATAATACTAAAGATTGAATTTAAACAATTTCAATTTTTATCAAGAAATAAACAATGGTCTGAATAATTAAAGATCTCATTTTATCGATAATTAAAGAACGATCTGACGTTTATCTTTTAAACGTGGTTTACAATGATTTTAAAGTTTTCTTTCTACTTACGGCAGCCCAGGTCTCATTTTAACTTTTCGTGCACAATTTTGGGGATATCACTGATTCTAAGTTCTCACAGACTCTAAATGTTCACAGACTCTAATTAGCGTAGTTTGTTAGTTGGTTTAAAATAACTTTGTCGATTCTCGATGATTTACTGCAACCTGGATTTGTAGGTCTCGTGGATTTTTGTTGAAAATGCTCCTCATTGGTTTTGTCTGTTGACTGAAGACTAGTTCAATTTCTGCATTTTTGATATAACAGCGTACTGGTTACTGGAACATTTTCTCGTTCTTTTTATTAGACCTTTTTCATTCCCGCTGCTGACTGACTAAATTGTTCAACTTTTCGTGTATTAGAATTTTGTGGTCTTTACACCTCGCCGTTCATTGCCTGACTGTTCGTTCGTCTCGTAAATTTTGAGCGCGTAAAACCTTCTCGACCGATCAACAACACTTTCTTTGCATTGCCGGTTTGTTGCGGCGTCCGCTATATCCACCAATAATGAGTCCTCTACAATTCAACTTCTCTATTAGAACAATGCCTTAATTACCAATTACTACAATATATATTGAAAAAGGTGTTTACTTTTTAATATTTTATTCTTAAGACTGTCGCATACATTGAGAATAATTAATTGACACATTTTTATAGTTAAATAGCTATCTATAATTTTTTTGGATTGGTTGTCATTACATAAATAGCAAACGGCGAAGAAATTAATTAGCTTTTATTTTTTTATTATTAAGACTGTTGTATTATTTTATTTAGACATTGACAAAATTTTATTGACATTATTTGTGTAGTAAATTAGCACTTTGTAATTTTTGTTCATTGGAGGATTGATAATTTCTACTGCCAGTTCATTATCGTGTACTTCGATACGTTCGAAGTAGGGTTCTGAGACTTAATTTTTCCTCTGAGATCATTGTGCACAAACCACGGTGCATTGGTGATGGAGCGTGGTATTTTAGATTGAGATCTTTAGTCCATATGGGTTTAATAATACATTTGTATAACAGTTCTTTATTATCCATTATATTCCCATTAACCATGTCATCTCTCTGATTTTTTAATTGATTTGCTGGCGTTTCATTCTGACATGTTTCTTCCAGTTCATTTTTTTTATATACCTTGTATACCTTGAGTTTTTTAGAGTCTATTGAATGTATACATATGTTTGGGGTTTTTAAAGCAGTTACGGTTTATTTTATTTTAATAGTAATCCATTAAGGTGGCGACTTTTCTCGTCCTTCCCCTATATGGGTAACAAAAAGAACTGTATTTGTCAAGTTTTTATTATTATTTACCTAAAAAAACGAACCCCCCTCCTTTTCACTGCACTTCATTTTTTTTATTTCATAATAGCTGGGTGCCGGCGTTGCCCGAGATGTCATTTATACACAACCCCCCGATTTGACATTTGACTCCAATCTAGGTAATGCCACTCCACCCCCATCCTTAAGGGTGCCCCCCACCCAAGCCCGAAAGGGTTAGAAATTATACACTAAGAACATATAGAGAAATTTTATGAATCTCATTGTTCCCAAAGTATATTTATTGGACGCAAAATACGGGCGGTTAACATGTATGAAAAGTTCTACCCCAGCCCACGCCCGCCCAAACTCTCCTACCCCAGCCAACACCCGCACGTTTGTCATCAACATCCATAAACACTATTTGACTTGAATCTTGGTAGTTTTTGCGTTATTTTTATGTATCCCCCCTCCACCCCCAACCCAAAACGTTCGCATTCTCTCATGGCAAAACGGGTTGAAATTTTACACACCCAACATCGGTAGAAATACTATCAATCTAATTACCCCTGAAAAATATTTTTTCAACGCTAATATCCGCCGTGATGGCATGCTTCAATATAAACACCCCCGCACCTGGGCGTTAAATGGCCAATTGAATGTCATAATTAAACTCAGCGACATCCATAACCCTGGATTTTATTCCAATCTCGGTTGTATTCGCGTTATTTTCTTGTAACGTCCGTCCACCCCCACCCCTAAGGGTGCTCCTTTCCCATGCCGTAAAGGGTTGAAATTATACTCAGATAACAAAATTTCTTTGACCCGTACAAATATTTATCCGACTCAAATGTAGGCCGTTTTAGCAGGTTTAAGTGTTTCCACCCCTGCTCCTCGGTTGGTTAGACGTGTCTCACCCCGTCAGTGTTTGTTTCCTGGTCGCAAAGAACACGTGTACGAAATTTGGCCGAAATTTGCTCCACGGGTGTAGATTTGTATGCGGAATATTCAAATATACACACATACAAACAAACACTTCTTTATTTATTAGACAGATTTTTCTTCTCATAAATCATTTCACTTCACTTCACTGCTTACCACGCTGACTAGTTAAAGATTAATAAGTGTGATAAGAAAAAATAATATAATACTCCATGATTATTGTAGTTTTCTTTACGTCTTTACGTCTAAACTGATCAGCGCTATTATGAAAAGTGGTCAGTAATTCTGCAGGCAATGAATTCCAATCGCTAATTGATCTGTTAACAAATGAATATTTGTTGTGCGTTGCCATTTTTATTTACTTTTGGAAGGGTGATCATTTTTAGAAATAAAAGTTGGCGCCAAGCGATGATTTTTAATTTCTTTCCAGGCCGGTTGACCTGCATGAGCTTTGTATATTGCGGAAAGCCTCGCGTGTTTCCACCTACTGCTTAGTGATTCTAAATGCTCACGAGGATTGTTCGCGAATCGACCCCCCCCCCCCCCCTCAAACAACTTTTCAGCCCGATTTTGATTCTTGTACGACGGAAGCGTTTGTTCATTTCTATGTGGATCCCAACAGGTCCCATATTCTAATATGGGCCTCACCAGTGTTCTGTAAGCAGATATAAACATGTTCAAATCATAAAGACAACACTCAAAATTATTTCCATTGGATATTTCAACTTCGGATTAAAATTGCAGCCAGTTTGAAAATCAGCTCAATAATGACAGTTGTTTGAGAAAATTGCCTAGAATCGTGTTTCGATATATCGATCATTCGGTGTATCCTGATGATATATAAAGCTGTGTTGTGGAAGTCTAATTCTCTAGTTAGCTGATATGGGTCCCTATAAACAAATGGTGGTCGTTTCCTTGTTTACGTTTAGTCTCCTCGTTTCGTTCACGCGTTGCTCGCTCCTAAGCTGCAGTGCGCCGCCTGCAAGGATTAGTGATGTTTCTAAATTTGGGAAACTCGTCTTGTCTCAACTGGTGAGTGAACGTATAATATAATTCAAATTGAATTTAAGTTGATTAGACGTGTGATTGGCCAAGATCCAGGAATATTAGTTTTGGTAATATGCGGATTACTCTGAGAATAGTAGGATTTAAATTGAATTTAAGTTGATTAAACGTGTGCTTGGCCAAGATCCAGGAATATTAGTTTTGGTAATATGCGGATTACTCTGAGAATGCGCCTTTCGCTCGGACCGATCAGATGTATTGTGATGGTTAACGAAATAATATTTAAATTAGTCTGTACGTTTGGTGACTGAACTAAAATTATTTTACGCGTAATGTACTCAACTTTAGAGATGTTGGGGTTGTTTTACAGTTCGTTCCGGTCAAAGTTTTTTTTTTAATAGGTAAAGCCCCGTCCAGACTACCGAGCAACGAGCCGAAAACATAAGTCAGTGCGCATGCGCCACATGAACCAGGATTGCTCGCCCCCCCCCCCCCCCCCCACCGGGCTCCGGCTGTCGTCTGTTTTGTTTTCTGACGAAACATCAAAGGAAAGTTCGGTGCTAGTGTGGACGCAGACCGAAACGATTTATTAGCCTTTTATCAATGGGTATGGTGTATTCTGTACCCTTTGTCTTGTATTCTTTGCTACGTTTGTTGCGTTACTTAAATAGAAATGGGGAAATGAAATTGAGTGGTCGCAAGAATTCACACTTAAATTTATTCAAATAGTGAGGGACAGCCGGTTATATGGGATCTTTTTCAGTGGATATCATTTACTTTCAGCCACTTCGATACCATTCTCAAAAACCGCATTAAATAATATATATATATATATATAACGCGGCATTAAATATATATATATATATATATATAACGCGGCATTAAATATATATATATATATATATATATATATATATATATATATATCGGTCAGGGTGCAAAAATTTTCACATAGACCACACCTGTTTTTTTTTTTTAAAAAAAATCTTTTCATGAGGCAATTTGATCACTTTTATCCTACTTACATGTAATATTACACAAGGTTAGTTTATTAATTGTTATATCAATTTTCTATTGAATATTCAACAAATTTCAGTGTTATTGAGAAGATCCCTTTTTTTAAACAACAAAAGTATCGGTTTTCGCAATCTGGAAAAATGGCGTAAAAGAGGCTGGGAAGCTTGAATATTTATCCATTAATTACCCCCATGGATTTTAGTAATTGACTCCTGTTGTTGTATATATGAGCCAAATCTAGCTTAGTTTTTTTTTTCAAACTTTGGTTGTTGCAATGAGTGTCGTAATTGTTCAATATCATATTTAATTTCTAAGCATTTGGTTGACGAAGCTGTATTCCATGCATGTCTTTAAGATGCTCGGCTGGTTGTTTTGCGGTTCGTGAAAATGCACTGTTCGGCTCGTTGCTCGGCAGTCTGGACGTGGCTTAATCAAGATTTCAGCGTGTGTTCATTACAAGAGTTTTTACGTGGATATTTAGCGGATGCTTGCCTGCTAAGTTTTGATTTCGGATGTTTTAAATGCTGGGTCAAGTTTATGTTGGTCGTTTGGAATGCGAAGAGTTTGGTAGCAACACTGGCGTAACCCAATGATGGGGTAACAATGAGTTTGTTTTCATTTAAATGTGATGTTGACATGAAGGAAAATAGAATGCTATATTCTGGATGCCAATCTACAGTTTGATTGGAGAGTGTGGGTCTGACGTCACCGATGCTGCTAGACTAGTCTTCAGCCAGTCTCAACAGAAAAGTGGCCTGAAGAAACGTACGACGAAGTTTGTTTTCAAAAGTGAGCAAGGTAAAACTGTCATGGCGGACGTGTTCTTGCCTGTTTGAACCACTTCACTACCTCCAGTGGCAGAGTTTTTCAGTTTCTTTAAATTAAGTTTCCACGTCAGCCTTTCCTCTCGCTTGTCCAAGTCGTTCGCCCACTTAAAATATCCTTCCTGATAACACGCTCATGCGTTACTTTGTATCCGATATTCAATTTGGGACTTCTTTACCACCAAAATCGTCCTGCGAAGCCTTGACAAGATACAAGGACTTCTTACGATGGCTCGATCCTTGTTCCTGCTGATCGTTTCGTAGCCGCTGATGTTACATTTGGTTATATGGTGATACCGAATCTACCATATTATGTTTCTCCAGTTTCAACAGGAATTTTCGTTAAAGGGTTGGTATAATTGCTAAAAGTGTGCATGCGCTGCCGGTCAAAACAGCCGCATTTACTGTGTAATTGTATTTTCGTTATTTTTCTCGCTTAAAATACTCTTCGGATTGTAGTTTAGGTGTTGTAGCTTATCGCGTTTGCAATCTTCCTATTAATTTTTAGCATGCTTCTTGGTCTTTATTTCCGATGATCCGCATTAAATAATTTTAGTGTATCTGGAATTCCAGAAAGTGTTGATTCATTCTGGATAGTTGTTCTTTGTTAGACTGTTGGGATAGATTGAAATTTTATTTGTTCGGGAAATGGTAATTGAGTGCAGACACACAAAGCTACTTCCACATGTATAAAAATGGTCTAAAGAAAGTAGCCTTTTTTTATATATATTTTCTGACTACTTTTAGTGATTGTGATTTATGCATTCCTGTTCCCTTTCAGCTGTTGAGTCCTGGACGAACTAATATCCAGCGCACATTTCCTAACGACATCCACGGCTCCAGATCAAACTGGGTTGAAGGCTATGGTGAACTGACGCAGGTGAGTCCTGTCACAAATGTAGCTCTTGAAATTTACTTCTTATTGTGGGCCGTTGCACTTCCTCGTGCTATGTCACCAGTGTGATGTTTACGTTTCAGTTTGGAAAGAGGGATCAGTATGAACTTGGAGAATGGCTGCGCATGCGTTACGTGAACCTGCTATTTGATTACCGTCCAGACAATGTTTATGTGTGCAGTGTTGATTCGGACAAAGCTTTAACTAGCGCCCTGTCTACGTTGGCTGCACTGTTCGACCCTACAAAAGACAATTTTACTGACGGTTGGAATTGGCAGCCTATCCCGATTCATACAGTTCAGAAGGATCGTGACATGGTATGTTATTTATTTCTACAGTACTATGGTACACTGTATGTCTATATATGCGTTCTCTTATTTAGATCATGCAAGCTAAACCTTGTCCAAAGTATGTGGCTGCACTCGAACTGTGTTTAAATTCACCTCCTGTGATGGAGATTAACAGTGAGAACCAGAATTTGTACAAGAAGTTGACAAATGAGACAGGAATGCAAATTGCGAACATTCAGGATGTGGCCGAACTTTACGAAACTCTTGAAATAGAGGTACACTGGCACGACAGTCTTGTCAGATGCTTATTTTAGTCTTTCTGTGCTGATATCTGATTTTCTGTGAGGAAACTGTCACCATCGTCTCTTCCTGTTACTCTTCAGAGTTCGAGGAACCTGACTCTACCAGAATGGGCAGCAAACTTGTTCCCTGGCGAGCTGTTAAAGTTTTCTGTATACAGCCATCTTATTCCTACGTCCACTGAGGAGTTGAAACTCCTCAGGGCTGGTAAGCGCAAGGTTTCTGATTAAATTTTAACAATTTCTTGGTGTAAAATATAATTATGTTTAGGTCCGCTGTTGAAGGAAGTGGCCAATCACATGGAGGACAAAATGAATGAAACTATTCTCACAAGCTTATTTATGTACTCTGTGGAGAAGGATACCTTAGCTGCCATTTTGAACAGTTTGGGAGTTTTCAACTGTCTTCCTCCCCCAAGTTCAGCCGTTGTTCTGATAGAATTGTGGACGTCTGACAAGGAATTTTCTGTTACTGTAAGAATATACTATTTCCATGGCTGGCTCGGTGTTCTCATTTACATACTTTTTCTATGTTTTAGTTGACTAATTATGAAAGGGAATGGGGTTGGGCGAATGGCTTACCTTCTCGTTTCTTTTCTTCAGGTCTCTTACAAAAATGAAACGACACATGAAGCCTACGTGCTGAGCTTACCTGGCTGCCAGCCGCTTTGTCCATTGGATGATTTTCTACTTGTGCTGGAAAACTCCGTTCCACAGAACTGGACCAAAGAATGTTCTGTACTTACCACAGGTCTAGATGTGGAAACTATAGCTCTAAGAGTGCTTTGTGAGTAGTCTTTGGTCATCAAGAGCTTTTTTTTTCTTTTCCTCCAGGCATATTTTGGTGATTTTTATCTTGACTGTTTGTTGCAGGTGCCATCTTGGCAATAATAATGGTTGCTATGATTGTGCTGGTGATTCTTTGCTTGAGGCGGCGTACTGCTCTAAACTTGTAAACGTTAAATAACATTTTCAACATTTCAATATCCAGAAGTTGCAGGTTTTTTAAGAAATTAAGTATCTTTTTACATAAAAATGCTGCATCTGACATGGATAAATTGTTTCTTGCACAGTATTTTAAAGTTCACAAATGGGACATTGCAAGTTTATTCCTCTTCTGGCTGAGATAAACATGAATGTTATGCTTAGTTTATATATATATAAAAAATCAACTATTCCAAGGAATTCTTTGTTGGACATAAGTGTTTCTTATTTACACTTCTCACATCAATACAACATGCATTTCTTTTCTGTTCCTAGGAAGGAGGCTTTGACTCTAGAAAATTTTATATGATCATTACTACCTAGGGTATCGATTTAAGTTATGTCTTTCCTATCTAGATGAGTTAATTAATTGATAATGTGGCATCAACCTTAGTGGTTTATATATATGTGCATGTACACACGCATGTGCACACACACACACACACACACAAAGTGTACAGTCTGGCACACACTGAACATTTCTCTTGCAGGAGGAGGCTAACACCTCCAATAATGACACCTCCCCTCAATTTCAGTTATGTGTCTTTCTTCCCCCCCCCCTTCTCTCTCTCTCTCTCTATATATATATATATATATATATACATATATATATATATATATATATATATATATTCATATATATAAGTAACTGAACAAATATAATTTTCTATAGTTTTATAACTTCCAGTTTAGATCAGTGTTTCTCAAAATTAATAACATAATTTTCTGCACATTTTACCTTCACAATGCTGGAATCACTATTTATGAAACACATTGTACATTTAAAATGTTGAACTAATTCTTACAAGTAGTTGTTCAGTTTTAATTTTTATTATATGGAAACTATGATACATGAACTGTGATTTTAATAACTCTATAATTTACATTGTTGTCAGTGACATTGAAAATTAATAATATGTAATGGCAAATAAGCCAGTAAGAATCTATTACAAAAAATTAATTTCACATTATTATTTTAACAATAAATTATAGTACACTTTATATTTTTAAAAATCTATGAACATCGTCAAGTGTGCAATCACAAATAAACTTTGTAGTTCACTCCTGATTAGGTCCATGGATTGTGGAACAGATATGTTTGATAATATACTAATGTTAAAGTAATTTTTTTTCATAAATAATTCTTAACTGACTTCTTGGCCATTATTAATAACTCTGTAATCTGATATATATTTCTTGATTTGACACTCATTGAAACATCTGCCTTTTTTGCCTCACTTCCTACAGATGAATCTTGAATAGTTTATTGGTGCACTTTATATATAATGCAGTAAGAAGTAACTACACTAAAACTAAGGATATTATTGAATACCTTGCAACTTTCTTGCAGTAATCCAATTCCAGTTCTTAGTTGTTTAGCTGTTGCATACAATTCTGGAGTACCAACAGATTTTATTTGTAGTAATCCTTTGTTTAATTCTATGTACAGAATACATAGGGCTGTTTCTCTAGGAAAGAACTTCATTGTATCATAATCACAAGCCACAATTTCCATGGCTGTTTTATTATCAAAACTCTTGACAATTTTTTTATAGATATTACCTAAGTTCAATTTGATTGCCACAGCAGCCAGGACTTCATCAAAAATCTTTTTAAATGTTAGTGGTGTCAGTATAATAGGACATTCATCACAAATTTCTTTCGAAATCATTTGTTTCATTACATTAAAATCTGACACATTGTAGTGTCCTTCTACAAAAGGAATCATATCTTTTTCAGTTGGTATTTCTATTTGTGATTCTTGACACTTGTCAGAGGCTAGTGAACAAGCCAGTTGAAAAGAACACAGGCTAACAATGCTTAGCTGATGTCCTTTAACCTATAATGAAAAAATTGTATTAAATCTAACAACAGATGATACAGAAGAAATAGAGATGAAGGTTATGAAACATTGTAATGAGTATGGAGATCTAAGGTTTAAACCTGGAATATATCTTGTGCGTAACACAATGTTTCAACTGTTAGTACCACCATTTTCGTCAGGTCTAAATTCAGAAACATTATTATGGTTGTCATTATGTGCATTAAGATGATCAACAATGTGTATTCTGTACTATGTATTTTAGAAAATACGGTGCGCTACAGTTGTTCTATTGTTGAGATCATTTGAACATTATAACTTTTGATGTTGCTGAAATTTTTTACAATTATTCATTATCATAGCAAGTCATATTTCATCACACACAAAACACTATCAATGTGTGTGTGTGTATATTGTAGTAATTAGTAATTAATCCATTGTTATAATTGCAAAGTAAAGAACTCATTATTAGACTATATAAAGCGTGCACCGCGACACAGGGCGGCGAGACCCAAAGAACCATTGTTGAGACGTACGCAGTACAAAATCTACGAGACGAACAGACAGTCAGCATCGAGGAGCGAAAGTGACAGTCAGCATCGAGGAGCGAAAGTCAGAAGTCAGCGAGGAGGAGCGAAACGAAAAGGTTCCAAGTTAAAATTGAACAAAAAGTTTTTCAGTCTGTAATTCATCGAATAAGGTTACAGGAAAGTTTCTCAATAAGTAAAGCCAAAAGCAGTAACCTAATAATTTCCTGCCGCAGTAAAAATTTCACAAGTAAAGACTGTTGCAAATGTCATCGAGAGGAAGTTGTTAACAATCCATCTAATCATTAATCCGGAAGGAGTTGCAGTTTCCAGTTTCCAGAAGAGAGACCCAAAAGTTTCGACAAGTGTTTTGTAACCTATTTAAATTCAGTGATATCCCCAAAAACGTGTGCACAGAAAACCCCAAAATTGAGACCTGATCGGCCGTAAGTAAAAGAACTCTAAATTATTTGTAAACCATTTCGTTAAGATACGTCAGATCGTTCTTCAATTATTTTCTTTTCTTTAATTATTTCTTTTCTTCAATTGTTTTGTTAGATAATTTAAATTCAATTCACCCATTTATCAAACCCAGTAAAGACCCTGAAATTTTAAATATTATTGTAATTTTTATATGTGATATAACTTCATTAATAAAATTGTTTAATTGTCAAATAAATATTCTTTTATTCAGCCACAGCCACCTTCAGTCTTTCATTTTAACCTGTTTATTACAATATATATATATATATATATATATTGCAATATTGGTATGGAAAGGAAAGGAAAGAGCGAGATAGGTTGTAGCTTACCTGAAAGTGAAGGAACTAAAGGTTGTTCTTCAAATTTTTGGAGGCTCTCAGCCTCCTTCTCCGCAGCCGGCCGTGCATGGAATGATGTAACACTCCTTCCTGAAGAAGGGGCTGAGAGTCTCCGAAAATTTGAAGTACAACCTTTGGTTCCCTATGGCTACACCACACTTCACTTTCAGGTAAGCCATAAGCTATCTCTCTTTCCTTTCCATACCAATATTGCAATTATTTTTGACAATGTCACATCCTTACTAATATATATATATATATATATATATATATAAATCAAATTTAGAGAGGAAAGAGGGACAGTAGTGCTGACTTACCTGAAATCAATAGTTGGTCCAGTCTGGCTTGGGTGAGAGAAGGTTCCAAATTATTGAGGGTCTGAGCCCCCTTCGTCAGGAAGAAAGATCTGAACTACATGCTGGCCTGACATAATTCATGCACATTACTGTCTAGAAGGATATTACTTCAGTGGGAAGCATCACAACTAAAAAATTAAAATACAACAACAATTTGTGCCCAGCTGGCACACGTTTCAGATATTTCTTCCTGATGCAGGGGCCTCAGGCCCTCGATAATTTGGAATTGTCTCTCACCTAAGCCAGACTGGACCAACTATTGATTTAAGGTAAGTCGGCATTGCTGTCTCTCTTTCCTATCTAAATGTGTTATTTAATTTGACCTCGTCACATTTTCTCAAGTGTATAGTGAGTGTATAACTTTAATTATAGTTTTTTTCTACGAATTTAAGAAATCAAAATATGTTGAATATCACCAAATAAATGACAGGGTATTAATATAGATAATATGAAAATAAAAGATACACGGCTGGTGTATTAATTATTTTAAAAATTACATGTTTACATGCATGATTAATACTAAGTGTTATAAATCATGTATTTGATAGTTGAATATGGTGGAATATGTGAAAATCTTAATACTTTATCAAGTTACTTTGAAGATTATGGGAAATGAGCTGAAAAACAACAAACACACAGATGTAGACACAAAATAGTTCACAAAGTAGCTTGTAAAAATGTTGGTCATTGCTGGGAAGAAGGATATTACTTCAGTAAGGGAGCATCACCACTGAACAATTAAAATAAAACAGATTCAAGCAAGTTTTCCTACATACATAGTTCATTAAATGATGGTAATAAATTTAATATTGAATCATTTTCACTTATTGGACTTATGATTACAGAAAGTATAAATAAGATTGGGCATGAGGTACACTGCTTGACGATTGCTAAAAATGCTAATGGCACTGTGTGAAGAGCATCCTCTTCTTTTATTTGGATAAAATGAAGATTGTTGAGATATATTTATTTACTTTTTTAACAATCTTTGGTCAAAATTCTGATGACTTTCACATTGTAGCCGTTACAAATCCCAGTTATAAATACACTATATATGTTTATTAAAAAATCTAATAAAATGTGAACTGATTTGATATTTAATTTCTAATTTCAGAACAAAACAATAAACATAATCCTTTATATTTTTATACTGTATTGTTTAATTGCAGCTGAGATAGTGAAATAATTCAATGAAAATCATTTCATGTTACTCAAACCACAAACTTATATAATTGGAGCCCAAAATACTCTGTGTCCCACAAAACATTATGAATTAGTGCATTTGCGATAATTAAACACTAAATAGACACTATAGAAACATTCATTTTCCACAGATCCTCATCAGAAGGAAAGGCTTGGAGATGTGGAAAGAGTCACATATTTTACATTGTTTTGAATCGATAATTAATAATTTTATTTACCTATTAATTGAAATATTTATAATTTTCAAAATAATGACCCTGTTAATGTCACTTATAAAGTTCGATTTAGGTTGCTAAAGTAGTGTAGTTCATTGCTCAGTCTCAACAGAAAAGTGGCCTGAAGAAACGTACGACGAAGTTTGTTTTCAAAAGTGAGCAAGGTAAAACTGTCATGGCGGACGTGTTCTTGCCTGTTTGAACCACTTCACTACCTCCAGTGGCAGAGTTTTTCAGTTTCTTTAAATTAAGTTTCCACGTCAGCCTTTCCTCTCGCTTGTCCAAGTCGTTCGCCCACTTAAAATATCCTTCCTGATAACACGCTCATGCGTTACTTTGTATCCGATATTCAATTTGGGACTTCTTTACCACCAAAATCGTCCTGCGAAGCCTTGACAAGATACAAGGACTTCTTACGATGGCTCGATCCTTGTTCCTGCTGATCGTTTCGTAGCCGCTGATGTTACATTTGGTTATATGGTGATACCGAATCTACCATATTATGTTTCTCCAGTTTCAACAGGAATTTTCGTTAAAGGGTTGGTATAATTGCTAAAAGTGTGCATGCGCTGCCGGTCAAAACAGCCGCATTTACTGTGTAATTGTATTTTCGTTATTTTTCTCGCTTAAAATACTCTTCGGATTGTAGTTTAGGTGTTGTAGCTTATCGCGTTTGCAATCTTCCTATTAATTTTTAGCATGCTTCTTGGTCTTTATTTCCGATGATCCGCATTAAATAATTTTAGTGTATCTGGAATTCCAGAAAGTGTTGATTCATTCTGGATAGTTGTTCTTTGTTAGACTGTTGGGATAGATTGAAATTTTATTTGTTCGGGAAATGGTAATTGAGTGCAGACACACAAAGCTACTTCCACATGTATAAAAATGGTCTAAAGAAAGTAGCCTTTTTTTATATATATTTTCTGACTACTTTTAGTGATTGTGATTTATGCATTCCTGTTCCCTTTCAGCTGTTGAGTCCTGGACGAACTAATATCCAGCGCACATTTCCTAACGACATCCACGGCTCCAGATCAAACTGGGTTGAAGGCTATGGTGAACTGACGCAGGTGAGTCCTGTCACAAATGTAGCTCTTGAAATTTACTTCTTATTGTGGGCCGTTGCACTTCCTCGTGCTATGTCACCAGTGTGATGTTTACGTTTCAGTTTGGAAAGAGGGATCAGTATGAACTTGGAGAATGGCTGCGCATGCGTTACGTGAACCTGCTATTTGATTACCGTCCAGACAATGTTTATGTGTGCAGTGTTGATTCGGACAAAGCTTTAACTAGCGCCCTGTCTACGTTGGCTGCACTGTTCGACCCTACAAAAGACAATTTTACTGACGGTTGGAATTGGCAGCCTATCCCGATTCATACAGTTCAGAAGGATCGTGACATGGTATGTTATTTATTTCTACAGTACTATGGTACACTGTATGTCTATATATGCGTTCTCTTATTTAGATCATGCAAGCTAAACCTTGTCCAAAGTATGTGGCTGCACTCGAACTGTGTTTAAATTCACCTCCTGTGATGGAGATTAACAGTGAGAACCAGAATTTGTACAAGAAGTTGACAAATGAGACAGGAATGCAAATTGCGAACATTCAGGATGTGGCCGAACTTTACGAAACTCTTGAAATAGAGGTACACTGGCACGACAGTCTTGTCAGATGCTTATTTTAGTCTTTCTGTGCTGATATCTGATTTTCTGTGAGGAAACTGTCACCATCGTCTCTTCCTGTTACTCTTCAGAGTTCGAGGAACCTGACTCTACCAGAATGGGCAGCAAACTTGTTCCCTGGCGAGCTGTTAAAGTTTTCTGTATACAGCCATCTTATTCCTACGTCCACTGAGGAGTTGAAACTCCTCAGGGCTGGTAAGCGCAAGGTTTCTGATTAAATTTTAACAATTTCTTGGTGTAAAATATAATTATGTTTAGGTCCGCTGTTGAAGGAAGTGGCCAATCACATGGAGGACAAAATGAATGAAACTATTCTCACAAGCTTATTTATGTACTCTGTGGAGAAGGATACCTTAGCTGCCATTTTGAACAGTTTGGGAGTTTTCAACTGTCTTCCTCCCCCAAGTTCAGCCGTTGTTCTGATAGAATTGTGGACGTCTGACAAGGAATTTTCTGTTACTGTAAGAATATACTATTTCCATGGCTGGCTCGGTGTTCTCATTTACATACTTTTTCTATGTTTTAGTTGACTAATTATGAAAGGGAATGGGGTTGGGCGAATGGCTTACCTTCTCGTTTCTTTTCTTCAGGTCTCTTACAAAAATGAAACGACACATGAAGCCTACGTGCTGAGCTTACCTGGCTGCCAGCCGCTTTGTCCATTGGATGATTTTCTACTTGTGCTGGAAAACTCCGTTCCACAGAACTGGACCAAAGAATGTTCTGTACTTACCACAGGTCTAGATGTGGAAACTATAGCTCTAAGAGTGCTTTGTGAGTAGTCTTTGGTCATCAAGAGCTTTTTTTTTCTTTTCCTCCAGGCATATTTTGGTGATTTTTATCTTGACTGTTTGTTGCAGGTGCCATCTTGGCAATAATAATGGTTGCTATGATTGTGCTGGTGATTCTTTGCTTGAGGCGGCGTACTGCTCTAAACTTGTAAACGTTAAATAACATTTTCAACATTTCAATATCCAGAAGTTGCAGGTTTTTTAAGAAATTAAGTATCTTTTTACATAAAAATGCTGCATCTGACATGGATAAATTGTTTCTTGCACAGTATTTTAAAGTTCACAAATGGGACATTGCAAGTTTATTCCTCTTCTGGCTGAGATAAACATGAATGTTATGCTTAGTTTATATATATATAAAAAATCAACTATTCCAAGGAATTCTTTGTTGGACATAAGTGTTTCTTATTTACACTTCTCACATCAATACAACATGCATTTCTTTTCTGTTCCTAGGAAGGAGGCTTTGACTCTAGAAAATTTTATATGATCATTACTACCTAGGGTATCGATTTAAGTTATGTCTTTCCTATCTAGATGAGTTAATTAATTGATAATGTGGCATCAACCTTAGTGGTTTATATATATGTGCATGTACACACGCATGTGCACACACACACACACACACACAAAGTGTACAGTCTGGCACACACTGAACATTTCTCTTGCAGGAGGAGGCTAACACCTCCAATAATGACACCTCCCCTCAATTTCAGTTATGTGTCTTTCTTCCCCCCCCCCCTTCTCTCTCTCTCTCTCTATATATATATATATATATATATATATACATATATATATATATATATATATATATATATATATTCATATATATAAGTAACTGAACAAATATAATTTTCTATAGTTTTATAACTTCCAGTTTAGATCAGTGTTTCTCAAAATTAATAACATAATTTTCTGCACATTTTACCTTCACAATGCTGGAATCACTATTTATGAAACACATTGTACATTTAAAATGTTGAACTAATTCTTACAAGTAGTTGTTCAGTTTTAATTTTTATTATATGGAAACTATGATACATGAACTGTGATTTTAATAACTCTATAATTTACATTGTTGTCAGTGACATTGAAAATTAATAATATGTAATGGCAAATAAGCCAGTAAGAATCTATTACAAAAAATTAATTTCACATTATTATTTTAACAATAAATTATAGTACACTTTATATTTTTAAAAATCTATGAACATCGTCAAGTGTGCAATCACAAATAAACTTTGTAGTTCACTCCTGATTAGGTCCATGGATTGTGGAACAGATATGTTTGATAATATACTAATGTTAAAGTAATTTTTTTTCATAAATAATTCTTAACTGACTTCTTGGCCATTATTAATAACTCTGTAATCTGATATATATTTCTTGATTTGACACTCATTGAAACATCTGCCTTTTTTGCCTCACTTCCTACAGATGAATCTTGAATAGTTTATTGGTGCACTTTATATATAATGCAGTAAGAAGTAACTACACTAAAACTAAGGATATTATTGAATACCTTGCAACTTTCTTGCAGTAATCCAATTCCAGTTCTTAGTTGTTTAGCTGTTGCATACAATTCTGGAGTACCAACAGATTTTATTTGTAGTAATCCTTTGTTTAATTCTATGTACAGAATACATAGGGCTGTTTCTCTAGGAAAGAACTTCATTGTATCATAATCACAAGCCACAATTTCCATGGCTGTTTTATTATCAAAACTCTTGACAATTTTTTTATAGATATTACCTAAGTTCAATTTGATTGCCACAGCAGCCAGGACTTCATCAAAAATCTTTTTAAATGTTAGTGGTGTCAGTATAATAGGACATTCATCACAAATTTCTTTCGAAATCATTTGTTTCATTACATTAAAATCTGACACATTGTAGTGTCCTTCTACAAAAGGAATCATATCTTTTTCAGTTGGTATTTCTATTTGTGATTCTTGACACTTGTCAGAGGCTAGTGAACAAGCCAGTTGAAAAGAACACAGGCTAACAATGCTTAGCTGATGTCCTTTAACCTATAATGAAAAAATTGTATTAAATCTAACAACAGATGATATAGAAGAAATAGAGATGAAGGTTATGAAACATTGTAATGAGTATGGAGATCTAAGGTTTAAACCTGGAATATATCTTGTGCGTAACACAATGTTTCAACTGTTAGTACCACCATTTTCGTCAGGTCTAAATTCAGAAACATTATTATGGTTGTCATTATGTGCATTAAGATGATCAACAATGTGTATTCTGTACTATGTATTTTAGAAAATACGGTGCGCTACAGTTGTTCTATTGTTGAGATCATTTGAACATTATAACTTTTGATGTTGCTGAAATTTTTTACAATTATTCATTATCATAGCAAGTCATATTTCATCACACACAAAACACTATCAATGTGTGTGTGTGTATATTGTAGTAATTAGTAATTAATCCATTGTTATAATTGCAAAGTAAAGAACTCATTATTAGACTATATAAAGCGTGCACCGCGACACAGGGCGGCGAGACCCAAAGAACCATTGTTGAGACGTACGCAGTACAAAATCTACGAGACGAACAGACAGTCAGCATCGAGGAGCGAAAGTGACAGTCAGCATCGAGGAGCGAAAGTCAGAAGTCAGCGAGGAGGAGCGAAACGAAAAGGTTCCAAGTTAAAATTGAACAAAAAGTTTTTCAGTCTGTAATTCATCGAATAAGGTTACAGGAAAGTTTCTCAATAAGTAAAGCCAAAAGCAGTAACCTAATAATTTCCTGCCGCAGTAAAAATTTCACAAGTAAAGACTGTTGCAAATGTCATCGAGAGGAAGTTGTTAACAATCCATCTAATCATTAATCCGGAAGGAGTTGCAGTTTCCAGTTTCCAGAAGAGAGACCCAAAAGTTTCGACAAGTGTTTTGTAACCTATTTAAATTCAGTGATATCCCCAAAAACGTGTGCACAGAAAACCCCAAAATTGAGACCTGATCGGCCGTAAGTAAAAGAACTCTAAATTATTTGTAAACCATTTCGTTAAGATACGTCAGATCGTTCTTCAATTATTTTCTTTTCTTTAATTATTTCTTTTCTTCAATTGTTTTGTTAGATAATTTAAATTCAATTCACCCATTTATCAAACCCAGTAAAGACCCTGAAATTTTAAATATTATTGTAATTTTTATATGTGATATAACTTCATTAATAAAATTGTTTAATTGTCAAATAAATATTCTTTTATTCAGCCACAGCCACCTTCAGTCTTTCATTTTAACCTGTTTATTACAAATTGGCGCATCAACGTGTGGCACGATTTTTTGATAAATTGGGTAGAAAAATAATTAAAGAACGAAATCTGACAAACCTCGGTATTGGTGCAAGAAAGTATTTTAATTTGGATAGGGTGTGCATGAAATTTTTGGAAAGGATTTTTTTTTGCTTTGCGCGTGTGAAACTTAGAGGATGTTTTGAGAAAATAAAAAAAATTAATTGTGCATAGAAAGATTATTAGTAGGTTTATGTTGTTAAGAAATAAAAAGAAGTTGATAATTAAGAAAGAGATAGAAGTAGATAATAGTGTAGTTAAAGACGAGAAAATTAGAAATAAAATGGATGCCGAAGAAATCGTGTTTCAATGTGGGCAAGCAATCAATGATGATTTTCTGGAGCAGGTGTTAGATAAGTCCGAAAGTGAGGAGATGGAATTAGTTGAAGGGTTAAAGGAATTGGAGAATGTAGAGGTAGAAAATCAAAATTTAGGTGATGAGATTAGTAATAATTCCCAGAGACAGGTGGGAGGAGATAGTGGATATATGATGATATTAGAATTATTGAATAAAAATTTAGCAGAGTTTAGAGCTGAAAATAATAAAAATATAGCAGATTTGAGTGAAAAAGGGGATAAAAATCTAGCAGAGTTTAGAGCTGAAAATAATAAAAATATAGCAGATTTGAGTGAAAAAGGGGATAAAAATCTAGCAGAGTTTAGAGCTGAAAATAATAAAAATTTAGCAGAAATAAATAAAAATATAGCTGAAAATATTAAAAATGTATCAGATATCAATAAAAATATAGCAGATTTGAGTGCAAAAGGGGATAAAAATGATCAGAAATTGGAGCAACTAAATAAAAATTTAGCAGATTTGAGTGAAAAAGGGGAAAATTTGGATAAAAAGATGGATAAAGTTATGGAGGAAAATAATAAAAGCATAGTAGAATTAAAGGCCGAAATAAATGAATATAAAGTAGAATGCAAAATGAGTTGTGAGAGATTATCTGAAGATTTTAAACTCAGTATGAGGGATTTAAAGGCAGAATTTGAAGAGAAGATCAACATTAATTCAACACAGAATAGAGAGGAAACTAACAAGTTAGTGGAGAAACTTAATAGGGTAGAGGTTAAGCAAGTTGAGAGCACGAATAAGATGCAGGAAGTATTTAAGGAAGATATGGGGAAGCAAAGACAAGAAATATTAGGACAGATAGAGATTGAAAAGATTATTTTAGAAAAGAAAATAGAGGACACAGTTGAAGTTGTGCACAAAGATATCATAATCCAGGTGAAAGAGAATGAAAAGATCTGGGAGAATAAATTGCAAGATGAAATTGGAAAGTTGAGGTCTGAAAATGAAAAAGGGGAAGGATTTAGAAATGTGTCCACAAATAACCCATGGGTTAATCTGGACATACCCTTGCCGAAGTACAGGGAACATGGGCCAATTAACCCGAAAAGGTTCATCAACGATTTAGAGAAATATTTCAAAATTAAAGGAATCCCGCAATCATTAAGATTAACAGTTCTGATGCAGGCTGTCGAAGGTCATACGTTGCAATTGATAGAAAGCACATTAAAAATCCGGGACTCATATGAGGAAGCGAAAGAAATTTTTTTAAGGAAATATTGGGGAGATGTAAAACAGGCCGGTGTTATAAGGACAATATATGAACACAGATACAGACCAGGAAATGGGAAAACGATGGCTCAACATTTTACCGAGTATTCAATGAAGAATACCTATTTAGATGCACCATTGACTGAGAAGGTATTAGTGAAGGTGATGGGAAACCACTTTGGACCGGACATTGCAAGGATTTTTATTGGGGCTGGAATAGATGATGTGCAGAAGGCGTTGGAATTTCTAGAGGGGTGTGAAGGAATAGAAGCACAAACCCAAAGAAATATGGGAGGACTAAGACATGATAATAATAACCAGGGTGGAAGAGGTTATGGAGATAGACATGAGAATAATAACCAGGGTGGAAGAGGTTATGGAGATTGGCATGGGAATAATAACCAGGGTGGAAGAGGTTATGGAGATAGACATGAGAACAATAACCAGGGTGGAAGAGGTTATGGAGATAGGCATGGGAATAATAACCAGGGTGGAAGAGGTTATGGTAATAATTATGGAAGCAGTAATCAGAGGGGAAGAGGGTTTGGAAATAGGTTTGAAAGAAGTAATAGAAATGAGGAAGATATAGGCCATAGACATGAGAATAAAAACCAAGGCAGAGGGGCTCAACAAAATCAGGCTGTAGCAAGCACATCAAAAGATTTAAACTAGAACATGTTGCATGTAGAGCTCCAGCACATGTGACAGATAGGAAGAATGAGGTGAATATTGGGGCATTGGTGGTAGAGGAAGTTTTGGCTAACCAGGATGATTTGTTAGAAGAGGAGGAGGAAGTTGATAGAAGTAAACATGTAAATAATGGCCAAGCAAAAATTAAATTGACGGTTGGGGATTTTGAAGTAGAAACATGGGTAGATACAGGGGCTATGTACTCAGTAATAAAAGAAAATGTTTATCAGCTGATGAAGGAGAAAGGTTGTGTTAAGGAATCACTGCCAGTAACTAATTTAAAATTATATGGAGCACTGGGAAGAAAAGGGGAAAAGGTAGCTAAGCAGATATTATTAGAGGCTAGTCAAGGGAAAGAAAAGGTGTTAATAAATTGTTTAGTTTTAAAAGGGTTGTTTACGGACTTAATTTTAGGAGTAGATTTTCTAAGGAAGATAAAAGCTAAGTTGAATTTTGAAGAGGAAAGTTTGGAGGGAATAGCTGAGAACATTGAAGGAAAGGAAATAAAAATTAAATGGAATTTATTGGAAGTGAATGAGAAAGAAAAGTTAGGTTACATAGCTGGTATGGACAGGATAAGCTTTGAGAGAATAGAAAATCTAGAGAAATTGAATGAATTGGAAGACCTGGTAAAGGAAGTAAAAGGAATAGATGGGAATATGAGAGTTAAATTGATGGGAATAATCGAAAGGAATGCTCAAATTTTCAATAAGGAACCAGGAATATTAAGGGAATGTGAGTATCACATAGAAACCATCCCTCATGAACCATTTAAGGGACATACTTACCCAATTCCCTATGCATTGAAGGAGCAGGTACAGATAGCAATAGAAAAACTAATAAAGGGAAACATAGTAGAGAGATGTGAGAGCCAATATGTAAATCCTTTATGTGTAGTAAAGAAGAAAGATGGATCTGTTAGGTTGTGTTTAGATGCAAGGAAGGTGAATCAGGTGATAAGAAATGTGTGTGAAAAACCAATAACTGTGGATGAGGCATTGAGGAGGTTTAGAAATAAAAGGTGGTTAAGTTCGGTGGACCTAAGCAAGGGTTTTTACCAAATAAAGCTGGATAAAAAATCAAGAAAGCTAACAGCATTTTTAGTCGATGGAAAGCAGTACCAGTTTGTGAGAATGCCTTTTGGTTTGAAAATCAGTTGCCAAGCATTTATACAGAAGTTAGATAGTGTGTTTAGCCCAGAGATGAAAGAATACCTGACCACTTATGTAGATGACCTAGTAATTTCGAGTGAGACCTTTGAGGAGCATATTGAGCACTTAAATGAATTATTTACAAGGATAAGACTAAAGGGATTGACAATTAATCCAGAGAAAACCTTACTATGTAGAGAGAAGATTCAGTTTTTAGGACACATAATATCGGCGAAAGGAATATATCCGTGTAATGAGAAATTAGAAAAGATAAACAATATTAGAATACCCAAAAATGTAAGAGAGTTAAGAGCCGCCTTAGGATTTTTAAATTTCTATAATAAATTCGTGACAAATTATACAAAAATAGTGGCGCCGTTATTCGATTTGTTAAAAAAGGGGAATAAATTTAGATGGGGAGAGGAGCAGGATGAAGCCCTGAGAAGGATTAAGGAGGCGTTCAGAAAATATGTAATATTGGAACACCCGGATTTTAATAAGCCATTTTTGATTAGGTGTGATGCCAGTGGGCAAGGAATAGGGGCGATATTAGGACAGAGGGATGATGAAGGAAGGGAAGCAGTGATTTGTTTGGCCAGCCGAGGACTAAGGTCACACGAGAAAAGCTATTGTACAACAGAAATGGAATTATTATCTATAGTTTTCGCTGTAGAAAAATTTAGACAGTACATAATAGGTCAGACAGTGTATCTGTATTCGGATCATCAGGCTTTGACGTATATAAGGGAGTGTAAACACACTAATGCAAGAATTAGGAGGTGGACGTTAGCATTGGAACCATATAATTTAATTATTAGACATGTGAAAGGGGTGGATAATGTAGCAGCGGATTATCTAAGCAGGAACAGTGATTTATATGAGAAGAAAGATGAATTTGAGAGTTCAGCGGTTATAGCAGTATTAGGAGTGATGGAGAGGAATATTAAGAGACAGCTAGTTAAAATGACAAAGGAAGATGATAAAATGAAGGAGTTAAAGAAAAAGATAGAAGAACAGGAACAGAACAGAAACAGGGAAAATATTGGTAGTAATGAGTATAAAATAAAGGGTGGTTTAATATTTAGAAATAATGAAAAGGCAAGGAAAGGATGGGTGTTAGAAGTGCCAGAGAAGTGTAGGAGAGATTTGCTAGAATATTTTCATGATCAACAGGGACATCCAGGCTGCAGTAAACTTATAAAATTATTGAGAAATACATTATCATGGAAGGGGATGAATGGAGATATCAAGGAATATGTGAGGACATGTCACATGTGTCAGTTGTGTAAACATAGGAATATTACATTTGAAGGAAAATTTGTCACTGTGGTACCTGAAGGGAAAGGAGAGCTAATATACTTAGATCTTTTAGGACCATTAACTAGGAGTATAAATAGATGGAATTTTATCTTAGTAGTATTGGATTCTTTCACAAAGTATGTGCGTTTATTTGGGCTTAAAGATGCAAAAACTAACAACTGTTTGAAAGGGATGAAGGTTTATTGTGAGGAAGAGGGAAGGCCAGATAGAATTATATCAGATCATGGAAAGCAGTTTACTAGCAATAAATGGAAAACAACTTTAAAAGACATAGGAATAAAAGTGGGATTCACTTCCATTAGGCACCCACAAAGTAATCCATCGGAGAGGTACATGAGAACTATAGCAGTAATGTTAAGGATAATGTGTATGAATAAACATGAAAGGTGGGGCAAGTATTTAAAGAAAGTGGAGATGTACATAAATCAAGGATATAGTACAGCAACAGGACAGATTCCAGAGGAGGTGCAGAAGGGAAAACAGATAAAATTACCTATAGAAAACATCATTGAATATCCAATTAGTAACGCAGGGTGGGATGTAAACCAAGTTAGATTAAAGGTAAAACAATGTTTGGAAAGAATGGCACAAAGGAGGAGAGAAAAACAAAAAAATCGAGAAATACAGTTTGAGGTGGGAGACCAAGTACTAGTTAAGAGTTTGAGAGTACCAGACCCAATAAGGAAAATAAATTCAAATTGAATATTGATGGTGTTCTAACCAAAGTTGGTGAAGGAAAAAGCAGATGTTAGGAAGTTGGAAAGAAAGACCATTAGGATATGGGTTTCTTATGATTTTCATTGAAATACTGGGGGGTCAAAATTCTCGCTTAATTCATTTTGTGATAGGGGACCACTAGGATGTGTTTTGCGGATAGGCGAGCGGCATTCGTGACCGAGAACGTTTCTTTATTTTCTTGTTAATTTCGTGGCGTGTTGCTACAATGTTTTTGTTTACTAAAGATAGTGATGTTAGAGAAAAGGGGGCGTGACATGTTTAAGCTGTCACATGAGAGAATTTAAGTTTTGAATGATTGCTCACTCACAATTGAAATGTTTTGAAGATGACGTTGAGAAGTTTAATGTGTAAATAGAGGAGAAGGTGTAGAATTAAGATGAAATACTTAAAGATAAATTTTAAGAGATAAATTAAATGTTGAAAAAGAGAAAAGGGGCGTGGCATGTTTATGCTGTCACATGAGATGAAATAGTTTAAGATAATTTTAAGAAATGTAAATTAAATGTTGGAAAAGAGAAAAAGGGGCGTGGCACTGTGCTGTTGTCACGTGAGACTGTTGAAAATTGGAGGGGGGGAGATGTAAACAAAAGAACAGCTGACATCATCTGGAGAAAGTAGGTCAAAGCTTACTTCAGATTAAGTGACAGCATTGATATTTAAGATGAATGATAATTATAAATTAAATGAATTTAAATTAAGTTAATTAAAGATAATTAAAAAAAAAATTTAATTTTTTTTTAAAAAAATTATTTTATGGCATTAGTTTTAAGGAATGCACAATTAATTTCAAACCGTAATAAATTGTAGGATCTAGACTATTTTAAATTATTACAAAATAATAAGTTGCACCAATATTTGATGGGAATGTGTAAATCTTTTAAATGAATGGTAATTAGGTATAAGTTTCCGAGCGATCTGACAAATTAGGGCAAAATTGTAATCGAGAGAAAAGAATAAAATTCAGTTTTCGAAGAGTAAAGTCCAGACATTTCCTTTCTCAAACGGAATTTGGGGCGTAATGTAGTAATTAGTAATTAATCCATTGTTATAATTGCAAAGTAAAGAACTCATTATTAGACTATATAAAGCGTGCACCGCGACACAGGGCGGCGAGACCCAAAGAACCATTGTTGAGACGTACGCAGTACAAAATCTACGAGACGAACAGACAGTCAGCATCGAGGAGCGAAAGTGACAGTCAGCATCGAGGAGCGAAAGTCAGAAGTCAGCGAGGAGGAGCGAAACGAAAAGGTTCCAAGTTAAAATTGAACAAAAAGTTTTTCAGTCTGTAATTCATCGAATAAGGTTACAGGAAAGTTTCTCAATAAGTAAAGCCAAAAGCAGTAACCTAATAATTTCCTGCCGCAGTAAAAATTTCACAAGTAAAGACTGTTGCAAATGTCATCGAGAGGAAGTTGTTAACAATCCATCTAATCATTAATCCGGAAGGAGTTGCAGTTTCCAGTTTCCAGAAGAGAGACCCAAAAGTTTCGACAAGTGTTTTGTAACCTATTTAAATTCAGTGATATCCCCAAAAACGTGTGCACAGAAAACCCCAAAATTGAGACCTGATCGGCCGTAAGTAAAAGAACTCTAAATTATTTGTAAACCATTTCGTTAAGATACGTCAGATCGTTCTTCAATTATTTTCTTTTCTTTAATTATTTCTTTTCTTCAATTGTTTTGTTAGATAATTTAAATTCAATTCACCCATTTATCAAACCCAGTAAAGACCCTGAAATTTTAAATATTATTGTAATTTTTATATGTGATATAACTTCATTAATAAAATTGTTTAATTGTCAAATAAATATTCTTTTATTCAGCCACAGCCACCTTCAGTCTTTCATTTTAACCTGTTTATTACAATATATATATATATATATATATATTGCAATATTGGTATGGAAAGGAAAGGAAAGAGCGAGATAGGTTGTAGCTTACCTGAAAGTGAAGGAACTAAAGGTTGTTCTTCAAATTTTTGGAGGCTCTCAGCCTCCTTCTCCGCAGCCGGCCGTGCATGGAATGATGTAACACTCCTTCCTGAAGAAGGGGCTGAGAGTCTCCGAAAATTTGAAGTACAACCTTTGGTTCCCTATGGCTACACCACACTTCACTTTCAGGTAAGCCATAAGCTATCTCTCTTTCCTTTCCATACCAATATTGCAATTATTTTTGACAATGTCACATCCTTACTAATATATATATATATATATATATATATATAAATCAAATTTAGAGAGGAAAGAGGGACAGTAGTGCTGACTTACCTGAAATCAATAGTTGGTCCAGTCTGGCTTGGGTGAGAGAAGGTTCCAAATTATTGAGGGTCTGAGCCCCCTTCGTCAGGAAGAAAGATCTGAACTACATGCTGGCCTGACATAATTCATGCACATTACTGTCTAGAAGGATATTACTTCAGTGGGAAGCATCACAACTAAAAAATTAAAATACAACAACAATTTGTGCCCAGCTGGCACACGTTTCAGATATTTCTTCCTGATGCAGGGGCCTCAGGCCCTCGATAATTTGGAATTGTCTCTCACCTAAGCCAGACTGGACCAACTATTGATTTAAGGTAAGTCGGCATTGCTGTCTCTCTTTCCTATCTAAATGTGTTATTTAATTTGACCTCGTCACATTTTCTCAAGTGTATAGTGAGTGTATAACTTTAATTATAGTTTTTTTCTACGAATTTAAGAAATCAAAATATGTTGAATATCACCAAATAAATGACAGGGTATTAATATAGATAATATGAAAATAAAAGATACACGGCTGGTGTATTAATTATTTTAAAAATTACATGTTTACATGCATGATTAATACTAAGTGTTATAAATCATGTATTTGATAGTTGAATATGGTGGAATATGTGAAAATCTTAATACTTTATCAAGTTACTTTGAAGATTATGGGAAATGAGCTGAAAAACAACAAACACACAGATGTAGACACAAAATAGTTCACAAAGTAGCTTGTAAAAATGTTGGTCATTGCTGGGAAGAAGGATATTACTTCAGTAAGGGAGCATCACCACTGAACAATTAAAATAAAACAGATTCAAGCAAGTTTTCCTACATACATAGTTCATTAAATGATGGTAATAAATTTAATATTGAATCATTTTCACTTATTGGACTTATGATTACAGAAAGTATAAATAAGATTGGGCATGAGGTACACTGCTTGACGATTGCTAAAAATGCTAATGGCACTGTGTGAAGAGCATCCTCTTCTTTTATTTGGATAAAATGAAGATTGTTGAGATATATTTATTTACTTTTTTAACAATCTTTGGTCAAAATTCTGATGACTTTCACATTGTAGCCGTTACAAATCCCAGTTATAAATACACTATATATGTTTATTAAAAAATCTAATAAAATGTGAACTGATTTGATATTTAATTTCTAATTTCAGAACAAAACAATAAACATAATCCTTTATATTTTTATACTGTATTGTTTAATTGCAGCTGAGATAGTGAAATAATTCAATGAAAATCATTTCATGTTACTCAAACCACAAACTTATATAATTGGAGCCCAAAATACTCTGTGTCCCACAAAACATTATGAATTAGTGCATTTGCGATAATTAAACACTAAATAGACACTATAGAAACATTCATTTTCCACAGATCCTCATCAGAAGGAAAGGCTTGGAGATGTGGAAAGAGTCACATATTTTACATTGTTTTGAATCGATAATTAATAATTTTATTTACCTATTAATTGAAATATTTATAATTTTCAAAATAATGACCCTGTTAATGTCACTTATAAAGTTCGATTTAGGTTGCTAAAGTAGTGTAGTTCATTGCTCAGTCTCAACAGAAAAGTGGCCTGAAGAAACGTACGACGAAGTTTGTTTTCAAAAGTGAGCAAGGTAAAACTGTCATGGCGGACGTGTTCTTGCCTGTTTGAACCACTTCACTACCTCCAGTGGCAGAGTTTTTCAGTTTCTTTAAATTAAGTTTCCACGTCAGCCTTTCCTCTCGCTTGTCCAAGTCGTTCGCCCACTTAAAATATCCTTCCTGATAACACGCTCATGCGTTACTTTGTATCCGATATTCAATTTGGGACTTCTTTACCACCAAAATCGTCCTGCGAAGCCTTGACAAGATACAAGGACTTCTTACGATGGCTCGATCCTTGTTCCTGCTGATCGTTTCGTAGCCGCTGATGTTACATTTGGTTATATGGTGATACCGAATCTACCATATTATGTTTCTCCAGTTTCAACAGGAATTTTCGTTAAAGGGTTGGTATAATTGCTAAAAGTGTGCATGCGCTGCCGGTCAAAACAGCCGCATTTACTGTGTAATTGTATTTTCGTTATTTTTCTCGCTTAAAATACTCTTCGGATTGTAGTTTAGGTGTTGTAGCTTATCGCGTTTGCAATCTTCCTATTAATTTTTAGCATGCTTCTTGGTCTTTATTTCCGATGATCCGCATTAAATAATTTTAGTGTATCTGGAATTCCAGAAAGTGTTGATTCATTCTGGATAGTTGTTCTTTGTTAGACTGTTGGGATAGATTGAAATTTTATTTGTTCGGGAAATGGTAATTGAGTGCAGACACACAAAGCTACTTCCACATGTATAAAAATGGTCTAAAGAAAGTAGCCTTTTTTTATATATATTTTCTGACTACTTTTAGTGATTGTGATTTATGCATTCCTGTTCCCTTTCAGCTGTTGAGTCCTGGACGAACTAATATCCAGCGCACATTTCCTAACGACATCCACGGCTCCAGATCAAACTGGGTTGAAGGCTATGGTGAACTGACGCAGGTGAGTCCTGTCACAAATGTAGCTCTTGAAATTTACTTCTTATTGTGGGCCGTTGCACTTCCTCGTGCTATGTCACCAGTGTGATGTTTACGTTTCAGTTTGGAAAGAGGGATCAGTATGAACTTGGAGAATGGCTGCGCATGCGTTACGTGAACCTGCTATTTGATTACCGTCCAGACAATGTTTATGTGTGCAGTGTTGATTCGGACAAAGCTTTAACTAGCGCCCTGTCTACGTTGGCTGCACTGTTCGACCCTACAAAAGACAATTTTACTGACGGTTGGAATTGGCAGCCTATCCCGATTCATACAGTTCAGAAGGATCGTGACATGGTATGTTATTTATTTCTACAGTACTATGGTACACTGTATGTCTATATATGCGTTCTCTTATTTAGATCATGCAAGCTAAACCTTGTCCAAAGTATGTGGCTGCACTCGAACTGTGTTTAAATTCACCTCCTGTGATGGAGATTAACAGTGAGAACCAGAATTTGTACAAGAAGTTGACAAATGAGACAGGAATGCAAATTGCGAACATTCAGGATGTGGCCGAACTTTACGAAACTCTTGAAATAGAGGTACACTGGCACGACAGTCTTGTCAGATGCTTATTTTAGTCTTTCTGTGCTGATATCTGATTTTCTGTGAGGAAACTGTCACCATCGTCTCTTCCTGTTACTCTTCAGAGTTCGAGGAACCTGACTCTACCAGAATGGGCAGCAAACTTGTTCCCTGGCGAGCTGTTAAAGTTTTCTGTATACAGCCATCTTATTCCTACGTCCACTGAGGAGTTGAAACTCCTCAGGGCTGGTAAGCGCAAGGTTTCTGATTAAATTTTAACAATTTCTTGGTGTAAAATATAATTATGTTTAGGTCCGCTGTTGAAGGAAGTGGCCAATCACATGGAGGACAAAATGAATGAAACTATTCTCACAAGCTTATTTATGTACTCTGTGGAGAAGGATACCTTAGCTGCCATTTTGAACAGTTTGGGAGTTTTCAACTGTCTTCCTCCCCCAAGTTCAGCCGTTGTTCTGATAGAATTGTGGACGTCTGACAAGGAATTTTCTGTTACTGTAAGAATATACTATTTCCATGGCTGGCTCGGTGTTCTCATTTACATACTTTTTCTATGTTTTAGTTGACTAATTATGAAAGGGAATGGGGTTGGGCGAATGGCTTACCTTCTCGTTTCTTTTCTTCAGGTCTCTTACAAAAATGAAACGACACATGAAGCCTACGTGCTGAGCTTACCTGGCTGCCAGCCGCTTTGTCCATTGGATGATTTTCTACTTGTGCTGGAAAACTCCGTTCCACAGAACTGGACCAAAGAATGTTCTGTACTTACCACAGGTCTAGATGTGGAAACTATAGCTCTAAGAGTGCTTTGTGAGTAGTCTTTGGTCATCAAGAGCTTTTTTTTTCTTTTCCTCCAGGCATATTTTGGTGATTTTTATCTTGACTGTTTGTTGCAGGTGCCATCTTGGCAATAATAATGGTTGCTATGATTGTGCTGGTGATTCTTTGCTTGAGGCGGCGTACTGCTCTAAACTTGTAAACGTTAAATAACATTTTCAACATTTCAATATCCAGAAGTTGCAGGTTTTTTAAGAAATTAAGTATCTTTTTACATAAAAATGCTGCATCTGACATGGATAAATTGTTTCTTGCACAGTATTTTAAAGTTCACAAATGGGACATTGCAAGTTTATTCCTCTTCTGGCTGAGATAAACATGAATGTTATGCTTAGTTTATATATATATAAAAAATCAACTATTCCAAGGAATTCTTTGTTGGACATAAGTGTTTCTTATTTACACTTCTCACATCAATACAACATGCATTTCTTTTCTGTTCCTAGGAAGGAGGCTTTGACTCTAGAAAATTTTATATGATCATTACTACCTAGGGTATCGATTTAAGTTATGTCTTTCCTATCTAGATGAGTTAATTAATTGATAATGTGGCATCAACCTTAGTGGTTTATATATATGTGCATGTACACACGCATGTGCACACACACACACACACACACAAAGTGTACAGTCTGGCACACACTGAACATTTCTCTTGCAGGAGGAGGCTAACACCTCCAATAATGACACCTCCCCTCAATTTCAGTTATGTGTCTTTCTTCCCCCCCCCCCTTCTCTCTCTCTCTCTCTATATATATATATATATATATATATATACATATATATATATATATATATATATATATATATTCATATATATAAGTAACTGAACAAATATAATTTTCTATAGTTTTATAACTTCCAGTTTAGATCAGTGTTTCTCAAAATTAATAACATAATTTTCTGCACATTTTACCTTCACAATGCTGGAATCACTATTTATGAAACACATTGTACATTTAAAATGTTGAACTAATTCTTACAAGTAGTTGTTCAGTTTTAATTTTTATTATATGGAAACTATGATACATGAACTGTGATTTTAATAACTCTATAATTTACATTGTTGTCAGTGACATTGAAAATTAATAATATGTAATGGCAAATAAGCCAGTAAGAATCTATTACAAAAAATTAATTTCACATTATTATTTTAACAATAAATTATAGTACACTTTATATTTTTAAAAATCTATGAACATCGTCAAGTGTGCAATCACAAATAAACTTTGTAGTTCACTCCTGATTAGGTCCATGGATTGTGGAACAGATATGTTTGATAATATACTAATGTTAAAGTAATTTTTTTTCATAAATAATTCTTAACTGACTTCTTGGCCATTATTAATAACTCTGTAATCTGATATATATTTCTTGATTTGACACTCATTGAAACATCTGCCTTTTTTGCCTCACTTCCTACAGATGAATCTTGAATAGTTTATTGGTGCACTTTATATATAATGCAGTAAGAAGTAACTACACTAAAACTAAGGATATTATTGAATACCTTGCAACTTTCTTGCAGTAATCCAATTCCAGTTCTTAGTTGTTTAGCTGTTGCATACAATTCTGGAGTACCAACAGATTTTATTTGTAGTAATCCTTTGTTTAATTCTATGTACAGAATACATAGGGCTGTTTCTCTAGGAAAGAACTTCATTGTATCATAATCACAAGCCACAATTTCCATGGCTGTTTTATTATCAAAACTCTTGACAATTTTTTTATAGATATTACCTAAGTTCAATTTGATTGCCACAGCAGCCAGGACTTCATCAAAAATCTTTTTAAATGTTAGTGGTGTCAGTATAATAGGACATT
Organism: Zhengitettix transpicula; assembly: GCA_037074705.1. Taxonomy (NCBI): domain Eukaryota; kingdom Metazoa; phylum Arthropoda; class Insecta; order Orthoptera; family Tetrigidae; genus Zhengitettix; species Zhengitettix transpicula. The sequence continues at coordinate 11,197,518 of CM073595.1, forward strand.
CATCACAAATTTCTTTCGAAATCATTTGTTTCATTACATTAAAATCTGACACATTGTAGTGTCCTTCTACAAAAGGAATCATATCTTTTTCAGTTGGTATTTCTATTTGTGATTCTTGACACTTGTCAGAGGCTAGTGAACAAGCCAGTTGAAAAGAACACAGGCTAACAATGCTTAGCTGATGTCCTTTAACCTATAATGAAAAAATTGTATTAAATCTAACAACAGATGATATAGAAGAAATAGAGATGAAGGTTATGAAACATTGTAATGAGTATGGAGATCTAAGGTTTAAACCTGGAATATATCTTGTGCGTAACACAATGTTTCAACTGTTAGTACCACCATTTTCGTCAGGTCTAAATTCAGAAACATTATTATGGTTGTCATTATGTGCATTAAGATGATCAACAATGTGTATTCTGTACTATGTATTTTAGAAAATACGGTGCGCTACAGTTGTTCTATTGTTGAGATCATTTGAACATTATAACTTTTGATGTTGCTGAAATTTTTTACAATTATTCATTATCATAGCAAGTCATATTTCATCACACACAAAACACTATCAATGTGTGTGTGTGTATATTGTAGTAATTAGTAATTAATCCATTGTTATAATTGCAAAGTAAAGAACTCATTATTAGACTATATAAAGCGTGCACCGCGACACAGGGCGGCGAGACCCAAAGAACCATTGTTGAGACGTACGCAGTACAAAATCTACGAGACGAACAGACAGTCAGCATCGAGGAGCGAAAGTGACAGTCAGCATCGAGGAGCGAAAGTCAGAAGTCAGCGAGGAGGAGCGAAACGAAAAGGTTCCAAGTTAAAATTGAACAAAAAGTTTTTCAGTCTGTAATTCATCGAATAAGGTTACAGGAAAGTTTCTCAATAAGTAAAGCCAAAAGCAGTAACCTAATAATTTCCTGCCGCAGTAAAAATTTCACAAGTAAAGACTGTTGCAAATGTCATCGAGAGGAAGTTGTTAACAATCCATCTAATCATTAATCCGGAAGGAGTTGCAGTTTCCAGTTTCCAGAAGAGAGACCCAAAAGTTTCGACAAGTGTTTTGTAACCTATTTAAATTCAGTGATATCCCCAAAAACGTGTGCACAGAAAACCCCAAAATTGAGACCTGATCGGCCGTAAGTAAAAGAACTCTAAATTATTTGTAAACCATTTCGTTAAGATACGTCAGATCGTTCTTCAATTATTTTCTTTTCTTTAATTATTTCTTTTCTTCAATTGTTTTGTTAGATAATTTAAATTCAATTCACCCATTTATCAAACCCAGTAAAGACCCTGAAATTTTAAATATTATTGTAATTTTTATATGTGATATAACTTCATTAATAAAATTGTTTAATTGTCAAATAAATATTCTTTTATTCAGCCACAGCCACCTTCAGTCTTTCATTTTAACCTGTTTATTACAAATTGGCGCATCAACGTGTGGCACGATTTTTTGATAAATTGGGTAGAAAAATAATTAAAGAACGAAATCTGACAAACCTCGGTATTGGTGCAAGAAAGTATTTTAATTTGGATAGGGTGTGCATGAAATTTTTGGAAAGGATTTTTTTTTGCTTTGCGCGTGTGAAACTTAGAGGATGTTTTGAGAAAATAAAAAAAATTAATTGTGCATAGAAAGATTATTAGTAGGTTTATGTTGTTAAGAAATAAAAAGAAGTTGATAATTAAGAAAGAGATAGAAGTAGATAATAGTGTAGTTAAAGACGAGAAAATTAGAAATAAAATGGATGCCGAAGAAATCGTGTTTCAATGTGGGCAAGCAATCAATGATGATTTTCTGGAGCAGGTGTTAGATAAGTCCGAAAGTGAGGAGATGGAATTAGTTGAAGGGTTAAAGGAATTGGAGAATGTAGAGGTAGAAAATCAAAATTTAGGTGATGAGATTAGTAATAATTCCCAGAGACAGGTGGGAGGAGATAGTGGATATATGATGATATTAGAATTATTGAATAAAAATTTAGCAGAGTTTAGAGCTGAAAATAATAAAAATATAGCAGATTTGAGTGAAAAAGGGGATAAAAATCTAGCAGAGTTTAGAGCTGAAAATAATAAAAATATAGCAGATTTGAGTGAAAAAGGGGATAAAAATCTAGCAGAGTTTAGAGCTGAAAATAATAAAAATTTAGCAGAAATAAATAAAAATATAGCTGAAAATATTAAAAATGTATCAGATATCAATAAAAATATAGCAGATTTGAGTGCAAAAGGGGATAAAAATGATCAGAAATTGGAGCAACTAAATAAAAATTTAGCAGATTTGAGTGAAAAAGGGGAAAATTTGGATAAAAAGATGGATAAAGTTATGGAGGAAAATAATAAAAGCATAGTAGAATTAAAGGCCGAAATAAATGAATATAAAGTAGAATGCAAAATGAGTTGTGAGAGATTATCTGAAGATTTTAAACTCAGTATGAGGGATTTAAAGGCAGAATTTGAAGAGAAGATCAACATTAATTCAACACAGAATAGAGAGGAAACTAACAAGTTAGTGGAGAAACTTAATAGGGTAGAGGTTAAGCAAGTTGAGAGCACGAATAAGATGCAGGAAGTATTTAAGGAAGATATGGGGAAGCAAAGACAAGAAATATTAGGACAGATAGAGATTGAAAAGATTATTTTAGAAAAGAAAATAGAGGACACAGTTGAAGTTGTGCACAAAGATATCATAATCCAGGTGAAAGAGAATGAAAAGATCTGGGAGAATAAATTGCAAGATGAAATTGGAAAGTTGAGGTCTGAAAATGAAAAAGGGGAAGGATTTAGAAATGTGTCCACAAATAACCCATGGGTTAATCTGGACATACCCTTGCCGAAGTACAGGGAACATGGGCCAATTAACCCGAAAAGGTTCATCAACGATTTAGAGAAATATTTCAAAATTAAAGGAATCCCGCAATCATTAAGATTAACAGTTCTGATGCAGGCTGTCGAAGGTCATACGTTGCAATTGATAGAAAGCACATTAAAAATCCGGGACTCATATGAGGAAGCGAAAGAAATTTTTTTAAGGAAATATTGGGGAGATGTAAAACAGGCCGGTGTTATAAGGACAATATATGAACACAGATACAGACCAGGAAATGGGAAAACGATGGCTCAACATTTTACCGAGTATTCAATGAAGAATACCTATTTAGATGCACCATTGACTGAGAAGGTATTAGTGAAGGTGATGGGAAACCACTTTGGACCGGACATTGCAAGGATTTTTATTGGGGCTGGAATAGATGATGTGCAGAAGGCGTTGGAATTTCTAGAGGGGTGTGAAGGAATAGAAGCACAAACCCAAAGAAATATGGGAGGACTAAGACATGATAATAATAACCAGGGTGGAAGAGGTTATGGAGATAGACATGAGAATAATAACCAGGGTGGAAGAGGTTATGGAGATTGGCATGGGAATAATAACCAGGGTGGAAGAGGTTATGGAGATAGACATGAGAACAATAACCAGGGTGGAAGAGGTTATGGAGATAGGCATGGGAATAATAACCAGGGTGGAAGAGGTTATGGTAATAATTATGGAAGCAGTAATCAGAGGGGAAGAGGGTTTGGAAATAGGTTTGAAAGAAGTAATAGAAATGAGGAAGATATAGGCCATAGACATGAGAATAAAAACCAAGGCAGAGGGGCTCAACAAAATCAGGCTGTAGCAAGCACATCAAAAGATTTAAACTAGAACATGTTGCATGTAGAGCTCCAGCACATGTGACAGATAGGAAGAATGAGGTGAATATTGGGGCATTGGTGGTAGAGGAAGTTTTGGCTAACCAGGATGATTTGTTAGAAGAGGAGGAGGAAGTTGATAGAAGTAAACATGTAAATAATGGCCAAGCAAAAATTAAATTGACGGTTGGGGATTTTGAAGTAGAAACATGGGTAGATACAGGGGCTATGTACTCAGTAATAAAAGAAAATGTTTATCAGCTGATGAAGGAGAAAGGTTGTGTTAAGGAATCACTGCCAGTAACTAATTTAAAATTATATGGAGCACTGGGAAGAAAAGGGGAAAAGGTAGCTAAGCAGATATTATTAGAGGCTAGTCAAGGGAAAGAAAAGGTGTTAATAAATTGTTTAGTTTTAAAAGGGTTGTTTACGGACTTAATTTTAGGAGTAGATTTTCTAAGGAAGATAAAAGCTAAGTTGAATTTTGAAGAGGAAAGTTTGGAGGGAATAGCTGAGAACATTGAAGGAAAGGAAATAAAAATTAAATGGAATTTATTGGAAGTGAATGAGAAAGAAAAGTTAGGTTACATAGCTGGTATGGACAGGATAAGCTTTGAGAGAATAGAAAATCTAGAGAAATTGAATGAATTGGAAGACCTGGTAAAGGAAGTAAAAGGAATAGATGGGAATATGAGAGTTAAATTGATGGGAATAATCGAAAGGAATGCTCAAATTTTCAATAAGGAACCAGGAATATTAAGGGAATGTGAGTATCACATAGAAACCATCCCTCATGAACCATTTAAGGGACATACTTACCCAATTCCCTATGCATTGAAGGAGCAGGTACAGATAGCAATAGAAAAACTAATAAAGGGAAACATAGTAGAGAGATGTGAGAGCCAATATGTAAATCCTTTATGTGTAGTAAAGAAGAAAGATGGATCTGTTAGGTTGTGTTTAGATGCAAGGAAGGTGAATCAGGTGATAAGAAATGTGTGTGAAAAACCAATAACTGTGGATGAGGCATTGAGGAGGTTTAGAAATAAAAGGTGGTTAAGTTCGGTGGACCTAAGCAAGGGTTTTTACCAAATAAAGCTGGATAAAAAATCAAGAAAGCTAACAGCATTTTTAGTCGATGGAAAGCAGTACCAGTTTGTGAGAATGCCTTTTGGTTTGAAAATCAGTTGCCAAGCATTTATACAGAAGTTAGATAGTGTGTTTAGCCCAGAGATGAAAGAATACCTGACCACTTATGTAGATGACCTAGTAATTTCGAGTGAGACCTTTGAGGAGCATATTGAGCACTTAAATGAATTATTTACAAGGATAAGACTAAAGGGATTGACAATTAATCCAGAGAAAACCTTACTATGTAGAGAGAAGATTCAGTTTTTAGGACACATAATATCGGCGAAAGGAATATATCCGTGTAATGAGAAATTAGAAAAGATAAACAATATTAGAATACCCAAAAATGTAAGAGAGTTAAGAGCCGCCTTAGGATTTTTAAATTTCTATAATAAATTCGTGACAAATTATACAAAAATAGTGGCGCCGTTATTCGATTTGTTAAAAAAGGGGAATAAATTTAGATGGGGAGAGGAGCAGGATGAAGCCCTGAGAAGGATTAAGGAGGCGTTCAGAAAATATGTAATATTGGAACACCCGGATTTTAATAAGCCATTTTTGATTAGGTGTGATGCCAGTGGGCAAGGAATAGGGGCGATATTAGGACAGAGGGATGATGAAGGAAGGGAAGCAGTGATTTGTTTGGCCAGCCGAGGACTAAGGTCACACGAGAAAAGCTATTGTACAACAGAAATGGAATTATTATCTATAGTTTTCGCTGTAGAAAAATTTAGACAGTACATAATAGGTCAGACAGTGTATCTGTATTCGGATCATCAGGCTTTGACGTATATAAGGGAGTGTAAACACACTAATGCAAGAATTAGGAGGTGGACGTTAGCATTGGAACCATATAATTTAATTATTAGACATGTGAAAGGGGTGGATAATGTAGCAGCGGATTATCTAAGCAGGAACAGTGATTTATATGAGAAGAAAGATGAATTTGAGAGTTCAGCGGTTATAGCAGTATTAGGAGTGATGGAGAGGAATATTAAGAGACAGCTAGTTAAAATGACAAAGGAAGATGATAAAATGAAGGAGTTAAAGAAAAAGATAGAAGAACAGGAACAGAACAGAAACAGGGAAAATATTGGTAGTAATGAGTATAAAATAAAGGGTGGTTTAATATTTAGAAATAATGAAAAGGCAAGGAAAGGATGGGTGTTAGAAGTGCCAGAGAAGTGTAGGAGAGATTTGCTAGAATATTTTCATGATCAACAGGGACATCCAGGCTGCAGTAAACTTATAAAATTATTGAGAAATACATTATCATGGAAGGGGATGAATGGAGATATCAAGGAATATGTGAGGACATGTCACATGTGTCAGTTGTGTAAACATAGGAATATTACATTTGAAGGAAAATTTGTCACTGTGGTACCTGAAGGGAAAGGAGAGCTAATATACTTAGATCTTTTAGGACCATTAACTAGGAGTATAAATAGATGGAATTTTATCTTAGTAGTATTGGATTCTTTCACAAAGTATGTGCGTTTATTTGGGCTTAAAGATGCAAAAACTAACAACTGTTTGAAAGGGATGAAGGTTTATTGTGAGGAAGAGGGAAGGCCAGATAGAATTATATCAGATCATGGAAAGCAGTTTACTAGCAATAAATGGAAAACAACTTTAAAAGACATAGGAATAAAAGTGGGATTCACTTCCATTAGGCACCCACAAAGTAATCCATCGGAGAGGTACATGAGAACTATAGCAGTAATGTTAAGGATAATGTGTATGAATAAACATGAAAGGTGGGGCAAGTATTTAAAGAAAGTGGAGATGTACATAAATCAAGGATATAGTACAGCAACAGGACAGATTCCAGAGGAGGTGCAGAAGGGAAAACAGATAAAATTACCTATAGAAAACATCATTGAATATCCAATTAGTAACGCAGGGTGGGATGTAAACCAAGTTAGATTAAAGGTAAAACAATGTTTGGAAAGAATGGCACAAAGGAGGAGAGAAAAACAAAAAAATCGAGAAATACAGTTTGAGGTGGGAGACCAAGTACTAGTTAAGAGTTTGAGAGTACCAGACCCAATAAGGAAAATAAATTCAAATTGAATATTGATGGTGTTCTAACCAAAGTTGGTGAAGGAAAAAGCAGATGTTAGGAAGTTGGAAAGAAAGACCATTAGGATATGGGTTTCTTATGATTTTCATTGAAATACTGGGGGGTCAAAATTCTCGCTTAATTCATTTTGTGATAGGGGACCACTAGGATGTGTTTTGCGGATAGGCGAGCGGCATTCGTGACCGAGAACGTTTCTTTATTTTCTTGTTAATTTCGTGGCGTGTTGCTACAATGTTTTTGTTTACTAAAGATAGTGATGTTAGAGAAAAGGGGGCGTGACATGTTTAAGCTGTCACATGAGAGAATTTAAGTTTTGAATGATTGCTCACTCACAATTGAAATGTTTTGAAGATGACGTTGAGAAGTTTAATGTGTAAATAGAGGAGAAGGTGTAGAATTAAGATGAAATACTTAAAGATAAATTTTAAGAGATAAATTAAATGTTGAAAAAGAGAAAAGGGGCGTGGCATGTTTATGCTGTCACATGAGATGAAATAGTTTAAGATAATTTTAAGAAATGTAAATTAAATGTTGGAAAAGAGAAAAAGGGGCGTGGCACTGTGCTGTTGTCACGTGAGACTGTTGAAAATTGGAGGGGGGGAGATGTAAACAAAAGAACAGCTGACATCATCTGGAGAAAGTAGGTCAAAGCTTACTTCAGATTAAGTGACAGCATTGATATTTAAGATGAATGATAATTATAAATTAAATGAATTTAAATTAAGTTAATTAAAGATAATTAAAAAAAAAATTTAATTTTTTTTTAAAAAAATTATTTTATGGCATTAGTTTTAAGGAATGCACAATTAATTTCAAACCGTAATAAATTGTAGGATCTAGACTATTTTAAATTATTACAAAATAATAAGTTGCACCAATATTTGATGGGAATGTGTAAATCTTTTAAATGAATGGTAATTAGGTATAAGTTTCCGAGCGATCTGACAAATTAGGGCAAAATTGTAATCGAGAGAAAAGAATAAAATTCAGTTTTCGAAGAGTAAAGTCCAGACATTTCCTTTCTCAAACGGAATTTGGGGCGTAATGTAGTAATTAGTAATTAATCCATTGTTATAATTGCAAAGTAAAGAACTCATTATTAGACTATATAAAGCGTGCACCGCGACACAGGGCGGCGAGACCCAAAGAACCATTGTTGAGACGTACGCAGTACAAAATCTACGAGACGAACAGACAGTCAGCATCGAGGAGCGAAAGTGACAGTCAGCATCGAGGAGCGAAAGTCAGAAGTCAGCGAGGAGGAGCGAAACGAAAAGGTTCCAAGTTAAAATTGAACAAAAAGTTTTTCAGTCTGTAATTCATCGAATAAGGTTACAGGAAAGTTTCTCAATAAGTAAAGCCAAAAGCAGTAACCTAATAATTTCCTGCCGCAGTAAAAATTTCACAAGTAAAGACTGTTGCAAATGTCATCGAGAGGAAGTTGTTAACAATCCATCTAATCATTAATCCGGAAGGAGTTGCAGTTTCCAGTTTCCAGAAGAGAGACCCAAAAGTTTCGACAAGTGTTTTGTAACCTATTTAAATTCAGTGATATCCCCAAAAACGTGTGCACAGAAAACCCCAAAATTGAGACCTGATCGGCCGTAAGTAAAAGAACTCTAAATTATTTGTAAACCATTTCGTTAAGATACGTCAGATCGTTCTTCAATTATTTTCTTTTCTTTAATTATTTCTTTTCTTCAATTGTTTTGTTAGATAATTTAAATTCAATTCACCCATTTATCAAACCCAGTAAAGACCCTGAAATTTTAAATATTATTGTAATTTTTATATGTGATATAACTTCATTAATAAAATTGTTTAATTGTCAAATAAATATTCTTTTATTCAGCCACAGCCACCTTCAGTCTTTCATTTTAACCTGTTTATTACAATATATATATATATATATATTGCAATATTGGTATGGAAAGGAAAGGAAAGAGCGAGATAGGTTGTAGCTTACCTGAAAGTGAAGGAACTAAAGGTTGTTCTTCAAATTTTTGGAGGCTCTCAGCCTCCTTCTCCGCAGCCGGCCGTGCATGGAATGATGTAACACTCCTTCCTGAAGAAGGGGCTGAGAGTCTCCGAAAATTTGAAGTACAACCTTTGGTTCCCTATGGCTACACCACACTTCACTTTCAGGTAAGCCATAAGCTATCTCTCTTTCCTTTCCATACCAATATTGCAATTATTTTTGACAATGTCACATCCTTACTAATATATATATATATATATATATATATATATATATATATATATATATATATAAATCAAATTTAGAGAGGAAAGAGGGACAGTAGTGCTGACTTACCTGAAATCAATAGTTGGTCCAGTCTGGCTTGGGTGAGAGAAGGTTCCAAATTATTGAGGGTCTGAGCCCCCTTCGTCAGGAAGAAAGATCTGAACTACATGCTGGCCTGACATAATTCATGCACATTACTGTCTAGAAGGATATTACTTCAGTGGGAAGCATCACAACTAAAAAATTAAAATACAACAACAATTTGTGCCCAGCTGGCACACGTTTCAGATATTTCTTCCTGATGCAGGGGCCTCAGGCCCTCGATAATTTGGAATTGTCTCTCACCTAAGCCAGACTGGACCAACTATTGATTTAAGGTAAGTCGGCATTGCTGTCTCTCTTTCCTATCTAAATGTGTTATTTAATTTGACCTCGTCACATTTTCTCAAGTGTATAGTGAGTGTATAACTTTAATTATAGTTTTTTTCTACGAATTTAAGAAATCAAAATATGTTGAATATCACCAAATAAATGACAGGGTATTAATATAGATAATATGAAAATAAAAGATACACGGCTGGTGTATTAATTATTTTAAAAATTACATGTTTACATGCATGATTAATACTAAGTGTTATAAATCATGTATTTGATAGTTGAATATGGTGGAATATGTGAAAATCTTAATACTTTATCAAGTTACTTTGAAGATTATGGGAAATGAGCTGAAAAACAACAAACACACAGATGTAGACACAAAATAGTTCACAAAGTAGCTTGTAAAAATGTTGGTCATTGCTGGGAAGAAGGATATTACTTCAGTAAGGGAGCATCACCACTGAACAATTAAAATAAAACAGATTCAAGCAAGTTTTCCTACATACATAGTTCATTAAATGATGGTAATAAATTTAATATTGAATCATTTTCACTTATTGGACTTATGATTACAGAAAGTATAAATAAGATTGGGCATGAGGTACACTGCTTGACGATTGCTAAAAATGCTAATGGCACTGTGTGAAGAGCATCCTCTTCTTTTATTTGGATAAAATGAAGATTGTTGAGATATATTTATTTACTTTTTTAACAATCTTTGGTCAAAATTCTGATGACTTTCACATTGTAGCCGTTACAAATCCCAGTTATAAATACACTATATATGTTTATTAAAAAATCTAATAAAATGTGAACTGATTTGATATTTAATTTCTAATTTCAGAACAAAACAATAAACATAATCCTTTATATTTTTATACTGTATTGTTTAATTGCAGCTGAGATAGTGAAATAATTCAATGAAAATCATTTCATGTTACTCAAACCACAAACTTATATAATTGGAGCCCAAAATACTCTGTGTCCCACAAAACATTATGAATTAGTGCATTTGCGATAATTAAACACTAAATAGACACTATAGAAACATTCATTTTCCACAGATCCTCATCAGAAGGAAAGGCTTGGAGATGTGGAAAGAGTCACATATTTTACATTGTTTTGAATCGATAATTAATAATTTTATTTACCTATTAATTGAAATATTTATAATTTTCAAAATAATGACCCTGTTAATGTCACTTATAAAGTTCGATTTAGGTTGCTAAAGTAGTGTAGTTCATTGCTCAGTCTCAACAGAAAAGTGGCCTGAAGAAACGTACGACGAAGTTTGTTTTCAAAAGTGAGCAAGGTAAAACTGTCATGGCGGACGTGTTCTTGCCTGTTTGAACCACTTCACTACCTCCAGTGGCAGAGTTTTTCAGTTTCTTTAAATTAAGTTTCCACGTCAGCCTTTCCTCTCGCTTGTCCAAGTCGTTCGCCCACTTAAAATATCCTTCCTGATAACACGCTCATGCGTTACTTTGTATCCGATATTCAATTTGGGACTTCTTTACCACCAAAATCGTCCTGCGAAGCCTTGACAAGATACAAGGACTTCTTACGATGGCTCGATCCTTGTTCCTGCTGATCGTTTCGTAGCCGCTGATGTTACATTTGGTTATATGGTGATACCGAATCTACCATATTATGTTTCTCCAGTTTCAACAGGAATTTTCGTTAAAGGGTTGGTATAATTGCTAAAAGTGTGCATGCGCTGCCGGTCAAAACAGCCGCATTTACTGTGTAATTGTATTTTCGTTATTTTTCTCGCTTAAAATACTCTTCGGATTGTAGTTTAGGTGTTGTAGCTTATCGCGTTTGCAATCTTCCTATTAATTTTTAGCATGCTTCTTGGTCTTTATTTCCGATGATCCGCATTAAATAATTTTAGTGTATCTGGAATTCCAGAAAGTGTTGATTCATTCTGGATAGTTGTTCTTTGTTAGACTGTTGGGATAGATTGAAATTTTATTTGTTCGGGAAATGGTAATTGAGTGCAGACACACAAAGCTACTTCCACATGTATAAAAATGGTCTAAAGAAAGTAGCCTTTTTTTATATATATTTTCTGACTACTTTTAGTGATTGTGATTTATGCATTCCTGTTCCCTTTCAGCTGTTGAGTCCTGGACGAACTAATATCCAGCGCACATTTCCTAACGACATCCACGGCTCCAGATCAAACTGGGTTGAAGGCTATGGTGAACTGACGCAGGTGAGTCCTGTCACAAATGTAGCTCTTGAAATTTACTTCTTATTGTGGGCCGTTGCACTTCCTCGTGCTATGTCACCAGTGTGATGTTTACGTTTCAGTTTGGAAAGAGGGATCAGTATGAACTTGGAGAATGGCTGCGCATGCGTTACGTGAACCTGCTATTTGATTACCGTCCAGACAATGTTTATGTGTGCAGTGTTGATTCGGACAAAGCTTTAACTAGCGCCCTGTCTACGTTGGCTGCACTGTTCGACCCTACAAAAGACAATTTTACTGACGGTTGGAATTGGCAGCCTATCCCGATTCATACAGTTCAGAAGGATCGTGACATGGTATGTTATTTATTTCTACAGTACTATGGTACACTGTATGTCTATATATGCGTTCTCTTATTTAGATCATGCAAGCTAAACCTTGTCCAAAGTATGTGGCTGCACTCGAACTGTGTTTAAATTCACCTCCTGTGATGGAGATTAACAGTGAGAACCAGAATTTGTACAAGAAGTTGACAAATGAGACAGGAATGCAAATTGCGAACATTCAGGATGTGGCCGAACTTTACGAAACTCTTGAAATAGAGGTACACTGGCACGACAGTCTTGTCAGATGCTTATTTTAGTCTTTCTGTGCTGATATCTGATTTTCTGTGAGGAAACTGTCACCATCGTCTCTTCCTGTTACTCTTCAGAGTTCGAGGAACCTGACTCTACCAGAATGGGCAGCAAACTTGTTCCCTGGCGAGCTGTTAAAGTTTTCTGTATACAGCCATCTTATTCCTACGTCCACTGAGGAGTTGAAACTCCTCAGGGCTGGTAAGCGCAAGGTTTCTGATTAAATTTTAACAATTTCTTGGTGTAAAATATAATTATGTTTAGGTCCGCTGTTGAAGGAAGTGGCCAATCACATGGAGGACAAAATGAATGAAACTATTCTCACAAGCTTATTTATGTACTCTGTGGAGAAGGATACCTTAGCTGCCATTTTGAACAGTTTGGGAGTTTTCAACTGTCTTCCTCCCCCAAGTTCAGCCGTTGTTCTGATAGAATTGTGGACGTCTGACAAGGAATTTTCTGTTACTGTAAGAATATACTATTTCCATGGCTGGCTCGGTGTTCTCATTTACATACTTTTTCTATGTTTTAGTTGACTAATTATGAAAGGGAATGGGGTTGGGCGAATGGCTTACCTTCTCGTTTCTTTTCTTCAGGTCTCTTACAAAAATGAAACGACACATGAAGCCTACGTGCTGAGCTTACCTGGCTGCCAGCCGCTTTGTCCATTGGATGATTTTCTACTTGTGCTGGAAAACTCCGTTCCACAGAACTGGACCAAAGAATGTTCTGTACTTACCACAGGTCTAGATGTGGAAACTATAGCTCTAAGAGTGCTTTGTGAGTAGTCTTTGGTCATCAAGAGCTTTTTTTTTCTTTTCCTCCAGGCATATTTTGGTGATTTTTATCTTGACTGTTTGTTGCAGGTGCCATCTTGGCAATAATAATGGTTGCTATGATTGTGCTGGTGATTCTTTGCTTGAGGCGGCGTACTGCTCTAAACTTGTAAACGTTAAATAACATTTTCAACATTTCAATATCCAGAAGTTGCAGGTTTTTTAAGAAATTAAGTATCTTTTTACATAAAAATGCTGCATCTGACATGGATAAATTGTTTCTTGCACAGTATTTTAAAGTTCACAAATGGGACATTGCAAGTTTATTCCTCTTCTGGCTGAGATAAACATGAATGTAATGCTTAGTTTCCCTGTTGTTTGTCGAGTTTTTCCTCGTTGGACTTGTCTGCATTACCACTCAATGAGTATCAAATAAACTTCTTGCATATTTGAACAATTTGGTCAACATTTTGTCAGTTTAATGTATCATTTTTAAGCAAATGAATAAAGTGTTAAACTGTACAGATCTTGCTTAATTCTAGCAATTCCTATACCGGTCATCCATTAGTGGTGGCTATAGAAGCAGAAGCTGCCAACGGATATGAATTTTTTGGTCACACACTGCACTCTAAATAAGAGCTGTACATGTAATGAAACAGATGCAATCACGTCAGATGGCATGAGCAATGAAATATAAATCTTATTTTAAAGTGATATGTTTCAGAATAAAACATACATTTTGCGCCATCTTTAAAAAGTGTCTCAAAAGTTATTTTAAAGACAACATGTAAGTGGCATCATGGTGCATAAAATAACCACACATCCCTGCATAGAAAACTGTTGCCACCACCTATTTCTTGGACTAATCTGGACTGCAACCAAACTCACATGTAAAAATCATCCCCCCCCCCCCCCAATACTGCCCACTTGTCAAAGAGTAGTGTTCGGACACCTTTTGTACCAAATTACTTGTTCCCTAATGCATAGCAAGATCCTAGTCTACCCCACCTTCACTCTTCCACCAAACTGGTTTGCCAGCCCAGTGCAGGAATAAGCCTTATTTTTCAATATTCTACAATCCTTCACAAAAAGCAATCAACACTTTCATGTAAGCCATCTGTTTTGTAAAAACAAAATTAAGTATTTGTACAATCATCAGCTACATCAACTTGTTTTTCTGGGAAAATGTGCATACAAATTGGGCCTTGAATCATCATTTTAACATTTGGCACGAGTGCATTTGTATGTTTATGTAAAATAAAGGTCCATATCCATGCTGCAATTTGAAACGAGAGATGTCTAGATGTGAGGTAGAGGCAAATGAAGTCAACTTTTACTGAACACAAACTTGTGGTATTTACAAGATTCATCAAAGATTGAGAAGGTCAAGGTGGAGTGAGTTATAATTGATGTCTGTAAAATAATATTGAATTATTTTAATCTTCACATTGGGCCTTAAAAGAAAGTATTACCTTTAAATAAAAACTAAAATGCTGCATTTTTAAGGCATTGTGTAAAATATGAATAAACTGTTGAGTACCAAATTATATAATTGATTTAATTAAAATATATAAAAAATCAACTATTCCAAGGAATTCTTTGTTGGACATAAGTGTTTCTTATTTACACTTCTCACAACGTCTAAATAAAATTTGGTACTATTTTAAAACCGAACTTGAGGGTAATTGAATCTAAATCCTGGGTTATCTTTGGAGTGGGCCATTACTTTGAGCAATGGAAAAAATTAAATCGGTCATGTCAGTCTGCTATTCTGGGGGAAAAAAACTTGTAATATTTTAAAGAATAACCTGTTTTGTTATGTTAGATGTCTTGGAAACTCTTAATTGGTGGTTTAGAAGTACCTATATTAGTATTTTCCTCCGTCTCCCTCACTTTTCATTGATAATTTTCAGTAGCTCTCAGACTTTCTGTGCAAACCTTTTTGAAAATTTAAGGAATAAAAATCACAGCTCAAACCCCTCTCTCTTCAATTACATTTTTAACTTTTTGTGCACAAAATTCAAATTTCTCCTCCATCACAGTAATTCCACAGTTCTGTACGTTCACACATGTCCACAACACCATTATTCAAAAACACAATCCTCTTTAAGGCACATTTCTTATACTGTGTATCTGACACTACAGGAAAGTCTGTCCAGCAACAAACAATACCTTAAATGTTCTCCATATATTAGATACTAATTTGGTGACAGTCACATTCGATCTTGGATAGTGAGGAAGGATAGAAATAAATAGGAGAAAAAGGAGGATTATGCTTTTTATGTGAATTAATATGCTCAGGCTTAGAATCGCGCACAAAGAAAAGCATATGTTAAATAGCAGGGAAAAGGAAGGAAAGACTGAAAATATTTGACCTACACATGATCTGCTCAGTATGCAGACGCCTCAACCATCTCAGCCACGAGGTCAAGTTCCTGACCAGGCAAATATAGACAGTCTTATTATGGATAAATAGTTATTTTAGAGGAGGAATGGATTGAGCAGAGGGAAATTAATATTTTAGAGAAGGAATTGATATAGTAGAGGGAAATTAATCTAAAATAACTATTTATCCATAATAAGACTGTCGATCTTTGCCTGGTTAGGAACTTGATCTCATGGCCAAGAGGTTAAGGCGTCTGTGTACTGAGAAGATCATGCCTAGGTCAAATATTTTCAGCTTCTCCTTTTTCCTTCCAGCTCCCTGCTTTGAACATATGCTTTTCTTTGTGCGTGATTCTACGCCTGAGCATATGAATTCACATAAAGCGGAATCATTCTATTTCTCCTCTATCCAGCTATATATAATTAACAGGTTATATATATATATGAGACGGGAATGCAAATTGCGAACATTCAGGATGTGGCCGAACTTTACGAAATATATATATATATATTGTAATAGTAAGAATGTGACATTGTCAAAAATATTGGTATGGAAAGGATAGAGAGATAGGTTGTGGCTTACCTGAAAGTGAAGTGCGGTGTCACCATGAGGAACTGAAGGTTGTTCTTCAAATTTTCGGAAGCTCTCATCATATATATATATATATATATAGTTTATGACAATAAATATTGTATCACAGTTTCTTTTTTATTATAAAGAATATACATAAAATTTTCAGAAAATAAATTTATAAAACTTTTTTCTCCTGTTAAAAATTTGTTACGTATGTAATTATTATTGTGGACAATTTCAGAACACAGTCTAACAGGGTTTGTCAAATTTGTCACTTACAATAAAAAATGTTAAATCTAATAAAATTTGTAGTCGAAATAGTGTCAGTTGGAAAATTATTGAATCTAATGAAATTGTTTGTGAATAAATAGTCGTGTACTTCTACTTCCTTACTATTTCTTCTACTACCTATAGGATTATAAGATTTACACTGTACAGATTATTGTTTGAATTTTAAGCCTTGTGATGTTGTAATTCTGTACAATTACAGGTGAAAGTTACACTTCAACAAGCATGACTACTGGATAGTACTGCAAGTCTTCATGCTCAGAAACCCTCATTAGTATTTTCAGATGAAGCTCTGTAAGTTCCTATTATGTGAATTACAACTAATGTAGCTTTGGACTAGCAGCATTATTATTCTCCACTATTTTGACTCCAGAAAAATTAAATAATTACCATACTACTTATATTTACTGTTGACATCACACATTAATAAGACTATAACAGTATATCTGTTTACATAACACTAATTGACTTGCAATAGATTCACATGCAATTATTTCATTAGCATTCACAAACACACAACATTTCATATCCTCCACAAAAAGTCACATTCCATCCATTTCATTCCCTTGTTATACTTCATCCCCCTGTTCTACTTCACCCCCTTGTTCCGCTTCCTCCGCTTCCTCCATTTCATCCACTACTTCCTCTTCTTCCATTTCTTTAATTTCATCATCTGATTCCATTACAGTTGCCATTGGAGCAAATTTTTTAATTTTTCTAGTTCGTCTAGGTAACAGATTAAGTGTTTGAAATTGTTTTGCTTTGGTATATTCTATTAATGCTGCATTAACTGCTGAAAAACACTTCAGAAACCTTTCATTTGAAATCTGAAAAAAATAATGCATTTATGAGTTATAGTTCTGCATGTGACATAGTTGGCATATTGAGAAAAACCAATAATGTATAAAATGTTGTGACATTTTCTTGAGACATAGGGGGGAGGGTGAGGGGAGAGAGAGCACGCGAGAGAGAAAGAGCACACGGGAGAGCGAGAGAGCACACGGGACAGCGAGAGAGCACACGGGACAGCGAGAGAGCACACGAGACAGCGAGAGAGCACACGGGACAGCGAGAACACACAAGAGAGAGAGCGAGAGCACACGAGAGAGAGAGTGAGTTATTGTCTCTGTTGCGTGTCTATTATTGCTAGATTTTGAATTTGACATTGTGCAGCCCATCAATACAACATGCATTTCTTTTCTGTTCCTAGGAAGGAGGCTTTGACTCTAGAAAATTTTATATGATCATTACTACCTAGGGTATCGATTTAAGTTATGTCTTTCCTATCTAGATGAGTTAATTAATTGATAATGTGGCATCAACCTTAGTGGTTTATATATATGTGCATGTACACACGCATGTGCACACACACACACACACACACAAAGTGTACAGTCTGGCACACACTGAACATTTCTCTTGCAGGAGGAGGCTAACACCTCCAATAATGACACCTCCCCTCAATTTCAGTTATGTGTCTTTCTTCCCCCCCCCCTTCTCTCTCTCTCTCTCTCTCTCTATATATATATATATACATATATATATATATATATATATATATATATATATATATATATATATATATATATATATATATATTCATATATATAAGTAACTGAACAAATATAATTTTCTATAGTTTTATAACTTCCAGTTTAGATCAGTGTTTCTCAAAATTAATAACATAATTTTCTGCACATTTTACCTTCACAATGCTGGAATCACTATTTATGAAACACATTGTACATTTAAAATGTTGAACTAATTCTTACAAGTAGTTGTTCAGTTTTAATTTTTATTATATGGAAACTATGATACATGAACTGTGATTTTAATAACTCTATAATTTACATTGTTGTCAGTGACATTGAAAATTAATAATATGTAATGGCAAATAAGCCAGTAAGAATCTATTACAAAAAATTAATTTCACATTATTATTTTAACAATAAATTATAGTACACTTTATATTTTTAAAAATCTATGAACATCGTCAAGTGTGCAATCACAAATAAACTTTGTAGTTCACTCCTGATTAGGTCCATGGATTGTGGAACAGATATGTTTGATAATATACTAATGTTAAAGTAATTTTTTTTCATAAATAATTCTTAACTGACTTCTTGGCCATTATTAATAACTCTGTAATCTGATATATATTTCTTGATTTGACACTCATTGAAACATCTGCCTTTTTTGCCTCACTTCCTACAGATGAATCTTGAATAGTTTATTGGTGCACTTTATATATAATGCAGTAAGAAGTAACTACACTAAAACTAAGGATATTATTGAATACCTTGCAACTTTCTTGCAGTAATCCAATTCCAGTTCTTAGTTGTTTAGCTGTTGCATACAATTCTGGAGTACCAACAGATTTTATTTGTAGTAATCCTTTGTTTAATTCTATGTACAGAATACATAGGGCTGTTTCTCTAGGAAAGAACTTCATTGTATCATAATCACAAGCCACAATTTCCATGGCTGTTTTATTATCAAAACTCTTGACAATTTTTTTATAGATATTACCTAAGTTCAATTTGATTGCCACAGCAGCCAGGACTTCATCAAAAATCTTTTTAAATGTTAGTGGTGTCAGTATAATAGGACATTCATCACAAATTTCTTTCGAAATCATTTGTTTCATTACATTAAAATCTGACACATTGTAGTGTCCTTCTACAAAAGGAATCATATCTTTTTCAGTTGGTATTTCTATTTGTGATTCTTGACACTTGTCAGAGGCTAGTGAACAAGCCAGTTGAAAAGAACACAGGCTAACAATGCTTAGCTGATGTCCTTTAACCTATAATGAAAAAATTGTATTAAATCTAACAACAGATGATATAGAAGAAATAGAGATGAAGGTTATGAAACATTGTAATGAGTATGGAGATCTAAGGTTTAAACCTGGAATATATCTTGTGCGTAACACAATGTTTCAACTGTTAGTACCACCATTTTCGTCAGGTCTAAATTCAGAAACATTATTATGGTTGTCATTATGTGCATTAAGATGATCAACAATGTGTATTCTGTACTATGTATTTTAGAAAATACGGTGCGCTACAGTTGTTCTATTGTTGAGATCATTTGAACATTATAACTTTTGATGTTGCTGAAATTTTTTACAATTATTCATTATCATAGCAAGTCATATTTCATCACACACAAAACACTATCAATGTGTGTGTGTGTATATATATATATATATATATATTGCAATATTGGTATGGAAAGGAAAGGAAAGAGCGAGATAGGTTGTAGCTTACCTGAAAGTGAAGGAACTAAAGGTTGTTCTTCAAATTTTTGGAGGCTCTCAGCCTCCTTCTCCGCAGCCGGCCGTGCATGGAATGATGTAACACTCCTTCCTGAAGAAGGGGCTGAGAGTCTCCGAAAATTTGAAGTACAACCTTTGGTTCCCTATGGCTACACCACACTTCACTTTCAGGTAAGCCATAAGCTATCTCTCTTTCCTTTCCATACCAATATTGCAATTATTTTTGACAATGTCACATCCTTACTAATATATATATATATATATATATATATATATATATATATATATATATATATATATATATATATATAAATCAAATTTAGAGAGGAAAGAGGGACAGTAGTGCTGACTTACCTGAAATCAATAGTTGGTCCAGTCTGGCTTGGGTGAGAGAAGGTTCCAAATTATTGAGGGTCTGAGCCCCCTTCGTCAGGAAGAAAGATCTGAACTACATGCTGGCCTGACATAATTCATGCACATTACTGTCTAGAAGGATATTACTTCAGTGGGAAGCATCACAACTAAAAAATTAAAATACAACAACAATTTGTGCCCAGCTGGCACACGTTTCAGATATTTCTTCCTGATGCAGGGGCCTCAGGCCCTCGATAATTTGGAATTGTCTCTCACCTAAGCCAGACTGGACCAACTATTGATTTAAGGTAAGTCGGCATTGCTGTCTCTCTTTCCTATCTAAATGTGTTATTTAATTTGACCTCGTCACATTTTCTCAAGTGTATAGTGAGTGTATAACTTTAATTATAGTTTTTTTCTACGAATTTAAGAAATCAAAATATGTTGAATATCACCAAATAAATGACAGGGTATTAATATAGATAATATGAAAATAAAAGATACACGGCTGGTGTATTAATTATTTTAAAAATTACATGTTTACATGCATGATTAATACTAAGTGTTATAAATCATGTATTTGATAGTTGAATATGGTGGAATATGTGAAAATCTTAATACTTTATCAAGTTACTTTGAAGATTATGGGAAATGAGCTGAAAAACAACAAACACACAGATGTAGACACAAAATAGTTCACAAAGTAGCTTGTAAAAATGTTGGTCATTGCTGGGAAGAAGGATATTACTTCAGTAAGGGAGCATCACCACTGAACAATTAAAATAAAACAGATTCAAGCAAGTTTTCCTACATACATAGTTCATTAAATGATGGTAATAAATTTAATATTGAATCATTTTCACTTATTGGACTTATGATTACAGAAAGTATAAATAAGATTGGGCATGAGGTACACTGCTTGACGATTGCTAAAAATGCTAATGGCACTGTGTGAAGAGCATCCTCTTCTTTTATTTGGATAAAATGAAGATTGTTGAGATATATTTATTTACTTTTTTAACAATCTTTGGTCAAAATTCTGATGACTTTCACATTGTAGCCGTTACAAATCCCAGTTATAAATACACTATATATGTTTATTAAAAAATCTAATAAAATGTGAACTGATTTGATATTTAATTTCTAATTTCAGAACAAAACAATAAACATAATCCTTTATATTTTTATACTGTATTGTTTAATTGCAGCTGAGATAGTGAAATAATTCAATGAAAATCATTTCATGTTACTCAAACCACAAACTTATATAATTGGAGCCCAAAATACTCTGTGTCCCACAAAACATTATGAATTAGTGCATTTGCGATAATTAAACACTAAATAGACACTATAGAAACATTCATTTTCCACAGATCCTCATCAGAAGGAAAGGCTTGGAGATGTGGAAAGAGTCACATATTTTACATTGTTTTGAATCAATAATTAATAATTTTATTTACCTATTAATTGAAATATTTATAATTTTCAAAATAATGACCCTGTTAATGTCACTTATAAAGTTCGATTTAGGTTGCTAAAGTAGTGTAGTTCATTGCTCAGTTATCATTATAAAAATTAAAATATATGTATTACCTTCATCCTCGATATAAAACGATCCATAATAATTACGGATGTCATAAAAATTTCCGACGGGAGCTCAAAAAGTTTTAAAACCAAACGATTGCAGCGAGCTGCCTTATTCCGTTTGTCCCGCAACGCTTCTGTAGCCTGAAATGCAAAATTGAGTCAAATCTATGAACCATTATGTGTCATATTAGAAGATTTTAACAGTCCAGATGTTTCATGCTTGGTCAGCGTCTTGATAAGCCAAACATATGGGCACATTGTTCTAGTATTCTTACAAAGCGCAGTGGGTTGTGATTGTGTGAACTTATAACTTTAGTGCCTATATGCAAGGAAAAATAATTTTCCTGAGTAGAGACGGTTTCATGGAGGTACTGGCTTCAGTTGTATCGCTTGTGAGTAACCGATAATGTGTAATTATATTTTTAAGGTTTTTTTAAAAATTGTATTCATATTTATTTTCTTGATCGATAATGAGTATGGAGCGAATTACCATAAATGTGTATATTCATATTCAGTTTATTATTCACCTACTGACTTTGAAAAGGGGCGTGAAATAAACTACAGCAAATGGCGGAACTAGAGAACAATTCACCAAACAATGAGTTTCCATAATAGGACTCTGAATACGTCCAAATTAATAATTACCTTAGTTTTATTAGTGAAATAAACAGTTGTATGCTGTTTTATTTCCAATTTCATGAGCTCTTGTATTTGAATCTTAAGATTCGTGTCCACTCCATACTTTTCGAAAGCCATCTTGTTGATCTTACTAACCACTAAAAAATTGAAAATGTTAAATGTATAAAATATTAAGTCAGGTTGAAATAAACAGATTATACTTCAATAATAATAGGTGTTTTACAGAAAATATAGAAATTTTAAACTGTGCAGTAAAGCAAACCTTTCCCAACCTTTCTTCAAAGAGACAATTGTGTCGTCTTTGCTGCGCATAGACAAAATTGTTCAAACCTGAATCGCAAATATTATATAAGCGTTCTAGAATTTGTTTAAAATGTCTGAAAAAAATTTAATTCGGACTGACAAATTATTTTAAACACTAAATAATTAGGTAAATAAAAATAATTCATTCTGATACTTCAGGTAAAAATTTTTTTCGGGTTGCTTTTGACTTGTACTTGAATCATTTCTAGCTGACGTTGATTTACAAAGTATCTATACTGTATTACACGTGATCTTATGAATCAGCAATAAATTGGACCGTAGAAACCGTTACTGTTAAGATCCAGTGCCACCCGTTAAACGCTTAAATAATTTTAAATAATCACGTTTGAATAAATATATATAAACCATGAGTATAGACAAATATGTCTCAACGGCGTAATTTTGCAATGAAACATTAGTTTGTAAATTATCGTTTTCTCTTCACCACATGACAGTAAGCATTTTTTTTTTTTCAGAATTGGAATATACAACGGCTAACTTGCAAATTTGCAAACATTAACAATTACAGTTAAAAACGTTTACAATAAACGCTCGTGGTTTCTTCCGAAGCTTCGTAATTATTTGGAACGTGTCTAGGGTCGGTTGCTGACGAAATTCTCACGCTGACCGCCAGCGACAATCTCGTGTGAGTCATAAAGGTTTCCTTTGTATCCCATCTATTTAGAAGGCCGTCGCCGATATTAGAACTATCTAGTTACTGTTTTATCTGTATGAATGGTCTTTGTGCGGCGATTTGAAGCTGATTGGAATGTTGCTCGTCCAACAAGCAGGCTTCACCAAATTTTCTTGTTTTTTTCTTGTGTGTGTGTGTGTGTGTGTGTGTGAATGTGACTACAGAGCGAGGACGAAACACTGGCAACACCTGCCGAAAGAAGCATTGTTTCACTTCCACTGGTTGATCGCTCGAAAACAGAGTTGCCATTTTTAAACATCAAACTAGGAAATTCAATCTTGCTGATATTCCATCAGTATATTAAAGTGATGAGAAAGTGGCCGACTGTTGTTGGAATGTTGAACGGAGACTATCCATACATTTATCCCCCCCCCCTTCCCCGAGAACATTTCATTTCATCATCAACCACGGTATCTGACTTTCCAAAGTCAACTCCTTAATCGCCCTGTTTAAAAGCGCCCTCTCAGCCGTCCTAACACCACAGCAACCCTCCTAACACCACAGCAACCCTCCCAACACCACAGCAACCCTCCCAACACCACAGCAACCCTCCAAACACCACAGCAACCCTCCCAACACCACAGCAACCCTCCCAACACCACAGCAACCCTCCCAACACCACTACACTCCCGTCGTCTCAGAAGAAAACGCCCTCAAAAAACTCTGGCGCATCCTACCCCCCCACCCCCCTCGTCACACCCACAGACCCCCGCACCCTACCCATTCCATCCAACTTGTCAAACACAATACATCGTCAGTCAATCCTCACACTCCCACAACGAATGCTGCTCAGAAAAATAAAATAAAACACACATGGCAAAACTAAGTTATTCCATTATCCTACACTTTCATGTTCTATAGACTTGTATTCATATGTAACCCACAAAAAATCGAAAGATTTATATTTTATAATCTTATCTTTCTAATAAAAAAAGCAGAGTGTTTGTTTGTATGTATGTATATATATATATATATATATATATATATATATATAATTGTATGTTCCTGATAAAAAACTACACCGGTGTAGCAAATTTCACCAAATTACGAACACGTGTTTTTTGCGACCAAACACTGTAGGGGTGAGACGCGACTACCATCCCCGGAAGCGGGGGTGGAAATATTTAAACATGCTAAAACAGTCGATATTTCAGTCGGATAAATATTTTTATGGGCCACAGATATTGATGGTAAACAAACACTGTTGGGGTGGGACGCGTCTACCACCCCCAGAAGCGGGGGTGGAAATATTTAAACATGCTGAAACAGTCGATATGTCAGTTGGATAAATATTTTTAGGTGCCACAGATATTGATAGTAAACAAACACTGTCGGGGTAAGACGCGTCTACCAACCCCAGAAGCGGGGGTGGAAATATTTGAACCTGCTGAAACAGTCGATATTTCAGTCGGATAAATATTTTTAGGGGTCACAGATATTGATAGTAAACAAACACTGTCGGGGTGAGCCGCGTCTACCACCCCCAGAAGCGGGGGTGGAAGGGGGTGGAAATATTTAAACATGCTAAAACAGTCGATATTTTAGTCGGATTAATATTTTTATGGGTCACAGATATTGATGGTAAACAAACACTGTCGGGGTGAGCCGCGTCTACCACCCACAGAAGCAGGAGTGGACGGGGGTGGAAATATTTACACATGCTAAAACAGTCGATATTTCAGTCGGATAAAAATTTTAGGTGTCACAAATATTGATAGTAAACAAACACTGTCGGGGTGAGCCGCATCTACCACCCCCAGAAGCGGGGGTGGACGGGGGTGGAAATATTTAAACATGCTAAAACAGTCGATATTTCAGTCGGATAAATATCTTTAGGTGTCACAGATATTGATAGTAAACAAACACTGTCGGGGTGAGACGCGTCTACCACCCCCAGAAGCGGGGGTGGAAATATTTACACATGCTAAAACAGTTGATATTTCAGTCGGATAAATATTTTTAGGTGTCACAGATATTGATAGTAAACAAACACTGTAGGGGTGAGACGCGTCTACCACCCCCAGAAGCGGATGTGAACGGGGGTGGAAATATTTAAACATGCTAAAAAAGTTGAAATTTCAGTCGGATAATAATTTTAGGTGTCACAAATATTGATAGTAAACAAACACATTCGGGGTGAAACGCGTCTACCACCCCCAGAAGCGGGGGTGGAAATATTTAAACATGCTAAAACAGTTGATATTTCAGTCGGATAAATATTTTTAGGTGTCACAGATATTGATAGTAAACAAACACTGTAGGGGTGAGACGCGTCTACCACCCCCAGAAGCGGATGTGAACGGGGGTGGAAATATTTAAACATGCTAAAACAGTTGATATTTCAGTCGGATAAATAAATTTAGGGGTCACAGATATGGGTTCACTGAGATTTATATAATTTCTGTTTATGTTCCATATATATTTTATATATTTATAACCTCTTTAGGGATTTGGAGTGGAGCACCCTTAAGGGTGGGGGTGGAGTGGATTTATATAAAAATAACTCAAACACAATCGAGATTGGACTCGAATCCAGAGTTATGGTTGCCAGTGAGGTTAATTATGATATTCAAGTTACCGTTTTAGTCCCCCAAGTTCGGGTGGTTAGGGGTGGAAATCTTCAAACAGGCTAACACGTCCAATATATTAATCGGATAAATATTTTCGGAAAAAAGTGAAAATGGTGTTTGTATTAACGTATGTGAGTAAAATTTCAACATATTACGGCATGGGAAAGGAACAACCTAGGGGGGGGGGTGGAGGTCCGTTACAAGAAAATAACTCGAATAAAACCGAGCCTGGAGTCAAATAACCCAAGTTATGGATAACGACTGTGTTTAGTTATGACATTCAACTCGCAATTAACCTGCCAGGGACGGGGTTGGTAGGGGTGGAAATAATCAAACGTGGATAATCTACCGATTTATGCGACGACTAAATATTTCTCGGGATCAATGAAATTCATAAAATTTCTCTACATGTTCTCTGAGTATAACTTCAACCCCTTTCGGGCTTAGCAGAAGAGAACCCATAGGGATGGGGGTGGAGGAGCGCTACAATAAAATAACGCGAATACAACCGATATTGGAGTCAAATCCATGGTTATTGATGTTGCTGAGTTAAATTATAACATTCAATTGGCCACTTAACCCCCAGGGGCGGGGGTGGATTGGGTGGACGAGGGAAGAATTTTCTAACATGTTAAACGGTCGATATTTGCGTTAAATAATTAATTGTCGAAGTCAATGGCATTGATAATTTATCTACCGATAATGTTTGTAAAATTTAACCTCTTTCGGCATGAGAGGGAAGCACACTTAGAGGAGGGGGTGGAAACTTTCAAATATGCTAAAACAGCCGATATTTAGGAGATAAATATTTTTATGGATTGAAGTGATAGATAGTGTTTCAATCGATGTTATCTGAGTATACTTTCAACCCCTTACAGCATGGGAAAGGAGCACTCTTACGGGCTAGGGTTGACGGGAGTTACAAATAAATAACGCGAATAAAACAGAGATTGGAGTCTAATCCAGGGTTATGGATATCACTGAGTTTAATTATAACATTCAAATAAGCATTTAACCCCTAGGGGCGGGGGTGGACGAGGTTGTAATTTTGGAACATGCAAACAAGGCAGATATTTGCGTTGAATAAATATTTTTCATGGTTAATTATATTGCTATTGATGTTGTTTGTGTATGATTTCAACGCATTTCGTTACGGGTAGCGGTGGACTTTTAGGGGTGGAGGGGTGTTTCATAAAATTAACACAAAAACAACTGATATTCAAGTCAAATCGGGGTTATGGATGTCCCTGAGTTTAATTATGACAATCTGGTTAACGCGCGGGTTTGTGTGTGTGTGTGTGTGGGGGGGGGCGGGGTTTAGAGGGGCTAGGTGGAGGGGGGCGGGGATACAAAATTTGAACAGGCTAACCGGTCAATTTTTGCGTCGAATCAATATAATTCGGGATGAACGGCATTCATAAAATTTCGCTACATATTCTCCGTTTATAATTTACACCTCCTTCAGGCTTGTGAGTGGTGCACATTTAAGAGTTGGGGGTGTAGTGGCATTTAATAAAAATAACTTAAACACATTCGAGTTTGGAGTCGAGTCCGGGGTTATGGATGTCTCTGAGCTTAATTATGACATTAAACTTGCGGTTTAACCCCCACGGGTGAGTGTGAACGGGGGTGGAAATTATTCAATTCAGAATATTTATCTTTACGTTGTTTGTGTATAATTTCAACCCCTTTTGGGCTTAGGAGGCGATTACGGATAGGGGTGATGTTGGGTGGTTCGTTACAGCAAAATAATGCCCATACGACTGGGATTGGAATCAAATCAGAGATATGGAAGTCGCTGAGTTTATTAATGACTATCTGGTCAACACGCGTGGGTGGTTGGCGGTGGGTGGGGTTTGCGCCGTGGTGGATGTTGTTGGGAGGGGGGTAAAAATTTGCAAACATTTCAAACACCCGATTTTTGCGTCGAATAAGTATATTTCTGGATCAATGAACCTTATAATATCTCTCTACATGTTCTCCATGTATAATTTCAACCCTTTCCTGGTTCGGGAGGGAAGCATCCTTAAGGGTGTGGCATTACTAAAAATTATGTAAAACAATCGAGATTCGAGTTGAATCCAAGGTTTTGTATGTCACTGAGTTTAATTATTACATTCAACTTGCCGTTTAACTCCCACAAGCGTGGGCGGTATTTTTAAAACATGTTAATCGGTCGATATTAGCGTCGCAAAAACTGTTTTGGGGTCAATTAAATTCATAATATTTCTCTAGATGCTCTCGGTGTATAATTTTAATCCCTGTCGGCATGGAAGGGAGCAAGCTTCAGGGTGGGGTTTGGTGGGGCGTTACATGAAAATAACGCTAATACGATTGGAATCTACATCTCTGAATATAATAATTACATTCTACTTTTTGTTGAACCCAAAGTACAGTGGGGACGTGGGTGGAAATTTGGTAAAATGTTGAAACGGACGATATGATTTATGAAAGAAATTTTTCCCCCCCTTTCGGCATGGGGGGTGAGAACATGTAGGTATAGGGAGCGAAGTGCATTACGTAAAAGCAACCGAGATTGGAGTCAAATTGGGGGTTATGGATATACGACATCCCGGGAAACGCCGGGCATCCAGCTAGTAAATAATAATAAAAAAAAGGGAGAACATTTTCACAGGTTACAAACGTTGCAATATAGCAATGGCATTTAAAAATAAACTTTTCTTTAAATTTTCACATTTCCGTCAATTGTGAAAAAACCAGACGTGATACAGAATTTAGAAGGTTATTTCTCGTAATCTGTGCAAAAAAAAATCCATTTCAGATAGATTTCATTCATTTGAAAAACACAGAAAACAGTTGAAAGAATAATACCTCGAATTATAAATTTCATATTTTTCGTCGTTACATATTTGTCTTAAAGAACTGTTAAACTGTTAAACAAGTAATTACATAACGCGGATTCGTATGTAAAAAGCATTTAAAATTAAAAAAAAAATCATACGTCTGTTTTGAAAATTAATAATAAGAAAAGTAGCCAATTATATATATAAGTGACGATATAAATACCACATAACGTTTCCGGAAACCTTGTTTCTTTCTTCAGGTGCTAAGAAAACTAAAAAAAAAAAACACGCAAGTGCCAAGTAAAAATACAAGTGTTGTCAACTCAATTGTGTCGCTCTAGTCTCTTGTGTTTATCAGTTTTCTTGGCACCTGAAGAAAGGAACAAGGTTTCCAGTAACGTTGTGTTGTATTTTTTTTTAGGGCAAGAGGCTATATGAGGGTAATCCACGTTGGGCAACTCCCCTTTAATAGCATAGGAAGGGATTTGCAAGGGGGGATGCGGAAGGGTGGAGGAAGGTAGCCAAGGGTTAACTAGGGCCCCCGGGCTATATTTTAAGGATCCTACCCGGCATTCGCCTAAAGAAATGCATGGAAAACCCTAGAAAAACCTGCATCAGGTAGGTCGGGCATTGGGTACTTGTCCCACGCCCTTCCGATAGCTGGAGAGGAGTTTGCTGTGGGGGTCGCAGTATTCCCTTCTCCGTGCCTCGACCAGTTTAAGAGGCAGCTGGCCGACTATTCCAATGGGAATAGCGGACAACTCTTACCGTATGCCCAAGGTCTGTGACCCCGGAACATACACCTCTCAGAACAGGCCGAGGTGCCTCGGCTTGTGGGAACCTTAGTTCAAAAACGGAGAGGAAGAGGCATCCCCAAATGTAGCCCCTTCCTGTCTCTCCTACAAGGTTCTGCCTGCGAGAGGACATCCCTCGCAGGTTTTTACCTATCTATTTTTTTTAGGGTAACAGGCTACATGAGGGTAATCCGCATGGTGGAAACTCCCCTTTAATAGCATAGGAAGGGATCTGAAAGGGGGATGCGGAAAGGTAGAGGAAGGTAGCCAAGGATTAACTAGGGCCCCCGGGCTATGGTTTAAGGATCCTAGCCCCTTCGTATCTCACCTACAAGGTTCTGCCTGCGAGAGAACATCCGTCGCAGGTAGTGCCTGCGAGAGAATAGCCATCGTAGGCCTTTGTGTTGCATTTATATCATCACTTATTTTAGTGAATGTAAGCTTTCAACATCGAGAAATCTGAACTGAACCGCGAAAAATTTATGGATCCCTTATTTTGTTTGTATTTGGCTATTTTATTATTATTAGTTTTCAAAATAGACGTAAGATTAAAAAAAATCATTTAGCAGGCAATATCGACGTTTTTTCGGGGCAGTCAAGTGTAGAGTTTTGTAGTTGTAAATGATAAATAATTAAAATCACGAGCCATAAAAACTTATAAAGTGTAAAAATAAAATCAATACTTTTTATTATTATTATTATTTATTTAAGCGACGTCGCACGTAATCGCGTAGATACGAAATGAATGCGTTTTCTGAATCGTCTGGATAAGTAAAAGTCGTCAGCACTCGACGAGTTAACGATTTATTTACTTCACAGTATACATATATTGATATTTAGTCACGGTTAATGTATCAAGACCGTGACCATCCTCCAGATTGAACATTATTGAGCATTGTTATGAAATGAGAGGAAAAAAAAATACAAGCTAGGAAGTCGTAGAGTTTTCCTTCCTTATGGGGACACCATTGCTAGAATTTGAGTGTGAAAGTTTGGAGGAAATAACCACGGCCGGATCGGAACTCGAAATTTTTTTTTTTCACGACTCAAAATATTTGTCGCTCAATGATTGTGACTTCATCATCATGCTAATCGGAAAAAAAAATGAAATAGGCCTTTTCGTCAGAAACTAATAACTGTAACGAGCTAACGTTACCTTCGGTTAAAGATCATGTATCAAAACTTACGTAGGTTCAGTTAAATTACCGTAAGGTTTGTGAAGCGTAAAAAAATTATATTGTATTATAAAATCAAGGGAAAACTATAATCGGACCCGGAGTTAAGGACAAAGTAAACGTTCAGAGAATATATCAACTGTCAACTCAATAAACCCAAGAGTTCAACAGGTGTTGGAAGAATAATTCACGATAAACGTAATATTTTATTCAAAAACGATGTCATGGTGCACTTATTTGTACAGTCAGCGTAACAGTTTCTTCAAGAATATTCTGTTACTGTAACGTGTTAACTGTATTGCTTTTGTTCTATAAACTCGTGAGATTTACTAATTATTCATCTCGTTCACTTCTTGACCGACAAAATGCTTCCGCATTAGGAAACGATATATTATAGCACTTACCTGTAATATTTTGTATTGAATGAAAGCTTCCGCGATTAGAATTATCCGTTCCCAGGTGGAATTTACACGCTCTGCGAATACAAACCATCCGGAGTAGCAAAACAAAAACAACATAAACATTAGACAGTCTGTCGAGGCTCGAACTGGAACATGAGTCGGAAGTCGAAAATGCAAAGATCGTGTGCGAAAATGTAAAGCAAACACTGGTTTGATTAACTTCATTTCAGAATCAAGTCAGAATAGCTCAAAAAATTATGAATGCTTGAGTTAAGAAGTGGATCGGGATTCGGCTCATCCGAACCCCTCAGGCTGATCCAACTTGTCCAACTACTCGGACAACGCGTCACCCAAAGATGTAGCGTTATAAAAATTCTCTACGCTCCAGAACCGACTCTTGTCATCCTAAAACCGTCCTCCATACATAGAAAACTTTCATCCGCCCTTAAATAGACTCTTCTCACCACTTAACATTCAATTTCTAAGGGCTCTGATAAAAATCCTGCCTTTCTATACTCATCAACCTATTCCAACGCCGTCGACTTCTGAATTTCCTCCCAGTCCAACAACGTCTTGCCCATCTCCGTGAAGTCGAAATTGCAAAGATTGTGTGCGAAAATGTAAAGCAAACACTGGTTTGATTAACTTCATTTCAGAATGAAGTCAGAATAGCTCAAAAAATTATGAAAGCTTGAGTTAAGAAGTGGATCGGGATTCGGCTGATCCGAACCCCGCAGGCTGATCCCACTTGTCCTACTACTCGGACAACGCGTCACCCAAAGATGTAGTGTTATAAAAATTCTCTACGCTCCAGGACCGACTCTTGTCATCCTAAAACCCTCCTCCATACTTTCATCCGCCCTTAAATACACTCTTCTCACCACGTAACCTTCAATTTCTAAGGGCTCTGATAAGAATCCTGCCTTTCTATACTCATCAACCTATTCCAACGCCGTCGACTTCTAAATTTCCTCCCAGTCCAACAACGTCTTTCCCATCTCCGTGAAGTCGAAAATGCAAAGATCGTGTGCGAAAATGTAAAGCAAACACTGGTTTGATTAACTTCATTTCAGAATCAAGTCAGAATAGCTAAAAAAATTATGAATGCTTGAGTTAAGAAGTGGATCGGGATTCGGCTGATCCAAACCCCTCAGGCTGATCCCACTTGTCCAACTACTCGGACAACGCGTGACCCAAAGATGTAGCGTTATAAAATTCTCTACGCTCCAGAACCGACTCTTGTCATCCTAAAACCCTCCTCCATACATAGAAAACTTTCGCCCGCCCTGAAATAGTCTCTTCTCACCACGTAACCTTCAATTTCTAAGGGCTCTGATAAGAATCCTGCCTTTCTATACTCATCAACCTATTCCAACGCCGTCGACTTCTAAATTTCCTCCCAGTCCATCAACGACTTGCCCATCTCCGTGCATCATCTGGCCATCGATCCATATATAAAAAAAAACAACCAAGACATACAACACCAAAGAGATATATAAACATAATAGAGTGGCTATATCAGCGTTACAGCGCTCTGGGTGGCAGCAACACTGACCGCCATTTTTTAGTCGGTCCACTTCACCTAAACCCCGATTTGTGTTATGCTACTGATGGTGAAAGTTTTGAAGTTTTTTTTGTTAAAATAATTTTTTTTTATTATAAAACATGCCAAGCCTTCAATTGTAATAATCGTAGTTCGAAAACACATGAAGTATCGTATTTTAAGTAAGTATCTGCATAATAATAATACAGACAAAATAAGTGATAATATAAATACTGCACAACGTTCTGGGATCCTTGTCCTCAGGTGCTAAGAGCCTAGAGCGACACAACTGCACTCGTCATTTGACAAAAAAAAAAGCTTTGGAGGTGCTGTTGTGTCGCTCTAGTCTAGGAACGGTTACATGTTGCAAATAGAATGACGAGGCTACACATTCAGTACGAGGCACAGAAAATGAAGGTGGCAATAAGAAATTCTGTAGCAGATGCCATGATTTTTTTGTAGAGACTTGGGTTTGACTGAATTTGTAAATTGTGAGGGCACGGTAAAGTTCATAAAAATGGTAGATAAAGCATTTGGTTTGTTGAATTCGTGCAATGTTATGAACAAGGGTACAAAAACTCCTGTGTTTAGAGTTAATAGAGCGACAGTATGCAACACAATAGAAACATCTGTACAGTATTTTATTAATTTAAATCTGTACGATGGGAGTTTAGTATATTTGTCAGGGATGGTTTTCTGATCTTCTCAGTTAGATGCAACTGGCAGCGAAGTATGTGTGGAACGATTCTCCAGTTCTCAAATTTATATTAAGTAGGAGAATGAGTCGGGGCCCTTCTTTTCTTGCATACGAAGATGTGGGGGAAATACAGTTCAGAGCAGCATGTAGGAAATCTTGGATTACGCAGATAGAACCATCCAATAGTACGGGAGGAATTTTGGAGACACTGGTTGTACCAATTGAAAAAAATAATTTTAAATCTTGTACAGATCACAATTTTTGATCATGATTAGATCCCTGAATATGAAAGACTAACATTATATTCAGAAAAAGTGGTAGAATATATTTCAGGAAGTGTTGTACAGATGGTGGTAAAAAAAACTAAAGTGTTTAGGTTGTTTAGACGTTCTCCTTGCTCCTCGCTCTCAAAGAAAAACGGGATTGATTAAAATAAAATACTTTAAAGACAAGTTAATCAACCCGTCTAAAGACGTTGCTGGAAAAGTATTGAGGAATAACGAAACACAAACAGGAAAGAAGAATTTGCTATTATAATTGTGTGTGGTGGTATTCCGGATGTTGGGACATAAACAAATTTTATTTTGTGAATTCGACCATTTAATAGATTCGGCCGAATTTGCTGAGGAAACTCACTACTCAATTTTAATAAAGGTTTTATTAAAACATTACTTCAATTGCAGAATTCGTTATATGTGTAAAGAAAAAGCAATGGATGAAAGAGGACGCAAAATTAGGCAATTGTATACAAAACTGATATTCTTTCAAGGCCAATAAATTTTTCTATGCCTTAATGTGTTTATTTTCTTAAACCTTAAAATATATTGCCCGTAGAGATTTAGTTTTAGGTCATTTGTGCGACAGAGTTCAAGGCTAGCAGACGATGAGGAACGCCCGCCTGACAGTATAAAACATGGCGGCAGAGTATTCAATTTGCTTCAAATATGGCGGCGACTTGTCCAGTCTATGTTGTTTATATGTCTTCGTACAACACCCTTATTTCCTACCATAGTATAAATGTCCAATCCAAGATCTGTTAAAAATCGAAGCTTAAACTGAAATGTGGATTACTTTCCCCGCTCCAAAACAATAAAAAACAGTATGCGCCAATCATGTCCCTAACACAAAGAATATTACAAAATAATTAGAATGTCTGAGCCCTTCACTTCGCCATCGAAATAATAAAAGAACCTCCATCCCAAATCCATTCTGAAGAGGGCCTTTAACAGCAAATGACTCAGGTCCTTGTATAACAATGATATCATCATCGACAGAGCTGATCAACTCGAAATTTCATCATTGGCAGAAAAATTCGATTTTTTTCGTCTAATTCGCAAATAATTATTCTTTTGTGCTTAATGATTTTTATTCAGGTTACAAAACATATTTAGGCGCACTGTGCTTCCTTTTATATTGAGCAGTGAAGAAGTCGGATCAGTCATAGACGGGAGTGAAGCTCTCACTTCGATGAACTCTGGAGCTTTACGTAGATTATCAATAGTCGATGCTGGACGTTTTCATAATGAAATAACATTCGTATCGAATAAATATTATAAGCTGCTTAACAATTTCGATGTATACCACTAGAAATGTGCATCACAGATTACCATAGTTTGGGTCTTTTTCCATTGTCAAGAAAAATTCTAATAAAAGTTTCGGGGCACATCATTGATCATACTATTTTAAGGAATACTACGCTATAGGATCATCTATTAAATAAAATTGCCTGTATGTGTGTGTATGTATGTCCCGCATACAAAAATACACCCGTGGAACAAATTTCGTACACGTGTTCTTCGCGACAGGGAAACAAACACTGTGTGGGTGAGACACGCTTACCACCCCCAGGAGCGGGGGTGGAAATTTTCAAACATGTTGAAACGGTCGATATTTGAGTCGGATAAATATTTTTCAGGGTCAAAGAGATTGATAGTGACTGTACCGATGTTATATGTGTATAATTTCAACCCCTTACAGCATGCGAAAGGAGCACCCTTAGTGGTGCGGCTGGAGGGACGTTACAGGAAAATAACGCGTAATCAACCGAGATTGGAGTCAAATACAAGGTTATGGATGTCGCTGAGTTTAATTATGACATTTAACTTGACGTTTAACCGTAAGGAACGGGGGTTGAAATATTCAGACATTCTAAAACGGTTGTTATTTGTGTCGAATAAATATTTTTACGGGTAAAAGAGATTGATAGTATACCTTACGCCGTTCTTTGTGTATAATTTCAACCCCTTAGAGACAGAAGCACCCTTAGGGGTGGGGGTGGAGGGTCGTTTCTTAAAATTACGCAAAAAACCTTGATTCGAGTCATATCCTGACAATATTTATGACAACATGGACAATGCGCGGGGGTGGGTGGTTGTTGGGGTGTGTGAGAGGGGCTTTGCGGAAGTGTATGGGAGAAGAAATTTTCTAATATTTTAATTGGTTGATTTTTGTGTCGAATAAATATATATCAAATGAGATTCATAATATTTCTATTCATGTTGTCTGTGTATAATTTCAACCCCTTTAGTGTTAGGAGAGGAGCACCCTTATGGGTGGGGGTTGAGTGGCATTGCATAAAAATAACTCAAAAGCAATTGAGATTGGAGTCAAATCGGGGTTATGGATATATGACATACCGGGCAACGCCGGTCACCCACCTAGAATATAGTAATATTAATCATGAAACTTTAAATGTCCATTGTAATCATTTTGGATTGGATGCATTATCGAGGATTAATTAACAAGCCTCATAAGGTTTTTTTAAACTAAGAATCACAAATTCTTTCACTGTCTGAGAGACTCGTCATCTATCATTGAATTTAAAAGATTATACATTTTAACAAGCCTCATAGGAGTTTTTTAAAAGTAAGAATCAGAAATTCTTTCACAGTCTAAGAGACTCGTCATCTATCATTGAATTTAAAATATGACCAAAAATGTCTACGAGTTCTAAACAAATTGTACAAAAATTAGAGAAATAAAAAAAAAAATACTTACAGCAGCCTCTGTCCATTAAATGAGGACACATATGCAAGTTGCTTCTCAGGAACATACCTCAGGCCAGGTTGATTCAATACTATGTTGTATAGCAGATTGCATTTTAGATCACTCAGATTTAACCAAATACCCATGTATCCATTTATATTTGTCTGAAAAAAGACAATTATTCATGAATATGTATAGATGAATAAGAAGAAATACATACTGTTAATCTGTGATTTTAAATATTGTATGAAACAAAATTGTTACTTACAGCAGCCTCTGTCCATTAAATGAACAGGCATCAGACACTTCTTCGTTTAAGTTACATCTTTTCACATTCAGGAAAAATTGTAATATTTTGTATGTGAAAGTGGTTAGTAACTCCTACCCACTTCTGTGTTAACATAATACATTTACTACAGAAAGGGGAAACTAATATATTAATTGAATTCCATTTTCATGTGCAAGTGATGATGATATTGCACAAAAATCTACTATATTGCATTTATTGCAAACTTGGTTTCACAACAACATTTATTCATTGTTGCTAAGTTAAAGAAATCACAAAAAAAAATTTTTTGAACAGTGGGTGGAAGGAATACACAAGTGTGCTGTCTGCATGGGGTTGTACATTGATGTTGACTGTCAGTAACAACTCACTCCTGGTCAGAAAAAAAGAAAGTCCTTTCCTGAATAAGGAAGTGTAGTAGAATAAACTTTTGTTTCATCAGTCATTACTTAACAGTACAAATTATGTTAAACAGCACTCATCATATTGCAACATGAAAAGGAATACAGCTGAAAAACAATTGACTGATGCATAAATTACCAATAAAACTAAAGCTACAAATTTTAATTCTTGCCTTAAAAAGAAATTTATTGGAAACCATAACATAATTAATTAAGTGATTCTCATCTCTGAAGAATTAATATTTACTTAAATTTCTTTGCTGAACTGTAATAGATTCAACACATAGTAGCTATAACTTGGTTCTAAAATTTAATGACAAAGGTGTATTTAATACTGAAAGAATATTGTTCATGTGTTATCATTGTTTGATTTGAGGAATAAAAAGAATAAGGTGAAATAAGTGTGGCAGAGAGAAAATTTATATCAAGTGATGTATGCTCAAAGGAAAGAATAATACACATAGGGAATGAGAGTTTGATGAAGTTATTTAACAGCATTAGTTCATAGTCCAGACATGACTTGTTCAGTTCAGCCCAGCTCATAGCGATTTCTTTCTGCATGAAAGTGACCTGGTACAGATGAATGTGGCTTTATAATATAGATGCTATTTTCTCGTGACTTTAATTATCTGACGTATTCAATACAGCTAGAAAATTGACCAAAGACAATTAATAACACATATCCAATTTAAATTCACTTATAATTTGAAACACTGAATATTTTTTATTAATTTTCAGAACATGCATAATAAAAATTCTATTTTCTTCAGCAAAATTATTGGGTTACAAATTCCTGTTTACATTTGCAATACAATAAATGAATCAAGAGACTTGAATCAAATTTATGTTGCATACAGCTTATACTAATATATAATATTTTTGTCTGCTTTAGTAATTTTATAAATTAAAGATATTACAACCTTTTCAGACAGTTTAAAATATTTTATTTTACACTCAGTATGTTTTTATACTTTCATCATGTTTCAATAAAGTTGTTATCTTACTATGGTAACAATTTTGTTTCATACAATATTTAAAATCACAGATTAACAGTATGTATTTCTTCTTATTCATCTATACATATTCATGAATAATTGTCTTTTTTCAGACAAATATAAATGGATACATGGGTATTTGGTTAAATCTGAGTGATCTAAAATGCAATCTGCTATACAACATAGTATTGAATCAACCTGGTCTGAGGTATGTTCCTGAGAAACTGTCTGTAAGCAACTTGCATATGTGTCCTCATTTAATGGACAGAGGCTGCTGTAAGTATTTTTTTATTATTTCTCTAATTTTTGTACAATTTGTTTAGAACTCGTAGACATTTTTGGTCATATTTTAAATACGTGCCTTGAATGAATGGTTTAAGTAGATGATCCCTATATGAACTCATACATAACTCAGAATTTCTAAATCAGCTTGTTTAAATCTTTCCTCCCTAACTTATTTATTAATTAATTGATTGCCAGTTTATTGCACTACAAGTCTTCTATGACTATGGTGTTCACTA
Organism: Zhengitettix transpicula; assembly: GCA_037074705.1. Lineage (NCBI taxonomy): Eukaryota > Metazoa > Arthropoda > Insecta > Orthoptera > Tetrigidae > Zhengitettix > Zhengitettix transpicula. The sequence goes on from CM073595.1 coordinate 11,235,938, forward strand.
CACCACTCAAAATTCTTTATGGAAAACTGCATTTGGAATGCACCAAGGTGCACACGCAATATTTTTGTTTAGGAACCATTGTAATATTTCAATATTTGAGTTATTTGTAGTTGCCAATTTAAGTATGTTGAATGTCCAGATTGGTTTCAGGATCACTGTACAGTATGTTTATGCCAGTTTGTTACCTACGTCCAGTACAAAAAGTTAAATTGTAGATTAAGAAGTTTTGTTTTGGTAAAAATGAGTTTTCTTCGTATGGGTCTTCCATCGAGATGTGGTACTAAATATTTGACTTCATCTGTTGTAAAATTTATCTGCGGTTGAGAGTAATAGAGGGTAGCTGTCATTTCTTTGTGAAAATGATACATGGACTGATTTGTTGTTATTGGGTATCCCTCGTCAAAATCACCCTGTCAGTTTCATTCAGTACTTCTTATGACAAAAAAAAATTATTCTGAGGTTGTCCAGAAAGTGTTATGAAAGGGTTTTGGAAGAAGTTAATGTAGATATAAAAGTTAATGTGCAGCTGTAAGGAAGACCGTAGTTTACCATTCCATTGCTGGTGATTGTCATGCCGCTGGACCGAAACACATGTGTAGGTGTGAGGTGTCTAAATTTATTTTTAAAAAACGTTACCTCGCTATACGGCCCGCATATATTTTTATATAGAGACTCGAGCCGGCAATTCATATATTTAATGTGTAGATATTGTGCTAAATTAAATTTTTGTTATAAAAATGCAATCCATTTATTTTTTAGAACACAGCATAATGAAAGGAAACTATTTCTTGTTTCATTATTTAAGCGCATATTTCTGCTCAAGTACGTTGCTTTCTGCGGCTAAAATTTATGTAATGACGTATTCTTTATTGACTTATTTTCTTCGTAGCCGTACAAAGATTAATACAATTAATCCAGGTAGGAAGATTTTTTTTTGTTCCTTTTCCTGTGCATCAGAATTTCTTCATTGCATTTTATTCAATTTCATAATGAAAATTTTCCAGTTTTAAGACCCTTTTAATATCTGTTAAAGTGTTGGCATTAAAGCGTATGAAATCCTCAGTATAATGTAAACACAACCACCAAATTTGTTGATCTAATGTAAAGGCAAAACTAGTGCTGTCATTCAGATTATATTCGCACGTTAGTTGGCAACTTGCTCAGAAGAAAAAGAAATTTCCGTTTAACCTGCTTTTGCGCGTTTTTATGTCGGCGGAGACTTGCTTCAAACTGTCGTAACAATCCCTTCGTTGACAATTAAAATTCTAGAACGTCGTAAAGTGTACAATTAGAGACTTGCAAATTATCGTTCCGTTTTAGTTTACGTTTATTTGGAAGAAAAATTTAGCATTTTGTGGATATTTATTATTCATATATGTGAAATAATAGTAAATGAATTCTCGAATTGCAAAACTGCAAGCGTATTCCTCGTTAGACGCATTGTAATATACATCGATCCGAGGCAACGGAGTATTGCCTGTTGCATTCAGTTAGGGGCGCTCTATTTTTCTGACAGTTCATTTTACGTAAAACTACAATGCATTTCGAATTGTTCTAATAGATACAAATAGTGTCACTGTATAAATTAAAAGAAGCAGCTTTCATGTGGAGTTTAGTTTCTAAAAATATTTGGTGAAGAGATTGAATTGATTCTTACAATAGCCATAAATAATTATTTCAGTTTTAAATGTTGGATCAGTTCTCCTATGACTATTCATAAACATTGCGTAAAATTTCTTCAAGGCCCCGGGAAGGTCTTTTTATATTTAACTTAAATGAGAATTTTTTTTTTCTGTTTGAATCGATATTTTTAAAGACGTCAAACTTGGTTCTAATCATACAGTAATATTTACTGGTGAATCTATATAATAAAAAAGGATGTATATTTGTATGTATGTATGTATGTATGTATTTACGTTGTTCTTTATACAAATTTTATCGCGTGGACAGAATGCAACAAAAATTGGTACACATATTCTTCAAAATACGAGAAACGGTACTGTGGGGGTGAGAAACGCCTAGCATACATGTGTAAAGAATTATAATTAAAAACCGTGATCATAAAATATTAAATTACTGCGCGCCAAGAGACAATGACGTCACGCGAGAGAGAGACGTTACTACGCAACGAACAAAGGAAATATTTCCTTTATTAGGAATGAAATAAAGCAGAAATATGTTCTTTAAATAAAAAGTATAATTTTATACAGTAATACTCCATCGAATGGTAATAAAGAAGAATACGAATTACTTTACCATCCTTGCGGAAAATGTAAATAAATTTTCGCGCTATATTAGTTGTGAGTCTAGCTAACAATTTCATCAATGTAATATTTCGTAATGTATGAAGACTGAGTGACAATTGACAATTATATCCTGAAATACTCAAGGAATATATTTAAGTATTCACTTAAATACTTTTTCGAGCTTATATAAATAAGTACACGAGCAACGCCGGGCACCCAGATAGTCTATATAATAAAAAAGGATGTATATTTGTATGTATGTATGTATTTACGTTGTTCTTTATACAAATTTTATCGCGTGGACAGAATTCAACAAAAATTGGTATATATATTCTGCCAAAATCGAGAACCGGTACTGTGGGGGTGAGAAACCCCTAGAATAAACGTGGAAATAATTATAATTGAAATAAGTTACGAATTAGTGTTAAATTACTGCGCGAGACGATGACGTCATAAGTTTTCAAGACATTGACGCATCCTAAATATAGTTCTGTATTTCGTAATGAAATAAAGCAGAAATATTTTGATTGAATAAAAAGTAAAATTAAATCTACCAATACCACATCGAGTGATAAATATAATTTATTATAAAAGGTTATACAATCCATGGCATTAATTTTCTTTTAAATAACTTGACTTTTGACGTGGAATATTTAACGGGATCAGGGACCAATATGTTTCCCAATTATATCTTGCAATACGCACTAGAAGATACATAGAATTATGATAAAAACAATACTTAAATGTTCAAAATGGATATTTTTTTATTGAAGACAGCTTATTTCGTAATGTTTTGCATTAATTTTATACAATGCTACCAACTGCAGATTGCTAAAACCACCAAATAGTTTAATTTCACATGGAAAAATTATATGTCTACAAATTTAATAATTGTTTTAAATGTAATTGGTCGTTTTTTGCGTGCAATAAATACTTTTTGATTATCGCACATTTGTGGGGTGGTCATCTTCTAACATGTAAAAATGACCAATATATTTGGTCAGTAAATTAAACACCTTCAGCATGGGAGGTGAGCACATTTAGGGATAGGGTTCGAGGATCGTTACATAAAAATAGCGCAAAAGCAACCGAAATTGGAGTGTATCGGGACATCTCGGGCAACGCCGGGCACCCAGCTAGTTGATGTAATAAAAGAATCTCTGTTTTTCATGCGAGTCAATTGTTTATTAAAACGAAAATATAATAATACAAATACTTAAATAACTGTCCCAGTTGATTAACTGATTTATTAAATTAGTTGGAATATAACGATATTTTTAATCTAGATTAATTTACTGGTCCCATTAATCTCCTACTGAGGAAGCTAGAATTATTACATACGCACACAACAATGAAAAGGATAATGCGAAAATACACAAATGAGGATCAAAGGCATCATACAATCACACAAAAGTAAAAAATGCACATATAAACATAATGAATAAATAGAAAATAAATAAAATAAAATAGTACGTTTGAAATTTGGAAAACAAATTAAAATTGATAAATTCACAAGTAAAAAGTATATATATACATATTGGTAAAAATTTCAAATATATTCATATCGGGTTTTAATGTATCATTTTACTATTCTTATTATTCCCATCTTACCACAGAAGCACAACCACAAATACACTGTTTTCAATCATTTCAACACTGTTGCTCTGGGCGACAGGAAACCTTGTTCTCTTTTTTTCGGCGTTTTCTTTGTTTTCATTCTTTATTTATCGACAGTATTGAAGGTAGTAATATTTTGATACCAACGGTAACTGATTTCCGACGAACGGGGGAAAGGAAAAGGGTTTAAGGTTAAATTGAGGTAATTAAACAAGTTTTTTTTTAAAAAAAAGAAAGACGGAGAATAGGGATTAAAGGAACGAAAATACTTGGTTTCTAGGAAGAGAAGTAATTATTCTAGCATCCAGAAAAACGAAAATTATTACGCGTGTTTTTCTTGTATTTATTTCCTTCGTTTTTTTCTTTGAATCGGCCAGGTGTAATTTTCCCCACTTATCTTCCTATGTTTCATGCTCCTTCCTTGATTACGAGAAATTTTGTGGATACCTGAAAATCTATTTTTATGTCGTATTTTGTCCGTCTATCTTAATTAAATTTTTGTAGTGTCAGTTGTCGTTCCACTGCCGCAATTTTCGTCTTCATTTAAGCAACTCCGGAAGATCCAATTCAATCCAGGCTGTAGTATAAAAGGAAGCGGCAGTTGGCTGTGTGTCTGAGTTGACCATTCGGAAGCTTGCCAGCTTTCGGAGCCATTACGAGAGAGCTCCGATTGCTGCAGCCCCTAACATGTAAACACGACAAAGTCTCTCACACGTCACACAACGCATACACACATTATGATGCGAATACTAGGCGACGTCATCTTCCTCTGTTTCTTCAACATAACATCAGCTCTGTAGGTAAAGGTCGGAAATTGGTTCTGGACCACATACACCGATTTATAAGAGACACTGGAACGAAGCTTTAATATGAAGCCTGTTACATCAATACCCTAGTCTAGTAAAACAATCTTATAAATAAAAAAGAGTGTATGTATGTTTGTATGTTTGTTTGTTTGTTTGTATGTTTGTATGTTCGTTATACAAATCTACACGGGTAGAGCAAATTTCACCAAATTTCGTACACGTGTTCTTTACGACCAGGAAACAAACACTGTCGGGGTGAGACATGTCTACCACCCCCAGAAGCGGGGATGCACGGGGGTTGAAATATTTAAACATGCTAAAACAGCCGATATTTCAGTCGGATAATAATTTTTAGGGGTCCAAGATATTGATGGTGTTTCTACCGATGTTTTCTGAATATAATTTTCATCCCCTACACCCTGGCAAAAGGGCACCCTTAGGGTTTGGGGTGGAGAATACAAATCTATACCGGTGGATCAAATTTCACCAAATTTCGTGCACGTGTTCTTTGCGACCAGGAAACAAACACTGTCGGGGTGAGACGCGCCTACCACCCCCAGAAGCGGGGATGGACGGGGGTGGAAATATTTGAACATGCTAAAACAGTCGATATTTCAGTCGGATAAATATTTTTAGGGGTCAAAGATATTTATAGTCTTTCCACTGATGATATCTGAATATAATTTTCAACCTCTACACCCTGGGGAAAGAGCACCCCTAGCGTTTGGGGTGGAGAATACAAATCTACACCGCTGGAGCAAATTTCACCAAATTTCGTACACGGGTTCTTTGCGACCAGGAAAACAACACTGTCGGGGTGAGACGCGTCTACCAACCCCAGAAGCGGGGGTGGACGGGGGTTGAAATACTTAAACATGCTGAAACAGCAGGTATTAGATTTGGATAAATATTTTCGGGGTCAAAGATATTGATTGTGTTTCTACCGATGTTATCTGAATATAATATTCATCTCCTACGCCCTGGGAAAAGGGCACCCTTAGGGTTTGGGGTGTAGTTGCTTTACAGAAAAATAACGCGAATACGATCGAGTTTGGAGTCAAATCGAAGGTTATGGATGTCAGTGAGTTTATTTCGGATAAATATTTTTAATTGCCCATTTAACCCGAAAGGGTGGGGGTTGGAAGGGAAGATAAATAGTCAGTTCTTGCGCGTTCTTGGAGGAGAATTACGTGAATACTATTTCAACGGATGTTGTTGAAAATATAAATCCCTTTAGACATTAGTTTCGGACTCATAAGGGTACACCCTTAAGGGTGGGCGCGAAGTAGCATTACATAAAAAGAAACCAGAAACTATCGGGATTGTCACTGAGTTTAATTAATTTCCTTGAAAATAACGGGAAAACAACCGAGATTCGAGTCAAATCGAAGGTAATGGATGTCCCTGAATTTATTTATGACAATCTGGACAACGCGCGGGTATCGGCTGTGTTGGGATGAGTTGACCGGCTGTTTTTTGCGTCAATTAAATATATTTTGGGATGAATTAGATTAATAAAATTTCCCTACATGTTCTCGGTGTATAATTTCAACCCCTTTCGGACTTGGAAGGGTGCACCCTTAAGGGTTGGCGTGGAAGTAGCATTAGATAAAAATAAACCAGAAACTATCAGGATTGTCACTGAGTTTAATTATGACATTAAACTTGACCACTTAAGCGGGAGTGGTCGGGGGTGAAAAATTTCAAACATGTTAAACGGTCGATATTTGCGATAATTATTTCCTGGGGTTAATTACTTTGATAGTATTTATACCGATGTTGTTTGTGTATAATTTAACCCCTGTGAGGGGAGCAAGCTTAGGAGTGGCGTGGAGGTACGTTAAATAAAATCCCGCAAAAACAACCGAGATTCGAATCAATTCCGAGACTATGAATGTCGCTGAATCTAATTGTGACAACCTGGGTAACGCGACGGGTTTGGGAGGTGTTGGGCGGGGGAATAAATTTTCAGACAATGTAATTGGCCGATTTTTGCGTGGAATACATTCTTTTTCATTATCGCATATTTGTGGGGGTGGTCATCTTCTAACATGTAAAAACGGCCGATATATTTAGTCAATGACTTCATCCCCCTTCGGCATGGGAGGTGAGCACATTTAGGGATAGGGTTCGAGGAGCTTTACATAAAAATAGCGCAAAAGTAACCAAAATTGGAGTCTTATGGATGGTTATAGATAAATGACATCTCGGGCAACGCCGGGCACCCAGCTAGTAAAAGAATATAAGGGAAAATTACCCATCGTGTCAAAAACAAAAATGGGTAATGATTCATCACCCCTACAGCAAAGTGAATGGCCTCAAGTCCCTCAGTTCTGATTGCTTTTCCTTCTTCCTTGCAAAAGTATGTAGATACTCTTTGAAACGCTGGACTCTTTCTTCCTCTTAGAAAAACAATACTCTTCAACATATTAATGTGCACTGCAAAACACAAGTTTCACTCTGACGTAGGCAATCGTCACTCCCATCCTAAGCAGCCAGCCCAGCAAAATGGATCTATTTTAGGCTATTCGAAATGGATTTTAAAAACCAGATCTTGCGTTGGAAAGAGAATTAAATTATATAAACCCTTCTTTTCTATGAAAAATTAGTTTACTGCCGATATTTTTGGAGATATCACCGCTAGAAATATGACAAACTGCTTTATTTCGAAAATGTCATAAATTAGACGAACGATTTCTACCACTCCGTTTGATCAAGTTTAGTAATCAGATATTCCACTCGATGCAGAATTTTAGGCTCTATAATTTATTACTGAACATTATTTTCAATAGAATGCTTCATGCTTTTGCTATTAGCGGAAAACTGAAAACAGGTGCAAAATTTCGTTGTTTTTAGATCACGGAAACTTTTACCGAGGCATTGGAAAAACTTGTTTTTTCACTAATGATTACAACATATGCAAGTTGGAAATCAAAAATGAAATACCCGGCCTTTTTCACGGGAAGATAGCTACTGGGCTAAGACGAGACTTCTAATTTTAAACGGGCTATAGAACCGAGGCCAGGAAATTATGCGAGTGAGAGTTTCCGCGGAGTTGTCATTTTTTCCTACAGGAAACTCTTCATTCTTTCAACTCAATCTACGCATCCATGCGTGTCCCATATTTGGCAACGGTGTAGAATTTATCAGTATAAAATCATAACGAACTCTTTGGAAATGAATTTAAAATAAATTAGATTTATTCAATAAATATATTTATTGTTAAAATGAACAATGACAATTATTTCTCCTCGGTATTTTATATAAGTTTAACTTCATTTTTACGTTTCCAGAGTTAACAAAGTGAAATAATACTACATTAACTTTTGATTCGGGGAAAATCCTCAAACAAATTTAATTTTGTCGTGATTCTTCCGTCACTTACGGCAAAATATATAAAATAATATAGCCCCAGATGGACTACGCATATTTAGAAGTTAACTTAAAAGTGCCTAGATACTGGTTTGTGTTTTTTAATGGCACAGCGCACCGATAAAGTTTCGTAATTTCATAGTTTCTGAAATGAAGTCAACTGTGCTGCAATCTAAACAGCCTCGTGCACAATCTAACTCAATCCTTTAATCGTTAATAATATGGACACCCAGTCTAGATATTGATCTAAAGGGATTAGCGCCATAGTAATCTGTGGAGCTCGTAATAGGGTCAGAGTTTCGAGCTTGATTCCCTCTTTTTTTGTGTGTGTGTGAAACCAAATTACACACAACAATGCTAAAATGAAATTAAATGCAAATGTTAGACTTCGCAAATAACTCCCCTTTCGTAAACGGCGCTAATGGCCAATGAAAATGGACCTTTTCATTGATTCTAGCTGCATAAAGATACTTACAATTTTTTAAGATGTTATTCCTGTCCGTTTGTGAATATATTGTAATAATTAAAATAGTAGGTCGTTTAATTTATTTTTAATTTAAAGAATGAATTTGCCTCACGTGAAGCGCCATTATGTAATAATCGACTGGTTGGGATTAATTAAATAAAAAAATTAATAAAATTTAATACATAAAATTATTTATTTTCACTTTGTGGCTTCTAACTCAAAAACAATTACAATTTAAAATATTAATTTATCAGGGCCTTGACTGGGTTTGATAATGGACACAACAAATTGATTTAAAAATATTATTAACAAACAGTTCACATTTACCTAACAATATGTCGATAGAAAGAAATTTAAAAGTAATGAAATTAACTCTGATTGACAATTCAAATAGAACGAAATCTGACTCTATCTTTTAATTACGTTTACAATTAATCATTAGTTTTGGTTGTTACTTACATCTGTCTAGCTGGTTCCAGCATTCTTTTTGTTTTCGGGAGTACAGTATTGAAAAATTTTTACACTGACTCTAAATATCTGCTCACAGATTTTATACTATCGAAGTCAACATTGATAGGCTCCCAGGAACTCGGATGATCCTCATTTTTGTCAGATATCTGATGACTGCTTGCCTTATATGAATCCAATGATTTGTAGATTTGTTAGTCATTTACCGCTTGAGACTTAAACTAAAACTTTACTATTCCTGACTGGCTACAGACGTAGACTGCTTTTACTTAGCAATATTTACGATGTAATGCTTCCGTGAATGTTTTTACTTTGTCTTCTACTCACAAATTTGTTTAATTATACATTAACGACGGCTAGTCTCTGCTCTAGTATTTTTTTTCCGTCCTCTGAAATGTCCTGCCACCAACTAACAGTTATATTACTTGTTCTGCTCCTCACGATGTTTTTCCGCGAACTGAACTCCTAGTTCTCTCTCGACTTTGAGCGCCCATACCCCATTTTTGACTTTTCGACAAAGGCGGCTAGCTTCTCCATTGTCGCTTTGTTCGATCAGACCGCTATAATTAAATTTTATTAAAACCAATTAATGGCCTAATTAATTGGCATTACAATATCTATTAGAAAAGGAAGCTGCACATCTTGTTTCCATTTTCTTTCTTTATGGTGGAGTGAGGGATGTAGAAAAATTACGTTGTTAAATAAATGGAGGCCATATTACAGTAAATCTCTGATTCCCTCTCTATGTTTCTAAAACATTCTCTTAATGTTCAATCAAACACATTTACGAGGTTTCTTAAATTATTAACTCTTTAACAGGTAAAAATTTAAAAATAAATAATGCACGAGGAACAGGAGGCCTTCAGAGGATACAGAAACTGTATAGTTAAACTATTAATAAATTTTAGTATTAACCCCAATGTTTTAATCAGTTATAAAATTGAAATTAAAAACTAATCCTGCATTTTCAAAATATTTAAAGTAGAATTTTGAGGGTCTTTCGGCATTTTGCCATATTAATCTATATGATGATTTTTTTTTCAGAACCATTTACATTTTAATAAGGATTCCACATGTAAATATTTTAAAAATATTATAAGTTAAATATTTTTTAAAAACAAAATCCTTTAATTTTCAAACTTTAAAATTACCGAAAATAATCAGTACAAAAAACCTTAAATTTTTTTATAATTTATTTGTTCCCTCGTTGAGTATCGGTTTCCATTAGGTACATTCTAATGGTTTCTAATATTTTTTTTCTACACGGATAAATATGGCAAATTGCGGAAAGTTCCTCAAAATTCTGAATTAAAGATTTTGAAAAGATTTAAATTAGATTACATGAAAAACATTGTGGGTAGTGTTAATAATCCATCGACAGTATTTTTAATGAACATTTAACATTCTTGAAGAAAAAATCTCGTGTTATAAAATTATTTACACAGACGAAGCTTAAGCCAATAATAACACAGCAACGAGTCATAAAAGTTGATTTTTATGAATCTAGCACTACGGAAAAAATAGAAAGAAATACCAATCCACTGTTACAGCCACACTCCTAAGTCAACAGTACAACAGAAGACGCACACCAATTGGTCCTCGATCATAAACAAGAGTGGAATTATTTGATTAATTTCTAAGCTTACAAAATAGTTTATGAAAATCATATTTTGCTGATTTCTAAATAAATAAATAAGTTTCAAAGAACCCAAATAATATTCAAAATATACATTCTTGAAAGAGCCCTCCGGTGAACCGCTACGGTGCAGTCAGATACCTGCCTGTCTTTACACGACCGTGTAGTTTATTCGCTTTAAACCATAGACGCTTAACCAAAATAGATTGGATTCGACGTTGAATTTTATGAACGTCTATTTGTTACCGGTAAATATATTTTGAATTTACAGATTTCTAAATGTAGCTGCTAATGTGAATTCACTTTACCAGAAGTAACACGCATTGTTCCATCAATTGGAACGACGTCTGCAGAAGGGATTGAGTTGTGAAAGGCGACAGGAAATAGAAACGTTTTCTTACCGGAAGGCAATGAGCACTGGATCCCAGAACGACCAATCTCTGCGTCTCACGAAATCCGTAGCAAAAAAAAAAATGAAGTAATACTAAAGCCATTATATTTACAAAGCTTCCGAATTAATTTAATATGTACTAAAAAATTGTTATACGTTAAATGACTCCTGTAGTATTAGAAATTCTGTTTAAGAATTTCATTGAGCTTCAATTTACTCTGCTGAGGAAATTGAACGAGACAAAGTTACTATTATTTACATTGACATAAAATAAATTAAAATATTATAAACTTCTCATATATGAAAATACAAAAAAAAAATATGAGGAGAAGTTATATAAAATGAATAAATCAAATGAAGTGTTGAGATGAGATTTAATTATTTTTAATAAAAACTACTCTACGCTTACGATTACTCCAGAAGAATTTTTCGGAAACTGATCTAAGCAACGGTTATCGTCCGATGAAAAATAATTAACATGAATTTTACAGTATCAGATGGACACAGCAACTACTATATAAATTTCAAATATCACCCAGCACTTTCAAGGGAAATGAAAAGCTTAAGGTTCAGACCGATTTTGGAATTCATCGACTGAAGAATAAGTGGCATTAATGAACAGAGTTTTTCAGTTATTTACGAATAGTTCGTTGCTACTAAATATTCTTAATCCTTGGAGAAAGACTCATATTAAATAATTTTATTCCTGAATACTGCATAGAGCCGATGGGACAACTCTCAAACTTTTTTAAAATTTATAATTAAAGGACTGACATGAATAGAAACTAAAAGGAAACCCTGTCTATAAAACCTCAAAATTTAATTTCTTAACCAATCTCAACAAACAGGAAGTTATTTTAGATTGACAGTAAACTTCATTGGCTCAGTGATACATCGAAACCTTCAGTTTACCAAAGGGAAATTTCCCAGAAAATTATTGTCTGTCCCTGTTGAGTGTTCAAGGAGTGAGTTCCTTTCCCAGTCAGAAGCATCTGCGTTCATTTAGACTTTGTGGAGAACTGTTACAGATATATCAATACAAATCAGTGAATATGAATCATTTAGTGAGAATACAGGAAACAGATCGACTCCTATAATTAGGCCAGCCGTATGACACAAGTATTAAGAAGAAAGCGATTTTTACGATACTGTTATAAAAACATGTGTTTTCTTTTCGTTACATTATTGCCATGAAATATGTCCGTTCAATCACGTCATGTCTGATTCAATTAAAAGTTACGCATTTGCCTACGTCTCAGTCTTTCAGCATTAAATAGTTGATAAAGAAACGTTTTAATGGGTTCGATTGCCTGATTTGGAGACGAAATAAGAGTTGTAGAGTAAAATATTACATGTAGGAATGGAAGTCAGAAGCAGTATCTGAAGTCGCGGCAAAGAAAATCGATTGTCGACTATGGGACTGGAAAATCGAGTCATTATCGATCCCTGCGTAGCTGAGATCGAGTCTTAGTTAAATCGATAGCGGGGATGTCACGATCCTCCAACAGGAGTCCTAAATCAGCAATCGGCAACACATTTAACCAGACCCATCCCTCATTTTGCGCCACACGACATCGTCACTGACGCGTGGTATAGTCAACATGCGCTGGACTGGTGAACCTCTCGTTCTTTGAGTGAATTCTCATTATCATCTCTACATTAAATCCACCTTTACATGTAAATACAAATTATAATGTACTCATTTGCTTGGTAATAACTGACAAAGACCCAACGTAATATTTTAGTGTCGGAAACTATTGCTCACTGGCATTTTATAGTTTGAAATATTTCACCATCTCATTACAATACCAACATTTTGAAAAAGTTTCAATTATATTGAAGAAACGTCACTTACATGTAAGCCGTCGAGAACGCGGTAGACTTTAACTGAAGACGTGTTGTCAGAGTCCGAGGGTCTACTTTAACAACATCTTTGCATCACTAACAGCGATAATGTGAATATAAAAGCAGCTGGCCTAGCCAATTTCAAGAAATGTTCCTCGTTAAATGAACGTTTCTGGCTTAGTAAGGGCCGCTTCTTCTAAGTAAATGGTTTCTACTTACTTTTATTTCCCAAACCCGCTTAAATATTTAACTCACACAAAGAGCGTTGAGACTGGATTTTTTTTACCGTTTTTGCATTAATTAGTTCTTTATATAATCTAATTAAACATTTATTGCTGCTTAATTTACAGAAAGTTTATTTTGCGGGTAACGTGGAGAAACTAGATGAAAATATCAATTCGGTCGAAGGTGTTATCTTTGGAATCTGTCGCACAGTTTTACATTATTTTGGACTTGTGTCTATTTAATAATTTACCTTATTTACGAAATAATAAGGTAACCTAATTTACTACTTTTTTCTGTACCAAATTATTAAAATTAAATCTTTATATTGTAAAATCAATATAATTATTATTTTCACTCTAAAATATTTCAGTAATGAATGAGCACCAATAGTTTGATATAGTAAGGTTTATTAATAAATACATTTGTTTACCGAAATGGCATTTACGGAGATGTAATTAAAATTTTTAAGCTCACATTTGTATGCAATTTGAGTGCTTCTTAATTGTTTAACGTTATCAGGAAGTTTGTTAAAAACTGATGTTCCACCGATTTATAGCCTTTGTTAAATTATTTTATCTTCTTGAGTCTAGGGCAGCACTGCCGATCTTCCTAGTTGATTTTACTTGATAATACCTTTAGGTTATCATATAAAATAGTATATGTTTTGTCCACATATTACGGAGAACATTTAAAAATGTTCTCAATATGTGCCATATTGCTGTTATAATAAAACACAAATTATAAAATTTCTTAGTATTTGTTGCTCATATGTATATAAATTTATTCATTACGGGTAGTTTGTTAATTACTGCGCTCCATTATCACTCTTCGCGATGGAATTCTGTTTAATTGATATATATATATATATATATATATATACATAAATTCTATTTATTTTATCAGATCTCGTGGTTTAATTGATTGAATGGAATATACTGGAGACCTGGTTCATTTTTATAAATTATACACTGATTATGGACGCGTATCAGTATATTTAATGAATTTAAAAACCCCAAATATTAAAATATGATGTCAACAAACATGGAGTGTCATATGCATGGATGATATGTTTATTATTTACCTACCCTTCATAAACTGAAGAGGATCTTCTTTACGATGCCAATGCATACTCGACGATGATGCTCTTCTCGGTTCCACTGAATATTTCTTCATACTATCGTCGTCATTGTACAATGTTATTTCATTAACTTAACACGTTGCCCGACGACTCGCACGTGTGAGTCATAACAACTGCTCATATCCAGGCGATTGTCTCGCCATATGAGACGGTCGTTCCGTGTATCTTCATCAGTCCGTCGTCGACTTCAAGTGCAGGGTTTATGCCATTCCCTTTAAACCATATCTACTGTAATATTTATTAAAATGCAGTATTTCTTTTAAAAAAAATTAAAATACAATCAACTAATTAAGAAAAATTTAATATTTAATTTTTATCGAACCCCGGTAATTTACTAATATGTATTTAATTAAATATATAAATTAACGACGTTATATGCTGACATTTTAAAATAATTGATTCAACACAACGACATTTATATTTTTGTAGTTCCATCAGGTCGTTTTGTTATGCTTCTACGATAATAGAATGTTTTGTCATAAATGGTGTAAACAGAAAACAATGTATCAAATCAAAAATTTGAGCCTGCGTCAGGTCTAGTGCGTGAGGAATTTCACACCTGGATCTAGAGTCGACAGGGATAGGCCAGTGGGGGGTTATAGCGGCCGCACGGTATGCGGATGGTCCCGGTTTCGATTCCTGGTCCGGGCGAAATTTTTCCATCGTGTTACTTTAAATCAATTTAACCATGGTATCAAGGCTTGAGCCTTTTGGAAGCTTTCTATCTGTACAGTATAATATTTATCATAAAACCATAAATTTTGAATTCTTGACATTTAATAATAAATTTTACGCATCATAAATTACCTCATTTTTCGAATTAAAAATACATATTTATACTAAAAATTTATAAAAAAAATTATACCTAAAGATAAGAACTTAATGCCAGTGTATGTATTTACAGTTCTAAATAATTCCTTTACGATTGCTAACATTTATTGAGTTACAAGTGTGCTGAAAAAAAAAATTTGATTTTAAATAGTTTTACAATTTAAAATAGATTTATGAGAGGAAATGAATATACTATTTGAAATATATGTCTGCTATTCAGACTATTTATGCCAAAAAATTGTGTTAGCCTGTAGAAACATAACAAACATCCTGATGAATATTCAAAAACATTACGAAACGTCGTTTCGTTGCATACAATATTTTAAAATACCTGTGAAAATGGTGGGTAATATATTTAATTTTTCTTATTAATAAAAAAGACGTAAGGTAACGTCTGAATAAAATAATAATAAAATAACAAAACATTGAATAAAATATTTTAAAATTCCTGTGAAAATGGTGGGTAATTTATTTAATTTTTCTTATTAATAAAAATACGTTAGGTAACGTATGAATAAAATAATAATAATACTAAAATAATAAGACGTTGAATGAAATATTTTAAAATGCCTGTGAAAATGGGAGTATTTTTTTTAATTTTACTTATTAATAAAAAAGACGTAAGGTATCGTATGAATAAAATAATAATAATAATAATAAGATAATAAAATGTTGAATAAAATATTTTAAAATGCCTGTGAATGTGGAGGTAAATTTTTTTAATTTTCTTATTAATAAAAAAGACGTAAAGTAACGTATGAATAAAATAATAAAACGTTGAATAAAATATTTTAAAATTTCTGTGAAATAGGTGGGTATTTTATTTATTTAATAAAAATAATAAAACTTTGAATAAAATATTTTAAAATGCCTGTTTATATGGAGGTAATTTATTTAATTTTTCTTTTTAAATAAATAAAAAAGACGTAAGGTAACGTATGAATAAAATAATTAAACGTTGAACGAAATTTTTTGAAATTCCTGTGAATATGGATGTAATTTTTAAAACTTTTTTTATTAATAAAAAAGACGTAAGGTGTCGTATGAATAAAATAATTATAAAATAAAAAAACTTTAAATAAAATATTTTAATATGCCTGTGAATATGGAGGTAATTTTTTAAATTTTTCTTATTAATAAAAAAGACGTAAAGTAACGTATGAATAAAATAATAAAACGTTGAATAAAATATTTTAAAATTTCTGTGAAATAGGTGGGTATTTTATTGAATTTTTCTTATTAATAAAAAAGACGTAAGGTATCGTAGGAATAAAATAATAATAATAATAATAATAATAATAAAACGTTGAATTAAATATTTTAAAATGCCTGTGAAAATGGTGGGTAATTTATTTAATTTTTCTTATTAATAAAATAGACGTAAGGTATCGTATGAATGAAATAATAATAATAATAATAATAAAACGTTGAATTAAATATTTTAAAATGCCTGTGAAAATGGTGGGTAATTTATTTAATTTTTCTTATTAATAAAAAAGAAGTAAGGTAACGTATTAGAAATTAGAAAATAAATTACATTACAACGTATTTCTTTAATGTGTTGGACATATTTTCCTCTTTTGTATTTTACTTGTACATAACAAGAATTCGGAAAAAAAATTGATGATTTATGACATTACAATTCTGTGGTATACCAAAAAATTTATTGTGTTGTTGAAGATGGAACCGAAAAATTTATTTGTGTTATGCGTCTCACCTAATACAACTGTTAAAAAAAGGAACAAGTACCACGTATCACCGGGTGCATCCCTGATGAAATTGGAAAATAACTTTGACTGTAATTCGACTTTGTATTATCGAGTTCACCTTTGAGAAAGTAGTTTGTTTAAATACTGTCTCTCTGATACTATATGCACAGATC
This sequence comes from Zhengitettix transpicula, assembly GCA_037074705.1. Lineage (NCBI taxonomy): Eukaryota > Metazoa > Arthropoda > Insecta > Orthoptera > Tetrigidae > Zhengitettix > Zhengitettix transpicula. Next base: position 11,252,861 of record CM073595.1, read on the forward strand.
TAAATTATTCCACTGTTTGCGGAAGCCCGTATTTGCGTCCATATTTCGATTTATACTCTGGTCGTCTCTCCTGTTCCTTTCATCTTTTAACAATAATGCTGGAGCATTGCAGCAGGCTTTATTTTGCGAACTGAGCCGAGGATTTGCCACATTTCATTAGCAGAGTTCCTTGGGATTTCAGCTTACCAAGGAGTGGAGAAGTCGGATTGAGAACTGGAACTAAGGTACAAATAAGAAGCGCATTGCCTGCAACAACAACAGTGCTGTAAATATATTTTTCTGGTCAGTGGTGCTATGTACACCACTTATTAAATATATCTGAAAAGCGCGAAAGCTGTAATTACAGATTAAGTATCGGTGGTAAGGTTGTTTAATGAGAATCTAGATTTCATAAATTAATTTAATTTATTATTAATTTTGTTTGATATAATTTAATTTAATAACACAAAATTTACTTGATTGACAAATTAATGACGCAGAACTATTAAACAATTCATCCACATAAACAAAGAGTGCGACTCTAAAATACGAAATATCTCACTGTGGAATTGCAAATTGCAATTTAAATTGTTTTACAAATGTAATAATGGATTTGCTTACGTAAAGTTCATCATTCAGAGCATATTTGATCTCCTCTTCCACAGCCGTCCAGTTATTTTAACCAGACGTTTTCCTTTGTAGTCTCGTCGCCTTCAGAGCTCATTCGATCGGAAGCTCTGCAATCCTCAACCATCTGGATGAGTATAACGTCATATTTTGTCCTGATCCAGACGCACCTTGCCAACTCTAACCTCTCTCTGTGACCGTCCAGTCCGTTTTCCCACAAGCAAGCTTAACTACGCAGTCTCCGTGTAAGTAGGTATTCATATATCTTCTGTCATCCATTAGTTTGCATGACTTACACAATTTTTGAAAACAGAACTGAAATCTTATCTTATCGACATCGTCAAAGCCTCACGACATATGGCCCCAATGAGGGACTAAGTACCGTCCCGTAGGGAAACCCCATCAAAAAATTGAAATAATCGTTTTCAAAAAGAAATTACTTTATATACCACTGTGAACAAAAAGTAAGGTGAATTTATTTATAAATTATAAATTCTTTATTTATTCTTCCAAATCAATTTCATCCCCTTCAAAGTAATCCCCGTCCGATAAAACGCACTTTTTCCAACGCCTTTTCCAGTCCTCGAAACAGTCGGAATTTTTTTTTTCCGGTATAGCCTTCAAGACCTTCTTCGATTCGGTTTTTATCTCCTCAATCGTGTCAAAACAGCGTCCCCACATTGGCTTTTTGAGTTTGCCGAATAGCCAGAAGTCGCACGGAGCCAAATCAGGCGAATACAGTGGTTGCGGAACGATATGAGTCGAGATTTTGGCAAAAAAGTCGCGAAGAACCAATGCAGTATGACATGGTGCATTATCGTGATGAAGGAACCAAGAGTTGTTCGCCCATAATTCCGGCTGTTTCAGACGAATAGCTTCACGCAATCGACGCATAACGCAAAAATAATTTTCTTTGTTGACAGTTTGGCCCGGCGGAAGGAATTCATAGTGCACCACACCACGATAATCAAAGAAAACTGTCAACATGACCTTGATTTTCGATCGACTTTGCCGTGGTCTTTTCGGTCTTGCTTCACCTTTTGCACGATATTCGCTGGATTGGTCGGTGGTTTCAGGGTCGTAAGCGTAAATCCAAGTCTCGTCTCCAGTAATGATGCATTTCAAGTGGTCCTGATAGTCAGACAGCAAAGTTTCACACACATCAACGCGACGTTTTTTTTCCCCAAAAAATTGAGCTATTTTGACACCAATCGAGACTTGACGCGTTTGAGACACAAAACATTCTTCAAAATTATATTCCAACACTATCAACGAGATCTCTAATTGTCCGTCGACGATTTTCAAGCACCAAATCTTTCATTTTTTGGACGTGGTCCTCGTCGGTAGACGTTGATGGTCGTCCAGAGCGCGGTTCGTCTTCAGCACGTTCTCGGCCCTCTTTGAACTCGTTGTACCACTTATAAACGTTTTTTTGTGCCATAGTTTGATCACCAAAGGCCTTCCGCAACATTTGCAACGAGTCCGCACAAGAATATTCGTTCCGCAAACAAAATTTGATGCAAGTTCTTTGCTCAACAAAATCACCCATTGCAAAACTCGAAAAATTCAGTTTTGGTTGTTTACAATAACACGTGTAACTCGAAGATAATTAAACTTTTTAACAAACAGACGCTTGGCAAATATTATAGACAGTCCTATCAACCTAGGAAAAAAAATTACCTGCCTTCCTAATACCCGGGAGTTTTAAATGACAATTTCACCTTACTTTTTGATCACAGTGTTAACTTAGTAGACAGGGCAATTAAATTGTATCATCACAATTTCCAAAATTTAGAAAATGTTTAGAACATTTTTTTAATTAACTCATACCGCCCAATTTTTTTAAGTAACATTTGAATTGGAATAATTTAATTAAATATAAAAGAAATAAATTAATAAAGTAAATGAGGTGAATTGTATTGCCGAACTTGAAATATATACAACATAAATTGTTACACCTATTTGCAAGTTATGGCGTTAAGATATTTTTTTAGTTCACGTATTAATATAAATTTTGTAAGAAATGTTAAGTATGCTGACGAAAATTTTGACTGTAATAATTATTTACAAGATCGATACCTTGGATTGCGAATCATGCTATATATGACACACAAAAAGGGCTTTATAAACTCGAATTTCCAATTTTAAACATTCAGTTTTGACGAAGCGTGCGTACCTCATTAATCATAATATCGATTGGGTTCATGTCAAGATTTTGGATGGAGAGAGTAATTATTTTTCGAGATTTATGAGCAAAATTTTGAACATAAGATCGCATAATAATGCTATTAATGTAAAAAATTACACCCAATCTCAATAAGATTTATGATTCATTATCATTATAATTGGAAGATTTTTTAATTTGTGTTCATTTTAAATTTTAGTGTTTATAATTTTTTTCTGTACTTTCAAATTGTTAAATACAAACACATTGTCAAGTTCAACAATGTAACCGGTGTCTTGACCTTACTTGATTTTATTGTTCACTTCATTTAAGATGCCGGCAAGACAGCAGAATTTTAATTTGTTGTGGATATTTTAAAATTTTTTAATAATGGATTGCTTTTATTGTTTTAATGATGTTTTGGTTTTTATTGAATGTCAGTTATTTGCCTATTTTTCAATTTTTTTTCTATGTAACTTGCTATTATTTAATTTATTAATAATTTCTTAGATGTTCTTGATTGACATTTACTATAAACTGAAGACGTCGTAATCCGAGGAGGAAACGTCGTTAAATAATTTTTTTCTTCAGAAATTATTAATAATTGTCTAATAATTTCATTAATTTTCTGACTGAGAGGCCATCAATTTTTTTAATGTTTTTATTGAAGGTCGGTTAACTTTTATAATTCAGAACATATATTTGTCCAGGACCTGAACGGATTGATTAATCTCTGGAGTTTTGAATCGTAAAGAGTTGCATATCTTTCAGACTCCTTTAATTGCTATTCAGCAACAAAATAGCCAGTTTGACTACTATTTCGTCATTGTGGCGAGTCGGTGAATGCTCTTAATCGATTACAGATCTGAACGTTGAGAAAGTAGTGGCGACTCATCCCTCTGGAAGGCGTTTTTATTGGGACACGGTTTCAGTTTTACCACATCGACTGCCGTTTCGCTGTGTAGAAATACTTTCTGTGTAAGTCGTAAGCCATTCAATTTTCACGAAATATCTATCTGTATATCAAAGTGACAGGGCTTGATATCCACTCAGCACTCGGCGACGTTTCTGCTAATCCACGTCAAAACTATTTACGCCCTAGAAGCCGGTATAGACTTTTCCAGACATTATAGAGAAGCAGAATGGATTTAATCTTTAAATTACTGAATGCCTCTATATATATATATATATATATATATATATATATACTCACTGAATGGACGGCGTTGCCCGGGTAGTCAGAATTAAACTCGGCGACATCCATAACCCCGTATTCGACTCCAGTATCGGTTGTATTTGCGTTATTTTTATGTAACGCCACTCAACCCCTACCCCTAAGAGTGCTCCTTTCCCATGCCAAAAGGAATTACAATTATTAAAAAAAACATCTGGAAAAATACTATCAATCTCACGAACCCCGAAATATATTTTTTCCGACACAAATATCGGGCGTTTGAGCACGTTTGAAAATTTCCACCGGCGTTCATCCCCGCCGCTGGGGGTGGTAGACGTATCTTACCCCCCACAGTGTTTGTTTCCAGTTCGAAAGGCTCACGTGTACGAAATTTGGTCAATTTTGCTCCACGGGAGTAAATTTATTTGCGGAACACACACACAAAACAGCCTATTTTATTTATTATATTCCATTTATAGTTGATGATGTTCTCTAATATATAATCTAAAGAATGATTTTCTTAAAGGTTTTTTGAAAGTGTTGTTAAATATTTTTTGGTAAATAAAACTAGTGTTATAAATTTGATTATTATGATTATATAAATTGTAAATGTATTGATATTTACATTTTTTTGATGTTTAGATGAATATGGAAATTGCTTGATCAACATAAATAATTAGTAAATTTTTGGAACAAACATATAAAAATCTTATTTTGTATAAATGAGATTGATTCGAACCTTTGGGGATTTAAAATATCACTACACTTATGTGAGAATGAGTTACTTATTAATTTATATGAGAATAGATTAAATATATGAAAGAATATTTTTGTGGCACTTTCATTTGTGAAATCTTCATATTCCAGACCGAATAATTTAAGACTAGTAATCCTTAAAACCCACTTATTTTATTAACGTGGAGTTTTACTAGTTTTTCCTCAATACAGTTAAAATCATCTGAACGTCTTAGGTTTTAATTTGAGTCTAGAGATTTGAAATATACGGCAGTCTATTAAATGATACAATAAGGTGTAGCAAATACCAACGTGAACGTAATTAAATTTTTGTGTAAATATAACTATATAACATTTACCTGGAAGAACGCGAGTTTTATGGCCCACAAATTACACAACTGCAACAGTCCCGTAACACTAACTGCCACTAATTCAACGCAATTGCCGTTTTGAGAGCTTGAAACCATTCTCGATTGATATATAGCACAAAATTAATAAGTACCTGCCGCCTGCTACAGTAACCCCCTGCCGCAAAGAATCTAAAACATAAACTTGTTTCAATTATATACAATCATACTTAGAAAGATGCAGAAATTAGCACTCGACGAGTGTTGAGAAACATTTGTTCCCAGATTGGTTGAAAAGCTGACAGTATTCTATGAACTTTATTACCAGATATTTAAGAAATACCAGTTACGTAGAATAATGTTTTATTTGGATGTTGATAACAGTATAATTTCTCAACTCTCACTATAATTTATCGTTATTTATCAATATAATCCTAAAAGCGTTGTATAAATCGTCTTCGATGTTTTATTATGGAAATTAAATGTTTGATTTGATGTAGATAGGGAACTGCGTAGATTCCTTGGGGTTATGTGGAAGCGTTGGATCATTTTTTTCTCTCTTTTATTGGCTCACATCTGTGTGTACAAACCCAGAGCGGGGATCAAGGCCATTCCCTTCCAAGGCTTCAGATTATCAGAAAAGCACGGACCCATCTTCCTGAAAAACAATTAAATACGCGACGAGGAAAAGGTAGCGAAGAGCCGCGACGATCTTCAATATTATTTTACATGACAAATTCAATCCAACGAATAGCACGTGTCAGATCTTGTTTCATCTTCAGGGAATGGATATATAAAAGTTTACGCTGATTCACCTACTTTTTATTTGCTGTGAGAGAAACCGAAATGAACTTATGTCTGTGAAAATTGCAACACCATGAAGAAATCACGTGAAGAAAATTAGGGACTACTATTCAAATGACAGAGGTTCATGAGATTTGCTGGATCCGTATAAATCGGCGTTTCGAATAGTGTCTGGTTATCTGACAGTGGTACAGGTTACAATGTCTCTACGACGAAACGTTTCAGAAAGTTACGTTGTTTGAACGGCGGAGAATCGTCAGCCTTCGTGAAGGAAGATTTTCCAATCGGTCAATAGCTGGCCGCATGGAGCGTAACAGCACCACAGTAATGTGACTTTGGAAGCAGTGGACTGAAGAAATCCGGGAGTGGACGCCAAAACATGGGATGATGGACTCCTGGTACCCTTGACGGTGACGGACCGTTCATCTTCATCTCGACGGTTGGCACAACGTTGGTGTGCTTCAACATTGCACCGTGGACTGTGATCAAGATTTCCTTTATACAGGATTTCCCTGATCAGCGTCTGCGGTTACAATGGGCTCATGGACATAGAGACTGCCGTGAAGATTGCTAACAAGTGGCTTTTCCTGATGAATCGGGTAAAGTGATGAATTATTCTTAGACACCTTCCGGAGTGCGTTATCGAACGTCATAGTGGACCATCCCTCAACGTTATGGTCTGGGGTGCGATTACTTATGACGGACGAATTGCGGGTAATCTTAACAGCAACGGTAGATCAGTTCCGGAGCCCGAAGTCGTTCCCTTCCTTCAAGTCAATCCTGGAGCTGTATTTCAACAGCCCGCCCACATATGGCTAGGAATGGTCAAGACGTGTTTCCAGCACAACAGATTCAGGTATAAGAGAAATAGAAGGTCAAAGCAATCTTACTTGAAAAATATTCTCGACGGATCAATCCAAAGGAAATCAGGAAATGATATCGGGAATAAAATTTCACAAAACTGTTTCGATTCTAATCATCTCATTGACCCAGAAAAATATTTATTCTACGCAAATATCGGCCGTTCTTTGAAAATGTCTACCCCTGCCCACCCCCGCCCCTAGGGGGGTGGAAGACGTGTCTTAACCCCTCACAGTGTTTGTTTCCGGTTCGAAATGAACACGTGCACGATATTTGCTCTAATTTTCTCCACGGGTGTAGATTTTTAAAAATTTTTATATTGATTTATTTACAGTCGGATCGACAGCCATTACAGACTTACTATGGGAACTCAGTTTACCTTGTTGGGGGACTGATTTGACGAGAGTATCTCTCACGCACACAAACATCCATGCCGTCGCCCGGGATTCGAACCAGGGACCTCTGTGATGCGAGGCAGTCGCCCTGACCCCTACACCACAGGAGGTCAGCAAGCACTGTTGTTTTTTATGCGGAACACGTAGTCTATTTTATTTATTAGAAGATACATCTAACGACCTATTAACAGATTTTATTAATTATTATTTTTTCTTTAAGTAATTAATTACTAAAAAAAGTGAACAATATTATGAAAATGGCTGTTAATTGGTCTTTAAATATATATTATTATTGAAGTGTATGTCGTAAATGGGAAAGATTTCTCTGAATATAATTTTTAATTCTGCATCTTTAACATGTGATGATTTAATATTTAAAAAATTTTATCTCTGTGTCATAGCTGTGGATACAGTAAAGATTTTTTTTATTATATTATTTATTTATTATAGTATTATAGTAATTTCTTTCTCCTCCATTTTCATTCGGTGGAATCGAGACGATAAGTCCCGCGACTTACGAAACCAATTGGCCAAAGATTTGAATTTTATTGAGTATGGTGACGGTTTAACGTATTTTATAATCTGTCGATGATCTGTTCTAACGCTGGACGAATACGGAGAATAATAATCTGTAAGTTCATCTAAAGCCTGTTTTTTCAATATTCCAAGGTCGAAGTTCTTAAAAATTAACTTCAGACGCTAAATATATATTATTTTATATAGTTTTTGAACACTTGTGTCACGTGTTATTTAATTTTCTTATCGAATAATTTATTTCGTATATTACGTAAATTATACGTGCAATATTCGAGGGTGTGTTTTCATTGGTACTCTGTGACTAAATTGGTGGCCCTATGTAGGGTTCTAAAAAAAATTGAAGTTGTTATACAAGAAACCATTTTTAACGTTTCCTTTACATTTGAAACAGACTGTACTGAATTTTTATTTTTCCGATAATTTGCTTTCATATTTTTTTTAAAAAAAATACGTATCCAAATACATTGCCTGTTAAGATTATCCAGCATTATTGTATATGCATTCATTTTTATGCATGGATATTTTGAATAGCAATTTATAGTTTATTCCGTAAATGCTCCTAGGCTTTCAAAATTAGTAATTTCTGATTCTTTGACTCCATTAATATTTATTCACCACAATTGACGCTCGGGGGCCGTAGTCACAAAATATCGTGTCACAATTATGACGGTATTGATCAAATACTAAAAATGAAATAATATTAAAATCATTATGGGACCATTAGTTTAAACATTCCGGCCGGAAGTGATGAAAGAAATTTCAAGGCAGGGGGAGAAAGTGTGACATGACATTTTCCAGCCAGTAACAAGTTTGTTAAAATCCAATCCAGGGATCTAGGACGACCACGTCTGATAAGTGCAGTATCTTTGATCAGGAATGTTTGCATGCGGGATTTTAACAATTTCGAGTTATTTTTTAAATATAAAACCAAATTAAATATCATTAACATCACACACTTTTGACACTAATTTGGAAAAATAATTGTAGTTGTTTTCGATGAGACTGAGTGGTGGCCTTAAGTATTTTATTGTATTAATTTAATCCACAAATATTGATTTAGACAAATAGGACAAGTCAGTGATAACATAATTGCTAAGTATACGAACAGTTAAATATAAAAGACGAATTTTGTAATAATTAAAACAACATAATTGCATGTACAGCTAAATATGTGCCGTATTAAATAACAAAAGATGACAATTATAATAATTTAAACTACATAATTACGGATTCAATTGAGGAAATACACACAGTCACATTTAAAGTTAATGGAGGTTGGAAATCAGTTCATTTAATTGACTTTACAACACCTGAAAAGGTCCTAATAAATTAGGGATGAAACTTTGAGAATTTTTTTTCTATTATAATGCTTAAAAGTTTAAATTAATAAGTAATTTATAACTAAACAGGTTGATGTTTCCATTTATTTGATGACGTCAGATAAATACAACTGTTAAAACTTAATTGATCATTTCTAAACATATTTATTATACGAATCACTACTAATTGGAGCACTTCTCATATTATAGGTAGAGATAGAAATTATAAATCCAGATAAGTTTCCGAAATGTTATGCGTTAAACTTGTATTACATTCACTTAATGTTAAAACCAAGACTGATTCTTTAAGCAATAAAGTTCTGCTCCTTCAGCGGTCAGAATTGAGGTAGTGATTTGGGGGGAGGGGAGAGGGGAAGTTTGTCCGCTCAGGGCACGGGCGCTCAAAATACGGCACCTTGTAAATAGGGTTTTGAGAAAAAGTACAAGGAAATCCATGAAATTTGCTTACAGATCACTGGTCAGGCCCATTTTGGAATATGGGACAACTTGTTGGGATCCACATAGAAATGAACACACGCTACCGTTGCACAAGATTCAAAAACAGACTGAAAAGATGTTTGGGGGTCGATTCGCGAACAATCCTCGTGAGCATTTAGAATCACTAAGCAGTAGAAGGAAACACGCGAGGCTTCACGCAATATACAAAGCTCATGCACATCAACAGGGCTGGAAAGAAATTAAAAATCATCTCTTGGCGGCAACCTGTATTTATAAAACTGATCACCCATTGAAAATTAAAGAAAAAATGGCAACGCACAGCCGTTGGCAAATACTCATTTGTTATCAGATCAATTGGCGACTGGAATTCGTTGCCTGCAGAATTACTGACTACTTTTCCGAATAGCTCTGGTCAGTTTATACGTAGGCTACGAAAACTACAATAATCATGGATTATTATTTACCTTAAAAAAAGGAACACGTTCTACCCCCCCCTTATTTATTTTCACCACACTTCACATTTTTATTTGATATTTAGTCTCTCATAAATCATTTCACTCCACTGTTCACCACGCGGACCAGGTAGAGATTGATAACTGTAATAAGAAATATATATATATATATTTATTATTAATATATATATATATATATATATATTGTAATATCCAGTTAAGAAGGACATAAATTTTGTTCTTATTTCATCAGATTTGTTTACCAACTCAGACTGGGGATTCTTGAGTGGTTTGTATAAAAAAAAGATAATAATAAAATGATGGATAAGCGGCTCTTAGAGAAGGGGAGGACTATAATTGGACGTTTAGTGGCTCTTAGGGCTAATGGTTTTGACAGGCATCGGGACGAAACCCTAAAGGCATAATGACAGAAGTTTTGTGAACATCCAATTATATTAAAAGGAACTGTTTATTTTCATTGTATTGAGTGGCTCTCGGAGCGTGAGAAAGCCAACAGTTGGTGTTTGTTTGGCGAACGTGGAAACTCAAATACTGTGAAAAAAAGGGAATATTCTGGAGAGTGGGAAGCAGATAAAAGTTAGTTGGACTGGAGACCTCAGAGAAGATGGACGTGGAGTCAGTTGCCAGAGCGCAAGAGGGAAGGATGTTGGAGTGTGGTGCCAGAATCTGAACGAGAAAGACATAGGAGTTGAAATGTAGACCGCAAAGGAGGACGTGGAGTCGGTGATAAATATTCGGTCAAATTGAATGGTGGCCGTGACAAAAAATAAAATAAACATTTTAGTCCGTGCAAGCAGTCTGGAGTCGGGATATCAAAAAGGATAAAGTGAACGTGTCTGTGAAGCGTGTGTGAAAGTCTGTGCACAGAAGGGCATTGTAGATTAAAGTGAATTCCTGAAAAACCCAAATAAAATTGTAAGTAGACATTCAGTAATAAATTCTATAAATTGTTAAATAAGAGTAATCAGTCAGATTTTGTTTTCATTTTATCTTAACTGCATTGTTTAAATTGTAAATTTTAGTTTTCCGTTTCCTTATCAACCCAGTAAAGACCCTGGGGTACAGAGTCTGATTTATAAAATGTAACTGGATTATTAGGGTAATTTAATTGTTGATGTAAAATGATATAAAAAATATACAGAGATTTCTTGAGTTGTATTCTAGATTAATAAAATTGTTTTGTTTATAAAATTTATAACTCGTTTAATCTAAATTCCTATAACAATAATTATCAATAACAATATATGTATATATTTATATATATATTTCTTATTACACTTATTAATCTCTACCTGGTCCGCGTGGTGAGCAGTGAAGTGAAGTGATTTATGTGAGATTAAATATCAAATAAAAATGCGAAGTGGAGTGAAAAGAATTAAGGGGGCGGGGGTGAAACGTGTTCCTTTTTTTCCAAGTAAATAATAAACTTAAAAATGGCAGTTGGTTTATGTTACCTATAAGTTTATATATGTTATATTTGCATATATGTCCGATGCAGGTTTTTTATAGGGTTTGTCCTGCATTACTTTTAGGCGAATGCCGGGTAGGATCCTTAAAATATAGCCCGGGGGCCCTAGTAACCCTTGGCTACCTTCCTACACCCTACCGCATCCCCCCTTTCAAATCCCTTTCCTATGCTATAAGAGGGGAGTTGCCACTATCTGGATTACCCTATACATAGCCTGTCTACACCCAAAAAAATATATATATATATGTAGTTTATGTTTTATGTAATTTTTGTAGATATAGCTACCACAGGGAAAATGCCCAATCGTAGATTAATAATAATAATCAAATAATAATACTATAAATTTCTAAATATTTGCGAATAATAGTAAGGATTCTTGAGTAATTTCTTCACCAGAAGTATTTATGATCCACATATGCGTGAATATATTTTCTTAACTGAATAGAATTAACCTATTTGATTAGAGCATGTGATTGTAATCAGATGTTTTTAAGCGATTACGTGACATTAGACAGTTAAAGCGTACTGTTACTTATGTCTCTCATGTCATATACCAGCTTCTTTCATTTTATTTTATGGATATAATAGAAATTTAAGCAGCATTTAAATTTATCACATTTTAAATCTAAAAAAATGTACGCTGGTTTTTAATATATTTGATTTCACATGGGTTTAAGTGGTAGAATATGTAGCAATTGAAGACATTGAACTTCCGGCGAGACACGTTTGCGATCCCCGTAATTGATTGTGCAGAGAAGCTCGGAAGGTAAATTACGTTAGGACACGCGTTGCGCTTTGCGCCTTGTGCGCCCTTCCCGTCCGCGGAGTAATATTTACATGAGTTGTTTATGTATCAAAGCTCTTGGCGGCCGAATGACCACTCGCGCCGGAAATGAAAGCGCCCGCGGTATGCAGACCACTCATAAATAACGCCACACTTTGAACCTCACATTTATTTCACTGTCCGCCGTGAAACTTCTTGTTAACCCTAAATGTAATTTTAATTTCGTTTACCTCAGCGCGGGTCGGTTTAAAACTCGATAAAATAAACCAGAGCAATCTATAGGCTAGATCGGAAGTGCTCATAGTCGCGCTATTGGTGACTCTTCAGCCACACGACTCGTTTCCCAACATCTTCACATCACAGGTCCTTCCGTACCTGACCCCAGTAACGTGACTGCAATGCTTTGAAAACTTAGGCGAGATTAATTAAGGACTTTTCATTATTCTAAGTGAGAAATAATTAGACGAATTTGGGAAGAATTAGTAGAAACTCTCTGAAGTTCTTAATTTGTGGTGAGAAAAGGAAGAAATTTCTGTATCCTTCAATGCGTGTAAATCCCCCAATTCCTAATGTCAGAATGTTGTGCCACTGTGAACAAAAAGTAAGGTGAATTTATTTATAAAATATAAATTCTTTATTTATTCTTCCAAATCAAGTTTCATCCCCTTCAAAGTAATCCCCGTCCGATAAAACGCACTTTCTCCAACGCTTTTTCCAGTCCTCGAAACAGTCGGAATAGTCTTTTTTCAGTATAGCCTTCAAGACCTTCTTCGATTCGGTTTTTATCTCCTCAATCGTGTCAAAACGGCGTCCCCACATTGGCCTTTTGAGTTTGCTGAATAGCCAGAACTCGCACGGAGCCAAATCAGGAGAATACGGTAGTTACGGAACGGTAGAAGTCGAGTTGTTGGCAAAAAAGTCGCGAAGAACCAATGCAGTATGACATGGTGCATTATCGTGATGAAGGAACCAAGAGTTGTTCGCCCATAATTCCAGCTGTTTCAGACGAATAGCTTCACGCAAACGACGCATATCGCTAAAATAATATTCTTTGTTGACAGTTTGGCCCGGCGGAAGGAATTCATAGTGCACCACACCACGATAATCAAAGAAAACTGTCAACATGACCTTGATTTTCGATCGACTTTGCCGTGGTTCTTTCGGTCTTGCTTCACCTTTTGCACGATATTCGCTGAATTGGTCGGTGGTTTCAGGGTCGTATGCGTAAATCCAAGTCTCGTCTCCAGTAATGATGCATTTCAAGTGGTCCTGATAGTCAGACAGCAAAGTTTCACACACATCATCGCGACGCTTTTTTTTCCCAAAAAATTGAGCTATTTTGACACCAATCTAGACTTGACGCGTTTGAGACACAAAACATTCTTCAAAATTATATTCCAACACTATCAGCGAGATCTCTAATTGTCCGTCGACGATTTTCAAGCACCAAATCTTTGGTTTTTTGGACGTGGGCCTCGTCGGTAGACGTTGATGGTCGTCCGGAGCGCGGTTCGTCTTCAACGCGTTCTCGGCCCTCTTTGAACGCGTTGTACCACTTATAATCGCTTTTCTGTGCTATATTTTGATCACCAAAGGTCTTCCGCAACATTTTAAACGTGTCCGCACAAGAATATTCGTTCCGCAAACAAAATTTCATGCAAGTTCTTTGCTCAACAAAATCACCCATTGCAAAAATCGAAACATTCACTTTTTGATGTTTACAAAGCACGTGTAACTCGGAGATAATTAAACCTTTTAACAAACAGACGCTTGGAAAATATTATAGACAGTCCTACGAACCTAGGGAAATTTTTTTACCTGCCTTCCTAATCCCCGGGAGTTTTAAATGACAATTTCACCTTACTTTTTGATCACAGTGGTATAAGGACAGCGCAAAACCAAGAAAACTGCCTTATAAATCTCTGGTCCGTCCCAAACTCGAAACTGATGCAGTGCTTTGAAATTCTAATAGGAAACACCGTTTGAAAATCTGCAAATTTTGTGGTGTCAGGTAATTAGATATGTAGTCGAAGGTGCAAAATTTGTAATTGGATGCAGCTTATTTGATAGAGAGAGGCTGATGTCATGACAGTTCAATTCCTCGAATGTAGAAGGAAAATACGCTTTTAGGAGAAGCTCCTGAGAAGGGACGAGCAATAAAATATAGTTAAATCGTCGGGGCGGAATATTTTCGCTTTCTGGGTCCCGAGAAACAGTGCAGTGGAGAACCTGTACAGATCCTTCTACACAACCAGGTTTTCGACAAAGCAGGCACTGAATTACGTAGCAAAGTCTAGTGGTTTCGTAATATTTAATAACGTTTCCCGAAATATTTCCCACTAAACATGCTGTGAATCTCGCGAGAAACTCACAAAATGCTGATTATAGAAATTTGTAGTAATATATCCTCAGAATTTTTATATAGTATTGAATTTTTATTGAATTAATATTTTTTTGTATATATTGTATATATGGCTAGAAATGGCGTGGCATGTCAGATGCGTAGAAGGAGAAGGGAGACGATGGAGGGGGGCGTATTATAGTTAGTTAGGAACTCCCTCCTGCGCATGAAGCTGAAACTACACCACTACCATTCTTAAAAACTTTAAATATAATCATACTAACGGGATATACAGACAGCAGCAAGGTTTTTTACCACTCTTTGTTTGTATCATGTGTAGATAGGCTATATATAGGGTAATCGGCACAGTGGCCACTTACATCATAGGAAAGGGATTGAAAGAGGGGATGCGGAAGGGTAGAGGAAGGTAGCCAAGGGTTAACTAGGGTCCCCGGGCCATAGTTTAAGGGTCATACCCAGCAATTTGCCTAAATGTGATGCAGGACAAACCCTATAAAAACCTGCAACAGGTAAGTCGGGCATTGGGTACTTGTCCCACGCCCTTCCGATAGCGGGAGAAGAGTTTGCTGTGGGAACGCAGCATTCCCTTCTCCGTGCCTCGACCAGTTTAGCACGATATTCGCTGGATTGGTCGGTGGTTTCAGGGTCGTGTGCGTAAATCCAAGTCTCGTCTCCAGTAATGATGCATTTAAAGTGGTTCTGATAGTCAGACAGCAACGCGAAGCTGTTTTTGCAAAAAATTGAGCGATTTTGGCACGAATCGAGATTTGACGCGTTTGAGACACAAAACATTCTTCAAAATGGTTTGTGCTGAGCCAAATGATATTCCAACACTATCAGCGAGATCTCAAATTGTCCGTCGATGATTTTCAAGCACCAAATCCTTAATTTTTTGGACGTGGCCCTCGTCGGTAGACGTTGATGGTCGTCCAGAGCGCGGTTCGTCTTCAACGCGTTCTCGGCCCTCTTTGAACTCGTTGAACCACTTATAAACGTTTTTTTGTGCCATAGTTTGATCACCAAAGGCCTTTCGCAACATTTTCAACGTGTCCGCAAAAGAATATTCGTTCCGCAAACAAAATTTGATCCAAGTTCTTTGCTGAACAAAATCTCCCATCGCAAAATCGAAAAATTCACTTTTGGTTGTTTACAAAAACACGTGTACCTCGGAGATAATTAAACCTTTAAACAAACAGACGCTTGGCAAATATAATAGACAGTCCTACCAACCTAGGAAAATAATTTTTATCTGCCTTTTTAATAACCCGGTGTTTTAAATGACAATTTCACATTACTTTTTGATCACAGTGGTACGTGTTCTATTACGCTTTACACTTTTATTTTAACTTTTAAGTTCCAATCTGTACGAGGAAATTGTTTTGTCGTATAATCTCTCTTATCGCTCTGTTAGCATTTTCTATGTGAGGCAGAATTATGAAATTGTCGTCGTTTTGATCTGTTAAGGAATTGTGTATTCCAGATGCTGCTGGGCGACAACGCGGCCTGACGACCGGCACTTGGAACTTCTTGTATGATCCGTTGCGGCTTTTAAAAAAAACTTATAATACCAAAAATGTCCATTAGGACTGTAGGTAAATTCATATACTTCGTCCTGGAATATGGATCGTAAACCTGAACTACCATTTTTTACGAATGGGCACAAAATGTAAGTTGCGTAACGAAGAAGGAAACTGCCCCCTCATCGTAATAAAAATTGTTACGTTGCTTGGAAGCACAACATGGAAATAGATTGCCCCTGTCAGAAGGGACCGAATGGTCACGGAATTGAAAATAAATCAATGTATTGGCAGTTGCTATAAATTTAAGTGAGTGCTTCTGGGGAATCTAAATCATGGATAATTGTGTTAAAGCCAGCGTCACGGCAGGCGGGCGTCTGCGAATATTAAATAAACTCGTTACATCGTCCTCAAGAAAAGTCTTAAAACTTACGGCAGCTCTCGGCTCACAATTAGCAATACCTATATTTCCACTCACTTTTAAATAATTTCGGTGTATTTATTATTCCGGGAAAAATTAATCATTTCTTTCACATGTAGTATTTTGTATGATACAGTAGATTGTCTAAATAATACATAGTAAGACTATCCTTGTGGTAGTGCATACTTATATTAATGTGACAGGTATTTTTTTTTTCGCGTTAAAATTAAAAGGCCCTTCGCTGTTGCTTCCCGCGAGGGATGCAGAACTCTTAAAATGCAGGGCGGGAGAAGCAGCGATGACGAACAATCGCCATGTTCTCGTATATTGTTTTTAGTGAGCTGTACACGAACTCCATTAGCGGCCACGTGAATGTGATATCAGCGCCTTCGTCCACGCGGAAACCCCAAGTGCTATCTAATTTTAATAGCACAATGGCGCAAATTTTTGTTAATTTCTAACGCTGTAATTATTAGTTAATGTTAAATATTTAGTTACGCAGTGTAGGTAATAAATATCATTAATATCGTAGTTTATTTCACTCTTATAACATGTAATGTTTCCCGAAGTTCAGTTTTTTTTATTGATTTATTTACAGTCGCATCAACAGCTCTTGTTATTAGTGACTCAGTACGGGAAATCATTTTTTTTAGTCGGGGGACTGATTTTCCGAGAGAATTAATTTATCAGCTATCAAATTCTGTTGCATAAACACACTGAGCAAATATAAAAATGTGCAGAAACGCCGTTGTATTGAATAATTTTGAAGTAACTGCTATTATGATTCTTATGTTATTTAATTCATCCTAATAAAAAGCAGAAATAGTGTAAAATATTATTAACTAGGTGGCTTGCGTTGCCCGGGTTTTCATATATCAATAACCCCCGATTTGACTCCAATCTCGTTTGCTTCTGCGATATTTTTATAAACGCACCTCGACCTATATACTTAAATGTGCTCACCTCCGATGCACATCGGTAGAAATACAATCAATTTATTTAATTGACCCCGTCAAATATTAATTCGACGCAAATATCGACCGTTTATGAAAATTTCCACTCCCCGACCACTCCACGCCCAGAAACTTAAACGGCAAGTTGAATGTCATAATTAAACTCAGTGATATCCATGACTCAGGATTCGACTCCAATCTCGGTGGTTTTTGCGTTATTTTCTTGTAACGTCCCTCCACCCCCACCCCTAAGGGTGCTGTGAGAGGTTAAAATTATACTCAGATAACATCGGAAGAAACACTGTAAATCTCTTTGACCTCTAAACATATTTATCCGATTAAAAATTCGTAAGTTTTAGCATGATTGAATATTTCCACCCCCGTCCACCCCCGCTCCTGGAGCGTGGTAGACGTCTCTTACCACGACAGTGTCTGTTTCCTGGTCGCAAGGGACACGTGTACGAAATTTGGTGAAATTTTCTTTACGGGTGTAGAATTGTATGCGGTACATACATACAAACAAACATACATACAAACTCTCTATTTAATAGATAGACTACCTGGGTGCCTGGCGTTGCGCGTGTAAAAGTATTTAATTCTTTAGTCAAGAATTAATTTAACCTAAATCTAAATACTTTCGACCGATAGTGCATTAATTCAACAGCAATAAAATACATGGAATTTTATTGCATCAATCCCAACAAACATACCTTCGAACTACTTCCTAAATATACTCATTGAGTATTGCAATATATAATTGTCCGTCAGTCTTCAGACGTTACGAAAGGTTACACGCGCAACAATTGTTTGCTAGTTTCAGAATGTAAAGAAATAGTCGCCATATTGTAGTCACTATTATGGCCCGAAAACTAACTTACGTTTTCCGCTAGGATCGTTAAGTATTTCGTATTGTTTTTTTCATTCGATGGAGTATTACTGGATACAATTATACTTTTTATTCAAGAAAAATGTTTCTGCTTCATTTCATTGCGGAAAAATAAACTATTTTCTTTGTTCGTCGCGTATAACGTCGCTCTCCCGCGTGACGTCACAGTCTCTTGTCACGCAGTAATTTAACACAAAATGATCACATGTTTCCACCTTTATACTACGGATTTCTCACCCCCACAGCACCGTTTCTCGATGTTTGAAGAATGTGTGTACCAATTTTTGTTGCAATCTGTCCATGCGTTTAAGTTTTTATAGAAATTAACGTAAATGAATACATACAAACATACATCCTTTTTTATGATATAGACTAGCTGTATGTCCGGCGTTGCCCGTGTATTTATTTATATAAACCCGAAAAGAATTTAATTCCATATTAATCTTTAGTCAATAAGTGATTCAACCTAAATATAACTGTTCCTAGTTCCGTACATAGTTTCGATCGATAGTGCATTAATTGAACAGCTATAAAATACATCGAATTTTATTCCATCAATCCCAATAAACATCCATCCGAATTTCTTATACTCCTTGAGTATTGCTGGATATAATTGTCCCCCAGTCTTCAGGCATTACGAAAGTTTAAATTGATGAAATTCTTAGCTATATTAACAATGTAAACAAATAGTCTCCATATTCGAGTCACTAATATGGCTCGAAAATTAACTTACATTTTCCGCAAGGATAATAATATATTTCGTATTGTTTTTTATCGTCATTCGATGGAGTGTTACTGCATAAAATTATACTTTTATTCAATGAAAATATTTTCCTTTGTTCGTCGTGTGGTAACGTATCTCTGCCGCGTGACGTCACGGTCTCTTGGCGCGCAGTAATTTAACAAAAAATGAATACGTTTTTCAATTATAATGCTTTCCCTATTTATGCTAGAAGATTCTCACCCCCACAGTACCGTTTCATGTGTTTTTAGGAATATGTGTACCAAGTTTCGTTGAAATCTGTCAACGCGTTTAAATATATATAGAGATTAACGTAAATACATACATACATACATAGATACATACCTACAAATATACAACCTTTTTTATTATATAGACTACCTGAGTGCCCGGCGTTGCCCGTGTCTTATTTATATAAACCCGAAAAAGAATTTAATTCTATATTAATCTTTAGTCAAGAAGACACAACCTAAATCTAACTATTCCTAGTTCCGTACAACAATTTCGACCAATAGTGCTTTAATTGAACAGCTATAAAATACATTGAATTTTATTGCATCAATCTCAACAAACATACCTCCGAATTTCTTTACCAATACATAAATATACTGCATTAATTTAATAGCTATAAGATACATAGAATTTAATTGCATAATGGCAACAAACATACCATCGTTATTCTTTAGAAATATAATTCTCCGCGAACAAATAATTGTCAGTAAGTCTTCAGACAGTACTTCTTGAGTATTGCAGGATATAATTGTCCATCAGTATTCGCACATTACGAAGGATTGAAGTGATCAAATTGATAGCTACATTCCAACTGTAAAGAAATGGTGGCCATATTGCACTCACTAAATTAACTAACATTTTCCGCAACGATTGTAAAGTATTTTGTATTGTTTTTTATTATCACTCGATGGAGCATTACTGGATAGAATTATACTTTTATTCAATGAAAATATTTCTGCTTCATTTCATTACGGAAAAATCGAACTATTTCCTTTGTTCGTCGCGTAGTAACGTCTCTCTCTGTCGCGTGATGTCATGATATATTGGCGCGCAGTAATTTATCACTTAATGATCACTTTTTAAAATTATAATTCTTTTCACATTTATGCTAGTGGTTTGTCACCCCCACAGTACCGGTTCTCGATTTTGGCAGAATACGTATACCAATTTTTGTTGCATTCTGTCCACGCGATAAAATTTGTATAAAGAACAACGTAAATACATACATACATACATACATACAAATATACATCCTTTTTTATTATATAGATTAATAAATTTAATGAGTGTCTGAGTGTTTTGTTCGCAAATTCATTTCCGCGAAGGAATTATTGCTGCTTGTGGGCGAAAGGATAACGGCGTTTATGTTTTGTTTACCTTGACGTGGCTAACCCATTACTGAAACGATATATTTATTGGAAAAGTTGAATGAGACGTATATGGTCTCGGTTTTTGTGGTGAAAATGGAGAAACGTCTGCGGCTTCTGTAGTATTCATTGCATGGGCGAGCAATCGCGGACTGCAGCCAATTATTGATGATGGATGCTCCTCACCGGCAACAATCCTTTAACGTGTTCATTTCTATTCGCGCCACGTCATATTGCCTCTCTCCTCCCAGAAAGCTATCTCTGAGATTCCGCGGAAGCGAGGATATTGAAGTAGACTGCTATTATTGCCGAATATTCCCAGGACTCACTTTGGCGAGTGCTTCCCAGCGTTTTGTGTTTAAAGATGAATTATTCTTATCGCATGCCACTCTACGAGATAGACAATCGAATTCCCTGGGTTGACCTAAACATGTCACGTGACCTGCGACATCATCAATTTAAAGGGCTCCGCGTTGTCAACGAATCCAGATTTTAGAGTGTCCAGGGAACGGCCAAAAATTTTAACTCTAGTTCACGATTAATGGTCATAGTGTAGAATGGCCTGAACGGGCAGTTTCGTCTACTTGAACCCTTTCAACGCATAACCTCAACTTTCTTCTGTACTGACTGCTCCGGGCAGTCCTGCTCCTATTACACTGCATTGCATTACAATTAAATATTTCTCCAGTATAGTTTGTCCGATAAAACTCGAACGATTCGGTTAACCCTAACAATTTCTCGATTCATTTACCTATGCAACGAATACAGACGCTTTGATCAGCGTTTACAAACTTTGCTTTCCGCCATTGCGAAGCCCCATGAATGTGGGACATTAGTTCTGCTACCCTCAGTCGACGATGTGGATTCTCACAATTCTCCTTAAACGGGAACGAGGGTGAACGCGGTGAAGCTCACTAATTGCTAAAAGTACGAGTTTCTGGAATTTCAAAAGTATTTGTAGCGTGGAATATTTTTAAAAACTTCCCCGCGTTCACATCGGATGTGATATTGAAATTCGTAAATGATAACGTTGACTTCATTATTATTTATTTTCGGTCGCATTAATTTCAGACAGCAGTCTACAAGCGGCTGGGGTTTGGTTTCTTTAGATTGTGTCGCCTGTGTTTGTTTTTTCGCGCACATCAAATGCACCACCCACCATCATTGGTGACGCGGGATATAGCGACTGATTTATTACAAATGATTTTTTAATTGCGTTTATCGTAATGTATTTTTGGGATGAAAACTTTAAAATGTTTGAAAAACAGTCTATTATTGTTATAAATTGTATTGCTCTTCTTGTTAACTTTGGAGTTTCCTCTGCTCCGAGCATTTCTTTTCCTCTCAGTGCGTTACTTTTATGCCGGTAATGCTTCTTTCATTGCTTTATTGAGGTTTGAACGTTCCACTGATTGAAGATTGTTGGGAGGATTCTTTTCCATAGGATGAAGATGAATCAGTTTTTCTTTGGCCAGTCCCAATTCTTGAGATGACGATTTGATATCTGCGGTTTAGTTTCTAAATTTTTTTTGGTGTTTTGGTGTATGAATACAATTTTAAATTCCCCCCCCCCCCCTAGTTTTCGAACTGGTGTTGTAACAATTTATTTTCAATTAGGTTCCAGACGTCTTGGGAATTGTTGGCTAAGTTTGGAGGAGGATTAAAGTTGTTGGTGCTCCTTTTCCATGCTGTTAGGGGTTGAAATTGTACTCAGATAAGATCGTTAGAAACACTATCAATGTCTTTGACACCGAAAAATATTTATCTGGCGCGAATATCAGCCGATTTAGCATGTATGAAAATTCCACCCCCGTCCACCCTCGCTCCTGCGGGTTGTAGGCGTGTCTCACCCCGACAGTGTTCGTCTCCTTGTAACAAAGAACACGTGTACGAATATTTGATAAAATTTGCTCCACGGGTGTAGATTTGTATAAGGAACATACATACATACATACATACATACATACATACATACATACAAATATACATACATACACACATACATATATACACACATACATACACACATACATACATACACATACATACATTGATACATACATACATACATAAATACATGCTTACATACATACATACACTTATCCCTCGAAAAAAACATACATACATACACACATACATACATTCATACATTCAAACATACATACATACATACATGCTTACATACATACACACATACATACATACATACATACACACATACATACATACATACATTCATACATTCAAACATACATACATACATACATGCTTACATACATACACACATACATACATACATACATACACACATACATACATTCATACATACTTACATACATACATACTTACATACATACAAACATACATACATACACACATTAATTTTTAATTATAAGATGATTTTTCTCGTTTGTTTTTTGTAATATGTTCCAATATATTCCTGAGGTTTTAATGGAGGAGTTTTAATGCTAAGATATTGTTATAAATTTGTATTTCTTCGCAGAGGATGAGCGGAAGACGACACAGGATTACTTCACTTTTATTTCCGTTCTATTTATACTTCACTTCTTTTACAATATCGTCCCCTTTCGCTGTACTACATTAGTTTCGACTCCTATATCATTTCATGTACTAACCCAACTGTTAAACACGTTCACGACGTTTCCTTTACAAATACTTAATTTTGCACCCAGCAACTTTTACATTTTCGTAACTTATAATTTCTCTTCCGCTCACGACGGACACTCAGCAGCAGCCAGTGTTTTAAAATATTCCGCGCAGATGTGTAAAACGGTCGTCTCCAACTTGCTAGATTTACACTGCCGACAATTGTTCTCAATAAATTACGTCAGTCAACTTTGCCCCTGGCGACCCCATGCACTGCGTTACTCGCCCCGTCGAAAAGTCGTAATAATGCACGTCGAAATATGAAATTTTACTAAGTTTACTAAGGCTTTTAAAAAATTTCGGGATTCTAAATTATAGATCACCGTAAACTTTTCAAATGGAATTTACTCATTAACAGTTGCAAAAGTTTTCTATTATATGGATTATCCCAGAAAACTTAATAAAAAGCGACATTTTACGTATCCGGAAAAAAATTATGGTTCATAAAATGCTGATTTTAAGAATTTTAATCCTCCCTGATTTTCTAGATTTTCGTTTTCACCCCAGAAACGACACTGCGAATTCTATCAGTATTCACGACCAGTTAATAGCTAAATAATTGATAAAAACATGGATGACCTTATACAGACAGCTTTTATTTATAATATGACGACGTTTCGATACCTTTTTGTAACATCTTCAGGTATACAGGAATACAGAGGAGATATTTAAAAATGATTATATTTATAGTACAATTGTACAAAGTAAACAAAGACAAGCTAAAGTTTGTTTTTGTGTACTTTCTCATTAGTAAATACCTCCTCTGTAGGAAAATACCTGACGATGATTCAAAATTGTATCGAAACATCGTCATAATATAAATATAAAAAATAAAAAGTTTCTGTATAAGGTCATCAAAACAAACTTTAGCTTGTCTTTGTTTACTCTGTACAATTATACTATAAATCTAAATCATTTGTAAGTACCTCCTCCGTAGGAAAATACCTGAAGAAGTTACAAAATTGTATCGAAACATCGTCATAATATAAATAAAAAGTGTCAGTAATAGAAACATACTTTAACTTGTCTTTGTTTACTTTGTACCATTATACTATACATATAATCATTTGTAAATACCTTCTGTGTAGGAAAATTCCTGAAGATGGTACAAAAAGGTATCGAAACCTCGTCATAATATAAATAAAAAATTAAGTGTCTGTATAAGGTCATCAAAACAAACTTTAGCTTGTCTTTGTTTACTCTGTACAATTATACTATAAATCTAAATCATTTGTAAGTACCACCAACGTCGGGAAAAACCTGAGGAAAATACAAAACGGCATCGAAACATCGTTATAATATAAATAAAAAATAAAGTGTCTGTATAAGGTCATCAAAACAAACTTTAGCTTGTCTTTGTTTACTCTGTACAATTATACTATAAATCTAAATCATTTGTAAGTACCTCCTCTGTAGGAAAATACCTGAAGAAGATACAAAATTGTATCGAAACATCGTCATAATATAAATAAAAAGTGTCAGTATAAGGTAATAGAAACATACTTTAGCTTGTCTTTGTTTACTTTGTACCATTATACTACACATATAAACATTTGTAAATACCTCCTGTGTAGGAAAATTCCTGAAGATGGTACAAAAAGGTATCGAAACCTCGTCATAATATAAATAAAAAATGAAGTGTCTGTATAAGGTCATCAAAACAAACTTTAGCTTGTCTTTGTTTACTTTGTACAATTATACTATACTATAAATCTAAATCCTCCGCCGTCGGAAAAATCCTGAGGAAAATACAAAACGGTTTCGAAACATCCGTATAATATAAATAAAAAATAAAGTGCCTGTATAAGGTCATCAAAACAAACTTTAGCTTGTCTTTGTTTACTTTGTACAATTATACTATAAACCTAATCACCTTCTGTGAAGGAAAATACTTGTAGATGATACAAAAATGTATCGAAACGTCGTCACAATATAAATAAAAAGTGTCTGCATAGGGCCATAAATGGTTTTATTAATTAAAACAGACGTTGAATTAAAACTTATAAATAATTAATTTAAAAAAATGTATCTGTGTAACCAAATAGAAATTTTTTGTATCTAATTTAATATAACTATTTCACCTGTGTTTTATCAGCTGAAAATTAAGCAGTTATTACGTGGGTATAGTCTTGGGTCTTGACTGAACGTGGATTTACGTGCTAAGAATAAAATTAATTTTTTGGGCGATGTTTCTACGTAACCAACGTTACCGACGTGTTCAGAATTTCAGGATGAGCTTGGAATCGTATTAAGACTGATCTGGGACAAAATTTTAGCGACATGTAGCTTTTTCACCTATATATTTCTAAAAAAGAAATTGATCAAGAAGATGAAATCCGATGTGTCCGAAGATTGAAGACACGAGAATATTCGCACTTGTAACCAACTTCTCATGTGCAGACAAATTTTCATTTCGTTTTCTTTTAGCTAGTTTTGTCGCCACGGTTAATCATATGCTAAGAATCTGATGCCTGGCTAGAGGGCAGCATGAAGGGAAATTTAGTTTTGAGCAGTCAGATCAGGGATGAGTTACAATTTATAAAATAAATTCAACATTCTCGAGCGATATTCATTACGACGTTGAAGCCGGATCTTCTCCGGGGCTAACGAGCGACGGACATGGAACACATTGCGAATTTCCAGAAACTCTGTCCGAGACGGCCTGCGGAACGAGGAATCTACTCCGAAACCCAAACGTTAGTTTATACATCCAACCTTATTCACTTCAAGTTCCACCATTACACAGCACTGTTCATGGAGGAACAGCATCATGAATGCCGAAATTGAATGTTGTCCTCAAACGCTGCGAATACCATCGTAAAGTGCGGGTAGTAATATGTCAAATACAACTCAAATATTGCATATTAAATGATAATTAAATCATCCTGCACGTTGACCTAGTTAGTTATCTATTTTTCAAAGGATTCGGTACTGATTGAGCGCATCACTCAATTTCGATGGAATCATACCACATATTGACAAGAATTTCTACGGTAATATATATACGTATTTGGTAATAAATGAAGAGTTATGGCGTTCATTCATTAATTATTCCGCAATATATATATATATATATTGTAACGTACGACGTTACAATAAGTTTTATTATGTTTATGAATATAATTATTTACAGTATTTTCAGGTTGATTAATTACTTGTTTGTTTTTATTAAAGTTATTTGAATTTACGGCACGCAAAGCGAGGCATCAAGCTATGCTTTGATTTTATATATTTCCCATGGCAAAAAAACCGACAGTCGGCAGATGTCCGTCGTGGCTGTCGAATCACAGCTTTGGAATATTCAAAAAAAAAATTCAGGGCATAAAAATTAAAAAAAAAATTACTCGAAGGTTTTCCAGAACCGAAGCCAAGCCGATCCTGAGGACTACGTCTTTGGACTCTGAGCCTACGGACTTCGTGTTCGAATTGCTCGCTGCCGGCGGATTCATATTCCTGGGTTTCTGCCTTGTGGAGTGTTGCAGAAACAACCAACTCTTTGAAATATTGTACGACTGTATATTTTTTATGCGCGGATCCGTGAACACGTGAGGAATTCAAATTGTTAGTTCAATCGGCATAATGTATTGAATATTAATGTTTTATTTTATTAACATCATTTAAATCATTTGGTGTTTATTTATTTAATGTCTGACCTTCCGTAAATTCATGTGTAAATAATCTATTTCTTTTCTATATTACGCCCTTATAAATTAAAGGCGTCGTACGAAAATCAGGAGATTTTTATTGATTCTGTTGGAAACAAAGCATGTGACACGCCCTCGAGATCTCCTGTGGATAGCCGATCACTTCGAGATTAACTGAGTAACATTTCTGGGAGGGACGTTGCAATATATATTGTAATGCCAATTAATTAGGCCATTAATTGTTTGGACGTAAAATTTGAATTGTTTGAGAAATCCATTATAGCGGTCTGATCGAACAAAGCGACAATGAGAGAAGCGAGCTCACTTTGCTTTGTCGAAATGTCAAAAATGGCGTATGCGCGCTAAAACTCGGGTGAACTAGGGGTCAGTTCGCGGAAAAACATCGTGAGGAGCAGAAAAGTAATATAACTGTTAGTTGGTGGCGGGACATTTCAGGGGACGGAACAAATAATACTAGAGCAGAGACTAGCCGTCGTTAATGTATTATTATACAAAGTTGTGAATTTAAGACAAAGTAAAAACATTCACGGAAGTATTACCTCGTAAATATCGCTAAGTAAGAGAGTTTACGTCTATAGCCAGCCAGGAAAGGAAGTCAGCAGTTTACATCTATAGCCAGCCGGAATAGTAAAGTTGCAGCTTAAGTCCAAAGCGGTAAAAGACTAACAAATCTACGAATCATAGGATTCGTATAAGGCAAGCAGACATCAGATAGCTGACATTCAGGAGGATCATCGGAGTTCCTGTGAGCCTATCAATTTTGACTTCAATAGTGTAAAATCTGAGAGTTGATGTTTAGAATCAGTGTATAATTTTGCAATAGTGTACTTCCGAAACAAAAAGAATGCTGGTAACAGCTGGACAGATGTAAGTAGCAAACCAAACTAATGATTAATTGTAAACGTAATTAAAGGATAAAGTCAGATTTCGTTCTCTTTTAATTGTCAATCAGAGTTAATTTCTTTACTTTTAATTTCTTTCTATCGACATATTGTTTAGGTAAATGTGAACTGCTTGTTAATAAGATTTTTAAATCAATTTGTTGTGTCCATTATCAAACCCAGTAGAGGCCCTTAGAGAATGTGATCTCAAATTTTGTTTTAATTATCTTTATTGCCACAAAATAAAATAAAAACTTCTTGTTTGTTAATTTCGATCATTTCATTTAATAAAAAACGACCTACTATTTGATTATTACATTTTGGCGCTTCACGTGAGGTAAATTCTTCAAATTCTTCAAATTAATTAAGGCTCAATTGTTGATTATTACAATATATTTATATATATATATATATATATATATATAAATGGGACAAATTATTAGGTACCTTCTTCTGCTTTCTAGCATTAGGCTTCTAGCCTGTCCCGGTTTCACCTCATCATCTCTGCCTTGGTCTTCCAACACTCCTTTTGCCTAATTGTTTATATTCCAGCACTTGGTTTGGAAATCTGTGTCTAGGCATTCGCAATACATGTTCTCTCCACCTTACTTTATACGCTGTTAACTTATCTGTGATCGCCTGAACATTTAGTTCCTGCCTTATGGAAGTACTCCTTATTTTATCCATTCTTTTACACCCCTTCACTACTCTAAGAAATTTCATTTCAGCTGCCTCTGTTTGTTTGATCTGTTTATGTTTTGTTACCCAGCATTCTGACCCATACAACATTGTAGGAACTGCTATCACATTATAAAATTTAATTTGTGTTTCTGCTCTGGTTTTACCTTTTAACGTTCTTCTTATTCTCACACATATCCTCTGAAAATATTATTTCACATCCTAAATATTGGAAATGTACCTGTTCGAGTGTTTTCCCTTCATATGACAATTTTGTTTTCTTATTGGATTGTTTCCTAAGAACGCCATGGCTTTTGTTTCACTTACTGAAATTTTCAGGTTATATATTTTACTCCGTTGATGTAACTTATAAACCGCCATTTGTAGTTTATTATTAGGTATGTTATGCGTAATTTTAATTTTAAAATGGGACTGAGTCTATTTAAAAATGATATCCATAAATGTTGAGACGACATTACGTCGTGACTAAAATTTCTACAGTGCACATGTTAGCGAAGTGAAAATGCAGTGAAACATTATACTAATTAAACAGTGAAGGGGAGCTCCCGTAGGGGTGGGGGTAGCAGGGCTTTAAATGGAAATAATAAAAAAAACTCGTAGATATTTTGTTTGACAATGCTACCTTGTTGATAGCGAGTGACGAACGTATTTGTATCCTACTATTGCATTAAGATTCAGCAACAGGAATTATATATTTTTTTATATTATTAGGAGAAATACAAATCTTATACGTTAGTTTTGTAGGAAAGTAGTAATATAAAATTCTCTTAATTAATTGTCATTGTTAATAATGTCCTGTAACTATTATTCATTATGTAATGATTTAGAGTCTGCTAATTTAAATTAAATAATTTTTTTTAAAAATAGATTGTAATGCCAATTAATTAGGACATTAATTGTTTGGACATAAAATTTCAATTGATTGAGAAATCCATTATAGCGGCAGGAGCTTCCAAAACAACAATGGAGCCGAGCTCTGTTACTTTGTCGGAATGTCAAAAATGGCGTATGTGCGCTAAAACTCGAGAGCACGACGATAGTTCAGTTAGTGGCGGTACATTACAGAGAACGGAACGAATAATACTAGAACAGAGACTAGCCATCGTTTAATGTATCATTAAACAAAGTCGTGAATTTAAGACACAGTAAAAACATTCACGGAAGCATTACATCGAAACTTGCTAAGTAAAAGTAGTTTTTCGTTTGTAGTTAGCCAGGAAAGTAAGTCAGCAGTTTACGTCCATAGCCAGCCAGGAATAGTAAAGTTGCAGTTTAAGTCCCAAGCGGTAAAAAGACTAGCAAATCTATGAATCACAGGATTCATATAAGGCAAGCAGTTATCAGATAGCTGACAAAAAGGAGGATCATCCGAGTTCCTGAGAGCCTATCAAGGTGGATTTCAAGAGTGTAAAATCTGTGAATTGATGTTTATAATCAGTGTATAATTATGCAATAGTGTACTTCCGAAACAAAAAGAATGCTGGAACCAGCTGGACAGATGTAAGTAACAAAATACAAAAATAATGATTTATGTAATCGTAATTAAAGGATAGAAGTCAGATTTCGTTCTATTTTAATTGTTAATCAGAGTTTAATTGTCAAGTTGATTTCTTTTCTTTTAATTTATTTCTATACACGTATTGTTTAGGTAAATGTGATTTGTTTGTTAATAAGATTTTTAAATCAATTTGTTGTGTCCATTTTAAAACCCAGTAAAGGCCCTGAGAAATTAATATTTTAAATTGTAATTGTTTTGAGTTATGCCACAAAATAAATAAATATTTTGTTAATTAATTTTGACCTTTTCATTGAATAAAAAAGCCTTCCATTTAATTATTACCTAAATGGTGCTTAAAATTCATTAAATTCTTCAGATTCTTTAAAATAAATAAAGCTCAATTGTTGTTTATTACAATATCTTTATGCTAGTCATTTATGTTTAATCGAGCCTTATTTATGCATTTAAAAAGAGAAGTAATTGTGAGATATGCTGTTCATTTCGAGCATTGACATCTCAAAGGGAATTAAATGCATGCTAATTTATCAATTTTAAAATATCTGTATGCTAATTCGAGATGTTATTTGTATTGAGCATTGAAAACTCAAAGTAATAAAGGGAATAAAATACTCCTCGATTCGTTTGAGGTGAAAATTGCTTGCAGTGACCTCTGTGTTCCAAATGAATATTTCGTATGCAGTTCGTTCGCATCGTTTGAAGAATTCACAATAGAATTGTCAGTATGCCGGTGAACAATGTGAGCAATCCCGTCTCGCCAAGAATACTGCGAGCAGCCGATGCGAATTTGCAGCTAAATAAGTACAGGCCGCCTCAAAAGTCATTCGGGGTTTTTATTCTTGTGGCTCTTATTAAAACGCGCGGAAAATTAAAGTTGCTGGGGCCCGTGGAGATTGTATGCAGCGTTCATTGATTCGTTTCATTTATGATTAATTGAGCCTATCGGAAGATGGCGCATGAAGGAAGTGAACGCATAGTCGCTTGTGGAACACACTACGCAAGAAACTTTTATTCAAGTTTTTACAGCGTGGAGTCTATTGTTTAATCCCCAAGGAGACTTAAGTTCATTGCAGTAAAAGAGAAATTTCTGGGCTAATTTTCGTTACTTAAAAGCGACTTTGTTCTGATAGTACACAGTATTATTTCATTGTACATTACATTATATAATGCGAATGGGATAATTATCAGCAGTAATTATTTTGAAAAAATATTGTAATAATCAAAATCGTAGGTCGTTTAATATAACTTTTATTTTGAAGAATTCGAGCCCCACGTTGTAATTGCCAAAATGTAATAATTAAAAATGGAATATTTATTTATTTGCCCCACGTTGTGGAAGCCAAAAATGTAATAATTAAATAATAGTAGGTCGTTTTAATTAATTTAAAAGATTGAAATTAACAAACAAAATATTTATTTTATTTTGTGGCAACAAAAGATGATTACAAACACAAAATTTGAGATCTCATTCTCTCAGGGCCTCTACTGGGTTTGATAATGGACACAAAAAATTGATTTTAAAATCTTATTAACCAACAGTTCATATTTACCTAAATAATATTTCGATAGAAAGAAATTAAAAAGAAAAGAAATTAACTTTGATTTGCAATTAAAAGAGAACGAAATCTGACCTTATCCTCTAATTAGCGTTTACAATTAATCATTAGTTTTGGTTTTGTTACTTAATTCTCTCCAGATGGTACCAGAATTCTTTTTTGGTTTCGGATGTACACTATGGTAACTTTTACACTGATTTTAAAATGTCGACTCACAGATTTTACACTAATGAAGTCAAAATTGATAGGCTCACAGGAACTCGGATGGTCCTACTGAATGTCAGCTATCTGATGTCTGCTTGCCTTATACGAATCCTATGATTCGTAGATTTGTTAGTCTTTTACTGTTTTGGACTTTAACTGCAACTTTACTATTCCGACTGGCTATAGACGTAAACTGCTGACTTCCTTTCCTGGCTGGCTATAGACGTAAACTCTCTTAGACTTTCCTGGCTGGCTATAGACATAAACTCTCTTAGACTTTCCTGGCTGGCTGTAGACGTAAACTGCTTTTACTTAGCGATATTTACGATGTAATACTTCCGTGAATGTTTTACTTTTTCTTAAAGTCACAACTTTGTTTAATAATACATTAACGACGGCTAGTCTCTGCTCTAGTATTATTTGTTCCGTCCTCAGAAATGTCCCGCCACCAACTAACAGTTATATTACTTGTTCTACTCCTCACGATGTTTTTTCCGCGAACTGTCTCCTAGTTCTCTCTCGAGTTTTAGCGCGCATACGCCATTTTTGACTTTTCGACAAAGCAAAGTGAGTTCGCTTTTCCATTGTCGCTTTGTTCGATCAGACCGCTATAATGGATTTCTCAAACAATTCAAATTTTATGCCCAAACAATTAATGGTCTAATTAATTGACATTACAATATATAAAATTATAATATTATCTTACGAACTAAATTTTATGCAGTCCTTCAATTGCCTTTAAATTTGTATCACGGATCTTCACCGAACTAAGAAATCACGACTGATCACGTGGCGTTGCTCGGGTATTTATTTATCCCGATATGATATTAGACAGGAACGGGTTCAGATATCCTATTTGAATAACGTTCACAGAGTAACTAATTAACTTACTGACCCTGGAAACTATGGAATAGTTAATTTCGCATCCCCACGCCCCCTCATCCCCCTCACTCGTATTTTTCCACCCTGTCCTTGGAATTCGATTTGAACCACGTCGGGAGTGACACTAATAATCACACTTATCCCGATAAATTCGGCCCCAGTATCGGTCGTATTTCCATAATTTCTGAATGCCGTCCCATTACCAACGGAACCCGTAATATATATTAGAATAAATTAACGACCATTGTAACAGTCAATTAAAATATTTTAATTAACACAACGTCGTTTCTGAATATTTTTGTACTCTCAGCAAGAAACGTTAAGAAAATATTAGGTTCGTAATTACTTTATGATTGGTGTTAAATTACAAGAATTTTGAAAGTTTATGATTCGATTTTAAATATATGTTACGTTCTGTTATCAATTTAAACATTTAAGATAGAATAAAATTGTTGTTTTTCATATTAGATAAATTTTTAGAAGTTGTAGAATTTTGCGATTTGAAATAATATATTGTTTGTTCTTTTCACCGCTCAGGTCAAAAAATTCTGTTACCCTAGAAACGTAACATAAACAACCTGATGAAGGTACCAAAACGTTCAGAAACGTCGTTGAGTTAAATAAAATATTTTAATTGTCTTTACAATGGTTGTTATTTATTTTAATAAACTTTACATTTTTAATA
This sequence comes from Zhengitettix transpicula, assembly GCA_037074705.1. NCBI lineage: Eukaryota > Metazoa > Arthropoda > Insecta > Orthoptera > Tetrigidae > Zhengitettix > Zhengitettix transpicula. The sequence continues at coordinate 11,286,002 of CM073595.1, forward strand.
ATTATCTGTGAGATCCTCGTTAAAATGAAAATTTCTATTGAACAATTTTTAATTGAACAACAAACTGAAACTGCAGTAAGCTCCGCTGATTGATATGAAAATGAAGTATTAGATTTTCATTTGAATTTCTGACTGATTAAAAACATCAGGGTAAATTATGAATGCTTAAATATTTTTTATATATAGATAGATACATTCTCCATTAGCCCTCTCTCTCTCCCCCCCTTCTCTCTCTCTCTCTCTCTCTCTCTCTCTCTCTCTCTCTCTCTATATATATATATATATATATATATATATATATATAATTGGTATGGAAAGGAGAGAGAGAAAAAACTTTTCTAAACTTTCCGTATATATATATATAGGTATGGCGCGGAATGTTTAGAAATTTTTTTTCTAAACCTTCCGTATATATATAATTGGTATGGCGCGGAATGTTTAGAAATTTTTTTTCTCTCTCTCTCCTGTCCGTATATATATATATATATATATATATATATATATATAATTGGTATGGCGCGGAATGTTTAGAAAAAAAATTTTTTCTCTCTCTCCTTTCCAGACCAGTTATTTAAATTATTTTCTCAAATCCTTATTCGCTTAAAGAGGGATAGAGAGTGGATGGCGCGTTCGATTATAAGAGAAAGCTCCTTTCCGTCCAACGTGGCGACACCAACTCTAAATTTTAAGTAAGTCTGGCCCTCTCTATCCCTCATTCCTGTCCATACGATTTTGATTTTCAAATCTTACCCCATTACAGTTGTATTTTTATTTTAAATATAAAATAAGTAGATTCTCGAATTAACGGAAAATTTAGTAGTTTCGTTACACACAGCAAACAAGAAAGCAGTAATGTTACTTTATGTAAATGTATACCACATTGTTTTTCCGAATTTCACACACACACACACATATAAATATATATATATATATATATATATATATATATATATGATCACGTCCACGTGAGTTTTTAGTTTTTTCCCCAAATCTGTTCGGAAGTTTGTCTGTAATTGAATGCATTCGGAAAAAGCCAGGAGAATTTAGTATCCAATTTCTCATCGTCCTGGATTCATTCCGAGGCTCTCAAGACCAATACATCCAGTCATGATAAGGCCTTGCAAAACAAAAGGACAGCCTAAATCTTAATTAGGGCAATTAATGCGTTCCCCTCTCTGCGATTATACGGCCGTTGAGTAATACAGTTTTATCAAGGCTCTCATTTCATTGTCTCGTAACGCAACTGCCCGTTTCAAAAATTCTTGCATATAATTGAAGTTTACGTATTTTATAAATTAAATAATTATTTTACGGTTTCTCATCACGCCATTTCTGATTAATGCATTATTCTCGATCGATAAATACTCGACTGACTAAAAAACTAACTCCTTGGCTCGACAGCCCATGAAGGTCCTTGGCCTACCGAGACGGCTGCCAGACTGTCATCTTACATGACACATTCTGGATTTTAGGAGTGACACCTAGTCAGAGTGTCGATTCTCCCGCAGCCTTAACCATAGTTTTCTTGACCAGGGAGACCACAAACATCCACGCCTATGCTGGGATTCGAACCCGGGACCTCTGTGATGCACGGCAATGACGCTGGCCACTACACCACCATATTATATTACGGCTTTTTCCAAAATTCCATTGTATTATTAATATCCTAAGAGAGATTAATGCCAACGAAATTTAGTTGCCGTTTCCACAAAATTTGAATTCCAAATTATATTAAATGTCCCATTTGTAACGCCTGTATGATTTCTACGTAATTGCACAATTGCCTGTGTAGTACTTTCAAATATCAATTACTCTACGTTCCCTATTTGAACATGAATTTGTTCCATAACGAGAGGCTTCTACACTGCATAGACTATTTGAAAAGAAAAAAAAATTACGTCTGAATGAAAATTAATAATACGAAAGATACCCAAATACAGACAAAATAAGTGATAATATAAATACGGTATATATAATACATATAATAAAAAGGAGGTATTATGTATTTACGTTAATTTCTATACAAATTTAATCGCGTGGACAGATTGAAACAGAAATTGGTTCACATATTCTTCAAAACAGGAGAAACGGTACTGTGGGGATGTGAAACCCCTATGCAAGCAGGTAGAAAGAATTATAATCGTAAAATGTGATCATTTTGTGTTTAATTACTACGCTCACCAAGATACCATGACGTGAGGCGAGAGAGAGTGACGTTACTACGCGACGAACGAAGGAAATAGTTCCTTTCTCCGTAATGAAATAAAACAGAAATATTTTAATTGAATAAAAAGTATAATTTGATCCAGAAATACTCCTTCGAATGATAATAAAAAACAATACGAAATACTTAACGATCCGTGCGGAAAATGTAAGTTAATTTTCGCGTATTATTAGTGACTCCAATATGGCGACTATTTCTTTACATTGTGAACCTAGCTAACAATTTTATCTTTATTAACGTCTGAAGACTGAGGGACAATTATATCCTGTAATACTAAAGGAGTATATTTAAGAAGAATTTCGAAGGTACGTTTGTTGGCATTGATGCAATGAAATGGAATGTATTTTATAGCATCGGGAAATGAGTGTTGATGAAATTACAATTCTCTCTGCGTAGGTAAGTGAAATTACTTCTTAACTGAAGATTATTGTATAATTAAATATTTTTTCGGTTTTATATAAATAAGTACACGGGCAACGCCGGACACCCAGCTAGTTATTTTTTTGCAAAATAAATAAATATAGTATACTATCTTGTAGAAGGATCAATTAATTTCTAACTCCAAGTTCCATAAACTCAACCTAAATATTGTGTGAAACATTATAATGACTAATTAGTACCATTTAAATTTTATTAATAAACACATAAACAGGAGATTGAACAAAATCTAATATCATACTGTCACTCGTCCTCAAACACCTCTATCCAAATTATTTATTGTATTACAAATTTCTTCATCAAAAAATCTTCCAAATTTTTGAAGAATATAAAATATCCATAATTTACAGATCCACTAATACTCTTTCCCACTTGATTAAAAACCACAAGGACCCACTTGACACTTACAGGAAACATTGTGTAGTTTGCAAAATCTCTTGCTGTAGTTGTAATTCCTGCTACGTAGGGCAAACAAAACGTTCCCTTAATACACGTATCAAGGAACATATGTCTCATATCAAACTTCCCAACGAAAAACAATCTGTAGTCTCTACAAATATAATCAATTCTAAACATACAATTGATTGGCAAAATGCTAAGATTTTAGACGTTGACACCAGGTACAATTCCAGACTCATTTCAGAGATGCTTCACATTAAATCAAACTTCACAGCTATTAATGTACAAACAGACACTATGAAACTCAACAATTGCTACGGTCCCTTATTATTACGGTGAATGTTCGGATCTCCCATTGTCGTTGCGTTTTTGTCGCTTTTGAGTTTTTTAAACTGAAGAGTGCAGTTGTGTTGCTCTAGGCTCTTCTTTGCACATGGAGAAAGGGACAAGGATCCGAGAAACGTTGTGTGGTATTTATATTATACCTTACTAACTTTCTTATTATTAACTTACTATTTCTGAAATATAATATATAAACGAGACTTGCCGTCTATTTTAAGTCCAACATATTTTCTAAAATAAAAACAAACACAAAATAATTCACAAAGAATATTGATGATTGTAATTGGTTAAATTATATTCTTTGGAATATTCTTTACTTTCATGTAAATCGTTAACACAGCCACACGACTTCAGGAACATATTTAGAACGAAAAAAAAATATCCTTCACAATAGAGGCATTCGCATTTATAGCGAACAGTTTTAACTCCTAAATGCGATCCCACCGCGATACCATAAATTAACAATGACAGAGAATTCAATATAAGCAAATTATTATAATCACTGTGGTCGCCATATTGGCGTGATAAAGGCAGCGGCAAATTTTCATTGTGAATTGTGATCGGTGTAAACGCGGATGAATTAACGGTGACGAGGAAGTTTATGCAGATCAATCAGCTTTTAATTCAAATTTCATCTCTTTTCGCCGCTTTACACACGTATCGCGGTGCGTTGTCATAAGGGATTCGAGACTAATTGATGTCAATGTATCAGCCGTGATGCACTGTACATTAATAATGTTTGGGCTATAAGCACTTGGATGTATTCGGTCTTACGCTGCGTGTATGCGAATTAAGCTCTGAAAAGCATCCAACTTTTAAATGGATTTTGAAAGAAAGGCGTGCGAATAATTGTACCGTTTCAATGAGGGATTAAATTTATTTAATAATAAAAATCAGTTTTACGAGTTGACGTTTCCACAGCAAATATTTATGCGAAATGAGTTCGGTTTTAACAAAGCGTTGGCAGTTACTGCTGAATATCAAAGATTGGAAACGCGGGTGTTGTCACAATTATTAGGAACCCCATCAATTCATCATAATTGGATTTTCCTTGTTTTTACCCACGTTGCTTAGGTGACTGTCCAAATACTGACTCTTATTAATGAATACTGATATATTTTTGTAATTGCTAAAAAAAAATTGAATATAAATGTGACAAACGCAACAGATTCGCACATTTGAAATCATGGCTCAATTATCAGAATCGCGAATCCGTTTATCTGTCATTTATAAAATAATTACATCACTTACGGATGTTAAAAACGAAAATAAAGTATGGTATAAATATTTTACGGTCGATTCCGCGAATAAATTGCGTATTTACAAGTTGAATTGCACGCATCAAATGCTGTATTTAACGATACAAGAAAATAAAAATGTTTGATATGAGTGTGTGTGTACGTTGGGAATTCTTTATAAATATTTTTTTTAAGATTTCTTGTTTGTGACAATACACGAGTAGTGCATCAATGGTTAAGTTAAAAAAATAATTGGTAATTTAATATATTTGCAAATAACAAAGAATTTCATACTAAATTATTTACTTACGTTCGAATAACGACTAAGGAAATTAATTTTTGTAGTCAAAAATGATATAATATTCCTATTCACAATAAGTTTGACTGTAGATACGCATTAAAATAATTAACGAATTTATTATTTGTTCTAGTATTAAATCAGTTTTACGATGATAATGACTAACTAGTGGTTATACTCCATCAAAGGTACTACACAATTTTATTATAGTGAAGAGAAGGATTATTATAATAATTAGTTTCGATACCCTCATAGAGTAAAATCTCTATTGTAGCATAAATCTAACAGTCAGAAAAATATAAGAACCCCTGAATGCAACACTCAATACACACATGGCCTCCGCCTTGTCTAAACAACTATAACGAAACAAAAATGGGTGATTATCGAGTAATATCCCTTTTCTCACAATAATTAGTATCTCAACATTCACTTTCGTCCCTTATTTTTATTTCAAAGACATACAACATAAATAAACGGAAAATACTACATTTAAATTCTACAATACTGGAGCCGATGAGAAAACTGCGATTTTCAATCTACAAACAGAATAATTTATGAAGTATCAACAATTTAACTATAAACTTTAATATTGTCTGACAAATCTACGTGGTTTCAGGCGGCTAGGCAACACCGATATGTAAACAAATTCAATTCAAACCGCTGGAAAAAAATAATTAACGAATTTTTTATTTGTTCTAGTATTAAAATAGTTTTTCGATGATAATGACTAACTAGTGGTTATACTCCATCAAAGGTACTACACAATTTTATTATAGTGAAGAGAAGGAATATTATAGTAATTAGTTTCGATATCCTCATAGAGTAAAATCTCTATTGTAGCATAAATATCACAGTCAGAAAAATATAAGCGCCCCTGAATGCAACACGCAATACACACATGGCCTCTGCCTTGTCTAGACAACTAATATTCACCGAAACAAAAAAGGGGTGATTATCGAGTAATTTCCCTTTTCTCACAATAATTAGTATCTCAACATTCACTTGCGTCCCTTATTTTTATTTCAAAGACATACAACATAAATAAACGGAAAATACTACATTTAAATTCTACAATAATGGAGCCGATAAGAAAACTGCGATTTTCAATCTGCAAATAGAACAATTTATGAAGTAGCAACAATTTAACGATAAAGTTTAATATTGTCTGACAGAGCTACGTGGTTACAGGCGGCTAGGCAACACCGATATGTAAACAAGTTCAATTCAAACCGCGGGAAATATATATATATTTTTGTACGATGAAGTATGTTGAAGCAAAATCATTACTGTATTTAACAGACAGAGTGTGCTGTTACAATAATGGACAATGTTAAAGGAAAAAGTTTTGGCTAGTATTTGTTTATGCAAGAGGCTTCTATTTAATTAAAATACACAGAAGGTGGTATAGTAATAATTTTTATGTGAATGAAAAATTATGTTATTCAGTAAAATGTCAACTACACTCACGAAGTATATATCAATATGCAAACAGTTAAATTGTTTGAAATTAAGTGTTCCGGAAAGAAGTGTTTGATTATAAAACAAAAAAGGTACTCGCCTTGTTTTACTTTTCTCACTTGTTGTGACTTTCGTTGGCTTTCCTGATTACGAGAGTGTTTGTCTGTCTCGAGACGAACATTAAATCGAGTTCCAATTCCAAATACTATTAAATTTAACGTCGGAGAGGAAAACTGTCAAATTTATTTCCCAATCTTTTTCAAAGTTGTAGGTTATCTGGATAATCGGAGTGACAAAATTAGGGAAGTTAAGACAAAAGTAATTTCAATAAATAATAAAAAGGTAAATAAATATATTCATACTTGGAAAATTTATCTACACCACATTTGTTGTTATGTTCTTGTGTACCTAAGGAGGTTCTAAGGAACGAAACGTTGTGATATTTTTCATATTTATTTTATTAAATTGTTTATGACATATTTATTGATTGAAGGATATATAATTTTTAAATGTGAATGAGGAACTTCCTTTATTTATCGTGGAGTCGACATGTGTACTACACAGAAAAAAAAATACAATTATTGAAATATATTCATATAGGTATTTTTATTTTTAAGCAGACGTAGTCTAAAATATATAGCTTTAAAATTTGAAGAACTGGACTGTGGCTTTCAAGGGTAAAACACAAGTTTTTTTTCTTCATTTAAATTGTTTCTATTTAAATCCTGATGTTAATATTCTTCTTTCTCTAATAGTTTTGAAGTGTGCTAATATAAGTCTTTAAATTCAACAGTATAAAATATCTGTAATTATTGAAGCACCCTGTGTATTATTATTTGACGAACCACTTCCAATACGTTAAAATAATGGCATTTATCTAATATGGGAAAAACTTATGTAAGCTGTAACTACAATTTAGACTACTCTACGTATGTTCCTCCACTAATCCATAAAACTATTCTTTTTATTCCGAGCCGTGTATTATCGGAGTGGCTGCAGTATGCCAACAATTATTAAATATTTCTCTGACTCGTCCAGTGGAATGCTAAAAAATACGTAAACTGTTGCTAAGCAACGAGTTGTTGCTATACGAGCTGGAAAATTTGTATCACATAACGGGTTGTGGAGCTTCGACGAGTGTAATTCAATTCCGAAATTTCAACATCTTTATTTGACAATTCTGCCGGATACCCTGTTCGATATGTGAGATACTTTAGACTCGCGGTTCACAAAAATCTGCAATAACGGATATGAATCTGGTTGTCAGATAAAATTGCGTCGCTAACTAATTAACGTCAGTAATAAGAATTTCTTTTTCGACTTACTACGTATCATGATGCGAAATGCGCTAATATCGGATTCAAACACAGAAACGATCATTGATGATATATGCCACATATTCTCCCATATTTTTCCCTAATGAAGATTTGCTGGTAAAATCTTAAGATATACCGTACATTCTTCTAACTGTACTATTTCCACGTTCCGGAAAGTATAGATATGAATGAAAATTTTTGAAAAATCTATTTTGTGAGCGGCTACTCCTTTTTCTGTTGAAAAATCATTTATGTACAGTAATAAAGCACGTCGCGCAGAAATTCTGTTTATTTTAATATCTTTCCGACATTCAATACGATATTACAATAATAAACTTGACGAAAAATAAGTGTAACCGTTTAAACAAGTTTCACTGTTTCCGGGCCGTGATTTCGGTCAAGGAAACTCTTCATTTTCATCAAATTATATTATATACTTGCTGGGTTCCCGGCGTCGCCCGAGTTGTCATAATTAAATTCAGTGACATCCATATCCCCGGATTCGACTCCAATCTCGGTTGTTTCCGCGTTATTCTTTTGTCCTCCATCCCAATCCCTAAGGATGCACTTTCCTATGCCGAAAGGGGTTGAAATTATACACCAAACACATCGGGAGAAACACTATCATTCTCATTGAACCAGAAAAATATTTATTCGACGGAAATATCGGCCGTTAAAGAATGTTTGAAAATTACCGCCCCCGTCTATCCCCCGCCCCTGCGGTTGGTAGACGTGTCTCACCTGCCTCCATCCCCACACAGTGCTTGTTTCCCGTTAGAAAGGAACACGTGTGTGAAAATTGATCAAATATTCTGCTTTGCGGAACATACACACACCTATACAAATGTCAATTGTATTTATTAGATAGATTTACAGTCTGATGTTAAAATTGTAAGAACACTGACATTGCTCACAGGCTTAATTACATTTCCGGCGTTGCCCGGGTATTTATTTATATTAGTCCGGTAAAGAAATTAAATCGAAAGTAATCTCTTGATCAACACGTTATTTAACTGGCTTAGACGGTCACGACCCCTTGATGTGATCACCCCGTCGTATTTCGATAAGAACTTCAAATTAAACAGAATGATGAGCTGCGGTTCTTTATCTGCTTCGTTTTTATACGAAGTTGTAGAGGAACTCCATCGACATACTGATTAGTTTTGAAGTGGTATCCTTTTCCACGAGGGGAACAATCTTCATTACTCGGTAGGTCCTCCCCCCCCCCAAGTATCACCGTTCTATTTAAACATGTACTGACGACGGCTTATTTTTAATAGGAACCTTACTTTCAGCACTTATAACAACATAAAAATGAATATTCTATGAAGCAGAAGAGACTTAAAAATTTTTCTTTCTGTATGTCAATGACTCTTTTGTGATTTGGCTGCACTGTAGTGTAGTTTGAAACCTTTCTGGTACACGTGAATGGTTTCCATCCATTTACTAAGTTCACTATTGAAACGTATCAGGACGGAGCAATGCCGATTCTGGACATAATGATACAACGCGGATCAGAATGGAAATTGGGATGTGGAGGGATTTGTACCTCGATGCGGCCAGTTACCACAATCCGGCACATACGAGGCCGTTATAACCGCGCATTATACACAGGGCTCAAAAGTACTACACCTAGACAGCACGCTGTTGGCACAGTTTGCTAGAACTCTGACGAAAAAGGATGTAGTGATTCTGGACGAAAAAAACTGTCTTTCCTGAATTTCGCCGGTGTCATCACTAAAAAATCTCCAGTCATGCTAAGGCCGGCCAGGTACAACCCGACTCAGGCCTCTATGGGTGTGTGAATGTGGCCTCGGCCAGTGGATCACTGCGCATCACGACTACCTATTTATTTCCAGAATACCATGTGAATGCTTTATAGGACTTCATACACGATAAAATTAATATTATGCTTATAAGATGACATTTTGTTCGTAACAAGATATTGTAACATTCTTCCAACCGCTGCCGCCATGTAACATCCCGCTTGCCATCATGTAACACTCCACCACTGTGAACATGTAACATTCCAGCAGTTGGAAATGGGAAGTCCAGATAGATCGTTCACCAACCGAGCTATACCTCCGTTAGCTCACCTGACTACTGATCTAGAGGATAAAGGAAGAATTAAGAACAGGAAATAGGAAAGTCGGTAACGTGAGGGTTCGGGTTCAACTAATTGAACCTAGGCGTAGTGGTTGGTGTTTCGCTGCACTTCAGTCAAATAAGAGTCGATGAAGAATAAAGAGATTTAATAGTTAGACATAAAATAAAGTAAGACAAACTGGCGGATAGCACCAGGATCCACCAACCCGTCTGGAGGTTGGATCACGACTGACTTTCCCAAGAAGCTCTGCACAATTCGAAGACTCCTTTCCCCCTCCCTGATGATTTTAAGTCTCCAATGAGAAGAACTCTTACAGGGTGGAGATTTCTGCTGACGTGAGCATGTCTGCATAAGGTACTTAAAATGCTCACGTCTAGACGCAGCGTCATCACAGCTGCCTAAGTGGAAGGGGTGAATATTTATGTTGTTGTGTTTAGTTACTCACTATATCTAAAGTGATGTCTTTAACTGCATCAGCGTTCTTGCAGCTGCGCCCTCTTAGGTCCGCTATGCTGAAGAGACGTTATGATAAGAGAGCACGTGTAGACTATTATATTACAATATGACCGACGTTAAATTCATTAAAATATTACGGACAGAAAATTCTGATAAAACTATTTTATTTCAATCCATCGTATATGTTTGCGTTGTCAATTTTTAACTACCTCGAATGGCTGGCTCGGTCGTGTGTGGCCTGAGGTAAAACGGACTCGGGCCAAACGGAGTCATGCTATTGTGGCGTTCTTAAGGGTGTAGTGTAGCTCAAAAGGGTTTCAAATTCTCGCACTTATTCTACTTCCTGAATACGAAATATTTATTCTCTAACCGAAACTTTTAATTGACTTTTGATTTTTGGACTTTTTGTATAGTCGCCGCCAGAAAATTGGTAGAAAGTTTTATGGGGGTTGTCATTTATGGCTCCGGCTGTCGAGTGAAGTCATTCCCGCTATTATAGTGAATTTAATTTCTGCTTGATCTAAGAAACTCGAGGTCTTTCTTCGCTTTGCCGGTCACATATTTGGAAACCGGGTAGATTTTCTCGAACGTCTAATTTCCTGAACGCATGTATTTGTACTTTAAGGTCGTTACAGGAACCAGAAAACAAAACAAAATCGTTCTTCTTCGTTGTTCGATACAGAATGGGATGATAAGCGCCAATTTTAGCTGGGATTACATTTCTTGTCCGTTATTTTGTGTGAGTCTTATTACTACAAATTTGTAAGTAGCTTGCATCCATGAAAATTTTGCTGATCAAATGAATGGACAGAGACTACCTTATCTTTTATGAAACGAAATATATTTTTGAGAGGTTGAAGATCCAGGTTAAAGCGTGTTTCTGATTTATCAATGATAACTGGCCGTAATTTTTGTGGCAGGTAAGAGATATATATATATGGACACAGCCAGGCTCAGATCTGGCTCACACATAATCACCGTTCTAGCTTCGAAATTGCAAATCTGTCCCCCGTAGAAACTAACAATATTAATGACCTGTAATTTTCATGATTACATACACTCGTGTTCAAATACTTCAATTTTAATTAATTTCGGCTTCTATAATAAACAGATAATTAGTAGCCTTTAAATATTTACACATGTTGAATGTTATAAAACGCGAGTTATCAATTCTGATTACGCACTTTGTCCCGTCAACTTTACTCCTGGATTAATAGCACAAAAAGTGAAAAATACAACACATTGTATACCTATTCATCACGATTCTTGTTACTGGTAAGTTAATTTTGAAGTTTAGTCCCTCGCGAGTTCGACGCGAGATATCGCATTGCATTGTTCAACTACCTTCATCCAATAAATCAATAACCCGTTATTTTTATGTTTATATGCGGTATATAATTTATAAATATGGATTTTAAAATAAGAAATGGAAAACTTAAGTGTTTGCGAAAAAATAAAGCCATTCGACACCATTCCGATAAATTTGTTGGAGTAACGGTAATTTTTTGACTTTTGACTTTTGAGACTACTTTATTACGTTAGTGACCATTTCATTGATCAACTCATAAACGGATTTACTTTGTATGGCTAAACTCTTACTCTATTCTGTTTTAAACCTTTCTGGCCTGGTGGGTCCATATGGACCCTTCGCAAAAACCGTCCATTTCAGAGACGTTTAGAAACATCCAGAGCTTCCAATTGGTCCTATTACGTTTGTAGTACATCAGTACTTGGATGTATGACAAGTTCCGGCCGGATCTCGATGCCACGTTTTGCTTCATTCTTTTATTTGTAGCCGAATGTACTGTGCTGGTTTTGGATCGATACTTCTTAAATTTCCTGCAATAATTACTAGCCGCAGAATATTAGCGATTTGAAATATATGTCAAGGTATTACATATCCAGGAGATAATATATTTCAATACAACAGTAAATGAAGAACGTAAATATTGTGTTTTTATAGGCTTAATATATTACAAATGTCTGGATTAAGAGATCATATTAGTTCTCTTATTAACACTCCACTGAATTTATATTTTTGACTACTTTATATAATTCTAAACCCGCAAATTAAATTTTTGTGCATATTACCTGTTATTATTAGTTGTTGTCCATGTTATACCTGAACAACTGACGGTAATTACATCCAACTAAATACATCGTTCCTCTCGGAGCATTTTAAGGAACTATTGTTGACGCCATGAACGATGACGGGCCAGTTTATATTCTTTCTGCGCAGCCAATCATCTTCATGTTTATTCTGTTCGCATCGTGGCAACGTCGTACTAGCTCACCCGCCTTCTTTCGTGACGCTCGCTATAGTATCTATTATTCATCGCTATTTTTGTCCCATATTTATGCAGTAAGACATCAATATAAATTAAATGTAATTGTTAAGAAGAATTTTATTCAACAATTATATTTTGCAGGTTTACAAAAAATATATTTGATATGCATGAAAAGTTTTGTTAATTAGACATGTTTGATTATCATTTCAAAAGAATATGACTATTGGCATAACAGAGTAAAACACTAATATACTAGACTCCACACCAGACATCGATTAAGTATAATAAAACGTGTATCAACATTGAAATAATTAGTAGAACAGTCTAAAATTGCTATTAGAACTATTTTAAAGTACAGCTTTTTATATATTCTATTACATTTCTTCATACAAAAAGGTTAGAAAATCATATAAGCTTGAGCCTTGGGCATAATGTATTATGCTCTAGTATTTGCAATAGAAGACTCAAAATTCTTCTAGCGATTAATTTTTTCTCTTCGGCATATAACTAACCTCCTACTTACAATTATAATCAAAGTTCGGTAAGTACTCGACGCGGAGAAAATCCCGATAAATTTTGACTAATTTATTTCTCTGTGGTTATTAATTTTTTACTTTCGTGATTCATTGCGTTCAAGACACATAATTGTATTGCAGATTATCTATTCATTGTGAAACGATCTCTTTCGGAAGTAATCTAAAACAAATGCATAATCGAGGATGGTTTTAACGCGAAACTGCTTCCTGTTTGCAAATTATCTTACTACGCAGAAATACGCACTACACATTTCCCTACGCCGAAGCAGTTACACTGTATTCTAAATAGGCACTTTCCATTACCTTCTATGCTTCACAACAATTAAACATTGCCCGTGCCACGAAAATTCGAGTACAATTTTATTAACTATTTAAACGAGTCTGCCGAACTACAACAGCTGATTTGGAACGAGATGGGTTACAGCTTTTTGATTTCCTATCCATGAATACTAATCGTTGTTTAGTTAATGTCCTCGTTATTTATTTACTGGTCGCAGCATTTATTTATCATGAATCTTTGATGTATCGGACCACGTTTCGGAATTCGTGCATTGGATGAGGCGCATAGGAATGTAAATCTGCGATAAAACGTCATTGTTCGTAATGCAAGAGGCGTCTGTTGTTTCAAGCATGTGTGTACGATTAATAATTTCAGTTGTAATTGTGCCAAACATTCGAGGTTTTCACCTCCTTAAGTTTCGTATCATACATACGATACGAAAACTGGACTTTCGATAAAGCCGTATGGGATTAGAAACAAGAATATACACCATAGCATTCTATTTCAAAACAAATTACGTGTAAATATCAACTGTTCTCGTTCACACGAAAACAACAGTTTGTAGGTAAGATTTTTGATGATACATAGTTGCGGCCTCAGAATTAGGCGGAATCGGTTTGAGACACCACAGAAACGCTCGCCCGCTTAATTATGTGGCCGCGAATATACTCGAGAAAATAAGTGAACAGAGATGTTACAGTAATTCGCGATTGAACAGTCTTATAGTTCGGCTTTATTTCCGTAGAAGAAGAAGGGCCAGGCAAAGAAGCAGCGTAAGTCCTGATGGAAGCAGACGTGGCTGGTCGTCAGTCAGGTCCTCGGAGTGACAGCGGTTCGAACCCAGGGGATAGTTCTCGCAGTGAATCTGTAACACCAAAATATAACACTCAGAATTTTCGTCTCTGGTTACATTAGTCATTACAAGTTACGAAATTCTTCAGGATCAGTGATGGTTTATGGTCGAGCTAATGTGATGACAAAACCCTAGTATTTAATAATACGTGGAACATGTCGTTCCACTTTTTGTATACTAGCTTGGTGCCCGGTGTTGCCCGTGTACTTATTTATATAAACCCGAAACACTATTTAATTCTATATTAATCTCTAGTCAATAAGTGATTTAACCTAAATCTAACTGTTCCTAGTTCCGTGCATACTTCCGACCGATAGTGCACTGAACACCAGTAAAATACACTGAATTTTATTGCATCAATCCCAACAAACATTCCTCCGAATTTCTTTACGAATAGAATGCTCCATATAATCCTCCCTCAGTCTTCAGACATTTCGAAAGACTAAATTGATGACAACCTTAGCCAGATTCACAGTGAAAACTTAATGTCGCCATATTGGAGTCACCAATATGACGCAAAAATTAACTTACATTCTCCGCAAGGATTGTAAAGTATTAAGTATTTTTTTTAGTATCATTCGACGGAGTATTACCGGATAAAATTATAGATTTCTGATTTTTTTTCATTACGGAAAGAGGAACTATTTCCTTTGTACGTCGCGTAGTAACGTCTCTCTCTCTCGCGCGTGACGTCACGGTCTCTTGGCGCGCAGTAGTTTCACACAAAATGATCACATTTCTCAATGATAATTCTTTTCCCCCAGAGTACCGTTTCTCGTGTTTTTAAGAATATGTGTACAAAGTTTTGTTGCACTATGTCCACGCCTTTAAATTTGTATAAAAAGTAACATAAATACATACATACAAATATACATCCTTTTTTATTTTATAGATGTTATTATTTTTTTCTTAGACAATTTAACCTCGTAGTAGATGCGAGGCGTGTCATTGTTTTACAGAGATATTTAATCAAAAGTACTGTTTAAATTTGGTGAGGCATTTTTATCAGAAATGTTAAATATTCCAGCAATCTTGGAGTGAATTCATAAAATGCTGGCTCAAAATTAAGCAATATTTATATAATACGATAGTTTTAAGTTTTGATATAACTGTTTTTGTATAAATTTGTGATTTGGAATTTTGATGTAAAAAATTATAATATTCATAATTAATTTACTACAGTATTATTGCTAATAAAACGAATGATGACCTCATACAGACACTTTTTATTTATATTATTATGACGTCTCGATACCTTTTTGACTCTTCTTCAGGTATTTTCGTACAGAGGAGGTATTTACAATTGTGTTAATTTGGCAAGTTGTTCGTTATTTCTTTTTGTGTACTTCAGCTTACCTTTGTTTACTTTGTACAATTATAATATAAATCTAATCAATTGTACACACCTCTTCTGTAGGAAAATAACCCGAAGAGCTTACAAAAAGGTATCGTAACTTCGTCATAATATAAATAAAATAATAAAGTGTCTATATAAGGTCATAAATTGCTTTATTAATTCAAAACAGACGTTAAATTAAAACTTTTGTTTTGCTGTTAATTCATTGTTTGTTACTTACAACGTTGAGGAAAGGAAAATAGTGTTCTCTTTCCTTTTAGATAATTCTTTTAGCAGAAGCATTTTTTTAAATTTATGATTTGAAAAATTGTTTGTTCCTAACGCCACTTGTGAAAAGAATACTGTTGCATTTTTTATATATCTTATTCTTTATATTTATTACTAGCTGGGTGCCCGGCGTTTCCCGGGATGTCGTATATCTATAACCCCCAATTTGACTCCAATCTCGATTGTGTTTGCGTTATGTTTATATAAATTAGTTAAATGACATAATTAAACACAGTGACAAATATAACTTCGGATTCGACTCGAAACTCGAATGTTTGCGTAATTTCATGCAATGACACTGTACCCCTAACCCTTAAGGGTGCACCACTCCCATTCCTAAAATAAGTTGAAGTTATACACAGATAACATGTAATGAAATTTTATGAATGCTATTGATCCCGAATTATATTGATTCGACGCAAAAATCGGCCGGGTAGCATGTTTGAAATTTTCTCTCTCCGCCCGCCCCCTCTCATCACCGCAAATTCCCACCGTCGGCTGTTTTAGCAAATTTAAATATTTCCACCCCGACCACCCCCGCTTCTGGGGGTGGTCAACGCGTCTCACCCCGACAGTGTTTGTTTCCTGGTCGTAAACAACACGTGTACGAAATTTGGTGAAATGTTCTCCATCTGTGTAGATTTGTATTCTACACCCCAAACCCTAAGGGTGCTCTTTCCCCAGGGTGTAGAGGATGAAAATTATATTCGGTAGAAACACTATCAATATTTTTGACCCCTAAAAATATTTATCCGACTGAAATATCGACTGGTTTAGCATGTTGAAATATTTCCACCCCCGTCCATCCCCGCTTCTGGGGGTGGTAGACGCCTCTCACCCCAACAGTGTTTGTTTCCTGGTCGTAAAGAACACGTGTTCGAAATTTGGTGAAATTTACTCCACCAGTGTAGATTTGTATAAGGAACATACAAATATATATACATACATACATACACTCATTTTTATTTATAAGATAAGATTTAGTTTAGTAAATTTGAAATATTGTTTTGCCTTCCCCACCTGGAAATTTTAGATGCCTCATTTCTTAACCTTTATAAAATTTTAATGTGTATAATAAATAAAAGCACGTACATAAATAAGTAACCGTAGAAAACGAACAAGAAATATTCGTGGCCGGACTAAGGAAACGTTAATAATCGTCATGACAAACCTTTCAGTCAGAAGCAACTGAAGAGGTTACAAAGACGTTGTTAATTTAAGATTAGTGACTAATAATATTTTTTTGGGTTTTTTAAAAAATGTTGGTGGTCTTTAAATATGTCTGATTCATAAAGACAGATGGAAAAATAAAATATTATGTCATTTTTAACATTAATTGTATTATCGGCTCTAATATACAACACTCAGTAATCATTGATGAAATTAGAGGTTGAGTAAATAAATGGGATGGAAACAAGGGTTGGAACAAAATAATTAGTACAGAGCAGTCTAAAGTATACAAATCTGTCCCTGTTTTTCTAGAAACTTCTACGTCGACAGAAATGGAGATTTTGTATGGGGTTAACTATTTTTCTCTTAAGTGATTTTCGAGAAAATATCATGGATTCATTCTGTTATTGTGGAGCAGTGAATTTAGGTTCCATACACTTTTTATTGTTATTATTATTTAAGCTATATTCTTCGAACTTCTATATCACTGGTCTCATATTTTATACAATTAGTAAACATCCATATTTATTTTTATAACCGAACCAAATACCATTCAAAACTCACACATCGTTTCTATTATTTTTCATAGAGATTACAAATCTCCCAATTCGTTAAAAACTCGTTTTTTCTCTATCCATAAATGCATTACATTAACGAGATGGGGTAATATTTGTTGTTGTTTTTATGCGAATAAAAATTTACTTAGGTCAAATATGTTGATATAATATTTTACCGATACAAATGAAAGCAATAAAAAATTCAAATCTTTATTGCCGGACTAAAAAATGAAAAATGAATGCGGTCAACATTTCATGCATTAAATGATGAATAAGTAATGTGCTGCTCCACGTAGTACCGGTTACGTTTGTAACTACGTATATTTCTCTGTTGTCTTTAAATCGCGTTCGTAGAAGTTGTTTGTAATGAAACCCAGTCAGCAGCGGTCGTCTCTTTGACAGCGATTTAGTGTCATCTATGAGGTGAACGGGGAGTTGTGGCCGGTCTTTTTACAGAGACAGAAAGCGGCGTTGGTAACAGTAAAAACCTCTGTGTTTGTCTTCTAGCGTAAAGGAAGAAGCCTTTTTAATTCAGTCTCAGCTGTTCTCGCATCTTAGCGTTGAAAATTCACATAAAAAAATATATGGTGTTGCGAGTTTTGGAGTCTCTGTAACCGGAACGATAATTTGACGTTAGAAACTAATAGTGTTAGCGATATAGAACATTCTAAACTCGTACTAATGCTTCAGCCTTGACCACACTGTAAATAAATAGCCCAGTAGCTATTTTATTTTCCGTACTTGCATATCTTTTCAGCCAGTAGGGAAATTCAAGTTTTTCAATTCTAAAGGCCTCGGGAAATTTTACTGTTGACTAAATACCATGAAATTTGTCACCTCTTTTTCAGTATCTCCCTAAAAGCTAATTATTGAAGCGTTACACTGAAAAACAATCTTCCGTTATAAATTGTAGAGCATAAAAGGTCTGCGTCGAATGTTGCATTTGATTACGAAATACTTTATTACAGTGAACTTTCGATAAATGTAATCATAAATTTAGGTATATTTTGTACTGAACCTCACTCATATTTGTGAGAATTCGCGTTTTAGATTAAAATTTACCAGTCACGTGACCCCGACGTCACGATGGCGTCATCGCATGACGTCGAAGTCACGTGACCTTATCTCCGTCTCCAATGGGTGGCCGAAGCCGCTCCTGTATCTACTTTTATGTCTTATCATTGCTCACCTATGAGAGATGTTGAAACATGGAAAATTTAGGCCTCGGCAGGATACGAACCCCGAGCAGACAGAGGTAGAATCGAAAGCACCTGCTTTAACGATCTGGGACACCAGTTCCTGATGCTGGTATCGATTTTAATTTTCCTTAATAAAAACATTAATTCGGACTAAATCAGAATCATAACTAATCCATCAATGGGACTGTAACACTTAAGTTACAACATACCACTGTGATCAAAAAGTAAGGTGAAATTGTCATTAAAAACTTCCGAGTATTAGGAAGGCAGGTAATTTTTTTTCCTAGGTTGGTAGGACTGTCTATAATATTTGCCAAGCGTCTGTTTGTTAAAAGGTTTATTTATCTCCGAGTTACACGTGTTTTTGTAAACAACCAAAAGTGAATTTTTCGATTTTTGTAATGCGTGATTTTGTTGAGCAAAGAACTTGCATCAAATTCTGTTTTCGGAACGAATATTCTTGTGCGGACACGTTGAAAATGGCGCGGAAGGCCTTTGGCGATCAAACAATGACACAAAAAAATGTTTATAAGTCGTACAACGAGTTCAAAGAGGGCCGAGAACGCGTTGAAGACGAACCGCGCTCTGGACGACCATCAACGTCTACCGACGAGGGCCACGTCCAAAAAATCAATGATTTGGTGCTTGAAAATCGTCGATGGACAATTAGAGATCTCGCTGATAGTGTTGGAATATCATTTGGCTCAGCCCAAACAATTTTGAAGAATGTTTTGTGTCTCAAAAGCGTCAAGTCTCGATTGGTGCCAAAATCGCTCAATTTTTAGGAAAAGAAGCGTCGCGTTGATGTGTGTGAAACTTTGCTGTCTGACTATCAGGACCACTTGAAATGCATCATTACTGGAGACGAGACTTGGATTTACGCATACGACCTTGAAACCACCGACCAATCCAGCGAATATCGTGCAAAAGGTGAAGCAAGACCGAAAAGACCACGGAAAAGTCGATCGAAAATCAAGGTCATGTTGACAGTTTTCTTTGATTATCGTGGTGTGGTGCACTATGAATTCCTTCCGCTGGGCCAAACTGTCAACAAAGAATATTATTTGAGCGTTATGCGTCGTTTGCGTGAAGCTATTCGTCTGAAACGGCCGGAATCTTGGTTCCTTCATCACGATAATGCACCATGTCATACTGCATGGGTTCTTCGCGACTTTTTTTGCCAAAAACTCGACCCATATCGTTCCGCAACCACCGTATTCGCCTGATTTGGCTCCATGCGACTTCTGGCTATTCAGCAAACTCGGAAGGCCAATGCGGGGACGCCGTTTTGGCGCGATTGACGAGATAAAAACCGAATCGAAGAAGGTCTTGAAGGCTATACCGGAAAAAGACTATTCCGACTGTTTCGAGGACTGGAAAAAGCGTTGGAAAAAGTGCGTTTTATCGGACGGGGATTATAAATAAATTCACCTTACTTTTTGTTCACATTGGTAGATGGGGCCTTGGACGTTATAAAACCCGGAAAACCCCAAACGTATAAATGACGCGTTCAACCATCAACGATCACCGGTCATTTCCCTCAAATATTGCATTAATTTGTGGTAATTGTTATTTAAAACGAAGCTATTCCAGCAAACCCACTTGAGCTACCAGATAGAATGCGTTGTCAGGATCCTGACTTAATAATCGTATACTTGAGTAAAAACATTAAAGCCGATGTGTCTCGCAGACGTTTTCGCTGAATCGAAGATAAGCATACGAGGTGCCTTTACAGTCTCAGCCACGAGACTTGATACGAGCAGGTGCCACGAATTTCATTTATATCAGCAAATACCCTAGATGGTTATATAATCATTTTTAAAAATTGTACACGCCAAGTGTCCGTTCTCTATCATTTATGCCGTCGTCTATGCAAATTAAGATAATTATCTACAGCTCCTGATAAGTTCCGAACCGCAAAATGTTCCACGAATCATGTCTTTAACGATCTAGGACATGATAATAACACGAGAAACACCGGAACACTAAGTCTGGACGCGGAACAATATACACAGCGTTCAATATTATTCCCAAATATTTGTTTACACCAGAAATCCTTGTTTATACTGTTTATGTGAAACAAGATTGATTACAATAATTTTTTATCGTGCTGTATGTCCTCACTATACCTTTTTCTCAGTGTTGGAACTTGGATTGAGCAGAGATCCAGAGACATTTTTGTGGGAGCGTCGCCGAGTGATGGACGGCCGTAAGGAACTATAAAACATGACTTTTTCCCATGGTATAAACTTTTTGAATCTCCTTCAATACAGCCAATTATGTTTATGCATTAAATCCCGGCAAAATTAATGTTAAATCCTGATTGTTATTTTTTAATTATCTGCGGTGATACCGAGATGAATTTTGAGTCTGTTTCACATAGAACAAGAACACAAGTACATTTATAATTCAGTAAAAAAAAATTGCAGCTATTTCTATCTATATAATAAAAAAAGAATGTATGTTTGTATGTATGTGTGTATTTACGTTAATTTTTATACAAATTTAAACGCGTGGACAGATTGCAACAAAACTTTGTACACATATTCTTAAAAACTCGAGAAACGGTACTGTGGGGGGTGAGAAACCCCTAGCATGAAGGTAGAAAGAATTATAATTGAAAAATGTGATCATTTTGTGATAAATTACTGCTCACCAAGATACCATGACGTCAGGCGAGAGAGCGACGTTACTACACGACGAACAAAGGAAATAGTTCCTTTTTCCGTAATGAAATAAAGCAGAAACATTTTCATTAAATGAAAAGTATAATTTTATCCAGTAATACTCCATTGAGTGATAATAAATGACAATACGAAATTCTTTACGATCCATGCAGAAAACGTAAGTTACGTTTCGCGCCATACTAGTGACTCCAATATGGCGACCGTTTGTTTATACTGTGAATCTAGCTAAGAATTTCTTCAATGTAATCTTTCGTAATGTCGGAAGACTGAGGGACAATTATATCCTGCAATTCTAATCGTAAAGAAATTCGGAGGTATGTTTGTTGGTATTGATGCAATAAATTTCATTGTATTTTATTTCTGTTCAATTAATGCACTATCGGTCGAAAGTATGAACGGAACTATGAACAGTTAGATTTATGTTTAATCGATTCTTGACTAAAGTTTAATAATGAATTAAATACTTTTTCATGCTTATATAAATAAGTACACGGGCAACGCCTGGAACCCAGCTAGTTATTAATATATTTAATGAGGAAGCTCAGCTTAATTTTATTATATCTGACACATAAAATAGTTGAAACTAAATTTTATCATTAATTTTCGTAATATGTAACGTAACTGTTTAAAACAAATTTATTTAACAGATTTTATCAATTATAGTTAATTATTCAAAAACATTCCTCTCCCATTCAATAGCCTATTGAAAAAAAAATGAGATCAAAGTACAAAATATACGGTCAAGCAGAATACGTGATGATTGGCGTGGGGTTTAATAAATTATTAACAACTCCACAATTTAACGTCAAAAAACGATATCTGTTGAATGGACTGCAGATACTTGACTGTAGATACCAATTTCTTGCTGAGTATCTATATTCATACCCGTCGCCTATTAGTATCCGATGTGCAGAACAACTTCCTAGTCTAACAAGTGTATTGTATCAATTTTCACTAAATTCATGACTATTACTCACCCTAATCAGAGATGAAGACATTCTGTCGAGAAATTTTTCCGTGAACTTCCCAGTCTGCTCTCCGCACCTTTCTTTCACTATTCTCTGGGAGCAGCGTAAATAGTCTTGGAAGGAACTGAAACATAAGCGTCAACTAATAGTACCTAAAATTACGCAATAATAATAATTAATAATAATTGCGTATAATTGAAGAATAATGAATTGAAAGCTCAGCTCTTTAGTTGATCTGGATGATGGTGCATGGCAAAAAGGGATACCAGTTTAGTCTCGGTGAGTATTTGCGGTGTTGCCGTTTTATTTTAAACTAAACGTTGATAAATTTACTTCTTGTTGCAAAATAAATTCAGCTCAAAATAAAATAATTCTGAAAACTTGGGTGAATATGACGCAATTCATCAGACAAAACAATTGCGTGAAGAATCATTGGCGAACACGGAGGAATAACGACGTAGAAAGAAAACAACAGTGTAATAAGCGCGGCGGATAAATAGTAAATAACGTACCAAAACTTACTTCATGTCAGTGAGCACTCTGTGGTTTGATAGACTTCGACGGAAATTCATTCAGGGTGAAATTCGCTCCGACAAACGTTTGCAGTTCATGTGAGCAAACAGACAACAAAAACCGCGGGGTATTGTACGGCAAAATAAAAGTTATGGTACTGTTCACATGTCAACACGGTCACGTGATTGAGGCGTGTCATCCAAATTTCAATAGAACTTTTAACTATAAACAGGAAAACATTACAATGTGTTCACCTTGAACACGAAACGCCCATTTTAAATATATACCACGAGACTGTAAAATATTTAAAATCTAGATCATTAAAAAATAAAAGTAATCAGTTTAAAATGGTCAAAAAAATCAGAATTTATTAACATTGAAATTTACAATTAAGTGTTCTCCCTTTGCTTTGCCCATGCAAGTTGATAGAGGAAGACAATTTTTTCCTGTTAAATTGATTATTTAAATCAACATAATAATCTAATTGTTTCCTTAATTATATACAACTGAAAGGCCACTAAGGAAACTGAAGAAACGTTTTGTACTTAATTGTAAATTTTAATATTAATAAATTCTGACTTTTGGTCATTTAACACTAATTATATTTGTATTTAATACAAGTCAGATAAAGTTTTGATTGTTATTTATAAAATATTAATAAAATTAACAAGCATTATAGCACACAATTAAATTATTTTACTTAACACAACGTTTCTGTTCATTTTTATACTATATGTATTATATTTAAAAAAAATATTGTAATGAAAGTAATTTTCTTTAATATTATTGTCGACGTAATAATGAGGCCAGGGAATTTTTAATATAATTTTAGCAATCAGATTACATACGATCTTTAAGCTAATTTGATAGCATGTATAGTTTAATAAGAGTGTCTTGTACTGATGTCGTGGTGAGGTGAGGGTCCAACAACGCCACCTCAGTCTAACGGCCAGCATCTCTTCAGTCTTCGGTTGTCAGCAGGTTGTAGTAACGGCTCTAGTTGTCGATTGGGTTGGGTTTGAAGTTAAGTATGATGTTTACGATTCTTATCTTTGAAGACGTCTTCTACATATGATGTATTGAGGTCAGTATGTAAGCTGAAGTTGGATGCAAACCAGGGAGCATTTGTAATAGTGCGGAGTAATAGCGATGTGAGACTTGGCTGCACAACCCCAGAGTTCTGTTCCGTACGTCCATATAGGTTTTATCACTGTTTTGTAAATAAGTAACTTGTTTTCTACTGATAATTTTGATTTTAGTCCAATCAGCCAGTTTAATAATTTAGTTTTTAATTCTATTTGCTTTTTCTTTTTATTGATATGATCCATCCATTTCAGCTTGGTGTCTAAGTGAAGACCAAGATATTTTACTGTTTCTGCATTTTGGAATTTCTTCCTGGTTGAGCTTTACTATAGGACAATGTTTCTTTTTAAGGGAAAATGTTATATGGGATGATTTCGATGCATTTACTTTTATTATCCATGTTTTCAGCCAGGTCTCTATTATTAGTAGATGTTCTTGAAGATTCTGTGATGCGATATCAGGGTCTGTGTGAGTTGACAATAATGCTGTATCATCAGCAAAGGTACTTGTGTTTACGTCCATTGAGGTTGGTAAGTCGGAAGTGTATAAGACGTATAATAGATAGCCAAGGATGCTGCCCTGTGGCACCCCGGAGAGAATGGGGTAGCGGTTTTCTCCATTCTCTTAGGTCAAGGTATGAGTTTATTAGGTTGAAGTAATGGTCAGGCAGAGTCCTTTTAATCTTAACTTGTAGAACTGAATGCCAAACCTCATCAAAGACCTGGCTTACATCAAAAAATATTTCTGTGCAGTACTGCTGGTTCTCCATAGATTTGTTAACTACGTCACAATTCTATGGCATTGTTGAATTGTTGAGTGTGACTTCGGGTAGACGGCTGGATAACAAACTTTTGAGGTGTCGTTCGGGATGCTGCTCCCCGAATAGTATCCGATGTCGAGCCCAGGTGCAGACCACACGGCGTCTACCCTTAAAACTGGTCTTAGCGCTTCTTATCCCATGTAAATGGGTAACAGTCTCGCTTTTTCCAGTAGTCAGGGGTGGTAGATGTATGCGTGAGCAACATCGAACTGTAACTAGTCTCAGTTGGGGGAGGAGTCTCTCTAACACTAGTACTCTCCGGAGGTCTCTCAAATGGTGCGGCATGATGAGAGAAGTGGGTGAATGGTGGGATAACAGTCGCTTGAGGTGTCGCGTCCATGAGTTGATCACGGAGGTGGTATCCGAGACGAGCCCCAGGACAGACCACACGGCATTCACCCGTAGAACTGTCTGTTTTGCGTCCAATTCCACGGATGTGGGTAACGGATTCAAATAGTCAGAATTCATGTGTGGGAGAGGTTGCGGAAGCACCCTCGAACCGTGACTATTCTTGGTAGTGGGACAAATCCTGCTGACAATTGTACTCTAGGAGAGAGGCCTTTCCACGGCTGCGACACGTGGTAAAGGTAGGTGAAAGAGAGGCGCTTGGCTCTCTTGGGGATCTTTCTGAGAAGCTAACATCCTGTCCTGTCAGGAGGAGGCGGTAGTCCAGTCTTCTGGGGAGGTGGAAGGTGGTGGCGAACCCACCACTAACCATTCTTTGGGAGGCTAAGGTGTCGAGTTGTGTGAATTCTTCCCTGCTTCTTAGTTATCCGACGACGAAACCGCCTGGCCATAATTCTCCTCATAGCAATAGCCTATTGCTATGGGAGCGAGATAGCCCTAATTTGAAAGTCACCCTGGGTAACCAGGGTGTGCCGACAAGTTTCAAAGGCCCTTGGGCAAGTAAAACTCGTCCCTACGGGGCGACCCTGGCCATTCCGTGCTAACGGAGCAATGTGCGTGGCAGACCAAAGCCGTCCTTCGGGGCAATTTGGTACCTCGGGGTGCGTGAGTTCCTGGTCTATCCTCCAGGAACTCTGGAACCCAGCTGGGTGTGTTGTCTCGTCCCAGCCCAACGCACATTGGAGTTGGACTCGAGGGGGTATGTGGTTTCGCGGGCAAACTTTTCTTCTATTCTCCCTGGTAGCAGGACCCAGACCGCTCGAGATTTAGTAACCAAGGCATCTCCGTTCCCCCTTGGGGGTTCGAAAAATGGCACTGTCGGAAACCAAATTGATGATCCGGGATCCAGTCTTGATTACTGCTGCCTACTCTGATTCTTTTCAGTATAATCTTCTCAGGCAAGTTTGATAGTGTTGATAGCAGACTTATGGGACGATAGGAAGTGACGTCAGTTATGTCTTTGCCGGGTTTTGGTATCATAATTGTTTTCGCAATTTTTTGGTATTAGGGCCAGTAATATAACCTTATTATTGCATTAAACAAGTACAAGAGTAACCTGAGACCTTCATCTGGTAATTCTTGAAGCATCTTAGCCGTTATGAGATCAAGTCCTGGTGATTTATTTGGATTAAGTCTGTTTGTTTCTGCTTTGATTTCATTTAAACGGATTATTTTAATGCGGTGTTCCACGTGTGGCGCAAGAATGCGGAGATTGGAATGGTTTCAGGACTGTTATTGTCGGAAGCGTGCGTAATACGCTGAACTTTGGCGAGAACGGCAGTGCGATTCGGCAGCTCGAACGATGATGGAGTCTGTGTTTGAAAGAGGCTGATGATGATGGTCATAGAAAAGTCTGTTTTAGGACTCTGACTGATGATGGTCAGAGCTGTCTGGTTTTGGATGCCGGGCGGGGATAAACAGAGCAAAATCTGTAAACAATGTAGCCACGGTAATGGCTTGTCCCAGAAACGAAATTTCTGAACCTCACAGATTTTCTTACGCGAGATAAATACTGTGGTCGGATTGGATCCTTAGTAAAAGTAGGAGGTGCATATTCAATTCGGTGGTTGGATTTTGACGAAGTGAATCAACGTTGTGAACAGTGATATGGCCTGTTTAAATAATTTTTTCTTTAAAAGAAAAATAGTGAAGTGTATAAATAAAATGGTACAAGAGTAGCTCCAATTAACTCGTATGTAAAAAGAAAACTTCTATATATATAAATATATATATATATATAAATTCCACCCTTCCGCATCCCCCCTTTCAAATACCTTTCCTATGCTATAAGAGGGGATTTGTCACTATGTGGATTACCCCATACATAGCCTGTCTACACCCAAAAAAATAAATAAATAAATAAATATATATATATATATATATATATATATATGAGTACCGTCAGATTTCTTTAAATTCCTGTAAACTTCATTTGATTTCGGTTTAATTAAGATTTATTTTTATATTCATTGTTATTGTAAATTTAATTATTATTCTTTTGTAGCTCTTTTGATTCCGATCAAATTTGTGATCATTGAAAATTACTATAATTATTAGAGGCCCAATAAGAGACCCCGAAGAATTGAGTTTCATTAAAATCTGTGGCGTTTATTTAAAATATGAACAGAAAATAAATTATTATCGAAACTTGTGTTAAAGTGTTTTTGTTATCTTTAAAAAGTTGTTTTTAATTCAGGAAATAAATCCTATCAATTATATTTTCCTTTTAAATTGT
Organism: Zhengitettix transpicula; assembly: GCA_037074705.1. Lineage (NCBI taxonomy): Eukaryota > Metazoa > Arthropoda > Insecta > Orthoptera > Tetrigidae > Zhengitettix > Zhengitettix transpicula. Next base: position 11,313,497 of record CM073595.1, read on the forward strand.
ATATTACATAATTTGGCGCCGCAATTTTCTTAAAATGCATATTCCAATATATATAACACACGCCTTACCAGAATTCCGAATTGTCTTTGCCTTCTTTGGAGCAGATTCTCTCCTTTCAGTCCATTGTTTTGACTGTTCCTTCCTCTCAGATGTGACAGACCCTTGTTTTTTACCCCATGGTTATGAATCGACGCAAAAACTCGGCTTTATAGCTGTCAAACATCGCCAAATACTCGATTGAAAAATCGTCATGAAGCTATTTTTGCAATCGCGGCACCCATCTTGCGCACAGCTTTCTCGTTTTGAGTCAATATGTGATGTACAGCACTTTTCTACAACCTTACTCGTCTGCAGGCAGTCGACGGTCATCCACTACCATTTTGTGGATTTTCGTCACGTTGATATTGCTTGGACTGACACGTTTCAAATAAAAGTGTTGTAACACGTGACGATGACTAATTCATTGAGAGCGTTCACTATTGATGGCTGGCAAACATACACCTAACAATGAAGCGTCTTCACACATTTATAAGGTATCACTTTCATTTTTTTCAAACAGCAACTCACAATCGTTACGCCACGTCGGGTACTACCCTCAGATTTAGAATATTGCAGGAAATGTTTTCAGGTAACGAATAGAGTAATTGTATTTATTGAACACACGGTTATTATAATTTAAAAAATAAGGAAGGAAATTCACCGCTTCCTAATTATATCTCACCTTCGAAATTTGACAGAGAAGTTCGCCGCAGTGTTCAATAAATACACTCTTTAGAGAATAAATAATTTAAATACGAAATTACGCGGTCAAGTAACAAAAGTCTGCAGACACTCTGCTGACGATGGATAACCCCGAAAAACAATTCGCTAAATAATGCAGCCCTCTGTAATTAAACATTAAATATAAATATGTTCATATACGAGGGTTTACTTGATATGTGGCCATGTAAATGAGTAAGGAGTTAAGGGAGACGAGAGATGCTCACAGAGAAGTAATTTTCATAGAATTTCTGTACGTTTTAGGAATAACTAGCAGGAATTCCGTTCCGTATAGAAGATGACTGCGACGGAAGAGAGCAAAAAAAAAAAATTCTACCGTTCCGTGGAGATGGGCGTGGCCTTGTCTTGTGGAGGGCAACAGAGTTTAACGTCCTTACCAGCAAAGGGTGCGCAGTTGCATTTCCCCGTGTACTTGCACGTCAGTTCTGTTGGGCGAGTGCGTCTCGTGGATCTTCATCTGGTACAGGCTGTCACAGTCCTCGTGCTCGCCCTTGGCTTCCCTCATACACGGCGCATGGGTTAAGTACTCTGCGGGGGGAAAAAAAACACAACATCAAATATATCTGGAAAATTGCAAAGAATTCAAATTTCCTTGTGCACGTTAATTTGATTCGCGATTTGAGACGAGGGTCTACAGTGATAAAAGTCCGATATTGTAAGTTGTCCTTGGTATCTTCTCAGCTATATATCAAAGTAATGACTGTGAATTATCGAATCCTATTCTGGCTAATTACACCACACGGTGTTAATTGTACCTGGAAACAGCGGTGAAAGTCGTCTAAATTATATTAAAATCGACATGTTAACGAATCTCTATTGTTTCCTAATTCGATTATTGATTTTAACATTTTAAACTTAAGTATTAGCACTTTACAGTTTCTCTATAAATATTGATGTGTTACTTTAATAATTGCATACAATAGATAATACTTTTTTTTAGCTGTATTTCCAGAATTATTAAATTATAAAAACTTAATAGGTGATTAAAGGAGGCTTAAAATGATATTTCCTTTCGTAAATAATTATATTCCACTTTTATCTCTTACAATTTATTTTAATAAATGTCAAAGTTGACGACTTGGAAAATCGCTACAATTTTACTTATAAAACAAAAACACTGGTTGATTCTTCGATTTTTTATAATCTGAATAGACTTTTTACAGACTCACAATTCAAGTAATTTCTATCAACAATTTTTATTAAAGCCACTTTTATGACAATCTGTCCGTATAAAACAACGAGAAATTGATTTATTTTAAGTTGAATAACAAAAATAAATAGTAAATAACTTGTAGGGAAACTATCAATGAAGCTACCGTTTACAAATATCTCTTAGAGAGAGTTCCATTATAAGAAAATAATTAATATTAATTGGAGAAATGTAATGCGTATAAAACATTCAAGGGATCATATTGTGGTATTTGGCCTCCATTAAATCTTAACATGACAATTAAAAAAAAAAATGCCCCACGTTGAGGTGATCACAAATGAAAGAAAGTTAAATAAAACAGAGTTAAAATGTGCCACACGTGTTTGACGCTAATTTGTAGTAATCAACAATTAATGAAAGTTAAATCGCCACGTTAATGCATCCAATTTTAGTAATTTAAATATTAAAATGATAGGATGTTATAATATTAATCAAAAATTTAAAATGTAGAAACGAATTAATTTATTAACGCACAAACAATAAAAATTTACATAAATTCTCAAATGAATGTGCAAAAGTTATTAAAAAATTAACTTCAATTTACATTAGTTATTAATTTTTGAGAATAAAATTTTTACTCTTTCTCAGGGTCGTTTGCTGAGCCTTTAATGAAAAATACTTGTTAACAATTTGATTTTATCAAGTCATCATGGACTTACTTCATCAATAGATTATTTACAGTGCAAAAAATAAACATAAAATATGACTTTAAATTCTGACCGAAATTCTAAATCTTAAATCTGACGACAATTACATTTACTTTTGGTTTTACAAATATGAATTCAGTGAAATTTTAACTTACGGTCTCTGGTACTCAAGGCAATTTGGCTCGTTCGTACACGCACACACACACACACACACACACACACACTACGAATTAATTTATTAACGTACAAACAATAAAAGTTTACATAAATTCTCAAATGAATGTGCAAAAGTTATTAAAAAATTAACTTCAATTTACATTAGTTATTAATTTTTGAGAATAAAATTTTTACTCTTTCTCAGGGTCGTTTGCTGGGCCTTTAATGAAAAATACTTGTTAACAATTTGATTTTATCAAGTCATCATGGACTTACTTCATCAATAGATTATTTACAATGCAAAAAATAAACATAAAATATGACTTTAAATTCTGACCGAAATTCTAAATCTTAAATCTGACGACAATTACATTTACTTTTGGTTTTACAAATATGAATTCAGTGAAATTTTAACTTACGGTCCCTGGTACTCAAGGCAATTTGGCTCGTTCGTACACGCACACACACACACACACTTTATATACAGGCCATTTTTATAACACTGATTCTAATAACACTTTTTGTTTGACACAAAGGTTCACTGTTCGTTTAGGAAATGTTATTCTCTCGCTCCGAAATTTATTAACTGCAGGATGCAGTTACCTGGCTCCCAAAATCGAAGACAATGGCCTATATCACGAATATAATAGTTTAGACTCTGCGCTCTAAATGTTTACCGTTTAATATTTACGTAATTATCTCCATCTCGTAAAAAATCTGTTCTAATTGTTTTAGCTGTTGTACTACATGTATCCTGATACTTTCTGGATATTTTACTTCTGGTCTGTTCACAGCTATATTTCCACGACGAATGGCGCACACACTCCGTCTAGCGAGTCAACCTACAATACCCCAAACATGTGGCATTATTACCACATTCTTGTGTTAACTTGTCCAATCTTTTTTTATTAATTCATGATTTCCTTTTAATTACCACAATATAGTGTGGTAATTAAATGGCAATTAATTAATATTTAAAAACATTTTTGACTTAAATTGTTAGCGGCAAAAACACAGAAATTACACACAAGAATGGACAATAATAATAGGTCTAAAGCATTGTAGGACTGTTTGGCGTGATAAGGGAACATATAGTCAGTCGGCGATGAATGACAGCAGAAAGCGGTCGTAATAGAAATAGACGAGACGTCGTCAAAGTATTGAAAAATAAAGCTGTTAAGTAGGAGCAGAGTGCAGCATTTACCCGGATATAGCTGCGCAAAGATTCCGGAGTGTTCCAGTTTATGCCAAATAATTGTGAAAAGTCTTTGTGTGGAGGAATTAGTTGAGGCATCACAAATTGGAATAATTGCGGAATAAGTCGTCTTCGAGATATAACAAACAGTGAAGTGTAGAGTCAGTGAAAAGAATGGCCTGTTTTTAGAAAGTTGAGTGTGTGTAAGTGTTGCTGAAAGAGTTAAAATTGCTCTGGTACCAGAGAAACTGTAAGTCATAAATCCAATTAATCATTATATTGTTCTCGGAGTTCAACCGGGTTTTGCATAATTGTAGAACGCAACGTTTCGACGACTAAAAGCTCTGTCGTCATCTTCTAGGCGAAGTGATCTTTGATCATGCTTCCGAATTTGTTTACGAATAGAATACTTAAATATACTCCTTGAGTATTGCAGGATAAAATTGTCCCTCAGTCTTCCGACATTACGAAAGATTAAATTGAAGAAATTCTTAGCTAGATTCATAGTGGTCGCCATATTGAAGTCACTAATATGGCACGAAAATTAACTTACATTTTCCGGAAGGATCGTAAAGTATTTCGTATTGTTTTTTTATCATCATTGGGTGGAGTATTACTGGATAAAATTATACCTCTTATCGAATGAAAATATTTCTGCTTTATTTCACTACGGAAAACGGTACTATTTCCTTTGTTCGTCGTGTAGTAACGTCTCTCTCTCTCGTGACGTCATGGTCTCTTGGCGTGCAGTAATTTAACACAAAATTATCACGTTTTTCAAATATAATACTTTCCACCATCATGCTATGGGTTTCTCAACCCCCACTGTACCGTTTCTCGAGTTTCGAAGAATATGTGTACCAAGTTTCGATGCAATCTGTCCACGAGTTTAAATTTATATAAAAATTAACGTAAATACATACAAATATACATCCTTTTTCATTATATAGACTAGCTGGTTGCCCGGCGTTGCTCGTGTACTTATTTATATAAACTCGAAAAAGTATTTAATTGAATACTTAAATATATTCCTTGAGTATTTCAGGATGTAACTGTCACTCAGTCTTCATACATTACGAAATATTATATTGCTGAAATTGTTGGCTAGACTCACAACTAATATAGCGCGAAAATTAACTTACATTTTCCGCAAGGATGGTAAAGTAATTCGTATTCTTCTTTATTATCATTCGATGGAGTATTGCTGTATAATTTTTTATTTAAAGAACATATTTCTGCTTTATTTCATTCCTGATAAAGAAGAATTTCCTTTGTTCGTTGCGTAGTAACATCTTTCTCTCGCGTGACGTCATTGTCTCTTGGCGCGCAGTAATTTAACATTTAATGATAATGGTTTTTAATTATAATTCTTTCCACATATATGCTAGGGGTTTCTCACCCTATGTACCGTTTCTCGTGTTTTGAAGAATATGTATATGTATACCAATTTATACATGTATACATTTGAATGTATTATAAGGCGCCATATTGGCTTTATCAAAGATAGCGGGATAATTAACTATTCCAATTATGCAAAGCGTGATGATTCAGTGGAGGATATATATAATATGCAATAGAATGGTTCCGACACTTCGCCTGGAAGATGACGACAGAGCTTTTAGTCGTCGAAACGTTGCGTTCTACAATTATGCAAAATTCGGTTGAACTCCGAGAACAATATATTGAACAACTGCACCGGAAAAGGCTTCAGTCTTTGACCAATTAGTCATTATTGTAAACCTTTAATTAAAGATAAAATCGTCAGATTTCGGATTTTTTTGAATATTGTAAATATTGTGTATTGGCATAGCTTCACAGAAAACTGATTGTTTTTTAAAAAACTTTGCTTTATTTAAAGGCCCAGTTAAAGACCCTGAGAGAGAGAGAGAGTAAAAAAATTGATAGTACGTGGTAAATTTTGTAAAAAAAAATTCAACGAATAACTAATTTTGAAACTTGAAATCTTTGTGCATCGAATAAAATTAATGTGTTTGTTTAATTAACTAAAAATTATTATTTAACTTGTTTTTCAAAGTGGTATATTACAAATTGGCTTCATCAAAGTGGGTTATTGTGTTTATTTAAAGTTATTTAAATTTGTATATACTACAAAATTGGCGTCCTCAACGTGTAGCATATTTTGATTTTGTTTATTTAATTGTATTTTCATAGTTGAGTACTACAATATATATATACATGTATTCGCATCATAAGATATTATTAGCGCGTTGCAGAGTTTATATACGACAGCAGAGAATGTCATCGCAGTACTATTGTGAGTGACAGATGATGGCAAGATACAAAATACGTTGCAGTCGCAATAAAGATTCAATGTTAATGGATGAACGGGTCCGTGAACACTTGCACAAGACTCCTCAGACATACCGTCCATGACGATAAAGGGTTGCCGCGGTCACGTGACGGACAATAAATACCACCCTACGAGGCTGGGAAAAATTTAGGCTGAAGAAAAAATCCTGGACGCTACAAGTTGTAATTATTACGTCGGAGTTGGATAATCACAAGCATTAATAATCTGTTTTTCAATGAAAAAAAAAACATTTTTCAACCTTCCCAGGACTATTCTTTTGGTTTCATTTTGGCCACTTATGTTTGGTATAATATTTGGCATACGGTTCGGTACGTCCGATTTTAAAACGATGCATTACCTGTCTGGTAGGGCCCCTCTCTGCACAGCTCTTGTATCACCATCGTTGTACCTGCGTAGAGACGATTGAAGTGCTTCCTCTGATCGGTGGTCAAGCAGCGCAAAGTGTATCTTTCAATGCAGCGAAGCCCGGAATTAAGGTTCCTGTCAAGATAAGAAGAGACGTTAGCCATTAGTTTTTGGTTTGTATAAAATCTATTACCACCCTCCACTTTTTTGTCCCCATGCTTCCTGTACTATCCAGATAGGATTATGGTAGGGTGACTCGGTGAGTGCTATTATCCTTTGACCCAAGAATTTTCATACCTCTGCATTTTCGGGAACAATTAAATAAGATAGTTTCCAGCTTCCAATTAATTTGCATGTTGCGTGTGGAGACAATGTTATGTAAATTATGTATCATTTTAACGTCTGTTTTTAATAACAACATATATTTAACGACGTAGATGTTTTCAAGTGATCTTCTTATCAAGGCTGTGGAAATTTTTCCAACATCCAGACAAGCCCAGCCCGAAGAGGGAACAAATAAGTGCCGTTTTTTTTATGAATAATATGTTTGAATTATGAGAAATTGTCTGTTAAATATTCTTGGCGTTGTTTTCTAGAGTGATTATATTCTCATTACAATCGGTTTTCGCGCCCATGGTCGACAAAGTCAGCATGACCTATCATGGTGTCAAAATACTTATGTCACCGCGTAACTTTATAAAAATTTTAAGTTTATGTTCTTGTAACGCGTGTATTTTGGTTTTAATTTGCTTTGTCTTCGGAAGTGTTGTCTGCTGTAGTTTGGAGAATTCGAAATCGTACATTGGCGGACGGATGCCAGGAGTTGTTTTCTGTGAAATGTTGGACGAGGTGTGCGTGGGTGTGGAGGAGATAAATATTTCCAGCCAAAAAATTTTCGTGTCCTGTCTCGATTGTTGGCCTCAACATGACTGAATTGTTGGCCATTGTTGACAACAGAACTGCAGCTTCGTGTTATAACTCTTGTAACAATGGAAGAATCAGTGAAACAATGACATTTTCGACCAAGTTTTATAATAATGAAAAATGTAAAAAGGATGGGAGGATATAAATGGAGGGAACTTGAATATGATAACTGAATGAGTGGAAGTGTATTGATGATGTTTATGAGCAAGATATGGGAAGCTTCTTAAAGTACGACGGCAGAGATTGGCAATATGGCGCACGTTTAAATTTAACGGACATGCACCGCTCGTAATAAAATGAGTAGTCTGGTCGATGCGCTACTAAGGGACCGTTGTTGGTGATGAGCTCCGCTCATGGTGCAGTTGCATAATGCAAAAAGGTCACAAAGCACAAAAGCTGTGAAGAGCGAGAATTACGTGCCACGTCTTCCAGAACACAAGTGGGCAGCACGAGTACGTTGCAATAAAATCCCGGAGGCCGACGCCTTAGCCAGTGGTCAACCCCTGAGTCGACGCCATGCAGTGATCCTGACTAGGTCGTCGCTGCAGTTAACCCGTTCTGCCAGATGCGATATTCGGAGGCGTCAGTACGTTGGTTACGAGAGCTACAGCAGACGAACAGAACACAGAAATAGCAGTACGTACTTGATAACGGGCTGCTAATCTCTTCTATGTAATCCACAGGTGCCTGAGATAAGAGTTTTTCATGCTTAACTGAAATAAACTTATAAAAATTCTTAAATGGTCAATAATATTTTTTGATTTAACGTAAAAACCCAGCCCCAATAAAATAATTTCTTTACATTGTGTTCACTAAAGATGGGAATGTTCAGCGTGAACAGATTTACATCAGAACGATTCTTGGACACTGTTATCAGCGAATAATGAATATGATTACAGGTTAGTGGAGATAATAGGGAGAACTAATAGAGCTCACGTGTACATAAATGTAAGATGGAGGTGTTGGTGCGATGTAAATGAGTACTGACGAACATAATAATACTAACGAGGCATGTTCTATACATCCTGTATAGAAGTCAGGCTTCGAGGATGTGGAATGTATCAGAGTGTACGATCTTTTGTCTATTTATGTTTAATATGTAATTAATTCCAAACAAATGTTAATTTTAAAAATTCATTCATTAATGCTAATGCATGGTAATTTTTATAAACAGTTGGTATTGAGCTAATAATAATTTGCTATAAAACGGTGGTGGTGATCAACAGTTCATCCTTTAGATTTTAATTTGATCCTACATGTCAGGTTCGTCTATATAATGTTTTTAATGAATAGGAGAGGTTAAGCTTTCCCTTGACGTTCGTTATTCCTTGTGACAATTTGATACAAAGGTTCTTCATTTATAGTTGACAATAATTTATTCTTATACGTGGGCAAGTGTCGCTATCCGTCCGCCTATTCATCCACACGGGAAGATCGGGGTCGTTGCCTTGTTGCTGCGTGTAAGAGCTGATGTTAGTTTACACGACTCCCGCGTGGGATTTGCTGGACGCAGGGATTTACAGACTGACGTTCCAATCAAGTGTTACAGCTGTTCACACACTGCGCCATTGTGTGCTCGTGTGCTAACAATGACCCTGTTTTCTTATTTGGTGCAGCTATTGCCTAGCTGCTGTCACCGTATCAATTGTCTCTTCAAACATTGCACATTTTTTCCCCCGTCCGTATTAAGTCCCAATCACTGGCACACTTCCTCCGGTGAGATATCGTATTAACGGTAAGTCAGACTTGTTCTGATTTCCTTGTATACGTTGCTTTTTCAACTCTTCTTACTTGGTGATAGGTTTTACTCTACATCATATAAGCCTTTATTGACCTGTCAAATATGTATAATTGTCAGGGAGCTTCCGTCTGTTAACAGACATATTCAGTCGTAAAATGTGAGAAATGCAATAAAATGAATTAATATCATGGAGGAAAAATTTACTTCATAGTAACACAGCAGAACATAATTTATGGAGCGCCTATACCTACAAAGGTCTAAACGTATATATATACTTTGTACACCTACTGGATCACATGAGAACTAATCTAATAAAAAACTGAGTGTATCAATATATGTGTGTATGTTTTTAAACGCGTGGAGAAATTTAGAACAAATTTTGTACACACGTTCCTTTCGACCGGGAAACAAACACTGTGGGGATGAGACAAAGTAGCAGCCCCACGTGTGGGGGTGGACGGCGGTGGAAATTTTAAAACAAGCTAAAAGGCCTATAATGGCATACAAACTTTGTGTCAACATGATGAATTCAGTGTATACAATTCTAAAAATTATATAAATAATTTAACAATAGGTTTAAAATATGATTTAATAACAATAATTTTAAGTTTATCATATTATGACACATATACATAATTTCTAATCCGATTTAATTAATTTAACAATTTTTTTATATAATCAATGTTAAAAAGCAATGTCATGTACAAAATATTAATTACAATATATATATATATATATATATATATATATATTCCAAAAAAATTAACATACATAAATATGCTGTATGTCCACATACAGCACTTACTACATATACTATAGAAGGTAGCACTATAATACATGCAATTACTAATCATATTCAGTAATCATTAGACTAATTTTACCTTTAGTTTAAGATATCTGCTTAGGCAATACTCACAATGTCACGTTCGGTCTTACTACTTAATGTCTGTAGTTCATGTTGTTCAATATAGGTCCCTTCAAAAATTCTTCTTTTAAATAAGTTCTTTATTTGTGTAATATAGTAACATTTTAAAAATCCGTACTGTTGTTAATTTCAAATTTATGTTTGGATAAATTAAACTCAGCGAAATTCGTACCCCCGGATTCGACTCCAATCTCGGTTGTATTTGCGTTATTTTTCTTGTACCGCCACACCAACCCCACCCCTAAGGGTGCTCCCTTCCCTTGCCGAAAGAGGTTGATATTATACGCAGAAAACATAGGTAGAAATGCTATGAATGTCTTTGAACCCAAAAAATATTTATTAGACGAAAATTTCGGCCGTTTAACATTTTTTTAAAATTACAACCCCTCCAACTCTTTGGTTTGCAGTTTTTTGTTTCCAGTTCGTAAGGAACACGTGTTTGAAATTTGGTAAAATTTGCTGTACGGGTGTAGATTTGTTTGCGGAACATACATACAAACAAACACACCTACAGTCTATTTTATTTAGTACGTATCTTTATTTCAAAATGTATCTTTTTAATCTATACTTTTACACTCTTAAAGCCCACTATTACGTTTTCGTTTACTTAACGGACACATTCATGGAAAAATCAGTCAATTCCATTAATTATATGCCTGAAGGTTTTCGTCCAAAACCGGAAATTACTTTGACAATCCGTATACAATTAATCTGTCCGAAAAAATAATCTTCTCGGCAAATCTATCTGACGAAATCCCATAATTTATGTATAAGCAGTAAGAGAAATTGAAAAGCCGATAAAATGTTAATTTAGTGCAGGAAGTAAATAAATTCCCAATCAAAGGGCAAGTTTCGTAATTAAATATTGATTCAAGCATTAATATTCTAATTAATAACACAGAATAATTAGGGCAATACTTTTATCTGAAACATTTGCGTGTTTGCGAGAGTCAGATATGAAACGTTCTGTGAAACGCAAAGCTGCTCATTAGCTATGGTCATACTGAAAAACATTAATCTTTAAAGGTCTCACTTGCAAATCTCCGGTAATAAATCAGGTATTTCCATAAAATGACGTGGAATATGTTTGATAGGGAGAGAAATCTGTTGTTGTCTCTTTAGACATTTAACTGATGCACAAAATTCCAGATAAGCAGAATTGTAGAATATAAATTTTTATATCATGATAAAAAGAAAATAAAGAAATAGTATACTATTTCCAGCCGCCTCCTTTTTACGTCACGATTGTTGGCTTTCCAAATAAATACTGTAGCTTAAAACGATTGAAATTAGACTTACGGTTTCCGCATAGAAGGAGGCGCGTATGTTACGAACACGTGGTCGTAAATGGACTTGGTATATATGGCTCACAGAAAACAGTAGAATACACTGCGATTGTTCGGCAATGCTGCTTGTTCTTCCATCATCCTTAAGCGTTAGATCAACTAATTTTATTCGCAATCCATTTAATTGACGGATAAAATACTACCGTTGATAGAAAATGCTGTATGTCTTACGGATGTCCATGGATACGTTGATCAAATTCAAAATAAAGATTCAAGGACGGACTGACTAAATAATATGTATTTATTTGTATTCAAATTAAATCTAACTTACATTCATACGTTAGACTGTGTTTATTAGTGGTCATTATTGTAATTTTTGACTGTTATTCCTGCCTTTAAAATTTATTTTTTATAGAAACTCAAATTTCCATGAGGATAATTTGGATTGGAAGATTCATATACACGACATGTCAATTAAAAAATGAATGAAAATAGAGAATTTAACTGAGAGAGAATATATTTTGGGTGTTGCATTGATTTCGAGAAGATTAATGTTGAGAACGAAATGACAAACCTACGTTTCTAAAAGTAAAATAAGCCTTCAGAGGGAAGGCAAAACAGTGCGTTGCATAACGTTGAGCGACAGAGGTGACTTAACCGGCGTCAGAGGGATTTATATGTCGGCTTTCTGCATCTAAGCAAGACGAATTATTGGCAGAGCTTAGATGAAGAGGCCAGAAAATTAGAAGATGAGTAAATCTATATAAGATAAGATGAACGTTCATAACCCTGCAATGAGTGTATTTTAATACACTCTTGTTAGTAGGAATTCTGTAGGTCGACTGCCGCCATCAGAAATGACACCACCTTAAAAACTCTCAGTTGCCAGACTTATGAACATACATACAATTATTGACTAGTATAGTCACAGTTATCCTTTAATATAAAACCATTTACCGTTGATTCTTAGACGTTTAACCCCTTAGTCACATACAAACCTGGCAGTTTTACCCTCGGCTGTTCGCCCTGATTTACACACATCCTTGTCAGTTTTACGTCACTGGACCTTTTACTTAGTTTCACCTGAAATTTCTGTCAAACAGCAATTGTTTGTGGCTGAGGCAAATGGACAGTCATCACCAAGTTCTTGAAGCGTTTTAGGATTTGTGGGTAGGAAAGCTTGACGAATACGGTTCCACCACTCTGGCCAAAGACTATCACTCAAGAATACCTGAGCTATGAGGTCATTTTGCCAGTTCCTCACAACATCTCATCTTGATCTGAGGATGACTTCAAATTCCGTGTTATATGTCGAACAGAGAATATCTTCTTGGCGGATCATGTTCACCAACTTTCTCGTTGTAGCCCGCGTTCTTCACTCAAGGCTTGCTTGCGCAGAAATGTGTTGAACGTGATATTTTTGAATTGTTATGATAAGTTTATCCTTGGAAGACCAAAATGTTTACTACTCTTCCTGATTTTATAAACTGTGCGAGGGAATTTCCTGTTCACTTGCGGAAATGAAGAAAAGAAAGCTTTCGACGCTACGGCAAGCTCTGTACTTGGACTTTTCGACGAAACCGCACTACCGAATTGCACACCGAGGCTAGTGGATATGGCCTAGGTGCTGTTCTTGTCCAGACAAGTAAAGGAAAGGAAAAGGCCATAGATTATGCTTCGAGATCTCTGACAAGGACCGAAAGCAATTAATCAACAACAGAACAAGAACGCCTCGCCGTCATTTGGGCGATAAACAAATTTCGCTTTTATCTATATGGAAAGGAGTTCACTATTGTCACTGATCACCATTCGCTTTGTTGGTCAGCAGGACTGAAGGACCCTTCTGGACGACTTGCCCGCTGGGCCTTGAGGCTTCAGGAGTACGACGCTACCGTGGTTTATAAAAGAGGAAGAAAACATAGAGATGCTGACTGTCTCTCGAGGAACGCCATAAATGTCGAAAATCTCGACGTCACTGATATACTCACTGAATTCACTAACTTTCTTGAAGAACAAAAGAAAGATTACAAACTGGCGAAAATAATTTTGGCACTGAAAACCTCAGACGAGGTTAAGGGTGGATTTAAAATTGTTGATAAAGCTCTTTACAAAAGGAATTATGATCCGCCAGGAAGTAAATGGGTTTTAGGTATTCCTAAACAGTTTAGATTGTATGTCCTGCGTCATTTTTACGACGCGCCTACGGCTGGACACCTAGGCCTTCTGAAGAACTACGATAGAATACGCAAAAGATTCTATTGGCCCGGCGTGTTTAGAACTGTTACACACTACGTGATGCACTGCAGGGAGTGTCAGCGAAGGAAATCTGTTCCACCAAAGGCCCCCGGTCGGCTCGTATCCGACAACTGTTCCATTTCATAGGATAGTCATAGACGATCTTGGACGTTTTCCCACTTCCACAAAGGCAATAGATGGATTATTGTATGTAACGACTATTTCAGCCGCTATGCCATAACAAAAGCTTTACCAACAGCTGAAGCGTCCAAAGTCGCAAAATTTATTATTGAAACATGGTGCTCCCAGAAATATAATTATTGGCAGAGGCACGGTTTTTCAATCACAACTGGTGAATGAGGTTATTCTTCTCTGAAATAACACACGGAAGAATGACGGCTTACCATCCGCACACTAATGGGAAGAAAAACGTCACGGCCCACCGATTCTTATTTTAATCACACACGCAGCGTAATGTCGCAGAATGTTCATCTGTGGATTTAATTGGAAACCGTGTCAATATGGATGAGAATAACGAAAGTATGATGAGAAGTGGGTGAAAGATCTAGAGTGGAACCGATTGGGGTGAAACAGTGCTTGCGTGAAACGTCCGAAGACTATCGGAACACATTGTGCACTTCATCATCATCAACTGGCGTCACAGCATATTGAATACCGTGTACATGTACACGTGTTGACATGTCCACCGAAGTGAGGCTGAAGATCGTGTCTAACAGGCTGAAACTTGCCAAAATATGGCGACATTTCATGTACTCACGGGCAGACGTTGTCGAGCTCCTCCTTGGTGGCCACGAAGCTGAGCTCCTTCTGGTCCGTGAAGACTTTGAGCGGCTCCGCACATCTCGCCATCTGCTCCTGGCTGCAGTCGTCCTGCCCCCTGGCGACGACCAGCACCACAGCCGCTGAAACAGCAATCACGAGCTCAGGTGCGCTTCCTCGCAAACTTTACACATAGAACGCGGCGGGCCCATTAATAACTGCGTCTCATGCCTGTCGGGGCGTCTGAAAAATGGCGCTCTTTGACTCTCCATTGCTGACTTGTTTGGATTATAATCACGTCTATTCAGTCTCTGCCACACTTCTACGAGTATGTTGGGGTAATCCTGATGAATTATAATTTTAAAATGCAAAACCTGTTCATTATAAATACGAAGAAAATTTCCGGAGTAAATTTTCGGTCTGTATGTAAATTTTGGGAATAGTTCACACACTTCAGTTAAGATTATTTTTATAGAAAATTTCGGCCTTTTGGAGAATCGTGGAAATAAGACGGTAGTAGTTGGTTTGTTACAGACAGAAACTGAACTCTGTAATAATTGTTACAATGGAGGGTAAGAATGGAAGGGAACCAGGTAACTGTGGACGCGAGATGGATCAATATCCTCTTATCTGGCCGGAGTCGCTTTTAGTTAAGTACTTGTTAATTATTAATTGCAATGCTGATTCATTAATTAAATAACAACATTAGTAAAAAAAAAGATCGTTATACATAATTTGCGATTTAAAAAAATATATAAATCTTTAACTTAACAAAATTTACCATTATATTTCATTATAAACACAGAAACGCCCTTCAATAGAATTTCAAAATATCAATCAATAATTTAATATGCAATAATTAATTTACACTTTTTATCATTCATAGAATAAAAGTAAAGTTCACATTCTAGTAATTTATTTAATTAATAAATTCAACACATCAATAAATTCAATGCATTCTAATATTTTATTAACCAATTTAAAGAAAAATTTGAAATCCATAGATTATCTTTCAGATTCAAGAGTTGATATTCTCAAAATTCTGATCAATAAGCGGATCAAGCAATTTCAGCCGAGCGGAGATTATTCTAAACTACGTTTAACTGTTTCAATTCTCTTCATATAATTGTTAGTGCACGGAAACCAAGTTCATTAAAATATGTTTGACTAAAATATATAGTAGTTAGTGGAATTAAAAAAAATTCTTTTCCAACTAATAAATCACAGGATTTCATAATATTTATCATATTTTCATAGCTCACTCTAGAAACAAACATTATTATTTTATCTCTAATAATTTGCAAAATATCCAAAATACAAGCATCTTTAAATCTAGTATTTCTTAACATTTCTTCTCTCTGGAGATTTACATTTAGTTTCATATTATTTTAATATAACATTTAGATATGCTATTTAATTTTTTGTAGAACATTGAAATCTTGATTTAATACATAAAATATTTTCAAATGATCTGAAAATAGAAGGAATTTAACATTAGATATTACTAAACTAATATCAGGAACATAAACGTACAACGAGGGTCCCAAATCAGAACCTTGAGGAACACCAATCGCTTCCGATTTAACAAATGTTGTTAATTGTTTTTAAACCAACAAAAACAGAGAATTATTTAACAATCATTCTTAACAAATCACATCCTTACTCCGAAATTCTCCTTTTCCACGTGTATTTATTGCTCTAGAAGAATATTGCATGGCATTCCTTGGTTCAGCGCGGAATAAACACATACACCGCAACTGTCTATGGCGGAGAAGAATCCACGCACTCTGTTAGTTGCACTTCATTTTCCTACAGTTGTTACGAGTATAAAATAACAAAATTTCCTGATCGCGTATTTTGCACGAAGACTTCAATAAAAAACCATTTCAATTCAGAAAACGGACCGGAATATTTCTCCCGCACATTTTTTCTGTCCTTAAATACGATAAAATATAAATTTGACAGGTAGTGGAGTTAAGTAATCAAATGTCCCAACAGTTGACATTACAGAGACGTTTAAGGAAGCGTCACAATCTCGTTTTGTGTGTCATTTATTTTCACTTCAATTTTGTTTGCTTTAAAGTTAGTAATATGGTAACAATTTACAGGCGACGGATCTGTTCGTTTGGGCGTGATACATTTATATATTTCCTGACAGTTCTCGTCGTTGTCAATGCGGTTTGTTGAATCACCGTGTCAGGAATCGTCGATGATTTAAACAGCACATGCGTGGAAAGTTTAAATCCAAGGCGCCTCGAAGCGACTAACTGCTGGAGAAGATTACCGATGCCTCTATCTGCGTTATGAAACGCTGTGCAGAAGAAGAATCGCGTGCAAACAGAAAAAAAGAGCCGGCACCGGGCTCTTGCGTCACTTGGTATGCAGGGCACGGCTCAAAAGAAACAGCAATAACTTCAAGTTTAAAATAAAAATTCACCCCTCAACACTTCCTGCTGCCTCATAAACCCCTTGGTGTGTTTTAGGGGCTGAATCTGCGCAGTCTCTGTCTTTGAGTTCACGCATTCCACTTCACACAAACGAGAATGAGTCGAAAAAGTATGCATAAACATGAAAAATTTTGTACCGTCTAACATTATTTTGTTAGAGGCCCAATAATAAAAAGAAAGTGTTTGGTAATTGTAATAATTAACAGCGACTATATAACAAAATATAAAATAATCTGTTTTAGTTAGACGGGAAGTCTAAAAATAATATAAAAATTATTATTTGCTTTACAAATATATTGTGAAGAATCAATCAGGTCCGAGCAATTAATCGAATAAGTATCGGTTAAAAATAATAAAAAGAAAGTATTTGGTAATTGTAATAATTAACAGCGACTATATCGCAAAATATAAAATGACCTGTTTTAGTTAGAAAGGAAGTTTAAAAACAATATCAAAATTATTCGGTTTATAAATATATTGAGAAAAATCCATCGGGTCCGAGCTACTCATTTTTTTTGGGTGTAGACCAGGCTATGTATAGGGTAATCCACATAGTGGCAACTCCCCTCTTGTATATAGGAAAGGGATTTGAAAGGGGGGATGCGGAAGGGTGGAGTAAGGTAGCCAAGGGTTAACTAGGGCCCCCGAGCTATAGTTTAAGGATCCTACCCGGCATTCGCCTAAAAGTAATACAGGACAAACCCTATAAAAACCTGCATCAGGTAGGTCGGGCATTTGGTACTTGTCCCACGCCCTTCCGATGGCGGGAGAGGGGTTTGCTGTGGGGTCGCAGCTTACCCCTCGCCCTGCCTTGGCCAGTTTAGGAGGCAGCTGGCCGATTATTCTAATAGGAATAGCGGACAACTCTTACTGTATATCCCCAGGTCTGCGACCCCGGAACATAAACCTCTCAAAACAGACCGAGGTGCCTCGGCATGTGGGAACCTTAGTTCAAAAAACCAGAGAGTTGTGAAGGCTTCCCCAAAGGTAGCCCCCGCCAGAGCTCTCTGGGAATGTTCACCTGCGAGAGAATCCTCTCGCAGGCATCCTTGTGAGCTATTCATCGAAAAAGGCCCAGTAAATATCGGTTATAAAGGCTCTGGAAAAAGGAAGCCTGCGAGAGGATTTCTCGCAGGTGAACCTTCCTAGAGAGCTCTGGCGGGGGCTACCTTTGGGGATGCTCTCACATCTCTCTGGTTTTTTTGAACTAAGGTTCCCACATGCCGAGGCACCTCGGTCTGTTTTGAGAGGTGTATGTTCCGGGGTCGCAGACCTTGGGCATACGGCAAGAGTTGTCCGCTATTCCTATTGGAATAGTCGGCCAGCTGCCTCCTAAACAGGCCAAGGCATGGCGAGGGGTAAGCTGCGTCCCCACAGCAAACTCCTCTCCCGTCATCGGAAGGGCGTGGGACAAGTACCAAATGCCCGACCTACCCGATGCAGGTTTTTCTAAGGTTTTCCCTGCATTCCTTTAGGCGAATGCCGGGTAGGATCCTTAAAATATAGCCCGGGGGCCCTAGTTAACCCTTGGCTACCTTCCTCTACCCTTCCGCATCCCCCCTTTCAAATCCCTTCCTATGCTATTAAAGGGGAGTTGCCCTAAGTGGATTACCCTCATGTAGCCTATTGCCCTAAAAAAAAAAAAATCGGTTATAAAGATTTTAGACTGCGAATGTGGTAAAGTATAATCTTTGTTTTAAATATTCCTAGTCGTTAAGAAACGAGAAGTGTCATATTGATCGTTTGCGTATTGTATAGTTCCAAATTTATTTTTCTAAGTGTTTGTTTTGTCTTCTTTTGTTACTTATAAAACCTTCCCTGTACAAAAAAAACACTAAAACTGTAATAACTACTTCGGAGTCACAACCAACTTTAAAAATGTTATACTGACGCTTTGATAAAAAGGTTTCGTGTTTTTCAATAAATTACCCCCTAACACACCTCAAAAATAAAACAATTTTTGGGGAAAATTTCTTTCTTCAGCTTCATAAACGAACTTGTCTCAGAAAGTCTATGTGGAAATTAATTGTGTTATTTGTTTTAATCCTCAAATTGTTTTTTTAATTTATAAATAGGTCAAATTAATGAAATTATATCAGGTCTCATAATCTTTTTATCTATTTTTATTCATTTAAATAAAAATAACCCAAAAACAACTGAGATTAGACTCGAATCCAGGGTTATGGATGTCGCTGAAATTAATTATGCCATTCAACTCGCAGTTTAACCCCCTTGGGAGTATCTATTTACCCGTAACGGTCGAGGTTTGTGACTCTTAAGGGAAATTAAAACTTTCAAGCTTCGCCCTGCTCAGTGATAAGAGTTCAGGTCAGTGTAACGCAATGATTCTTTGCGTAGAAAGAGAAAAATATTACTGCTGTGTGTGAGGCTCGAACGCGGAACCTCCAGTGCCACGTGTCCAGGCTTTTACCACTTGAACCACTCGGTTGCGACGATGACTGTAGCTTTGGACCTTATACAAACAACATATATTCGAATCAAATCTGAGTTATGGATGTTTAATAAGCGTTTATTTATAACTATCTGGGCAACCCGCAAATTTGGGTGGGGCTGCGACGGGCTCCATGGATCTGGGCGGGTGTATAAATTTTCAAGCATGTTAATCGACAGAATAAATATTTTTCGGGATCAATAATGTTCATAAAGTTTGTCTACATGTTCTCTGTGTATAATTTGAACCCCTTTTCTGGCTTAGAAATAGAGCACACCTAGTGGTGGGGGTGGAGGGGCTTTACAACAAAATAACACGAATACAACCGAGATTGGAGTCAATACCAGGGTTATTGATGTCCCTGACTTTAATTATGACATTAAATCGGCCATTTAACCCCACAGGGTGGGGATGGACGGGGGTGAATATTTTCAAACATGTTAAACGCCCAATTTTTGCGCCCAATAAATATTTTTCAAGGTTAATTACATTTATTGCACTTCTACTGATGTTGTTTGTGTATAATTTCAACACCTTTTGGCATGGGATGGAAGCACATTTAGGGGTGGGGGTGGAGAGGTGTTACATGAAAATAACGCGAAAACAATCAAGTTTCGAGTCAAATCGGGGTTATGTATTAAATTTAAATTTAATTATGACAACCTGGACAACACGCGGGGTGGGTGTAGAAATTTTCAAACATGTTACCCGCCCGATATTTCCGTCGAATAAATATTTTCCCGGATTGATAATATTTCGCTACAAGTACGTGTATTATTTCAAACCCTTTCCGCGTGGTAGGGGATCACGCTTAGGGGTGAGTATGGAGGGAGTTACAAGATTATAACACAAAAACAACCGAGATTGGAGTCAAATCGGGGGTTACGGATATATAAAGCAACCCGGGAAATGCCGCGCACCCAGCTAGTTATAAAATAAATAATGAACTCAACATTTTGACAGTTACAAATTATCTTTAACGTTTTAGTACCTTTTCTTGCGACATATTCACGAAATTATTACATTTAGCATCTCTGGTATACAATTCAAGTTCTGTTACTATTTGACAATTACATTATACTTGAATGTCGCAGCCAACTTATTTTATTTTTCATGTTCGACGCGAATCCATGCTAGAAAATCCACTGAATAAAAATTGAAGATTAATATAGCTATCATTTCTCTAATTACTGTTAATGTGGTATATTTAACGTTCGTCCCGAATTATATTTCTCTGCAATGTCTTATTTAGTGTTATAAAATTTATATTTACTGTGTCAATTTTATCTTATTTTTTTTTTTTGTAATTGTAATATTTAAGTCTTATATTATGACGTATCCTATTTCCTCGACCGAAGATTAATGGAACGAATAATAAATCTAAATCTTGTAATCAACCAGAGATAATAGTTAATGACCGGAAAGATTTTTTTATCAGGCCATGACAATTGGTATCCATATTCATACAGCAAAGAAATTTGGTGTAAATATGTGAAAAAATTTAACATTGTTAAGAAGAATTTTGATGTAAACAATAACTCAACAGTAAATAATGTCAATATATAAATATGATTGGTAATGGGAAAAAATTACACTGTCAAATTATTTTAAATTAAATAAAACTGAATTAAAAATATAAATACAAATGTAATTATAAAACTTTGACTTAAATAAATATTCATAACATCGTATACTGCATGTTTATATATGTACTAAGGCTCGACGTTTTCCCAAGCTGCATATTGAAATTCTTGGAAAATAAAAGCACGTATTGCATTTAAGGATTTTTTTTATTATGAACAGTACTCTGTAAATATTAAACTTTGCTTCAAGCAAAGAAAAGTGATTTTTTTCTCTGTTTCACTGTAGTTAGTTATTTAACAGTACTTTTCTTAATATCATTAATTAACTGTAAATATTACCCTTTATTCTTGACATAGTACCTGGTAACAATTTATAAGTAATGACGTAATCTCATTTTCCTCAATCGAGGAATAATGGAATTGATAAAAAATAAATCAAAGAAATGTTGCTTGAAGTTGATTTTGCTCTGAACAAAGTACGCGGATGATTTTTGACTGTTTATTAATTAGTTCGTAGGAATAAAAACCTTCAGCACAGTCTCGGGTAATATTTATTGCTTCAGTTTGATAGATTTTGACATTGTCTCATATTCAAAGACTTTCAGAATAAATCTGGCACAATTCTGAACTTAACAAAATTTCTACAAAGGTCAGTGTTACATTTTTTGTTGGAACTTAAATTAAATATGTTTTCTTCACAATTAATTACCTGGAAACCAAGTTAGTAAATAATTTAATGCATCATTGGTTAATTTTTGTAAAGCCTCATTATCCTATCTTTGGCAATACATCTATGTAAATAAAAAGAGCAATGGTCCTAGAATATAACCCTGTGGAACTTCCTTTCTTTTTAATATCCCTGAGCCAGAATGATTTTTTTTTTCAAAATTGAGAATATTTCAGTGTTGCATTTTGTTTCACGTCGATTAATTAACCAGTAAATTTGACATTTAAATAATCCATATTAATTCTTATCTGCCAGAATCTAATCATCAACAATTTCCAACTGGATACTGGTTTTTTAGTCCAGTGATTCTAATAGAATATGATTTAATATACTTTAACACAGTTGGGTTCTAACATATTTAAATAACCAAAGTTATAATTCTCAATTTTCCCAATTAATTGTTACCGCATTGAAAAGTTTCGTATAGAAACTTTCGAGTTCAGGCACAATTACGAGAAATATATAGACGAATAGTCTATAGTCTTTACGAAACACATTTTATGCTTCGGAATCCGCTGTTATAACTGGGGGAACATGATCGGGAAACAAACGTACCTGCCATAATTGGATAATCGACGCCGTTTCTTTTGTAGCGCTGTCAGTTTTCTCGCGTTAATTACAGTTCCTTATCTCTTTGGACCCGGTGCATTTCTTAATTACAAAAGTTCTTTCTGGTGTACGAAGAGGGACATTTATAGACCCCATAACAGAATTAAAAGAGCAAGTAAAAATTGTATTAGTTTCGATCGGTATAACAATTATGAAATTAAATTACCACGTAACTAAGTCTACATTAAAAATTACAATTTTTTTCCCCAAAATATAAAACGTTACGGTAACATTAATAATATCAAGACAATTATTGAAATACATCTGGGAAGTTTTAATAATACTGAAATAAACTTCTTTCACTTTTCTGTGACATAAAATACTGCATTAATTTTAATTCAAATCTCTTCACAACCTCGACGAATGACAGACTAATTTTCATTAGTGATTATTATAAATACTGTAGATCTGCAACACTACTTTGACATATATTTTCAGCAAAGTAAATAAAATTCAGACGACTTTGATATCTTCTTTATTATTTAAGAAAAACAGAAGTTTCGTCTGAGATGATATTGTGTTGCTTCGAAGAAGCCAGTCCTGACATTAAATATAACATGGCAGCCTTTCTTTTTCCAATATGAAGGTTTTTAAAGATAAAGTCTCAAAACTGAGTCTATAATGCAGAATTCGAAGGATTTATAACATGTTTCTCGAGAAGCCACGCCGAAGAACACACGGACGAAGAAATATAAAAGATTAAAATATTAATTTATTTTGTATCATTCACGAACTCTAGAACCATGGCGACTGTTGAGCTGGCTTGCAACCTCCGAACGAACAAGTCACGTGAATTCCAGAGATGAACTCTGGGAACTCAATTTCCCTGGACCTTCAAGTTCGACTAATGCTTCTTTTCTCTTTGTTCTGAAACATTGATTATTTTCTGTACTTTTATATCTTCTTCTATATCCAACTCAGTCTCTAATTTCTCATCGGGCAAAACACCCCTTCCATCTTGTCAACGTTCCTGTTTAGGTCAACCAACTCGTGGAACATCTACTTTCAATTGGTCATTTTGATGAGATTCTGATTCTCTCGGTCTACGACCCCTTTTTCATTCATCGCAGTTTCCTCCATTTCTCCTTATGAGATTACATCTATACATTTTTTTTCTGTTTATGACGTCTCTCTTGTTGTTAAAAATCCCCAAAGATATATTTTTAAGCTTATTTATACATAAAATATTATCAAACCTAAAATTGAAACGAAAATTGGGCCCATAAATACATTTCATGATAAGTAAAAAAAAACATTGAATTAACACACTGTGTGTCCGATCTTTCCACCGTGTCCCGTACATAAAATTTTTCGTGGTGCTAAGACGGGATTTAACTTCGTAACTTCAAGGGTGGTTTTTTCTCTCCCCCTTTCTGCATCTCTTCAAGAAGTCACCGTGAACTGCATCTAGCTTCTCAAAAAATTAAGAAAATGACGATGGCTCCGTAATCGTAACAAAAGGAAGTCTCCGTTTTGCTCAGACTTCAGAAGGAAGGAAGGACCGTGAACTGTGTAAATACAGCAGCTATCCATTTCTTAACACGGCCTCAAATTTTGTCGGGCCATTCTTCAATGTTCGGCCCCTTCCTGAATGGCGAAACAATGCTATTGTCTCTCACAAAGTCCTCCCCAAATTCAGACTAAATACCGTGAGCCTTTAATTATGCGTTACGGCATAAATTAAGCAGAATGAAGGACAAATTGTATTTTACTTCGACAATCTCAACTGTCTAAACGTGGATACAAATTATGCCACAGCGTCAATAATAAGTAAAAACAAACCCTTAATGCAGCTGCGTGGATAATATAATATGTGGCAACGTCGCACGAATTTTATTCGACAGCAAAAGGAAGAGCTTCAAGGTCAAATTGGCTCCCATTTGAAAAGGACTGTAATTCTACCCAAACTAAGAAAATTTACAAAGGAAGGGTCTCTTTTTGGAGGAAAGAAAATATCAGGAATAGTTGAAACTACCGATATAAATAATAAAATATCTTCCTTTTGAGGAAGAGAGTAAATATTCAGAACTGAAGGTGTGCAAGTACTTATAATGACTTTCAAACGGGAGCCGTTATGGCTGTCATTGAATCAGAGGATAGAATTAGACAAATGTTACCACAGCGTCAATAAATAGTGAAAACAAACCCTTAATTCAGCTGCGTGGATAATATAATATGTGACAACGTCGCACGAATTTGATTCGACAGCAAAAGGAAGAGCTTCAAGGTCAAATTGGCTCCCATTTGAAAAGGACTGTAATTCTACCCAAACTAAGAGAATTTAAAAAGGAAGGGTCTCTTTTTGGAGGAAAGAAAATATCAGGAATAGTTGAAACTACCGATATAAATAATAAAATATCTTCCTATTGAGGAAGAGAGTAAATATTCAGAACTGAAGGTGTGGAAAGTACTTATAATGACTTTCAAACGGGAGCCGTTATGGCTGTCATTGAATCAGAGGATAGAATTAGACAAATGTTGCCACAGCGTCAATAAATAGTGAAAACAAACCCTTAATGCAGCTGCGTGGATAATATAATATGTGGCAACGTCGCACGAATTTGATTCGACAGCAAAAGGAAGAGCTTCAAGGTCAAATTGGCTCCCATTTGAAAAGGACTGTAATTCTACCCAAACTAAGAGAATTTACTTTTACGTCTAGCTGTAAGAACTACTGTTTTATTTTTCAAAAAAATATATTCCAGTTGTGAAGCAAGATGGAAAATGCTTGACAGAACTGGGAATCGATTCAAAGACTAGTGATTATTACACAACCGCTCTTCCACGTTTATATACATAATTGAAATTCATCAAGGTTTCAACCTTAGCATAAGTAAAAGCATTTGTATTTAATTATTAATATTTATTCATTAACCATAGTGTAACTACTACGTTCTATGCGACAGAAATTTTACAAGAACAACATTTTCTTGAGAGAATTTTAGACGTGTCTTGCAAATACAAAAACCTTCAATTATGCAAAGGTTAATAACGAGGAGCGGCGATAATCGTCCGCTGCCTTTTTTTCTATAATACTTATATTTATTTTTAATTAGTTTTATTGCTCTCATGACCATATAAACTCATTTAGAAGAACACAGGTTGCCAAGCAGCCTAAATCTGAATTTACGTGCATGATTTCCAAACCATTTAAAATATTTATTATTTAATGTTGTTTCCCGGCCCCTGTGTAAACATACTGGCTTGCCGTTTAATACCACCTGTGTTTGTCTTTATCCGCAGAAAATACATTTCAGTTGTTCACAAGTACATTGCGAGTGGTTAGAGCGAGTAATACAACCCCCAATGACATAAACTGTTTCTCCGGACACTTTACCTATGCATATTTAATTTTTAAAAAAACGTAATGGAAATAATTTCAATGTATTCTGCCATATTGTAACAATGGTCAACAAACCTTGGGGAATTTTTAGACAGTGTTCTATAATAATAA
Organism: Zhengitettix transpicula; assembly: GCA_037074705.1. Classification (NCBI taxonomy): domain Eukaryota; kingdom Metazoa; phylum Arthropoda; class Insecta; order Orthoptera; family Tetrigidae; genus Zhengitettix; species Zhengitettix transpicula. The sequence goes on from CM073595.1 coordinate 11,339,325, forward strand.
ATTAAATCAAATTATATTTTCTCAATAAAAAATAGTAAAAGTACAACGTAGTAAATATATACGACTAGCTGGGTGCCCGGCGTTGACCGTATACTTATTTATATAAAACTGAAAAAGTATTTAATTCTATATTAATCTTTAGTCAAGAAGCGATTTAACCTTAATCTAACTGTTCCTAGTTCCGATCATAATTTCGACCGATAGTACATTAATTGAATTTTATTGCATCAATCCCAACAAATATGCTTCCGAATTTCTTTACGAATAGAATACTTAAATATACTCCTTGAGTATTGCAGGATAAAATTGTCCCTCAGTCTTCCGACATTACGAAATATTAAATTGAAGAAATTCTTAGCTAGATTCATAGTGGTCGCCATATTGAAGTCTCTAATATGGCACGAAAATTAACTTACATTTTTCGGAAGGATCGTAAAGTATTTCGTATAGTATTTTTTATTATCATTCGATGCAGTATTACGGGATAAAATTATACCTCTTATCGAATGAAAATATTTCTGCTTTATTTCACTACGGAAAAAGGTACTATTTCCTTTGTTCGTCGTGTAGTAACGTCTCTCTCTCTCGTGACGTCATGGTCTCTTGGCGCGCAGTAATTTAACACAAAATTATCACGTTTTTCAATTATAATACTTTCCACCATCATGCTATGGGTTTCTCACCCCCACTGCACCGTTTCTCGAGTTTCGAAGAATATGTGTACCAAGTTTCGATGCAATCTGTCCACGAGTTTAAATTTATATAAAAATTAACGTAAATACATACAAATATACATCCTTTTTTATTATATAGATATAGACGTCGTTATTCGAGTTTCGAAGAATATGTGTACCAAGTTTCGATGCAATCTGTCCACGAGTTTAAATTTATATAAAAATTAACGTAAATACATACAAATATACATCCTTTTTTATTATATAGATATAGACGTCATACACCCTCGCAAGCCAATGTAGTTAAAAGTATCTATTACTTCGTGTTTCTAATTTATTTTTAAATATTCGGCCGACATGACTGAAAATCCAAAGCTAAATTGTAAATATTTGATTTAACAAATACGGAAAATTGATATTATCTTGATGTAAATGTACAATTTGGGAGATGAGGGATTATGACGTCACGTGCAACTAAACTCGCCAGATGGCTAAAAACGAGTCTTAATAGTTTGCTCATCAACGTACGTATATTTATACCGATTGTATTAATATCAAAGGTGAAAGACTTGTGTACAGAACATGTGGAAGTCTTGGAGGCTTATTATTTATCTACGTAATACATCTAGCTAATTGCTAATACACTCAAAAATTAACTAAATATTTACAAAGTGCTATGTATCATATTTTTCAATACACGTTACAATTTTGACGAAATCTTTAACATTTTAAAGTTTTGCGTTTCGGTAACTTCGTAAAATGAAGACTTCATACCAGAAACAGTCTCTTTCCGAACCGTATAATAATTTTCAGTCTGTCTCGTTTGTTTTGTTTTTCAATTATAATTTTGTATTTTTTAAATGAACATTAATATATCACATAATCTCTCTTTCCGAACACTTAAATACTATATTAACGGTTCCTGCATCCTTCTATACCTATTCTTATCACTTTATTAAAAATAACTTGTAGTCCATGATAATAAGACTCGTAGGACGAAAACGAAGAGGGAAGAGAAGATATATAGGAGCACGTTATATACGTATGATGATATTCACCAAATCCCCTCGCGGTTTCAAGAATTCATTTACGCAAGTAAAACTAAATATAGAATTTTTGAATCAATTATAATATCGAGTCCCCTTAAAATAGGTCGCTGGGAGAATCCCCTTGAAACACGTCGCTGGGAGAACAAAGAAAGAAACGAAAGAACCACGCATCCGAGGGAGGGGCGACCATTCCTTCGCTCCTAAAAGGTCAAGGAGCCATAAATTAAAGTCCAGGGGACCTGATCAGCAGACGGTTATTCCCTTCGTCCAAGAGAGTCGTCGTACATCTAACACTTGTACGCTGGAAACTGGTTTCACTTTTTATATTTAGGAAGCTTCCGAGAGCTTGAGTGCCGTAAGTCGCGACTCGGTAAACAACACATAACTTCAACTGTCAACGAAAACTCCTCGAAGGCCACGAGGTTTTATCAGAGAAGGGATTTCCGTATCAAATCAACACAACATGCTTTTTGCTGCTATAATAAACTATGGCAATGAGGGCAGTCTCGAAATTAACAACATATACGCCATAAATAAATGTTTAAAAAAATCAGAAAATCAATCTTCTATATAATAAAAAAGGATGTATATTTGTATGTATGTATGTATGTATTTACGTTGTTCTTTATACAAATTTTATCGCGTGGATAGAATGCAACAAAAATTGGTATACGTATTCTGCCAAAATCGAGAACCGGTACTGTGAGGGTGACAAACCCATAGCATAAAGGTGGAAAGAATTATAATTAAAAACCGTGATCATTAAATATTAAATTACTGCGCGCCAAGAGACAATGACGTCACGCGAGAGAAAGACGTTACTACGCAACGAACAAAGGAAATATTTCCTTTATTAGGAATGGAATAAAGCAGAAATATTTTCTTTAAATAAAAAGTATAATTTTATACAGCAATACTCCATCGAATGGTTATAAAGAAGAATACGAATTACTTTACCATCCTTGGGGAAAATGTAAGTTAATTTTCGCGCTGTATTAGTTCTGAGTCTAGCTAAGAATTTCATCAATGTAATATTTCGTAATGTATGAAGACTGAGTGACGATTATATCCTGAAATACTCAAGGAATATATTTAAGTATTCAATTAAATACTTTTTCAAGTTTATATAAATAAGTACACGAGCAACGCCGGGCACCTAGGTAGTATAATATAAAGGTAGGGGGGAACTAAAGTGGTTAACAGCAAACCTATAGCAAAAAGAAAATTCAGTGGAGTGAAATCTAATTCAGTTTTTGCGGAACATGGTGTACCACAAGGAAGTATGTTAGGGTCTTTATTATTTATTCCAGTTACTTTAATAAATTACTAATATTTTTTAAATACTGTAAAATCATTATATTACGAGGGTGAATCAAATATAAACAAGACTTATTTTTTTAAATATTTATTTTGATTTTAAACGCACAAACAATCATAGTTTATTTTTCTACATAATCTCCTGATTTATAAACACATTTTTCCCAGCGTATAGGTAATTTTTTAATTCCTTCCGCGTAAAAAGAGTCAGGTCGTGTTTGTAGCCAATTGCGCACATATGCTTCAACCTCATTAACGCTGTGGAATTTTTGCCCTCGCAAAGCTTCCTTGAGAGGACCAAAGACATGGAAGTCGCAGGGAGACAGGTCTGGACTGTATGGAGGGTGTTCCAGTGTCTCCCAACACAGTTGCTCCAATTTTTGTACGGTCAGGGCTGCTGTATGGGGGCGAGTATTGTCATGGAGGAGAATCACTTTTCTCATCGGAAGGTCTCGTCTTTTGCGGCGATATGCAAGTCTGACCTCAGTCAAAATTTGGCAGTAGTATGCCGCATTAATTGTTCTGCGCTCATGCATAAAATCAAGGTGCAGCAGGCCACGCTGGTCAAAAAAACGGTAGCCAAAACCTTGCCAGCCGATAATCGTGACTTGGCTTTCACTGGTCCGACTTCTCCTTTCTTCCTCCACTCCATACTCGCTTGTTTCGACTCAGGGGTGTAGTGATGCACCCACGTTTCATCACAGGTGACAATGTGAGAAAGAAATGGGTCTCCTTCTTCCAGAAATCGTGCAAGAAGACGCTCACACACTTGAAAACGATTCAGTTTCTGGTCAACTGTGAGAAGGCGAGGAACCCACCTTGCGATACCCTAGCTCCTCTGAGAGTATAGAGTAAGTGCTCCCATAACTTATTCCAACCTCAATTGCAATATCCTAAGTTGTTAGACGCCTATCACCTTCAACAAGTTGACGAACACTGTCGATGTTGCCCGCTGTAATGCTGGTGCGGGGTTGCGGTCATGGCTCTCATTTTCAACACGTTCACGGCCCTCCACGAACTGTTTATGCCAAGCAAACACTCTAGCTCGCGACAGCGGCTCTTCCCCGAACTGTGCAGTCAATCTTCTCAAGATTTCGGCCGGTTTTACACCTTCTGCAGCTAAAAACTTGATAACAATTCGTTGCGCAATAGAGGGAGGTACCTCCTGCTCGGACATCGTAACGATGGACACTGAGCGAGTCTATGATGATGAGTCACGTGCTTCCCCCACTCCTGACAAACCAACCTAACAGCCAATAACAGCGGAACGTTCTTCCATCACTATTGCGCGCGCAGGTCCAAAAGTCTCGTTTATATTTGATTCACCTTCGTATCTTTAGCTGTCTGCGATATTAGAAGAGTTTTAGACACTATGAATAATGACTTTTATTAGTTTGTATGTGCATGAATAGTAACAAGTTTAAATGTAAAAATAATATAATATATTTGTATACGAGTTCATCTATTATTTTAGATAATGGTGAAGTTGTGACAATTATACTTATTTACATGTAATATTTGATTATAATTTAAAATGCATATGTTACATAAGTAAGAAAATAGCTGAAAGATTGTAAGATCCTATTGTTACGTCATTAAGAATTGTTCCAGTGATCTGTTTTAGTCCAATGTGTCTGATCACACAGACTACAAGTTATGAGATTACGTTGAATAAAAAAAGATATTCCAACATTCCGGACATGTTAAAAGAAATGAATTATTTAAGTGTTAATGTTAATATCTGTTAATGTTCATTTATAAACTTCAAAGATATTAATTATGAATAATGAAGTACACACTTAGTGAACCAGAGAGGCTGAATAATTATCATAGTGTTCTAAACGAGATATTGTGGCTCCTATGATGTCCATATTTTATAAATCAACGGCGATATATAATCAGCTACCAAAACATGTGAAATATTTAAAAACAGTTCAAGAATTCATAGTTTCGATCGTCACCCTACTTTATATTGCCTGCGGGGCATATTTCTTTAACTGCGAATTTCTTGTCCCTCTTCAATCGGTTACATACGTTTATCATCGTTGACTCATCGAGAACACAGCAGCTGTGAAATCGTGAACTTTGCGGCGTTGCTTTTACGTAAATAAACATTACTAGTGTGCCGAAAGCGCTACTGATACGCGATGAAAACTGAAGATGTGAACAAACTGCGAGATTTTCCCACAAAATAGTGGGCGATTATTGCTTGAAATAATAAATACAAATTAAATAAATGCCTCTCGTTGAGGTGCTAATTTGTAGTGATTTAAGCTGAAAAGAAATTTAAATATGACAGTTAATTAAATAAAGTATTTAGTCTCACATTCAGGTGACAATTTGTGGTAATCAGTTACTGACATCCCTACGTTAGAGCAACAATTTGTATTGATTTAGATATTAAATGAAAGGATGCTTTAATAATAATCAAGATTTTTAAATAAACAAACAAATTCATTTATTAATGCACAAATAGTTAAATTTACAAATGTTATACAATGAATTTTAGAACACTTATCACGTAATTAACTTCCAATTTATATCATTTATTAGTGTGTTACAATCAAAATTTACTCTCTCTCAGGGTCTTTACTGGGCCTTTAAATAAAGAAAATATTTGTTAACAATCAAATTTTCTATGAAGCTATTCTCGACTTCAATACATTATTTACAACGCCAATATAAAATGTTAACTTTAAATTATAAACGATATTCGAAAACCAAAATCTCACGATAATTACCTTTACCTAATGGTTTACAAATATGGCTTTAGTGAGGTTGTAACTTACAGTTTCTGGATATCAGGGCAATTTGGCTCGTTCATTCGCTTACACACACATTACACTTTATAACAGGTCATTTTTTTAACACTTACTCTAATTATCACTGTTGGTTTGACAAAAGTTGATTTTCCGTTCGTTAAGGAAATGTATGTTGATCGTTCTGAAGACTATTAAACGTCGGATGCAATTACTTGGTCTCCCAACATCGAAGCAATGGTCTAATCTGAGAACAGTATAGATTAGACTTCAGAATACAAATGTTTATCGATGAATATTTGGCTATTTCTCTCGCAGACTGCAACTTATAACAAAACTGTTCTAATACCGGTATCTGGACTCTCTCTGAAAATGTCACTCTTTATCCGTCCACAGCAATCTTTCTATAACAACTGCTCTCTGCTATATTTCGACGCAGACTGGCTTACTCTGCAATCTTTACAGGACAACTTTACACTGCAATATCACGACGAAGACTGCCCCCACCTTGCGAGCAGGGAACCAACAACCTACAATACCTTAAACCTGTGGCATTATTGTCCATTCTTGTGTGCAACTTGTGTGTTTTCTGTCGCTAACAATTCCAGTCCATATTTTCTAATTATTAATTAATAATTGTATTTTAATTTCCACAATATATATATTTAATGAGGCAGATTTATAAATTCCTCACAAACATTGTTCTAAATTAAATTTAATTCGTTAAGAATTTGGAGCGTCTTGGGAAACACGAAATCTGGGGGTCGCAGGGGTGTGAGTGACAGCGGGCGGCCTTTTGTTGAGAGGTTTCGGGTCTGTAAAGTTACAAACATCTGTTTGGCAGACCACAGGAGTGGACAGTAGCTGACGAGTGCCCGTCACGAACGGCTGAAAGTTTTATATATATATTGTAATGCCAATTAATTAGGCCATTAATTGTTTGGACATAAAATTTGAGTTGTTTGAGAAATCCATTATAGCGGTCTTATCGAACAAAGCGACAATGGAAAAAGCGAACTCACTTGCTTTGTCGAAAAGTCAAAAATGGCGTATGCGCGCTAAAACTCGGTAGAACTAGGAGTTCAGTTCGCGGAAAAACATCGTGAGGAGCTGAACAAGTAATATAACTGTTGTTGGTGGCGGGACATTTCAGAGGACTGAACAAATAATACTAGAGCAGAGACTAGCCGTCGTTAAAGTATTATTAAACAAAGTTGTGAATTTAAGACAAAATAAAAACATTCACGGAAGTATTACCTCGTAAATATCGCTAAGTAAAAGCAGTTTACGTCTATAGCCAGCCAGGGAAGGAAGCGAGCAGTTTTTACGTATACAGCCAGTTAGGAAAGTCTAAGAGAGTTTACGTCTATAGCCAGCCAGCGAAGGAAGCGAGCAGTTTTTACGTATACAGCCAGTTAGGAAAGTCTAAGAGAGTTTACGTCTATAGCCAGCCAGCGAAGGAAGCGAGCAGTTTTTACGTATACAGCCAGTTAGGAAAGTCTAAGAGAGTTTACGTCTATAGCCAGCCAGCGAAGGAAGCGAGCAGTTTTTACGTATACAGCAAGTTAGGAAAGTCTAAGACAGTTTACGTCTATAGCCAGCCAGGGAAGGAAGCGAGCAGTTTTTACGTATACAGCCAGTTAGGAAAGTCTAAGAGAGTTTACGTCTATAGCCAGCCAGGGAAGGAAGCGAGCAGTTTTTACGTATACAACCAGTTAGGAAAGGCTAAGAGAGTTTAAGTCTATAGCCAGCCAGCGAAAGAAGCGAGCAGTTTTTACGTATACAGCCAGTTAGGAAAGTCTAAGAGAGTTTACGTCTATAGCCAGCCAGCGAAGGAAGCGAGCAGTTTTTACGTATACAGCAAGTTAGGAAAGTCTAAGAGAGTTTACGTCTATAGCCAGCCAGCGAAGGAAGCGAGCAGTTTTTACGTATACAGCAAGTTAGGAAAGTCTAAGACAGTTTACGTCTATAGCCAGCCAGGGAAGGAAGCGAGCAGTTTTTACGTATACAGCCAGTTAGGAAAGTCTAAGAGAGTTTACGTCTATAGCCAGCCAGGGAAGGAAGCGAGCAGTTTTTACGTATACAACCAGTTAGGAAAGGCTAAGAGAGTTTAAGTCTATAGCCAGCCAGCGAAAGAAGCGAGCAGTTTTTACGTATACAGCCAGTTAGGAAAGTCTAAGAGAGTTTACGTCTATAGCCAGCCAGCGAAGGAAGCGAGCAGTTTTTACGTATACAGCAAGTTAGGAAAGTCTAAGAGAGTTTACGTCTATAGCCAGCCAGGGAAGGAAGCGAGCAGTTTTTACGTATACAGCCAGTTAGGAAAGTCTAAGAGAGTTTACGTCTATAGCCAGCCAGGGAAGGAAGCGAGCAGTTTTTACGTATACAACCAGTTAGGAAAGTCTAAGAGAGTTTAAGTCTATAGCCAGCCAGCGAAGGAAGCGAGCAGTTTTTACGTATACAGCCAGTTAGGAAAGTCTAAGAGAGTTTACGTCTATAGCCAGCCAGGGAAGGAAGCGAGCAGTTTTTACGTATACAGCAAGTTAGGAAAGTCTAAGACAGTTTAAGTCTATAGCCAGCCAAGGAAAGCAAGCAGACATCAGATAGCTGACATTCAGGAGGATCATCCGAGTTCCTGTGAGCCTATCAATTTTGACTTCAATAGTGTAAAATCTGTGAGTCGACATTTTAGAATCAGTGTAAAAGTTTGCAATAGTGTACTTCCGAAACCAAAAAGAATGCTGGTACCAGCTGGACAGATGTAAGTAACAAAACCAAAACTAATGATTAATTGTAAACTTTGATTAAAGGATAGAGTCAGATTTCGTTCTCTTTTAATTGTAAATCAAAGTTAATTTATTTTCTTTTTAATTTCTTTCTTTCGACATATTGTTAGGTAAATGTGAACTGTATATTAATAAGATTTTTAAATCAATTATTTGTGTCCATTATCAAATTCAGTGAAGGCCCTGAGAAATTAATATTTTAAATTGTAATTGTTTTTGAGTTAGAAGCCACAAAGTGAAAATAAATAATTTTATGTATTAAATTTTATTAATTTTTTTATTTAATTAAACCCAACCTGTTTATTATTACATAAATGGCGCTTCACGCGAGGCAAATTCATCAAATAATATAAATTAAATAAACCCGACCAGTTGTTTATTACAATATATATTTAATGTAAAGTTTTCAGAGAAACTCCTTGGAGTAGCTGGTGATTGTCCGATATGAAATGTCGAAGAAAACAATTTTTTAGTACAATTTTGAAAGCCATAGAATTGTATGTGGAAGCAGATAATACGGCGGAAGGAAAGTAATAGTGCGACATGTGCATTGAATCAATGTTAAAAATTGGAGTATAACGTTTAATTTTAATGAAAAAGGCTTGAAGTGAGTTGGAGAAGTTAAGATTAAAAGTGTAGGTAAATTATCAGCGAGGATTGCAAAAGGGATTTTGACAGCTACATATTGGACAATCACAGATAAGACATTTTAAATAATATTAATAAAGAAATCTTGATCACATTGCCACATAAAATTAGCCACAATCTCCCCCACGAAAACGTACCCTAAGGAAAAGGTCAATGATATATGTTTTAAATTGTACAACCAAAATTTTGTATTATAATTTTTTGGATTATCATTTCACATGCCTCATGTTAAAAATACATATAATTTTTTAATAAAAATCGTTCATTACAATATATATATATAACGACTTTTTAATAAAAAATTAGTTTTCTATATATATTACAATATATATATATAAAACGATTTTTTTAAATTAGTTTTCCATATATATATAAATATATATTGTAATGAACGATTTTTTATTAAAAAATTAAAGTTTTCTATATATATATATATATATATATATATATATATATATATTCATATATTTGAAATGTTAAATGGAAAATATTCCAATTTCGTCTGGAATTTATGTGAAGCAAAGTGACTTAATTCTTATGTGATACATGATCTGGGTCTTAAGGACTAACGTGCTTTTTCTGGAATCTTATCTTTGAGATATTTCTTCTCTTCTTCAAAGACATCGTTACATTTAGAAATATTTAATTGAGATATGCACGTTATCGTTCTGTTGTGTTCATTGAAATCCGTCATTTTCTTGTAGTCATAAAGACCACCTCACTAGTCTTCCTGAAGTTTTGTTTTTTTAAAGTCCGGCTAACCGACAAATGAATGATGACTGGTTTTAACGGTGATCGATTATCGTTAGAATTAGAGATGAAATTTTTCGATGGTCCAGATGTCGAAAATGCATTCACTCTCGGTAATTTAATAGTGTGGTCTTTGCAACTGGTCGAGCGAATCTTGTTGTTCACAGCTACACGTCATGGACGAACTCTGAGAAAAAATTTTCTTGATGAAACGTCCATTGAATAAGAAGTTACCAAGGAAAGGTGGGATGTCGTGTTGATATTTAGATCGTGCGAAGTGGATCTGACCGTACATTCTCATTTGGTATGAGATGATCAAGAATGTTTGCCACCAAATATACCTTTTCTGGATTTCACCTTAATTCAATCTTGCTGTAATCAGTTAAGAACCTTACGGAACTCAGGTAAGTGTCCGATTATCGAAATGACGAAGATATATTCACTTAAAATGACGCAGTGGCATGTATAGTGTCGTTTGAAATGGTGGTGCTGCACACAAACCGAAGCGCATCATCGTCACTGCTTTAATATTAAGTGGGGTTGTTGTAATTACTTTACAAAACAATGTTTATCTAAAAGTTTGAGTAACTTCGAGTGACTGCTTGAATTCCTTTGTATTCCAGTCAGGTCCGATCCCCGAATCTAGTGATCCTCACCGTATATGGACGCTCACTGAAATTCCTTCAACACGCAAACTGCGGTCAGCCAGCAATTACTCCATTACTCTACATTAATTTGCCAGTAGTCAGAGTATAAATCCATGGATGAAACATATTTTTCCATTTGGAGGTAATCACTTTGTTATGTCACCTGTAATTGAAACAGTAGCGCCAATGCCCGTCCTTCTGTCTCAATAGACAGGTGATGACCAAAAGCTTTCACTTTGTGGTGGTAGTTAAATTCCCCTTGTCCTGCATTTTATCCACTTCTTCCTAGATTATATGGGACATTCTGTTGATGAAACCTGGTGTACTTTTTCACAAGCTGGAGGCTCATTGGAGAAGTGTTCTTTGATTCGAGTTTTTAACGCTCGTTTTGTTTGTCCTATATAACAACCTCTACAGCCGATGCAATTGGCTCTTCAACATTTTCGAATCCTCTGGACGTAACGTCGTAATTTATGCAATTTAAATTTTTTAGGATGAAATTATAATTTTATTAAACCTTATTTGTATATTTCTTCAGTCTTATCAGGGCTGTAATTACATTATACTTCTGAAATGTCAGATAATTTTTAATTATCAATATTTTATTGTCAAATTTACAGAATCGACATCATTTATCAAATCACATTATTGACATTAATTTAAAAGATTGCAATGCAATAAGTATTTACCCTTATAAAGCGATTTTATTTGTAAAATTTTGATTGCAAACATGTCGTTGGGACGCAGAAGTGAATTCAACTGCGATCTCTACAAATGCCACGTTAAAAATTCTGTTTTTGAAGTTCAAATGCATATCTGCTTTCATGTACAAACAGTAATTGTTATAAACGTCAGGTAGCTTTTTAAATTGGTTGTACTTCAAAATCGATATAGATTTTACCACGACTCAACCCTTTCACTCTAATTAAGTGATATTCGAAACAAACATTCCTGCCGCCATTTGATTGTAATTTTAGATGAAGCAGCGGTATTAACACACCAATTATATGGCCAAATCGAACGCCATTTTGTACTATAACAATTTCAATAAAGGAATATCATTTTCACTCAGATGAACCTGCACAAAGACGAATTGAACATGAAATTAAAACAAATAATAAAATCGCTTAATATGGGCAAACATATTATGCGCATACAGTAGTTTACTAACAAATTGTCCATATTGGAAGCAATAGGGAACGCGATCCGTTTTATGACATTCATTTATGACGGTATAGAGAATACATTCAAATATTTCACAATCCTAAATAATAGGTTCACAGATATATTAATCGATATAGTGTGAAATATGAAAACTAAGAGTCCCTTTTTTAATCATCTCGTTGTGACAGTTCGTCGTTAATCAATAAACGGTTAGAAAGAAAAATGGTAATACTTCGGCTTTAACTACGCTTAAATTTATATTTAAAATGCCTGTTTTTATTGCATACGAAAACATATATTGCGTGGACTGACTGTAAAGCTCATTATATAAGACAATATATAACAAGTTTTGCAGACTATGCTGTCTATTTTGTATATTAGATACATAATATATACAAAATAGAAGGAATATACGGACTGTGATGCTTGTTATATAGGACAGATAAAACGAGCGTTAAAAACTATATATCTATATATATTAGCTGGGACTCCGTTATTCAACTGTCAATGTTGCGGACTATTGTCAATGTTAGGATCATATTTTTTCACATAAATTTTCCTACAATATCTGGTATTGACAGTTAGGTCCCAGGATCTTCCCTTGACGTGTTATTTATCACTCATTGTTCCAGGATAAATATTTTTGTTTAAGAAATTTTGTTACACGTTACATATTTTGACATCAAATGCTTTTATTTCGCCTTGAAGAAAATGGAAAGCTAATTCGATAGAACCGAATTTAAATTTTTAGCAAACAAGGAATAAAAATCAGGTTTTGGAGTGTTCACTATTTGGTCAAAATATATGGGGACGGCAGTTTTATATTGCGTAAACAATATATAATAAGTATAAAATAGGTTTGACACTTTTATTGTGAAAAACGAAAAAAATGAAGATTTTTGAACAACCTGTCTTTATTATGACGACGGCGGATGGCAGCATAATATCAGCCAGAACCTTCTATAAAACATACATGCAAAACGGTTTGCCCGTTGTCTTACGATTATCAAATACATTGATCGTGCCAAGGAAACAGGAATTGATATCAAACTAAAAATATTATATAATCCCGCGATTTTATGTAATGCAAAAACGCAATAATTATTTATTAATATAGTTATTATTCGCCTATACAAATATTTACTTTATAAGTTGACACTGCCGTCTAAGTCTTGTAACATACGAACATTCTATGAACAATATATTTTGATGACAATATTAATTTAATAATGGGCTGCATAATTGGGCTATTATCCCCATTTTCACGTTGGATGTGATTGATTGTGAGACAGTCACTGTTTCAACGTGTCCTTTTATCACTTTTATGACCGTATCGGCCATAAATTTGGTCCATGTGCGTTTTATAGAACATCAAGGTGGAGTGTCATTAACGGCAGGGATGTGTTTGCGTTGCCAATGATCATCCCTGGAGACGAAATAATGTTAAAGTTTATTCATTTTGAATTCAGTGTTATGGTACACCCTGTTATATATATATATATTGTAATAAATACAAATTATAATAATATTAAAATATGAATATATAAGTTTTACAGAGATACGTTGGCAGAGAGAGTCGATGCAATGAGTAGGGACTCGCTAAAGTCTTTGGATTTTGTTCTTACGAATAATGTTTAATGATCAACTGTATTAACAGATTAATAAATGATATAATTATTTTGAGGAATGATAAAAATATATAGTACTAGCTGGGTGCCCGGCGTTGCTCGTGTACTTATTTATATAAAATCGAAAAAGTATTTAATTGAATACTTAAATATATTCCTTGAGTATTTCAGGATATAATCGTCACTCAGTCTTCATACATTACGAAATATTACATTGATGAAATTGTTAGCTAGACTCACAACTAATACAGCGCGAAAATTAACTTACATTTTCCCCAAGGATGGTAAAGTAATTCGTATTCTTCTTTATTATCATTCGATGGAATATTTCTGTATAAAATTATACTTTTTATTTTAAAAAAATATTTCTGCTTTATTTCATTCCTAATAAAGGAGATATTTCCTTTGTTCGTTGCGTAGTAACGTCTTTCTCTCGCGTGACGTCATTGTCTCTTGGCGCGCAGTAATTTAATATTTAATGATCACGGTTTTTAATTATAATTATTTCCACATGTATGCTAGGCGTTTCTCACCATCACAGTACCGTTTCTTGTGTTTTGAAGAATTTGTGTACCAATTTTTGTTGCAATCTATCCACGCTTTTAAATTTGTATAGAAATTAACGTAAATACAAACATACATACAAATATACATCCTTTTTTATTATATAGATTGAGTATCATAGAAGAAGATTTTCCTTTTTATTGCAGAGACGGATACGTTAAATTTTTTAAGAAATCGAAAAAGGTTGTTCCTCCGATCTCCGTGGATGTCGAAGTCGCATCACGTTGAAAAAGGGAGACGTAAACTGGGCTATAAAACAGTGAGACAAACTTGAACTTTTCTTTTAAAAAATACTATTAATAATTAAATCAATAAGTTATACAGGTGTGATTTTTTTAAATGGTAACAGCAACCATAGTATCCCTGTAGAGAGATAGGTATATATATTTTATTAGTATTAAGAAGCCGGTAAAACTGAGATAACATATCTGACTATCAATTTTTTTTAGTTGCGCCAAATCCCGGTTGTTTAATAAACGACATCATAAATGTTATTACTACTATTTGACGCCTCATAGTGGGGCAAAAATTATTACAATACATATATATATATATATATATATATATATATAACGTATGAATGAGTGTGTTGTGCTTCATACATTCTCTTCTTTTCATTCAGCAATTTTGTTTTACGAAATGTGGTACACCTGACTTACAATCTAGGGAAAAACACTGTGCGGGTTAAAAAAACCTATAAACGGCTGGCATTTTAAAATAATGTGAAAATGGACGATACAAGTGTAGAATAAATAGCCCTGATCCCTAGTGACAAGAAAAAGAATAAGAAAACGACTAAGATTGATATCTAATCCGTTGTTATGGAGGACGCGAAGTTGCACCGAAAAATACCCAAGCTCAAGAATAGTAAATGGGTAACAAGCAATATTGTGATTGAAGTATGGAGAATAAGAAACAATTACAAATTTTGCTGAGTATGCAAAACACCAAACCGGATGTGGACGGGGTAACTAAAACTGTAGAGCCGCGTAAATAATGAAAGAAGAGAATAAATAGATGCTATTGTCAACAAAGTTTCCATCCAGAAGTAATACTGTTGGATTTTGTTGATCATGTTATTTGACAGAACTCATAAGATGAGTTAATAAATTGATTTTAACCTGAAATCATAATCGCAAACGACGTTCAGTGAAGACTTCCGTGCGGATCAGGGGACGAGGAGAAGGTGAAGGGATTCTGACCTGAGGGAAGCTACTGATCACTGGACAATAGGCGACGGGTCTGTGGTTTGCCTGGAATGTTCGACCCTCCCAAAAATATATTTACAGTCCTCCCCAGTGAGTTTCTATTAATTTAGAAGCTTCAGTCAGTGTAGTTGCTACAACTAAATGTATACGACATGGCTGCCTAGCTTAGGGGGTTATGAGTATAGAAATCATCATGAGGCTATGCGTCCATATCGCTATCATGATAAATATACGGAACCAAGGATAATCATCGAATATAATATATTTCCAATTCCATGTTCCATGAGGCCCGCAAGACACCTTTTAGGCTGTTATATATTAAATATATCTCCTATATGAATAAATGGAGCATTATCCCTTGACGAAACAAAATGGTTACTAACAGAAACAGCCCCACTATACAGGTGTTACTAAAAGAGTAGGTTTACTGTATTCAATCAAACAAAAAATTATGATGTAAGGGGGACTTGGCGTTCGAGTTTTCTTCAGCTTATTGGAGACTGTTCGTTGTATTCCGTAGAGACGAAGTAATTCCGGACTTCATACGTTTCCACCGTCATCTTAAGCCAAGTGCAGCTGTAACGCTACGCAGACAACACGAAGCCACCCGACAAAAACGTCGACGGACTCGGAAACATAAATTTCCAGTTTTTCTTGCCCTACATAGAGCAAAAAAAAAATTCAGAACCGAATTACGTAGGACTGTCAGTTCACGGTAGCGCATCCTAGACAGTCCTGCAACACACTGGCCTCAGTATAGACTTTTTACGTCGGAAATTTATTGAATACGTAAACGAGCGGGGCGTTTCAAATACTTCAAACGAACTATAGAATTTATTGAGATTTACTACATTACTCCGTCGTGTGTGACCTGAACTTTCAATGATAGGAATAATAAGGGTCCCCCATAGTTTCATCACCTCAATTAGAATTTTTTTCTTGAAGATAGAGCAAGGAAACAGCGTTACGTCATGAGGGCCTCGCAGTACCACACGGCAACTATGTAAAATCGAAAGATAAATCTTCTATAGCATCGTCGATATGCTTGTAAATCGAACCACAGTGGAATTATAAATGTCTGTAATTCGACGCTGTCCGCCATCACATGAATCATTGTAATACCTTAAATATGTTTATATTAATTCATTTTCAGGGTTATTTATTGTTTCCTGGCGTTTAATTAAGGGAAATATATTGAAATATTTACCGGTAACGAATTTTTTTAAAATATTAAAAATTTTAATATAATCTGTAATGTACAATTTATTTTAATCCAATGCAGTACAAACCCCAGGTTTAAATCAGTCGCAAATTAAAAACTTTTATTTTATTCAAGCGGTTATTCAATTCTTTGATTGTCGAAATAGCTTTTCTACTGTACGCCATCTTAAGCCAAGTGCAGGTTGAAAAGTAAAATTTTGAATATACGATTTACATATATTAACAATTTTCAATCTAAAATACATTTAACTGTACAAATTTAATTAGTATTACGTTGTTTAAAACACAAATCATAACTCAGATTTTAAAAAGCACCATAATTACACGCACGCACACACACACACACACACACACATATATATATATATATCTACTTGTGATATTTATGGTTTCTAAGTACCATAAACATGATCAGTCAATAAATAAACGCTATAAGATAATCAAATAGTTTAATTTGCGACTGATTACACCTGGAGTTTGCATTGTATTAAGAATATTATTATTTTTAAATCACAGGGGGCTGTGGCTAACAAGGTCCACCCATTGTGCATATGAACGTTCGAGTACTTCGATACAAATTCAGTCTCAATGTAGTGTTCTTTGATTACTTCCTGCAAAAACTGTTCCTGGTTTTGAAGGAAAAAAATCAGTGAAGAAAAATGTTAGTTTACAGATCTGAGAGCTGTTGCGAGTTTTCCGGCGTAAAACAAAGTAACTTGCAGGAAATATAAATATATATATATATATATATATATTGTAATGCCAATTAATTAGGCCATTAATTGTTTTTAAATAATTAAATTGTTAGGGGATAAAAAAATGAATTGTAGCGGTATGAGCTATCAAAGACAACAATGGCGGCGAGTTCTTTTTCTTTGTCGAAAAGCCGAAATGGAGACCGCGCGCGTAAGTAACGGCAGTCTGCATGGAGCCTGGGTCGAGAAAGGATAAACAAAAAGTCTAAAATCTGCATACGAGAAGTTATAGTCTGGAATCGGCGATGATATGAGAAGGAGGATAAAATCTGAGTACGAGAAGTATAATACAGTTCAGTTCTCTTAGAGCGTAAAACAGTGAAGTCTGCAAATATAAATTGCAAATCGCGAGTTCCTGTATGGAAGCAAGCAAATAGTTGTACAGAGAGATTTTCATAACAATTTGCAAACGGGGAAGCAAAAGTTTACTTCACGATGATGGAACAATTTTCGCATTGAGGGACCGACAACCACTATCAGACCAGAGGGGGCGGCTCATCCGAGGTTCCAGATAGCTGAGGACGAGAAATTCTAGCGTGTGTATTAAAATTGCAATGAAGTAGAGTCGGTGTAACTAAAAATGGCTTTTTAGTGTGTTAGTTATCAAGATACAAGAGAGAGATCTGGTACCAGACAGACGATCCCTGAGTAACCAAAATTTTGATAAATTTGTAAACGATAATTAAAAGGGTAGTCAGATTTCGTTCAGAGTTCATTTCGTTCAGCTTTCTTTCCACTTATTTTCACATTGTTTTAGGTTAATTATTTTTATATTTTGAATTGTTAATTGTCAGTTTATACATTGATTTTGTTCTAATTATCAAACCCAGTAGTGACCCTGAGATTAAGAGATTCTCAACATATTGGATTGTAAATATTGATGTATATTCGCTAAAACAACATGAATTGTAAATAATTAAAGTTAAGTTTTGTAAATTTTGATAAAAGACCGGCGTACAAAGATAGGGCTAATAATGTGCATTTTTAAGAAATAAAAAAAATTAAATATTAATAATTTTATTAATAATTTCTTTTAATTAACCCTAACATGTTATTCATTACAGTATATATATATATATATATATATATAGAAGAAAGCAGTGAATAATAGCTTTGTAGGTTCTCATACCCTCAAAAATGATTATATATATATATATATATATATACACATATATAAGATTATAAAACTGATGGATGAGATGTGTTGTAAACTGATTATTTTAATGGTCGGTGCATCGCTCAAATATATTTCAAATACATCCATGGATGGAACACACGACGAAATGAGGTGTGACAGACAATTTCATACATCGAAAGCAATATTAATATGAAACATTTGTGAGCAATCGTATGTCTCCATCATCTAAGAGAGGTCAGAGACTCCACATGAGTCGAAACGTTGTGTCTCACACAAATGAGCGCGAGTCGCGGCGCTCTCGCTCCTGAGCGAGCGGTGAGCTGCCGCACAGTGTTGGAGGGGATTTCGTGCCTTGTAAGTTCGCTGCCTAGTTTGGAGCGTTCGTTTGAAACGACTCTCTCCGGATCGACCAATTTCTAAATACAACAGACTTTTGAAGGTTCTACGAGAACTGCTGCTGCCTGAAATAAGTTTACCGGGGTCGTGTAAACTTTGCCTCAGTCTTTTCGGGAACCGAGAAGAAAACAGGTTCTCATACCTTCAAAACTGATTATAGGAAACCACAAGTGACAGATATTGAAGAGAATTATAACCCCACGAGTTTGTATTACTTAGTCGAGTAGCATATAAACACATTTATACCGTACGTTTACAGTCACGTCGTCGTTCGATGTTCATACATTGTCACTTATCGCTGGATTTATCTAAGGCCTGCAATCGCAGTTGGGCGATACGAAATTTAATGCTACAGATTGCCAATGTTCGTAACGATATAATTTTACTGAATTATTCAACGAATATGAAGCTGCTCTATGAATAATTTCATTTTATGCTTTTATTTACGTATCGTATATAATTAGATAATTTATAACTGATATAGGCGTTAATATATTATACATACACACACACACACACACACACACACAGTTCTCTCTTTCAAGTCAAGACTAACGGGATTTCGTATTTCACTTCTACGAGTATATTTAAATTAATCTTCCTAATAAATAATGAAAATTTTATTCATGTAGCAACCAAAAATATTTTATCTTTAAATGCTCAAGTTAAGAAACCTTCGTAATAATTTAATTTACAAATTTATAATTTAACATAGTGTGTGAAAATTTGTCAAATCTGTTCCAGGCATTGTACATACGAATACTTCGGTATAAATGACGTCATCGTATGATCACACTGAGAAGTGAATATATGAATATTAAGTTAACCTAGACAATATATGTGGGAGAGGCTCCGATTACTTCCAGGCTTATTGCGGTCATTTTCAGGAACATAAATGACACAGCCGGATTCCTTCCCGCCTGGAACCTCAGCGAGTCCTGATTCATTCCCGGCCGTATTTCTTTATAACACCAACAATCACAAAAAAAAAAATTAATAATGTTCCCAAACCTCAATTCAATTTATCAAAGTTTTCAACGATTTCCAGCCTAAAATCACCATTATGGACTGGTTCTCAATTTTTTTTTCAATGGTTTATTATTTAATTGACAAATAAACTCGTTTATCTCACCTAAAACCCCGCAAAAATCGTTTAAATTTAACTTTAAATTGTTTAGTCGTTTTCATCAACAAATATATTAAATAATCTTATGAATTAGCAACCAGAACAACTACTTAAAAAATGTTGTCATTCTTAATTGTATTCATAATCAGTTTGTGACCAGTTTCAGACAGTTTATTTAATTAATTAAAAACAATGTTTTGTACGTATTTTATTTTCTCAAGTGTTTTAATTAAATAAACTGTCTGAAACTGGTCATAAACCATTAAATGGTGTTTTATTTTAATGTCATTGAAGTATTTACCTACAATTCAGCCGAAAATGGGAAAGAAATCCTAAAGGTCGTAGTTAAAAGACACAATTTCCTAACTGTTTTATTGTTTTTTCAACACAATTTTAATATTTTTGTTTGCATGATTCATTCAAGGATTTTTACAATTTTTTTTCAGAAAATCTGGAGTATTTTTCTTTATTTGGCGCAACTAGCAATGATAATCATCACATTAAGGTGGCGTAGAGAAATATATCACTCCAAACTGTCGTTAATAAAATTGTCAATATTATATTTTATTGTATTTTTAATACGTAAAACATGGAGCGAAAATAAAAATTCACGATGAAAAAACATTCCACTCCAATATCTGGTCGGGAAGGAATCGAGTCGTTTCCAGTTGTTTAACTCTGAAAGGCCGGGAAGTAATCGGGGGATCATGACGGCCCGCAGGTAGTTCTGGGAAGGGATCGGATTATGGCCCAAATGTATCATAACGTACGCAATTATACCTTAATTGAAAATGATAATAAAAAATCGTGCAAGTATACTGGTATTGTTTTCTATAAAACCTCAGTCTGTTCATAACACACCATGAGATTCTGAACATATAAATTTATTACTGTTATCACAATATCCTTAAATTCATGATAATTTCGCGAAATAAAATTAGAAGTGGGTATGAAACACAAAATGTTTTAATGATAATCCATTTTGTAGTTTAAAGTTTAGCTATAATAAATTAGTTTTTGTTATCACGCCTGTTTTTTATTATTATATAAAACAAAATGGACCAATAACAGTTTATTTCAGTTTAAAATAACAAGGACGTTTCGGTATATATTTATACATTCTCTACAGAGAAATTACGTGAATTAAAATCATTATAATTTTTAAATAATACAATTTTGTGAAACTATACAATGTAAAAATGATTCATTGTATTTATTGTTAGAGTTGTTTCAACTAAACATATTTCCTCAAGATACTTTATTGTACCTTATTGACCCCGTTTATATTTGACGCCAATATCTGCAGTTTTCGCATTATTTAAAATACCACCCCCTTAAACCCTTACACACAGCGATATTAGGGTTTTCTTACCTCCAGAGCGTTTGATCGTGGATCGTAAGTAACATGTGTAACAAGTTACTTTGAAATTTTCTCCACGCGTTAATTTTGAAATTATTTTCAAATTTAATTTCAAGAGCTTCCGATGTTGAACATCACATTTAGGTGTCACTAGAATTTAGACCATACAACAATCAATAAAGATTTACTTTTTAATGTTGACAGTAGCTTGTAGTAGCTGATGTATCCTTTAGATTTGTATATTTCTGCATGAGGGTTTACACATTAAATAATATTTTGAATAGCGTGAGGTTGTTTGGTTGGTTGAAATATCTAATTTAAATTGATAATAACAACTGAGAAAACAGCTTTTCTCTTCACTGCAAAGGTTAATCAAATATATATTTAATATAGTTTAAACAACATTTCAGTCTCAATCGACAACTTTGCTATAATCAGAACTCTGTAAACACGAATTTTAAATGAAAATGAATCATTCTTGTAACTTTATGATGGAAAGAGTTTTTCCAGTAAATTCTTGTTTATTTGCAGCCCAGAACTTTCAAGAGAAAAAAGATGTAGTGGACGATTTGCAAGCTAAAGCTAAAAGTGGAGTTCAAATGAGAATCTATTTCGGAGGCTGCGGTCAGAATATTTAGGAGCTGGCGTAAGACAACGCCTCTGATATTTTGTATTCTAGTGCATAAGATTTACAAGCCTTTTATCATGCATTGTATTACGTGGTGAGTCCCATTTGTGGTTCAGGACGTCCATTTACCGCGTCAGTAGTCCTAGAAAGAGTAACGTGACGTACGACTGGGATTTTATCGTGGACGAGATTAAGTTTAAGGGCGTGATCGTTTGTAAATTTGAGACGAAGAATTATACTTTATGCCAATTGGATATCAGTAAAACGTCACGTTTAAAAAGTGTAGTGTTAAGTTTATTACTGCTCGATGGTGCCAAGTCTGGTGGTAATAATTAACAGTGTACATATCAGTTTTTTCCCCATAACAATGACCATAAGATTCGTTGTTATGTTGTATTCGTATTTCCAAGATTTTTCTCTCCATTAAATCAGTACCAAAAATAATTCCCTTTCGTACATTCAGAATTCATGTGATGTTCAACATCGAGAGTGACACAATCTGAGTGACCCCGTTTATATTTGACGCTAATATCTGCAGTTTTCACATTATTTAAAATACCACCCCCTTCAACCCTTACACACAGTGATATTAGGGGGTTTCTTACCTCCAGAGTGTTTGTTCGTGGATCGTAAGTAACATGTGTAACAAGTTAGGTTGAAATTTGTTCCACGCGTTAATTTTTCAATTATTTTACTAAAGAATAATGTATAATAAGGTAAGTAAAATAGTATATATTTTATTAAAACTATTATCTATAGTCCAGCAAACGCGTTATGGTTATCGTGTTTCGGGAAAACGGCCCATCGGGATATTGACCGGTCGAGCAAATGTCAATAATGTCGTCGGGAAAACTTGCGCGAGGCAAGTGTCTTCCGGGGTTTTGACCGTAGTTCGTTTCCCTCCCCCATGCCTTACGACAAAGATCTGATCATCAGAAAACCCTGTCACATTCTCTGCATCAGACAGGTGTAGAAATATAAATAATAATGCTCCAGCGATTATCCCAATTTTTAAAATTGGAACGGAGTTTAGAACCTTCCTCTTAAGGAACAATTAATATGTCATAACATAATTATTTTGTTTAAATAATCTTGAAAATCGTTCAAAAACAGTGCGGCAAATTTCGTGCTCCAAAGGAACGTCAACCTGTACTCACATTTTTTCATATGTTTATTAGTATTTAAATTCCATCTTGGAACCTAGAAAGTCTCTCTCTTGTTTTCATCTTCGTTCCACTGATCCTTGGTTATCTTTCACTGATTATAAAAACGCAGATCATTCTCTGCCATCTGCTTTGCTTAAATTACGACTTTATTTTTTTAAAACTATTTTATCTTTTACAAGACGAAGTCATTCGCTCTCCTTTTACTTTTATTCCTGACACTAAATTGCGATTCCCTGTATCGCTTCCGAAACGTATTAAGAGAAGTAATAGTGTTGAAACACTCTAGACTTTCTAATACGTGTTCCTGGTTCGCTCTATTAAAAACTTCTCAAAGAAATTGTATTTATAATTGTACGGAATATTCAGCCGAGTCGACCGAATTCAAATCTAGACACGTTAAAGATATCGACGTGTATTGTGTCGGATTTAAAATGTTAATAATTTATATTTTCTTAGTCCATTCATGTCAGTTTTTTTATTTTTATTATATATTTTTTTGTTTTTGTATTCGACGCTGGACGCCGTATTTAATTAGAGCAGGCCTGGTACGCGCCGTGCGAGTTATGGAGCACCCAGCCAGGGGAATTAAAACCTGCTGTATGCCTCGCGTGATTTAGCAACGCATTTCCGGCAAATCCTATTTAAACTCAAACCATATATTCGTAACCTCTCGCCCGAAATAAAAACTGGCGACATTGGTAGTTGTAGCGAGTCGAAGGTCAGTGGCTAGGAAGTTCCTTCGCTAATTTGCTCTCCTCTTCAGAGGTGAAGTCCTTGAGGATTCACCCGCGGGAGAAGTCATTCTTGTATTCCCTTTATTTAATTAGCACATCCCACTCGATAATAAAGGTACTTATGGCGGGAGATTTGAAGTATTGACCTGTCTCATCACCGAGAGACGTTAGAACAATCGGTCAATACTCAAAGTTAGTGCCAAAAATTTTTGTAATACTGTCAGCAATGCTAATGTCTTCTACTTTGCCTCGTTTTCTATGAGAAGAATTAAATATATGTAACAACCATTACCGGAATTTTTTTTATTAATTATAAAGTTTTAATTTAACAGCACAACATCGTTTTTGCACCCTCTACAGGTTGGGTCTGGAAGGTTTGTCAATTTTATAAACCATTCATCACTCTGGCTATTTTATTATTATTATACTAATTAATCTAGACTGGTGTGGGCTCTTCACGGCACGGTTCCCATCCAAGGAACAAGGAAATGCACAGATATAAATTCGTAAAATTTGTGATTTTGCAGCTGTGAAGTTG
Source organism: Zhengitettix transpicula (assembly GCA_037074705.1). Classification (NCBI taxonomy): domain Eukaryota; kingdom Metazoa; phylum Arthropoda; class Insecta; order Orthoptera; family Tetrigidae; genus Zhengitettix; species Zhengitettix transpicula. The sequence continues at coordinate 11,363,578 of CM073595.1, forward strand.
TTATCATCTCAAGACCCAAAACAATTTAAGGCTTCTTAAAGATCAAAGCTTTTCGCGGTGAATTCAATTAAAAAAATATTATCGGGTTTCCATGCGGGAGTGGTTGTTAAAAAAAGTATCGTTTTTAGGCTAGAAGTCGATGGCAGTGATAGCCCTCGAAACGTCGACAATCATTGGTGCTATAGTGGCCTTCCCAGATCCGTGCAATTTCAAGTTGAAAATCTTTGTACCGCGTACTTTATTCCTTTTCTTTTTCTGGGAGATGAATGTCAGTGGGCACTGCTATAACAATTGTCCAGAAACACTTCTTCTTGACCACACTGATGTCCGTTGATCTCCAAGTAGCAGTCCTTTTGGATTCTAATGTCCCCCAGGATCTTCCATTGTTCAATTATTTTCTCTGGCTTCTGTTTATTGGAAAACTGTAATTTTCAAGTGGATCATAGTGACCACCTTGTTATATTCGAGCATCCTTTTTGCATCCACATATCAGGTGTACAACAGTTTAAGCATCTTCGCACAGACGGCATTCGTTATCTTTCCGGATCATGTCAAATTTAATTGCATTCGTTCTTAGTGTTTGATCTTGAGCTGCCAATACGAAACCCTCCGTTTATTTCTTGAGTGTTCCTATCTTCATCCATTGCGACGTTTCTTTATTATTAGAATTTTCTTATATGTTCTTCAGGTATTGTCCATGTAGTGCCTTATTTCTCCAAACGTTCTTTTCTGTTCTTGACCATCAGCTCATTTTAGTGAGACGGATCGGGGTTTAAATGTATCATAAAATGGTTGAGGGAAAACATTTAACAGGTATTTATTCGCAATTAATTGATTCGAGTTAATTCAAATAATTACATTGATTCAAATAAATGATACTGGGTCCCACAAATTAGAGAAAAAATCAACTCTTAATGTCATGGTTCAACTATGAACAGTAGATATTCCTGTACGCGCGTTTCATGTATTGAGAAACTTGGCAGATACTTTTCGTGTATCTGTATCCGTCGTCACGTTGCATCCGTTGATCAGCTAACTTCGCGGTCGTCTATTCTGGAGCAGTAAAATCTGTATACGACGACGACAAGGTGAAGACTGATGGTCTTCACGATAACACGGGTGTTCTCAAAGTTTCTTTTCTATCGATCCTTTCGGTCTATCTCCCTGGACCATCAAACATCGTTGGTCCACGCAATCACGTGAACTATAAAATTTTAAACATCCACACCTTGGGTAAATCCATGTATCTGCCTGCTTAGTGCTTTTCCTCAGGCTTCAAGGATTATCTTCCCGTCACACTGGCGCCGTTGTCAGTTTAATACTTGTCAAGTTATAAATCCTTGAAAATATCGACAATAAAGTTAAATGGAATAAAATATATAAAGTATTTACTAAATTATCGCGCTACAGTAATCTTTCGTCGTTTCAATAAATTTTGTAACACCATCTTTTTGTTCACTACGTTTAATATTTTTTCCTGACTTGCATCTATATATTCTGCCAAAGATCGACGTAAATGCAATGTGCCTACAACACTTCAAGGTTTCCCATATTCATGGAAATCGATTTTTTGTATAATTGAACGAAGTCTCTGCGTTTGGAAACGTGAATTTCCTAATAATAACGATGTCGAGGTTGTATTTTATGGAATGTCTCATTATTTCTTGAAGATACATAAAATAGCAGAAGTAAAAGTGAAAGATCAGTTAAAAGACTGCTGAAATTTTAGACGAAAGATGAGGGATAGGTACAAATTGACGTTTTGAAAGTCGGGTTATCAGAGGAGCGTAGGTTTCCAAAATCCCTACTTATTAGGACCTGCTTAAATCTTTCAGTTCCCGGAGTGACTACGATCTCAGTCTTCTCTACCTTTTAGCTGAATTTCCTAACAACAAGGATTGATGGCTGGATGGTCAAGAATTGGCAACCATCAGACCAATCAGTTGGAGTAATGAATAAGGGTACTAATACGTGAACACGCCTTGAAGGTTCGTTTAGAAATCTAATTTTACTTATTTTTAAAGTAATCCAAAGTAATTAAATACTAATTTCATTTTCACTCAAACTGAAGCAGTATAACATACACGTACAACAGTGTCAAGGGAGCCTTTTCGTCCTTGTTTATTAATTTGTTATTGTCTCCCGTGTATTGTTGAAATATTTTTATTCGTGTGCATATGACATAGATTTTGGCGGTATTGAAATCCTAGGTCTTGAAAGGAAGGCATAGGTGATCATTTGTCACGGCCTCCGCTTTCTGACAGGTCCACTGGGAACTATACCACAATGCGTCTAATTATGTTTTAAAATTGCATTAAGCACTGGATAATTAGTATCGCTTCGATGACAGAAGCTTCGACAAAAACACCATTTTTGCGTCATTAATCACTAGTACAAAAGCATTGCGAATGAAGTTTACAAAAAAGAGAAGACAAATTATCTGATATTTCTCTCAAAAGCGATACCAGCCGAAGAAGTCCGCTGTCCGAAATCTTTCCTAACGTTTGCTAATAAAAACAATAAATATAACAAGTGCAATATAGAGAATTTTTTTAAATTATTTTAAAAAATATGTCCATTTGTTAAGGCTACAAAATAAGCGTTGTGGCGTTGTATTAGATTAGAACAAGTTGATAACTGACGTTTCGACGATTAAATGCGCGTTATTTTTCAATAATCTTTAAGACAGTCAGGTAAACGTCACCTTGGATCTGTAGAACAATCTTTTTATATCAACAGAAAATATATGTATTGATTATGTATGTCTAATTGAAGATTTGAAACCGTTTCAATTGATAATAAAATTGAAATTTCTTAGTAACTATAAATACCTCACACATATCCTTTTTAAAAATATAATTAAATCGTCCACAAATCAGGAAAAGTTTAATACAGGATTTAACAAAAGTACAACTACACAAGACTTGGTCAGGTTTAGAGTGGATTTAAAAATTTAAATAATAAATATAGATTTATTTTTACCAAAAATATAATTCAGGTGATGATCAGTTTCAGACGGTTTATTTAATCAATGAAAAAAACATTTTAAACATCGTGAAAATTTCAAATTTGATATTATTAAACATGTTTGGTCCACGATTATTTGGTGATAATTATAAAAGACATGAAGAAGGAACAAATACGTACTGAAACTTTATTTTTGAATTAATTAAATTGACTGACCGAAAGTGGTCGTCTACTGCATTACATTTTTTTAAATAATAAATATGTTTAAACAAGTGTTTAAAAAAGAATTATTTAAAATTGACGTGTTACAATTTTTGTACTTTGCACAAATTCTTGTATTAATATAAGAAAAAAAAAATGATGTTATATAAATAAATTTTATCCTGCCTGTTGTATCTGAAATGATAATAAAAATGTGTTTTAAAAAATACGTGTATTTTTGAAGGTTTTTCGAGATTGATGAGTTAAGTGCAAAAATACAGCAATTAATATTAGAAATGGCACTAATAAATTAAATAAAATATATTATACATCGTAATTGTAACATGTTCGTTACAATAAGTACCAAAAAGGTTTGATTTGTTAATATAAGCATTTTATAATGTATATACTATTCTTTAAAAGCATTGTTATGCTCATTTCGGCTACAACAGGCACAGAAGTCTGAGAATCTTTGAAATTCTACCAAAAATTTAATTATATATGATCAATTTTTGACTGATATTAATATAAGAATTCAGAAACGTATAAAAAATGTTAACTACATCATTTTTATATCATTAAAGAGTCAATGCTTTCCAGGTACACTCGTCGACATCGTACGTTTCAATGGCTGTCACTGCCAACGTCTTCAGTATGAAGTGCCGAGATAGTGTTAGTGGATCCAAAAGTTGGGGGGTCGCGGGTCGACAATGGGCAGAGGGGGGTTGCAATATTGCGGAAAGCACCAAAATTTAAAATTAAATGATTGGAAAATTATTAATTAGCTGATTCAGGGCACACAATAACGAACCAGCCTGGAGAAATACAATTTGGTTTTATCTCCCAGTTAATCTAGAAGCGATCGTACAATTGGAACAGCCTGTCTGCAACTGCGCCAGCACGCCCCTAGACCATTCACTCGCGAGCAGCAGTGGTGAACGAACGCTACGCTCCGATCGTCAACGACTCGCAGTAGAATGCAAAACACGCAACTAGCAGATAAAGTTCGATTAAATCATCAATTTCAACGGTCAAGAATCAGCATCAGCACTTCATCACACCACCAGCTACATGAGGGCGGAGGACCCGGATCCACCGCCACACGTCAGTGAAAACTTCGAGATATTCAACTGCCATTCTCAACCACCATCAAAAGTCAAAAGTTTGAATCAACAATTATGTGCTCAACCGTGTGAAAACAACAGTGGTCCTACAATAACCTCATCTCCAGTTGCACGTCGTGACCGACACACATCCGCTTCACCTGTTCTTGAATCCTTCATCAACAAACCACATAAAATGTTTCCTCCGGCCACTAATAACAGCAAGACTGAAAGAAGTACACAAATCTCCATTCCCTCGTCAAACAAGTATTTCGGCACATCAGAAAATAAACGATTCGGCGAAAAAAAGTCAACCACCACGAGTAACAACAGTGACTAACAGATTTTTACTTCTTCAGGACATGGAAAATGAAGATCAAGAACCTCCCATTCCAACTCACCCTATTCAGAACGTTATCATCACCAGCTACATGAGGGCGGAGGACCCGGATCCACCGCCACACGTCACTGAAAACTTCGAGATATTCAACTGCCATTCTCAACCACCATCAAAAGTCAAAAGTTTGAATCAACAATTATATGCTCAACCTTGTGAAAACAACAGTGGTCCTACAATAACCTCATCTCCAGTTGCACGTCGTGACCGACACACATCCGCTTCACCTGTTCTTGAATCCTTCATCAACAAACCACATAAAATGTTTCCTCCGGCCACTAATAACAGCAAGACTGAAAGAAGTACACAAATCTCCATTCCCTCGTCAAACAAGTATTTCGGCACATCAGAAAAGAAACGATTCGGCAAAAAAAGTCAACCACCACGAGTAACAACAGTGACTAACAGATTTTTACTTCTTCAGGACATGGAAAATGAAGATCAAGAACCTCCCATTCCAACTCACCCAATTCAGAACGTTATCATCACCAGCTACATGAGGGCGGAGGACCCGGATCCACCGCCACACGTCACTGAAAACTTCGAGATATTCAACTGCCATTCTCAACCACCATCAAAAGTCAAAAGTTTGAATCAACAATTATATGCTCAACCTTGTGAAAACAACAGTGGTCCTACAATAACCTCATCTCCAGTTGCACGTCGTGACCGACACACATCCGCTTCACCTGTTCTTGAATCCTTCATCAACAAACCACATAAAATGTTTCCTCCGGCCACTATTAACAGCAAGACTGAAAGAAGTACACAAATCTCCATTCCCTCGTCAAACAAGTATTTCGGCACATCAGAAAAGAAACGATTCGGCAAAAAAAGTCAACCACCACGAGTAACAACAGTGACTAACAGATTTTTACTTCTTCAGGACATGGAAAATGAAGATCAAGAACCTCCCATTCCAACTCACCCAATTCAGAACGTTATACCTCCCCCTATAATCATCACCAATACCAGCGATAAAAAACCTACTCATAAAAACCTTAAATCAATATGCTCCTCCTCATTCTCCTACCATGCAGCGGAAAAAAAATTAAACTTAATCTACAAACACTTGAGGACTATAGATCTACCTACAAACATCTAATAGAAAACGTTTCATACGTATCAAATAAAAAGTGAAAAAAACTTTAGAGTAGTAGTAAGAGGCCTTTACCACTCATCAGATATAAACAGCATTAAAGAAGAACTCATTGCCCTAGGATATCCTCCTGTTTCAATAACCGCAGTGATCTATTCTGTTACAAAAGCTCAACTTCCTTATTTTTCGTAGACCCTTTCCGCTAACCCAATCAACCCAACTATCTATAACCTAAAAACACTATACTTCTCAAAAATCCCCAAACCTAAAAGATGTATAGTTCAGTGCCACGACTGTCAGGACTTCGGTCACATTCGCAACTACTGCAATAACCCCCCCCCCCCCCCGAAAGGCATCCGACGCCAAGAAACCCACTCTTCTAAAACATGTCCTCTTCCGAAATCAACCCAACCGTTTCATTCTCCCAAAAAAGAAAAGTCTACGATCTATCAGTCACTATGAACAACTCCACTATCCCTACTAAATCTTCCCATAAATACCTCGGCCTAACCCTCGAGTCCAAACTAACCTGGTCCCTTCACGCTTCCCACCTTAAAAAAAATAATACTCCACAGATTCCACAAATTAAAACCATTACTGAACCCGAAATCTCGTTTATCCTTCACAACAACAAAAACTCCTTTACACATCCCTCATATATCCCCTCTGGTTTTATGCCTGCTACGTCTGGGGTTGGTCCACCCATATTAATAAAATCCAAATATCCCAAAATAAAATCCTCCTTGGTACGTTACTAACACTAAAATCCACAATGACCCCCCCAAAAAAAAACATAATTCAAACCGCCCTTATCCAACGTAATAGAAATCTCCGCCACGTCAATTCCCATCATCTCTAATCCAGAATCCCACCCTCCTCAAACCAAACCCCTCAGAAGGTTAAAAAGAATACGACCAATTGATCTGGCAACCAACGTAATTTGAACATTACTTAACTTTCTCTTCAACTACTGAGTCAAGTTAATTTTAACATGTTAACGTCAACAATGTATAACAATTGTAAAATCTTTGGATTAAAAAGCTTTCTGTATATTAATAAAAAAATACGCCTCTAGAGCACAGACTATTCAAAATTCCAAGGGAATTTATGATAGGGATTTTATATAAAAGTAATAAAATTTCTATTAAGAAATTAAGAGAAGTTAAGTTGAAAATAAAAAAATAATATTTTAATAAGGGGATGGTTTTTCAAATTTAGTTTCATATTTCAGGCATTCTAGTGAAATAAAGTGCAGAAAACTGTAGGTCGTATTTATGATAGTTCATTTTTTTTATCAGTATTCAGTGTATTTTTTTTTCAATTATAGCTTGACGTTCATATTATTACATATTTTAAGTAGCCTACCTTAATTTTAAACATGTCCACGGGGCTTTGCTCAACGCAATAATTTAAATTCATATAATAATTTAGTTTCATATTTCAGGCATTCTAGTGAAATAAAGTGCAGAACACTGTAGGTCGTATTCATGATAGTTCATTCTTTTTATCAGTATTAAGTGTAATGAAACATTTTTTTTTTCATTTTAGCTTGATGTTCATGTTATTACATATTTTAAGTAGCCTACCTTAATTTTAAACATTTCCGCGGGGCTTTGCTCAACGCAATAATTTAAATCTATCTGTAACCGGTGAACGCGAGTTTTATAATTTCAAAAAAAATTGTTATCTACTTAAAATGTTTAATTTAGGAATTAATTCTTGTAATTCCTTGTAACTTTCAGAGAATATAGCCATGTCCGTGTGAATGGTACGCATTAACTTTTAATCATAATTTCATTTATGTCCAGATTAATTCCCGGGACAGTTCGTAAAGTATGGTTTTTTTATTTTATTTGTTTTCCTGTTCTATCGACATCGACGTGTATGCTGTTGTTTTTTAAAAAAAGCTATGTTCAAAACGAAGTTGTTTCGTGTGTGAGTATAAAATGATTGAGAAGCAATTTGAGTGTGCGGTAAGCGATACGTGTCGCCATCACCGGTGAGTTGCCACTGCAATTGAAAATGAATGCAAGGCAGGACGCGCATTAAACATTCAGAGTGCGCTCAAAGCTCGCTTTAATCTGCGCCGGACACCAGTAAGAAGATTACCTTGCCAGCAAATCCTGGACACGAGCAGCAGGCCGCGTTGCGCGACAACTGCCCGCAAAATATAGCGTGCCGCAACTTCTATTTCAGGCTCGTAATTAGGTCTCGTCACCAATTCGCCTTCCGGTGTTCTGTGACAGGTGTGGCAAATAATTCTTTACGTTCTGTCTGAGTCAATATTGTTCAAAATATTTATATATTGAATTCGGAGTTGAGAAACAATGCTCCGCTTGAATATAAGAAGGGCGTTTAATTATCTATTTAAAAAATCGTATGTTAAGACGACATTCGTGAATGTAACATGATATACAAATCACGAGAGCGAGAAAGTTGTCAGAGAAATTAGTTCAAATAAAGGCAAATATAATTGAGAACTATACTCCGTTTAAAATAAGAAGTCTCCAGGGGTGTCCGCTTGGAGGGGGCAGCATTGCCACTTGCTCCCAAGGTCACACCGCCAACGGTCTTCTAATTTTTAACAAACTATAGCTGAGTGCGTGCCTTCAAAACGAAATTAAATAAAAAAATTGTACACAGTTTGAATGATGTGGTTAGCTTCTGGCATGAACATTTACGTACGGTGTATACTTTTGACAGGATACAGTTTGGATCTGTCTTTTCTCTTCGACGCGTTACTTATAACTCAATATCCCAGCGACAAGATTAAATAATTTAATACATGATATATTGCTGACCTGGACCTTGTTACAAGATTCAAAACAAACCACATACAGGTCCACAGTTTAAATGTTCTTTATTATAAAAAAAGGGGTCAATACACACGAGTCTTACAGGAGCTTTCAACTTTTCCGTTATAATCATCTGTTATACTGGAAACTTATCCGTAAGATGAAAAACTTCACACTACATTGACATTCAATTAATATTATTATAGTGCGACGGTTTTCATCTTCACTTTTCAGCATAACAGATGATTATAACGGAAACGTTGAAAGCTCCAGTAAGACTTGTGTGTATTGACCCTTTTTTAAAAAAATAAAAAACCTTTAAACTGTGAACCTGTATGTGGTTCGTTTGTTCATTAAATAATTTAATACTTTTTATAACTTCTCCGCTTCACAGCAAAGGATTTGCATTCAAGCACCTTATCAAGCACTTTTTTTAAATAATTTTTTAAAACTGTGGATGACAATTTATGGTAGCCTTAAAGTTATTTACCGTTTCAAAGGAAAACTATCCACCCTTTTATGTGTCAAATGCCCAAAATACCCCGTCCGAATATGGCGGATGGCAGTTTAGTGTCACCAAAAATATTCTCATGATCCAAGTGGACGAGCATATTAATATAGTGCGACGGTCCAGAAATGCATAATTACGGAGTTATCCGAACTTTCGTAACTGATCGGTTTGTCTGAAGTTCAACTGACTAGTTGGAGCGCTTTTGTTCACATATTCAAGTGAAATGTTCAAAGTGAGGAAAGTGAATAGAAAAGTGGACGAGCATATTAATTTCGTGCGACGGTATTGAGAACTGCATAATTACGGAGTTATCCGAACTTTCGTAACTGATCGGTTTTTCTGAAGTTCAACTGACTAGTTGGAGCGCTTTTCACACATGTTCAGGTGAAATGTTCAAAGATTGGAAAGTGAATGGAAAAGTGGACGGGCATATTAATATAGTGCGACGGTAGAGAAATGCATAATTATGGAGTTATCCGAACTTTCGTACCTGATCGGTTTGTCTCAAGTTCAACTGACTAGTTGGAGCACTCTATTCACATATCAAAAGAAATGTTCAAGGCGAGCTCCTTTTAACTGAATACAGACATGTGCTCTGCTTAGCATTTGAGTTTCGAACACGATCAAAAATTTCTGCTGAAGTGCGTTTTATTCTAGCCAACGATGACGTCACGCTGTAACATTTATAACAGTTCGCTCCGAACCCTCGTTATACTACTATTTCTTTCTTCTTTGAATATGAGGAATCCATTTCTGGACTTCTGCTGTCAAGTTTTGTTACAGCCTGTAGATTAAGAGGAAGTTGAGATTTACAAGTGGTATAAATGTGATTTACATTATTTTGTTATTAGAAATATTCAATTATATGAGTCCAGATATGATTTAACACCAGATGTCGCATAGCGGGAAAAATAATATAACATGGTTGGAGGCTATAAGAAACCGACAGTAGGCTAGGCGTTAGTGGGTGGTATCTTGTTACGCCCACACTAGCCACAAAGATTCCAAGATTAAAGCGTACGATAAACCAAGTGTAATATGGAAATGCTAATTGACTTTGTTTTAGAGGGATATGAGGTCATGGACGAGCCGTAGTTAAGAAATTATTACTCAATGGTAACATTGTAAATACGTCTTTAGATAAATCTTAATAATGTCATGGTCGAAGATAAATAATTTAAGTCGCTGAATTTTTTTCAAAATTTTCTTATTTTATTGTGAAAATTTAGGCGAGGGAGATTAAGCAGAGACTATCCGTTCCGTAATGAAACGTACAGGAAAATTATTTTATTTTAATTCTGGGTAGAGTGAATATCTATATATTGTAATGCCAATTAAACAGGGCATTAATTGTTTTTAATATAATTAAATTGTTAGCGTTACGAATGCGTAAAGGCGACAATGAAGGCGGGTTTTTCCTTTGTTTAACAATGGATACCGCGCTTAGCGAACTGAGTATGCGCTTGGAGAAAGACCAGTTGGCGGCGAAACATTGCAAGGGACAGAACAAATGAAACTTGAGCAGAGACTAGACGTCGTTAACGTATTACCAGTTAAAGTTCTGAATTAATACAAAGTAAAACAGTCACGGAAGTATTGCATCGTAAATATTGGAAAGTAACAGCAGTTTTTGTCATAACAGAACTTTCCAAAACCTTTGTGGAGGAATTGTTCCAGGGGAACATTGGTAAATTATTGTGGAGCGGAGCAGTCAACGAAATACAGCCAAACTTGCCAAATTTTAAAGTGAAGTGTAGAATCAGTGAAAACCAAGGCCTGATAATAAAATTAAAGGGTGTAAAAGTGTCTAAACGAGGTAAAATTGATTGTTCTGGTACCAGACAGTAACAATACTTTTATACAAATTTTGTAAACGATAATTAAAAGGGTATAGTCAGATTTCGTTCGGCTTCCTTTCCACTTATTTTCATATTGTTTTAGGTTAACTTTTTATATTTGAATTGACAGTTTATACGTTGATTTTGTTCTAATTATCAAACCCAGTAGTGACCCTGAGATAAGAGATTCGATGAATTAATAAATGAAAATTAAAGTATTTGTTTTAAATGGATGAAATTCGGCATGAAAAATAGGTTATGTACATTGTAAAATTTATCAACAATTATAAATTTCTTTTAAGATTAGGAAATGTTGATAATTATTCCTATAATTTAATTAAATTTATGTGATCATTACAATATATATATATATATAAACGAATGTTTGCTCCTAAATCAATCACCCGATTGCCATGAAACTTTGGCGAGTTGTTTTGCGCACCCCAGCGAAGGTTTCTGCCGGTCATGCCAGGCGTTCGGCAGCGCCCAAGGGGTGAACGGGGGAGAAATTAAAAAATATACTAAAATGGCCGATATTAACATTGATTAATTACTTTTCAGGGTCGGTGAAATTAATAGTGCCTATCCAGATGTTTTACTGTATAATTTCAACCCCTTAAAGCACCAAAAGGGGCGTTACATAAAACTAAACGCGAAACAACCGAGATAGGTGTCAAATTCATGGTTGTACGTGTCAATGAGATTAATTCTGACTTTCACTATGTCACTTACGTTGCAGCTTAGCTTCCAGGGGTGGGGGTGGGGGAGGATGAGTGTGAATGGCTGTTACATAAAAGTAATGAGTAAACAAGTGAGACTTCTGTTGAATCAGGGGTTAATGAAGTCACTGAGTTTAATGCTGACGTTGACCATACTGGTTAATATGTAGTTTAACCCCTAGGAGTGGGGGGGCCGAATGGGGTGAAACAAATTTCCGTATACAATCTTAAATGCGTAAACCAATTCCTACCAAACATTATACACATGTTACTTACGATCCAGGAACAAACACTGGGCTGTTTACGACAAACCTACCGCCCCTAGGGGTGTGGGTGGAGGGGGCAGAATTTAGAAACATTGTTAAACGGTCATTATTAGCGTCGAATAAAACGTTTTCGGGGTCGCTTAATTAGATAGAATTTTTAAGTGTCTAATTTAAATCCCAAATAGCAAGGGACGAAAGCACCCTTACCGTACAGGTGGTGGTGGTGGAATGGTTTACATAAAAAGTAATGCAAACACAACTAAGATTTGAGTCGGTTCCAAGGTTATAGCAGTAGCTGAGTTTAATTCTCGCATTACCCATGGTGGTATATTATTATCATTATTGTATGTAATAATTTATCGGTAATAATATTTAAACTTTGTATAACTGTTTTAAAATCAAATCTGATTATTTATTTTCCTCACTCCGCTTAGGTTTAAAATTAATTACACCCATTTCATAAACTTCTTAAATCATTTATTAAGCAATCGGAAGCTTTCAGAAACTTAAGTTATACTCATCTGAAATTTTTATAGATATCAGTATAGCATAATAACAATTGCACAAATTCTAAAATCAATTATAATTACCTGTTGCTCAAATACCTAATGATTGTAGTAAAAATGGCAATTTTCGCTTACGTTTCCTTGCGGATAGATAGTCTCCTTATTTCATTCGATTGACAAGTAGGTATATGAAGAATCGAATATGTCATCGCAAGAATACTTTAAAACCAGACGAAACCAGCTTTGTCCTTATATTTGAAGGAGGAGGGACGTAAAAAAGAATGGAATGATTTTGAAATGTTGCATATTAAGAGATACAGATTCAGAAGGGGCGTTCTAGTTGGGATATATATTTATCAAAATTTAGATGAAGTAGTAAATAAAAGAAACGAAGTTGCAAATTGTTTGAGAATATTCTGTAATTTTCAAAAAAGTAAGAATATAAGAGATTGAGTTGTACGAAATTGTTGTAACAGTTGATAACTGAGGTTGAGTTGTAATTCATAAATAATAAATGATTATTATTGTTGATGTAAATTGCGAGAAGTATGAATATAATGAAAAATTAATTACACAATTTTAAACCACTAGTATTAATATTCTAACAGTAAATTAAAAAAACAGCCATTTAGTCAGAAATTTGTTACAGTTTAATACAGTATAAAACAACAATCACTACGATTCAACGCTAATTATTGGAATTTTAATTGAATGATAAGTTTGTAATAATTAATTAAATGAAATATAGATGAACAAGAGGTGCGATTTCCACCTGAAAGGCCTAAAAGTTTAGGGATGAAATGTACTGATTGTTTTCTGATAATATTTTACATATTACATTATCAATTTCTGACTAATTGACTGACATTTCTCTCATTTTTTCCAATTATTTAAAACTAGCTGGGTCCCCGGCGTTTCCCGCGTTGTCACAATAAAACTCAGCGACATCCATAACCCCGGATTTGACTCCAATCTCGGTTGTTTTTGAGATATTTTTTTTGTAACGCCCATCCACCCCCACCACTAAGGCTGGTCCCCTCGAATGGTTGAAATTATACCGAAATAACTTCGGGAGGAAAACTATCAATCTCATTTACCCCGAAAGATATTTATTCGACGGCCGTTTGAGGATGTTTGAAAATTTCCACCCCCCTTCCTTGAGGGGGGGGGGTTACACGTGTCTTACCCCCACAGTGTTTTTTCTGATTCGAAAGGCACACGTTTACGAAAATTTCTGAAATTATTGTAGTTTTGTTTGCGGAACATACCCAGACATATTTTTATTTAGTAAAGAAGAAGAGGTCCGATGAATATAATTGTTATTCTAACATATTTAGCGCGGTAATGAAATCAGTAAAAGGTAATATTTATTTAAGTAAACCTGAGGAGAATAGCAGATAAATTTATAAAACGTGATCATGGGAAAAATAAGTGTTTCCATGACCGTACCCGGAAGAGATGGTCGTAATTGGCCTGGCGAGTCTGCAGGTCAGGTGGGGAAAATATGGCGATATTTTCGCGAATGGGCAAAGGCTTGAAGATTATAAAAAGGATGTAAATATTGCCATCTTAGTCGAGCTGGTGCTGTTCAGTACTTCTCTCCCACATCAGAGGGCGATTTTTCTCCAGCGTAAAGCAACGAGACAGCAAACGCACCAAGCGTTGATCCTGACATTGCAGCTTCCAGAAGGCGTAGGACGTCCACGCTCCTGTCGCTCATCCAGGGGCAATGAATATGCTAATTTGCGTTGGCTTTGGCAAATCCTTCTTTTATAATCGCGTTCTACATAAATCCGTCCGCGAGGAAACCTGTTGGGTGAAGGGTCCGAGGGCCGGTGTCGTTATTTCGGGTGCAAAGTACGAGTTACAAAGCTGGCAAAATTTAAATCTAAAATTTAGTTCTTACTTTAACAAATTTTCAATAAAAATAATAATTAACTATAAAGTTTTTTTCAAGTTTAAATATCTTAATCCCATGAAACACTTATCGGAGAGATTAATAATATTATGAAGTAATTATAATGGAAGATACACCCAAAGGATGAATTATAAAAGGAGGCGGTAATTCATATTCTTGGCTTCTAAAAAATACCTTGAGCTAGTAAAGTATAATGTAGAGTCATAAATTATTTAAATAAAACACAAATTACTTCCTCCGCGTCAGTTTGTATTTTTTGAACAGAGTATTCTCTGCTTGGAGAAATATGAGATAAATTTAAGAATAAACGCTACAATCTAGGAAATTCTTTAATATATAAGCTTTTTTTAGAGTAACAGGCTAGGGTAATCCACGTGGTGGCAACTCCACTTTAATAGCATAGGAAGGGAGTTGAAAGACGGGATCGGAAGGGTCGAGGAAGGTAGCCAAGGGTTAACTGTGGCCTCCGGGCTATATTTTAGGGATCCTACGCGGAATTGGCCTAAAAGTGATGCAGGACTAGAAAACCTGCATCAGGTAGATCGGGCATTGGGGACTTGTCCCACGGCCTTCCGATGGCGGGAGATGGACCGCAGCATTCCCTTGTAAAGTTTAGGAGGCAGCTGGCCGACTTGTTGATTGAGAACAGAGAACAACTCTTACCGCATGCCCAAGGAACATACACCTCTCGAAATAGACCGAGGATCCTTAGTTCAAAAACGGAGAGAGGACAAGGCATCCCCAAAGGTATCCCTTCCGTGACTCCTAAAATGATCTTCCTGCGAGTAAACATTCCTCGCAGGTTCTGCCTACGAGAGAATAGCCCTCGCAGACCTCTTCGTAATACATACGCTTTTTCTTTAAGGGTAACAGGTTACATGAGGGTAATCCAAATGGAGGCAACTCCCCTTTAATAGAATAGGAAGGGACTTGAAAGGGGAGATGCGGAAGGGTTGAGGAAGGTAGCGAAGGGTTAACTAGGGCCCCCAGGCTATTTTTTAAGGATCTTACCCGGCATTCGCTTAACAGTGCTGCAGGACAAACCCTAGAAAACCCTTCAGGTAGGTCGGGCATTGAGGAATTATTCCACGCCCTTCCGATTGCAGGTGTGCTGTTTGCTGTGGGGACGCAGCATTTCATTCTCCGTGCCTCGACCAGTTTAGGAGGCAGCTGGCCGACTGTTCCAATGGGAACATGCCCAAAGTCTGAGACCCCGGAACATAAACCTCTCAAAACAAACCCAGGTGTCTCGGCTTGTGGGGAACCTTAGTTCAAAACCGGAGAGAGAGAAAGGTATTTGACTGAATATTTAATAAATAATTTAGTACGTTTGCCTGTTAAAGCGAAAAAATTTTCCGATCAAGGCGGCAGGATCGTGTCATTGCCATGTTGACATCTGAAAACAATAATGACGAACAACACCAGTAACAATCACCGTCGCTAACAGCATATATAAATGAATGTGTAATTGCAACTCTTTGCGCAAGTCTTAGTCACGAAATCCAGTAGCATTACTAAGATATAAACTATTTCAAATTTCCAGATATATAAAGTCAAAGAAAACAAGGAAAGGCCATGGTAAGATTTAATTAAGGAATATGGATGGAAAAATGTCTACCGGACCGAGAATCGAACCCGGTACCAGCGTGTTGCAGTACATCGCAGGATTGGCGTCGTGGTTCGATACCCGGTCCGGTAGACATTTTTCCCGTCCATATTCCTTACTTTTCCTGATATTTTTCGATAATTATGCCAGTTGTTTAATATGCTTTCACAGTCGTCAATCCGTTTTCCTAATCGCATTTTTCACAAGTAAAGGGAATTCGTAGAGAACAACCCTGTGCACGCTGCAACGATTCCAAACAGCTTCTAGATTTCTGTTTGGTGTCGGTCAACCGCCGCGGACTCGTCCCCGTTAATGCTACAACCTTCTAGCAACTGCGTTCGTGCTCGTACGGCCATTTTTTAATTCATTGATCCAGTAATGAATGGTCTTGAGGGCAGGTGCCGAATCCGCGCGATCTACCTGCATCTCAGTTGCAATCTGGACCGCAGTCCGCGGGTTTTCACACAAGAAGAATCAAATTTTTTTCCCCATATAGGAAAAGGTGTGAAATTAATTACTTATAATAAACATAATTGACTAAAAATTGGATGAGAACGTTACAAGACTCTCTGCTAACATTTCAAAAAATTTTGAGAGAATTAAATTTTGAATAATTAATGATTTCACGTGAATTACAGTCGTTAATGAATGTCCACAAGTTATTTGTTTATCGTTTTCGTTAGCGAAATCATTTTCAAAAATACTAGAAAAAATTCTACACAAAAAGTTTCTTGAATTCTTGACGAAGTATTAAAGTAATTACTCCAGCACAACACGACGTCCTCAAACAAAAATCCACGAGCACTGCTATGTATGAGTTCATTCAAAGTATACAAAATTCCCTTGATGAAAAACTGAAAGTAGCCGAAATTTTTGCTGATCTTTCGAAGGCGTTTGATCTTGTAGATCACATCATACTCCTCCAAAAATTAGAATATTATGGGATCAGAGGCAGCGCTTTGGCACTCTTTGATTCTTATCTCAACAATCGGAAACAGAAGGTAGCCTTAAAAAACAAAGCTGGTGAGGTTCACTTGTCAGGCATTTCTTGTGGCGTGCCTCAGGGCTCAATATTAGGCCCCCTGCTTTTTCTTTTGTATATTAACGATCTTCCAGAATATATGGAACCTATAAAATCTGTCTTATACGCAGATGACCCTAATTTGTTAATTACAGACATTGATTTAAATAATCTCAATGCGAAGATTGAGACTGCATCTAGAGACCTAAATACTTGGTTCGCCGCCAATAAATTAACGCTCAATGTACAGAAAAATAAGTTAGTTCGTTTTACAACAGAAACCAATAACATCGTAACTGATAAGTTCTCAGATCATGCGACTTTCCTCGGCAGTAAATTAAAATGGAACTTGCACATTGATCGCCTCGTGCGCAAACTTAGTTCTGTTTGTTACTCATTGAGACTATTGATGCAACAAGTTGATACCAAAACTGCTTCACTAGTCTATTTTGCCTACTTTAATTCATATATGTGTTACGGTATTGCCAACTGGGGCAGTTGTTCTCGTAGTGTGGATGTTTTCAAACTGCAAAAACGAGCCATTAGAATTATATCAGGTTGAGATGCTAGAGAAAGCTGCAGACTTCATATTCTGACTCTACCTAGCGCTTACATATTAGAAATACTAAAATTTGTTAAACGCAACATTAAAAATTTGGCAAGTAACGGGGACAATCATGGAGGAGCCGTTCAGTTGTCAGCCTCAGTCTCTACGAGTCTAGCGTTCATTATTCCGGTATCGCACTATTTAACAGCCTTCCTGAACATGTAAAGAACATCAACAACTACAACTCATTTGCCAAGGAGTGTAAAACTTTTCTTGTAAATGGAACTTATTACTCAGTACACGAATTTTTGAATCGGTCTCACATTCCTTAAACTGCCTTGCCTACAAAATTGCCGAATATGCTATAAATATGTAAATAGCTTGTCCAGTTCTCCCCGTTTGGTTCTGTTTTCCTGCCTCTGCTTTCTGTTTTAGTAAATATCTATGACGACATCCCTCCGTACCAAGCGACAGGGGATGAATACAAGGAAGTGTCGTGTGCGTGTTTCCTAAAGATAGTGTGTATCATTGTAGTGACTAGATAAATGTGAACAGATATAATTTTTTTTTACGTGTGTGTGTGTGTAACCTATTAATATTAATTCTGTTTATATGTAATTTATCTACTGTACATTTGTGACGAATCATATTTCCTCTTAAGAGGGTTAATGGCGAATAAATCTATCTATCTATCTATCCAAGCAATTTCGTCACGTTTCGTTTTTCTGTATTGCTATTCTGTATTAAATCTGCACCATTTAAGGATAGTCTGTAGAGTATAAAATCACGTCAACTATAAACACTGATGACGTCATTACATGCACAGTAAATATATATTTACTTTTATTCAAGAATTTGAAATAAAAAAAAGGGAAAGGGAACACAGAAGACCCAAACTGTTATAGGGGGAGTAGCCCTACAGAGCACACTTTACAAAATATTCACAAATATATCGACAGCAAGACTCACGGAGAAAGTGGAGGACAAAATACTGGAACTACAATTTGGTTTCAGAAGAGGTAGATCTACCATACAAGCAATATCATGCCTCATAAATGACACTGATGAAGCACTGAGACACTACTATATGCGGTCTTCATTGATTATACAAAAGCTTTTGACTTTCGCAACAGACGAGTAATACTAAACAAACTGGAATAAATTACCTGACGATAATAAACTTGTCAAGGGCTATGAGCTACAAGGTATTTATATTAATTTTTCAAAACCCTACTATTTTGTTATCCACATTGTTTGCTGGGAAAAATAATTTAAAAATATGGATTTAACGGGCTAGTCTGAAAATTGTTACAGGGAATTTATTTTGTAAAATATAAATATTATATATAAGAAAAAAATATCAGGGCTGGCAGTTGGGTCCATTACTATTTAGACATTTTATTCATAACATTACATGAGTTATCTCAAATGCTGAAGTTCTGTTAATTGCACACTGTTTAAAAAAATTTCAAAAGTATTGAATCCATCTCTGTATAGAATTACAAAACTGCTTAAATAACATATATAAATCGTGAATCTTGATATATCCAAATGTAAGTATACCACTGTGAACAAAATGTAAGGTGAATTTATTTATAAAATATAAAATTTTTATTTATTCTACCAAATGAATTTCATCCTCTTCAAAGTAATCCCCGTCCGATAAAACGCACTTTTTCCAACGCTTTTTCCAGTCCTCGAAACAGTCGGAATAGTTGTTCGCCCATAATTACGGTCGTTTCAGACGAATAGCTTCACACAAACGACGCATGACGCTCAAGTAATATTCTTTGTTGACAGTTTGGCCCGGTGGAAGGAATTCATAGTGCACCAGACCACGAAGAAAGAAAACTGTCAACATGACCTTGATTTTCGATCGACTTTGCCGTGGTCTTTTCGGTCTTGCTTCACCTTTTGCACGATATTCGCTGTATTCGTCGGTGGTTTCAGGGTCGTATGCGTAAATCCAAGTCTCGTCTCCAGTAATGATGCATTTCAAGTGGTCCTGATAGTCAGACAGCAAAGTTTCACACACATCAACACGACGCTTTTTTTCCAATAAATTGAGCGATTTTGGCACGAATCGAGATTTGACGCGTTTGAGACACAAAATATTCTTCAAAATGGTTTGAGCTGAGCCAAATGATATTCCAACACTATCAGCGAGATCTCTAATTGTGCATCGACGATTTTCAAGCACCAAATCTTTGTTTTTTTGGACGTGGCCCTCGTCGGTAGACGTTGATGGTCGTCCAGAGCGCGGTTAGTCTTCAACGCGTTCTCGGCCATCTTTGAACTCGTTGTACCACTTATAAACGTTTTTTTGTGCCATAGTTTGATCACCAAAGGCCTTCAGCAACATTTTCAACGTGTCCGCACAAGAATATTCGTTCCGCAAACAAAATTTAATGGAAGTTCTTTGCTCAACAAAATCACCCATTGCAAAAATCGAAAAATTCACTTTTGGTTGTTTACAAAAACATGTGTAACTAGGAGATAATTAAACCTCTTAACAAACAGATGCTTGGAAAATATTATAGACAGTCCTACCAAACTAGGAAAAAATTTTACCTGCCTTCCTAATACCGGGGTGTTTTAAATGACAATTTCATCTGACTTTTTTATCACAGTGGTATTTCTATTTCTAGAGCTAGAAACATTACGTGAATGTTTCATACTAAATTAATTCTCTAGAACGAGTAGAAGTAATTAAAGATTTGGGTCTTATATTTGACTCCAGATTGAAATTTTATCATCATTGCACAAATTAATTATCAAGGAAATTATATATATATAATAATTTACTACTTTTGCCTGATAAAGCGAAAATATTTTCCGCTCAATATAATATATTTTATGTAAAAATACTGAAACTGCCTGCACTATTCATCGGCAATAATTATAAAGTTTTATTTTGTCTACTGCGGACTCCATCTTTTCGATCTTAACGTAACTCGAATAGTTAAAGATTTATTTACAAAATAATTAACGATGACATTGTACTGATTTACTGAATCAATTTGCAGTTCCTGGTAGAAACTAAAAAAGAAAACAAATATTATACGTTTAATTAGACGTCAAATAATCCAATCAACAGAATGTCAAAGATTAAAAATAAAATTATCATAGATTTATTTCATCTGAAAAATGCGAGTTCTTGATATTTATGGATAATGATATACTTATGTTTGAATTATCTACGGGAATACGAATTCTATATATTCTTAATTAGTTACATAATTTCAGATTTTCATAATGTGATTGAATTAATTAAATGTGCTTTTTACGGTAATTTTTTTTTGTCAAAATGAACAAAATGTGCGATAAATATAAATAAGTAAACAGTTACAATTGAACGAAAATCCGCTAATTATAAATTTATAAAATTATATTGGTAAATAATGTTATAATATAAATATGACACAGTAACGTTTATGGCCTATGTATAACTAAGTAATGAGGCAGATAAACTTATAACTTGAATGTAATTATTAATGTTTCATCATAAGAATGATGTATAAAATTGTGTAATAAATCAAATAATTGGAATATAAATACGCAATTTATTTATTTATAAGCTTGTTGTATTATTACAATGGCGACATATATGTCTATTTATATATGGTATGGGAATCCCGTTGTGTACAATGATCAGCTTATGTAGTATGACTATTAATAATTTTTTTAAATAACAATTTACAATTAAATTTAACTTTTTTCTGCCGAAAAATATATTAATGTTATTATATTTTAAACAAGAAATTTAACAAACGTTGATTTAATGTAATATGCTGTTATTGTATGACATCACCATCATTGAAGTGTGTATATGAGTCGGTTACAGACTTGGTGGTTGAATATGACGGTAAATGTTATGCATTCATGGCCCCCGAAACGTTTTGTGGAAGAAAACATTCTTTTGTAAAAATAATCGATAGTAAAGGTCGCGAGAAATATCGTGGAATGTTAGACGCGCAGTACGAGAAGGGTGAAGGTGGAGGGGACTATTGTCGTGAAGTCTGAAATCCCTCTCGGATTTATCATCTACTAACTTACGGATAAGTTTTATTGCGTATAACGTATCCTGAACTGAAGACAATATATTTCCTTGCGTCATTGTTTTCAGAATACTTTTTGCACTACCAGGTTGCCGAGAAAATGTACGTAATAAACTGAGCTCCGGTCACCCCCCTACTACAATTACAGTGGACCACTGCGCATTGTACTGACACTCGACTATCTATTTCTCTCCAGTTTTAAATGACTTTATTTCACTGTGATACCACTTCAAATATTAAGTGTCGTAATAGCGAAAAAACTCGTCTTTTAAGGAAACTCACAAGCACACAGTAAACACACATGTGTGTGTTGATGGGGCGTTGTATTTCATTACTCTGGAATTTTGTTGTTGTGTCGACATTACTTCAATTCTGTTATTAACTCGCATCGACGTGTTTGGAATTTTTTCCCAGTACTTTCTCCGATATATATTAATTTTTTGAATGGTATGTGCGAGTTAATTATTTTAAATCTTCAGCCATTTTAAAAAAAATGAAACCGCGACGTTTAGCGTTGAGATGAGATATTAATTAAATTTACATAGACAATCGCGCTTGTTCGCTCTCAGTCCCTGTTCCGCGACGACAAGTTAGGAATGTTCTCGACCACGCATAGAAATTTATGGGAGTAATTAAATAAAAATTAAGCGTACGTCCGCGATGCGTAACACGCGCGGCGGTATTCGCTTGTCGACGAAGATCGAATATCAGACGAATTTGGATACCGCAAAGGTTATCGAGTGCGCGCTGCCAGAGTTCACGTCCGATTCCACCAACTGGCTATCGATTCTAGACAGAAATCTGCGTCTACTTTAGTGAAACGAAGTAAATTACGCCGTCGTGTACCAGCTTAAGTAACGCTCGATAGCTCGTCCCTTTCTATGGGAACTAGTCATGCCATTATCCTGATTGTCTTATATAAGGCTGATGAAATTCAAATGAGGTCAAGTCACAAAGCGTTTCTTTCACTTTCCGGTAAATACCCTCATTTTCCTCTGCGGTGTGATTATGTCTTAACACACACACACACGCACATCACAATATATAGACAGAAAAATAAAACAATTCAGTTTATTTGCTAATTCGCCAAGAAATAAAGTTTAACTTAGCCTCAACTCTAGGCCTCAACCTTGGGTCGATTTACCAGTCCCATATTTTCTAACAGGATAGATTTTTTTCACCCTCCTAATTTCCTATCAGGTCACACGTATGTAAGCAAATACATTTAACGACCATTAACATGCTTAATAGTTTTTAAAAATCATAACAACGTTTCTGTGTATATTTGTACTAACTTCAGGCTGTTTTTTTATGCTGCTTCTACAATATGTTTCCTGACATTTTTGAATTGCTATGATGTCAAAATGTTTTTCTGTTTACAAAAATTGGTGCTCTTGTAATTATTATAATTGCTGGACTTGTTTATTTGTTTACGGGAAACACTCAACAACTTTGATGATGCCTTCTATGGTACAACTACAGGTCCAGGAAAAATAGCTAAATCAATTTATGCAAGAATCTTTTCATATTCTGTAATAAACTCAGCGACATCCATAACGTAGATTTGACGTGAATATCGGTAGTTTTTGCGTTATTTTTATGGTTAATACTTTCTTCGAGATGCAAAAACACAATTCCCTGAAATGGCTATATTAGACTCCACTACAGCTTTCGTGTTGGTTTGAAAAACATGGTCTTCCTATACAGATTCACTCTCATAACGGACCCCAAGATGGAGACATTCTAAAGCTCCAGAAGGTATCAATTTCATTATGACTTCTGAGACTGCATTAGGGACATCCACGGATAAATGCAATTTTGGAAATACACAAGCTTTTATCCTGATGCCAGTCCAGGACATTACCTGGTACTCTTCTAATTTATAATGTCGGTTTTCATTAAGAAGTATATAGGCACGTGTTACTCTCCTTTAATACATTAAATGACTCAGGTCTTATTTTACCCTATGGTGCACGTTTTTGATTCAATAAAGAACCAGTGTAAACTAAATGAAATTACTCATATGTCAAAAATACATTTCAAGCAAAATTGTACGTCGTGATCAGGTCCTGGAAACTTTTTCCTCAAGAGCTAAGGGCAGCTTACCAAATTCCATCAATCTATTAATTTATGTCATATTAGAATCAATATTTGACACTAGGTCCAAAAAAAATCCGAAAATGACTTTAGTTCCTTGTCCTTATTTCAAAAATATGCAATATAAAAATCAGAAAATGCCGAATTTAAAATTATATAACAAAATAGCGATTTTCCAGTGATAACACTAACTCTCAGTCAACTGTTTGTGAGCTGCTCAGTTTAAGGCAGATGACAGACAGACACATGTTCGCAAGTACAATTCTTACCGCTGACGTTTTCAAGTGAAATATACTGAATAAAAAAAAAGTGACTTTTAAATTTAACTGAAAATATTTATTGGAATAATTTTGGGTATTATTTGTTTTTGTTAAAACATAAAGACTTATATTTCAACTGAAACGGCACAAGACGTTTTATTAAACACTAGTTGGGTGCACGGCGTTGCCCGGGTTGTCATAAATAAACTCAACCGCATCCATAACTTTGGATTTGACTCCAATCTCGGATGTTTTCGCGTTTTTCCTGGTAATGCCCATCCACCCCCACCCCTAAGGGTGCTCCCCTCCTAAGCCGAAAGGTGTTGATATTATACACCGAAAACATCGGTAGAAATACTATGAATATATTTATCTGATGGAAATATCTGCGCTTTGAGCATGTTTGTAAATTGCCAACCCTGTCAAACCCCGCCTCTGGGGGTTGGTCGACCTCTCTGACCCCCACAGTGTTTGTTTCCGGCTCGCAAGAAATACGTGAACGAAATGTGGACAAAATTGCAATTGTATGTGGAACATACATACATACACACATACAGGTATTTTTATTTTTTAGAAGATAGGTACAAGACTAGTATTATTAATATTATAGGGAACACTGCATTAAACATATCCCTTATGGCTACATTCATAACTCTATGCATAGTTAGGAGTAAGTTAATTATTGGACATTATGGATATATTAAAAGTTGTGTACTCTGGAGATCGAGGAATAACAAATGCATTTTTCTTTGAAAAAAATTTTAATTAACTCTGTAAAGTCGCGTGTAGCTTGCGTACTTATCAACAACCGTTGTTCAGCAGCCCCACTTGTTACGTTAATAGATTGTACATAATTTTTGGAGGCCGCAAATTAATTGTATGCGGACCCGTTGCGACATGCATTGTGCGTGAACGAAACTTCAGTGCAGAAGCGCCCCTTGCGGCAAGGTAGCGCTGCACATACATCGTGCATGTTTCTGTATCCATCGGGGAATTCCCCCAAAACTGACATGGATGGTTATGTAAATAGGCTGCGTGTGTTAGGGACGGGGCCGCCTCTCGTGGCTCCACTTCAATGTCCGCCCACTAATGTTTTAATTAGTTCAAATCGCGAAAATGGAATCTACCTATGGCCTCTTAGAGCGTTTCATATGAGAACGATCTTTACGGACCACGAATTTCGGACGGTAAATATACTTTTACTTAACAAAAATCTAAATGTAAATATATATTGTCAAGCTTTTGCGTAATTGGCTGAAACGGTATTAAAAAGTGAAGTTATTAATTAAAAAATATTTCTAAATTACAATCGAAATTTACAGAATTATTAAACAGTTTTTAACTTAGTTTTTCTTTAATTCTGGAAAGTGCGAGCCACCGTTTTAAAGTGCAAAATATTAACTCAACCTCAGGGCATATAAAGTCAGTTCAGTACCCATTTATAAGAAATGCAATGAAAGTAAAAAATCACGGGTTTTGCTTACATAACCTCGGGATCCTTGTGGAGTATTTTCCGGTGACTAGTCGCTCAGGGAGTAGCAAGCGGCTTCGTCTACTTGGATGCCCGCGCAGTCCCAGAAGTTTCTTTTTCCTCGTTTCTGCAGCTCTTTCTCCTAAAGAGCTACGGGACATCAACTTTCGCCCGTTGTTTCCTTCGGTACTCTGCGTTAATGTGTTAATAAAAGAAGGTTCACATTCCAAAATGTCCAGAAAGAAGAATTTTTTACATGACGTTCTCCCCTCTCAGAAAAACGTCACCCCCCCCCCTCCGGCCACCCCAGTGGTTTGCAAGGTAAAAGTACCCTTGCCAGGAAATCCCCAAATGTTCACTTATTTTCGAAAAAACCATTGTTTTTAAATGTCTGTAGTTATTACGATGGTTGGAAAATTGCATCTGCTTTGATAACTGCTGTGTACCTTTCTTCGGCGAAACTATTGTGGGTACTCTATTCCACTATATATATATATATATATATATATATATATATATATATATATATGTGTGTGTGTGTGTGTGTGTATATAACAACGGATTCGTGTACAGCGAGGCCGCTTCCATAGGAAAAGACACTTAATTTTTGCATTTTTTCAATTGACGAAAAAACATAAAAACGCCTGTAACTCCTAAACCGTTTGAGTATATATATATATATATCTGTGTGTGTGTGTAAGCTGAGATAATTATAAACAATATTTGGGGAAGGGACAAGTATATAATAAAAATCCAAAACGGAATAAATTATCAAGCCTAAACAGGTACTTACTTGGACCCAAATGAAACGTG
Source organism: Zhengitettix transpicula (assembly GCA_037074705.1). NCBI lineage: Eukaryota > Metazoa > Arthropoda > Insecta > Orthoptera > Tetrigidae > Zhengitettix > Zhengitettix transpicula. Next base: position 11,389,771 of record CM073595.1, read on the forward strand.
TAAAATGAAATAGACACATAGAATTAGTAAGAGATCATTCAAAATAATTCTCGTGTGCAGGAAATCTGGTGGATAAAGGAAAATTAGTCAAAGGACAGAGAATAACGGAGTCGTACACAGACTTTAAACCACGTAAAGGAAGATTTTTAATTGACTAAGCAGACTAGGATACAATAAGGAATCAAGTATGAATTTGTTCATGTCCCTGAGTTTTCTAGGTCGAGCGTCCGTTAAATTTCATTCTACTACAATTACACGGCAGTGGACGACTGCACATCGTATCTTGACACGACTTGCTATTTCTCGCGGCCTATACAAGGATTACTCGAAATGGTGTGACTTTCGAGTACTGTCGTAAAACAATACATAGCGGTCAAAATTGTTTAACTCGCAAACGGGTAACTAGAAATATTTTAGCATTATTCTAAAGATTTTTGTTTCGCCATCTTCCGGTGTGTCTAGAAGTGATGACTTCGGAGAAGTATTGAAGCCACGATATTGACCCTCGTAATGGATTTGCTTCCGTTTGGGGAGGGGGGGGGCGTGAAGTGTTCAACTGCGGCGTTGACCGAAGCTTGTAACTGTATATGAGCCCTGGAAATTAGAGTTAACGTCGCTGTAAATTCGTTTGTGCGGGAAGAACGATCAGGTTGCACTAATTGCACGAGGCAAGTGTCTGACTCCGTAAGCTTCAGCCTAGCGGGCCATGATTTATTCACGCAGGAGCCATTAACGCCGTTTATAAAGCTTTTGTTGACAGCGTCGTTAACATTAATAAAAGATTCACGAAAGCTTCCTACCTGCACTTCGAACTATCAAATATTAATTCGATATACGATTACTCATACATCATCTGAGCTCAGCGCGTGACAGGTTGGGCGTTTTCAATCTTTCAAAAAAAAAAAAAACATACACATCTCCCCTTGAGCACGTCTTACAGCCGAATCTGAGACTTGGCCTAGTCAGGCCAGAAAACAACGACATGTTCATTTCTCTAAATTTTTGTTGTTAGAGACTGCTCATTCTGAACCCAGATGAGATGCCCCAATTTACAGAAATATAAGTTGATTTTGCACTCAGCGAGCAAATAATTCCAAGTCGCTTGGTTGAAATCCTTACAAGGCCGCTTTCAACCATTTTCACAAAAACAAGTTGCGTAAAAACCGATGCAGGCTGCAGAGGAAAATAGTCACCGACCACAGGGTTCCCGAAAACCGAGAATATGTCGCGCAAGATGTCCGACTGGCAGCATATGTCGTTGGCGCAGAAAAAAAAGACGATTAAGTTCTCTTTGAAGACAATCCCCTTTATAACCAGAATAATTTAATTCCCGTATAGTTATTTTTGTAGAACAAAGCACGCGAGACCGGGTTCTGTGTATTACGCAACAAATCCAGGAATTGAAATGGATTCGCCGTTTGGGACCAGATTTCCGTCCACTAGTTGAAGTATCACGTGTCAAATGTCATGAATCAAATACTAAGTCTGCGGTTTAAAAATTTTTCTTCACAATGACCTTCGGCCATTTTTATTGATTTCTACCAAATAAATGAATTACCAAATCTAAATATTGTTATGAGTTAAGATTAGTCAAATTATATGAATGGAAAAATGTCGACCAGACAGGGAATCGAACCCGGGACTTTCCGCTCACCGGCCGGATACTCTAACCAACTGAGCCAACCCCGTCGACTCCCGATTCGATGCGGCATTCCTCCAGACCATTTTTACGTATCCATGCGTCTTCATTGCCTAACTCCCAGGATCAGATTCAGGGTGGAATTCAAATGTAAATTGCTTATAGGTTTAATTCAAAGCTATTGCAAATAAAAAAAACTTTATACACTAGAGCCCAAGTCAAATGAATAAGATTAATCAAATATTGTTATTTGGTTTTAGGACAACTTTCAAACTGTTTGATAAAAATTTTAATTATTTGCTGCATAATTTTCTCCTTATCAATTATAATGAAAACAAATTAAAAGATAGATGTTAGGTAAACAAAAACGAACAAAATAGTAGAGGGAAATCAGAACTAAAAATCTTGAAGAAAAATTTAAATTGTTAACGAATACAATAGTCAAAATTCTTACGATTCCAAAAATTACATCTGGCAGTGGATTACTTTACATCTTTAAAATAAATAATTATAATAAAACATCTGATTGTAAATGCAACGTTAAGTTTCAGTATGTTTTTAAGTTAATAGATTATTTTTTCTAATTGAAATTACATTCGGAATTAATTTTAATATCTAATATGCCTAAATTATTCCAATCAAATTCATGTTTGAAGTTAAGTATGTGCTTTGCATTAACAATGTTTGTGAGTGGAACTAATTTTATAGTTTACGGAAAATGTACAAACTATTTTAAATAAATATCCTCCAAATATGCTGTCATTTCAACTGTAATGTCGTTGAAACCGAGTAATATTCTATTTTTAAAAAGCTAATTTATTTTTGTTATTATCTGCATCATTCCACAAAAATTAAATTTTGAGACAAAAAAAATGAGTCAAAATGCCGTTACTGCGTCATTAAACATGTTTGAACTATTTTTGTTATTTATTTAGTAACCATCTGTTTTCTTTGGGCTTTCGCGCCACGGAGCATTTGCCAACTTTTCGTTTGCGAACACCAAGAATTTTGAAGTCTAGGCCAAGACTGTCCGCGGAAACCCAAGTTAAACATGAAAGGCATATCCGATTACGGCAGAATAATTTGTCCGCTATGGCAGCACACGTCATGGAAACAAACCATAACGTAGCCCTGGAAGAGACTCTACTTGCCAAGGAAAGATTATAATTGAAATTAGAAAGAGACCAGCTGCTTTCAACGAAGACACTGGATCAGGAACAAATGGGAAAACTTCAGTTTCACGAATACACGGTCAGACTCGACCTTGGACGCCTAGCTGCCTATATAAGCGGTAAATGTAAGGCTCTTTTAAGGAAAGTTCTACAGACTAATGTTGCAATACCGGCGTTTATATTAATATTGTTAATAGACAAACTGTAATATAGTTTAGTTGCTCTGTTATTTAAATATGTAATGAAACCAAATACTTTTAAACAAATGTGGTAGCACGTAACAGAACCCTTGATTTTACCTGTATTTGAAAATTATGACCGTTTGAATTTGAATAAGGTTTACGTTATATTAAATTATATACCACTGTGATCAAAAAGTAAGGTGAAATTGTCATTTAAAACTCCCGGGTATTAGGAAGGCAGGTAAATTTTTTTGCTATGTTTGTAGGACTGTCTGTAATATTTGCCAAGCGTCTGTTTGTTAAAAGGTTTAATTATCTTCGAGTTAAATGTGTTTTTGTAAACAACCAAAAGTGAATTTTTCGTTTTTTGCAATGGGTGATTTTGCTGAGCAAAAAACTTGCATCAAATTCTGTTTGTGGAACGAATATTCTTGTGCGCACACGTTGAAAATGTTGCTGAAGGCCTTTGGCGATCAAACTATGGCACAAAAAAACGTTTATAAGTGGTACAACGAGTTCAAAGAGGGACGAGAACGCGTTGAAGACGAACCGCGCTCTGGACGACCATCAACGTCTACCGACGAGAGCCACGTCCAAAAAATCAAACATTTGGAGCTTGAAAATCGTCGATGGACAATTAGAGATCTCGCTGATAGTGTTGGAATATCATTTGGCTCAGCCCAAACCATTTTGAAGAATGTTTTGTGTCTCAAACGCGTCAAGTCTCGATTGGTGCCAAAATCGCTGAATTTTTTGGAAAAAAAGCGTCGTGTTGATGTGTGTGAAACTTTGCTGTCTGACTATCAGGACCACTTGAAATGCATTATTACTGGAGACGAGACTTGGATTTACGCATACGACCCAGAAACTACCGACCAATCCAGCGAATATCGTGAAAAAGGTGAAGCAAGACCGAAAAGACCACGGCAAAGTCGATCGAAAATCAAGCTCATGTTGACAGTTTTCTTTGATTGTCGTGGTGTGGTGCACTATGAATTCCTTCCGCCGGGCCAAACTGTCAACAATGAATATTATTTGAGCGTTATGCGTCGCTTGCGTGAAGCTATTCGTCTGAAACGGCCGGAATTATGGGCGAACAACTCTTGGTTCCTTCATCACGATAATGCACCACGTCATACTGCATTGGTTCTTCGCGACTTTTTTGCCAAAATCTCGACTCATATCGTTCCGCAACCACCGTATTCGCCTGATTTGGCTCCGTGCGACTTCTGGCTATTCAGAAAACTCAAAAGGCCATAGCGGGGACGCCGTTTTGACAGGTATCAGGAGATAAAAACCGAATCGAAGAAGGTCTTGAAGGCTATCCCGGAAAAAGAATATTTCCACTGTTTCGAGGACTGGAAAAAGCGTTGGAAAAAGTGTGTTTTATCGAACGGAGATTACTTTGAAGGGGATGAAATTGATTTGGAAGAATAAATAAAGAATTTATATTATATAAATAAATTCACCTTACGTTTTGATCACAATGGTATATCCTCCAATTTTTCAAATGGCTTTAAATTTGTTTATTTTCATTTTCGTGAATACTAAGCGCAAATGTAAAGCATGAGTAAAGAAGACGTCCGTTTCTAAAACCAGCGTTGCTATTTTTGGGCTAATAATCGCTCTCCATCAAGGAGAAACGTACCCGATATTACTATTACGGTATTTTGATCACAAACATGCAAGTAATTGTGTTTTCAGCTCTGTGCAAAGCTAATAAGGTATGTTATCGAGTAGTGACCATGATGTTTACTTCTAGAAAATCAGCAACAACACAAGCGTGTATCATATATTTCGAAGGGGGAAAAAAGACGTTCTGCTTTGTTTGTTTTATTACACGATCGATGCAGAGGGATGGGGTCTCCGTATCGGGTAGGAGAATATACGTAAACTGATTCCACTGCCCAGATGACAACGTAATCGTCATTGTATATGGTTCTCGGATTACCATTCTGAATTTTCGAAATACAACATTGATTTCATCTTGTTTTATTCGGTTTGGAACATGGCGGTTGTATTACGACCTCACCTTACAAATTTCTAGAACAATGTTGGGCGGAGTTCGAATAAATTTCCCCCACATTATACGGAGCCAACTCCTTGGACCATGCTAATTTTATTTTGCTCGTCGACATTACGAGACTTGAAGCTCAATTCATTTGTTAGTGTTTGCGTCACTTCGTTCCCTTCGAAGAATCTGGCAAGTTTTCGGGACAGAATCCTTACCACGCTTCCCATTACAAAATCAAATGGTGGAAGATGCCGACGCGGCTGTAACCATAAATAAGATAAATGGCAGCTCTTGGGGCTGAGCTACTTCGAGGGGGGAGGGGGGGGGGGAGCTTTCACAATATTTTAAAAGGCAAAATGTCGCTCTCAGTTACTCAACTACAGACTTATTGATTTACGATGAAGTATCCAGTTAGGAGAAGACCGCAAAGAATTCCTTAGGCAAACTTTATTTGAATCTACTTTCTTTTATATTAATCTGAGTACAAGAGTTTACCCGTATTTATAAACGTAAATTCCGTTCGTACAAGAGTGATAAAGTGTTTCAAGGAAGAACGGGTAGTTATTGAACGTTACTCGCCGAGAGCTACCTACATATATATTAATTTTAAACAAGTGATCGTCAAAATAGGTTTCATTTCTACATTCAACTGTCAACATTTAACGGTCAGTCAACCCAAACTTCTTCTTAGTTTATTAACATCCTGAGTTACAACTACAAAAATCATCTGAAACTAATTTTGTGTAAATATTTCAGCCGGACTTCTGAGTTGAGGATTGCGCGATTCATATCTATTTATTTGTGAAATATAAATGTCAATTTTCGATTCACTCTCGTGGAACAAAAGGTCTCAACGTGATGAGGTTTTGTGTATTGTTATAACAAAAAAAAACCTAAAAACTAATTTAATAGAAAGGAGGTGAATTTGTCCAGTTTTATTCGCTGATGGGTGCGATTCAACAAGGCCCATTTCTAGTTATATATTTTTGAGTAATTATATAGTGGTGGTACAAGAAATTTTATAAAATTTAGCCGTAGTTTTCATTTCCGTTGACAGGTTTACATGGAAGATGTGATTGGTTGTGTACGCCAAATTTTAAAGGTTATGTGGAAGGAACCATAAAGAAATTAAATATTTTGATTTGTTAATATATATAATAAATTAATTGCCGGACCGTTATTCGTTATTGTTACCCATAGTCTTGGTCTCCGTTCTTCTTACCATCAATTTAACCTTCATACAACGCCGATTGAAAAACAGCATTTTAGGTAAAAGTGTATTGTAAATAAAGTGTCGAAAATTGAACAGTATTCGTAAATATGAGCACTAAAATATCCTGCATTTAGTAAGTTAGAAATCTGTTTCCGCGTGATCGCACAGAGGTGCAAAATTGAGTTCACATCGTTTCAGAGGCAGAGAACTTCCGGCGACCGACATAAAGGCCCGAAAGGTAATTGTTTCTTGTAATAAACCGTTGCGGTCCGTAAATGGCGAGTTTGTGCGGGACAGGCATATATGAATATTCGAGACAGCTACAGCGCTAATTACCAATGATTATGCAAGTTCGCTTTGAAGTATTTGTGCGTCCGCACGCGGGAGGGGGTTTCGAGTTCATTAAATTGTCACAACTTTGTGCAGCGGCCATTGAAATATCAATTTCCTCCTGGTATCGCCGTGCTTATTTAAACAAGATGAGGTAATCAATTTATGGGGGAAGTCGAAATATACGCCACTAAAAGCATAAACAGTAAACACGTTAAAAAAAATCGTGCTCGATCGACGCGTGTTAGCAAACAAATCAGTGTGTGCGGTCGGCGAATTACATAAAACATGAGTCGGTGTACAAGCATAAGACTGGCTCCTAGAGCGTTGGCCTGCATATTCATGGAGTCCTCTCTCTAAAATGATTAGTGTGGAGAGAACGCTGGAGGCCGTGGGAGTTCGTCTCGCTTAGCGTCTGACATCGCGCACTTTATAACAATCACAGACAAATATACAAGTAAACAATCACACCGCCCACTATCACACAGGTGAGCACATTTGGAATGGACCACCTTATTTACGTCGCCCGTTATATTTGTATTGGCTAAAGAAAATCAACGACCAGAACACTGCCTACGGTCACCAACAGTCTGCCATTGACGGTATACCTCACGAACAAGACTTACTATCAAGACGCCTCATCGAATCTCGGCTTCTGTTGATCTTAACGCTCTTCGCAGTTAACTCTTGAAAAAACAATTCAGTTGCCTTGCTAGATTTGTAAACGCCTCGCAGTAACTCGGATCGCCGTTTCTAGTCCACTGAAGCTTCGGGAATTGTTTAATGAAAGAACATGGTTACAGATACTGAAACGAAACTTCAGTGACACAATTCTTCCAATGTGGGTCTACTAGGAGGTGGTCTTGTGATCCTTCACACTGCTGCACGACATCTTACCGTTCTCAAGCAATGTGCGAATGGATTGACCTGATCAGAATACCATATAATATGTTCAGAACTGCGTGAGAAACCACTAAAAAAATGTAAAGTAGCTGAAAACAGCAACGGAAGAAGAATGCGCCACGCGATGATCACGAGCTCCTGGACAACCTCATCCAAATTCATACAGGACATAATATTCACCAGTATTGACCACATTTCCATTCTGTGTTGATTCACTTCCTCCATATGTAATTTCATGGCAAGCAAAATGAATTTTCCTGCTAAATTTAGTCGAAGCGCGTAGGCAAGACTCATATTCGAGGGTGGTCACTTAGTTCCGGGGTGGCTCCTATTGTATTCGAAGGGAGGACAAAGAACCTCAGTAGTCAGGGAGAAGAGTATGGCTGATGAAGTGCTTGGAGGAAGGTGTCTCCTCGTATTTACATTCCAAATTTTCAGTATACCATATTTATTAACAAAAGCAGCTACCAGGCAAAGTCTAGCCTCCTCAGAAGAACGACTTCGTCGATCAGCCCGACAACCAGCGGTGAAGCTGACTACGCCAATTTCATCTTTCGTTTCTACAATCATCCAGCAACGTTTCCAAATAAGTTCCGGAGGAATCCACGAAAAAGTGTCTGCAGGAGTCAACAGGAGAGACACCTGGAATCAGATTTTCCAAAATTGTGGCCAGTAAGACGCCACACTTCTTTATATCTCGGTTGTGACAGACGCTAATGATTCTGTCATTCATCAAACTAAGCTCACTTTCATTGTAATCACAAAAGTGGGTTTTCATACCAAAAGACCAACCAAGCAACAAACGACCAGAACAATTCGGAAGAGAAAGCAAACTCGGATGTACCGTGTCACTAACCTAGCTGTTTACTACAGAGCAATTTTTTGCTATTGTATAAATAATAAATGTTCTAGAAATGAAGTGACCCATGGTTTATATTAAGACTGTACCAACCCGCCTTTTCTAAACGGGATTCCTCCGTCTCAGGGTTGGATGGTGACGGCACGTGGCAGTAGATCGAAGAAAATGATGGGAATTTTTTTTAAAAAAATGTGGTATAATCTCATACAAAAATATATGCATACAAAACCAAAAGGGATTTACTATTAAGTTCTATAAATCACGTAAAGACTAGAATCACCGTTGCAATATCGTCTAATTGCAAACTCGGTCATATTACTGTGTGTGTAAGAACACACTGCGACCAATGGAAATCCGGGAAGGAAGAATTACTTCCTCGATGTTTAACTCTTAGAAAAAGTGCCGGAAAACCGATATGTCGACATGACACGAGATCACTCATCACCATTTGTCTGAATAAGTACGGGAAAACAGGAAGATATAATAGTAAGGATTCTCGTGCATAATTCTGGACGTTGGTCCTCCACAGAGCTGGTTCCACAATCCACAATAGTAAGGATTCTAATGCACAATCCAGAACGTTGGTCCTCCACGTTATCAATACTGCAACTCCTGCTGGTTGCATTAATGGAAATTGGATTTGGAAAATTAAAATGCCCACAAGAATAGGGATTTGATTATCTGAGAATTGGCTCCATATTCCGTAATAGTGATAATTCTCCTGAACTTTCTTCTCCAATATATAAATTCTGCAACTCCTCGTGTTGAATGAGTTTGGGATATTAATGTTAATAGGGATTTTATTTTAAACATTCAACAAATCATTTTATCTGGTTCCTTAAAAAAATGCAAAAACGTCAGGCTATTAGTTAGAATTTTATTTTACTTTTCTTGAATTTAATTTTTTTTTAATTGGGTCGACATTCTAGCATTTGGATTACAATTTGCAATATTTCGAAACCATTTTCAAAATTCTATTTTTCTCCTCTACAGTATCATTTTCCAACTGTACCATTAACCCAACGGAAAAACCTTAAAACAAAATTTTAACTAAATCCAACACATTAATCTGATTTCACTTAATGTAAAAAATAATTTCTACCGATTATATTGTAAATAATGTTCTTTAATTCTGACTGGGGGAAGACACTGTAAATAGGAAAAATTGTGACGCAGGCCTGCTCGTCGCATCTCATTATTTAATTTAATGACAACATTCCGACCGTAGCTACCTCTTCAATAATGCCACTTTTCATTTAAGAAAAGTTTGTCAGAGTCACAGCATTCCGTTATATCAATCCTGTGAAAATATCCCAGTTTAGGTTCTCGTATGGCCCATAATATTTTATGTTTTCCTTCCTAAGGGAATCCTAACGAGCGACTTTCATTCCTGCTTCATAATCGAGAAAAATCAGACCGTTTAATGTCGCCAAGAGTAGAATTCAAATAAGAATTTGTGTCTGTTTGTACCGTGTATTCAACGCCCTCTAAAAGAGGATTACATTTCTCATTTTAATCTTATTGAGGTTCATAAAAACGGAGATAAAATATTTCAAGTAGGTTAAGTACGGCGTTTTTTTTTTACATATCTCACAGAGTCCCATAAAACGTGTTAATTATTTCTGTAATTCGCTTTTGTTTACAGCTGTTCCCTTTTACGAGTAGGCTGTGCTGGAAGAGCCACTTCGATTATGTCCGTGACTTTCTCACGATAGCGAGCCTAATGTTATGACGGTAAAAACGAGCCACTGTATTAAGAGCTTACAATTTAAACATTTAAAAAGATTGGCAAATGCTTCAATTCCACGCACTGGTGGACAGTATCCACAACACGGAAAGCTTCAGGTTTGTGATTTGATTTTTGTTACGACTTTAACACAGTTTGACCATTACCTGAAAACGTTACAGTATTTTGTCGAGGAAAGTTTCTTTCATTTTAAGCCCCCCATATAAGGAAGAGCGATTCTTTAAAGATTATAAATTAGATACGGCTGATTTTTAATTTTTATATTTTTGTAATATAACCGATCAGTTTCCAAAAATAATTAAAAAACACTACTAATTTTTTTTTAAATTTTAAATCAAGGAGCCGATAATTAGGACAATTCAGCTACTAAAAGCAAATTTTAATTTTATAAAAACATTTACAATTTACAAAATTATATATAATTTGTCAACCATCAAATTTTTATATACCACTGTGATCAAAAGTAAGGTGAAATTGTCGTTTAAAACTCCGGGGTATTAGGAAGGCAGGTAAATTTTTTCTAGGTTGATAGGACTGTCTATAATATTTGCCAAGCGTCTGTTTGTTAAAAGGTTTAATTATCTCCGAGTTACACGTGTTTTTGTAAACAACCAAAAGTGAATTTTTCGATTTTTACGATGTGTGATTTTGTTGAGCAAAGAACTTGCATCAAATTTTGTTTGCGGAACGAATATTCTTGTGCGGACACGTTGAAAATGTTGCGGAAGGCCTTTGGTGATCAAACTATGGGACAAAAAAAACGTTTATAAGTGTTACAATGAGTTCAAAGACGGCCGAGAACGCGTTGAAGACGAACCGAGCTCTGGACGACCATCAACGTCTACCGACGAGGACCACGTCCAAAAGATCAAAGATTTGGTGCTTGAAAATCGTCGATGGACAATTAGATATCTCGCTGATAGTGTTGGAATGTCATTTGGCCCGGCCAAACCATTTTCAAGAATGTTTTGTGTCTCAAACGCGTCAAGTCTCGATTGGTGCCAAAATCGCTCAATTTTTTGGAAAAAAAAGCGTCGCGTTGATGTGTTGTGAAACTTTGCTGTTTGACTATCAGGACCACTTTAAATGCATCATTACTGGAGACGAGACTTGGATTTACGCATACGACCCTGAACCTACCGACCAATCCAGCGAATATCGTGCAAAAGGTGAAGCAAGACCGAAAAGACCACGGCAAAGTCGATCGAAAATCAAGGTCATGTGGACAGTTTTCTTTGATTATCGTGGTGTGGTGCACTATAAATTTCTTCCGCCAGGCCAAACTGTCAACAAAGAATATTATTTGAGCGTTATTCGTCGTTTGCGTGAGGCTATTCGTCTGAAACGGACGGAATTATGGGCGAATATCTCTTGGTTGCTTCATCACGATAATGCACCATGTCATACTGCATTGGCACTTCTCGCCTTTTTTGCCAAAAACACGACTCATATCGTTCCGCAACCACCGTATTCGCCTGATTTGGCTCCGTGCGACTTCTGGCTATTCAGCAAACTCAAAAGGCCAATGCGGGGACGTCGTTTTGACTCGATTGAGGCGATAGAAACCGAATCGAAGAAGGTCTTGAAGGCTATCCCGGAAAAAAGACTATTCCCACTGTTTCGAGAACTGGAAAAAGAGTTGGAAAAAGTGCGTTATATCGGACGGGGATTACTTTGAAGGGGATGAAATTGATTTGGAACAATAAATAAAGGATTTATATTTTATAAATAAATTCACCTTACTTTTTGTTCACAGTGGTATGTTTGTAACGAGAAAATGTAGTAATGGAGTTTTAATTATTTACTGAGACTGATAAAAAACCTTTGGGGTTCTATCACAAAAATAATAATTCTCTGAGTTATTTAGAAATTTTCCGAAGTCACACTAGAACATTTTAATTTGTACATTAAAAACAGTCAAAGTAAAACTCCCTTATGAGATACATCTGAATAAAGTCTTGTATTCGTGACGTATCGATGACGTTCACTGCCATCGTCTTCTAACAATAATTGCAATGAAAGAAACAACCATGAAATCGTTTGTGTTATAGGACGCGTCGGCGGCGAAGGCGTGTGGCGCAGACTGAGGGAGCTGAAGTAGAGCGGAATAAACACTTACAAGAGAATTATCTAATGCGGTGAAGCTTCCGCCGCTTACTGAAACCGTTGGCACGATGCGGGGACGGAACCTGCAAGGACACTAAACTGAGCCCCATCGTATCTGTCGCGCACTATATTGTTAGTAAGTTTTGCAAGTTGAATATGTCAGTGCTCCTGGAATTTGCGATGTCAAAGCAAATAGTTAAATGCAAAGTAAACCATTTCATTTGGTAGAAGACGATGGCGGTGAACGGCATCGAAACATTTACTCGGTTACAAGCCCGTAGATGACGTTCTTTATTATGATACATTCTGTTATTTACAAATAAACTTTGTCATTAGACAGTTATGGATTGGAATAGTAGTGTAATTCTTGATATGGAGTACGTGTATCAAACGAGGCTAATTTCAGAAATGGCGGACACCAAATTAAATATCAACACTATCGATTTCGGAGTGGTACCATCTTATCTGTTGCAGTTCGTAAAAACCACTTCAATGACTTTTTTGTATTTGACCAAGACTTATCTTTTCTGTATCGTGAAAGACAAATAATTTCATATTAACCTGAACACATGTACAATTTTTTTTAAAAAAGTCAGTCTGTTAGATTAAAATTTATTCAATACGAATTCAGAAAAGAATTCATAAAGTCGATTGGATGTTTTATAAAAAGTATCCGCTGTTTTAATTACAATGATTTAAATGTATGATTCAGTCTATTAATGTACTCTGTGAAATCCTTACACAGAATCGCGAAAACAGTGGCAATGGAATGCAACATTAATTTGTTTTCGCCTGAGACAAGGCGGGACTCTCTCTGTCTCTCTCTCTCTCTCCGTAATGATTACGAAGCGTTTAATTGAATCAGGTGATTGCATATGCAGTAGGACGCAAATCTTTCATGCGGCCGGAGTGCTGGAAGCGGACTTGTGGTCAGGACAAACAGCTTAGTGAGGTCCACAGCAAAGTTAGACTCCGCCTCTTGCAGAATCACACCCTTCCATTACACTGTCCAACCAAACTGCTTCTTACCCGATGCTTTTCCCTAATGACACCGAGGAAAAACGCAAAAATAATGTCACCGTGTCTGTGGAACAAGTCCCAGATCGACGAACGACAAAATACCTCAAAAACCAATCAGAATATTCGTTAAAAGACTACGTAAAGTTCTCAGACGAACGTTCATCTGATGCGACTTTCTTGGGTCTTCGGATAGAATCGAGATCAGCTTGTTGACCTCTCACAACATTAAGAAAACGTGGTTCCATATGCACTAATAAAATGATTTACTTTGCATTCAACTATGTGCCATGACATCGCATCCAGGAGCACTGGCATATTCAACATGCAAAAACTTACTAATAATATAGTGCGCAACAGATACGATGGCGGCTCAGTTTAGTGTCCTTGCAATCTGAAGCTAATCGGTTCCAGTAAGCGCCTGAAGCTTCACCGCATTAGATAATTCTCCTGTATGCTCCACTTCCCCTCCCTCAATCTGAGCCAACCGCCTTCGTTGCTGACGAGTCCTATAACAACAAAGGTTGTATGCTTGTTTTTATTAGAGCCACAAGTAACATATCCGTTATTACCTAAGCAACGTGGTATTTTTTAACAATCAAAATATATGTCCATTTACAGAATATGATTGTTAAAAATGTAATCTAAATTAATGTAGTAGCAGTGGGCGGAAAATCATGGAATTCAAATACAGAGAAATTCACGGGTGCTTTAGAAGAAGAGTAGGAGAAATATTAGAAATTTAGATCACCAAACCGTCGGGAATATTTGTTCGAGATTGCAGCTGTATATATTAACCACTGTGATCAAAAAGTAAGGTGAAATTGTCATTTAAAACTCCCGGGTATTAGGAAGGCAGGCATTTTTTTTCCTAGGTTGGTAAGACTACCTACAATATTTGCCAAGCGTCTGTTTGTTACACGTATTTTTGTAAACAACCAAAAGTGAGTTTTTCGATTTTTGCAAAAGGTGATTTTTGTTGAGCAAAGAACTTGCATCAAATTTTGTTTGCGGAACGAATATTCTTGTGCGGACACGTTGAAGGCCTTTGGTGATCAAACTATAGCACAAAAATACGTTTATGAGTGGTACAACGAGTTCAAAGAGGAACCGCGTTCTGGACGACCATCAACGTCTACCGACGAGGGCCACGTTCAAAAAATCAAAGATTTGGTTCTTGAAAATCGTCGATGGACAATTAGAGATATCGCTGATAGTGTTGGATTATCATTTGGCTCAGCGTAAACCATTTTTAAGAATGTTTTGTGTCTCAAACGCGTCAAGTCTCGATTGGTGCCAGAATCGCTCAATTTTTCGGAAGAAAGCGTCGCGTTGATGTGTGTGAAACTTTGCTGTCTGACTATCAGGACCACAATGAAATGCATCATTACTGGAGACGAGACTCGTATTTACGCATATCGTGCAGAAGGTGAAGCAAGACCCAATAGACCACAGCAAAGTCGATCGAAAATCAAGGTCATGTTGAGAGTTTCCTTTGATTATCGTGGTGTGGTCCACTATGAATTTCTTCCGCCGGGCCAAACTGTCAACAAAGAATATTATTTGAACGTTATGCGTCGTTCATCTGAAACGGCTGGAATTATGGGCGACCAACTCTTGGTTCCTTCATCACGATAATGCACCATGTCATACTGCATTGGTTCTTCGCGATTTTTTTTGCCAAAAACTGTACTCATATCGTTCCGCAACCACCGTATTCGCCTGATTTGGCTCCGTGCGACTTCTGGCTATTTAGCAAACCCAAAAGGTCAATGCGGGGACGCCGTTTGGACTCGATTGAGGAGATAAAAACCGAATCGAAGAAGGTGTTGAAGGGTATACCGGAAAAAGACTATGCCGACTGTTTCGAGGACTGGAAAAAGCGTTGGAAAAAGTGCGTTTTATCGGACGGGGATTACTTTGAAGGGGATTAATTGATTTGGAAGAATAAATAAAGAATTTATATTTTATAAATAAATTCACCTTACTTTTTGTTCACAGTGGTACATTAAGAAAGCAGTGACGAAATTGACAGAGTTGGAGTGTATGTAAACTTTATATATTTAAAGGGTCATTGTGATAATTGCATGACAGTAGCAGCTTTAGCAGGTGTTTATTTTTTTTCGAAGATAAAGGTGAAAATGGAGGATGGGTGTGACAGGTCAAAGACAAAAATATAGCAAGAAGAACTGCGGACAAGAGGAATTTGAGGAATATAAAATGTGAGATCAACGTTTCTATTCTTCTTAGATATTCACTTTTTCTTCGAAAAAGAAAATAGAATCCAGGCAATGGTAAATACGACACTGCACACCACTGAAGCAAAATTTCAATTCCAGATAGCAGCTTGGAGCGTATTTTCAGGTTCTCATCACTCTCGTGTTTCCGATCGCTCCGTCTGTACGCACGTGGCTGCTTCCAAACATATTCTTGATTCGAGACGCCGGGCTTGTCCTGAACGCGAAGTGATAATGCCACGGAAGGGGAAAGGGGGGATATAATGGTGGCCATACAAATTGGCCCTTGTGTTGCGGTCTCACCGCATCCAGATTCTAAGCAGCTGCGCCCCTTCCTACGTGTTTGCTCTAATTGAACGCCCCCTTAGACGCGAAAAATTTGCTGCACACACTATTACAATTCAATAAAACTCATCATAAATTTTAAATGTTTATCAACTTGTGAAGTAGTGCACACCGTTTTTGTTTTCATCCTTTCTACACGGCACATCCGTAAAAACCTCATTTATTTACTGTCTCCCTATACCATAATTAGTTAAAACTGAATCCTCTAGTCGAGTGTTACTACGCCTACAATTCTCACCAGTCATTTTGTATATTCATATTCGGAATCCATTTAATATTCACATGAAACTACAGACAACAAAATAAATTCACTTGGCGTTTTTTCTTCTATACATAGTAGGTTAGTCGTTAATAGTTTCAAAAGGATAGCACTGATTTTTTTATTACATTAGTCCTCGAAATAGGAAAACGTATCGCTTAACAAAAAAATATTTAAATAAGCAACCTTTATTCAGCCTCAATTTTTCGGCGATTTTATTTTTAAAAATTTTTAGAAGTAGGTCGAAAGCTTCTGAAAAAGTGATTGACAAATTTAAATAAAATCGAATAAAAATTTAGACACTATCAGGGTTGCTTCTGATGACATATTTTCAATAAGTATACAAGCATGTAATGGAGTAATATAAAATTCATTTTAATAAATAAAAATCAGCCAATTTTAAGTTAGAAAAAGGATTTATTAATTAAACAACGTTTCATCGCTCAATTTGCGATCTCATCAGGTTCAAGTATTTTTTAAAAAAATTTTTAGACAGCTGACTGCCGTGGCCGAAATTCATTTTGTGATATAAGCAACTGCTTTAAATTTTATTGCTGTCTGTAGCTTGCCAACGAATGAACAAATACGAGGGTGCTTCAATAAGTAATGCTTCATAATTTTTTTTCTCCTGAAAGAAGTTATTTATGTGAAAATTTTAAATGTGACGCGATTCCTCAAACATTATTTTCCAATCCACTGCAGTAACAACTTCAGACGCCAACAGGTGGCAGTACTGCACGCTCCTGCAAAAATGGCTGACATTGACGTACGTGTTAGACAGCGTTCTGTGATTTAATTCTTAAATGTGGAAGATGAAACGCACATGAAAGGATGAAAAATGTGTATGGTGATGCAACAGTGGATGTCAGCACTGTTCGACGATGGGTTCGTCGCTGAAGGGCGAACACCGTTGCGTCGATGGCTTAGGAAGCAAAACCACGCTTTTAACGCAGTGGAATACATGCTCTTGTTAAAAGGTGGACAAAAACTGTGAGAAAGGACCGAGACCGTATTGAAAAATGAAAATTTTATCATTAATGTTGTGGGTTTAAATTAAATTACATTTAATTGTGTAGACATATAAAAGAGAGAAATTACTTATTGACTCACCCTGGTGTGAACTCCATGGGAGATGAATAATATTCTTATAGTCTTTTGGGGTTGCATAATTGAATCTTTCCGTGTTACGAGCAAGTCGTGGAGTGCACCGAGCCAAGGACGTTCACCGTTGAGGAGAAGGATAAGCAGCGCGTGGAGAATGTTCCCTTCCGCTGGTGTATGTCTCGAGTGAGTAGTCCCTAGCGTCGATTTCCTGGCACGACGCTTTCTCACCCGCAGGAAGCACGATTCGGTGCACGGACCGTGAAATCGGCCCTCGCTTTCATCAATTCCACTGCCTTGTATTACGCAAAGTCGCGCTAAGGGGGCCGTGGCGAACTGGTCATCGTGCATTCTCAACCATTCTTCTCCTGCTCATTAGGCTTACCCCAGGGCAAAAGGACAGCACTGCTTTTTAATTACATTAGTCCTCGAAAGAGGAAAAAGAATCCCTTAACAAAAGAAAGTACAAAATTTCGACGATTTTATTTTAAAAAATTCGCAACTTGATATATTAGTTCGAAAGCTTCCGAAAAAATGACTGTCAAATTTAAATAAAATCGTAGAAAAATTTAGACTGTATAAATACATAAACAGGCAGATGACTTTCTATATAAGAATAAATATAAAATCAATTATAAAAATATATAAAAACAATATGTGAGAAAAATTTATTCATTAATTAAACCAAAATCTGTTCATACGACGTAACGTCTACAATTTTGGGACGTGAGTCTTTAATTTCAAAATTTTAACAAATTTTGTTATATACATATGATATTTCCAATTAAATTGATGTCACATTTACTGTGAAAAAATTTAATTTACTAGTAAAAAGTTTGATTTGGCCATTAAGTTACATTTCCTACAGTTCATCAAAACTTCAACTTTAAAACGTAATTCAACTTATGGACGAAACGTCGTATAAACTGATTTTTTTGGTTTAATTAATTAAAAAATATACACGGATTAGCAGAATTGTTTATTTTTAAAATAATTGTCAGGTCATGTTAAATATTAAATTTCTGATGCTTGGCCAGAGAAATGATTGCATGTAACATATTTCAAATATTTATAACTGATAGGACTTTTAATTCCGTTTCGTTTCTTATTTGTAAGTCTGCTATAAGAAAGTGTTATTTATATAGTTCGTTAAATATAAATATGCTGGTACGGAACATAAAACAATTGAATCTTGGCTTAAATTTGCTTATAAATTGCGTTTACAAGTCGAATTTCTTATGACTGTCGAATATTAAAAATAATGCTAATCACTTACTATTAAGTTCCTAGTTTTTCTACAATATATCTGACGTCAAATTGAACAGAAATATCTTAACAATAGAAATTGTTTAATTTTCAAAGAAAAGACTTACATGTAATTCCGAAAATTGAGGACGAAACGTCGTATTTCTTATTATTTTGGTTAAATTAGTAAATAATTTTTTCTGACATATTGGCTGAATTGTTTAATTATTTAACAAATGAAAATTGCTAGATTATATCTTATAATAAATTAGATATTTGTTTTACTGTAAGTCTGTTTTTTATTAATTAGATAAAATAAATAAATTAACTACTATTATAAGAAAGAATTAAAATATTTTATTGAACACGAAGACATATCTTTCAATTGACGTTCATCAGGTACGTTTCCACGGTATATTTTTTTTTATCATAGGTGGTGTAGATAACAAAAAATATAATATTTAAAATCTCCAATTTATATGTCGTTTTTTTTTTAAATTTCTTCTTCTAAAATTTTATCTAATAGGAAATAATTCCTGTATTGAAATGCTTGAACAATTTGTTAAATTTGAGTCGTTAAATTTCTGTCAAAAGACCAATGTGCTTTAACGAACTGTAGATATTTTAAATATTCAGGTTTATAAATTTTAAAACAGCAACATTTGATAATAATAGTTCATTCTTCAGAAATCTTAAATTTTACAATAAGCAAAGTACAGATTCAAATATATTTTACAATATTTCCTATAAAGGTCACTATTATAATTTTAAAATAATTACAAATTTGTAGAATTAATGTTCTTCTAAACATAAATGTTTAAAAATTATCAATTATTCAAAGAGCAGACTGGAGGGACGATTTTTTTAAAAAGACAAGAAACGATACTGGTTTTATCATAATTATGTATAAAAAATAATAATTGTAACATTTTTCATTAATAATCATGATGAAACAAGTACTTTTTATTCTCTTTTTGCGATGTGAATTTTTTGTAAATAATTGTAATGAACACTTGTACTTTTTATTGCCATTTTAAAATAAAATAATACCTCTAGTCTATTCTTCTGAAGAACTGTTAATTCTCAAAATCAAAATTTTGAAGTATTTATTGTCTGCTGTTGGTGAAGTTTGCTTCCCGTCTTGCAGATAAGCTCAACACGGCGCAACCGTCATTAACATAAGAATTGGCTGTGACGTCACACAATAACATTTAATTAACAGATGAAAATAATTGAAGTGTTTTTTTCTAAGTAAAATTCTTCAGCGATACAGGCTACTGTAACTACAGTAGGACTATCCCATAAGAAACAGGAAAATAATAATGTTTTTTTCTGGTAGACGATGCTTATGTCTGTAGAGAAAGTTTGAAACACTAATACTTAATGAAGCAGCGTATTCTTCATAAATCTTAGGGAACTGAAAAATATTCAGTATTACAATGAGAAAAGTTGCTATATAAGTCCCGACTATTGGTGAAGTATGCTTTACGCTCAGTGGGTTTGTCATGCAGTGAAGCGTTCGTCCCTTACGCTAAAACAAAACTTACGCAGACAGTCCCAAATTCTAGGAAATTGCCTGCAGGTCACTTCAGACAAGGTAATATAGTAATCGCAGTGATTAGCACTTAATCCCTACCACATATAATTAATTCCAAATTCTGTTTCGAACTTGATCTATGAAGTTCGTAAGCTTTTGAGAGGGACCGTGGAAACAATCAACCTAACGCGTTTTCAACATTTATTCTTTAAAAATTTTATTTGATCAACGTGAATCGAGATATGTAACTTGATTAATTATATTCTAATGTTAAAAATAATTTTTTACCTTTTTTATTTATTCAATTTGAAATTTTAATTTTATAACATTGCGGCGGAGGCAAGAAAAATGAGTCTAAAACCTGTATAACAACAATGCAAAATAGTGAAAAAAAATGGAAGTATTAATAATTAACATCTGAATGAATAAATTGTATATTTCACTACGTAACATTTTTTTGTAAACATTAATACCGGGACTAGTGCTTTGAAGTATCGAAGAGACGATTAAGGGAAAAATAGGAAATTTTTTAACAAAAAAAAAACCCCTAATTTAATAATATAAATTGTACATTTTATTTTGTATTCCTTTTTCTGTGATTAATACCCGGATCGGGACTTTGAAGTATCAAGGAGACGTTTAAAGGAAAATTTTAGAATTTTCTTACAAATAAACTACGTGAATGTTCCATTAACAGATATTTTATCAATTTATAATTTTAATTATGAAAAATTTTATTTGAGCAACACTGACTCAAAACATGGAAATGGGAAGAATAAGACTTTTAATGTAAAGGAAAACAGAAGGCTGAAACAAGATAATTATGTGGCACTGCATTCCTGCGCAGAAATATCTGATTGAAAAGTTCCTAATTCACTCGCGTCAGTTAATGTATAACCGGAAGCGCGCAAATGGCTTCAGAAGGTGCCTTGGAGGTGTGTCCAATAAATTTTGAAACTGGCTTCCTTGGAACGGACAACGGTACAGACACGGCCATTGATTATCCGGCCTTTTGATTGATGAACACTTACACTGCACAATAGTTTACACATAATGACGAAAATTTGTCAGGTTCACGCACCGTTCCTTTATTCAAATACGGAGCGCACCAGTCAAGTTCTATGGCGTCGTCATACTTGACATATGTGTAAATTGTATAAGCAAAACTGACGAATTAAAACAGAACGCTGTTTTCAGCGAGTTTTAACTGATATATGTGTCAAATCTTACGGTAATTGACGCTCAATCGAATACAATAAATTTCCAATAATTTCGAATACAAAACAACACGCCTTAAATCGTGCCACGTTAATTAATTTATTACGTGTTAAAAACGCAATACTCAACATGACACTACCACGATTCCTACCTGTAACTAGTGCTATTACTTCTAACAGTAATAATATTAATTATGAAAGAATGCATTTAATGTCTTGAAATGAATACATACAGGTAATAAGATAAAGTTATTATTTAAAAGGAAGCGAAAGAAACGGATTTGTGGTAAAATTATTCCTGAATTTACTTACGTTCCGATATCCCGAACGGCTCACTTTTAACAATCTTATAACTGTCACTCGCTTATAATTACAAATCGAGATTATTTTCTCGTATGTAACATTTACAATCTTTCACTTCCAGACATAATTATTCCAATTAAAAAAAATCAATCTATAATATTCTACATTTTTGTTATTTTACCTCTTAAATGTAATCTTTGAAATTAACTTAATACCCTTGCACTGATTTGTCTTCCATTCTTTAATTTCTCAAACGTGAATTAATTATATTCTAATGTTAAAAATAATTTGTTACCTATTTTATTTATTCAATTTGAAATTTTAATCTTATAACATTGCGGCGGAGGCAAGAAAAATGAGTCTAAAGCCTATATAACAACAAGGCAAAATAGTGAAAAAAAAAATTGGAAGTATTAATAATTAACATCTGAATGAATAAATTGTATATTTCACTTCGTAACATTTTTTGTAAACTTTAATACCAGGACCGGTGCTTTGAAGTATCGATGAGACGATTAAAGGGAAAAATGGGATTTTTTTTTTACAAAACAAACTAATTTAATAATATAAATTGTACCTTTTACTTTGTATTCCTTTCTCTCTAATTAATACCCGGATCGGGACTTTGAAGTATGAAGGAGACGTTTAAAGGAAAAATTTGGAATTTCTTTACAAAATAAACACGTGAATGTTCAATATCAGATATTTTATCAATTTATAATTTTAATTATGAACATAATTTCTAATTAATTCAAAAGAAAATATTACTAGCTTTCGACATTACAACTTCATGACAATTTTTTACTATAAAACAAATATTTTAGCTAATACTTCAGAATTTTTTAAAACCATTTAAACAGAAAAAATCAGTTAATACGACGTTTCGTCCACAATTTTGGGACATCTTCAGGTAAAATACACATTATCTGTTTACTTGAAGTAACCGTATGAACTGATTATATATATATATATATATATATATATATATATAGGCATACATTAAATACTGCACATTACTAGTTTACCTGACGAAGTCCCAAAATTGTGAACGAAACGTCGTATGAAGTGATTTTTTTGGTTAATAATTTGAACGTTTTTCTGACATATTGGCTGAATTGTTTATTTATTTATTAAATAATAATTTTCAGATTATATTAAATATAATTTTTAGTCAGGGCCTATATCGATATAACAATTTTTATATGCATATATATTAATATTTTTATCATATTTCGCAACATGAATTCTGGAAACTCTTATCTAGAAAATTCCAAGACGAGCTCATAGGGCTTTTAAATTAGTGGCAATATTTTTTAAAAGGTCAGTCTAAAAAATTCAAATATGTGAAATTTAAACTTCAAGTTCAAGCCAGTCTTTTTTTATCCTAATCATAGGAATTTCAATGTAAATAGTCGGATATTTTACGGATACGAGCACCGTGTGAATATATTAAATTGTGGTGGGTAAAAAATTAATATTTGTGAAAATTGTATGGAAACTTTTTCGTTCTACCTGTGGGAGCGTGGATGGACTGGTGACTCTTGAAACAGTCACACTTCAGCTTCATAGTTGCCGCACCGCTGACTTGTTACTGTAGATCCAACAATTGAACGGAATCCACGTGTACGTACAAATATTTTCTACTTCGACATAAAAAAAAAATTACAAAAGCGTTTTCAAAAAGTTTTGGTCTTGAAAAAGATAAAAACGGAAGTCGTTTAGCCGGAAACCATGAAACGTTTGCAGCGGGTAAAATATATCTACATGTAGCTGGTTTCGCCCTTGACGAGCGCTGCGCACTTTCGCCCCTTTAATCGCTTTTAAACCGCTGTATGACTCCTATTTGCATGCAGTTACGTGAAGTTACCGCAACTTAAAGTTGGCAAATAAAGGCCTCCTTTGAATATTTATGTTACAAACAAGGGACAGCTTCTAGAAGCTCTATGTGCGGCGAAGTAAATTTTTAAACTTCAAATCAAAATTAGAAACTTTGAAAGCCTTTTTTTTGTTATAAATTTAAGTAGTCCAACAACGTATTTATAAAGTCCACGAATTTAAACTTGTTAATTAGACATGAAATTATAATGGTAACGGTAGATAGCAGTGTCTCGATTATCGCAAATTTGTTTCGGCGGAAGAATCGTCGTTCTGAGGCTGCGTGAATCGGCGAGCAAGCCTGGAAAAAAAAAACATACGTCCTCTTTGTTTCCTTGTAAGTTATTTATTTATGGTGTTATTCGGATGAATTCTCTTTATTCTGATGTTTTCACGGTGGCGTGATCAAGCCTAGCAAAAATAAGGGCGCCGTATTTTGAGCGGCCGTGCCGTGAGCGGACAACAGTCCCTTCCTCATTCCTGACCACTGAGCGAACAGGTATAAAGTTTTCCCATGAGCAACTTCATCAGTCTTGGTTTTAACATTAAGTGAATGTAATACAAGTTTAATGTATAACATTTCTGAAACTTATCTGGATTTATAATTTATTTCTCTGTCTATAACATGGAAACAGTTCCTATTGGTGGTGATCAGTTTAATGAATATTCTTAGAAATGATCAATTAAGATACAAATCTTTTAACAGTTATATTTATCTGACATCCTTAAATAAATAAAAACATAAACCTTTTTAGTTAAAAATTTATTTTTAATTTAAATTTTTAAACATTATAATAGAAAAAAACATTTTTAAAGTTTAATCCATAATTAATTAGGACCTCTTCAGGTGTTGTAAAGTCAATTAAATTATCTAATTTCATAGCAGTGTTTCTGAAAATTCCAACACACGAGATTTTATAAACATGAAAATTTATAATACAAGTAATTAAATAAAATAATTAAAGCATAGTTGCTTCACGTAGCACAATTTCGATTATCATTATCTAAAACTTGCCGATGAAGAATGACAATATTATTCCAGATCGATGGACGAAAAGTTGCATTTTAGTTGCAATGAATCGGCCATTAACATAAACAATTGATACTAATAATTCAAATAGAATTCATGATTCCCTATTGTTCTAATCAATTTAATGTATTTAAAATAATTTTATTTCCATGGTAACTTTAATCTTAACAATGCTTTGAACACCTGTAAACATAACATAATTTCCGCCTGCAATGTGAGGGAAAATCACATCTAAGAAATTTATGTCTCCTACATTTCATGTATTTGTAAGTAATGTTTAATTAATTTTTAACTAATTGTATTATTAATTATCATGTTCGTAAAATCTTGCTTTGTTGGAATTTTTAGAAACACAGATTTTGAAATTAGATCATTTAATTGACTTGTACAACTCCAGAAGAGGTCCTAAGAAATTAGGGATTAAATTTTGAGAACTTTTTTATATAATAATGTTTAAAAAATTAAATTCATAATAAATTTAGAAGCTAAACAGGTTGATGTTTTCATTTATTTAAGGACGTCAGATAAATATAACTTTTAAAAGATTTGTATCTTAATTGATCATTTCTAAGAATATGTATTAAACGAATCACTACCAACTGGAACAGTTTCCAAGTTATAGATAGAGATAAAAAATATAAATCCAGATAAGTTTAAGAAATGTTATACATTAAACTTGTATTACATTCACTTGATGTTAAAACCAAGACCGATGAAGTTGCTCTCCGGAAAACTTTATACCTGCTCGCTCAGCGGTCAGGATTGAGGAGGGACTGTTGTGCGCTCAGGGCACGGCCGCTCAGAAGACGACACCAAACTAAGAATTTTTTTTTGTTAATAGCGTGATGAGCGTACGGCACTAATCCACCGATCAGAGCGCTGGAAAATCAGCGTTGCCGAACAATCGCAGTGTTATTCTACTGTATTTAATTTTCGTGTGCCGTACGTGCCATCAGTGCCAAGGTGCCTACTACTAATTATACGAACCGTGGATTACAACGGATTGGCTACGATTTTCGTTTCGATCCACACGTGTCGGCACATTTGCAGTTCTTTGTGTCCATTGAAAAATTCTCAAAACATATAAATACGCCTGGTATTAACCGATACTACGATAAGGAGTGCGCGACGGCTGTGAAAAATCCATTGGATAATTTGAGTTATGCCCGGCGTCTGACCGTTGACAAGGAGACGTTCACCTACAAGTTCCCGATGAGTCTAGTACAAAATCCCGAACGATACTTGCCCGATGCATGTTTTCCCGACATTATCCCGATTGACGTCATTATCGATGTGGGGTTGAAATTAGACGCTAGCAACATCGAGAGTGACACTACGAATCTGAGAGACCCCGTAAACTTCGTTTCCAATTTAGGCCGGTTGCTTATATTTTTAAAATGCCACCCCGTTCCATCCCTACCCGTAGGAGTGCTAGGGTTATCTTACACCCGCAGTGTCCAACCAGACAATGAAGCACCCGACCAAAACTAACGAAATATTAAATCCACCAAATTACGAGTCTAAACTATAATGGCTATTGTGAATGTACGTTGCTTTGAGCTGAGAATTTATAGCTAGTGATCTGGTTTAAAGCTGAATTATTATCCGAAGGAATACTGGAACGTGGCGGATTGGAAAATAAAGCTCCTGTTCGATTTGCAGCAGAAAACAAAGCTTTGTGTTTTAATTACAAGTTTATGGAAGTTGAGCCAAGCGACAGTTGCTTGAGCTTCGCCGCGCTGTTAATACGTTTCTTATTGTTTGAAAGGGAGCAAGGGCGGCTTTAAAAGGCTGCTCGCCGAGTGAGTTTTAATACGGCAGCCTGCTTTGATGTTCGCCGTATTGACCAGCTTAGGGGTAGCTACCCTTCCATAAATGGGTGCTCGGCTCTCTCATTGATACACCAAGTGGCGGTGAATCCTCGGGGTGCAAATTAAAAGTTACACGGCGCGAAAACCGCAATAATAATTTAACTCTGCAGCCAAGGGATCCGCCTCGAATCGTAATCGACGGAACACGTGGAAGTGATGACTTTGAACTTTCTTCCTTCCTTTACGTACAAAGCGTTTCTATTGCGTTGTGATCTTCAGATGCGTGGAGTACAGGATTGAGGCTGGGATGATTCGAAAGCTAGTAGCTTCTAGCATTGTTGGCAAAATTTTAATAGATATAAAGGATATTTTAAAAAAGATTTAGGAAGTGCCACCTGTACTTTAGGCATCAAGGTACGTAAACACTGGAATAGAGGATACAATTCATGAAATAAATAGTAAGTGAGACAAGACAAGGATTCCACTACATATATGGGATATTAGGGAATGCAGCCTTTCCAGATGTATCTAGAGTACTCGTGTTTCAACCTGGACTACAATTGGAGTGTAACACAACGAAGATGGCGCGAAACCCCAATTAAGTTGTAACTCTATAGTCCGTTTTAAACTAGAAGGCTCCTGGCCTGTCCGCGTGGAAAGGGGTACAGATGCCACGTACTGAAAACAGCAGCATAACACCGCTATTTCTCGGCTAGTGTTGTGATTGGTGGATTCAAGGTCACACCCCTCGCGGGAACCAGCCGTCATCAGTCTTCTAATTTAAGAAAGACTATAGAGCTCTATATCAAATGATTGTGGATTGTGTACGAAAATATTCACACAGAAAAGAACGCAGCATCTCTGTCGTATCATTGTCGACGTATCGGAAATGTAAAATATAACATTGCCCACAAGATTCTGTGGTAACTTCTTTGCGATTTCGGACGGAAGGTTATCGGTTCCACTTTTTAGAAATTAAAACGCGCCCAGTTACGGTTTCACTCGTATAGTCGCGTCTGCATCGAAGTTAATGAGAGTTTCATTATTTTAGCTGTGTATAGATTCTAAACGGTTATATCTTATAAACAAGCAGCCCAAGCCCTATGTTACGTATAAAAGGTGAAGGCACATCGGATGTTATTTCCCGCGAGTGGTGTAGCCTGGAATTCACCAATCAGAGCGCGGGATAAGGAACTTTGCCGAACAATCACGGAGTTATTCTACTGTTTTTCAGTTTTCATGTGTCGTACGTGCCATCTAGACTAATTTAAATCGCACTGTAGCTCATTATTTTACGTATCTGACAATAGGACCCTGCCGTGCCTTTTTTTTACTCGATATATTTTGCTGAGCTACACAGTCCTATTCACGGCTTCATGGCCAAAAATTCTGTAGAAGTAGCTCCACCGATTTCTATGTCTCTTCCATGTTTTTTTCTTGCTATTCATAGACAAATCTAAATCACAAAATCTTTCGTCACTACATAAATTTAAGACTGACCTGACCCTCGAATGACGTTTTACAGTTTATTTACAGTGATGGGATCCAAATCTGGGTGGATAGGAATAAAAATATTTTTTCCCCCGATTTGTGAGATAAATTAACTGCTAGTGTGGTCTGAAGTCGCCACTCGCAGGGTTTGAAACAACGTCCTTCACTGCTAAAGATCGAGTGAAACGGTTTCGATAAACTATCATGATGAGGAATTAGTCGCTGGAATATTTATGAAAAGTAACGGAAGTTACTTTCTGGAAGTTCATCCTGATTCTTGGTTCGACAATAATAGGATTATTTTCATACAAATACCTGTTAACCATTTTATGAGCTCTCGTTCCCGGTATAAAGTACTCATTATTGATGGTAAACAGTATAAATTAAATTCGAGAATAAGGGAAATCAGAGAGAGTGGAGAAAAATGGTTTGGATCATATAATCATGAGTATAATAGCATCTTGTATTAGAATCGCAAATCACCGACACGGTTAAAACAGTCACCACCTCTCCCTTCTTTGCAATATGCTCTTTTGCTTTACTTGGCTTGCCCTATAGATGTGAATGGTCCCATTAAAGAGTATGGCGCCCTCAGGTACGGAAAGAACAAGTCCCAATCCTTGTGTTCCACACACTTAGCGCTCTAATCGCACCGCATCACAGAAAGAACAAAGTTATCGCGTCTAGGACGGAGTTAGAAGAGAATTTACTAGTGTGCTGTCACGCTTAACCACGTAATTATGAGGAGACTTTTACATGTATTATTAACATTATTTTCATTTTAATTTAATTTATTTGCAATAAAGTTTTTTAAACACAAATTCATAAAACTCAAATTAATTTTTTTAAAGAAATTTAAGTTGCTCTCCGGAAAACTTTATACCTGCTCGCTCAACGGTCAGGATTGAGGAGGGACTGTTGTGCGCTCAGGACACGGCCGCTCAGAAGACGACACCAAACTAAGAAATTTTTTTTGTTAATAGCGTGATGGGCGTACGGCACTAATCCACCGATCAGAGCGCTGGAAAATCAGCGTTGCCGAACAATCGCAGTGTTATTCTACTGTATTTAATTTTCGTGTGCCGTACGTGCCATCAGTGCCAAGGTGCCTACTACTAATTATACGAACCGTGGATTACAACGGATTGGCTACGATTTTCGTTTCGATCCACACGTGTCGGCACATTTGCAGTTCTTTGTGTCCATTGAAAACTTCTCAAAACATATAAATACGCCTGGTATTAACCGATACTACGATAAGGAGTGCGCGACGGCTGTGAAAAATCCATTGGATAATTTGAGTTATGCCCGGCGTCTGACCGTTGACAAGGAGACGTTCACGTACAAGTTCCCGATGAGTCTAGTACAAAATCCCGAACGATACTTGCCCGATGCATGTTTTCCCGACATTATCCCGATTGACGTCATTATCGATGTGGAGTTGAAATTAGACACTAGCAACATCGAGAGTGACACTACGAATCTGAGCGACCCCGTAAACTTCGTTTCCAATTTAGGCCGGTTGCTTATATTTTTAAAATGCCACCCCGTTCCATCCCTACCCGTAGGAGTGCTAGGGTTGTCTTACATCCGCAGTGTCCAACCAGACAATGGAGCACCCGACCAATGATTTATTAGTTCAGGCCTTATTCTTCTCTTAGTAGCATCTAATAGCTACTCTCAGGAAAACGTGGGCGGCCTCCAAACAAAATCTAAAATGAAAATACCGCGCTTAGACGAGAATGGTTTTTTACTGGTCCGAAATTGGAGAATGCCTTTACCGTGTCTGGCCAGCTGTCCTGAGCTAGACTGCAACTAGACTTGTCCGATATTTAATTTATTTTGAGGATGGTTGCGAGGAGCTTCCTCTCCAATCCAGAGCGTCCAGACTGCCCAAGCAGTTAGTCTTTGGCTCCTCTCGCAACAACTGGAAGACTCAAGGCAATATTGTCCTTCAATGGCACGGCTTGGCATCGACCATAAATAATTAACCGTCTTCGAATGTGCGTCTTGCTTCGACAAAAGTATAAATAAAAAATAATATGACGGACTCTTTGACGCTACGGTCCTTGTAGAACTTTGGTCTCCGCAACTATCTTCTTCCAAAGCTCTCTTTCGATTTCCTTGGTTCTCCATCTCCTGACTCCCATAGCGCGTAGGTCTTTCTCCACCTCTTCAATCCAACGCTTTCTTGGTCTACCTCTTTATCTACTGCCACGTGGATGCCCCTCCAGAACTTTCTCTTATACTCTCCATCCGATGTACGTGTCCTAGCCAACGCACTCGAGCAGTTTTTATCACAGATCCTGCTCATTGTACAGGTCTCTAAGCTCCTGATTTGTTCTAATGCAAGAAAATAATATATACTTAATATTTAATTAGCGTTAGTGGAGGAGCTAGTCACCAGAGCAGTGAGAACATGTTCTCAATAAAAGAAAATCAAATAGACAAGGCTATGAAATTACGAACAGATACTGAACGAGCTCGTTAAGGTTTCCTTGATACAAGATAGAAAAATTTGCCTCTTAAAATTCTAGCGGTCACTGAAACTAAACGTCGAGAGTGAGAAGAGCACATTCGATTGTGTCTTTCGATTATAATAATAATAAAAATTTGAAAGACTTAAAAATACTGAGAACATCATGAAACAAAACATTCTCAATAGGAATCAAGTATAATGAAAAGAACAGTATTATCCTGTCTGAGAAGGAGGAAGATTTAGAAAATATATTAGGAGGAATAAGACGTGGTGTTTTTAAATGACTTTAAAACCGTTAATAATGTTCTTCTTCAGTGATTGAGCCTTCCAGAATGAAAGAGTTCAAATGAAGCAGAGTGAACGCTGTAATTGAAACATCACTGTTCCGATCCCGGGACAAACAAATTATTTCTCACTGGAATTACTCAAAAGCGGTGAACAACCGATTTAGACACTAAATAAGGCGGTCATTAAATTTTTACAAACGAGACTTTTACCACATTTTCTGTAATCAAACTTATTAGACTGATCTCAATTTTGAATATCTCAGTTTCTGATGTAAATAACTACCTCGTGGTACGGAAATTCAGGCAGAACCAGAACAGGGAGGACATCGAAGCAACGCGTTCATCTAAACAGATTATATCTTTGGTGCTCGGTGACACATGGTCTGCGAGGAGAGTCTATCTACCTGATACACAGAGATTTACAGCCCAGTCCGTCTATTTGCTCTGCGAGGAAAAAGGAACCGAAAATATTGGCTCGACCCATGACCTACATTAAGAACAGCGGATTTACTGAAGTAGACATCACTTTAGGGGCCTGTTTACCTTTGAACTGTTACAAGGTTTAAGTTCTAAGCAGAGACATATATTCAAAATTGTATCTTTCCGTCCATATAATTATCAATATCCTCCAGTGACAACAAAATTGATCAGATCCTTGCAGAATCTCTCTTTTTTTTCAAACCGTCGTTCCAATCTTTTCCAATTATTTTCAGAATATTCAGTTAATAATTGAAACTAACGGAAGTATTTTTTAAAAACAAAACATTTTCGTGAGTGTCGTTGAGAAAGCATCCAAATCAGGATGCGCGTAAGGGTTTCGGATTCCCCATTTGGTACAGATACCATAAATTCTGCCAGTTGGAACACATTTTTAAAACATTCAGAAGTATTACAGTGGAATATTTCACTTTAATGTACCAACCAAGGGATATGTTGCTCAAATACGTTGCACAAGTCACGACTCATTTTGGGGAAGGAGATGAATACAGACAAGCCAGTCGGCAAATAAAAAGACTAGCTTGAAAAAACGAAAGTGGGATGATCAACTAGTATGAATAATTTATATATCTGAAGAAGAATAGTCAATAGAGAAGGTAGTTCCATACGCGAACCCAGCACAATCAATAAATATATAACATAATCATTAATACAACAAATAAATATCAAAAGATCTCAATTGGAGCACATTTTGGCTCCAGTTAATTGATATTCGATTCAAACGTGCCATTTATACTCCCCATCAGAAAAATCGAGCGCGCCTTCCTGAACGCAACAAGCAATATCCGTTTGATACGGAGAGCATATGCGATAATTATTGGCTGTGGAAGAAAATAGTTCCTCACATTGCTAGGATGACCAACGAGCTTCACAGCTTTCCAATAGGAAAATATATACATCATAAATACCAGTTAACATTAACGTAGCTTCCAAAAATAATATAACCCATAACAAATCAGTGATATCCTAACAATTAAAGTCTCTCTCTCTCTCTCTCTCTCTCTCTATATATATATATATATATATATATATATAAGGCGACCATGGAGGCTGCCGCAGTATTTTTTCTTTACTTTTCCAAATGAAATATGTTGAATCTATAGAATTTGTGGTGCGATCGTATACCTCATTGTTAACTTTGAGGATAAAATTTTCCATATAGGCCTTAACATCAGATACAAAGTGTCCACAAATTTCCTTTGTTAAACAAAGCCGTGCCGTGGCCGTTTCTTGGCTGCGGAAAATGTTTTTTGGAAGGAACAGAATACTGAATACAGTCTATTAAAATATCACCTGATACAAGATATGCATCTCATCGATTTGTTTGTCTAATAACTGCACTCTTCCAACCACTGGTAGCATAGAGGAAGTGTTGCTTAATTTTTCGGCCGAGGAGTTTGCAAACACATCGTTATTTAAGTGTACCGGTAACGGAAACAGCCTAATGAAGTAAGGAATCACGGAAATTACAGTACGACGATATTTACAGACATATATGTAACAAGCTGAAATGGCAGCTGGACAGATTTCTAAGACAGTAGAGTAGCGAGCTGGAACCAGCGAGATGAAAACCGACCAAGACGACGGCCATTTCACAGACAGAACACGGACATTAAGAATACATAGGGCACACACCAAGGTGAAGCCCTTACGCACAATTGTTCCTGTAACTAAACAGTTTAGCAGAGTTTTCCGCGACGAGATTTCAAGAGAATTGTACGATATCTTGTATCTTAGAGAAAAAAATCTTCCCAACATCATTCTCAGCATATAAATAATGTCTGTTCAAAACTCATAATAACGAAACAGAAATACCACTTTAACAGACAGTTGACAATTAAAACACAACGTTACCTCCACATTTTCAAGTGCAGAAAAATAAAGATACTGAGTAATAAAAACAATTGATGACCTTAAGAAACATTTTTTATTTTTATATTATGACGACGTTTCGATACATTTTTGTATCTCCTTAAGGTACTTACCTACAGAGGAGGTATTTACAATTGATTAGATTTATAGTATAATTGTACAAAGTTAACAAAGGCAAAAATTAAGTATACACAAAAAAATAACAAACAACTTACCAAATTAACACAATAAACTAGCCCAAATAAACGATTTATTGAGATAATTTAGTAATATTTTTTGAGTGCGTGTGTACTTTAGTTTGCCTGTGTTTACTTTGTAATATTATACTATAAATCCAATCAATTGTAAATACCTCCTCTGTACCTGAAGAGGTATTGAAATTCCGTCATAATCAATATAATAAAAAAGGATGTATGTTTGTATGTATGTATTTACGTTAATTTCCATACAAATGTAATCGCGTGCACAGATTGCAACAAAAATTGATACACATATTCTTCAAAACACGAGAAACGCTACTGTGGGGGTGAGAAACACCTAGCATAAAGTTCCAGCTCGTTTGAATGTTATGTTAAGAATGGTAAGGACCCCTTGTTTCCTGAGGATACTCAATTTGTTTTTTTTACAAAACTGAATGCTGTGTACATTGGACAACTAAAAGGGCTTTAACGACGAGAATAAAAGAACACAGAGTGAATTATAAATTACCAAATTGGTTATTTCAAAAATATTTATTTAAATAATCATATCCTCAACTAGACGGTTGACAGGATCTTTGATATCTGAATTGAACAATATTAGGATTAATAAGGACAATTCTATTCATTCCCAGAGTGATTCTGATGCTCAGAAAATGTCCCACAATTAATTATAAATAGGTAAGCACTCATTTCTGTTATAGAGAACAACAAAAGAGTAATATTCTGCACACCACGTAATAAAATTTTACATACCAGCATGGATAAAAATCCAGAATTACGATTAGGAACAAGATGTTCAATAAAACAGTTTTTTGTCCGTTTTTTTTGGCCATATTGTTTCTAATCATACAGACGTAAATTTTAACATTACAAAAAATCCAGAATTTTTTCAAAATTATTATTGACTGTGTACAGATGAAATAACTTCATTGACAACTGAAATTGTAACGAAATGAGGCTACGACCCGAGAAACGGTTTAAAATAGCCGATCATTGTGATGATAGAATCTGAAGTGAGCCCCGGAACAGTATCAACGTAATAAGTTTTAAATGATTTTAATTTAAGAACTGGAATATGAAAGTGTAATTCGCACCCGCGTTCTCTACGGCAACCGGATGGTGGGAATTATCATGTTTAAATTTGCTAAATGATAGGGAATGTGGAGGCGCCAAATATGTATATGTAACACTTGTCGATATCTCGAAATTCCCGTCAGCTGGCGTCGCCGGAAATGTCCTCATTGGGCTTACATGCAATGTCAATGAGCTGGTATTATTTTAGAGCAGTAATACAAATTGATTTCTTCAAACGCATGCGTTAAAAGCACAATGTGCTGTTCGGACTATTGTTTTATTTGAATAGAGCGAGTTCCACGGATCGCGGATTTCACCACACTTGAAAGGTACCGATCCTACAAAGGGAATTACCACGAAATCTTCGTTTAACCATCCATGTTGAGAATGAGCGGCCAAGGAAAATTTTAAATTGAGAACAATTTCAAAATGTTTGTGTTTTTCTTACTCTTTCAAGCACAACGCAATGGCGCAGGATAAAGACAACGCAACGACGTAGTCACATTAATTGCGGACATAGTTTGAGGGTTCGCGGCTCTCATTTGGAATTACTCCGTAGCTTAAGGCTCACCACCCGCCTGGAATAAATGTTCAGACGTTATTGATTCGTTACAGGGACAGGCGCGACATTCCTGAAAATATCTCTAGATGAATATAAATGATGACGCCTTGAACGCGATTATACGAGGGTGGTTTTTTTTTTTATTATTTCTTGGAAAATGTCTAATGGATGCTTCGCGAAGATCTCCCGCGATAAACACGACCCTCGAGTACTTAATTGTGGTTCCTGTCATTTCAAACTTGTCTTTTCATTTCGGAGGCTCGTTTGCTTTGTTGTGACAATCTCCAAGCAATCCATTGTTAGAGCTCCGGAAATTGTTAGTTGAATAAGATGTTTGTTTACACGCATCTTTAGATTACAGGTACTACATGCAATACGGTTGAATATGCGATATCGTTGCTCATTGGAAGACGTGGAGACGCGTTGTGAATCTGTTTCTATCGAAAAGGAACTTCGTTTAAGAGAACTTCCGAAGATTGTAAATAAAAGAATATAAATCATGAAATTGTCTATATAATAAAAAAAGGATGTATGTTTGTATGTATGTATTTACGTTAATTCATATACAAATTTAAACTCCCGGACAGATTGCAACAAAAATTGGTACACGTATTCTTCAAACGACGATAAACGGTACTGTGGGGTGTGAGAAACCTGCAGCATAAAGATGGAAAGAATTATAATTTTAAAAAGTGTTAATTTTGTGTTAATTGATTACAGGTACTACATGCAATACGGTTGAATGTGCGATATCGTTGCACATTGGAAGACGTGGAGACGCGTTGTGAATCTGTTTCTATCGAAAAGGAACTTCGTTTAAGATGTAACAAAAGAGGATACCGAGAACTTCCGAAGATTGTAAATAAAAGAATATAAATCATGAAATTGTCTATATAATAAAAAAAGGATGTATGTTTGTATGTATGTATTTACGTTAATTCATATACAAATTTAAACTACCGGACAGATTGCAACAAAAATTGGTACACGTATTCTTCAAACGACGATAAACGGTACTGTGGTGTGTGAGAAACCTGCAGCATAAAGATGGAAAGAATTATAATTTTCAAAAGTGTTAATTTTGTGTTAATATATTACAGGTACTACATGCAATACGGTTGAATGTGCTTTATCCTTGCTCATTGGAAGACGTGGAAACGCTGTGAATCTGTTTCTATCGAAAAGGAACTTCGTTTAAGATATAACAAAAGGGGATACCGAGAACTTCCGAGGATTGTAAATAAAAGAATATAAATCATTAAATTGTCTATATAATAAAAAATTATGTATGTTTGTATGTATGTATTTACGTTAATTTCTATACAAATTTAAACTCCTGGACAGGATGCAACAAAAATTGGTACACGTATTCTTCAAACGACGATAAACGGTACTGTGAGGTGTGAAAAACCTGCAGCATAAAGATGGAAAGAATTATAATTTTAAAAAGTGTTAATTTTGTGTTAAATTACTGCGCGTCGAGAAATAATGACGACACAGAACACGCGAGATGGACGTTACTACGCGACGATACTGAACAACAAAGTGAAAAGTTCCGTTTATCGTAATGAAATAAAGCAGAAATATTTTGATTGAATAAAAAGTATAGTTTTATCCAGCAATACTTCATCGAATGATAAAAGACAATACAATCTGTGGAACTAATTTTCTTTTAAATAAATTGACTTTTAAGTGACTGACTTGGCATAAATATAGCACGTACCACGATTTTGTCCAATTTTGTATGTACTGGTGGAGAATGCAGAATGATGGTAAAATAAATATTTAATATTTGTCAATCATTATAATTTAATAATATTTCATGTGCTAAAACTGACGAATTATTGAAAAATTTGGTTGCATGTGTATATCATTACAATTTCACGTATATG
Organism: Zhengitettix transpicula; assembly: GCA_037074705.1. Taxonomy (NCBI): domain Eukaryota; kingdom Metazoa; phylum Arthropoda; class Insecta; order Orthoptera; family Tetrigidae; genus Zhengitettix; species Zhengitettix transpicula. The sequence continues at coordinate 11,426,268 of CM073595.1, forward strand.
ATTGTAAATGAGTATCCATGCAACGCTGGGCACCCAGCTAGTATTATATAAAAAGGCCATGAATTTTAATCTGGTTGACAGGGCCATACTTCTCTCGGATCCCATTTTTCACTCCAAAAATTTAGACATCGTCACTAAAATCCTATTAGCTAATTATTATCGTCTTTCTTTTATCAGCGCTAATACCAACTCACCAAAACTTCAATGCCCCCAGAATCAAGATATTATTTCCTTATTATAATGGTCTACATAATGACATAACAAAATTGTCTCACCAATATAGTATTGGCATTATTTACATAAGTTCCGACTCGTTTACATGTTATGATAAGAATGGTAAGGACGCCTTGATTACTGAGGATACTCATTTTGTTGTTTACAAAATTGAACACTGCGTATATTGGTCAAACTAACAGGGCTTTAACGGCGAGAATAAAGGCACACAGAGTTATTTATTAATTACCCACCGTTCAGCACTTGGATTTTTCTAAACATATTTATTTGAAATAATCATAACTTCAACTGGACGGATGTCAGGATCCTTGACGTTGAAACTATTTCACCAGACTGATATCTGAGATGGTCAATATTATAATTAATAAGTACAATTCTATTGATGGCCAGAGTGATACTGAAGCTGATCTTTTTCTCAGTAAGTGATATCATTCTGTTGCCTTGGTTTGATTACGCGGGACTCAAGGTTGACATTACTCAGTATTTCACTAACCTTGTTAGTGGATCCTAAGACTACTTCCGGTCGTGTGCCCATAGTTAAAAGTTTTAATTTAACGATTATTTGAATTAATAAAAACAACTGATTACCGGCGTTGGCCGGGTACGTATTTATATAAACCTGAAAAAATATTTAATTCCATATTAATATTTCGTCAAGAAGTGATTTAACTTAAATGTAAATGTTCCTAGTTCCGTACATATTTCGACCGATAATGCATTAATTGAACAGTTATAAAATACATTGAATTTTATTGCATAAATCCCAACAAACACACCTCCGAATTTCTTCTCAAATATACACCTTGAGTATTGCAGGATATACTTGTCCCTCAGTCTTCAGACATTACAAAAGATTAAATTCATGAAATTGTTGGCTAGATTCATAATGTAAATAAATATTCACCATAATGGAGTCACTAATATGGACCGAGAATTAACTTAGATTTTCCGCTAGGATCGTAAAGTATTTCGTAATGTTTTTTATTATCTGCCGATGGAGTGTTTCTAGATGAAATTATATTTTTTATTCAATGAAAATATTTCTGATTTATTTCATTACGGAAAAAGGAGCTATTTCCTTTGTTCGTCGCGTTGTAACGTCTCTCTCTCTCTCTCGCCTGACGTCGTGGTATCTTCTCGCGCAGTTATTTAACACATAATGATCACATTTATTAATTATAATTCTTATGCTAGGGGTTTCTCACCCCCACAGTACCGTTTCTCGTCTTTTGAAGAATATATGTACCAACTTTTGTTGCAATCTGTCCACGCGATTAAATTTGTATAGAAATTAACGTAAATACATACAAATATACATCCTTTTTTATTATATAGATATAGACGTCATACACCCTCGCAAGTCAATGTAGTTAAAAATATCTATTACTTCGTGTTTCTAATTTATTTTTAAATATTCGGCTTACATGACTGAAAATCCAAAGCTAAATTGTAAATATTTGATTTAACAAATACGGAAAATTGATATTATCTTGATGTAAATGTACAATATATTATAAAATAAAATAAGTAGTCACAACCCGCGTAAATCATTACAGAGGAGATTCAGGTTTATTCTGGTTACCCTGACTTAATTTTCCGTGCTTGACCCAAATATTCATATAAATATATGGTTATTAAATATTTAAAAAGATCTATTGGATTCGGGTTAGTAGTTTATTTTTAAATATTCCCACAATTGTCAAGAAAACCGACGAGGTGAAAACACACAGGTTTCACCAAACCTGCAATGTGCCATTTACGTTGATAGTTTGGCAGCAGTTCGCTCGCTATACGCCCAACGTAAATTTCTAATATTTATTTACGAACTTGATATTTCAGTTTACTGACCAATTACAGACAATATTTTTATTGATTTAAGACAAGGTTAAAAACTATTTTCACATCATATTAAAAGAAACACAAACTTTAGAAGTTCTTCGGAGGCATTTATTCACAACCTACACACACTAGTTCTGTCACAGCAATTTTTTTTTCGAGCTCTGAACGCACTCGTATGTAGCTTGTGAGTAAATACCTCGGAGGAACTTCTAAAGTTTGAGTTGTTTTTTAATATGATGTGAAAATAGCTCTTAACATTTAGCATATTTAGGAAAGACATGAGGAAGGTACAAACACGTACCGAAACGTTTTGTTTCAAATCAATAAAAATATTGTCTGTAATTGGTCAGAAAAGTGAATTATCTGTTTCATATAAACAGACGTAAAAATACAACCTTTATTTATGAACTTGTTACTATGCAGTCATCTTAATTTGTGCATAACAGTGGAATGAAGCAACTGTACGTGCGTTGTTTAATTTTTCGTTAACTCAGTTTCATAGCAGTTCAGCTTCGGTTGAAAGCATTTCGTGTGTTCATAATTTAAATATTTGTAACTATGAATAATTTAAGGCAATATTCATTCATCATTGAAGTCCTAAAATGATGTCCCAAAGAATTGTAGATGTCCTTATGCTGGCCTATACAACGGATAAAGACAGCTCCCACCTGACAGGGATCGGCTAGGACAGCTCAGTTTTAGAGCGACCGGATAGTAAGATAACGCCCTTGGTGTGATTCCTGTCCCGGTTAAGGTTTTTCCATCACAATCCGTAAATTCAGGTTTGATAACATTCTTCCAACTTCTCCACAACTGTGGCGGTAGTAATAGTCCGTTTTAAACTAGAAGTCTGGTGGCGTGTCGGCGTAGAGGGAGGCATTGATTGCACGTACGACGCACCCAAAACAGTAGAATAACACCGTTGTTCGGCAACGCTGCTTTACTTCAAGAGTTGTGATTGGTTGATTCAATCTCACACCCCCGCCATCGGTCTACTAATTTAAGACCGACTATAGTTGGTTTGGTAACTATACATTGTAATGCCAATTAATTAAGACAGTAAATTTGTGAATTTGAAAACGTAAATTGTTTGAGAAATCTATTCTTACGGCGGTGCAGAACATAGCAACAATAGAAAAGCCAAGCACTGTTCCTTTGTCGGAAGACGTATGCGCGCTCAAAATTGCGAGACGGGAAGTTAGTTGGCAGAAGGGTTTGGTCAGTGCAGGTCGCATTAAAATATTCAGGAGTTAGCAGGAAAGCTTGGTCAGATGAAGGTCGCAGAAAGATATTGAGAAGTTTGAGTTAGCAGGAAAGCTTGGTCAGATGCAGGTCGCAGGAAGATATTGATAAGTTTGAGTTGGAAGTCAGACACGACAGAAATTGGTCGTGTTGAAATAGACAAGACAATTTTTAAATATTTAAAGTAAATTTGCAGAGAGATATCGAGAATTGCCAATCAACAGAGTTGATTGATCCCTGAACATTTTGCTCAAGACGAAATATTGACTCGAGCAGAACTACGAAACCTGCTAAGCACAAACAGTCTTGTGAACATAGCCGGGCAGAATTAGCAGAAGTCAACCGAGAGAGAGAGAGACGAAAGAAGATCATCATGATTCCTGAGTTTTGATCTAAAAATATTAATTTAGAATCTGTGCGTTTTAAAAGAAGTGAGAAAACCCGTCATAGTGCTTCGACAATTAAAGGTATCCCGGAATGCTGGGCAGCCGTGAGTACAATTTACAAACAACTAAGTATGTAAACCTGATTAAAAGATAGCCGTCAGATTTCGTTTTCTTCTTTTGATTAAAGTTTCTTAATTAGAATCCATCATTTTAGCTTAACTTCGCTGACAAGTAAATTTCGTCCTAGTTAATTGATGAGTAAATCTTTTCTCTTTTAAATTGGAATTTGTGTTTAAGTTGAGAAATAAAAATGATTCGCCATTGTCAAACCCAGTAGAGACCCTGATATATATTTTTAAATTGTGTAATTGTTTTAAAGTTTTGAAAATAAATCTATTGTTTGTTAAAGTTTATAATCATTCATTTAAAAGTCCAATTTATTTTGATTATTACAATTATGTCGTTTTGTGGGCGCATGGTTATCAGTATTTCGTACTATCCATTCCCTCATAGATTATGTTCAGGAAGATTCCTGACTCAGTGTGGTTCCATGCACTACGTGATAGTTTGTAACTGACCTTACTATACCCGTAATTGCAAAACCCCACAACGGAGGACGAAAGTATGTAGGCAAAAAATCCCCTCCCCTAATAGAAAATAATAAAATTAATCTGAACAATTATAAATAAAAATAATTTAAATAAAGCCAACCAAAGAAAAAATTGTAAGCAGGTTAATGAAATGACACTTCGCTCCTTTTCTCTCATCATGTTGAGCTTTGTTCAAATTGTAAATAAAATACTAGTCTCGTGATTCGAAAACATTTTGAAAAAGTTTATATTTTGAATATGTAACTACAAATTATGATTTCTGATCACATACTAGGAAGATATTCCAGTAAAGATTGAAAGTGTGTAGAAGCCATGCGTAAAGATACAGCAAAAAGGAAACTTTTATGTATATATGCGTCAGAAAACATGTCGTTTACCTGTCAGTAGTTTAAAATTCCTTGAAGAATATTAATTTAAAAAAAGTAAGGACTATAGTCACTATGCACTTTTATTTGACGATCCTTATCGGGAGTTTTACTGACATTTTATAAACAGTTGAAACATTCCACGCCGTGATTAAGAATGAATTCACACAGCGAGATGTGAACCTGAGTAATTTGGTTTCATTGTATAAATCAGTAAACGTTGGAGAGTTAAAAAATTGGGGGTTAAACTTTGAAATCTTTAAAACGTATGCATCCCCGTTGCGGTTCCGAATTTAATTCGCCGCGATGTTTTTATTTAAACCTTTGCATCGCAGTTACGGCCGCGACAGACAATTTTTTTTTAGTAGTAAGCTGAAATTTACTTTCTTTACCCATCCGTCTTTTGGAGCACGGAGGCCTTAATTGGATTTCACGAAAATGGACTTGCGCTTTTATTATTTTCTATTAAGAACCGTAATTAACGCTTTTTGAAATACTAAGAAACGTAATTATCTCAAAGTTTTAATTCATAAAAGAGTACTTATTGTATGAAAGGTGTCAGCAAGGCTGGGAAACCACTCCAGAAATATTACTTTTCCTCAGATACTATTTATATATTTTTTAAAAAAATTCATGGCAACCAAGACGAAAGCCCATAAGAACGATTTCGAGCGATGCGTATTAGTTATTGGGAAACAAAAACGGTTAAATCGCAGACAGAGCATGAATGGTTTACTATGACGTTTGTTGAGTACTAAATATAGTTGTTAAACTTCTAGTTCAAAGATATTAAAAATTGTACAAGATGACCCTTATTAGTGTCGAAACCATAATTTTCGGTGTCGTTGTGTTGAACAGTGAAACTCCCGAAACCGTTCAACTGGCGTGTTCAGTCACTTTGGAATACAGCTAGGTGAAAACGTGTTCACTATAAAATACTATCTGGGTGCCCAGCGTTGCACAGGTACTCATTCTTTACACGTTTACAATCATATATGTGAAATTATAACGATATACACTTACAACCAAATTTTTTCAAGAATCTCACTTGAAACAATTCGTCAGTTTTAGCACATTAAAAATCAATTAACGATTAACCAGTATTAGATATTCATTTTACCATCATTCTATGTCTCCTCCAGTACATACAAAAATTGGGCAAAATCATGTTACGTGCTATATTTATGCCACGTCAGTCATGTAAAAGTCAAGTTATTTAAAAGAAAATTCGTTCCACAGATCGTATAATCTTTCGTATTGTTTTTTTATTATCATTCGATGGAGTATTGCGGGATAAAATTATACTTTTTATTCAATCAAAAATATTTCTAATTTATTTCATTACGAAAAAAGGAACTATTTACTTTTTTGTGCAGTATCGTCGAGTAAAACGTCCCTATCGCGTGTGCTGTGACGTCATGATTTATTGACGCGCAGAAATTCTCACAAATGATCAAATATGTATAGAGATTAACGTAACTACATACATACAAATATACATCCTTTTTTATTATATAGACTAGCTGTGTGCCCGACGTTGCCGGTGTACTTACTTATATACATCCGGAAAAGTATTTAATTCTATATTAAAATTTAGCCAAGAATTGATTTAACCTAAATCTAAATGTTCCTAGTTCCGTACCGATAGTTCATTAATTCAACAGCTATAAAATACATTGAATTTTATTGCTTCAATCCCAACAAAAATTCCTCCATATTTCTTAAATATACACCTTCAGAATTGCAGGATATTATTGTCCCTCAGACTTCAGACATTTCGAAAGATTCTTAGATAGATTCATAATGTAAGCAAATGGTCGCCATATTAGAGTCATTAATATGGCTCGAAAATTCACTTACATTATCCGCAAGGATCATAAAATATTTCCTATAGTATTTTTATTATCATTAGACGGAGAATTACAGGATAAAATTAGACTTGTTATTCAATGAAAATATTTCTGATTTATTTCTTTACGAAAAAAGGAACTATTTACTTTGTTGTGCAGTATCGTCGCGTAGAACGTCCCTATCGCGTGTGCCGTGACGTCATGATTTCTTGACAAATCATCAAATATGTATAGAGATTAACGTAAATACATACATACAAATACACATCCTTTCTTATTATATAGACTAGCTGTGTGCCCGGCGTTGCCCGTGTACTTACTTATATACACCTGGAAAAGTATTTAATTCTATATTAAACTTTAGCCAAGAATTGATTTAACCTAAATCTAAATGTTCCTAGTTCCGTACATACTTTCGACCGATAGTGCATTAATTTAACAGCTATAAAATACAATAAAAATTCCCCCATACTTCTTAAATATACACCTTCAGTATTGCAGGATATTATTGTCCCTCAGTCTTCATACATTTCGAAAGATTCTTAGATAGATTCATAATGTAAGCAAATGGTCGCCATATTGGAGTCACTAATATGGCACGAAAATTCACTTACATTATCCGCAAGGATCATAAATTATTTCCTATAGTTTTTTATTATCATTAGATAGAGAATTACTGGATAAAATTAGACATTCAATGAAAATATTTCTGCTTTATTTCGTTACCGGAAAAGGAACTATTTCCGTTCTTCGTCACACAGTAACGTCTCTCTATCATAAATTATTTCCTATAGTTTTTTATTATCATTAGATAGAGAATTACTGGATAAAATTAGACATTCAATGAAAATATTTCTGCTTTATTTCGTTACCGGAAAAGGAACTATTTCCGTTCTTCGTCACACAGTAACGTCTCTCTATTGCGTGACGACATGGTATATTGGCGCGCAGTAATTTAACACAAAATTGTCAGGTTTGTCAATTATAATTATTTCCCTGTTTATGCTATGGGTTTCTCCCCCCCCCCCCCCCCCACAGTTCCATTTCTCGTGTTTTTAAGAATGCTGCTCTAAGTTTTGTTGCCAGCAGTCCACGCGTTTAAATTTGTATAAAGATTAACGTAAATACATATATATATATATATATATACATATATATATCCTTTTATTATATAGATTCGAAATGAACAGACAATAGTGTCTACGATAAACAAATACCCGAGAAACGTTGGCCGCTACATATTTATTAAACGTTCGTCGCAGCGATGAACAACGTCGACAAAAACAATCAATTTGATTCCAAGTAGTTTTCTTGGGTTTGGAGGATGCTGAGAGTTATATCAGTGGTTCCCAGACTGTCTCCGTCTGAAGATTTGATTAAAGCATGTATGCAATTTGCAGTCAAGTCCCTGGGTGTCGCGGTTAGGAACCCAAGGGAAGAGGAAACCACACAACACTGCCCCTCAAACCAACGACCACTAAACACGCATTTTATTCATGTCATTTGAACAATTGCATTTATAAACAACGATGCGATGCCAATCTGTCAAAAGGTAAGTTTATCGCGATGATAATAGAATTCACTATATAAGACTATGCAAATGTTGCAGGTGCTGACGATCTCAGTGTCAAGCATAATTATTAGCTCGTTATATGAAATTTCGTCTCTAAAAGATTTATTCTTACTCCCACTCCAAACGGAAGTAGTCGATATTGCCTGTATTTTGTACTAGCTGCAACAATGATTTATTGTTGAAAGCATACATACACTATTCTAAAATTCTATAAACGAAATTTTAAGAAGAAATGAAGGAATTAAATACAGTAGCATAATTGAAACCGAAAAAGACATCCAAATGAAATACTAGGAACTTCTGCTGCAGAGAAGAACATCGACTTGTAATATATCTATTAAATAAAACATAGTGTTTGTATGTATGTATATTTGTTAGTTTGTATGTATGTTCCGCATACATATCTACAACCGTGGAGAAAAATATCACCGTATTTCGTACACGTTGTTCCTTGGGACTGCGGAAACCTCTACCACCCCCAGAGGTGGGGATGGAAATATTCAAACATGCAAAAACGGCCAATATTTAAGTCGGATAAATTTTTTTAGAGGTCAAAGTGTTTAATAGTGTTTTTACAGACGTTATTTGTGTATAATTTCAACCATTTACAGCATGAAAAAGGAGCACCGTTAGGGGTGAGGGTGGAGGGGCGTTAAAAGAAAATAACGCGGATACAACTGAGATTGGAGTCAAATCCATGGTTATGGATGTTGTTGAGTTAATTTATGATCATTTGAGCAGGGGTGGACGGGGGTAGGCGGAGGTAGTAATTTTCAAACATGTAAATCGGCCGTTTATTCCGTTGAATAAAAATTTTGTATATAATTTTGTGTAAAATTTAAACCCTTTTCTGGCTTCAGAGGGGAACATCCTTAAGGGTGATGTAATATTACGTAAAAATAACGCAAAAACAATCGATATTTTAGTCGAAGCCGGGGTTATGGTTGTTGATGATTTAATTAATGACAACCTCGGCAACGCGCGCGGTTGGGTGGGGGTGGCATGAGCTTGGCGGAGGTGGGCAAGGGGAAGAAATTTTCAAACATGTTAATCGGTCGATTTTTCCGTCAAATAAGTATATTTGAGGATCAATTAGATGAATAAAATTACTCTAAATGTTCTTTGTGTATAATTTCAATCCATTTCGAGCTAGGGAGGGGAACACCTTTAAGAGTTGGGGTGGAGTTGCTTTACATAAAAATAACGCAAAAACCATCGAGATTGGAGTCGAATTCGGGGCTGTCTCTGAGTTTAATTACGGCATTGAACTTGCCGTTTAACTTCCCGAAGCGGGGGTAGAAATTTTAAAACATGTCAAACGGTCGAAGAAATATTTGTCGGGTCAATGACATTGATAATATTTCTACCAATGTTTTTGTATATAATTTCAACCCTTTTCGGAGGGCAGCACCCTTAGGCGTGGGGATGGAGGAGCGTTATATAGAAATAACGGGAAAACAACCCAGATTGGAGTCAAATCGGGGGTTACAGATATATAACAACCCGGGCAATGCCAGGGGGCACCGAGCTAGTTGTAAATAATTCTCGTATAGAATATTATATATTATAGAATATTATCGACAAGGTCAGCGGTGTATTTTCCTTATAAATGAGATTATAATATTTATTTACGGAATATATCACCCATTTTCCGGGAAGGCCGAGTGGAACATTACATACAATCTCTGGCGGGTCTTCAGGAATTTCCACATGCCGAACTCGTCGATTTATGACACCGCCAATTTAATGCTTGATCGGAGTTTTTCCAAAGCTCATAAAGAATTAATGCACACCGAATGAACGTAAATCTATTTTCGCAGTCGTCAAATGGATTTCGGTGTTGTAAAAATTATCACATCCATCACAAAAAAACATGAACACGTCTCCCTGGTGAGATCCGCTTATATTTGATCTGTCAGTTTGTATTTTTCATGGCCACTTAGGACGTTGGGGACGGACTGTGACACGAAAATAGAAATAAGAGATGACGAGCAAATTAATTCGATTTCCAGGACATTGAGTTGAGAATATCGTAATGCTATAATGCCCGTATGGCGTACTAAATGTGCATGTCAAATAATAATTTAATATTCCTTACTTACGTATCAATACACTCGTGTATTATTTTACACTGAATACAATTGTGAGAGGTTGACTTATGGTCGCGAGCAGGTGAAAAATTCATACAGGATGGAATGGAAATGGGGGATACGGAAGGGAAACAAAGGCACCCAAGTGTTAACAAGGGCTTCGGGGCTGTAACTTAAGGTTCCTACCAGGAATTCGCCTAACTATGGAGCAGGGAAAATCCTAGAGAAACCAGCATCAGACATGTCGGGCTCTTCGTGCTTGTCCCACGCCTTTCCGATACCAGAGGATCAGAGTTAGTTATGGGAATGTAATTTGGGGGTCAAGTGACCGGCGGTTACAATGAGAACAGAGAACAATTATTACCGTAAGCCCAACGCCTGAGCAGGAAAAAAAACTCCCCGAAAGCCAGTGTAGGTTTAAAGCCATTCTTACTAACACAAGTGAATTTAACTAACGCTGGATCTAGGCTCCGTTGACCGTTGTTCGCTTTGAAAGCCACATTTTTGGATAGGGGTTATAATTTATCAACAGCCTAATTTCCCAACCAAGACTTTACTTGTTAAATCAAATCGAAATCTATAATAAATAATATCATTTGTATGATTCCTTCCGATATTATATTAAATATACTAGCTGGGTGTGGCGTTGCCCGGGTTTTCCATATATCGATAACCCCAGATTTTACTCAATCTCGGGTGTTTTTGCGTTATAATCTTGTATCTCCCACAACCCCCACCCCTAAGCGTGCTCCTCTCGCATGCCGAAAGGGGTTTAAATTATACAGGAACAACATCAGTAGGAGTACTGTGAATCTAATTAACCCTGAAAAAGATTTATTCAACGTAAATATCGATCGTTTTGCATGTTTGAAAAATTCACCCCGTCCACCCCCGCCCTGTGGTGTTAAATAACCATTTAAATGTCATAATTAAACTCAGTGACATCCATAATCCTTGAATTAACACCAATTTCGGTTGTATTCGCGTTGTTTTGTTGTAACGCCCCGCCACCCCTACCCCTAAGGGTGCTCTACTCCTAAGCCCAAGAGGGATTTAAATTATACACAGAGAGAGTGTAGAGAAATTTTATGAATCTTATTGAACCCGAAAAATATTTATTCGCCGCAAAAATCGGTCGATTAAGATTTTTGAAAATTTTAACCCCCGCCCACCTCCACGGAGACCAGATGATAATAAATTAACTCTTAGACATCCGTAACTCAGATTTGATTTGAATCTCTGTTGTGTGTAAGTTCTAAAGCTGCAGTCATAGTCACAAGTCAGTGGCTGAGGTGGTTAAAGCCTTGACACGTGGAGCTAGATGTTCCGGGTTCGAGCCGTACTATTAATATTTTTCTCTTTCTTATAGGTATTTATTTAACCGTCACGGGTAAGGGAGATTAAAACTTTCCACCTTCGCCCCGCTCAGTGGCCGAGTGGTCAGGTCAGTATAACGCAATGATTCTGTGCGTAGCTGGTCTGGGTTCGAGTCCTGGCGAGGTCCTTTACCACGAAACAATTTCTGTAGCAACCTGCTTCCAATTTCGCTCGGCCCCGAGTTTCTACCAATCGCCCGTCCCCTCGAGGTCGGAGAAATTAAGGGGCAGAGTTTCTGGGAATTGTGGCGGAGTAAGGTTATTGAAATTTTTTTTGTTAGGGTATTTATATTTATTTTTATACTGATAATAAAGAGTCTGTTTTGCCTGGAGTTTACAAGGACAACAAGGTTCAGAGACACAATAAAACTTATTAAGAGTGAGACGACGTTTAATGCTAAATATAATTAATATTGCCGTGACACAAGGAGTATTTGTGTTTCAATCCACCCTAGTGCAATGATTCATATAATTAACAACATAAATATAAATTATGTGTTGATCATTGTTTCTTTACGCGTAAGGCAACATTAAAGCTATTTGTTATATATATATATATATATATATATATATATATATATATAACATGTATTGCGAAAGTTTGGTGACGCACCCGGTCATAAGGATTAGGATAGTAGAAGAGACGAGGACGTGGCAGTTAATTTGTCTGTATTAGCCAGATATCTATCAGATTATTAAATTTGCAAAACAGACGTGTTATATCTTCATTCTTAAATAATTTCGTATAATAGGAATATCGAAAATAATCAAATATATCTCATGACAAAAAAAATCATTATTTATTACATAAAAATATTTTTAGGATTTTTCGAACTCTAATTTGGAACAAAAATAAATATTTCTGATCGAAAAATCGAATAAAGTGTATTTCGGTATTGGGATCAGATAATGTCTATATAACGGAAGTAAGCTCTAGAAAAAACGAAAAAATTATCCTGAAAACAATTTTTCTAAGAAATTCTAGTCATCCAGTCGAATAACTCTACATAACGGAACATAAGGATGTAAGTGACCCTCTGTTCTGAATACATCGCGGAGATTTGCAATCTGATTCATCGCTAGAGCCTTTCTCATGGCAGATGCGTCATTGAGCGATTCCCTTTGCGAATCTATGCATCGTTAATAGTGCATCAGCGACATAATCCCGCTGTGACGATATGGCATTGCTCCATTTTGGGCACACTAATACACTAATTGCCGGCGCTGTTACACGCGACCTAATCACTGATCCAGGTTTCTTGGAAAGCCGACAATATGAAATTAGCGAACTACAGCAGTCAGTAAATCATCTACGGTCAAATAACCATCTGTAATGAGCTTCGTTGTACACGAAAATAGCTGCTATTTTTCGCGATATTATTAGCGCACTGAAGTAAAAAAAAATTGAACTTCTGTGCTGTTAAATGTTCGAAGGATCCGTCTCTACGGCGAGCAGAATGATTTATGGTCGTAAAATTACATATTTCAGACAATGCCAATGCAGCAGATGAAATTTATGGTTTAAATGAGAATCTATACACGGGCACAGTTGATTTCTGATGCGACGGCCTCAGACATTTAAAAACGAAAGTGTAAACTCGACGGAATGAATTTATCGTATTTTTCGATTCAGGCGAGGTCGATAAGTGCATATTTCAAAACAAATAAAAATATTGAGCAAACAGACAAATAAATGTAAGTATGATTACTTGTAGTTAATTGAAATATCAGGGATTAAAAGTAGACGAAAGGCACAAGCGAAAACTACAATTACTCAATAAATTACAGCCAATCCTACAATCGGTCGATAGAAAACAGTAGAACAAAACTTCCAAGTTCCAAGAAACTAATGTACAGTGCTAACGAAATGGCAGAAGTTTACTGACAAAAAGCGTTTAAAAAGTCGTAAAAACTTGCCTGTAATTTCCATTAATCAATTTACTTAAATTAGTATTGCATCGTTCTTCATTCTTTCGGAATATATACTTGTTTCAGTCCAAATAGGGGTGAACTGTTCAGTGAATGGACAAATGTTCTTCATTAACCGACAGCTTGTGGGATTTGTTGAATACACGAAAAAATTGTTGCCAACAAATACTCTAGATTTTTTCTAAAAGTTGTCAACATTTGCTGGCAAAATTGTCACCAATTCCGGTGTAAACGCGAATTTAGAATAATACTGTCACCGGTTTGGCTAAAGCCGGCCATTCACGATAGCTCCAAATGGATGAAATCCAAATGGATGCCGTCCGTTTGGCTAACATCCAAAAATTGACCCCATTCACGGTCACGCCACGTTGGTTATTAGTGCTCAAATATTTACTCTATTTGTTTCTTATTTTTATCAGTTAACATGTCATAAATAGATGAAATTTACTTCTCTCGGCTTCTGTTATCGACGAGGAAACCAAAAAGAAATGTGGACAATAAAAATTATTCAAAAAGAAATAAAGTACTTTACAAAGCCAAGTGTTTTATATTCGAAGGACTGATCATAAAATGAAACAAATTTGTACCACTTTTCAAACACTGAAGATCAAGTGGCTCGGTGCCGCTCACCTTGAGTGTCTCCATTCAGGAGCAGGTTCAAAATAAATATTTAATTCAGTGTTTGAGACGTGGTAGTTATTCCATAATTATTTTCTTGGATTAATATTTTTCATCTTAATATTTTCGTCATCAACCGTTCAAATTGACCTCCAAATGCTGTCCATGATACTTGGCCCGATAACCACTGGGCGACAAATATGCCCAGTAAATTTTTGTGAGATAAATAAGTATTAACTATTTACCAAATGGGTTTATATGGCAATGTTTGACACTCCAGTACAACCCTAAATATTTTGAAAGAGAATCTGACGCTGGGTTTTGGTCAGCACGCAGCATCGCAACAACTCATCTGACAACTCTTTATCCATTTTAAATGTGTGGTTTATGTTAATGTGGGAAGCGAGGGAGCTAACGGGGTTTAAATTTTTAGAATATTCTGCAGGTGAGATAGATCGACGGATCTGCATCGCGGACAGGAACAAAGAGGCCCTCGTGAGCCGCGGCCTCAGATGCGTCCCGCTTTCATGATTCCAGATTACGTCGCCCGTCATAATTTATCGGACAGTAAATCGTCCATTGAAACAGTCTGCAAACACGGTGAACGGTGTTTGTAGTGTCCCAGAGCCAGAAACTACTTAAATTAATCATTCAGGAATTGTAACTTTCATACATACCAGCGACCGCCATTTGGCGTATTGATCCAGTGATTAGTGAAATCAACATTTGTTGTTAATGCGACTGCCATAAAAAAAGACATACAAGATTCAGATGTACCACACAAATTTTTGGTACAATAAAGTCAATATATTTGCATTTATAATTTAGATAAGTTTAAATGAAACTTAACGTTTTACAAGATCAGTACCTGGAAGGATCAAATTGATCAAACCTGTAACAAAATCAGTACGGGTATCTTCTTCCTTAAGAGAGTATCCAATTACCTAACACGCCATATTCTAAAAATCAGCATACTACGACATATATATATATATATATATATATATATATATATATATATATATATTAAAGGGTAGAACTCTAGGTTTCTTGTGCAAGTGTAAATTTCACTAGATTGCTTACTATACAGAAAAAACTATCGTTGTACAACAATCGTTAAAAAATAAAATAAAATATCAATATTGCATTCAATTTACAGTTCTTTCCATTCAAATCTTACTAATATTTCGATAAATGCTACAAATTTAATTCCACAGTTTATATTATCATGTCTTATAAAATCTATCAATTATGCATTTAATTTACGGTCCTTCGTTTTCATACCTGAGTACTATTTCCATAAATACTCAAATTAATTTCCACAATTCGTACTTATAAATCTATATAATAAAAAAGGATGTATATTTGTATGTATGTATGTATTTACGTTGTTCTTTATACAAATTTTATCGCGTGGACAGAATGCAACAAAAATTGGTATATATATTCTGCCAAAATCGAGAACCGGTACTGTGGGGGTGAGAAACCCCTAGAATAAACGTGGAAATAATTATAATTGAAATAAGTTACGAATTAGTGTTAAATTACTGCGCGAGACGATGACGTCATAAGTTTTCAAGACATTGACGCATCCTAAATATAGTTCTGTATTTCGTAATGAAATAAAGCAGAAATATTTTGATTGAATAAAAAGTAAAATTTTTTCCAGTATTACTCCATCGAATAGTAATAAAAAACAATACGAAACACTTTACCATCCTTGCGCAAAGTTAATTTGGAATAGTTAATTATCCCGCTATCTTTGATATAGCCAATATGGCGCCTTATAATACATTCAAATGTGTGTCGGTCGAGATTTATAAAATTTCATAATATAACGTACTATAGTATCCTGTATAATATTTCAGAAGATAATAAGATTTGTCTAAGGTACGACAGCTGAATTATATGTTTGTAACTATAAAAGTATTGAAAATGACGTACGGAACTCCGAAAGTTTTTATGGTCGTTATTCAATTAATGCACTATCAGTCAAAGGTATGTACAGAAATAGGAACATTTTTTTCCAGTATTACTCCATCGGATAGTAATAAAAAAATAAAAATAAATCAAATAATTCCGCATTCAATTTACGATTCTTTTCATTCATAGCCGACTACTATTTCCATAAATAGTACAAAATTAATTCCTCATTTTTATTTTCAAATACGTCTCAAAATATAATGATTTACGGTTCTTCCCAATAATATCTGACTACTATTTCCATAAATGCTACATATTTCATTCCACAGTTTAAATTTTAAAATAAGTCTTATAAAATCTATCAAATCTGCTTCAACTTACAGTTCTTCCATTTCATAGCTGACTACTACTTCCATAAATCCTGTAAAATTTAATTCCCCAGTTTATTTTTGCAAATAAGTCTTATAAAATCTATAAATTCTGCATTCAATTTACGGTTCTTTTCATTCATAGCTGACTACTATTTCTATAAATTCTACAAAATTAATTCCACATTTTTATTTTTATAAATAGTACAAAATTAATTCTACAGTTTTTTCTCTATATAGGGTGATTCTACGGTCATGGGACAAACTTTGAGGGTTGGCTAACTAAAGCATACATTCTTTGTATACGAACCTATGGTCTGAAGTGACGCGTTGAGGAACGAATACAAAAAAAAAATGTTTACTTCCAATATCGCAAAGGGCTTATTTCCAGTAATGTTTATAATAAATGCTTAAAATTGAGATACAATACGATTGTAAAATTTAAGCACATCGATTTTAAAATTGTTCACGTTGTCATTGCAGACGGTATTTATTGTAACGTGGCAAAGTTACTACCCCGAAAAATCTTTTAAGCGGGGTGAAGTGGGGGAGAATGTGGTTTTAGAACGGTGAGGGGGACGAGACACCGCACAGTCCAGGTGACGAACGGAAAAGACTGCAATTACTAATTCACCTGACGACAGCAACAAGGATTGCAACGTTGAGTGGTATATCTTTTAACACTTAATTTTGTCTGTTAATCCGATACTTCTTCCTTTATGATACACGTTGTCGTTAAAACTTGAAATGTCAGGTGAATGACGAGAGTTTATATATAACTACAGGACTCCGGTAATTAGCGTCCGTGATCTACAGGACGATGAGTAATTCAATGACCGTAATATGTCTGTATTTACTTACGGACGCGGACTGGAAGTTAAGCGACTGGGAAAATCGACCACGTTGGCACAGTTTTTAGCTGTACTTAAATTCGCCTGCCTCCTGGGTTGCAGATGTCAGCGTCATTGACTCGCATCACAGAGGTCTCCGGTTTGAATCTCGGCGCTGGCATGGATGTTGTGTGCTTGTTTGCATCATCAGAGAACCTCTCGCTGGAGAGTTTCTGAATTCTCGATGTCAATTAAAATATAGGAAAACAACTAACTTAAATTCACTACTGATACCAGGAAGGACTCGCGTCGACTGCCAGATCCCTGACTGACAACTCTCACTGCCCTAATTCACTGCCCACAACTTTATTCGCGTGTTTCATTAGAATGACTTCTGCAAAGTTTGTTTTGAATTTATTTCTAGACCGGAGCAGAATCTAAACAGTTTAGTACTACCGGAAGAAGGGAGTGGAAATATTACATCGTTAACGTTTTAAGCCATGAAAGGTCCAGACACGGTTAGCTGCGCCCTACAGGAAGTCGACTTCCCACCCCCGTCCTCCACCACCACCGTGAAAATATTTGTTCCTCTAATAAGAATTTCCAGTACTTTTTAAAATATTTCTTGAGTGATCAAAGGTCCAGCAGCCTTTGCATTTTAGATTCAAACAGATAAATACAAATACAGGTTGTGAATAATAATTGCCACCTTTTTAGAAGAAAAGTGGCTTCGGCACTTTTTTTTATTACTAACCGTTAATTACTCGCCGATCAAATCGTACTTTATGAAGAGGACTCGACGAGACAAACGTAACAACGAAAAAGTATTCTCGGCTTATCAACCGGCTTAAGTGAAATTCATCTCCACCATCGTAGGTGACTAGAGTGTCCAGAAAGTTTCAATTAATCACTTCGTATATATTGTAAAGTATAAACATGTCAGCCTAGTCAAATTATCTCGCTGAAAACTTTCCGCCATTAACAATAAATTTTGTTTTAACATGAAGAGTATATACACTCGTCTGAAACAGTGTATACATAGACTTTGACAGCGTTAATACATTTCGAGTGACAAAACCAGTAACATGAAGCCAATGAAAAGTATGCTGGGAATTAATCGGCAATAGCCACAATTCCAACAGTAAAACTCGAGTAATTATTTTACAAACTGAAATCAGGAAAGGGTGGAGTATGTTCCTTCTAATACATAAAAATGTATGTTTAGTCTGCACACGCGTGGAACTATTCCAACCGAAATATTACCTACGATCCGGGAACAAACGCTGTGAGGGTATCATTCCATTAGGGATGAAGTGGTATTTTAAAAAACACATGAGTGTTTATTCGCCATAGCCGTTGTTTTACACTCGGAAAACTCAGAATATAATACGAAGGTTAAGATGCAAGTCTCCATAAGTTTAAGAGCTGCCAGTGTATAAGATCGTGTTCTCTTGTGTCGACGTTTCTGTTGGAACGAAGAAGGGAATTTCCTGACAACAATAATTGGACACAGAGATATGAAGGCAGTCTGCAACCCGTCCGTAGCAGGCGAGCAATTGTGTCCATATTTCTTCCTCTTTGTTCCAACGGGACACGATTTTGTTCTTAAGAAACCTGCGAGTGGAAACAACCATCGCACTAGTAATGAAACCGTAGTCTCCCCCAGCACGAGTGCTGAAATAAATTCAAAACAGGATCGCAGATCTTGATCAGCAGAAGACTCGAATTGTTCAGTTTGTCTTTCCCAGCTACTTCCTACAACACGAATTCGACTCGATGTCACCAATTGAACTTGTCTTAACAGAAAAGAAACCTTTACTTATATACTTGTTTCTGAAAAACAATTAAACACTTCGACGTATTTAATATAATGGAAAAATACACAAAGCAACAATGGATATTAATGAGAAAACATTAAGCTAATGTCGATTTAAAATAAACAACGATCATTCAGCTATATATATCCAACAACGCTTTAGATTCTAGGGAATGCAAATAGAAGATTGTAGGACTTCAGAAAATTATAGTTTTTCTTGTTACTTTATTTAGTGTCACTTAATATTAAAATTTGGAATCGTGGAGTAGGTTCCTAAACCGGTATGTGTTTGACGTACAGTGTCATTGGTTTTGTGATTTTAATGGAGAGAAACAGCTAACCGTGTCTAAATACGATGCGCAGTCGTCCACTGCTCTATATTTGTAGTCTCACTTTAACACGAACCTTTGTTACTTGGTAGTGTAAAAACCAATCTGGAAACAGACGCGAGGAAACATTTACAGTTCAGGATAATCCGTAAAAGTTAAGAGATGATAAGTACGTTCGTAATAATAGAATGAATGCTTTTAAGAAAAAATAGTGGCGTTGCTCCAAGAGGGAGCTCCCCTCTTGGCAATGCTCCCCTCCATCTTCTCCCTTCTCCTACTGCGCATCTTACACGCCATACTGTTTCTCGCGACTTATACCAAAACTACCCTCAATATTTTCTGTTGATTCTTATTTCCTACTGCGTTTTTATATAAAACTAGCTAGGTGCCCGGCGTTGCTCGTGTACTTATTTATATAAACTCGAAAAAGTATTTAATTGAATACTTAAATATATTCCTTGAGTATTTCAGGATATAATCGTCACTCAGTCTTCATACATTACGAAATATTACATTGATGAAATTGTTAGCTAGACTCACAACTAATGCAGCGCGAAAATTAACTTACATTTTCCGCAAGGATGGTAAAGTAATTCGTATTCTTCTTTATTATCATTCGATGGAATATTTCTGTATAAAATTATACTTTTTATTTAAAAAAAATATTTCTGCTTTATTTCATTCCTAATAAAAGAGATATTTCCTTTGTTCGTTGCGTAGTAACGTCTTTCTCTCGCGTGACGTCATTGTCTCTTGGCGCGCAGTAATTTAATATTTAATGATCATGGTTTTTAATTATAATTCTTTCCACATGTATGCTAGGCGTTTCTCACCCTCACAGTACCGTTTCTCGTGTTTTGAAGAATTTGTGTACCAATTTTTGTTGCAATCTATCCACGCTTTTAAATTTGTATAGAAATTAACGTAAATACATACATACATACAAATATACATCCTTTTTTATTATATAGTTATATAAAATTAATGAAACCGACACAACTTAAGGAGGACGAAGATGGTTGAAAGAGCAAACGTTGAATTTCAAATTGAGCATTGAGCTCCTTGGCTACCGTCACAAGGCAAGACGACGGCTACAAAAACAATAGTAGTCCGGCCATATCGTTGAAAATACAGTGAGATTAAAACTTCGCGGACGGCGTTTTGTCACGGGCAATTTGTCGTCCATTTGCGGCGCACGTGGATTGCGATCCGCCGTGCAATAACATTGGCGAAAAGAGAAACGTGACTCACTATTCTTGTTCGTTACCTATGAATAGATCAAAGAAGAAACATAATATCTAGAAACGGCTCGATACTTTAATATTTAATCTTCAACAATTCCTATTTTCCAGGTTTTGTTTTAATATTTAAGAACAAATTTTGTTCAACAACTCCCAAACCATTTTTAAATACACATCAGAAGCAACAAATTGCAAGCGACAGTAGCACAATTCTTCAGTTTTATTCGTAAAAAAATATTTTATTTAATTCTTTTACTAAATAATGTCTTACTAAATTGTGTTCCTTCATCCGTTTTTTTTGTCTCGTTTAGCGGCTGAATATGTGGTTATTTAATGTTGCGCGGCAAAACGAAATTTATTGTGTATGCATGAAACGTTATATATATGTTTGTTTGTATTGATTCAATAACCATACGACCAAAAATCGAGTGCAGCTTTTATATCATTGCCCAGGAATTTATTAAAGTAAAAACCGTAATATTATTTGCAAACAAGGGCCTATGACGTAAATGATTCACAGGCATATATAACAGTTAATAATTTTCACAGCTCTTTGTTGTAATTCGTCCGTTTCGTTGCTGCTTGGAAAGAAAAACTGCAACATCGAATCTTCCCGCGGATTTCCAATTTACAAACACATTAGGATTTCAGAAAAATAACGTACACATAAATGGTGGATACGCTTTCAAGATCCATGAAGCAATAGAGAACTAGAAAGTTTCACGAATTAAATCAAAATAAATTTTTCTGGGAGTCGCTAACTATAATTATACGACGGAATAATTCGTATACACTCTTCGAACGTAACTGCGATAATCAGACCTTAGTTTCCAGATAAATTTAATATAAGAAACAATTACACAGAAAATTATTTAAATTGCTGGTCGTTTCGACGCTACTTCCTGTCTTTCTCTAACAACATTTGAAATACGTAAATCAAACATTTAAAGCCAAGGATATATACAGAAATTCCAAAGAACTTAACAAGTATTAAAATTTGTTTAGATTTTTGGTGTCAAAATTAATATCGACAGTGTTTGAATGATTTTTAATTAATGAAATTTCTCACATTATTATTTACAATAATGAAGCTCCCTAAATAGTGGAGTTTTCAAAATCAAATTTGTGATATTTATAGCAGTGTTTAGTAATTCCTCATTCATTAATTACTATGTTCAAATTCCGTTAGAGAAAGACGCGAAGTTGCTTCGAAATGTCCAGCTATTTAATTTTTTTTTCTTTGTAATTATGTCTTATTTTAAAATTTCCTGGAAACTAGGGTAACCCACGTCTAACCCCGTCCATAAAGGTGGTAGTTTGTTTCCGGTTCAAAATGAGCACGTGTGCAAAATTTGATCGAATTTTCTCCACGCGTTTAAATTTGTATGCGGAGCATACAAACATACATACAAATAGTCAAATATTTTATTAGATGTGTCCAGAAACTAAGGTCGTATTTATTTTAATTAATTGAATCAGACGTTCAATTTATAGGTATAGTAGAATCGGAGTTTAAAAAACAATTTTATCGGTTAACGAAATGGTCGAAGGATTTGTAAATGCTTGATTGACCCTTTTCTTAAAAGCATTCGGCCAATCGCCATCTTAATAGATAATTTATTCGATGTTTCTATGGTCTGTATTAGAGATGGAACAATGAAGAGTGTAGGTGAAGGGGAAATGATATAACTGAGAAAGACGTTTCGAGGAAACAACAGACGTGAAAAGAGAAACGACGATTCGAATAGTAAGAAACGCTTTTTGTCTTCACGGAAAGAAAACGCGCAAGTATTTGCTTCAACCGAGACCGTGGCGACTATTTCTCGGCATCTGGGGAAGTTTTTCCATGGCCAAACCAGAGAGACCCATGGTTGCATTAACCCAGAATTACAACTATGATGCACTAAATTACTTTGTTAATAGCATTAACCTTTTATTTCAGTTTTCAAGTCAGTGTTATCAAAGGCCTCGCATATTTTTCAGATCCTTAACACTCTCATCAGAAAAGTAATGCTATTTCTTCTTGAACTTTTGAATGATTGATAATAAAAGTGGAAAGAGCAGAAAAATGAGGGAAGCGGGAAAGTGATGTCAAAGAGGAAGGGGTTAAATAAACGGACATTCTGAACAGTAAATAAATCTACTCGTCTTCAGGCAATAAGGAGCATCAGTTCGTAGGCACGTGAGTCCGCAGCCCTTCAAGACACTCAACTACTCGGTTCAGCGGTATTCGTCTTTCTTTCACTGCTTAGCTCTTTTTTGTCTTCCAATTACATACATACTTTCTTATTTAAATGATAAAAGTATCTTTACAGAAAATCTCGAACGATCCGGCACCGCCACTTGGAACTTGGAGAGGTCTTTTCCATCTGATCTTATCGGAGTCGACTCTCGCCACGAGCGACGTAACCATAAAGGCTCACTTATATTTTACTAAATAGCATTCATAACGGCCTAAACTTAGGAATTCAACGTTGAAATTATTTCAATTCAGGAACAGAATAAATGATTTCATTCGAAGCGCACCTAAAGAGAGTATTGTATTAAATTAGAGTCGTGAGATGTACCAAGTCGTGTCAGATGCGCCTTAGATGAAGGGATAAGGTGGAGGGGAGCATTGTCGTCAGTTGGGAACTCCCCCTTGCGAGGAAGGTAGAGTTCCGTCACTACAAATTTTTACAAACATTCATTATATTTCTTATGAACGTGATATACAGAAAGCAGCAAGGTCTTTTTATCACACTCTGTACTTATCATCTCTTAACATGTACAGATGAGATGTTTGGTGTGAAACACACCGGGAACCGAACACAATATATTTCCATGCTTCAATGTTTTCAGCATAGTTTTTACAGTATTAAGTTGCCGTAACAAAGGTTCGCGTTAAACTGAGCTCCAGCCTACCCCCACTACGATTACAGGGAAATGGACCACTGCGCATCGTATTTTGACACGACTTGCTATATCTCGCGACCTATACTTTCCTCTTACATCCGAAAAATGCAACACCCGACTAACAGTCACAAAATATTGAACTAATCCTGAACGCCTGAAAAGAGAAAAAAGTTTGTCGTTCATATATACATATAAAAGTTGTAGTTTTGTGTTGCTTTCAGAATTCCAGGGATATGTGGGCGTGATTGGTTGTTAATAAACTATTTAAAAAAACGGATTCTGACCGCTGGTATTTTTTTCTCTACAACACTGTTTATTATTGAAAAGAAGTGCCGCGTTTTAGGCAAACATGCCGTCGATAGTTCAGAATCGAGTGATTGCAAATAATTATTTCGTTAGTTACTAAAGTGGGTTATAACCTTGATTGAGATTTAATTAAACTCTGGTCTAACCGCCTGCATTATATTTTACTCACTTGAAATTTGACCGACGACGACCTGAAACAGAAGCGACGAGTACGTATCACTCAGAAATTATGATCGCTCACAAGAACAGAGTGCTGCAGCTTATTTTTTTTTCTCTCTCAATAGCAACTACTAAGAGTACAACATTTGGCGGAGATTCGTTCGCCCAGGAATTCACTAATGAAACATGAGCAGAAGGATGAAACGCGTGCCTTGCCTTCGCAGTTTTTAGCTACAGAAGCTCTAACAAGATCAGCTCGTATGGGATATGCGTTGAATATTCATCGTCGCATGGTCTACGTGGTTCAACGTTTCGTCCGAGTCCAGTAACAGGCCACGTTAATTGTTGTCAACTGACAGAGTGTGCAGGTAACAACAAGTATACGATCGCCGGGTAATCTCTCAGGACGAAGACGCAGCTTGAGTTGTACGAGCTGTGATGAACAAACATGCTATACAACGGTATTCAGAGTTGCTTCTCCGAAAAACAGTCTGTTAGCTTTTATACTGAAAAGATTTTATTGTGTTTCAAAATGAGTTGAAATCTGTCTCAAGCTCATCCGCAATTTCACGTTTCCACTCCTTCGTTGAGATGAATATGAGCCAAGCAACCGTGCCTCGTAAAATGATATAAATTTAATTTATAAACAAATATAATAATCTGCCTTCTTTTTAAACAAATGTTAAGAAAAAAATTTTTTGTCTGATTTAAAACACAATATAAAACGCAACGTTTCAGCCCTGATTGGGACTTCTTCAGGTGTACCATAACAATCAGTTATAATTTATCATATGAAAAATTTCAAACTTTCAGTTTGTACACACGCTAGAAATTTTTAATATAAATTTTCATGTAATAAATCATAACCGAATTTAATTGTAATTGTACACCTGAAGAATTCCCGATCAGCGATGAAACGTTTTGTTTGTTAAATGTTATGTTTTAAATGTTATAATAATTTTTTCTGACTAATAGACTGGTGTTTTTAAAATTTAATTGACATCTCAAACTTTGCAGAATTCACACATTTGACTGCATTTTCAATTATTTCATTACGATTATTATTTCGTCTAAATTCAAAGAAAATAATAATTAAAATTTTGCCCTCTTATAAAAATTAAAATTGTTTGTCACGTTAAAAAAATTGCAAATTACAATTCATTAATAATCCAAATCGAAGAACCGTCTTCTGAACCTAAATTAGATTTATTTCACTCAGATTTACAAGAATTTCTTTCATATCCCAGCTTGTCTATGAACTAAGAATACTTATATATAATTAAATTATAATATATTAAGAAAATTTTTATTATTATATCGAACATAATATTGTTATATTCTGTTGCATACTCTTTATCGCGTCTTATATCGTACTTCGGACATGATATATTCTCCTTATATTAATGTTATTGTAAATGAAAATTCAAAGTTATATATTCATTGAACAAACATTTATTATTATGTAACAATTTTACATTTTATTTTATCAGCATTTTAACAGCATAATTGGACATTTAATCATTTTGACTGCATGTATGGACTAACCTAAAAAATAGAAATATATATAAAAAAATCCCATAATTCAACGAAATTGTCATGAATACATATTTGTTTCTTATTTATTGAGATTTCTGAAACTGTAAAGTCAGCGCAATTAACCGATCAATGCAGGATGACACGAGCTTATTTTAAGGGGAAATAGTTTCTCATTCAGAGAGAGATTAATGCAAGTGAAGAGTCACGATAGTGAACATACAATGCGTACGAATACCAAGGCAACGTGTCTATTAAGTCCTATAAGTATATGTTTCAAACGTAGGCGGAAATATAAAACCGAGAACGAGGTATCAAGTAGGTGGTTAGAAATATTATACGTTTGGATATTTGAAAGTAATTAAATTACCTATAGAAAATATATGAGATATAATTAGCAAGTGGAACAGATATAATATTAATAATCAATTTATGGTAGTGTTATTCACAAATCGGAGGATATAGATAGACAAATTAACTGCATTATAAACGAAGCGAAGCTACTACGATATGCGGAGATATTATGAACTCTCCGTTACTTATATCAACAATAGTTCTATAAAAAGTTCGTCGGAACACTGATTAACAGAAAAAAAAACATGAATTTTACAAGAATAACGTAATCAAAGATTCCCGTTGTAATTGTTCGATAAAATGTTCTCGGTTTTCACACGGGTATAATATATTTAAACGCGACGTTTCGACGACTAAAAGCTCTGTCGTCATCTTCTAGGCGAAATAAATGACGGCGGAACTATTTTATTGCAATCTTTGATCAGTTCGAAGCGTACGAACTATAAAAATTACGTTATTCTTCGATAAAAAGTTCTCGGTCTTCGCCTAGAAGATAACGACAGAGCTTTTAGTCGTCGAAACGTCGCGTTTAAATGTATTATACCCGTGTGAAAACCGAGAACTTTTTATCGAAGAATAAGGTAATTTTTACAGTTCGTACGCTTCGAACTGATCATTTATTACGTTAAGAAAAATGTTATAGGCTTAGGAATTTGGACTTGACGGGCCGTGCACGTGGCTGCACGTATCGAGTGGTATTTAGTTTTATACGTGACAGGAGTTCTTCGTAGCAGATATTTTGGAATCATAAGAAATTAAAGAATCAGCCACACAATCTAAAAATAATTTTTAAAAATGAGTATAGTGGTTGAACACGCACACGTGTCGTTGTTGTCATTGAATGAATGCTTCTAGATATGATTTTAAACGGGTGTAGTGGAACACGACTAGATCGAGCATTAATTTATTTCTGATAGAGCACGAAAATGCATAAAGGAAATTCTTAACGATTAAGCCAATATAAATATCGAAAGGAAAACATTTTTCCGAACGCTTCCGAGTCCGACAACGAATGTAATTTCGGGGCAAGTTTTGTTGCACGGACGGTCTGTACCGTTGAATAGAAGCCAGCGAAGACGCAACCGTGTGGCAAATTCCCCGTCATTCAGCGATGCCAACGGACTGCGAATACGATTTGCGGCAATTAAGTCGCCAGGGAGGGGAAAGGAGGGACGCGCAGGATAAATAAATATTCCGACAGAGCCCAGCAAGAATTTTCATAATTAAGGGCCGACGGGGGCTGCTGTGAAAAATCGCGGGCGGACGGGCGTGGCCATAACTCAGGTGAGGAATGTGCCGATAAGTGGACATTCCAGGGCGAGCTGATTTAGTGCGTGTTGCGTGCTGCGTACCTGCAAAGAGCGCGGCGAGACGCATCCTTACCGCGCAGAGTCCGGCGCCACACTGAGCGCTCAGCTCAGCGACCAGTGCAGCAACAAGTCCCGCACTCGCAGTCCTGCGCACTCCATCAGGGTGTAGCCTCCGTCACAGATTCGTCGTCCTTTTACTGCTTTTACATTTCACACAACAAGCCGAAATATCCCACATAGGCAGGGTAGAGAGCGCGTCCAACTGCAATGCCGTGCCTGGTCGCACGACAGTCCAACCACACCTATGATCTTTTTCCTCATTTGTTTTCTGAGTTGGGCATCAAGATGGTCCGGCCGAATGTGCCTGCTCTTCCGGAGATTCACTTTAACCCCTTAAATGTCTTTATCACATAAAAGCTTGCCCACCAAAACCGTCATTTACCATTCGATGGATTCGACGATCCATTTCGGTTGGAACAACACAACGTGCCGTAAAGAATCTAAAACTCGAGCACCACGATCATACACCAATTGGCATACGAGACTGAGCTTGTGTCGCGGATTTTCCTGCTTGAACGTGAGAAAAATTCAAGTTTTCAGAAATTTTGGGTTGCACCATGCACTCTCTCGGTCCCTTGCCGCTTCAGAGCCTGAGAAGATCACTTGGGAAACTACTTGCTTAATAACTATCATTTTAGCATCGCATCTCATCGCGTCCATAACTCTTGTTTTAGTTAAATAGATAGATTTATTTAATTTCATTGAGCAAATACCAGTGACAACGTTTAAAATACAGACATTACACAAACTATATAACATCATGAAGATAAAATAAATATGGGAAAAAATAGTTTAATTAAAAAAGCATACTTTAAAGCGACCCCATCTGTTGTAGGGTTCAGCGCTACTGCCTCGCATCACGTAGGTCCTGTGTTCGTATCCCGGCGAGGGCATGGATGACTTTTTCCATTTTTCAAAACTCCCGTCAATTAGTTCCCCGCCAGAGATAAAATGCAACTGAGTTCCTAATGACCTCAGATGTGGATGGGACAAAAAATAAATATTTTTTAACTTAACACTAGTAAAGACTGTACTTCACACTTCCTGCAATGCTTTAAACTATTTTTTTTAAAAAAAAATTAACTTCGCTAACAACTTTATTAATATAAATCTTATTTCTTTAAATTAAGTCCCTTTCATATTTCGTCAATCACATTTTAATTGTTGTATGCTCTGCGGGCTAGAGGCCTGCTGTCACAGTTGCAGCCAGGCTGTTACAATCCCGAATCCTTCTCTTTAGGAGTCTGTAATTTCCCTGTATCGGTTCGCTGTTCCCTCTGTCTAATCTTGTACGAATGATTGCTTTTAGATAAGTTGAAGGTAAAAGTAAACTTCATTATTGTGCGCAAAGTCTAGCCGTTTCCGTCTATATGCAAAAATCTCTAACTCATTTTTCCGCATCTCTACAAGATAATTTTAATGCCCTTTTTCTGAATTTTGCCCAGTGCAACTTTGGAGTCTGCGCCAGTCAATGATTAACGAAGCCAAATAATTTCTCGAAATTTACGAATTAAATTATTAGGCGCATTCGACTTTCATTTACCCCAATCATATCTATGACTTATTGAATATGATAATTTGTGATATACAGTATATAATTCTGCTTTCCTGTAACAATCTAAAGGTTTTTATTCATCATACTTGTTAATATATTTGTAAATATTGTAAACGGTCGTGAGCGAGTGTTCTGATCTCTTGCTTTTCTAATTGTTTCTAGTTGTGTAACAAGTTTGTTATTATGAAGGAGTGTTACAAATGCTCTAATTATAATTTTTCTCTCTGTCCGGATAGTTTCAAAATGTCTATAGTCACCGGCATGTTCGATGACGGCCAAGTTTAGTGTCCATCTTCGCAGGATCTATTCCATCCCGGTGCCCAGCAATCAGCTTCAGTAAGCGTTTAGAGCTTGACCTCGTTAGATCGTTTAGTGGAAACGTCAAACTAGGCCACCATCAAGGCCAGAGGTTTAGCCGTTTTTCTTTTTACCACGCTTATATTAACTTCAATTTTTGTCTGAACCCCATTAGAATCGTTTGTTTTGGAATTGTGGGGAGGGGGGTGGCAATTTCGACTCTGCAGTATTAGCGTAACAGTTGACGACTACAACTATTTACACAATTTTAAAAAAAACGTTTAATTTAATACACGCAAATCTATATACATACATAACTTTATTTAAAAACAGGTCTAATAATTTAATAATGTAAACTGTACTAAAAAAGGAAAAAAATAAGTTTTCGATCAATAAATTTTTTACGTCATCACTCGGAAAATATAAGCGTGGTTACGCTCAATGAACAATTAATTAATCAGTAACTAAAGTTTCTAACAAGGCTTATATTTTTTTCTGCCCGTTTTCCTTTACAGCTTTTCAGTTATATTCCGTATAAATTTTTCCTTGGAAATCTCCCCCTTGAATTTTTTGTTGTTGTATTAGTTTTATCTGGGAGTGTTTGCGGCTTTCTTATTAATTTCCTTTTTTTCTACCTCGCTGCATTCTGTTACTACTGCCCGTGGTTGAACTTATCAATTTAATTCTCATATCCACCGCCTGGGGTTATCATCCTCCATTTCTTATTCCTCGTTTTTAAATGCGTGTTCATTATGGACAGTTGTTAATACTCGGTGTATTTAATAATTCATTCGTCTCATTCTTTGCGATTTACCAAGTTCTTCGCCACTTTTATTCTGCCGTTAACATCCTTTTTTTCTCTCTCCCTTAGATTTTTCTGGAATAACTGTTTCTCTTTCTTTCATTATTGAAGACCATTTTATTTTGAAAACGTTGTGTTGGTGTCTCCGTTGATTATAAACTTGCAATAGAAACTTTTTCCTGCTGACTGATAGATATACATTTTGGTTATTCATACACTATGAGGTCGGCTGTTTATAAAGACACGTAGCATTGAAACGTTTTATTTATTCTTGTTTCAAAACATTTACAATATTTTTGTAATACAAAATCAACCCATATTCCAATACGAACTTAAATATGTTTTTTCAAAACTGACTTGAAATAAGTTGGCGACAATGACAAAAATCAAAATATTGGATAGTTTTTTTCAAAATAATTACTTTTTAGTACAACGATTTTTGTTTGTAGTTTGAAACTGAAATGAAGATTAAAATGTCTTAAATCAGACAGTGATAATATGTTTCGTTACTAATTTCTGAAACCATTAGGGTCATTTTGCAACGGAACTGTTTTGCCCTTCAGAATTAAATGGTAGAAAATTCCACCCATAACAGAAATCTTTTTGACTGATTAACACGTGCTCTCACCATCCGTTTAAACACGTATCGTTATAATAGACAAAATTGTGTGACGAAAATATAATGCAGATTTATTGCAAATTGTAAGAGAATTTCACCTCCCTTTCCTGAAAGCAATACACCTTCGATTCGGAAACGTCTGTGACAGAAAATAGCTCTTCCCAGCAGAAGTTGTCTGTGAAATCCTATTTTCGAGAATTTCTTCTACTCTATTATTTGCTTGCATCCCTTTGATCTAATTTTAAAGATATGCATAATAAACACCTGTAAAATGCCAAACAAGAAAGATATCACTATGTGAATTCAGTGTGTTTACATTTAATTGAATATGTAACATTACTGATAAAATCATTTTTAATAAATTTCGTTCAATATCGAAAAATTCAACATTGTTTAAATCAAATTTACGGTTCTCTCATAATAATGTTTTTATTGTATCTGTGTTCATTGAATGAAGTTTCAATATTTTTTTTTAAACCTTAAAATTAAGTAATATTTATAATTCATCATTTTTTAAATTTATATAGCTTTATTAAAAATTTAAAAATTAGTTGGTATTAATTTTTTTAAAAAAAGGGTTCATAATAACTGCTTGCTTAAATTCGAAGGATGTAAAAAATGTATTATTGTATTTTACATATAATATAGAGTTACATTTTATTGTCCATTACACCATTTAAGATAAAGGAATATGGTTGTTTTTCATCTTGGATATATTATTGGACGAAGAAAAAAATTATAAAAATTCGTAATTTGAAATATTATGTTGTCTGTTCTTTTCACTACTTAAAACAAAACATTCTGTAAGAGTAGAATAATAGCATAAAGAACCTGATTAAATTATAAAAAGGTTCAGAAACGTCGTTGTGTGGAAGAAAATATTTTTATTATAATTAATTTAATTTCTAGTATATTGTGTCTAATTTGTCTTTTAAGTATATCTGGGTATAAATTGCAACTTAAACCTCTTTTTTATTTTCCCGTCCATCGATTGGTGTGATGTTTTGGCACTAAAATATTATTAGTACGATTGATTGTTAATGGAAAAACATCTAAATCAAAATTGTAATAGTTGAAATAGTGCAGAATGAAGTCAACGGAACGTAAAATTTTACATTTGGAAAGCAATAAAATCACAATCCATTATTATTAAAATTTATATAGTTTTATTACAAAAATTACAATTTTATAAATTAGTTGGTATTATTTTTTAAAAAAAGGGTGCATAATAACTTGATGCTTACATTGTAAAAAAATAATTATTTTATTTTACATATAATATTGATTTACATTTTATTTTTTAATACAACATTTAATATAAAAGAATATTGTAGTTTTTCATATAGGAAAAAATTTCTAGACGAAGAAACAATTATATAAATTTGTAATTTGAAATATTAGTTTGTCTGTTATTTTCACTACTTAAGACAAAACATTCTGTAACTGTAGAAAATTAGCATAAACAACCTGATGAAAGAACAAAGGGCCTTGTGAGGAATAAAATATTTTAATTTTAATTTATTTAATATCTCGTATATTGTGTCTAATTTGTCTTTAAAGTATGTCTGGGTATAAATTGGAATTTAAACCTCTTTTTTATTTTACGGTCCCTCGATTTGTGTGGTGATTTTGCATTAAAATATTGTAACACTATAATTATATTATTAGTACGATTGATTGTTAATGGAAAAACATCTAAATTAAAACTGTAATAGTTGAAATGCTGCAGAATGAAGTAAACGGTACGTAAAATTTTTAATCATGAAAGAAATAAAATTATAATCCATTATTATTAAAATTTATATAGTTAATTACAAAAATTACAATTTTATAAATTAGTTGGTTTTTTTAAAAAAAAAGGTTCATAATAACTTGATGCTTAAATTCGAAGAATGTAAAAAATTTATTATTGCATTTTACATATAATATTGATTTATATTTTATTATTCCTTACAACATTTAATATAAAATAATATTGTTGTTTTTTATATTGGATAAATTTCTAGACGAAGAAGAAATATA
Source organism: Zhengitettix transpicula (assembly GCA_037074705.1). Taxonomy (NCBI): domain Eukaryota; kingdom Metazoa; phylum Arthropoda; class Insecta; order Orthoptera; family Tetrigidae; genus Zhengitettix; species Zhengitettix transpicula. The sequence continues at coordinate 11,458,800 of CM073595.1, forward strand.
TATAAATTTGTAATTTGAAATATTATATTGTCTGTTGTTTGCACTACTTAAGACAAAACATTCTGTAACTGTAGACAATTAGCATAAACAACCTGATGAAAGAACAAAAGTCGTTGTGAGGAATAAAATATTTTAATTTTAATTTATTTAATATCTCGTATATTGTGTCTAATTTGTCTTTAAAGTATGTCTGGGTATAAATTGCAATTTAAACTTCTTTTTTATTTTACGGTCCAAAGATTGGTGTGGTTATTTTGCTTTAAAATATTGTAACACTATAATTATATTATTAGTACGATTGATTGTTAATGGAAAAACATCTTAATTAAAACTGCTGCGGAATGAAGTAATCGGAACGTAAAATTTTTAATTAGGAAGGAAATAAAATTATAATCCATAATTTTTTAAATTTATATAGTTTTATTTGAAAAAATTACAATTTTTGAAATTAGTTGGTATTATTTTTTAAAAAAAATTATCATTATAACTTGTTGCTTAAATTGGAAGAATGTAAAAAATTTATTGTTGTATTTTACATATAATATTGATTTACATTTTATTATTCCTTACAACATTTAAGATAAAAGAATATTGTTTTTTTTCATATTGGAAAACTTTTAGACAAAAGAAAAAAATTATATAAGTTTGTAATTTGAAATATTATATTGTCTGTTATTTTCACTACTTAAGACATTCTGTGACCGTAGAATAATAGCATAAACAACCTGATGAAAGTACAGAAAGGTACATAAACGTCGTTAGGTGGAAGAAAATATTGTAATTGTAATTTATTTAAATACTCGTATGTGTCCAGTTTGTTTTTTAATTATGTACGGGTATAAATTACGATTTTGTTATTTTTTATTTTATGATCCGTCGATTGGTGTGGTTTTTTGGCATTAAAATATTTGAACACTATAATGATACATTTAGTACAATTGATTATTAATGGAAAAACATCTCAATTAAAATTTTATAATTGAAAGGTTAAGATGCTATATAATGAAGGAAGCGGAACGTAAAATTTTTTATTTGGAAATAAATAAAAGTATAGTCTATAATTTTTTTAAATGTATATAGTTTTATTAAAAAAAAATTAAAATTAGTTGGTATTAATTATAAAAAAGGGTTCATAATAACTTGATGCTTAAATTGGAAGAATGTAAAAAACTAATTACTGTATTTTACATATAATATTGATTTACATTTTATTATTCCTTACAACATTTAAGATAAAAGAGTATTGTTTTTTTATACTTGATAAATTTTTAGACGAAAAAAAAATTATATAAAATTTTGATTTGAAAGATTATACTGTCTGTTATTTTCACCACTTACAACAAACAATTCTGTAACTGTAGAAACGTAGAAATAAACAACCTGATGAAAGTACACAAAGGTACAGAAACGTCGTTGTGTGGAATAAAATATTTTAATTGACGTTAATATAATTTATTTCTCGTATATTGTGTATAATTTGTCTTTTAAGTATATGTGGGCATAAATTTCGATTAAGAATCTTTTTTTATTTTACGGTCCGTCGATTGGTGAGGTATTTTGGCATTAAAATATTGTAACACTATAATGATATTTTTAGTACGATGGATTGTGAATGGAAAAACATCTAAATGAAAATTGTATAGTTGAAAGGTGAAGATGCTGCAGAATGAAGGAAATGAAACAATAAATTTTTAATTCGGAAATAAATAAAATTATGAGATCAAAAATAGGGGCAACGGACAACATTCTTACAAAAGCCATGACAACTCAGAAAACTTTCCCTGTGTCTCAATTTTTTCCCTGGTCTGTTTGGTCTTAATCATTATTAGTATCCCGTCATTTTCCACGTTGATTGTAACTGCACACATGTGTACGTGTTTGAAGTGAGACGACGTGTATGGGAGGATGCAGAGAGAGTGGTCCGGGGCTTCCAATACATTAGCGTAGCCTCGGAGTCGCTTCGAGACAATAGGCAACTTGCGCCAAGACCGTTTAAGTTGTCAGCTCTGGGAATTCAGTTAAACACAGCCGCTGTAGCTTCGACACAATGGAGTCGCGTGTTACAACCACAAGGCCCTCACAACGAATACCTACAGTTTGCCTTAAAGGCGTCTTGAAAACTCTCAACTCGGACGGCTCCTTACAAACGCAGAAGCTAATTCAAATGTTCTTCCCATCTGTGAACGTAACTCTTGTTATTTACAATACAAGAATCGCACAATCGAAAAATATCACACCCTGCAATGTGGAACGCCGCAGGGGTCAATTCTCGGACAACTTTATTTCCTGATTTATGTCACATATATAATATTTAAACTACAAATGACCTGATTGCCAGTTGGCAGATACATGAAATTACAATAAACAAACACATTGCGTTCGGAAAGTCGCTGTGCGAAACAAAGTTTCCAGAAGACAAGTTAGCAGACCTGTTTCTTCATAGATACGCGACTGGTTTTTTTAATTCGTTCTACTGTTGCGTAACATTTAACTGGTTTGGTTCAGTTGGTCAAAGCGTCTAGTTCTTTAGATTACCAACACATGACGTAACTGTCCCAACACCCTGTATAACGAATTTAAATAAATAAACACGACGTGTGGGCAGTATTTCAATTATAAGAATACATAAAGAATAATTTTAACCGAAGATTAACTAAAAAAGCAATATATAAATAGCCTTCTTCTGGCCTTAAAAATAAATTAATGGTATTATACCTGAAAACAAGACAAAAGTACACTTGCTTATGGATTGTGAATCTGACGATTTTTCGAAGTACTATCACTTCACTACATTCACTAGAGTCCTGGTTGAGTCTTTCCGTTGGACGACTTGCTCCAAACACTGTTGCAAGTAAACTCTTCCAGTCCTTTGCCAACAACGATATTTTCAAAACCTTTCTTTCCACTATAGTTCGTTTTCACGGTATACAGTCCACAGAACTTGATCGTTCTGAACATCCTGGAACACCTAACCACAATTTCCAGGAAATGTCCGCGCTTTATGTTCCTTCTTTATGCACTCTCATCGAGTGGAAAACTTCTCCGATCATGGCTCAAACTCATACAGCCAACGATACTTTACATTTCCGTAATGGTTGCGTAAATCACACTTAATGCTATGAAACTACATGCTTCCATCCTGAAGACGAACAAATATTTTTAGTCTTATTCGAATGTCTCTCACATATTCAATTAACTTCATTCTATAAGATTTCCAAAAGGGTTAAAGGTATAATGTTCAATATTACAATTTAATTTTTTCTTAAAATATTTATTTCAGTATATAAAAAGTTATACAATTATATTACTTAACTACTTGCTGCATGTTACATATATTTTTTTATTATATTTTTATTAGCAATCAGATTACTAATGATCTTTAAGCTAATTTGCTAACATGTACAATTTAATAATAGGGTCTTGTACTGATGTCGTGGAGAGGTGAGGGTACAAACAATGTCACCTCAGTTTTTATTGTAGTCTATTGGCCAGCATCTCTTCAGTCTTCGGTTGTTAGTTCTTTGTAGTAACGGCTCTAGTAGTCGATTGGGGTGGGATTGAAGTACAGTATGGTGTTTACTATTTTTATCTTTGAAGACGTCTGCTACATATGGTGTATTGAGGTCAGTATGTAAACTGAAGTTGGATACATACCAGGGAGCATTTGTAATAGTGCGGAGGATTTTTGATTGTACTCTTTGCATGATAGCGATGTGAGACTTGGCTGCACATCCCCAGAGCTCTATTCCGTACGTCCATATAGGTTTTATCGCTGTTTTGTAAATGAGTAATTTGTTTTCTACTGATAATTTTGATTTTCGTCCAATCAGCCAGTTTAATAATTTAGTTTTTATTTCTATTTGCTTTTTCTTTTTATTGATGTGATCCCTCCGTTTCAGCTTGGTGTCTAAGTGAAGACCAAGATATTTGACTGATTCTGCTTTTGGAATTTCTTCCTGATTGAGCTTTACTATAGGACAATGTTCGTTTTTAAGGGTAAATGTTATGTGGGGATGATTTCGATGCATTTACTTTTATTTTCCATCTTTTTAGCCAGGTCTCTATTTTTTGTAGATGTTCTTGAAGTTTCTGTGATGCGGAATCAGGGTCTGTGTGTGTTGACAGTATTGCTGTATCATCAGCAAAGGTAATTGTGCTTACGTCCATTGAGGTTGGCAAGTCGGAAGTGTATAAGACGTATAATAGGGGGCCAAGGATGCTGCCCTGTGGCACCCCGGAGAGAATGGGATAACGGTTTGAACTTTCTCCATTTACGTAAGTAAGAAATTCTCTTTGGTCAAGGTATGATTTTAATAAGTTGAAGTATTGGTCAGGCAGAGTCCTTTTAATCTTAACTTGTAGACCTTAATGCCAAACCTTATCAAAGGCCTGGCTTACGTCTAAGAATATTGCTGTGCAGTACTGCTGGTTCTCCATAGCTTTGTTAACTACGTCCATAATTCTATGGCATTGTTGAATTGTTGAATGCGACTGTCGGAAACCAAATTGATGATCCGGGATCCAGTCTTGATTACTGCTGTCTACTCTGATTCTTTTCAGTATGATCTTCTCAAGCAATTTGGATAGTGTTGATAGCAGACTTATGGGACGATATGAAGTGACGTCAGTTATATCTTTGCCGGGTTTTGGTATCATAATTATTTTTGCAATTTTTAGGGATTTGGGTTGTAACTTAACCTTATTATTGCATTAAACAAGTACAAGAGTAACCTGAAACCTTCATCTGGTAATTCTTGAAGCATCTTAGCCGTTATGAGATCAAGTCCTGGAGATTTATTTGGATTAAGTCTCTTTATTTCTGCTTTGATTTCATTTAAACGTATTATTTTAATTCGTTGTTCCACGTTAATATGTTCTGATAGTTCTTGCTCCACTTCTTGATCCAGGTCGTTATTATGAGGAGTAAAAACTTGTGATAAGTGTTTTGCAAACAGGTCGGTTTTTTGTTTATTACTTTTTGCCCAAGGCCCAGGTGGGTTTGAATACTGCCGAATTGGGGGTGAAGTTGCTTTCGGCTTTTTTGTATTCTTTATCGGTCCAAATTGTATTGTCTTGCCTGGTAAGATTAGATACATAATTTTCAAAGGATTCGTTTTGCAGTGCCCTGAGTTTCGATTTTAATTTGTTACTTAACATCGTGTATCTTTTTCTGTGTTCTGGTGTGTGAGTTCTCTGCCATGTAGATCTTGCTTTCCTTTTCTCGCCAACTAGTTTCTTAACTTCAATAGGTATGAAAGTGGATGGTGTGGCAGGAATACTTATTGGTGTAGCTTCTCTAGCAGCATTCTGTAGTAATTTGACATAATTGTCTGATTCCTTTTCTATATCAGTATGTTCTTGTAGTTTCACGGACAGATTCACTTGGCTCTGTATTATTTGTCTGTATTTATCCCAATCCGTTCGAGAGTTATGCAAACGAGGTATTGGTTTCCTAATTATTACTGTTTTGTTCACGGTAGCTATTTTTTTTTTGATTTATTAGACAAAACTTTTATCTTACGATTATTTGTTGTTACATAAAATACGGTAGCTCTGATTGGTGAATGATCAGATGATAGGTCGTAACTCGGCGTTACATCAGTGTAGGTGGAGGAGATGCCTTTGATAACAAAAAAATCTAGTAAGTCCGGTATTTTATTCACGTCAGTTGGCCAGAATGTTGCGGTCCCGGTTGACAAGAAAGATAGGTTCATTTCTTGAATAGTATGTGCGAGTTCTCTTCCTTTAGTTGTTATTATCCGGGAGCCCCAAAGCGTATGTTTACTGTTATAGTCTCCACCTGCAGTGAAGGTAGGTCCCAGTTTATCAAAGAACTCAGAAAATTGTTCTCGTTTTAAGTTGTGTCGGGGTGGACAATAAACAGCTGATATGGTTGTTTCGTATGGAATTCCTATTACTTTTATCGATGTTGCTTGAATATGATTCGTTTGAAATTTTAGCAATTCATAGTGCTCTATGGTTTCTTTTATAAGAATCGCTGTCCCTCCATGCGCTGTTCCGTCTGGGTGATTTGTACAGTGTACTTTATATCTTGATATGATAAAATAGTTTGCGTTAGTAAAGTGTGTTTCACTAATTAGTAGTATGTCAATATAGTTTTGAGTGAGAAATAATTTGACCTCTTCCTTATGGTTCTGCAGTCCATTCGCGTTCCATTCAGCTATTCTTATAAACGTAGCCATTAGTGGAGCTTGTTCATTAACATGGTAAGCATGTTGAGTACCATGCTGTTTTGTTGAAGTAAGTTACATATGAAATTACATTTCAATATTTTTATAATACACATGGCAAGTCGCACTTTTATTCATAATTCATTTCAAAAGACAAACAATTTTTCAAGTCTAAATGAACTTCATTGACTTAGGTTTACACTCGCACACAAGTCAACGTGTGCGTTGTTGTACAATGAAAAGGGAAGACGAATTATACAATTTAACAAACAACACTCTCTGAAATAAGAGAAATACTCACTTAGTTCTTTGTGTAAAGTCTGGTTTGATTTTGGAATTATGTCAAGGAATTTGACCTGCGTTTAGAGACAAACTCAGCATTGTAACAATTAAAATGTTGCATGAATCAAATCCTTGAAACGTTCACATTTTCTCATTTCAGTGTATGCTATTTTTTAAAAAGGGAAAGCGTTATTAAAGGTGAATAATTCGTATGTTAGATGAATCACTTTATTTAATTTTCTTAAATGTTATTAATTTAAATTTCTATGTGGATTAAAAGGTGCCTTTTCACGTAATAGTGCAGAGGAAATGAAATGAAATAAATATTTGTATTAAAAACATACTCGCATGTGCTTACTACAGCACGAGACGGGTAGTAAAGCGGGTGCAGTCGATAGAGCAAGACCGAATTTGCAAACTTGCTCGAGGAATTTAAACACACACGACATCGATCAAACAAGGTCATTCTCCAGGAGCAAAATGAAAATAATTCGCAGCAACAAAAGACATTAAATCAGCCGTCATCGTACATACCGTAAAATCTAGAACACAATTATATACACTAGCAGTCATTATGCACTATTAATTTTCTACAAAGACCAGTACAGTAATTAGTATACAACTCTTCATACAACACGAAAAATACAATTACGGTCCACAAATATTTGCTTAAAACGCATTACGCGTTTTTGTTAAATTCCCTTAAGAAACATCTTATTATGAAATATATTTTTAATAATATCAATATAATCGTAGATATAAACATCATATATTCGAATCTTTTTGTATTGCTTGCCAACAAAAACCCACTTATTTTACCAATATAAAGTTCATTACACATTTCGAGACCGTATTTAATTAACAACTTTATTACTTAACTACATGCTGCATGTTACATACGAAATTTATTAGTCTGTCGGGTTGAATTTCAGTCAATAAACAAATATTTTTACAAAATCGTATTACGAATTTGTGTAAGATTCCAATATTAAATATATATTACTTTGTAATACATTTTTCACAGTATCAGTATAATTATATATCTAACCATAATCTGTTTATATACATCTTATTTTATTGCATGCTAACAAAAACTCACGCATTATCCAAATTTTGGTACGGATTTATTAAGTTGTTTAGGGAATTCATTACACATTGTCGGGATGAATTTCGGTCAATTGGCAAATATTTCTACAAACACGCATTACGAATTTGTGGAAAATTGGAATATGGAATATATTAATTTGTTAATATATTTTTCATTGTACCAGAATAATTCTAAATACCAGCATCACGTATTTGTATACATTATTTTATTGCATGCTAACAAAAACTCACTCATTATCCAAAATTCAATATGGATTTATGAAGCTGTTTGAGGAATTCATTATACATCTGTTTGATTAAATTTCGGTCTATTAACAAATATTTCTAAAAATACGCATTACGAATTTCTGTAAGATTCCAATATGGAATTTATTACTTTGTAATATATCTTGCATAGTATCAGTATAATTCTAGATAACAGCATCATATAAATTTATATAGCTTATTTTATTGATTCTAACAAATGTCATTCATTACCCAACATTCAGTATGGATTTATTAAGTTGTTTAGGGAATTCATGACACATTTCGAGACCGTATTTAATTAACAACTTTATTACTTAACTACTTGCTGCATGTTACATACGAAATTCATTAGTCTGTCGGGTTGAATTTCGGTCAATTAACATATATTTTTACAAAATCGTATTACGAATTTCTGTAAGATGCCAATATGGAATTTATTACGATGTAATACATTTTTCGCAGTATCAGTATAATTCTATATCTAACCATAGTCTATTCATATATCTTACTTTTTTCCATGCTAACAAAAACTCTCGCATTATTTAAATTTTGGTACGGATTTATAAAGTTGTTTACGGTATTCATGACATCTGTCGGGTTGAATTTCGGTCTATTAACAAATATTTCTACAAATACGCATTGCCAATATCCGTAAGTTTCCAATATGGAATTTATTACTTTGTTATATATATATATTGCATAGTATCAGAATAATTCTATATCTAACCATAGTATATTTTTATATCTTATTTTATTGCATGCCAAAAAAAAACTCACGCATTATCCAAATTTTTGTACGGATTTATGAAGCTGGTTAGGGAATTCATGACACATCTGACGGGTTGAATTTCAGTCTATTAACAAATATTTCTACAAATACGTATTACGAATTTCTGTAAGATTCCAATATGGAATATATTACTTTGTAATATATTTTTATAGTATCAGTATAATTCTAGATAATAGCATCATATATCAATATACCTTATTTTATTGCTTTCTAACAAATGTCATTCATTACCAAATATTTCAGTATGTATTTATTAAGTTGTTTAGGGAATTCATTATACAATGCGAGACCACATTTAATTAACTATTTTATTACTTTACTACTTGCTGTATGGTACATATGAAATTTATTACTCTGTCTGGTTGAATCTTGGTGAATTTCGAAATGATTTGTAAAGAACACATTTCATGTTGTGGTTATTGCCTATTGTATTAATAAGCTATATATAAATCGTTGCTTTTTCCGGTGGACTGTGTCACATATTGCCGGTCAAATTACCGCGTGTATAAAACGTGGCTTTGGATCTTTATGAGGTCCGCATCCCGCCTTACAGCTGCTTGTTTTGTCCGCTGCAGCTTCATAAACTAGCTTTTTGTTCTATTGTGTGGCTCATAAATGCCATAATTCGCCACTGTAGTAGTTGAAGGCGGCGGCTATATCCAAGTTGTATCCACAGGCGACAGTCATCAATTAAAGACGTTCGATGACGATGAACGTTTGATTTTGCTCAGACATCTGACTAGACATATCAAGGAAAATATTCGATTAGTCAGTGTACATATAAATAATTATGCCAGAGTCTTTGTTTTTATCGGAGAATGTATCAGTCAGATGTTTCAGAGTCTGTGAAAAATTTAAAAATCGATACAAATATCGGATAAAAGTGGCAAGATCAATGGTGTTGATAGGAAACGATGATGTCGAGAAGGAAATTCGGAGGATTGAAAAGATGAAACTTTTAATGCTTTTGATACATGAAAAGGAAACTATATAAATTTCTGAGAACGTGAAACCCTTGTCAACTTGATAAGTCAGCTTATTGCATCAGTACATGGTCCAACGTTTCTCTGACCATCCTTGACAGTTGGTAAACTCCGTTTTCTTCTGTGCTTTAATACTAATTTATGCTCTTATTAGTCATAGTCAATGCAAAACTCGAGAAATTGTGATTTATTTATATAGTTAAATATAAATTTAACGTGACGAAAAGACATACCGGAAACGAAACGTGTCTTCCAGATATAGTTGCTTTGATCGCAAATTTTTAATATATTTTGATTTCAGACAGTACTCCACAATGTTTGGGAAGTAACCAATTTCCGAAGAGCGTTTTTCCAATCTGCAAATGTCAAGAGCGTTTTACCACTCTACGAATGTCCTTCTCCATATCTCTTTTGATTCGTCTCTCTCTCTCACCTCCTTAACTGTCTGTTTCTCTTTGTGATGATTTCTGTATTCCTCTTCCTGGCATTCTTTCTTTTGGTTTTACATCTCTGTGTCCGTTATGTACGTCTTTCTTACGCCTACTAAATCAATCTAACATTCACTGTTGTGATTCGCGTATTTTTCTATTACTAAAATTTAACTTTTTATTGGTTCAAACTGTAATAGGCGTTTTATTTGTGACAAAGACAGAGGAACGGGATTCCCAGTGAGTGTATCGGTGCGAGTCCATCTTCTTTGTAGGAGAATCAGGAATATTAGACCCCAAGACTCGTAGAAGCAACGAAACATCTCGACTACTCCTGTATTCCTTCTTTGGGAGAAAAAAAAATGGTCTACCAACAGAACTGGAAAGAATGAAGGGATATTCTTCAGTGCTACTACGACTTATCACTCCCCCGAAACATCACAAGAAGACAACAAATAATAATAATACCAAAAATTCGTACCTTACAAACCAAATTAACCCATAATTTTCTTTTTTCTAGTTCACGTCAGCCTGAATGTACGCTCTGCAATAACGCTCCAAACTCCATACTTGAATAAACTATCTACACTAAGATTATTACAATGTTTAATTATTATTCTATGTTTTAATCCTGTACAGTCGCCAAGGACAATTTTGTTGACGCGACTTTAAAACATCCAGTAAAAAAACCTGTGACCTCGAACGAAAAACCAACTAGCCGGCAAATTTGATGAGAACTATTGGTGTGACATCTTGCGAGGAGGAGGAGGAGCATGGCAAATTTGTGACCGAATGAAAATTGTGATTCGAGGATAATAGAAGAAGTAACACATTTCAGGCGTGTCATGAGAGGGCCAAAGATTTAAAAATACCTTGCAGAGAACCAGAAAAGGGCGCGACACTTTAGTGGAAGATGGAGGCGATGTGTCGAGGTCAGGGACAGTATTTTCATCGATATTTTCTTATGATATGTAAGGACACCTCCCGAGATTTTCAAGACTGGTTTTAGATAAGTCCCATAAAAAACTCTCCATTAATAGATGTTTTCACTATAATCGCAAAATAAATTTAATTTTCCTCTTTAATATGGAAATTTCAACTGTATGTCCTTTACTGAGGAAGCACAAAACATCTTATAAATTGCTGTAACGTCTTTGGAGTCCGTAATTTACTTTTTGGAATGGGAAAAACGTTGTACCGGCCGTTGGTACGAGAACCAGTATGAGGGACACGTTATTTCAATTAAAACGAGTTTCGTGAATATTACCTCATTTGGATATTACGAGTTTCGTTGTTCGTCACAGCCTCAAAGCTTCAGACTGCAGCGTTTGTGAAAAATTTATGGTGCGTTTAACGACTATTGAAAATTGCTGATGCTCAAGTACGACTGCATCTCCCAACAGTGCAATCACCTTCGTTCTTCTGGTTGTGAAGAACTGACTTTCCTCTCAATTAGAGATCTGGTGGGCGCCCACTCGCACAAAGCCCCAAAGTCGATATTGATTCACCTTTATTGTTGGGGCTTAAAGAGTGTGCTTCACGAATTGCGCGTTGATAAGCAAAACACTTGTAAAATCCCAATTCGTCTGGAATAATCTACATATGTTGACATTCATCGCGAACTTGACCATTAAAGCAATCCACAACAGCAACGGCCGACTTTAAATACATGTTCGGTAGTAAACTAGTCTTGTAATTTATTATTATTATTATAGACTAAACATCATGTGATGCCAAATGGAGAAAACCCTTCATCATATTAATCTTTGTAATTTGAATGTGAAACGATTGTTGTCCGTTAATTTCAGTAATTCGACTGACCACGGTTTATAGAAACGTAAATCTTAACATTAATCTAAATATGCTCCATACGACAAGCCTTCATTCAATTTAAGTGTCGACGAAATATATAATAAATAAATTCATTTTCCACAGATCCTCACGAGAAGAAAAGATTCAAGAATGTGGAATCGTACGTTACACATTGTTTCGGACCAACGTCTAAATAATAAATAACTTAATTTACAGAAAAATAATTTTTAACAAAGCAACACTATTTATCAAATGATAATAATTCAATTTTACATTAAAAAATCAAATAATTAGAATAACAAGTGCAATAAAAGTAATTATTTTCCAAAAACCCACTTTCAGAGTATGAGTAGCCGAGTAGAAATTACTTTTGAAAGTATCTGGAGTGTTCATTAATTCTTTAATGTCATTTCTTGTAAATGGATCGGTACCTCAGATGGTACCGAATATACAAAAAAAATATTTTTTACAAATACAATCAATGAGTAAATGAATTGATCACAGACAGTAAGTAGCACTGATTTCATGAAGAACTCTCCGCGTCAAGTCCCAGAATTTACCTGACACATTAACCAAATTACGAACTTATAAGCTAGAAACTCTATCGAGTTACCCCAAAATATAATTCCAAATTTAAACATGCCTTTTGCAAAAACATTTTTAAATTCAATTATCATATATTTAACTCGAATTTTGTTTCGCGTAATAAATTATATCAGTGATGTGAACATCCTTGAGGTTTATATGTTTGTTCATGAATGCGTAAAATAAATTATTATCTTTGAATACTTATTAACGTAGTAGAACTATTATTTTAACGATGTTGTTATTTACTTTAAATGTGGCGAATAGAAGTTTGATTGAAATTAATATGTTGCAATTACATGGTGATTCATGAATAAAGAGAAAGTAAATAATACTATAATTTTTCTCACATCACAAATATTGGCGACCGAACGAAAGTAATTTCATCGTGTTCAAACTGCGAATATATAAGTATTTGTTGCATCACAATATGACGCTACGGAATGGATAATAGCCATTTCTATTAGTTTTCGAATCACATTAATTTAAAATAATAATGACGTTGCTGAGATGAGCTGATATATCGACATGATCTTTCCAGTGAAGTCTATTTCCTAACGATAGACTTAGGAATATGGTACAATCAACTTCATTACTCATATACCTAAAGTTACTAAGTTTAATGCAAAATTATTCAATTAAAGTGTCGATTAGTATAGAATAAATAAATTCATTTTCCACAGATCCTCATGAGAAAAAAGGATTCAAGGAAGTGGAGTCGTACGTTACACATTATTTTGGACCTACGACTAAATAATAAATAACTTAATTTACATAAAAAACATTTATTAACAAAGCAACACATTTTTAACAAATTATAAAAATTAAATTTTACATGATAAAACATATATTTAGAATAACGAGTGTATTAATATTATTATTTTCCAAAAATCCACTTACTGAGTAGGAGTGGCTGAGAAGAAATTATTCAAGATCACTTTTGAAATAAACTTAAGTAATTATTAATTCTCTAATGTCATTTCTTGAAAATGCATCTTTACGTGAGTTGATAACAAATTTACAATAAATATTTATTACAAATACCATCAATAGGTAAATGAATTGACCACAGATAGTTATTAGCACTGATTTCATGAAGAACTCTCCGCCTCAATTCTATCGAGTTACCCCCAAAATATATCTCCACGAGTGCTCCTCCTGGCAGGACAGAATGGTAGTTTCTCAGAATGACCCCCAGGAGAACCACGCGCCCTCCCTTCCTCCTCGCCTTCCCACGTGCCGCATCCGCGGGAAGGCCTTTTACCAGAGTTCTTCTGTCAGCACGATTCCTCCGACTACCGAGAATTGTCACGGTTCGATGTCCGAAACACGTAACACCAAGATAAATTCTCAAACAAAAGAGAAACAGTAAACAAGTAAACACGACATGAGAGGTAAAATAAGGTTGTCGAAATCCGGCCAGGAGGACCAAAATCTGTTCGCTCAGGAAGAAAGGTTCCTACATTCAAACGACTAAATTCCAGATCACGACACGTTTTGTAAACGCCGGGTCCGTTCACCCGTTACTGAAGACCAGATTACTTAATTCAGCCACTTCCGAGAGAACGAATGCCAATCACTCACCTGTTTCCAAACACGAAAACTTACGATGGCTGCACAATAAAATAAGACTTCACTTTTGTTTCGCGTCATAAACAATGTCAGTGATGTGAACATCCTGGAGGATTATATCTTCGTTCAGAAATGCGTATAATATGTAAACCAATAATTAATAACGTAGTAGAAGTATTATATTAGCGATTTTAACTATAAATGTGGAGAATAGAAGTTTGATTGAAATTAATTTGTTGCAATATCAGGATGATTCAAAAATAAAGAGAAAGTAAGTAATACTATAAGTTTTCTCTCATCACAAATATTGGCGGCCGAAAGAAAGGAATTTGATCGTGTTCAAACTGCGGATATATAAGTATTTGTTGCATCACAATATGACGCTACGGAATGGATATGCGCCATTTCTAATAGTTTTCGAATCACGGTAAATTGCAGTAATAATGACGAGGCTGAGCTGAGCTGATCTGATTTATAGACATGATCATTCCAGTGAAGTTTATTTCCTAAAGATAGACGTACGAATTTTGTACAATCAACATCATTACTCATATACCTAAAGTTACTGGGTTTAATGCAGAATCTATAAGCCTTCATTCAATTTAAGTGTCGATTAAGTATAGAATAAATCTTTAAGAGAAGAAGAATCAAGAACTGGATTCGTATGTTACACATTGTTTTGGACCTACGTCTAAATAATAAATAAATAGAATGACTATTCCAAAGATGGACCACAACACCACGGCAAGCATACCTTCATGGAGGCTTAGCGAATTGCCAATTCATAAATGAATACATATACTTGAAGTAAGAACCCACACATCACAAACTGGTTCGCTGAAGTCTTTCAGTTTCTACAGAGATATTATTTCCCCAGAGTCATTTATACCGACGCGTCCAAAAATTCATAAGGGGTTTGCTTTCCTATAGTTACAACAAGCAAAGAAAAATCTATCGCTATAAGCCATAATACAACCATACAGAAGAATTATACGCCATCTTCATGGCCACGGAACTGTGTCTGGAAACACCGGAGGCCAACAACATCATCTTAACAGACTCGAAGGAGGTAATACATAGAATAACCAGTACGGTGTACAGAAATGGTTGCATAAACCGAATTAGAGAGAATGTAGTGAAAATCCACGGAAACGATAGGACACGACAGGGCAGATCTCCTAGCGATCAGCAAGGAAGAACCAGTAACCTGCCAGTCAGCGGAGTAGGGATCTACAAGTAACTGGAGGAAAAGTCGAATAGACCAGTAAAATCAGAAGAATGCAGAGTCCTCCTAAGAAATGTGAACAGCATCAAAGAAATATCGCACCCGAAAGAACTATCTCGAAGGCAACAGGTTTGTTGTGGCCAAAATCAGAACTTTGCACTCCAGTTTCAAACACACATTCTTGATTTCCAGATCTCCGCAGCCGGAATGCAAGAGACTGAACAATTTGGCACACGTTGTGAATGAATTAACATACAAGGTGGCGATTAGACGGATATTGTCATATCTGAGGGTAAAAGCCTCAAAACCTAGGAACAATTATCGGGCGTCATCAGGATGCCGGAGATCATCGAGGAATCTTCATCTTTCCTCAGTCCTCAGTCGAATATTGAAATTTATGAATCGGCTCCTAATAAAACTATGAATTCTGGCCATCTTTCTATTTGGCCGTAAACGTGGGCAATTTAATTCTGGGCAACATGCCGCGTTTCAAATACATTTCCGAGTTACATTCAGGGACGGAAATATCAAAGTTCTGCGACTTGACGGAGACCTTTCGCTTATGTGAGCAATTAATAGCACGAATATAAACTTGAAAATATAATTTCGACCTCAACAATTGACTCTTGGGCTGCTACGAATAATTGGAGCGAAGAATTGAGAACGAAATACTTTTCGTATAACGAAAGACATTCCACGTCAGCTTCGACTGAATCTAGGTCTATAGTAGTAGTTTGCTTCGCTGCTGCCTCTTTACGAGCGGGTAAAACCTAGATTCCTAAATCCCGGCGGGTTGGGTCCTGCACCCAGGGGAGGCCAGAAGAAAAGTTATTCCCTCGAGTCCTCACTCACCACACTCACACTCAGCTGGACTATAGGTACCCTGGAGGATAGACGAAGGTCCCACCCCGATATACCAAATTACCCGAAGGACGTCTTTGGTCGGCCGCGTAGATAGCTCCGTTAGCACGAGTGCTCCTCCTGGCAGGACAGAATGGTAGCTTCTCAGAAAGACCCCCAGGAGAACCACGCGCCCTCCCTTCCTCCTCGCCTTCCCACGTGCCGCAACCGCGGGAAGGCCTTTTACCAGAGTTCTTCTGTCAGCAGGACTCCTCCGACTACCGAGAATTGTCACGGTTCGATGTCCGAAACACGTAACAGCAAGATAAATTCTCAAACAAAAGAGAAACAGTAAACAAGTAAACACGACATGAGAGGTAAAATAAGGTTGTCGAAATCCGGCCAGGAGGACCAAAATCTGTTCGCTCAGGAAGAAAGGTTCTTACATTCAAACGACTAAATTCCAGATCACGACACGTTTTGTAAACGCCGGGTCCGTTCACCCGTTACTGAAGACCAGATTACTTAATTCAGCCACTTCCGAGAGAACGAATGCCAATCACTCATCTGTTTCCAAACACGAAAACTTACGAGGGCTGCACAATAAAATAAGACTTCACTTTTGTTTCGCGTCATAAATAATGTCAGTGATGTGAACATCCTGTAGGATTATATCTTCGTTCAGAAATGCGTATAAAATGTAAACCAATAATTAATAACGTAGTAGAAGTATTATATTAGCGATTTTAACCTTAAATGTGGAGAATAGAAGTTTGATTGAAATTAATTTGTTGCAATATCAGGATCATTCAAGAATAAAGAGAAAGTAAGTAATACTATAATTTTTCTCTCATCACAAATATTGGCGGCCGAAAGAAAGGAATTGGATCGTGTTCAAACTGCGGATATATAAGTATTTGTTGCATCACAATATGACGCTACGGAATGGATATGCGCCATTTCTAATAGTTTTCGAATCACGGTAAATTGCAGTAATAATGACGAGGCTGAGCTGATCTGATTTATAGACATGATCATTCCAGTGAAGTTTATTTCCTAAAGATAGACGTACGAATTTTGTACAATCAACATCATTAGTCATATACCTAAAGTTACTGGGTTTAATGCAGAATCTATAAGCCTTCATTCAATTTAAGTGTCGATTAAGTATAGAATAAATCTTTAAGAGAAGAAGAATCAAGAACTGGATTCGTATGTTACACATTGTTTTGGACCTACGTCTAAATAATAAATAAATAGAATGACTATTCCAAAGATGGACCACAACACCACGGCAAGCATACCTCCATGGAGGCTTAGCGAATTGCCAATTCATAAATGAATACATATACTTGAAGTAAGAACCCACACATCACAAACTGGTTCGCTGAAGTCTTTCAGTTTCTACAGATATATTATTTTCCCAGAGTCATTTATACCGACGCGTCCAAAAATTCATAAGGGGTTTGCTTTCCTATAGTTACAACAAGCAAAGAAAAATCTATCGCTATAAGCCATAATACAACCATACAGAAGAATTATACGCCATCTTCATGGCCACGGAACTGTGTCTGGAAACACCGGAGGCCAACAACATCATCTTAACAGACTCGAAGGAGGTAATACATAGAATAACCAGAACGGTGTACAGAAATGGTTGCATAAACCGAATTAGAGAGAATGTAGTGAAAATCCACGGAAACGATAGGACACGACAGGGCAGATCTCCTAGCGATCAGCAAGGAAGAACCAGTAACCTGCCAGTCAGCGGAGTAGGGATCTACAAGTAACTGGAGGAAAAGTCGAATAGACCAGTAAAATCAGAAGAATGCAGAGTCCTCCTAAGAAATGTGAACAGCATCAAAGAAATATCGCACCCGAAAGAACTATCTCGAAGGCAACAGGTTTGTTGTGGCCAAAATCAGAACTTTGCACTCCAGTTTCAAACACACATTCTTGATTTCCAGATCTCCGCAGCCGGAATGCAAGAGACTGAACAATTTGGCACACGTTGTGAATGAATTAACATACAAGGTGGCGATTAGACGGATATTGTCATATCTGAGAGTAAAAGTCTCAAAACCTAGGAACAATTATCGGGCGTCATCAGGATGCCGCAGATCATCGAGGAATCTTCATCTTTCCTCAGTCCTCAGTCGAATATTGAAATTTATGAATCGGCTCCTAATAAAACTATGAATTCTGGCCATCTTTCTAGTTGGCCGTAAACGTGGGCAATTTAATTCTAGGCAACATGCCGCGCTTCAAATACATTTCGGAGTTACATTCAGGAAATATCAAAGTTCTGCGACTTGACGGAGACCTTTCGCTTATGTAAGCAATTAATAGCACGAATATAAACTTAAAAATATAATTTCGACCTCAACAATTGACTCTTGGGCTGCTACGAATAATTGGAGCGTAGAATTGAGAACGAAATACTTTTCGTATAACGAAAGACATTCCACGTCAGCTTCGACTGAATCTAGGTCTATAGTAGTAGTTTGCTTCGCTGCTGCCTCTTTACGAGCGGGTAAAACCTAGATTCCTAAATCCCGACGGGTTGGGTCCTGCACCCAAGGGAGGCCTGAAGAAAAGTTATTCCCTCGAGTCCTCACTCACCACACTCACACTCAGCTGGACTATAGGTACCCTGGAGGATAGACGAAGGTCCCACCCCGATATAACAAATTACCCGAAGGACGGCTTTGGTCGGCCCTGTACATAGCTCCGTTAGCACGAGTGCTCCTCCTGGCAGGACAGAATGGTACCTTCTCAGAAAGACCCCCAGGAGAACCACGCGCCCTCCCTTCCTCCTCGCCTTCCCACGTGCCGCAACCGCGGGAAGGCTTTTAACCAGAGTTCTTCTGTCAGCAGGATTCCTCCGACTACCGACAAGTGTCACGGTTCGATGTCCGAAACACGTAACAGCAAGATAAATTCTCAAACAGAAGAGAAACAGTAAACAAGTAAACACGATATGAGAGGTAAAATAAGGTTGTCGACATCCGGCCAGGAGGACCAAAATCTGTTCGCTCAGGAAGAAAGGTTCCTACATTCAAACGACTAAATTCCAGATCACGACACCTTTTGTAAACGCCGGGCTCGTTCACCCGTTACTGAATACCAGATTATTTAATTCAGCCACTTCCGAGAGAACGAATGCCAATCACTCATCTGTTTCCAAACACGAAAACTTACAATGGCTGCACAATAAAATAAGATTTCACTTTTGTTTCGCGTCATAAACAATGTCAGTGATGTGAACATCCTGGAGGAATTATATCTTCGATCAGAAATGCGTATAATATGTAAACCAATAATTAATAACGTAGTAGAAGTATTATATTAGCGATTTTAACCTTAAATGTGGAGAATAGAAGTTTGATTGAAATTAATTTGTTGCAATAACAGGATCATTCAAGAATAAAGAGAAAGTAAGTAATACTATAATTTTTCTCTCATCACAAATATTGGCGACCGTAAGAAAGGAATTTGATCGTGTTCAAACTGCGGATATATAAGTATTTGTTGCATCACAATATGACGCTACGGAATGGATATGCGCCATTTCTAATAATTTTCGAATCACGGTAAATTGCAGTAATAATGACGAGGCTCAGCTGAGCTGATCTGATTTATAGACATGATCATTCCAGTGAAGTTTATTTCCTAAAGATAGACGTACGAATTTTGTACAATCAACATCATTAGTCATATACCTAAAGTTACTGGGTTTAATGCAGAATCTATAAGCCTTCATTCAATTTAAGTGTCGATTAAGTATAGAATAAATCTTTAAGAGAAGAAGAATCAAGAACTGGATTCGTATGTTACACATTGTTTTGGACCTACGTCTAAATAATAAATAAATAGAATGACTATTCCAAAGATGGACCACAACACCACGGCAAGCATACCTTCATGGAGGCTTAGCGAATTGCCAATTCATAAATGAATACATATACTTGAAGTAAGAACCCACACATCACAAACTGGTTCGCTGAAGTCTTTCAGTTTCTACAGAGATATTATTTTCCCAGAGTCATTTATACCGACGCGTCCAAAAATTCATAAGGGGTTTGCTTTCCTATAGTTACAACAAGCAAAGAAAAATCTATCGCTATAAGCCATAATACAACCATACAGAAGAATTATACGCCATCTTCATGGCCACGGAACTGTGTCTGGAAACACCGGAGGCCAACAACATCATCTTAACAGACTCGAAGGAGGTAATACATAGAATAACCAGTACGGTGTACAGAAATGGTTGCATAAACCGAATTAGAGAGAATGTAGTGAAAATCCACGGAAACGATAGGACACGACAGGGCAGATCTCCTAGCGATCAGCAAGGAAGAGCCAGTAACCTGCCAGTCAGCGGAGTAGGGATCTACAAGTAACTGGAGGAAAAGTCGAATAGACCAGTAAAATCAGAATGCAGAGTCCTCCTAAGAAATGTGAACAGCATCAAAGAAATATCGCACCCGAAAGAACTATCTCGAAGGCAACAGGTTTGTTGTGGCCAAAATCAGAACTTTGCACTCCAGTTTCAAACACACATTCTTGATTTCCAGATCTCCGCAGCCGGAATGCAAGAGACTGAACAATTTGGCACACGTTGTGAATGAATTAACATGCAAGGTGGCGATTAGACGGATATTGTCATATCTGAGGGTAAAAGCCTCAAAACCTAGGAACAATTATCGGGCGTCATCAGGATGCCGGAGATCATCGAGGAATCTTCATCTTTCCTCAGTCCTCAGTCGAATATTGAAATTTATGAATCGGCTCCTAATAAAACTATGAATTCTGGCCATATTTCTATTTGGCCGTAAACGTGGGCAATTTAATTCTGGGCAACATGACGCGTTTCAAATACATTTCCGAGTTATATTCAGGGACGGAAATATCAAAGTTCTGCGACTTGACGGAGACCTTTCGCTTATGTGAGCAATTAATAGCACGAATATAAACTTGAAAATATAATTTCGACCTCAACAATTGACTCTTGGGCTGCTACGAATAATTGGAGCGTAGAATTGAGAATGAAATACTTTTCGTATAACGAAAGACATTCCACGTCAGCTTCGACTGAATCTAGGTCTATAGTAGTAGTTTGGTTCGCTGCTGCCTCTTTACGAGCGGGTAAAACCTAGATTCGTAAATCCCGGCGGGTTGGGTCCTGCACCCAGGGGAGGCCTGAAGAAAAGTTATTCCCTCGAGTCCTCACTCACCACACTCACACTCAGCTGGACTATAGGTACCCTGGAGGATAGACGAAGGTCCCACCCCGATATAACAAATTACCCGATGGTCGGCTTTGGTCGGCCCTGTACATAGCTCCGTTAGCACGAGTGCTCCTCCTGGCAGGACAGAATGGTACCTTCTCAGAAAGACCCCCAGGAGAACCACGCGCCCTCCCTTCCTCCTCGCCTTCCCACGTGCCGCAACCGCGGGAAGGCTTTTAACCAGAGTTCTTCTGTCAGCAGGATTCCTCCGACTACCGACAATTGTCACGGTTCGATGTCCGAAACACGTAACAGCAAGATAAATTCTCAAACAGAAGAGAAACAGTAAACAAGTAAACACGACATGAGAGGTAAAATAAGGTTGTCGAAATCCGGCCAGGAGGACCAAAATCTGTTCGCTCAGGAAGAAAGGTTCTTACATTCAAACGACTAAATTCCAGATCACGACACGTTTTGTAAACGCCGGGTCCGTTCACCCGTTACTGAAGACCAGATTACTTAATTCAGCCACTTCCGAGAGAACGAATGCCAATCACTCATCTGTTTCCAAACACGAAAACTTACGAGGGCTGCACAATAAAATAAGACTTCACTTTTGTTTCGCGTCATAAATAATGTCAGTGATGTGAACATCCTGTAGGATTATATCTTCGTTCAGAAATGCGTATAAAATGTAAACCAATAATTAATAACGTAGTAGAAGTATTATATTAGCGATTTTAACCTTAAATGTGGAGAATAGAAGTTTGATTGAAATTAATTTGTTGCAATATCAGGATCATTCAAGAATAAAGAGAAAGTAAGTAATACTATAATTTTTCTCTCATCACAAATATTGGCGGCCGAAAGAAAGGAATTGGATCGTGTTCAAACTGCGGATATATAAGTATTTGTTGCATCACAATATGACGCTACGGAATGGATATGCGCCATTTCTAATAGTTTTCGAATCACGGTAAATTGCAGTAATAATGACGAGGCTGAGCTGATCTGATTTATAGACATGATCATTCCAGTGAAGTTTATTTCCTAAAGATAGACGTACGAATTTTGTACAATCAACATCATTAGTCATATACCTAAAGTTACTGGGTTTAATGCAGAATCTATAAGCCTTCATTCAATTTAAGTGTCGATTAAGTATAGAATAAATCTTTAAGAGAAGAAGAATCAAGAACTGGATTCGTATGTTACACATTGTTTTGGACCTACGTCTAAATAATAAATAAATAGAATGACTATTCCAAAGATGGACCACAACACCACGGCAAGCATACCTCCATGGAGGCTTAGCGAATTGCCAATTCATAAATGAATACATATACTTGAAGTAAGAACCCACACATCACAAACTGGTTCGCTGAAGTCTTTCAGTTTCTACAGATATATTATTTTCCCAGAGTCATTTATACCGACGCGTCCAAAAATTCATAAGGGGTTTGCTTTCCTATAGTTACAACAAGCAAAGAAAAATCTATCGCTATAAGCCATAATACAACCATACAGAAGAATTATACGCCATCTTCATGGCCACGGAACTGTGTCTGGAAACACCGGAGGCCAACAACATCATCTTAACAGACTCGAAGGAGGTAATACATAGAATAACCAGTACGGTGTACAGAAATGGTTGCATAAACCGAATTAGAGAGAATGTAGTGAAAATCCACGGAAACGATAGGACACGACAGGGCAGATCTCCTAGCAATCAGCAAGGAAGAGCCAGTAACCTGCCAGTCAGCGGAGTAGGGATCTACAAGTAACTGGAAGAAAAGTCGAATAGACCAGTAAAATCAGAAGAATGCAGAGTCCTCCTAGGAAATGTGAACAGCATCAAAGAAATATCGCACCCGAAAGAACTATCTCGAAGGCAACAGGTTTTTTGTGGCCAAAATCAGAAATTTGCACTCCAGTTTCAAACACACATTCTTGATTTCCAGATCTCCGCAGCCGGAATGCAAGAGACTGAACAATTTGGCACACGTTGTGAATGAATTAACATACAAGGTGGCGATTAGACGGATATTGTCATATCTGAGAGTAAAAGTCTCAAAACCTAGGAACAATTATCGGGCGTCATCAGGATGCCGCAGATCATCGAGGAATCTTCATCTTTCCTCAGTCCTCAGTCGAATATTGAAATTTATGAATCGGCTCCTAATAAAACTATGAATTCTGGCCATCTTTCTAGTTGGCCGTAAACGTGGGCAATTTAATTCTAGGCAACATGCCGCGCTTCAAATACATTTCGGAGTTACATTCAGGAAATATCAAAGTTCTGCGACTTGACGGAGACCTTTCGCTTATGTAAGCAATTAATAGCACGAATATAAACTTAAAAATATAATTTCGACCTCAACAATTGACTCTTGGGCTGCTACGAATAATTGGAGCGTAGAATTGAGAACGAAATACTTTTCGTATAACGAAAGACATTCCACGTCAGCTTCGACTGAATCTAGGTCTATAGTAGTAGTTTGCTTCGCTGCTGCCTCTTTACGAGCGGGTAAAACCTAGATTCCTAAATCCCGACGGGTTGGGTCCTGCACCCAAGGGAGGCCTGAAGAAAAGTTATTCCCTCGAGTCCTCACTCACCACACTCACACTCAGCTGGACTATAGGTACCCTGGAGGATAGACGAAGGTCCCACCCCGATATAACAAATTACCCGAAGGACGGCTTTGGTCGGCCCTGTACATAGCTCCGTTAGCACGAGTGCTCCTCCTGGCAGGACAGAATGGTACCTTCTCAGAAAGACCCCCAGGAGAACCACGCGCCCTCCCTTCCTCCTCGCCTTCCCACGTGCCGCAACCGCGGGAAGGCTTTTAACCAGAGTTCTTCTGTCAGCAGGATTCCTCCGACTACCGACAAGTGTCACGGTTCGATGTCCGAAACACGTAACAGCAAGATAAATTCTCAAACAGAAGAGAAACAGTAAACAAGTAAACACGATATGAGAGGTAAAATAAGGTTGTCGACATCCGGCCAGGAGGACCAAAATCTGTTCGCTCAGGAAGAAAGGTTCCTACATTCAAACGACTAAATTCCAGATCACGACACCTTTTGTAAACGCCGGGCTCGTTCACCCGTTACTGAATACCAGATTATTTAATTCAGCCACTTCCGAGAGAACGAATGCCAATCACTCATCTGTTTCCAAACACGAAAACTTACAATGGCTGCACAATAAAATAAGATTTCACTTTTGTTTCGCGTCATAAACAATGTCAGTGATGTGAACATCCTGGAGGAATTATATCTTCGATCAGAAATGCGTATAATATGTAAACCAATAATTAATAACGTAGTAGAAGTATTATATTAGCGATTTTAACCTTAAATGTGGAGAATAGAAGTTTGATTGAAATTAATTTGTTGCAATAACAGGATCATTCAAGAATAAAGAGAAAGTAAGTAATACTATAATTTTTCTCTCATCACAAATATTGGCGACCGTAAGAAAGGAATTTGATCGTGTTCAAACTGCGGATATATAAGTATTTGTTGCATCACAATATGACGCTACGGAATGGATATGCGCCATTTCTAATAATTTTCGAATCACGGTAAATTGCAGTAATAATGACGAGGCTCAGCTGAGCTGATCTGATTTATAGACATGATCATTCCAGTGAAGTTTATTTCCTAAAGATAGACGTACGAATTTTGTACAATCAACATCATTAGTCATATACCTAAAGTTACTGGGTTTAATGCAGAATCTATAAGCCTTCATTCAATTTAAGTGTCGATTAAGTATAGAATAAATCTTTAAGAGAAGAAGAATCAAGAACTGGATTCGTATGTTACACATTGTTTTGGACCTACGTCTAAATAATAAATAAATAGAATGACTATTCCAAAGATGGACCACAACACCACGGCAAGCATACCTTCATGGAGGCTTAGCGAATTGCCAATTCATAAATGAATACATATACTTGAAGTAAGAACCCACACATCACAAACTGGTTCGCTGAAGTCTTTCAGTTTCTACAGAGATATTATTTTCCCAGAGTCATTTATACCGACGCGTCCAAAAATTCATAAGGGGTTTGCTTTCCTATAGTTACAACAAGCAAAGAAAAATCTATCGCTATAAGCCATAATACAACCATACAGAAGAATTATACGCCATCTTCATGGCCACGGAACTGTGTCTGGAAACACCGGAGGCCAACAACATCATCTTAACAGACTCGAAGGAGGTAATACATAGAATAACCAGTACGGTGTACAGAAATGGTTGCATAAACCGAATTAGAGAGAATGTAGTGAAAATCCACGGAAACGATAGGACACGACAGGGCAGATCTCCTAGCGATCAGCAAGGAAGAGCCAGTAACCTGCCAGTCAGCGGAGTAGGGATCTACAAGTAACTGGAGGAAAAGTCGAATAGACCAGTAAAATCAGAATGCAGAGTCCTCCTAAGAAATGTGAACAGCATCAAAGAAATATCGCACCCGAAAGAACTATCTCGAAGGCAACAGGTTTGTTGTGGCCAAAATCAGAACTTTGCACTCCAGTTTCAAACACACATTCTTGATTTCCAGATCTCCGCAGCCGGAATGCAAGAGACTGAACAATTTGGCACACGTTGTGAATGAATTAACATGCAAGGTGGCGATTAGACGGATATTGTCATATCTGAGGGTAAAAGCCTCAAAACCTAGGAACAATTATCGGGCGTCATCAGGATGCCGGAGATCATCGAGGAATCTTCATCTTTCCTCAGTCCTCAGTCGAATATTGAAATTTATGAATCGGCTCCTAATAAAACTATGAATTCTGGCCATATTTCTATTTGGCCGTAAACGTGGGCAATTTAATTCTGGGCAACATGACGCGTTTCAAATACATTTCCGAGTTACATTCAGGGACGGAAATATCAAAGTTCTGCGACTTGACGGAGACCTTTCGCTTATGTGAGCAATTAATAGCACGAATATAAACTTGAAAATATAATTTCGACCTCAACAATTGACTCTTGGGCTGCTACGAATAATTGGAGCGTAGAATTGAGAATGAAATACTTTTCGTATAACGAAAGACATTCCACGTCAGCTTCGACTGAATCTAGGTCTATAGTAGTAGTTTGGTTCGCTGCTGCCTCTTTACGAGCGGGTAAAACCTAGATTCGTAAATCCTGGCGGGTTGGGTCCTGCACCCAGGGGAGGCCTGAAGAAAAGTTATTCCCTCGAGTCCTCACTCACCACACTCACACTCAGCTGGACTATAGGTACCCTGGAGGATAGACGAAGGTCCCACCCCGATATAACAAATTACCCGATGGTC
Organism: Zhengitettix transpicula; assembly: GCA_037074705.1. Classification (NCBI taxonomy): domain Eukaryota; kingdom Metazoa; phylum Arthropoda; class Insecta; order Orthoptera; family Tetrigidae; genus Zhengitettix; species Zhengitettix transpicula. Next base: position 11,485,411 of record CM073595.1, read on the forward strand.
GGCTTTGGTCGGCCCTGTACATAGCTCCGTTAGCACGAGTGCTCCTCCTGGCAGGACAGAATGGTACCTTCTCAGAAAGACCCCCAGGAGAACCACGCGCCCTCCCTTCCTCCTCGCCTTCCCACGTGCCGCAACCGCGGGAAGGCTTTTAACCAGAGTTCTTCTGTCAGCAGGATTCCTCCGACTACCGACAATTGTCACGGTTCGATGTCCGAAACACGTAACAGCAAGATAAATTCTCAAACAGAAGAGAAACAGTAAACAAGTAAACACGACATGAGAGGTAAAATAAGGTTGTCGACATCCGGCCAGGAGGAACAAAATCTGTTCGCTCAGGAAGAAAGGTTCCTACATTCAAAGGACTAAATTCCAGAACACGACACGTTTTGTAAACGCCGGGTCCGTTCACCCGTTACTGAAGACCAGATTACTTAATTCAGCCACTTCCGAGAGAACGAATGCCAATCACTCACCTGTTTCCAAACACGAAAACTTACGATGGCTGCACAATAAAATAAGACTTCACTTTTGTTTCGCGTCATAAATAATGTCTGTGATGTGAACATCCTGGAGGAATTATATCTTCGATCAGAAATGCGTATAATATGTAAACCAATAATTAATAACGTAGTAGAAGTATTAAATTAGCGATGTTAACCTTAAATGTGGAGAATAGAAGTTTGATTGAAATTAATTTGTTGCAATAACAGGATCATTCAAGAATAAAGAGAAAGTAAGTAATACTATAATTTTTCTCTCATCACAAATATTGGCGGCCGAAAGAAAGGAATTTGATCGTGTTCAAACTGCGGATATATAAGTATTTGTTGCATCACAATATGACGCTACGGAATGGATATGCGCCATTTCTAATAGTTTTCGAATCACGGTAAATTGCAGTAATAATGACGAGGCTGAGCTGAGCTGATCTGATTTATAGACATGATCATTCCAGTGAAGTTTATTTCCTAAAGATAGACGTACGAATTTTGTACAATCAACATCATTAGTCATATACCTAAAGTTACTGGGTTTAATGCAGAATCTATAAGCCTTCATTCAATTTAAGTGTCGATTAAGTATAGAATAAATATTTAAGAGAAGAAGAATCAAGAACTGGATTCGTATGTTACACATTGTTTTGGACCTACGTCTAAATAAATAAATAGAATGACTATTCCAAAGATGGACCACAACACCACGGCAAGCATACCTCCATGGAGGCTTAGCGAATTGCCAATTCATAAATGGCTACATATACTTGAAGTAAGAACCCACACATTACAAACTGGTTCGCTGAAATCTTTCAGTTTCTACAGAGATATTATTATCCCAGAGTCATTTATACCGACGCGTCTAAAAATTCATAAGGAGTTTGCTTTCCTATAGTTACAACAAGCAAAGAAAAATCTATCGCTATAAGCCATAATACAACCATACAGAAGAATTATACGCCATCTTCGTGGCCACGGAACTGTGTCTGGAAACACCGGAGGCCAACAACATCATCTTAACAGAATCCAAGGAGGTAATACATAGAATAACTAGTACGGTGTACAGAAATGGTTGCATAAACCGAATTAGAGAGAATGTAGTGAAAATCCACGGAAACGATACGACACGACAGGGCAGATCTCCTAGCGATCAGCAAGGAAGAACCAGTAACCTGCCAGTCTGCGGAGTAGGGATCTACAAGTAACTGGAGGAAAAGTCGAATAGACCAGTAAAATCAGAAGAATGCAGAGTCCTCCTAAGAAATGTGAGCAGCATCATAGAAATATCGCACCCGAAAGAACTATTTCAAAGGCAACAGGTTTGTTGTAGCCAAAATCAGAACATTGCACTATAGTTTCACACACTCATTCTTGATTTCCAGATCTCTGCAGCCGGAATGCAAGGAGGCCACATCAATTCCTCACGTCCTCTTTGACTGCCGCAGGTATAGCGACATATGGAGATTCCCAATAGCCGCCCATTCAATTATAGAGATCTGCAACTCACCAACAGCTATATACAACCTTACAGAAGTTACTGGGAAAACTGAGTTATATAAAGTAATTTAAATGTTACGCAAATATAAAACGTAACAGATGTAAGTCTCTAATGACCAAAAGTTTAATGCGACTATAAACTGTATTTTTTTTAAAAAAAATGTTACGCTACATACAATTAATAGGGTTCTCATACATGCAATTTAAGTATCATATGACAACTGAAAAAATTCCTAGTAATAAGAAATATCTCTCGCGAAATCACCTACACCCTTTACAAAATTTGGTAATACAAAACTACAGGCATGTATTGAATTGTTTCACACTCATTAATCAGTATTAAATGAAACATGATTACTTGATATGAATGCGAACAGATTTATCCTAAGCCTGCGCAATCACAGATTGTTTGCTTAATAAATTTATGTAATGACACATGTTAATCCCCGTATCATAACCAGATTTTAATTGATTCTCTTTACAACTGGTGAATCGAGTAAATTTGTTTCGTTGGTACGCAGCTCGGAAGTCATACTGAATAATCGTACTAAATTAATAAACATTGTAATCAAAATATATAGTAGATAAAAATTGGAGTGAGAAAAGAATAAATAAATCATTAATGAATCGAGCCTACTCATTTTTTAAGGTTCAAATTATTTTTCCCTTGCAAAAAATTAAATATGCGTAAGAATCAAGTATGAAATTTTTATATACGTTGACGAAGAAATTTTCATAATTATTTAGCTACAATTAATGGCAGCGAGACGGCAAGATTTCAGTATCGATATTATTAAATCCGTGTTACTTGCAACAATTCAGAATAGCCTTAACGAAGAAATAATACATATATTTATATTTTTAATCCTGTGAATATTTTTTAAATAAGTGAAACTGGAGAAGTGCATCACAATAAGGGATTTTCTTAATTGTATATAATAGTTATACTGTTTTAAAGTTATTTATACGTGATAAAATCCTCGCTGATGAAAGTCACGAAAAATAATATTTTGTCAAATTATTATTTATTTAAAGCCCTATTTATTAAGTAGTAACGACAACGCTGGCATTGGTGATGAGTGATGATTAGCGGCACATTCTGTAGCAATTAAACTGTCCAAATTTCTGAATTAATCATTTACTTAAAAACCCCTTTCTAAATAATACTTTTCTGTAGATTGAAGAAGCAGTTCAGACCTTCAGCTTCTTCAACACAATTCACGTAGTTCGCATGTACGAGGGACGTACAAGTCACATACATCAATAAACATATCACTAGACCGTAAATATAGTTACAGTATTTGTGTTCTTGTTTATAGAAAGCTACATGGCGTGCGCGCATTCTCAGATTCCGTGATGTATTACGGCGAATAAAAATGTCGGGAATAAAGTAAAAAAAAAAGGCAGGTAAATTTTACTTCAAACTCGAGAGAGGTTTTACAAAGTTTTCGCAGATAATCGGGGTAAAGATTTCCAATAATTAAGGAAGAGGATTTCGGAGGAATAGATGCAAACAAAAGGAGTCTACGTATCATCCAGGACAAGAAAATTCCGAGCCCCGATTCACCGTGTTAATTATTATTTCTCTTGGTTTTGTGGATTAGAGTGGAAGATTACTTAATTCACCATAAGTCAGCAAGACAGAATAACAAATTTTATATGTAACATGCAGAAAGGAGTTAAGTAACAAAATTGTAAATTAAATGTGGTCTCGCATGTTGTAATGAATTAGCTACAGAACTTTATAATCCATAAAACAGAATATGGGGAAAATTATCGGTTTTTTTTGTTAGCTTGCTATAAAATAGTTGCATGTATATATATATATATATATATATATATATATATATATATATATACATGTTGTCGATATATTAGTAGAATTCATACTATAGATAGTATATTTTTTATGAATAGATTCCTTAATGGATGTTACAATATATAATGCGTTTTTCAGGAAGATTACTTAATTTACCATACGTCAACGAGACAGTATAACAAATTTAATTAATAAGACGGAATATGGGGACAATGAGCGGTTATTTTGTTAGCTTGCTATAAAATAATATATATATATATATATATATATATATATATATATATCTACATGCTGTCTATATATATCAGTAGAATTCATATTATCTATAGTATATTTTTTATATAGACTCCTTAATGGATGTTACAATATATAATGCGTTGTTCAGGAAGATTACTTAATTAATCATACGTCAACGAGGCAGAATAACAAATGTAATCAATTAGACGGAAAAAGGTGACAATGAGCGGTTTTTTTTTGTTAGCTTGCTATAAAATAATGCATATATACTTATCTACATGCAAGATGTTAAATAGGGAATTGAAGTTAAAAATTTACATAACACTTATAAGACCTTTAGTGATATACGGTTGTGAAACGTGGACCCTTAATAATAATGATAAGCACTTACTCAGAATATTTGAACGCAAGATACTGAGAAGGATATACGGACCTGAATGTGCGAATGGAGAATGGAGAATTAGAACAAGCAGAGAACTAGATCAACTCATAATTAACTAGGACATTGGTTAGGTTTATCAAGAGCAGAAGGTTGGCCTGGATGGGACACGTACTTTGGATGGATGAAAGCAGAACACCTAGACGGATTATGGACTGGAAGCCAATTGGGAGGAGGTAAAGGGAGAGACCCCGGACAAGATGAGTAGATGACATCGCGAAGGATATACAAACCATGAAAGTAAGAGGATGGCGGAGACTGACACAGGAGAGGCGGAATGGAAGAAAATTATTAATAAGGCCAAAACTCACCTTGGGTTATAGTGCCATTAAAAGAATATATATCTACATCCCTGTCGATATATCAGTAGAATTTATATTAACGATAGTATATTCTTTATGAATAGATTCCTTAATGGACGTTACAATGTTTAATGCGATTTTAAGGGAGAGTTCTTAATTCACCTCAAGTCAACGATTTGAAATAATACATTTTATATGTATGATGCAGCAAGGATTTAAGTAATAAAAAGAAAACAAATGTCGTATTGCATGTGGTAATGAATTACCTACAGAACGTTGTCAATCCTAAAGACGGAATATCTGGATGAGTGGCGTTTTTGTTAGAGTGCTATAAAGTAAAATATATATCTACATAATGTCGATATATCAGTAGAAAACGTACTTTTAATAGTATATGCTTTATAAATATATTCCTAACTGGATTATTAAAATATATAATGCGTTTTTAAGGGAGAGTTCTTAATTCACCAGAAGTCAACGAGTCGGAATAATACATTTCATATGTAGCATTCAGCAAGTAGTTACGTAATAAAATTGTAAATGAAATGTGGTCTCGAATATTTTAGTGAATTCCCTACAGAACGTTATCAATCCTAGACGGAATATTTGGAGAATGAGTGGGATTTTTATGTTGATTTGCAATTTTTGATAATATTCCGTATACTAAAGTATTTGTTCTTTTCTTTTTGGACTTAGAGACCCAGGGTGAAGAAATAAATATGACATTTTTATACAAAATATGTTTAAAAACATTGAATAAGTTTACTTGTAATATAATTCCATACTTCAATATTTATTCTTTGTTTGGACTTGAATATTTTTTACTTTCCGCATAAAAACATTTAATAAATGTGGTTGTCAACATTTAATGTCTTTCCTTTTATTATGATCGTGATAATGTTTCAGATTCTTTAGTAATAAAAAAATTTGAACGCCAGACATACATTAGCTGCTTAGTACGTGAAGTATGGAAGAATATTTATGGATTAATAAATTTTCTAGAACGTTTAATGTATCGTATATAATGAACTTCTCACAAAATTCTTTTCGTGAAAGAGAAAAAAAAAACACGTTTCTGGCAGCCGGCCACGACTTTCTGTGACGTTAAGCAGAACAAGCAAACACAGGGAGAAGATATTGCTCTCTCCGAGAGAAGATCCTGCCAGACCTCGATGCCCTTCTTAATTCATCAGAGCTCATTACTCACCGAAGGAAAGCGATGTCTGACATGTTATTAACAACCGGCCTACATTAATACATCTTTAGTTCGAGAGTTGTATCGTGAATTGTGATTGAGGATTATAGCGATACTTATACTAAAATTAATGAGCTACAACGTTCTTTTCAGAAAAAAAAAATACAAGATTATTCATTGTCGGAGGAGTCAATAAAAAGAAAATTTAGAAGAAGAGGCGACGTGATGGTGAGACACTCAGGGAAAATAATGTTTCCAGCTGACGGTAGCGTCGGAAAAACAAATGAACAAACGAAATTAAAAGTAAAACTAAAAATACACAACTAATATTGGAATTTTATACATATATATAACATTATTTTATATTAGATTAGTCCTTTTCAATTGATCCCCAGACCCATAGAGGATGTGTAAAGAGTCTTGTGACACAAAGAATCTTATAATTTAGATAATTCCCTAGCAATAAAGTGAAATGAGTAACTCTTTCAAAAACGACAACAAGTTTTATTTACGGTTTAACTTATATTTACATCATTATTATGCAAATACTATTTTTAACGCCATAATATTTAATTTGAAAAAACTAATTGTTCAAAGCTATGCATTGCTATAGTTCATAGTTGCTAATCAGAAATTTCTGATTGAGAAACCATTTAAGTAATATATTACATTTGTAATAACGACAGAGTAATATTCGTAATATAAAAAAAATTCAGAATGTTCGTATAAACATGTTTATTTAAAAAATGTAGTGGAGAAATTAAATAAGTTCTGTTTAGTGGACAATAAGTCACATTGTCAGGAACGTTGGAATTTAGATACGAAGTTATCCTGCGACATTTAAAATTTTATTCTCAATTAATGACTTAAGGAATTCTAGTAATACTAATAGAAAATTGTTAGTGTTCATCAAAATTGGAAAATTATGAATTATTAAGAAAATTTGCAGAATGCAATTTTCTTGAATTATTTTTAGCATTTAGTTTCCTACACCTGTTACGTGTAGTTTGATAGTGCGTATTAAATGAAAATTGCCTTATTTCTACGCATATTCTACGAATATTCCGTGTCACAAAATATTTAAAGCTGCTCTTGGAATGACAGAAAACTAGATGCACCACAAAGTTTTCTCTTACTGGCGAATTTGTTAACAAGTACGTGTTGCCATTTGAACTCCGGATGCTCATAAATATTTCATTTTGTTCCCTGAATATATTACAAAAAGCGGAGGAAATCTGATTTTTGTGAAACGGTAGCTCTGGCATCTAATATTTATTGTTATTTCCCTCTTTTTCTACCAATGTAATTATCATCAGCTCTCATTTAAATCCTGAAAATTAGTTTTGTTGGATACTTTTATTAAATTAAATAACCGATATGTTGAAAGCAAATAAACTTGATGTTGCCGAGGAAAAGGATTTGTTCGTTGCCCAGTGTGATTGATAATTGTTTGATTTAATTATTAGTAGACGGTATAACACTTGCATTTCTGCTGGTTAAAGAAATGAGATTTTGTGCTTTCACACGGTAGTCCCTATATTTTTCCGAACCAGTGAACTTATGTTACTCATTATCTTCCTATAAGTACAAGTATTGATAGGTTATTCCATTGTTTAAGTAAACAGACGAGAGGAAGAGCAAAGATTAACAAAGTGAACGGTAGTCACAAAGCAGCGAGAAAATCGAGAGTAACAAACAAACGTAGAACCTGGGGTGTCCGAATTTTAATAAAATTATTTATTCCTTTCAGAGACGAACGACGAATGACTAGTTACAGCACAATGTTTCCACAAAGTCCAAATATATATTAATGTGATATTAATTACTTAACGATGAAATTAAGGAAAATAAATTTCGAAAAACCAGGGTGGTTAAGATGATACATATAACAAAAAGTGCATAACATAGCCCGGTTATAAGGAGAAAATTTTCAATTTCAATCATTGGTTTTGGGTATCAATTGAGCCCGATGCAGCGAGGGAAGTCCCGGTTATAACGAGAAAATCTCTCGAGTTTCTGAAACTTAGGATGGCTACGGCTAGACGGACGAGTGAACAATACATCAACCTGACTGATTTATTGAGGACAATTCCAGACTGTACCTTTCGAAGTTTTCTTTCTACACTCAGAAATCAGTATATGAGTGGGAGTCATATATTAGACTGGAAAAATTCAGCAGCTACTCGATCTCGTTGCATGTCGAATATAAAAAAATTCTGCGAGTTATTTACAATTTTAATTATTCGGCCTAAGACAGAAATAACACGTTATAACTCCCTTCGCAATACAAAGTCACTTGACACTCTTCGGATCGGATGAAAATTTTTACAAAACAATCTCGCTGAAAGTTTGTGTTTGTCCATGCAACACAGCTGTCAGGGATTTTTCTAACAATAATAAACATGCAACTCTCCAAGATGTGAGCATAGTTTATCAGTATTGAGAGCGTTTCGTCACGTCACGTCGCGTCCCCACAGACCAGACGCAGAAGCCCAGGCCAGAGTCCAGCACGGAAGCGCATCCATCACGCCTGCTGGGCCACTTTATTCCTTTGCCGGCAATAAATAACCCCCCTCGAAAAGTCCAACAAAATTGTTTCTGTGCTGCCCCAGTATATTTCTTGTTCAGCTGCATTTCTTAGCGCCAGAAGCTGCGTCATCGAACTTCGGTTGCGCTTCGATACGGTCGGTAGACAATAGAAGTCGACTTTCGCCTCCACGGCTCGGAACTGCATCGGTCTTTGCCCCCGAAACCCATCAGCCCAATTCATTATTACATTCTGCTACGTAAGACTTTGACGGATATCGCCATGTGGGTTGTGCTACATGGACTACTTCTCATTTCTCATTTTCAAATAAATTACCAGTAGACCATCTGACCATGGATTCACTATTAAACCCTTTTTATGCAAGTACTTCAGAAATTAAATTCATGTGTTTAACATTATTCCACGAGATAGACAAAGATAAAATATATGCGATGATAATTCACTTCACTCGAGTATGTCGTAGTGGTCTATGAATTATTAATAGAAAAATTGTGCTCTGGCTCAAGGAATTTCTGAATAGAGAAAACGAAGTGTAACGTTACACAACTATCAGAAAACTTAATGCCGAATCAGCACTGCCGCAATTAGAATACAGTAGTATTCATACGACAGAAACGAACGAGGAATTAATTTATGTAATGACTATTGAGAGCTCTGGAAAGACCGACCCAAGTGAGTAACCTTGCGACTGAGTATCGTCTCGCGGCGCGTAACTTTTGCTCCGATGACATCGCAAGGATATTATTTTGTTGTCAACCACACACGAGTGCGCCCTAAAAATAGAATTGCAAAGTCTTGTCGTTGCCTGCGCCGTCTGAACTGTCTGGAAGTGCTTCGGCGGGGCTAAGCGCTTGACAAACGCCTGAATTTCGAGAACCATTGAGCTTAGGTGAAAGCGATTCCGGAGGCAGTTTAGCCAACTACTTGCAACGAAGAGATTCGAGGCAATTATAGTGAGCCAAACAGTCTACTTCCACAACAAGGCTTCCAACGAAACGAAGAGACGTTGTGAGCGCTGTTACAAACACAACTAAGCGGAAAAAACGCTGCGTTAAAAATGAATTAACTCTTAAATGCAAGAGGACTAAAATGGTTATCAGCCAAAAAATCATTTCCGTCATATTTCACTATTATCATTAATAATATAATTCAAAGTCGAATTCTGAATATAAAATTTATCGTCATTAACAAAACGAAACTTATAAATATTATTGACACAGTAATCAGCAATGTGTTACACGGTATATAGTTCACGTCATTATTGTTGTTAATGCCACAATCATTAAAGCCACCGTCAAGGGGCGTTTTTGCTATATCGTCAAAATGTTCATAAGCACCGTTTGCGACATTATCGTCCGTGCCGTCATCCTCATAGTCTCCTTTATCGTCAATATCATGCATATGACATTGTCGTTGTTTTACTGATCCCCGTAATGAAAATAGTTTGTCTTTTATCATTTGACTGGTTACAACACATTCAATTTTGCTTTGCCCATTCCGGACTTTGCTTTGCTTCCTAGTATTTTTTCATTAGGGTCGAATTCACGTAAGTACTTTCTTTTTTAAAACTTTATTAATATGACGACAATTATTGCAATGTTTGATTTCGGATCGCCGGGATTTTAATGGATTATAAGTTAAATGAAAATTTGTAATTTTATTTGAGTTCTGCAGTTTGAAGCGAGCGGCCGGTAGACGAAAGAGAATTAATACATAACTTAAACTGCTCCCATTCAGCAGAAAACTTGTAATGCAAATGTAATTCCACCACAACTTATTATTAATACGTGTTTTTTTCCGCTGGAGTATTTCCGGAAGCTCTCAAAGCAGCAAAACGACTCATCTCCGGACATATACAACTACGGACAATTTTATTTTCTTCCTATTGTAACGGCTACATGATATTCTGCTTAAAAGAAAATCTTTTCTCGAAATTGGAGCGCATTAGGAATGTTTTTTTCTATTCCGGTTTTATGAAAGAGATTGAGAACCAATAAAACATAATTTTTAAGCATTGACATTTCCATTAAGAGCTATTCGCTATTTAACAAAGTATGAAAATGAAATGCTTAAACACAACTACTTCTCTGATTTCGAGTTTCCACCCTCTAAACCTCACATCTCGCTTCCGTATCTCCAACTCCTTTCTATTTTCTGAGGTAATGATTTCTCCACAAATAAAGAGAACAGCCGTTTGCTTCCTGCTTCCGAGAATGCATGAGCCTAGCTCGGTAGAACTATACTCGGAAGAACCCCATAACTCAGCCGATAACGGAACCGCCCCAGCAATCCCTTAAACCCACGACCTTTATATTAAAAAATCATTTAAATTTCGCTAAATTAGACTGCATTTTCCAAAATCTTTGAATAGTATGTCTCCACACTACTTCATTGAATCAATTCAACGCTTGTTGGATATTAAACGGGAATATTCGCGGATATTATTAGTTCATCACAGTTCTAAAATTTTGATTTATAGCATTGGTGAAAAAATGGAAATAAGGTTCCTGTTAATACATAAAGTATATCGAATTTCGTTGACCGAAACTCACAATTTGTTTCGTCCAAATTAATCCCAGTGAAATACGTACAGAAATATTTATGGCCACATCAGTCTGGCCCGCTAGGAAAGAATACACGACAGAAAAGCCCAGATATGTGGAAGAAACCCAAGGGATTGGACTTTTAAACAAGATTTCCATTTAGCAAACTGTCAATTAACGCCATGATATCACAAAGATTCAACTGTTGTCGGAACTCAAAATAATATTCCGAGAAAATCATTTTGATTCATAAAACAAAATTCATAGGATCTGGAGGCCACATAAGAAATTGGCCGCAGGAATCGTTTTCAATCAAGTGTTCCTAAGCCAGTACATTGCCCTACAGAGTATTCTAATTCTGATTGTCAATAAAAAAAATCGTTTTCGTGACTGAAATAATTGTACAAGAAAATTCTTCGCATGAATTTTCATGTATTTGCCATGCATTACATTATTAAAAAGAAAACGATGTAGGAGACTAAGATCGGTCTCAATCGAGTAGTCTTCAGACTACCAGGAGCTTTCACAATATTCTTTTACTATTTGCCAAAAAATTGTATATCGATATAGTTTAAGAAATGTAAACCCGAGACAGAGAACAAAAGTTAAATTTCGTAAGTTTAGTGTAAGAACTCTGAGACTGAAGGATAATTTGTCTTGTCCCTAATTCTTCGGCGAAGGAATAAACTGGGCCTCCCTCTGGGCCTCTGCCAGGAACAGACTCCCTGCGACGCGAAGTCAATTATCGGCGATCCTCATCTCCACATCTGCTCAATTACTTGTACATCCCTCCTTCAAGAAAACGGCGCCATTACTCCCTCGTCTTAACACCTGACATGCTCTCAACAACCGAATTTCTTATAACATCCTTATTAAATCGGAGCACTTGCATATAACTGGCGTTCCATCGCCTGCTACTGAGAGCAAAAAAACAACAGATAAACATATGGTTGGGTGGCACTAAATAGTAAAATTATACATTAGTATATTAGTAAATTCTACGGCAGAAAAATGAAGGGAAAAGTCGTGTCATTTTCCACTGAAAATAGATGACATGAATAGTGTGGTAGAAGTCACATTTTAATAGGGTACTAAACAAAATCTTTATTATGGGACATCTTTCGCTTAAAGAATTGTTACAGGTGAATAGAAAAGGTACTGTATTAGACATCTGCTGAAGTACACGGGCCGTAGTGTGAACTGAAGAGCAACGCACCAGATTGAGAAATACCGAGGGAAGGATCAGACGAAGGGAGCTGGCAAAATTTAGATTAACAGACTTCAAATAATCACGTGTACGTTTCAAAGTTTCAATTTGCCAGACAGGCTCACACGGCCCCATAAGAGGATTCAGGCAGATTACCTAATGCTCTAAATTAGGGAGCCAGATAGCTGATTGGATGGGCATCGTCATAATATGAACAAGCCAGCAAGTCGCGGATAAATTAGTATCAGATCTATATTAAGCGGCACGAAAATACTGACGTGACTTTTGCATTAATTCAATAACTGAGTGATTAATTAACGATTTGCGATGCTCGGTTTTATAAATGCTTGCGGATTGAAACATTATCAAGTAGTCAAAAATAAAGTTTAAGCTAAAACAAGTCTGATCAGAACGAGTGGAAACGAAATCGAAGAATTTCCTTTCATCTTTTGCGATTGCAACTAAATTAGCAGGATCACTCGATTGGTATAATATTTGGATATTGAACGAAAAACTTTGGCTCCTGCAAACAGCCTAACGTTTGAAAAAGACAATAGCATTTTCTTTATTCGCTTACTCATAACTAGATGATGAAAAATGTTAATTATAGATGAAAATAAAAATATTCATTTGTTTATGAATTCCTACAAGTGCAAAGTCCTTTTAAGCTCAGCGTTATTAAATCAAATTAATGGACAAGGATAGAAAAATCTCGACCGTACCGGGAATCGAATCCAGAACCTCCGCTAAGTCGCCCCTGTGATGCGAGACAGTCACTCTGCCCCCTACACCACAGGAGGTGGACACAGGTCAGATTCTTCACGAAACTAAATTAAAAATTAAGAATGGATATTCTGTGAAAATTGATCATAGGTATAATGATTCAAGAACAGAAGAAATGCTTTGAATCAAAGCTCAAGTTCTAAGAGAAATGAGACTGAATAAACGGATTCAGATAAAAAAAAATATCTCGACTGTCACGGGAATCTAACCCATGACCTTTTTCTATCATAATCCGTTAAGTCCTTCGTCACAAGGCTGAATTACTGTATAAAATATCAGTATAATGTAAATTCGACCTCTTCGCCTATCAATTAAATAATAGGCGCTTTAACAAATTTCCGACGAACAAGAACAGGAAACCCTAAAGACGATCCCCTAAAATACACCCCGACATGCACAAAAATCAGAAATATTAGCCAGACTTTAAATCTCCAAATACCAGAGATGGAAACGCTCCGTTACTGACAAGAGCACGATCCGCAATTAAAACAGATACAACCCTCACCCAATACATAAAAACCCAACTATCACCCGAGGAATGGAAGGACAAATTTAACCAACTATGTGACTAGTACTCTGGATATGCCCCGAAGAGTCAAAAAAAGACATAGGAACTGGAAGTGCATTCTCTTCATCATCCACCTGAACTCAACATCTTCCATCCCCTAAAATACACCCCGACATGCACAAAAATCAGAAATATTAGCCAGACTTTAAATCTCCAAATACCAGAGATGGAAACGCTCCGTTACTGACAAGAGCACGATCCGCAATTAAAACAGATACAACCCTCACCCAATACATAAAAACCCAACTATCACCCGAGGAATGGAAGGACAAATTTAACCAACTATGTGACTAGTACTCTGGATATGCCCCGAAGAGTCAAAAAAAGACATAGGAACTGGAAGTGCATTCTCTTCATCATCCACGTGAACTCAACATCTTCCATCAACACGGCTGAACTTCACGCCATACTTAAAGCAATGGAACATATTGAGCCATCAAAATAAAAGGGTAAATCCTCACTGATTCACTGGCTACCATTCATGAAATCATCAAAAAGAGATGCATCATCAGAGATTCCAATGCAAATCCAAGAAAATCAACAAAAGTGGCAAAACGGTCCCATTGTCATATGGATTCGGTCTCATCAAGGAATCCATAGCAACAATATAGCAGACCCGAAGGTCAAAATTGGAACACAACCTTCCACGCAAGATCAACAAACACAAAGACGTCTGGAAAAGTACCCGCACATCCAGTGGAACAACAAATGCAGAGAATTAGAAGTCAGCGATATCCACCAAGAAACCAAAGAATTTCGCTAAATAAAAACCCGAAGAGACCAGATAGTATGATCAAGATGTGAACAGAACAGATAATCATAGTCCTCCGCCTAAATGTGATCTATGCAGATCAGCAGTTACCACCGAACATATAACCAAATGTTTTAAATACCAACACGAAAGGAAACATCTAGAAAGCGCTGAGGTCCTGCAATCAACCGAATATCAAAGACTAATAATAGAATTCCTCAAGTTCACTGTTATGGTGAAATATAAAAAAAAAGTTAGCTCACTTAGCTCCAACATTGATATGTATTAAATAATTGTAACCTGTAGTCTGTATTGACCTTGCAGTCGGTGCGACTCAATATAAAAAATAAAAGCAAAATAATTACTGGGGGGGGAGGAGGAATCAGTACGCTCGTAGTTTTCGAGGATGAATGTAATAAGAAAACGAACAGTGAAAAAAAGACGTCATATAATGTTTTTATAAACTAAACCATTACATATTGTGGAACCAAATTAACCAATTATAAAATTAAAAAGGATCAAATTCCATAATATACTGTTGACCATTCGAAATATCACAAGCGTAGGTACAAACAGAAATAAATTAGTGGGTATGAATACAATAAAAAAAACTGAACCCCTTCTTCGTGTTCCGCAATGTGCAGCAGAGCTATGTGTAATCAATAAATTCATTTAAAGACTTATTTGCGTTTATATAAAAATGTAACTGTACCTCGGTACAAGAACGACTGTAGTCGTGTGGTACAAAGCTGTTTCCGACCATGTGAGATAATGCGGCCGTGGGAGGGAGAATTCTGTCGTGGGCACCTTTAAGAATGCGGTGAAAGACGTGGATCTGGTATTGGCTTTGAAGCGAGCTGTTTGGAAGTCATTCAAGGTAGCGTGCGAGATAGAACGCTTCAGAAGCTCGTCACGAAAACGATGTTGGCTCCCCTCAGCTCCGTATTACATTCGTAATAGTACGCCGTAGCCGCCTCCAATTTCGGGACACCTACAAATAAAAGCGAGCAAATGTCCTCGTCATTATTAGTCACTCACTTATAATAAAGACAGCCACATTTCTCAAAAATTCTATCGCACTTCGAGTCTAGGAAAATTTCATTCAAAGGGACGACGAACCAGACATTAATTTTCTGTTTTCACCTCAGTGAGATTTCACATTACCGTAATTCGCTTTTATTCACACTAACGATTTCTAGTTTGCTAAATAAATATTTTCTGGGTCACATACAGTGACGTGGCGTGATTACAGCCGCTCTTCGCGAAGGCCAAATTGGCCGCCCCCTTATTCAGATATTTCAATTACAACTGCTCCAAAATTCACAGAAATTCTTACATTATGCCGCCGCAGAAGCGTTCCGCTCCGTCACTGCCACTAGAGTTTTCAGTCGTGTTATAAGTCAGCTTCGATTTTAAGGTTAAAAGCTTTGATGAGAGTTCAGTACAGTCTGCAATAGAATGTAACCGGTGGCCAGTCTGCAATAAGAACCAGGACAGTAAAGGCTGTCGGCTGGTAAATGAGTAGTGTTTTATGAGATATTGCAAAATTCTGAACAAATAAATTTATTTTATATAAAAAATTAAGTACAGAACATACAAAATGCCCATTGATTGAGTAGCAAAAACCCTGTGCATAAACACCACATCTTCAGTAAATTCGCCGCTCCCTTATTTAGATATTAAAATCCAAACTGCTCCAAAATTTACAGAAATTCTTACATTATGCCGCCCCAGAAATGTTCCGCTACGTCACTGCCACTATATCCGAATCTAATTAGTATAGGAACAAGTATATCACAATCATGTAGCATAAATTCTTATTGAAGTTGAGACGAGATTTTTAAGTGTTCAATGAAGGAATAAACCTACGAAATAGAGCGAGTTCTCTGTACCAATGTGACGTCATCGCGTCCTACTTGGCAATCCGTTTCTCAAACATTCTATCGCGCTTCGAGTCTAGGAAAATTTCATTCGAAGTGACTACGAACAAGACATCAATTTTCTCTTTTCACCTCAGTGAGATTTCACATTACCGTACTTCGCTTTTATTCACACTAACGATTTCTAGTTTGCTAAATAAATATTTTCTGCATCACATACAGTGACGTGCGTGATTGCAGCCGCCCTTCGCGAAGGCCAATTTGGCCGCCCCCTTATGGTGGGATAAATAATTATTCCGTGCCACCTGTCCACTGCGAATACAAACTGTATATCTTTGATAGTGTTATGTTTTGTTTCTTGTATTGTTATTATCCATGTTAGCGTTGGACGTAATGAAAGTTTCATGTGTGCCAAGAGCATCAACTGGTTTGTTATACATTGATCCACGATTACCGCTCAAGAGGTTATGGGCCCAGGAACAATTCGTTTGCGCTGAATTTGTTACTGATAAATAGCTTTGGTGAACGCGAGTATATATTTGAAGTTAAAAATGAATTCAAATATGGCTTCACGAATAGAGGTGCTATCGAAAGACAATTTCGACACCTGGACAATACACATGCGAGCGATCTTAATAAAAACTATGCCTGGCAATACGTAAATGGAACTAAAACCAAACCCGAGTCAGATACGGCGGATATCGCGATATGGGAAGAACGCGACAGCAAGGCTGCTGCCCATCTTATTTTGTCTCTACACCCATCGGAGCTTAAACAAATTAAGCATTGCAGTACTTCTCGAGAAATATGGGCAACACTCGAGTCCATTCATGCGTCGAAGGGACCGCGGCGGAAGGCTACACTCCTGAAGCAGATAGTGTTGCAACGAATGGACGTGGGCGAGGACGTGCGACATCATCTCGGAAGATTTTTTGACACGGTAGATGATAAACTGAAGGACATGGATGTGAATGTGAACGACGACTTATTGTCAATTCTCTTATTGTACAGTCTACCATCCACGTTCGAAAACTTCAGGTGTGCGATCGAGTCGCGCGACGATCTACCAAAACCGGATGTTTTACACTAAAGATAGTGGAAGAATACGACGCTGGGACACGGCGAACGACGCAGTGATGTTCAAGACTCTGTGATAGCGAAACCACGCGGACTTTGGAAAATCAAAGCTAGGGAAAAATCAAACAGTTATAGAGAGAAGGACAAAACTTCGGAGATCAGATGCTACAGATGCAAGAATATCATGTTAGCGTTGGACGTAATGAAAGTTTCATGTGTGCCAAGAGCATTCATCAACTGGTTTGTTATACATTGATCCACGATTACCCCTCAAGACCTTATTCAGATATTTCAATTACAACTGCTCCAAAATTTACAGAAATTCTTACATTATGCCGCCACAGAACCCTTCCGCTACGTCACTGCCACTGGAGTTTTCAGACGTGTTATAAGTCAGCTTCGATTTGAGGGTGAAAAGCTTTGATGAGAGTTCAGTACAGTCTGCAATAGAATGTGACCGGTGGCCAGTCTGCAATAATAACGAGGACATTAAAGGCAGTCGGCTGGTAAATGAGTAGTGTTTTATGAGATATTGCAAAATGCTGAACAAATAAATTTATTTTATATAAAAATTTAAGTACAAAACATACAAAATACCCATTGATTGAGTAGCAAAACCCTGTGCATAAACACCAGATATTCAGTAAATTCGCCGCTCCTTTATTTAGATATTAAAATCCAAACTGCTCCAAAATTAACACAAATTCTAACAATATGCCGCCCCAGAAACGTTCCGCTACGTCACTGCCACTATATCCGATTAGTATAGGAACAAGTATTTCACAATCATGCTGCAAAAATGATTATTGAAGTTTAGACGAGATTTTTAAGTGTTGAATAAAGGAAGAAACCTACGGAATAGAGCGAGTTCTCTGTACCAATGTGACGTCATCGCGTACCTACTTGGCAATCCGTTTACTCAAACTTATAGACAAACCTAGTTTCGTCAATGTGAATTGAACGACTCTAGAATATTCGCCGTGACAATTAGAACACAAAATATAACACGGGGAACAGTCGGTGTTGCCAGTCGCTAGAGATGGCTACACATGACGTAAAATATATCAGTATAGTAATCATATAGTAATGAATTCATATGTTACGAGTAAGCGCAAGAAATAACGGGTAGAGACTAGATATATAAATTTTTTAACCCTTGTTAAGGTATGATGATTGTCTCCGTTGCCAATTATTTGACTCCCTCCTAAAGGATTTCGACTCCCAACTCCAGTTTGCAAATCAATATGATATTGACCCGAGAGTACGCTAGGGGTGAGAATGCAACAACCCTGGATTTGATTGTCTCCGATTTCCCACGTTATTACTTTTACAAACTGTATACGCATATATTATTGGTGTACAGTTTTGATAAATAATGATTTACTGCTTCTTATATATATTTTGGTGACCACAAATGTGTATAATGAAACGAATTTTTTGTAATTTATTTAATATTTATATTGTGGGCGTAATTTTATCTCCCAGGCATTGTAGGCAACAGTCAGCTTTGCATAAAAATTGGGTTGTTTCGAGACGTGTTATTGTCGGTTTCGTTTTGGGGTGGAAAAGCTTTGACGAGAGGTTGCAATAGACATGTCTACCACCCACAGCGGCAGGGGTAAAATTTTCAAACATGCTCAAACGGCCGATATGTGCGTCGGATAAAAATTTTACGGGGCGAATGAGATTCAGATCGCCTTCGATGTTTTTTGTGTATATTTTCTACCCTTTTCTGTATTGGAGGGGAGCACCCTTGCAGCTCTTTAACTTTGTCCATATTATTGTATATAATATATTTAGTTAATAGCATTTATGGGGTGGGGGTGGAGTGATGTTACAGAAAAATAATGCGAGAACCGAGATTGGAGTGGATTCCGGGGTTATGGATGTTGCTAAGTTTATATATGACAACCCGGGCACCCAGCTGGTATTAATTATGAAGTCATGCGACACGTTTACGCATTATTCGGCATTCTGTCAGCTGATGATTATAAAATAATTTTGGAAAGCTGCTAGGATGTCGAGCGGATAAATATGTTACCAAATGGGTAATTAACGAGCACTCAAATAAAAACGAAAACTCTGGTTGTTTACAACAATATATTGTTGAAAGCGAATTTCTTGCATTTATTAAAAATACCTGAACGGATAATGGCCACAAAAAAAACTAGAGATAACTAAACTTAGCCTGCAGAACTAAAAAAAAAAATCCCCAAATGCCCCGATCTGAAGGTGAACCTTTTTTTTATTTTACTGTCAAAAATGTAGGGTTGTTTGCTTGGTTTTACTTTCTTGACGTTCTACTTGTTCATATTTCTCCGTGATATTTTATTCTTTAGCCGCAATCAACAATCCTGCCTCTTATATCTTCCAATGGAAAAAACAAACAATATTCTTCCACACACACACTGCTTAAAATTAAATTTAAATAATGTCAATGATATACCGGATGTCCTCCATTGTGAATGGTATCATCCCAGGTATTTAGTTGAATTCAGTTCGAGATAATGAATTTTTATTGATGAAGTTGCCAGCAAAACGGGCGAAAACTAAGCATTTGTTCGAAACGTTTTAAATGTAGTGAGGATTTTTATTTTACAGTGTTCGTAAAAATGCTTCTCCGTGAATTGGTGACCTTACCTCTACAAACAATAAATTCGCCAATACTAATCTTCGGCTCTCCCCTATATTAGAGAAGCATTTAAAGATCTTCGACAGCTTGGGATGAAGAGCGATCCTGTCCCCCAGAACCCGAGCAATATATCATCCCAGTACGTCAAAGGCATCGCCATCAAATCTCTACGGGGTTTATAGAAGGATTTCCCCAGACTGGTGACTGTGAGTCGCATTTCAAGTCCTCAGCTTCCGCGTCAAAGTGGAACCAAAATCACGATAGACCTCTGCATTACTTCACACATATTTTATGTGCACAAAGAATGGTGTGCCATCTTATACCACACACAAACTCCCACCATATTCTTAATATAATTTATTTTCTTCGAATAAAAATTAAAGATACAAGAAATGGGGCGAAACTGTTAGACTTATGGCAACAGTACAAACATAAAATGTACTTGTAAGAAATCGTATACCAATATTCAGGCTTAAAATCATTGGCATGTTCCAGACCACAAAAAATTTTGATCTGCATTTTTTTTAAACTATGTTCCTTAGAAAGAACCTCTATAACAATAGTTACTTTAAATTGTAGTGAAAAATAATTTTGCTGTTTTTTGAAAGAATACAAAAAAATTCACGTGCTGTCGTTCCTAATTTAGACCTTTGCAGGGATTCGGTTTTACATTAATTAATTATAACTGCTTTAAGCATCCCCCTTTCAAACATTTCGTACTAAAATATTAATAAAATTGAGAAAATTAGATGACAAACTGCGCCAATAATATTGCATTACATTAACTTATAGCACCTAATAAATTCCCATGAAATATGTTTTATCAGTCACTTGCCTATAGTCACAACGGATTTTAAAAGTATTATCCTGATTCTTAAAATTTTGTGCTCCAAGTCTGCATATGATTACAATCTGGGTTTCTGAAATAGTTATCTATTTTTAGCATAATTGGTTTTGTAGTGATAGGGAGCTGAATTAATGCCCAACCTCCACTACTTTGGAGGACCTAGGTTTTCCGTCAGCAGTCTCCGTCAGGAACACACTTTTTCTCATATTGGTCATTAAAACATCAAGGGGTTATGACACGAATGTGAGTGGATCAGAGTTGCCAGGAATACACGACATTTATAAAGTTTTAGTAGCACACACCAACATTGGGGCCCTTGTATTATTGCCTAGCGAGTTCAATTCTAAGTAAATTAATTAATTTAGTTCCAAATTAAAGTAAAAATTAATAATAAAGTAAAATAATTATATATACAATTAAGAGTCTCGTTAAAAACCTTACCACACCAGTTTTTGAAATGGCTGTAACACTGAAACTGTATATTTTGGGTCATGATTTCATATTAAAACAAGATTTACAAGTCCTAAAAGTTTGTAAGAAGAATTTTATATACATAATTTTACAATTTAGCATGCTTTATGACATAATTAAGAACATCAATTCATCATGCCTAGATACATTAAATACAACACATGCACTAGGAAATGTAGGAAAGTAGTAACTTTACAAAATGAGCACACATTATTTATACACTACCATAGTAATGTTAAACATTGCAGCCTAGTATAATGTAATAAATAAATGACAAATTATAATGACCATATCAACAACTTATTAAATGGTCATGATAAAATAACTCCATACATATAATGATGTTCTTTATAGTTAGTGAGTTTAGCAATTAAAAATTACATCAGTGTTAAAAACAAAATTTAGTCATGCTGCAAATACAAAAAGGTTGGCCACATAGTGCAAGTACCACTACTTGAACAATTTGTTACTAGTGTTTAAATTATATTACATGCTACAAGGATTTCAAGATTGTCATAAAGATTTCACAGATTTATCTTTCATCTGCATTGTCATAGGAGTACAATTATTTGCAATTTTTCTTGAAGCACAGAGGTGCAAAAATAGACATAACACATTATTTTAGCAGAGATATAAAGAAATTCTCAAGTATTGACTGTTATCACAGATACAGTACAGTAATAATCTACACACCTTTTAACAACTATTTTAATGTTTCATGTATTTATAACATTAAAATCTCATAATGTTCTATGTAGTTTCCAGGTTTTAAATGATTACATATCAAATATAATCATAATATATGTAAAATTAAACACTATAACTGATTTCTTGTCAATATTCAATTCTGCATAAATTATAATAGTTTTAAATTATTGATCTGTGTTCATGATTGTGATACTTTACAATTGGCCACAATCTATCAGTCTCTATCCCTCTCACATAATCACCTATTTGTTTATTTAATCACAGATATATTTAAGTTCAACTCAATTTTGTAACACAGAAGTCAACCATCAATTGGACAGGAAACCTTGCTCCTATTGAAAAGAAATCACACTAGTTATATAACATACAAAATAATTAAATTATTCTATGAAATTAAAAAAATTACGAAAACACTGAACCCAGAGAGTTATCAAATGTTACAATTTTGGTCAAGATTATAAATAACCATATATAAGGAGTATTTTGCATTCAATCAAGGGTAGATAGAAAAACAACGATGAAGTATAAATATTAAAACATCAGAAACAAGCAAGTATAAAAATCAACATTAACTCTGAATAATTTACAACCTTTTAGTTGCATACATAAATATAAAATACCTTCACCGAAATTCAATTGCCATAACCACATCATAGTAGCAATTAAAGAATGTT
Organism: Zhengitettix transpicula; assembly: GCA_037074705.1. NCBI lineage: Eukaryota > Metazoa > Arthropoda > Insecta > Orthoptera > Tetrigidae > Zhengitettix > Zhengitettix transpicula. The sequence goes on from CM073595.1 coordinate 11,508,083, forward strand.
AGAATTTACCTTTTCTGAAACCCAAATTGGCTCAGAAGGTTTTGCTGATGGAGGTTCAGTGACTTTCGAGCTAATCCTTGCTTCCTTAAACCCTGTGTGCGGCAGAGGCCAAGTTTTTGAGAACAAGATTTGATATTTTCTTTTTTAGCCTAGAAAACAAATATATCAACATTAAACCTTTATTGGCAATTGAGAATTTAACAAGAATTATTAAATTTCAACTTTGATTGATCTTTAATTTTGTACCTTATAATTACTGTTGGGATTATTAGTACCAGATAATTTTAAAGAATTTGAAGATTGTCCTTCGATGTTATATTCAGCTACTGTTACTGAATCATTTATTTTGTCAGTTGTTTTTTTGAAAGGGTTTTTAAAATTTTGATTAACAGAAGAATTTGTTATGTTGAATAAGCTTGAACTGCTAGGAGTTATATTGTCCCATCTGAATACAGATGTGCCTTTGTCCAATATTTTTTCAGTGACCATTTTCTTTTCAAAGCTGCCCTCAACATCAATAATTTTGTCATTTAAGTTCTCCTCAAAATTATCTGGCCTTTGTAACCTTTCATTTTCCAGATTCTCAATCCCATCATTGTTCCCACATATATATTTAGTTTCATTAACGAGTAATAAAGATTTTTCTTTGTTTTCAGTTGTATCTCCCATTTTTTCTGCAAGTGTTGGTTTTAACTCTTTGTAAATGGAAGAATAATCTATATTTGATACATCATGTAAAACAGCAGGGTTGTTCTCTCCCTGAAGTACATTTTCATGGACCTTCTCTTCTTCATTTTTCTTAAAATACCTGTAAAGATATTACGGTAATTAACATTTACTACAAAAACTAATTTCATGCAGTCAATGTGCTATGGAGATTCCTCAATGAGTAATTAACAAATAAACATTCCATTTTGAAACTGTGGTTTCAAGCAACATGTCCTGAATAAATTGGGAGAATGTAAAAATATTTAAACAGGATATCGCTAATAATGACTATGGAGTTTATAATGGTGTCCAGATGCAAGGTGTTAGTTGTCATAACTCGCATGTACTTCAATTTTGCCACGTAATGAAATATTCTAAAATCTTTGACACATGTCAACAGACCATCTGATCTTATAATAAAATAGAAATGTATGTATGTGGGTGTTTCACATACAAATTACCTTCAATCTGGGAACAAACACTGTGGGGGGGCAAGACACCCCTTGAGGAGTGTGGAGTAGAAGTGAGTGACACTTTAAAAATATGTAAAAACAACTATTAGGGTTGAATAAAGTATTCAGGATAACTGAGAATAAGAGTATCAGTCTCAATTGGTAACCAATTACAACCCCTAATATTATGGAGTTGACAAAACTATGCGAAAACAATTGAATTCAGGATTATAAAGTCACCAAGTTTAATCTGACATTCATCATGCTGGTGAGTTCAAGTTCAGACTAGGGCTGTGTAGAATGGGCCGACACAAAAAAATGTGACAACAGTTGAAACTGGTGTCAATTCCACAGAGTGGAAAAATTCATTTTGTTACATTTTTACCAGACATATCAAACAACCCTTGGAAGAGATACCTAAAATTGATAACTTACTTGCTTCTGACAAACATGCCAGTCTCCTGGAAATTTTTACTGGAGAAATTGAATTTACTCAGAGCACTGAACTTATTTTCCGTAGCTGAAGTTCTTTCTTCAAGATTCAAAGACAGAAGACTTGAAATACTGTTTTTGTACATTTCATTCTTCACAAAAGGGTTTTTATTCTTTTTTTCTAAGAATTGTTGTGATTTAAGGTGTGCATTTCCTTCTTTCAAGCCCTCCTGAGGTATAACATCAACACATAATTTCTTACTTGGTGATATTTCTGTATCAAACAAAGACTTATTACCAGAAAGATTCAGTAGCATTCTGACAAAATTATTAGACATGATTTTATAAAAGTAGTTAGGTATCTCAGAAATTTAAAATTACCATCACATTCAGAAACACCTCTTAAAATCTTCTCAGGCTTTGAAAAATAAAATGAACATAACTCGTCTGACGTGTACACATCTTCAGTTGTATCTGTGGACAAGTTATAATTTTACAAATGATTGTAAATATGAAAACTGCTTGAATGGTATATTTAAAGCTCATCGCTCTTACTATATTACAATCCCAGAATTTGTTGCAGCTAAAATTTGAATGTACTCAAAGAAAAAAATATATTTAATTGTATTCCACACCTTTTTTACCATGAATTCCAAAAAATTTGAAGTGTACATAATATATGAAGTTGGAAAGCATTTGCTTCAGGAATAGTAACAATGCTTTCCTTTTTCTGATTTGTCACTAGGGTTGATATATTCCTTGCCAGGGGCTAATAATTTAAATAACCATTTTAAGTCTTACATACCCAATGGCACACTGACTTCAGTAGCAACATTTACTTTCTTTTTAATGATAACTTCTTGCTCCTTAAACTGTGGAGCAGTAAGCATGTAACGTGGGTCCCAAATGCTTTGATGAGGAGCTCTTGTGATATTCTTCCACGAGTTTGTTCTGCGAGGTCCAACCTCAAAACAAATATTAAAACACACTATTTCTACAATAAGCTCAGGAATTACATTACTATTAGATAGTTTAGGTTAAGAAAAATAAATTGGATTGAATTTCACCATATATTTTTAGAAAAGTTTTGACACATGCAGAAAATACTGAAATTATACAGTGGTATAGTATCACCCTCTTGAAAGCAGTAACATTCTAGGTGATCCAATCTATTTCGTCTAAAAGAAAACACTGAGCTACTTCTGTAATAAGAAGAGCGAGTGTACAGGTAGGTGGGAGGAGCACACTGTTAAGTGACAGAAGTCGAGATTGAAGACAAGGGAATCGATGGAAAAAGAGGACCCTAATAAAAGGTCCCTGTGAAAACAATAAAGAATGCAAATATGTAATGATTCTCACTGTCCACTCAAAAGTATAAATACTCTCTTTTTAAACAAACAATCAAAACACTAACTCCTACAGTTCTCTGTATCACATAGTATATTTTCAATTTGCTGAACAGTAGATTTCAAAACTTTCTGCAAAAAATTGGACAGCGTTTCAACAAGGGAGAACAATTGATGCACACGTTGATGGTATTTAACTGCTAAGAATATTTATCTCAAATTTGTTATGACACTGCAGGATAACAGTGTTGGTTTCTGAATAAATTTTAATTTACTACAAAAATTTGTTATACTTAAATTATTCCCAAAATTTAAAAATTCAATACCTGTATCAAAATAATTCTTACCAATTTAACTTTTAACACACAAAATATATTACCTCTTGCTTAACATCAGGGTTGAAATAATCCACTCGTTTTAAAGAAAACGGATCAAGGTTTCCAAGAGCAAGTTGAAAAGCTGTTTCTTTTGAAAGCAATTCACCAGCATTATTATTATGTACATATCCCTCTGGTGGCTCATTTAGTGTTACTAGTTTTCTACTATTTGGATCATAAACTAATTGATATTTGAAAGTAGCATCAGCTTGAACAAAATCATCTCTATAATCATTTGTCACTGACAAATTACTCATGTTTAGATATGATGGTAAATGACGTAATGACTGAAAAGAACCAATGCATGGAGTAAACAAGATGATCATAAAAAGCATATAGTTTTACTAATTACTTTTTATAATATATAAAAATTATAAAATCAAAATAAACTCAAGGATTTACCAATTAAAGAATTTTTGGACTACAGTAACTGAAGAACAATAACTCTGCTTTTCAATAAAGCTTAAATGAGAACACACAAAACATCTTTCAGATACAATAACATTAAGAAGCACACAATTATTAATGTTCAAGACTAGAAAATACGGACATCAAGTAGTACAGTCCACTTAGCAAAAAGCTTAGGTTTAATATAATTATTACCCACTCTATGTATATCAGGTTCAGCTGTCTTTGTAACAAATTTCAACGCCTTTGCCAATCCAATGCCAGGCAGTGATGGCAAGTAATCACAACCAGACAGGATACACATATGTCTAAATTTGTCAAATTCAAATTTTTCAGGCCGAATACCCATAGCCAAAAATAGTTTGTTTTTTTCCACAAGAAGTCCGTTTCCATTTAAATCCATTTTGAACATAACCTGAAGAACAAAAACTTACATCATAGCACCTTGCTTATTTCTTGTGAAATGTATAATTTATAATTGAACAAGTTTCCATACACAATTTTCAATACATGGAGCAATGTCATCTCAATTTGTTATATATATATATATATATATATATATATATATATATATATATATATATCACAATCTAGAAAGATAAGATACCCCTAGGAGTAAAGGGGAAACAAGGCTCCATTTAAAAACAACACCAAAATTGCCAATATTAAGGTCAAATAGTTTTCCGAATTACTGAGGTTAATACTGTAACTCTTGATTTAGTGCTTCACCACCCATACCAATTATGTTTAAAATGTCACATCATCCTTGGTTTGTGTTGCACACTGATGTTCTGTTTCCGTAAAAAAAACATTATTTGGCAACTGGTCTTTCTAAATTTATGTGATGCCACATAGTAGTAGAGAGACAGAGAATGCAATACTGGGTTGTGACATCATGGATTAGTAGAGAGAGACAAAATGCAATATAGCAGAGGTTGGCAGAAGAGGGGATATGACATCATGTGGAGCCCTCAAAATAACTAGTTCTTTACACATGCCCATAAATATAAGCATATCCCCATGTTCAGTATATTATTGAAAACAGAATATTCACATATGTGATTAAATATTCCTGTAATATAGCAAAATAATAGAAAACAATTAAAGTAATTGAATGAAAAAATGCAAAAACAACTTTTTCCATAAAAAATTATTTCACTTCTTACATACCATATTACACCCAAATAAAACCAAATCTGAGTCTTCTGTAATAACAACCTGGGCAATGTTTTTCATATTAAGGTAAGCTAACTGTGCATCAGCTTCATAAGGTGCTACAATGCAATCAACATTTATCTTTCTACATTCTTTAATGAGAGCTAAAGCCATTCCATGAGTAATGTCTACACAACGCTTAAGGAAATTCCTGGCTTCATCACATCGCCCATCTCTCAGTAATTCAGCAGCACGATCCCTATTTAACTCTCTTGACCTACAATTAAAGAAATATTATAAATAAGGTGTGAAAATATGAAACATATATTCATCAATAGTAACTTTCCATTTGGATTTAAGAAAAACCTAATGATGTAAGATGGAAGATTAGTAATCCATTTTGTATATTTCATACTTTAATTGGATTAAACTTACGCTCTGCGTTTCGTTTCAGTATGTGCCTTTGCTGGTAAATGCCTACCATCAAATACCAAAATTGGCTTGATGTTATGGGATAGCACCATATGAACAAATTTCATACAGTACACAACGTATCTGTAAATCATTAGATTAACATTATAAAGTTGTCATAACAGACAGAGATGGGAAGGAAGAAAAATTTTGACTTTCATTTGAAAAACTTAATCATTTAAATAATGTCGATTTGGAAAATTAGAATCTTAATTTTAAAAGATATACAGAAAAATTATTCTTTTAACCAATATACAATCTAGAAACAGACTAAATGAGATATGAGTTTACAATTTGAACATCATTAATATATGACAATTTTAGTAAAAAAAATGATGCCACTTTAAATAATTACATTAAAAGGATTAAAGTCATATCAATCTCAACGCAATAGACGATAAGGATTAAAAGAAAACGATGATAATTCAGAAACAATAATTGCATATAAATTTTCTCAATTCTAATTTCGTTCTGTGTCCTTAACGAGTAACAAAAATGGTAACAAAAATTAGAGAAAATTTAAATAAATAATCATGAAAAACAAAAGTAAGTAACAGATTTACTTACGCATCACATTCCTCTCCTCTAGCTAGTTTTTCGATACAGGAATAAGCACCTTTATGTAACCAACAATAAGCATCAATCGCAACACACTGTCCAGAAAATTGTGATATATTAACAGCTATTGTAGCCTTCTTTAAAAATGGAATTAGTCCAGTAATTCCCATTGCAAAATATTGGTTCGTGAAAATTAAAAGCTTGGGAGTATTTAACGTGACACTTATCCAGTATAAACTTCGCGCAAATCCCGCGCTTACAGCGAAAGATATTACTAACAAAGATACTGTTCGGTTTTCAATGCAGTTCACTCACAAATATACCCATTGTACAAAACGTTTAAATTTTCACTACAACGCTGTGAAACATTGGGAAGAAGAGCAAAAGATTTCAAACTTTACGATGGATCTTAAATCATACGAAAAGAAGGAATATCTGTGATAGTACAAATCCCTTAAATTTCCTTACTGTCGAAGAGAAATAGAACCCAAAAAAAGCTTTCCTGTCTGTACAGTAGAAGCACCATCGGCAGATGTACGCTTTTGCATACAATGAAAGGAATTCAAATGGCAATAATTCTTTAAGAAAAATCTCCAATTAAAGAATAAGCCAGCTCTGACCAAGTAAATGAATATAAACTAGAAATATATAAATATTATACGATAGATAGTAATGTAGTTATTATACCAATTATATAACTGAGACCACATATAAAAAATAGTAAATATTAATAACACTTTGGTCTTGTACTGAATATGTAGTGCTTTTATTGTTGTATTAAAGCCTGATGATATTAGTTTTTGGTCACAGTCATAACTCTGCCACTGTTGCCAATGCACGTGATTCACGGAGTTTTGTATCCCAAAATGGTATCACAAACCAATTGTATCAGAGGAAGCCAAAGAGATATATAAACATAATAGAGTGGCTATATCAGCGTTACAGCGCCCTGGGTGGCAGCAACAAACAACACTGGCCGCCATTTTTTAGTTGGTCCACTTCACTTAAAACCCGATTTGTGTTATGCTACTGATGGTGGAATTTTTGAAGTTTTTTTAAAAAAATAAATTGTTTGTTATTATAAATCATGCCAAGCGCGTGTTCAGCCTACAATTGTAATAATCGTAGTTTGAAAACACATAAAGTATCGTAATTTAAGTAAGTATCAGCATAATAATAATAAAAAGAAACGTAGCCAAATACAGACAAAATACGTGATAACATAAATACCACACAACGTTTCAGGGATCCTTGTCCTTTCTTCAGGTGCTAAGAAGAGCTTAGAGCGACTAACTGCACTCGTCATTCGCCAAACAAAAAAGCTTTGGTGGTGCTGTTGTGTCGCTCTAGACTAGGAACGGTTATATGTTGCAAATAGAATGACGAGGCTACACATTCAGTATGAGGCACAGAAAATGAAGGTAGCATTGGCACTAAGCAATTCTATAGCAGATACCATGATTTTTTGTAGAGACTTGGGTTTGTCTGAATTTGTAAATTGTGAGGGCACGGTAAAGTTCATAAAAATGGTAGAGAAAGCATTTGATTTGTTGAATTCGTGCAATGTTATGAACAAGGGTACAAAAACTCCTGTGTTTAGAGGTAATAGAGTGACAATATGCAACACAATAGAAAAATCTGAACAGTATTTTATGAATTTAAAGCTGTACGATGGGAGTTTATTAATTTGTCAGGGAGGAAGTTGGATGTGTGTGTGGGATTGTTTTAGATCATCTCAGTTCGATGCAACTGACAGAGAAGTATGTGTGGAACGATTCTCCAGTTCTCAAATTTATATTAAGTAGGAGAATGAGCCAGGACCGTTTAGAACTCTTCTTTTCTTGCATACGAAGATGTGGGGGAAATCGAAATAATCCAAATGCATTACGCAGATAGAACCATCCAAAAGTGCCAATAGTACGGGAGGAATTTTGGAGACATTGGTTGTACCAATTGAAAAAAATAATTTTAAATCTTGTACAGATCACAATTTTGATCATGATTACGTCCCTAAATATGAGAGATAACATTATATTCAGAAAAAGTGGTAGAATATATTTCAGGAAGTGTTGTAAGGATAGTGGTAAAAAACTAAAGTGTTTAGGTTGTTTAGAGGTTCTGCTTGCTCCTCGCTCTCAAAGAAAAACTGGATTGATTAAGATAAAGGACTTTAAAGACAAGTTAATCAACCCGTCTAAAGACGTTGTGAAATTATTAACACTTGCTGAAAACGTATTGAGGAATAACGAAACACAAATATGAAAGAAGAATTTGCTATTAAAATTGTGTGTGCAGGTATTCTTGATGTTGGGACATAAACAAATTTTATTTTGTGAATTCGACCATTTAATAGTTTTGGCCGAATTTAGTGAGGAAACTCACTACTCAATTTTAATAAAGGTTTTATTAAAACATTACTTCAATTGCAGAATTCGTTATATGTGTAAATAAATAGCAATGGATGAAAGAGGACGCAACATAAGGCAATTGTATACAAAACTGATATTATTTAAAGGCCAATAAATTTTTCTATGCCTTAAATGTGTTATATTTTCTTAAACCTTAAAATATATTGTCCTTAGAGATTTAGTTTTAGGTCATTTGTGCGACAGAGTTCAAGGCTAGCAGACGATGGGGAACGCCCACATGACAGTTTAAAAAATGGCGGCTGAGTCTTCAATTTGCTTCAAACATGGCGGCGTCGTGTCCAGTCTATGTTGTTTATATATGTCTTTGGAGGAAGCAGCCAGGATTTCGAAAGCAGTTAGAAGTAGAGATACGCCCATGAATAACAAATGAAAAGAAACACCAAAGGTTATAAATTTGTATGGGACTAATTACTCCCAACCACATCATACCATAAACATGTTGACAGACAATTCAAACTACGACGTTGAGAGATATATGTGGTAAGAATTCATAAAATATTGCGTGAAATTCCACAAGAACTTCATCGAATTAGGTCATTTAAGGAGAAAGCAACACTGTTCACACAAAAATATTGAACAGCACTATATTCAATAACAACAGCAACAGAAAAAAGAGCAGCAAAGGCAAGAAGTCACTACGACATGTTACAGCCAACGAGTGACGTTTAACCTTCGATACTGCCACTATATAGCTGTCGTCAGAGAGAGGGCTACTTAGCAACTTCAGCATAGCAAAACGAGTCAGCCTAGCAAACGACTTAATGTGTCATAGATCTTTGAAAGTAATGTACTTAATTAGTAGACACGTGCATGTCTAAGTGAGAGCTCGTGTGTCCATTGTGAACAACACAGACAATGTAGTCGACAACATGTCATATATAAGTGTGAAAATAAATGCAAATTAAGTCATACAATTAATATAGAAAAGAATATTATGCTTTACTTGAAAACTAACAATTGAGTATATTTGAGATGCTTGCATTTACCAAAGAACAAATATGCCGGTCAATGAAGTCATTTACAAACAGGAAACACCACATGTTACAAATTTGTATTGGACTAATTACTCCAAACCACATCATACCATAAACATGTTGACGGACAGCTCAAACTATCACGTTGAGGTCCTAGCCACTTGAGAGATATATGTGATAAGAATTCATAAAATATTGCATTAAATTCCACAAGAACTTCATCAAATTAGGCCTTTTAAGGAGAAAGCAACACTGTTCACACAAACATATTGAACAGCACCATAATCAACAACAGCAGCACAAAATGGGGCAGCAATGGCACGTAGTCACTACGACATGTTACAGCCAACAAGTTACGTAAAACCTTCGATACTGCCACTGTCTAGCAGTCGTCGGAGAGGGGGCTACTTAGCAACTTTAGCGTAGCAAAACAAGTCAGCCTAGCAAACAACTTAATGTGTGATAGATCTTTGAAGGCAATGTACTTAATCAGTAGACAGGTGCGTGTCTAAGTGAGAGTTCGTTTGTGTGTAGTGGACAATATAGACATTGTGGTCCATAACATGTTATATGTAAGCTTGATAATAAATGCAAATAAAGTCATACAATTAATCTAGAAATGAATACTGCGCTTACTTGAAAACCTGCAATTGAGTGTATTTGAGATGCTTGCATTTACCAAAGAACAAAAATGCCGGTTAATAAAGGCATTTATGAACAGGAAAGATCACAGTTAACAAATTTGTATTGGACTAATTACTCCAAACCATATCATTCCATAAACATGTTGACGGACAGCTCAAACTACCACGTTGAGGTCCTAGCCACTTGAGAGAGATATGTGGTATAATTCATAAAATATTGCATTAAATTCCACAAGAACTTCATCGAATTAGGTTTTTTAAGGAGAAAGCAACACTGTTCACACAAACATATTGAACAGCACCATAATCAACAACAACAGCAACACAAAATGGAACAGCAACGGCACGTAGTCACTACGACATATTACAGCCAACAAGTGACGTTTAACCTTAGTTATGCCGCTGTCTGGATGTCGTCGGAGAGGGGGCTACTTAGCAACTTCAGCGTAGCAAAACGAGTCAGCCTAGCAAACGACTTAATTTGTGATAGATCTTTGAAGGCAATGTACCTAATCAGTAGACAGGTGCGTGTCTAAGTGAGAGTTCGTTTGTGTGTAGTGGACAATATAGACATTGTGGTCCATAACATGTTATATGTAAGCTTGATAATAAATGCAAATAAAGTCATACAATTAATCTAGAAATGAATACTGCGCTTACTTGAAAACCTGCAATTGAGTGTATTTGAGACGCTTGCGTTTAGCAGAGAACAAAAATGCCGGTTAATAAAGGCATTTATGAACAGGAAAGATCACAGTTAACAAATTTGTATTGGACTAATTACTCCAAACCATATCATTCCATAACCATGTTGACGGACAGCTCAAACTACCACGTTGAGGTCCTAGCCACTTGAGAGAGATATGTGGTAAGAATTCATAAAATATTGCATTAAATTCCACAAGAACTTCATCGAGTTAGGTTTTTTAAGGAGAAAGCAACACTGTTCACACAAACATATTGAACAGCACCATAATCAACAACAACAGCAACACAAAATGGAGCAGCAACGGCACGTAGTCACTACGACATATTACAGCCAACGAGTGACGTTTAACCTTAGTTATGCCGCTGTCTGGATGTCGTCGGAGAGGGGGCTACTTAGCAACTTCAGCGTAGCAAAACGAGTCAGCCTAGCAAACGACTTAATTTGTGATAGATCTTTGAAGACAAAGTACTTAATTAGTAGACAGGTGCATGTCTAAGTGAGAGTTCTTGTGTGCGTAGTGGACAACATAGACAATGTGGTTTATAACATGTCATATGCAATCGTGAAAATAAATGCAAATAAAGTCTTACAATTAATATAGGAAAGAATATTATGCTTATCTTGAAGCTCCTTTTGAGAATGTTAAATTATTACCTGTAGTGTGCCCCCAGTTTTGATTATTGAATCAATAATTTAACATAGATTAACGTCATATTCTTTGTCATTGAGTTGACATCGATCATCACTATCGACCCAGACTGGAAAATTAATTAGAAAAACAAAACCCAGTATAAGATTGTGGAATACCAGTTTGGAGGGGCCATCATGCAATCAGTGTCATCACTATATCACAGATAGATATTGCCCATAAAGAAAATATGGCAGGCAAGTGCTGCACGAAATTCAAGGAATTTGACTCGATCACAGTTTAAGAAGTTATACACTTCTTCTAACTATTGTTTACTTCATCGCTATTTACTTAAGTTAGAAGTTTCCTGTTACACCAGTGACGAGTATGTCTCGAATGAATCTCCAAGAGGAGGCCATGATAAACTAGAATACCTTTTAATAAATTTTACCCCAGTTCTGATGAGAATGGATGCCCCTCATTTGAGGGGTTGAGAAAATCCTGGAAATTTAGTAATTGGAAATGCAACCAAATGCCATACAGGAGAAATGCTAAAGCCTGGATAACACAAAAGAACTTATTCTGATATCAACAAATACTATGATCTGTTATTTTGGAAACAATAGATAAGTATATAAAAATACTAGTTCAAAATTGAGAGAAAATTGTCATTAGACTCGAACATTTAAGAACTACATGTTTCATGAGTGCTGTACTTCAACCTTTAAGCAATATACAAGAGTTTTTCTCTTACTTCAAATTAAATTACGAACAAGTGGCTGAATAACTGAGAATACAACCTGAAAGAGTGCTGAGTAACTATAAAGAGTGCTACACTCCAATGAATGTAGAATTAATTCACCCTCTCTCATTTGCTACATTTAATGCATTGCCTCTGGGTACCATCAGCGGTTGAGAGTAGGATTTGCTAGCAGAGCTGTCACGGACAGGTGGCATTTCTCAAGACTGTCTTCTCAAATTCAAGTGAACTGAGAATCCTGAGGCCTGTACTAGCTTTTACCCAAAATACAACAGAAACATGTAATACGTACAGTTATTTTAAAATTATCGGTATAATTCTAATTTTTGATTACTTACAAAATAACTTGTAATCGTATGTCACAGTGTCAGCAAAAGTATTACCTTATAGTGATTAAGTTACATTATTTTTCATAAGTTAAACTATTTTTTCCAATGTGTCCTCCTTTATGAATTAAAGAAATCAAATGTGAAAAAGAAAACTGTCTGTACATAAAATCTCGAAAACTGAGGGTATACACCTGAATAAAATATAGAAGTGTCATCTTTTGAGAATGTTAAATTATTACCTGTGGTGTGCGCCCAATTTTGATTACTGAATCAATCATTTAACATAGATTAACGTCATATTCTTTGTCATGGAGTTGACATTGATCATCACTATCGACCCGGAGTGGAAAATTATTTCAAAAAACTAAACCCAGTATAAGATTGTGGAATACCAGTTTGGAAGGGCCATCACGCAATCAGTGTCATCACTATATCACCGATAGGTATTGCCCATAAAGAAAATATGTCAGGCAAGTGCTGCACAAAATTCAAGGAATTTGACTCGATCACAGTTTAAGAAGTTATACACTTCTTCTAACTATTGTTTACTTCATCGCTATTTACTTAAGTTAGAAGTTTCCTGTTACACCAGTGACGAGTATGCCTCGAATGAATCTCCAAGAGGAGGCCATGATAAACTAGAATACCTTTTAATAAATTTGACTCCAGTTCTGATGAGAATGGATGACCCTCATTTGAGGGGTTGAGAAAATCCTGGAAATTTAGTAATTGGAAATGCAACCAAATGCCATACAGGAGAAATGCTAAAGCCTGGATAACACAAAAGAACTTATTCTGATATCAACAAATACTATGATCTGTTATTTTGGAAACAATAGATAAGTATATAAAAATACTAGTTCAAAATTGAGAGAAAATTGTCATTAGACTCGAACATTTAAGAACTACATGTTTCATGAGTGCTGTACTTCAACCTTTAAGCAATATACAAGAGTTTTTCTCTTACTTCAAATTAAATTACGAACAAGTGGCTGAATAACTGAGAATACAACCTGAAAGAGTGCTGAGTAACTATAAAGAGTGCTACACTCCAATGAATGTAGAATTAATTCACCCTCTCTCATTTGCTACATTTATTGCATAGCCTCTGGGTACCATCAGCGGTTGAGAGTAGGATTTGCTAGCAGAGCTGTCGCGGACAGGTGGCATTTCTCAAGACTGTCTTCTCAAATTCAAGTGAACTGAGAATCCTGAGGCCTGTACTAGCTTTTACCCAAAATACAACAGAAACATGTAATACGTACAGTTATTTTAAAATTATCGGTATAATTCTAATTTTTGATTACTTACAAAATAACTTGTAATCGTATGTCACAGTGTCAGCAAAAGTATTACCTTATAGTGATTAAGTTACATTATTTTTCATAAGTTAAACTATTTTTTCCAATGTGTCCTCCTTTATGAATTAAAGAAATCAAATGTGAAAAAGAAAACTGTCTGTACATAAAATCTCGAAAACTGAGGGTATACACCTGAATAAAATATAGAAGTGTCATCTTTTGAGAATGTTAAATTATTACCTGTGGTGTGCGCCCAATTTTGATTACTGAATCAATCATTTAACATAGATTAACGTCATATTCTTTGTCATGGAGTTGACATTGATCATCACTATCGACCCGGAGTGGAAAATTATTTCAAAAAACTAAACCCAGTATAAGATTGTGGAATACCAGTTTGGAAGGGCCATCACGCAATCAGTGTCATCACTATATCACCGATAGGTATTGCCCATAAAGAAAATATGTCAGGCAAGTGCTGCACAAAATTCAAGGAATTTGACTCGATCACAGTTTAAGAAGTTATACACTTCTTCTAACTATTGTTTACTTCATCGCTATTTACTTAAGTTAGAAGTTTCCTGTTACACCAGTGACGAGTATGCCTCGAATGAATCTCCAAGAGGAGGCCATGATAAACTAGAATACCTTTTAATAAATTTGACTCCAGTTCTGATGAGAATGGATGACCCTCATTTGAGGGGTTGAGAAAATCCTGGAAATTTAGTAATTGGAAATGCAACCAAATGCCATACAGGAGAAATGCTAAAGCCTGGATAACACAAAAGAACTTATTCTGATATCAACAAATACTATGATCTGTTATTTTGGAAACAATAGATAAGTATATAAAAATACTAGTTCAAAATTGAGAGAAAATTGTCATTAGACTCGGACATTTAAGAACTACATGTTTCATGAGTGCTGTACTTCAACCTTTAAGCAATATACAAGAGTTTTTCTCTTACTTCAAATTAAATTACGAACAATTGGCTGAATAACTGAGAATACAACCTGAAAGAGTGCTGAGTAACTATAAAGAGTGCTACACTCCAATGAATGTAGAATTAATTCACCCTCTCTCATTTGCTACATTTAATGCATTGCCTCTGGGTACCATCAGCGGTTGAGAGTAGGATTTGCTAGCAGAGCTGTCACGGACAGGTGGCATTTCTCAAGACTGTCTTCTCAAATTCAAGTGAACTGAGAATCCTGAGGCCTGTACTAGCTTTTACCCAAAATACAACAGAAACATGTAATACGTACAGTTATTTTAAAATTATCGGTATAATTCTAATTTTTGATTACTTACAAAATAACTTGTAATCGTATGTCACAGTGTCAGCAAAAGTATTACCTTATAGTGATTAAGTTACATTATTTTTCATAAGTTAAACTATTTTTTCCAATGTGTCCTCCTTTATGAATTAAAGAAATCAAATGTGAAAAAGAAAACTGTCTGTACATAAAATCTCGAAAACTGAGGGTATACACCTGAATAAAATATAGAAGTGTCATCTTTTGAGAATGTTAAATTATTACCTGTGGTGTGCGCCCAATTTTGATTACTGAATCAATCATTTAACATAGATTAACGTCATATTCTTTGTCATGGAGTTGACATTGATCATCACTATCGACCCGGAGTGGAAAATTATTTCAAAAAACTAAACCCAGTATAAGATTGTGGAATACCAGTTTGGAAGGGCCATCACGCAATCAGTGTCATCACTATATCACCGATAGGTATTGCCCATAAAGAAAATATGTCAGGCAAGTGCTGCACAAAATTCAAGGAATTTGACTCGATCACAGTTTAAGAAGTTATACACTTCTTCTAACTATTGTTTACTTCATCGCTATTTACTTAAGTTAGAAGTTTCCTGTTACACCAGTGACGAGTATGCCTCGAATGAATCTCCAAGAGGAGGCCATGATAAACTAGAATACCTTTTAATAAATTTGACTCCAGTTCTGATGAGAATGGATGACCCTCATTTGAGGGGTTGAGAAAATCCTGGAAATTTAGTAATTGGAAATGCAACCAAATGCCATACAGGAGAAATGCTAAAGCCTGGATAACACAAAAGAACTTATTCTGATATCAACAAATACTATGATCTGTTATTTTGGAAACAATAGATAAGTATATAAAAATACTAGTTCAAAATTGAGAGAAAATTGTCATTAGACTCGGACATTTAAGAACTACATGTTTCATGAGTGCTGTACTTCAACCTTTAAGCAATATACAAGAGTTTTTCTCTTACTTCAAATTAAATTACGAACAATTGGCTGAATAACTGAGAATACAACCTGAAAGAGTGCTGAGTAACTATAAAGAGTGCTACACTCCAATGAATGTAGAATTAATTCACCCTCTCTCATTTGCTACATTTAATGCATTGCCTCTGGGTACCATCAGCGGTTGAGAGTAGGATTTGCTAGCAGAGCTGTCACGGACAGGTGGCATTTCTCAAGACTGTCTTCTCAAATTCAAGTGAACTGAGAATCCTGAGGCCTGTACTAGCTTTTACCCAAAATACAACAGAAACATGTAATACGTACAGTTATTTTAAAATTATCGGTATAATTCTAATTTTTGATTACTTACAAAATAACTTGTAATCGTATGTCACAGTGTCAGCAAAAGTATTACCTTATAGTGATTAAGTTACATTATTTTTCATAAGTTAAACTATTTTTTCCAATGTGTCCTCCTTTATGAATTAAAGAAATCAAATGTGAAAAAGAAAACTGTCTGTACATAAAATCTCGAAAACTGAGGGTATACACCTGAATAAAATATAGAAGTGTCATCTTTTGAGAATGTTAAATTATTACCTGTGGTGTGCGCCCAATTTTGATTACTGAATCAATCATTTAACATAGATTAACGTCATATTCTTTGTCATGGAGTTGACATTGATCATCACTATCGACCCGGAGTGGAAAATTATTTCAAAAAACTAAACCCAGTATAAGATTGTGGAATACCAGTTTGGAAGGGCCATCACGCAATCAGTGTCATCACTATATCACCGATAGGTATTGCCCATAAAGAAAATATGTCAGGCAAGTGCTGCACAAAATTCAAGGAATTTGACTCGATCACAGTTTAAGAAGTTATACACTTCTTCTAACTATTGTTTACTTCATCGCTATTTACTTAAGTTAGAAGTTTCCTGTTACACCAGTGACGAGTATGCCTCGAATGAATCTCCAAGAGGAGGCCATGATAAACTAGAATACCTTTTAATAAATTTGACTCCAGTTCTGATGAGAATGGATGCCCCTCATTTGAGGGGTTGAGAAAATCCTGGAAATTTAGTAATTGGGAATGCAACCAAATGCCATACCAGAAGAAATACTAAAGCCTGGATAACACAAAAGAACTTATTCTG
The DNA here is from genome assembly GCA_037074705.1 of Zhengitettix transpicula. Taxonomy (NCBI): domain Eukaryota; kingdom Metazoa; phylum Arthropoda; class Insecta; order Orthoptera; family Tetrigidae; genus Zhengitettix; species Zhengitettix transpicula. Next base: position 11,525,168 of record CM073595.1, read on the forward strand.
ATATCAACATAAATTATGATCTGTTATTTCGGAAACAATAGATAAGTATATAAATATACTTGTTCAGAATTGATAGAAAATTGTCATTAGACTCGAGACATTTTAAGAACTACGTGTTTCATGAGTGCTGTACTTCAACCTATAAGCAATAAACAATAGTTTATCTCTTACTTCAAATTAAATTACGAACAATTGGCTGAATAACTGAGAATACAACCTGAAAGAAAACTGAGTAACTATAATGGGTGCTACACTCCAATGAATTGTGAATCCTTTCACCCTCTCTCATTTGCTACATTTAATGCATTGCCCCTGGGTACCATGAGTGGTTGAGAGTAGGATTTGCTAGCAGAGCTGTCCCGGACAGGTGGCATTTCTCAGGAGTGTCTTCTCAAATTAAAGTTAACTGAGAATCCTGAGGCCTGTACTAGCCTTTACCCAAAAGCCAACAGATACCATCAATTCCTGAAGTGAACGACCCAGTTATTTTATAAATCTCATCATAATCATAATTTTATAATAATGATAAAATACGTCTGTAATTGTACACTACAATTTCATACGCCCAATTTATTGAGAAATCTAAACAGTTCAACCATATATAACAAACGAGGTATTTTTTCACTGTTTTTGAGTACATTCCTGTATCGCAAATCTAAAACATGGTTGCAAAAGTACAGACTATTTTCACTCTTTTATATATTATTAAACTGTTGCCTTATTCCTAGTCAAAAATGTTAAGCAGCACACACAAAATGTTGAGGCAGGTAATTCATCTTCGATGAAATTTATAACAGGTTTTTTTCAGTAATATAACTTTGTACAATGCTTCATATCTATTCATCCCCTTGTATTACATTGTGAATCTGAAACGAAAAAGATTTATGTTGAATTATGAAGTTTTAAGAAATACTATTAAATTAAAATATATTAAATTAAATATATTAAAAATATATATTTTAATAAACATTGATACATAAGTCGACACTTAATTTCACTTTTCAATATATATATATATATATATATATATATATATATATACTTAGTCTCAATGGCACACACAAAACGTGGCAGCAGACAATTTAGCTTCCTTTAAAATTATCATAGTTTATTTTGGTTAATATAATTTTTAACAATGCTTTATATCAATTTCTTTCCTCATATTACATTATGAATCTGAAATATGAAAGATTTAAGTTGAATTATGCATTTCTAAAAAGTACTTCCCTATTAACCAGACTTAAACTGAATTTTATATTTCAAATTAAAATGTATGAGTTACATTGAAATCTAAATATCACTTTGGTGATATGTTATTATTCTACAATTAGACGTTGCAAATAAATGTACGTAATCACCAATAATAATCTACTTTTCCTCATTCCGCCGACACCATTGTTGTCCAATAATTGCTTATTTTCGCAAATAAGATTGAAAGCACCCAAGATCCTGATAAGTTATACATTTTACACAATTCTTATCAAACTTGTCTTGTTTTAAGATGGTGTTTTTAAACAAATTGATTTGTTAATATATCGTTATAGCTACATCGCGGTTAAGTGATCATTGCTAGGAAATGTGAAACCGAATTTCTGAAACAATTCTAATGCATTTTGTAAAATAAAATAATTTTATTTACCTGCACTATATTACAATGATAAAGGCCTTGTTTCCTGACGTGTTAGCACACAATTCTAACAGTAATGTGATTTTCTATATCAACGCAAGAAGGACCTTACTGAGAAAGATGGCTGCGGCGGCTGTTTGTCGGTTGTAAAATGAAATACAGCGTTGCCAATATAAGCTTGCAAAAGTCAACGATATTTTAAAGAACTTTAATCATACGATAAACTATATTAAAAATTTATATGTTCAAACAATATTCAGTTACAAAATCAAATGTCAAGGAACAACACACTTTTTTAAATTTACGATTACGTTTCTAACAGCCACTTTGTTGCGAAATTATGAAAATATCTTTCCGAAATTTTATTTCCGGGCTTTTAAATTGTGCTTAAATCTAAATAGGAGCATAAACGGAATGTAAATTTTCATATTTAATTGAATCGAAATATTTTAATAAATATATATACATATATATTCTATATTAATTTAAATATTTTAATTAGACAGTGATATAACTAGAATATACACACACAGATATATATATATATATATATATATATATATTATAAAATAATAATAGTTAATAATATTTTATATCAATAAAATAAAATAGAATTCTTGTTCCTTTTTATGAATTAAAGAAATCAAATGGCGTACCTAACACCTTGAAAACAGTAGATATATATCGGAATCAAATGTGAAAAAGAAAACCGGCAGTACCTAAAATCTCCAAAACTGAATAAAACTGGAATAAAATATAAAAGTTTCATTTATTGAAAATGTTAAGTTATTGCTTGAGTTGTGCCCCACAGTTCGGTATTTCAATAAACAATTATTTTTTAGATTTATGTCTAATTCTTACTCATTTGCAGGTGAGACAGATTAAATTATTTCAGGTACACATATAAGACGTCTCTAAACAACAGTTTACACATCACCAGAAAAAAAATGTTTATACTTATAAACAAATTCTCAACAAAGTAAAGGTCACGGTGGAACAATTAACTTCAGAAAATTCTAACATTTTTGCAAAATGTTTCTGATGGAACTTCCCCAGATATGTAATGATTCAAAACAATAAATTCAACTACCACATTTGTTAGCTATCCCTCAAATTTAGTTTCATGTGTCACTTTTTAAATTATTAAAGCAGCATTGTTTTCCAAAATGGAAAAAAAACCAATAGTTTGCTAAGTTAACTGAGTAATTGCTTTCATATTTTGGAAATACTTATGTTGAAAAAATTATATTTGGTGCAGATTGTAGAGATAGTTGTCAGCCTATGCTTGAAGTGCTGAAACTAGTGTTACCATATAGCACATGTATGTAATGGGAATCTTACAATTCATGAGATGTAATAAAAACTTGTTTGTAAGTGACAGAGAAAATCACAGGTATGAAATGATTATCTGTTCAGCTTAGAGTCTATGAACTTCATTATAGAGGAATTATATACATTTACACTGTGTTACTCCAAATTTACAGTATACAATAAAACTTTATTTGTCTTTCACAAATGTGCCACTGTCATTCATATTCGTTAAAAGTTTACTTGTGAAATGTGCTTTTACTCCATTTTTCACTTTTTAAATCATCCTACAACATGTTAATTTATCATCACTATGAATCCTCTGGATATGTGCTATTAATGTTTCTAATTATGGCAGTGTATTAATGATCAGATGTTCTCCTGGTGTATTAGTTGAACATAGTGTTCTCAGGTAATCATATAGTTAATTCAACTCACTATTATGTCTCCACTAGTGATTGGTTCCCAGTGATAACTATATACAAGATTAATGTTTCTATTATTATTTTATATAAATTAAATAAAATAGAATTCTTGATACTGAATTATTCATTAAGTCCTTTTTTATGAATTAAATAAATCAAATGCCGTACCTAAAACCTCGAAAATAGTAGATATACATCGCAATCAAATGTGGCAGTTCATTGACTGAAAATGTTAAGCCCTTGCATGTGGTGTGCCCACAGTTCGGTATTTCAATCAACAATTTATGCAATTTTATACTTATAAACTAATTCTCAACAAAGGAAAGGTTATGGTGGAACACTTAACTTCACAAATTTATTATAAAACATGCAGATTGAAGATTTTCTTCACAGTGGAATAAATTGATTCTCTAAACTGTTTTCATATTTAAGTCTTCCCGTATTTCTTTGTTTCGAACATAAAAGGGAATATTCCTGATGATGTGAATTGTCTTTGATTGAAAACATTCTAGTATTTCAATATTGGAGTGTGATGCAGTGCCCCAAACCTGGTTTCTGTAGCTGCATTTTGGTTTTACCATAGTTTTATAGATCAGTAGTTTAGCAGACAACAATAACTTAGAATTATTGCATAGTAACCAGTTATAATTCTTAAGTTTTAGATGGAGGAGTTATTTCTCTTCAACCAAATATGGCTTCTTGATGAGGAGGCCTGGTCTAGGTGCATTAATTCATGCAGTCATTCTGTGACAAAAGTTTGTTGTTTATGGTTACCTCAATAATAATACCTCTTGTATCTGTGAAAGTAATTTGCACTGAATTTTGGTTACGTATTTTAAAGTTCTATATTCTAAACCATATGTTCTCAGATTCTTTTATAGCGGTTGGGCAGCTGTATCAGGGTTGTTATAAGTAACTAGGTTAGCTGTATTGTTGGCATAGGTAGAAAAAGTTGAGTTGCAGCTAGTGCGTATGTCAGCCATGTATAGAACGTTTCCCTGGGGGACTCCAGATTTAATAGCATATAGTTCTGAGACTACTTCTCCAAACTTCACTTGAAATGATCTTTCTTCTCGATACAATTTCAGAATTCTGTAATGACTGTGCACAATTCTCCATTTAAATACTAGACTCCTATTCCAGATCTCTTGAATCTTGGCTAAAATTGAAAAATAATACACAGAAGTATTTCTTATCTTCAACGGCAGTGTTGATGTGGAACACTACTCTATATATCTAATTGATTGCAGAATGTGCATGCTGAAAGCTGAACATGTGATTAGGTACAACCTTGTTTCTTTGAGGATTAGAGAAAGTCTTTTGTGTAGAAGTCATTCAAATATTTTAGAGAGCAGGGGAATCGGGCTTATTGATCTAAAAAATATATATAAATAAAATAACCAATAACAAAAACAATACATAATAAAATTAACAGTTTAAACAATACAAATAATACCCATCTCAATAAGGAATGTTTTAATATATACAATTAAAAGGAATTTTAAGTCGATAAATAATAAACATGATATAAAAATGAAAAAATCAACTACTACTACTAGTATGAAATTGAAACTAAAATTTATTCTACAAACTTAAATGTCTATGATATGAGTAAAAATAGAATCATTAAAATACTTTATCATTGTAGAATTTTTGAACTGAGATTCCTGAGGTATGTATTAGCCTTTACCCAAAAGCCAACCAATACCTTGAATACTTGAAGTAAATTACCCAGTTATTTTATAAATTTCATCATATTCATGATAATATAATGTAATCATTATAAAATTTTATAATATTGATAAAATACGTCTGTAATTGTAGACTACAATTTCACATGCCCAACCTATTGAGAAATCCAAACAGTTTAACGATAAATAAGTAATTCATTCACTCTCTTTGACTACATTCTAGTATCACATCCAAAACATGGATGCAAAAGTAGACAAATAATTTCACTCTTCAATATATTATCAAAATGTTGTCTCACTACTAGACTAAATGTAAAATAGCACACACAAAGCCTTGCGGCAGACAATTCAGCTTCTTTGAAAATTATTACAGCTTATTTTTGTTAAGATAATTGTGAAGAATGATACACATCTATTTTGCCTCAAGTATTAGATCTGGGGAAAAAAATTATGCAGTTTTAAGAAGTATTCTGGGCTTAACGATAAATGAGGACAAAACAAAATATTTACCATGCGGGAAAGCATATCAGCCCAACATGTCAAAGACCTTTGGAGTGGATGGACATACATTCGAGAGAGTCGAGAGTTTCAGATCCATAGTAACCTGCTCTAATGATACCTCATCGGAAATTAAGGCTAGATTAGTTTCAGCAAATAAGGCATATTTTGCCTTGACTAATTTATTCAGGTCAAGACTCCTCAGCCACCCAATGAAACTTACTATTTATAAAACTCTTGCAAGACCAGATCTTATATATGCCTCAGAAACATGGCCCCTGACAGAAACCGATGCAAGGCTGATGGATGGATTCGAGAGAAGAGTTCTTAGAAGGATAATCGGTCCTGTGTGCGATAAGGGACAATGGAGGAAAGGGTACAATACAGAATTGCATACTATATACGCTGATGCTCCAGTAACAAAAATCATACGATCAGGAAGGATAAGATGGGTAGGCTGTGTAGTACAAATGAAGGAGCCTGAGGTGGCAAAGAAGATTCTACTTGGAACCCCAGGAGAACAAAGAGAACAAGGTAGAAGAAGATGGTTGGACAGAGTGGAGGAGAATCTACGGAAGCTGGGATGTAGAAATTGGAAGAGGACAGCATATGATCATGAAGGATGGAAGAAGCTCGTTGAAGAGGCCGAGGTTCACTACGGACTGTAGCGCCATGGAAGAAGAAGTATCCTTAAAGTAACAAGATTTTAACTGAATTTTATAATTTCTAATTTCTTGAATGTTACATTAAAATGTTTAAGTTACATTAAAATCAAATTATCACAATGATCATATATCATTCCTCTACTGATTGCGATTGTTCATAAATGTACGTAAACGGAAATAATATTCCATAATTCTATATATATTATTGTGTTATACGCGTTGCGAAACTCTATGCGAAACAACGACACGTCGAGTTACTCAACAAAGGTTAGAGAATAAACGCTGGCATCTTCAGAGAAAACTCTGAAACGTTCGGAAAATCGGCGAAGAACATATGGAACCTCACACCTTATATGATAATGAAACATGATCCACCTCTGTACCACAGACAAAACAAAAATGTAAGCGAACTACTACAGTAGATCAATACTAATCTTGGATATGTCAAGTATTATCCATGAATTCAGCTGGAGCGAGCACGAGATGAATCAACGAGCAAAATTAACGTATCTTCTGGAGAACGGAGACTTCAAAACAAAACCGTTTACGGCACGTATTAGTTTGAATAGTATTGAGTTGGTGGGCAAGGGTTTGGAACAACTTTCGCGTATAACGGGTATGGGATATATCGAATTTTTATTGAGGATTTATTGGTTTACGGCAAGTGCTTGTTTTCGCTTGAATTATTGATTTGGATGGAAGGAAATCAGAAGGGGATTGCAGTTTCTTATAGAGAAGGCAACCTTTATAATTGACCGAATAATTACAATTCATATGTATTTTCACACATCTCGCAGCCGTGTGACAGTTCAAACATTGGATAATCGTTCTTTTTAATTTCAGGGGCTCACCTTGTGACGTCTATGGAACTTGCATTTCTTCATTTAGGCGATTCGGCTTTAGATCAACTAATAACAAATAATGTCTGTTTCATGACATGACGATAGATTGGACTAATCTGAACAGGTGAATAACACAATTCACAATTAACAGTCTAACCACGAATAACAACTCGAAAACTGTTCACACTTTAATTGTAATGTATGATAAAACTCAGCAGTTGCTTTCTCCGCATACTACGTTGTCAATCTCCAGCAGTGAACAGTGTGTGTTGATTTTTAATATTTTTTTAATCTTTGAATATTTGAAATGCCCGGGATCCTATTTTTTTTTGTAACGGTATTCATATTACTCAAATTCGAAGTGAATAATTTGCGTTTAACACACTGCTTTCTTCGTTCGTGCCCATTGATTCCAGGATTCTAAGTTTCGCAAATCAGTTAAGAGAGACAAATGTAGACACATTAGTTACACTCACCGATAACTCGATCAGCTGGCTTCCCCAACGGAGCAAGGTATTTTATAACGGCAATAATATTCGTACTGGTGTAAATAGTACGTATGGTGCTTCGAAGCTAACAGGTGATTAATTCTACTATTCAGACCAAGCCTCAGAAAGGAATTTGATAGCGATTTCCTGGAGCTATGGCAACCTAGACACTCTTCTTTCACAGCATCCAAATAGTAGACACTTCACTATCGCTCTACTTCCAACCCTCTCTGCGTTCTCTCTCCTTTCTGCTGCTTCGAGGCTGAAGTCTTAACGGGTAGTAAGCAAGATGCACACTCTGGCGTAGGGTGAAGTGGTTATCTACTTGATCTATATATTACATTTTCGTGGCGCCGACTATAGTATTGTATTCGCTATCCACAAATCAATAAAAAGCGAGATAGAGAGACCCTCCTGTTTTCTTCAGTCATCTACTGCGTATTTCCACACAAATGTCTGCAAAAATATTATAATTGCCTTTATTTTAGACAGGCTAACATTAAATATACAAAACTCCTCACAAACTGCATTAATAATAAAATATACAAAGTTATTACAAATATAAATATTGAAAACACAAAATGACATTAACTTAAAATTAGACTAATATGGAAAGTAAGGGCAATAGTAATTGATTTAATTTGTATTTATTGTACTTAAAAAATTAAATTTTTTGTATCTAGTTACTATAAATAAAAACTTATTCATAAATAACAACACAGATTTGCCTTAAAAATTTTATAAATACTAACAAATTCAAAGACATATATAAACAACATAGACGGGACAAGTCGCCGTCATATTTGAAGCAATTGAAAACTCAGCCGCCATGTTTTATATTGTCAGGTGGGCGTCCCCCATCGTCTGCTAGCCTTGAACTCTGTCGAACAAACGACATAAAACTAAATCTCTACGGACAATATATTTTAAGGTTTAAGAAAATATGACACATTTAAGGCATAGAAAAATTTATTGGCCTTTAAATAATATCAGTTTTGTATACAATTGCCTTATGTTGCGTCCTCTTTCATCCATTGCTTTTTCTTTACATACATAACGAATTCTGCAATTGAAGTACTGTTTTAATAAAACCTTTATTAAAATTGAGTAGTGAGTTTCCTCACCAAATTCGGCCCAATCTATTAAATGGTCGAATTCACAAAATATAATTTGTTGGTCCCCCAGCATCCAGAATACCTCCACATACAATTTTAATAGTAAATTCTCCTTTCCAATTTGTGTTTCATTATTCCTCTATACTTTTTCAGCAAGTGTAAATAATTTCACAGCGTCTTTAGACGGGTTGATTATCTTATCTTCAAAGTCCTTTATTTTAATCAATCCCGTTTTTCTTTGAGAGTGAGGAGTAAGCAGAACCTCTAAACAACCTAAACACTTTAGTTTTTTTACCACCATCCTTACAACACTTCCGGAAATACATTTTCTGAATATAATTTTAACCTCTCATGTTCAGGGATGTAATCTTGATCAAAATTGTGATCTGTAAAAGATTTAAAATTATTTTTTTCAATTGGTACAACCTGTGTCTCCAAAATTCCTCCAGTACTATTGGCACGTTTGGATGGTTCTATCTGCGTAATCAAAGATTTCCTATATGCTGCTCTGAACTGTAATGCATTTGGATTATTTCGATTTCCCCCACATCTTCGTATGCAAGAAAAGAAGAGTTCTAAATGGCCCTGGCTCATTCTCCTACTTAATATGAATTTGAGAACTGGAGAATCGTTCCACACATACTTCTCTGCAAGTTGCCTCAAACTGAGAAGATCTAAAACAATCCCACACACACCCATCTTCCTCCCTGACAAATATACTAAACTCCCATCGTACAGCTTTAAATTCATGAAATACTGTACAGATCTTTCTATTGTGTTGTATATTGTCACTCTATTACTTCTAAACACAGGAGTTTTTGTACCCTTGTTCATAACATTGCACGAATTCAGCAAATCAAATGTTTTATCTACCATTTTTATGAACTTTACCGTGCCCTCACAATTTAGAAATTCAGACAAACCCAAGTCTCTACAAAAAATCATGGCATCTGCTACAGAGTATAAAAACAGAGTTTCTTAAAATATGAACATTGGAAATACAAAGATATCGACCAATATTTGTAGGACAATAATCCTTGAAAAGCGTTAAGTGGTTCTAATAAATATAACAGTAAAAGAACAAGTAAATATTTTCTATCTCCTTTTTATAAAGAAAAATTGCTTTATAAATAACAAAACAAAGTGTTAAAACAAAATAGTGGTAAAAATTTATACCAAAAAAAATATTACTAGTGACAAATTACTCAGTAACGGAAGATAAACAATCGCAGAATTTGTATGCTCAAAAATAATTTAATAGAAAAATAGCCATTCAGCAAAAGATATTTTTTCCTGATCTTTTAATAAATTTATGATAATTTCATCTATATAGAAAATACAGTAAACAGATGTTTTCATTTAGACAGGTTTTAATTGTGTACGACAGCTTAATTTGTCCTTAAAATGAATACACACTTTCCACCTTGCAATATATAATTTCTAATTGTGGCAAGAATAAGGAGTTGGAGAGATGGGGAAGTGCGATTTGTATATTTTGTACATGAACAACAAATTGAAACAAAAGTTCCTCACAGAATGTTTTATTTCTAAAGCAATTTGAAAATAAACAAAATGAGTTACAAAAGATAATTTTCCTACCACATATTAAGATGAGAAATGTTGAACAAATTCCAAAATTTATTACAGAACTCTTGAACTGTGAGACTAACCAACAAAATCGGACAAAGAGAGAAGCAGGAAGTGTTGCAGATATGTGTAAAGTAAATTTAAGTAAGCAAACGAAAAATAATAATGTACTGTATTGGAAATGTATATAATGCATTCTAAGTATGTTGTCATAATCTGTATTTTTTATGTCCTTTATATCATTCACATCGCTCTAACATAATTTACATATAATTGGTGACTACTGTATTTAAAAAAATTAATATGGAATATACTTCAAATCAACAGTTATAGGATTTTATAAAACATTTATCACCACCCGCAAAAACAGTTATCGGGTTTCACACGGGTACCTACAGCAATTAAACCGCGACGTTTCGACGACTGTCAAGCTCTGTCATCTTGTCAGCTAGGGGTAGGATTTGCCGGAGTTTCAATATTAAAATCACATGCTATATGCTACTCCAATTTTTGCCGTTCTGTTCACCTGGTCTTATTTTGAGCTTTGCCTCTTCTCCATGCAACAGTCAATGAAATAATTATGTCTTGATTTGGTTCGGATAAAATGTGTATGGTAAAAACTGTACTGTAGCCAACCTTAATTAAGAATATCTTATTCCTTTTTAATAAATTATGAAAAAACTAGCCACAAGATGTGCAGTACATCAATGGCAGTGTTTCTGGGAAGTTGAAGCTCTTTACTGCAGCATTTATACATGTATTAATTGGCCATTCAAATATAATTTAACAGAAATAGTCACAAAATGGATGGCAACTGCAGACATTGAAATTACCCTCACAGACAGGATGAAAAAAATTGTGCTTTCCCTCATCTCTGGATGGGTTACATTAGAATGGATTTTGATTCTCAAGTAATCTTCTACAGCATTAAGAAAAATTGTAAATCCAATTCTAGTAATGGTAGTGAAGATTCCAATGATGATGGCACTGTAAGATCCTTGTGAAACATTTGTGATGAATAGTTGTATTCTCTTCAGTAAATGTATTCACAAACATATAGAAATATTCTACTCTATCAAATGTAATAAGTTACCCGCAAATACAAACAATTAAAAAATATGAACTTTTTATAATTTATATATTTAGAGGCATCAACTGCAAAGGTCATTAGTGACTTTGTACTGTTGGATTGTATGCTGTCGGAGAACTAATTGTTAGGGTTTCTCACTGTAGAAACATGCACACACACAACATCCCTGCCCTTACTGTGATTCAAAAGTGGGACCTCTGTGATGAAAGGCAGTAATGCTGATCACTACACAAGAGGTTGGCATGAACTTTATTGTTATACCTCTCATAGAGAATATATAGCACAAATTTATCAACCAATTTCATAAGTATAACATTAGAATTGTGCAAATCCAAATTTTTTAAAAGCACATTGTAATATATGGATAACATTTATCAGACAGACTATAAAGCTTGTAATAATAGACAAAGTGAGCAAAAAACCTCAAATCAAATATCACTTTTATAATTTAAAACATTGTTCAAAATAATTGACTTTAATAAAATAATAATTGTTAAGTCAATGTTATACCTTTGGATGAGGTCAGCAATTACTTTACAAGATTAATGAGTGAAAATCTTCACATCAGATCTAACAATAAATAAATATAATAAATGTTAGATATTTTTCATTATTAATAATGCAATTAATGACTCAAAATCTAAATTGTATTTATGATTTAATTTTGTGACAAATTTGTATCTCAAAAATCATAGTTATTCGTGTTTTAATATTCAACTCAACAATATAAATGTTTTTAACTTTACATTATTTCATTGTTTGCATCATTTCTGCAATTGTCATGTTACCATACAGTGCAAACAATGCACATCAAATTTTATTCCCCCCCCCCCCTTGATATTAATCAATTATGGAGCATTAATTACATATTTTTGATACCGAATGTAAATAACATGAATTACATTTTCTACTTTGCAATTCACATTTTATTGGTTTTAATTTTAATCTTTCATTAATTTTTTATAACTGGATCAACAAAATGTGATAATTTTTGTTTTTAAGTTTACATAATTATGTCATTACCTGAAGATGTCCTATTTTAGGATGTAACTTCAATTATATAATAAAATTTTATGTGAATAAAAAATATTATTCATTAAACTTCATTTTTGTGATTTAAATGGTCATTAATATTTATTATATGATTATTAATATACATTTCATTTTGTGATTTAATACCAACCTTTTAATAAAATAATTGTTATGTTTTATACCTTTATTGCAGGTGACAATACATTCAGCTGTTGCTTTCCAATAAATTAAAATGAAATATGAAAAAGAAAATATTTTCCTCTAGTAGTCAAGTTGCAAAAATAGGAGTGAATGGGTTTACATCAAAAACTCAAATACATGAGTATATGTAGTACTTATGTTCACAATTTAAATAGTAAGAAAATTGTAGGATGATAAAAATTAATACAATTTTATGAAGTACAATGTTTATTCCCAAAATGTAAATCATTTTACAAAGAATTATAAATGCTAAATATTACAAATAAAGTTAATAAACAGCTAATAAAACACTCTTAATTTCATTTCTGTATTTTGAACTGTGTTCCTGAAATAATTACAAATTTAAATGTCAATATTGAGAGAAGAAACAATTGTAATACATTCTACTCTGACATGTGTCATGGCTGAAATTACACTCCTGACGAAGCTATCCCTGTACTCTTGTTAGTCATGTCAAGAATAAGATCAGATGAAATGAAAATATACAATTTGAACATAAAAATTAAGTTGTATTAGTATTCCACAAGTGTGATATAGCTCACATCATATTACACAATTACACTTTCAAATCATATGATCATAATGCAACACGAGACTATTTCAAAACAGAATGTGATATACCCAAACCTCTATAAACTTTTTCAGTGTGAGAATCAAAAAAATTGATAAATACATTTTCAGAATTTATTTGTTTAACAGTCATTCTGTTCGGACAGTGGCTTACAGCTCCCAACCTTTTCAATTCATTAACTGCCAATTTTTTCAGGTTATGTGATGATCCAACAGATAAATATGAATTTGAATAAGGCGAAGAAAAAATAGGTTTTGCCATCTTATTCTCATTAGATATGTTTCCAGGACAACGATTCTTAATATTGAATACATTGTTTTTCTCTGATGCCATGACTCTTTTCAAACTATCCTTCAAGTTTGTACCATTTCTTTTAAACTGAGGCCTTGATTTGCCCAGTATCAAAATATTTTTATCACTCTCTCTATTTAATGCTCCTCTTCTATAACTTTTATCACCCTTACTATTTTCAGTTTGCCTGAACACATTAAACAAATGACCCAGCGACTTTCTAGATGATCGCTTTTGATCCTGAATGTTTGATGGTTCTAATGTAAAACAAGCAAGCAATGGATTATCATCATTTTGATATGAGTTCTTGCTATTGCTCCAATTCTTATTGGGCATATTAAATAAACATTTTACTTCCTCTCCAGTTTCTGTAACATTAAGTTCATCTCTTAACTCATTAACAAATGGTTCATTCAAAAAATCTGAACAACTTTCTGTGCAGCTGTAAGCGGAAAACTGTTTTACACGAGACTGAAAAGAATTATGAGATGAGATCCCTACTTCATTTAAGGATATAATTTGGTCTTTGTATTCCTGAGGATATCTAATACCCGTGAGAGTCTTTTTGTCTTTACTGACACCATACTTCTCAGTCACACAAAATACATTAGGGCCATTTGACTTATTGAATAAATAATCACATTCTAAATTTAAGGTTTTAAAAACTTGAGGCACAGGATAAGTCTCTGTCTGTACAGAATTTTCATCAGAACACACAGAGTTTTGTTTACATTTCTCTTGAAATACTGTTTGTTTAATAAATAACTTTTTAAATGTTATATCATGCTTATCAGAAGCAGGTTTTGAATTTTTAGTAGCAAGTGATGTTATATCCACACTATCATTTACACTACTAATAACAAAGTTATTTCTGGGTTTTATTGAATTAGAAGGATATATTTCATTGCGTGTCCAAGGTTCATATGAACACAAATCTTCATTTAATATTTTAAAGTGACTAGTAGCATTGGAAGAAACAATATTGTTTTCTGATTCCACAACTATCTTTCCCTCATTTACAGTGTCTGAATTTTGACTATCAATCTTATGATGTGGAAAGTACTTCAAATTATAATTGCTTTCTGAGATATTAAATTTTGCTTCTTCTTCATGATTCACATAATTGAAATTAGAAAACCGGTGATTAACTTTAAATTTCTTGATTTTCTTTTCTGAGTAACAATCACTTCTGTCACCCGAATTACTTCCCACATTATCTGAGGTATCATTTTGATTTTGATATTGCAGAAATTTACTAGTATTATTCAGGTGTTTCAATGCTTTAATTTCACAAACAGCACATGTAGAAGTCTCAATTGCACATTTATTATAACTGTATAATTCATGAGTTGGCTCAGTCTGTCTTGGAATTTCATACATTAATTTCCTTTTCATTCTACTATTACAGTCCAAATTTACATCAAGTTGGTGGTAAAATGAGAAATTAATAGATTTGTAACTAGAATCGAGAATAAATAAACTTTGTTGGTTACAAGTTTTGTTCCAATCATTTCCAATTTTTCCATACCATTCAATATCTAAGTTTCTTGAATCACATGATGAAGGAATGTTATAAAATATTTTGGAGACATTATATGATTTATCAAACATGTTCCCAATAATATTAAGGATTTTACTCTTTTTATTTCCATGAATTTGTTTTGGAGCACTGATTTGTGCTTTACAGTGATTGTGCTCAACGTTTCCACTAACTGAAAAGATGGTTGGTTTGAAATCAGGATTTATATTTCTTTCTAACATCTTCCAAGAATCAAAATCTTCTTTTTTAGAAGCACAAATAAAACCAGAAGACTTAGTAGTTGCAAGTAATTTGTTTGCACATGAATCATAGTTTGTAATTGATTTCTCCATTTGCAAGAATTTTGAATACATTTTCATGTTAACATTTTCTCCTCTTGAATTAGTAATCACTGTACTAAGTGATTTTGTATGACGTCTTTCGACTGCTTGATTTCTTTCAAGTTTACTTGTAGCAGTTCTCAAAGTCTGAAATAAAAATTGTTAGTTCTGAAAATTCAGGATATAATATTTTGTAGTTCACACTAAAATGAGATTTAACTACATGTTTAAATATTAAACCTTATTGAACATACAGCTGATAAGGTTAAAATACTCACATTAGTTGTGAAGTTACTCGCAATAGAATAATATTGATTTTTAAAGGCATAGTCATCTGTCCCGATGAAGCCTTTACAGCAAATTTCCAACACAAGATCTCTGTTTATATTTTGTTCAAGCATAGAGAAAGGAATTGTAGCTAACTCATTATTATTTTCATTTTCCATACAAACCTTATTTCCTTCTCCTTTTGAATACAAAGAAGCCTGAAACAATACATTATACAGTAATTAAACAAAACCTTTGATTCCTGAATTAGTATTGCATCATATTGTGTGACAAGGTAATGGCGAGAGTCGAATACCTTAATGTATATGTAAAAGCACAACATGATCATAATTATAAATGCTTCAATTATAAATCAATAAAATTATTATTTAATGTGAGAAAGTTTTGTCAGTGGATCATATCCAAGAAATGACAATGAACAATCTATATTATGATTTAATGTTTTATCATTTCTTTGTATATGTTTATTTAACTTGTCAGTGTCTTAAGGATATAGATAGATGGTGTTTCTCAGACTGCACCTGAAACCTTAACCAGCTTCTGGCCTGTACGTACAGAAGTCGCTGGTTCAATTCCTACCTTCTGGTCTGATTCGTTGCATTCAACTTGATAGCATAGCAGTAAGTCCAGATGTGTTTCCTTCAGATCCTAATAGAAATAAATATGCAGTTTCCTAAGATCCTGGGCAAATACCATCAGACAGAGGCAAGTGAACACATACATAGAGGTGTGTAACAAAGCAGACCACAAATTAGCACCTCAACGTCGAGATGGCAAGTATCACTAAACAATATGCCAAATAATAAAGTGTGTATGATCACTATTCCAACTCAATAGAATTACGATGACTAACTTGCCAATTTAATCACTGCTGACTCACACACTTTGCAGAAGGAACACACAGCTTATATAGTGGACAGCTGACTAAAGTAGTCAAGTGAAAACTAGGTTTGTATTGTACAGAATAGCTGTGTGCAAATATGACACAAGTCTGTCTGGTTGACTTCTCTGATTTGTGACACAAAACTGAACATACAGACAGGCAACAAAGGATGGCATTCAGTCACCAAACAAAACTTGTCATCTATACTCTGAAAAATCTTCTCAACCTATCAAAATCTACCCCTCTAACACCCTATATTATACGAACCAGACATATACAAACACCAAATGTTCTCAAAAATCACCTAAAAATATTTATTGATATTAACAAACTAGTCTTGGCAAAAATCTCAATTACTTTTCCACAACTATCCTTAATCCATTCCGCCTTAAAATTCTGTCAAACAATCTTGTGAAAGTTACATGTCATGAAAATACACATAGCTAACCCAATATCAATACAGTTCCATAGCATCAAACAAAATGTCCAACGCCAATTTGGTTTATCACATAATCTAACCTATAATCTACATATAATTCTCTGTAACTTCCAAAATAGCAATTACCTTGGGATTCTCTGAGTACACGTGGGCTCCACAAAACACACACAATCAAGATTCATCGCCAGTCGATGGATGAAAAGACATATAAACTTTTTCCTAGAGACCCTAACTACAAGAGAAGCAAATCTTATTTTTTTTATATATAAAAAAAAATGAAAAATATACATGGTTTGAAAATTAATAATAAGAAAAATAGCCAAATACATACTTACATAAGAAATGATAATATAAACACCACATAATTTTTCTGGAAACCTTGTTCCTTTCTTCAGGTGAAAAAAAAACTAAAAAACACAAGAGCCTAGAGTGACACAACTGCACAATACAGTTGACAAAACTCGAAAGCTTTTGAGTTTTGTCAACTGTATTGTGCATTTCAAAAGCTTTTGTTTTGTTAACTGTATGGTGTACTTGTGTCGCACTAGGCTCTTGTGTTTTTTAGTTTTCTTTGCAGATGTGGAAATAAACAAGGTTTCCAGAAACACTGTGTGGTATTATCATCATTTTGTCTTTTTTGCCTATTTTTCTCATTACTTATAATTTTATTCTTCAATGCACACTTCATGATAAATATTTATCATTAATGCAATTATTGATCAAGTAATATACCAGTAAATAACTAATCTTACCTCATCACACCTGCTTAATACAATCCTCACTTCTTTCAGTTTGTATTTTTCTTGATAAAAAAGCACCTTTGCAGCCCAATTCTTAGAATATCTAAAATTAAAACAAAATATTAAGTATATGCGATTGAAATTCTTACACAGATTACAACCACTTAATTTACCTTATTTTTCTTGCTCTTGATCTAGTGACATAGCAATTAGAATTTCTCGTAACAGCAGAGACAGCCTGTACATAAAATATTTCAATTAGAAAAATAAAACAGAATAACTTCATAATATATTCCAATTTAAATTAACTAAAAGTCAAGAATATGGACAAGCTTATATGTTATTTTTTTCAAATACAATAATATGAGATACATGTGGTATGTCAAATAAGATTCATATTGATCTAATTCAGAATTTTAAAAGTAGTAAAACCAAAAACGTATATACAGGTAAAAATTAAAATGTTATTTTAACAAATTGAACTCATAGGCTCAGAATCTTGAAAGGAGAAGAGCAAGAAAAGTATATGCAGGTATAATAAAAATGTTATTTAAGGAAACTTTGCTTGCGGAACTAAGTGTAATAAAATTAAAATAGAATTCAAAAGAATGTAGATAACAATATGTTAACAAAAAACTAACGCTACCAAATAAAGGGTTGTTTAGTGGCATAAAGAGATATTTGGAAACAATCATTCATGAATGCTGGATGAAATTAAAGGAGTCTTGATAAAACAGTTCTCTAGTTCCAACCCAGTCGGTCAAAGGATGGCTGCACCGTTGTCGTGATTACAATAGCAGAGATGCAATCGATATTTAGAATTTTTTTGAACTGCCTGGGTTGTAACCTGAAAACTGTTTATTCAACTCACTCACTCGGAATGCCTTCATTCTTTAAGGAAATCTTGTACGAGCACAATGTACAGTAATAAAAATTAATTTTTCAAACTGTTTATTTCATAGAGCATGAAAAAGAATCTTCAAAAACTGCTGGTGAATGCATTAATTTAATTAAAGATTCAGTGGATGCCGATAAAACAATATTTTGGACAAATAAATTTGAAATTCTAAATGTCGGAAAATATTAGAACATGTGTAGTTTATTTTTTGTCAGAATAATTTTTTTTTGGTCAATATTCAAAATATCTAAACCTTAAAGTTTAAAAACTATAATTTCTAAAGGGTTACATAATTCATCTGCAAAAATGACATTTTCACACACAAATTTGAAAACAATGGTAGTAATAAAATTATTAATCTGGCACAATAATGCAAAAAACTGATGAAACCAATATACCTCACAAGAAAAGAAAAATTAATTTTTTGTGGAGTATGTTAGTAAGAAAAATTTACATCCTAAAACTTAGCTTAATTAAAATACTTGTCTCCAAAGAGGTGGCTAGATGACAATTGACAGTTTTTCATGTCCATACTAATGAATCAGATTAATATGACAAAGTTATTAAAAATATGTTAGGATATTGTGATTTACCTAAAGGATTTAACAACACAAAGTATTCAGAAAAATTTTTAGTGGTTTAATGCCTATATTTCAACAGTTAACAAGACCGGTCTTCACAAATGTTGCCTTCATAGCACTAACTTAAGGCTCACAGAAAGATGCCCACTAAATAGTAGCTATTCACAACAAAGTCACTAATCCCTAGCATGGAAAGGTCAGAAAAAGGAAAAGTTTTCAATTACAGAGAAGACGGAAAATATATGGATGAAAAGAAAACTGAAATAGAGGCAGAAAAAAATATGAATACATTATTATATGGCATGTAAGAATGAGAGTACTTTCAAATGATATTCAGAATCAGAAGTATTGAGGGTAGGGCTTTTAGGATAGTTAAGTGTGTAGCAATGGTAACTGATGGTATAAGCAGGATTGGAAATGAATGGAAGCTAGTGTACACACTAACATTCTGCTTAATAGGGGAATAAGTTTCTCATTATCTGCCTCACAGAATCAATCTTTAACACTTGGGTCTGATGAGATGGCCTCTCTCTCTTTCCTATCAATATAGATTATCATGAGGAAAGCTTCCTATTAGAAGCCAAATTATCCACAGCAAATTTTATAAACACTATTAATTTTTGCTAATAAATTTACCTAAATATTCTGTAACATAAAGACAGAAGGTGCACAAAAGTGAGGTGAATATTTTAAACTTAACATAGTAACCAACCTTCCCATTTTTTTTTACAGGCATTTCACACTAAACTACTACAAAACCAAAATTCAACATTACATTACAAAATTTTAATTGTAGAAAATGTCATCCTATTTATGTTACAGTTTGATTAATAAAGTCAACTTGTGAGGATTGTATAATACATGTGTTTCAATGAAAGTAGTGACTCTAATATACTTGTATTAATTTCAGTACCCATACCTCAGTTACCATCTTATGGACAATATGTGCTAGTTTATACTAAAAAAAACATGTTTTATGTTCTTATAATTTACTGTATATTACTCATAGTATATATAGTGCCTATATTAGAAAGACATATAGTATCAGCAAACAACCCAGTTTATCGCCCCAGTAATTATACGTTGAATTTTATTATCATTTTAATCATTTTTAACAATTCTTAGCAACTTGGAGTAGTATAAACCATTTGTTTTATGAATTATAAAATAAATATTTCTAAATTCTTTCACATCTAACTTAGATCTGATACCAAATACTTTCATATCTCATTTTAAGATGCCTGCTATTTATTAATACATTACTGAATTTTACTATAAAGATTATTGTTCAAACTAATAAAACATCACATATATTTAAAAAAATACCTAAATTTGATAATTCCTGCTTCACTAAATTGTATGAGACAATAAAAAGTCCTATTAGTCCAGTGTACTCCAGCTTCTTGTTGCTGTAGTTATCTCAAAATAGTATTTTATTGTAGGCAAGGATGTATGAAAATGTATAAAAATTATATAATTGAATAAATTCTACATATTTGAAGAATGAAACAAATGAGGCATTGAACGTTGCCATCCTTGTTTTCTTCTAAAAATAACCAAGACCCATTTTTTTTCCGTTTTCAACTTCTGGAACGCTAGGATGTTCTTCTTGGGGTTCTTCAACAAATTAATATAAGCACGCTCCCAACAGAATCGTTTGATTTTTTGAAAAGTATATTAAACACCATTCAAAAATAAAATGGCACAAAAATTGAGATTAAGCTACAAAGTGTCATGGAATGGTACATCATTCAAGTTTCCAGGAGGACATCAGCAAAGAGTGACTGTGGACATTCAGGTCCTCCATTTTTCTCATCGCGGAAGATGATTGGAACAACTAACAGTCTTTCCGGGTCATCATAGCCAGGACAGATTGCAGATGTATTGAGGTACTGAGTGGTGACTTTAAATTAAAACACGAAAATCAATTATGAAGTGAAGTGGTTTTGAGAAAACATTAACCTGCATGAGTTAACAAAAAAGAATTATTTGAATAATAAATTCAGTTGGACATACTATTTGTTTTTGTTTTTTGCTTGGTTTGTTATGATTAGTTAATGTGGTTATTGTTGGCCACCATTTACAAACAATTATTTTCATTACACAGGTAATGCCAACCTAGTAAAATAAAAAACACCAATATTGTACTTTTTTGAACTGTGATTAATAGTGTTGATGGGTGTGGTTGGCATCAGCATATGCTGCACAACTTATTTCCAAAAACCTATTATAGGTTTTTAGTGGGGCCAACACAAAGTTAAATTTCATGTTTTTTTTGTGTTTTTTTTGTAAATGCATCAAATTGTTAAAATAAGTATTTTAAATTGAAAATTGATGGTATATTGTTTTTGTTTTCTGTGTTTCAACCCCAACAAACCTATAATATACGCTCTATCGACTGAACAGGTTGGTGCAGCTATCTTTATCAGATAGAACGAAATGTTGTTCACAATATCTATAATAGGTTCTTAATGTTGAAGAAGTACGGCTTTTACAACATATATATATATATATATATATATATATTGTCAAAAATATTGGTATGGAAAGGATAGAGAGATAGGTTGTGGCTTACCTGAAAGTGAAGTACGGTGTCGCCATGAGGAACTGAAGGTTGTTCTTCAAATTTTCGGAGGCTCTCAGCCTCCTTCTTCAGGAAGGAGTGTTACACCATTCCGGAATGGTGTAACACTCCTTCCTGAAGAAGGAGGCTGAGAGCCTCCGAAAATTTGAAGAACAACCTTCAGTTCCTCATGGCGACACCGTACTTCACTTTCAGGTAAGCCACAACCTATCTCTCTATCCTTTCCATACCAATATTTTTGACAATGTCACATTCTCACTATTACAATATATATATATATATATATATATATATATATATATATATATATATATATATATATATATATATATATATTGTAGCCGCTCCGCTACCCTCCTCGCGTTTTTTCGTGATTATTAAGGTTTGGGCGCCAGGTAATTTTTTGGAGAAAATCACCAAAACAACTTTTTAATCTTTCATCAATTTATTTTATGAACATGAGATATAATAAATCCCAGGGGGTGGTTTATAAAACGTTGTATTTTCTCTAGCACATCCGTGCTGTCTCGAGTCCAGCTTGGAACTGACCCCTACGCTTCTCTTGGCTGGCGCCTAAAACAACAGAGGGTCCTACACGTGCGTACACCCTGCCATCCCGCACGTGCATAAACACAGGGGTCCCCTTTAGGGTCTCGACCGTACCTCGCAATGTAACAATCATGTTACATTATCCCCCCTCCAAAGAACAAAAATTGGCTGACCGTAGGTATCCATAAAATACAGCCACATTTTCATTTCCCCCCCCCCCACATAATGCTAACATAAACAATCACTTGACCACGCCCTGAGAACCAATTAATACAATTACACAATTTTTACAAATACTTTTTTTAAAACCAACACACATTTACCATAATCTTAACCTACAACCTAATTATCGTCTTCCTCCAATACAATATTTACAAGAGTTAGACATATGGATCATACACAATATTTATGTTTACTTCTAAATTAACAATAAACTTTACAAATTTCCTCTCTGAAAGAATGGAACCAAATGTGTTACATTGAAAGTTTTCTCAGCGGCCCTTCCTTCCAAATTTACAATTACATAGCTGTTGACTCCTCTCCTGTTCACCACTTTATACGGTCCTTCATAAATGTTTAACAATTTGTAACTGATTTTCTTTATAGGATTTGATACGCGTAATTTTTTTACAAGTACTAATTCTCCTATTTTAAATTCTACCGGTTTTTCCTTTTGCCACTTCCTTCTCCAATTGGCCCTATTCCTCATTTCCCTAATGGCAATTTCTTTCATATTGTTTATCACTTTCACATCATCAACTAACCTCTCCGGAAAAGGGATAAGGGTCTCAATGGGCAGGGTGTGAAGTTTTGAAAATTGCAGGTCTACTGGGAGACAACCTGTAGCCAAGCTAAAATTCTGATTTACGACTCTCTCCACCTCCCCGATCCAATCCATCCATTTTCCATGATCTTCTTCCTCTACTAATTGCCTCAAAGTGGTACTTATTTGCCGGATGTACCTTTCAGTGGGGTTTGGCTGTGGATGTCTTATAGCTGTGAATATTGGTTGTATTCCTTCTCCTTGTAAGACGTCCACCCACTCCATACAATTGAATTGCTTCCCATTATCCGTCAATATTTTCCTGGGTTTTCCACACTCCTTCATATACTCCTTCACTTTATTAGCACAAGTTTTCGCTATAGCACTTTTAAGGCCATATAATTTAACAAATTTTGAATATACATCTACCATAACCAATATTCGCTATAGCACTTTTAAGGCCATATAATTTAACAAATTTTGAATATACATCTACCATAACCAATATGTGAATGCATCCACCCTTACTTCTGGGCAATGGTCCAAATAGATCCATCGCTACCAGTTCATTCACTTGGGTTGGTATGATTCGTTGGTAAGGTCCTTCAAATTGCCAATTCCTGAATTTATTTCGTTGACAATTTTCACATGTTCTGATATAATTTTTAACATCGGACATAATTCCTCTCCATGTGACCCAGCTTGCTATCATCTTAATCATTCTGTTGATTCCAATATGCCCATTCTTGTCATGGAAATATTGGAGAAATTTTTTTCTCAATGTTGATGGTATGATTACCACCCAACCTCTCCTAGAGTTCTTACTTTTCATAAACATTATACCTTCTCGCAACTGATATCTACCTCTTTGTATGTTGGCCTCATTATCCTTTAACATATCCCATTTTTCTCTCAATTTCTTTATTTCTGTATCCTTTTCTTGTTCTTCACGAATTTCCTCTAGACTAATATCCTCTTCTGCCTTTTTTATCTTCTTCTCCACTCTCTTAGCTGCAATTACTTCTCTTATGTCTTCTGTCTGACATCTTTCACCTTCCTTATCCCATGATAAACGACTAAGAAAATCTGTAACCACATTATCTTTTCCTCTCACATATTTGATATTTAGATTGTATTCCGATAGCACAATCGCCCATCTAGTTAAACGAGCATTCAAATTTTTACTGCTTCCTAAAAAAGTGAGCACTTTATGATCAGTATATAAAATGATTTCTCTTCCTAGAATATAATTTCGAAATTTATTAACCGCATACACTACCGAAAGTAATTCTAGTTCAGTTACAGTGTATGATTTTTCATACCCAGTCACACACCTGCTCTTCATTGATACTACTCTTTCCCTTCCTTCATCGTCCACCTGACTCAAAACCACCGCAATTGAGACTTTACTGGCATCAGTTCTTATAATATAAGGTTTATCCTCTCGAGGCTGTCCTATCATAACAGTGTTCTGAAATGCTTTCTTTATTTCTTCAAAACCTTTCTTCTGATCCTCTCCCCACTCCCATTTCACATTTTTACATAACAAGTGGTACAACGGGCTAAATAGTCTAGCATAATTAAACACAAAACTTTGATAGAATGCGCAGAATCCCATGAAACGTTGTAATTCCTTCTTATTTCGAGGAGCTGGTAGATTTTGAATCACTTTTAACTTATCTGTTAACGGCCTCACTCCCTGACTGGACACCGAATGGCCCACAAATTTTATTTCTTGCTTGAAAAAATTCGTTTTCTCCAAATTGACTGTCAATTCTATTATTTTCATTCGTCTCAGCAGCTCTCGCAACTCCAGTAAATGTTCCATTTTCTTCTCATTGGCCAACACCATGTCATCTATATACAGTATAAGATTTTCATTAAATTGCCTACCAAGAACTCGGTTAAGTTGCTTATTAAAAACTTGCGAACTTGTTTTCAACCCAAATGGTAGCCTCACGAATGCGTATTGCTGAGTACCTACAGTGAAGGCAGTCAGCTTCCTGGATTCCTTGTCAAGAACAATTTGGTAGTATCCTTTGGTCAAGTCCATAGAAGTTATCCATTTCTTTCCATGAAATCTCCTCACTAAATCTTCTATTTTCTCTGGATAGCCGTGAGTGTTCTCTATGATCTGATTTAATTTTCTGGCATCTAAACATATCCTCATTTGCCCATTTTTCTTCGGCACAACTACAATATTATTATTATATGGACTGTTACATCTTTCTATAATCCCCATTTCCAACAGTTTATCAATAGCCTTCTCTACTTCCCTTTTCTGACAATCAGGAATAGCGAATTTTTTTACAGTAAATGGCTGATGTTCAGTGGTTTCAATATGGTATTCATAGTCCTTTATTAAACCAGGGCTATCACAAAACACCTCATGATTTTCCATTAATATTTTCTTCAATTCTCTTTTTTCCTCCTGGCTTAGATGTGTTATATCTTGAATCACCTTATCAAATCTTTCTTCTTTCTTCTCCAACTCTGATTTCATATCCACTTTGACATCTTTTTCTAGTAGTTGAATCCTTTCTTGATTTTCCTTTCTATTTATTCTCAGTGGCATCTCCAACTTTTCACTACCTCCCTTATCATTTTCCAATTCCATCTGTAACTTATTTTCCCAGAAATTAAGTATTACTTTGTGTTTCATGACCCAGTCTACTCCTAGTACTATGGGAATAAACAGGGATTTTATCACCATACACTGTATAAACATTTCATGACCTCGTAATGAAGCCCTCATCAGAATCTGCTTATTAATTTTTTCACTCTTTCTACCTAGTGACCCATACACTGTCATTCCAGTTACCGGCAATACTTCCATAATCAAATGATTGTTTCTTAACTCCTCATATAATTCTTCTGCTATGAACGATGACGTAGCTCCAGTGTCAATGATTCCCTTCCGATGACCCAATCCTTCTACATCCACATTTACACACAATAGTCCCCCCTCGTCATCAGCACTTATTTCTTCTTCCGGGTCTTCCCTATATAAATCTCTTCCTCCTACTAGAATAGGCAATGTCAACCTCCTTTTACCGTCCCTTTCTCCACTGATGGGACTAAATCGTGAAGAAATCTTCAGTTTTCCGTCTGATTAGAACATCCTTCTCCATTCCTCGCTCCTCTTTCTTCTCGTTGATCTGACCCATACCGATTTCCATACCTTGGTCCAGCTTGGTTTCTGTACCCTTGACCTCTACCATCTCCTGTTCTGTAATTTCTTACTTCTCCATTATTGTATTGTGTATTCGTTTTAGTCATATGCACTTTTCGACTTTCCTTTCTGTCCACATCATCCAAAAATTTCAAAATCTGTAACATCTCAACTACCGTCTTTTTGTTCTCTCCAATAAATTTAGTAACATCAGTTTCAAAATGGAATTTTACTTTACTTATTAGCTCTTCCTCACTCAAGGGTCTGTCCAGATATTTATTTTTGTTTACCATATCTAAAAAATAATCTTCTCTATTTCCTTTTCCTCCTTTAATATAAATTCCGTTATGAAATGATTCTATGATATTCATTTGTCTATCTTGATCCCAAAATCTTTTTAAAAATTTCTCCTTAACTTTACAAAACTCTTCCTCTTCACTTACAACCGCATCTATCCAACTAACTATTCTTTCCCCTACGCATCTTCTCAATATCAAGGTTTTTTGGTGTTCACTTCTGAAATATTCTTCTAGATCCTTAAAAAATCTTTTTGGGTTTTGATTTCCCTCATTATCATATCTTGGCAATTTTAATTCAATTCCCACCCCTTTATGCAAACCTGATACATTAAACAAATTCTCTCTCAGTTGATCCTGCAATTGTTCAATGGATTTCTCAAGGACATGTATTTTATCACTCTCCTGTTTCACCTCAGCTCCTTCAACCAACTGATATTTACTTTCTTGCTTTATCTCTAACTTATGTAATCTATCAGTGAACTTTTCTACCTTCTGATCTAATTTTATTATATGCTCACACAATGAATGCACCATCTGATTAGTTTGACACATTACCTTAAACATCTGATCTAATTTTTCTGATTGGGTGTTTTCGCTCCCGCTATTATCTATGACTACCTTACATTCAGACTCTAATCCATCAATTACTTCCTTTCTTTGTTCTGCCATTTTTAATAAAATAAATCCCACACAAAATAATAAAAACCAACACACCAAACAATTAAGGAAATTTTCACCAACCTGTTTTTTTTTCTCTTCTTGCTTGAAACACTTCACTAACACTTCTTTCAAAACTTATTTCTATTTTTTTTTTTCACTTATACTCTGCTTTTACACTCGCACTCACCAACATCTTCAGTCAGCTACTCGTTCGACACGGCCGCTTTCCTCCGTCTAAGTCTCCTCGACGTAGATTTCTGCGACGCCTCCAGAAGTCGCTCACTCACCAAAACCTCAAAATACCCGTTCCTGTATCTCGTTCTCCAATTCTGCTCCCTCGTGCTCCATCTAATTAACGTTCAGGCCCCGCATTGGCTCGCCATAATGTAGCCGCTCCGCTACCCTCCTCGCGTTTTTTCGTGATTATTAAGGTTTGGGCGCCAGGTAATTTTTTGGAGAAAATCACCAAAACAACTTTTTAATCTTTCATCAATTTATTTTATGAACATGAGATATAATAAACCCCAGGGCGTGGTTTATAAAATGTTGTATTTTCTCTAGCACATCCGTGCTGTCTCGAGTCCAGCTTGGAACTGACCCCTACGCTTCTCTTGGCTGGCGCCTAAAACAACAGGGGGTCCTACACATGCGTACACCCTGCCATCCCGCACGTGCATAAACACAGGGGTCCCCTTTAGGGTCTTGACCGTATATATATATATATATATATATACACACACACAAACAGTGAAAAGCTACCAATAAAAACACTATTTATAAAAGCTTGGTACTATATAAAACCATACCTGAAGTTCATCATCAGATGAAACTGTTTTGTTTTTATTGTCCGACTTAATGGCTTCTTGAGTTGATCTTAGAGCACCATGTCCCATTATATTGTAAGGATGTGATTCTGATTCAGAGGTTCTTGAAGAACTGGTTGTACATGAACTTAAACTTTCACTATCTAGTGAACTGGCATTTGAGGATGATTGCCGTGATCTCCTAAAATAACTAAACTTATTATTCTCCTTATTCAGTTATAATTAATATTTTACACGGTAATAAATCTTTATCATTAAAAATAAACATGGTATTCAATAAACATACAAAATCAATAGGTTGCCAAAGCAATGAAAATGAATTTCTGAAGAAAGGTGCTGAAATAATTTGGCAGACAGTAATAATATGCTATCCCATTTATTTTATAACCTTATATATTTAATAAACTTACAATTATTTCAGAAAAGTTAAAGTATTGTTCTAGGATTCAGGAACTAAGCTATCACAATGTAATGGTCTTCTGACAAACAAAAGTGGTTAGTATTCAAATAATCATAATACATCAGGAAAATTATCACTCATCTTTACTCGCAATTATTTATAAAATTTTCTCTGGTCTAACTTTATAGTGGTCAGTCAACTCTTCCACGAGTGACAGCTCAGAGAAACTACAGGTGGTGCTTCCTGTGTTTGTATTTATTCCATATTGGTGTCCTGGAATTATAACAATTGTACAATATGAAAGGAACTGATACAAGTAATACTCTAAATGGCATTCTTCCTTTCCGAGAATATCACCAAACACAGTATAGTACTGTTAAAAGCCATGACTTTGGAATTATAATAATTTTCCTATGTCTTGGATAATACTGTGGAACATTCTGTCCATATAACGTTTCACTGAAGTATGCTCAATTAATCCAGTCAAGCATATTGATGTATTGTTTAGCATAATACTCAGTTTCCAAGGATTCTAACAAATTGTTGAAGAAGGGTATCATTAAATTGACATTCAGACTAGTGTTTTGGGCAGGTAATTATTAATTCTCAGATTTCTCCACTACAGACAAAAATTATTTATTAGATATTTGAAAATTACCTCACTCCACCAGAATTACTAACTTCCTCAGGTTCATTGATGTTATTTGAAATTCTACCAGACTGGTCCTCTGAAATACTGTTACTTTTGTTGGCTGAAATAAATAAAGAGTAGTTGTGAATTAACGAATACAATACTTTCAACCAAAGAAGTAAAAAAAGAAATACCCAACCCAATAAGCTGTGCATTTATTACATTTTTACTGTATTTACACAGACCATAAATTTTTTTATAAATACATTCAAAGATTAGTTCTATTTGATGCTTTGATTCATAGCTATTATCAGAAATTTGAGTATTGAGTTCAAGGAAATATAGGGAAAATGGTTTATCACCCAATTTATAGAAGAAATATGTGAAATAAGAGTGGTAAGCAAACAAATTACAACAAGGTGAGAGAGGAAACGTAATTGGAAGATAGGAGTAACAAACCATGTTCATCTTCAGTAAGGAACATACGTTCAGAGAACACCTCACAGAGATGAACCTACTAGTTTCCATGGATACAGATGTCAACAGCTTTTTGCATTGAGTGATCAATGTTAAAGTTAATTCAGAAATAATGAGCCTCTGATTACAAAAAATTTGGTTATTAAGAAGTTTTAGAAACAGTTATTTCCTTTGATTACAAATACAACTTTGACATATGAAAGGGCACTGTTAAGAGTGTTCTTAAATTCCCTGACAATGTGAAGGCCTCAATAACATTCTCTCTAGAATAGACTGAATTTAGAAGGTTTATTTTCCCAAGGAGTGTTCTGACTAGTGTGCCCAGCTATGCTTGCTATTCTTCTACCCTGAAGATAATGATGTTCATGTCCAATCTTTCAAAGCTGTACCATTTTGCAAAATCAACAATCTCCACAATTAAAAAAAAGAAGAAATAATAATGGTCACTAACAAAACAAAGGTCTTGTATGAAAGAGGAAGTTGAAAGATTGCTACTCGTAGAATAAAAGCATTTAGCCAGAAATAACATAAATGAACCAATAATTCGTGAAAAGGCTAGGCAGTTACATAGTGATTTCTTTGAAACAGCTATGCCATGCAGAGTGAATCTGTCCTGAGGAACAGTCTCATTATTGCCGTACAAAATTTGAAAATCAAATAATCTATTGTTACCAGAACATAAAATTAAGCCAATCAAAATTCAGGACATGTAAAATAGAAGGAAGAGATCCCTTTTTTACAACAATCCTTATCTTCTTACCCCACAGTTATTTTTAAAGGCGCCCAACAATGCTTAATAATTATACTCTTCGAATTCCAATCATTCCTATTATAAAACATACAATTAATTTAGCTATTATGCAATATGAGTTAATTACAGTGTATGTAGGTATATATAGATCATAATATTAGTTTCATCTCCATACAGTATTAACTTAGAAATAGTCATTTTACTTATTAAGTTAATTATATGCATGTTAAAAAGAGCAATGGACTCAGAATAGAATCATTGAGAATATGAAAGAAAAAGTTACCCACCTGACTGCAGCATTGAAATGCAATTAAAACAGTCCCACAATGGTCGTTTATACTTCAGCTTCCCACATTCAATATGTATTCCTTGTGATCCACACAATCTGCAGAGTTCAATGTCCCATCGTCTGAAAATAATACATTTACTTAAACTTCATACATGTTATATTTATTCACATTTTGAGTCACCAATTATAGAAACACTTTTTCAGTTTTATGTAACTTTATTAACATTTAAATTGGTAATGTCCCATCATAAAATTCCCTGGTATAAGTAAATGGAGGATAAGACAAGCAATTTTAGATAAAAAAAATTTACTATGGTGATAAACATTTTAAAATAAGCAAAGAAAAAAATTGATACACACACATTAGAATACATTTAAGAGTAAATGCCCCACTATAATGCACAATAGATGGAAATAATAATAATGGATAACTTTTCATTCATAAATTAATTCACAGTTAAGTTATCTGAATGATAAAAACAATATGTTGTCCAATCAGAAGAATCTGGAATTGGTATCAGTCAAAAAAGAGAGATTCTTTAGGTATCACACTTTCATCACCAAGTGATTTACACTCATCACAATCTAATTTTTTAAATTCTATAGTTAACGTTGATTTAGGTGGCTCTAGATGTATTGTTCAATCTTAAATGGAGATGTGGAAAACTTGGGGAAAATGTATGAGGGGGGAGAGAGAAATATTTATTGGTGCAGTATGATTTTTATTCCTGTTGGAATAGATTGTTATTATTTCTTTGTCATATCTTTGAAGTGATTCTGAAAAGTCCAAATATATTTTGTTTTTAGTTCTACATGTGATACATATAGAAACGGAACGGTAATTGTTTACAGGCTACATGTATTATATTATATTATGTTAACATACAACTGTAGATGTTTTGTTTTATGACTCACATCACAAATATATTCCATTTGAGTCGTTTCCTCTATAACATTGTCATCATTAGTATTACATGTTTTTGGCAAGTATCAGAGAATGAGAGAGTTTTACATACTTAATTTCATTCTTCCCTTCCCAGGAATTCTGGTAACAGTGTTGCTGGCTGCGTGATGAAATTGGTAGTGTCCTACTGACTGTGTAGTGTAATTATGCAGGTTCTTTCTTCTTATTTTTCCTCCTCCAGATAATGAATCCGACCTCTTGCTACTCTCTCCTCAGCTCGAATCCTTCTTTGACGATTCCCTTTCGTGTCGATGTTCCTCACAATCCACTTGATTGGTTGTCTCAATCCACCATGTGATATGGTCCATCAATTAATCATGCCCTTTTCCCCTCACTTTTCCTGAATTATTCTCTGTTTTTTCTATCAATACAGGTGGCCATGTTCCCAACAATTTTGGGGTTTTCCCCAAATCCTCAGGATTCCTTTACAGCTTTTACGGCCTGTCTGACAAAAATTCCGCTAATATTCAAAGGAAAACCCTCCCCACATCATAAGAATAAATAAAAAATTTATGCTGATAAAATAAATTTAATAATTTAAAGTTGACGTGTTACAATATCCTCTCCATGTATAATATGAGTTAATGTTTATGGTTACAAGTCCTCAGTGTATTTCACACACAAACAGAAAACATGTCAAGTAAACATTCATTATTTTCAGGCTGTAATTGTTTAATTTTTATTTATCAAATTTGCCAATTAACTGCTAATTACGGGAAATCTATATATTATTTACATTATATTAATACACACGCCTATTTTTAACATACTAATCTAAAGAGTAATAGTAGCAGAACATAGTACCTAATAATACTTCTAAGTAAAATAAATTTTAATATAATTCAATACTGCATTATTACAAAATAAAATAAAAACATTTACTTAGAATAAAGTGATCATCACAGAAAAATACATTTAAATGGTTCTTTATAGCTTTCTCTGAACGAGTTGTATCCTCATCTTTGGTGTTTTTCGGAACAAGCACATAGAAGTATTCATACATAGTGGTAACGTATGCCATTTATAAGCCATGAATTCTAGATAAATGTGATGAACTTGTCACGTCAGTCAGAGCTCAATTGTGTTTACAGTCGTGTGAAAATGTACTATTTTGGTGGTCTTTCTTTCCATTTCAACTTTGTCATAAAATTTTGTTGCAATTATAGTAGTAAAAGGTAAAGCACAATGTACATAACATAAAATGACATAATAAACCATTTAAGATGATTTTCTAAAGTAAGTCAAATAGTCTATTTTAGTGTACATTCATGGAAAGATAGAACTGCTTACGATCTGTACTTCACATATTTTCGACCCCTTGGACAAAGACAAGAATCAGCATCACATTGCTCATATCGTTCCAATAATTCAGCAAATGCATTTGGAACCAATTCCCATGAAGCATCTCTGAAATAAAGAAAAAAACAAGGATTGAATACATTTACAGTCAAAACCTTTTCTTCTTAAATTTTACTTATATTCACTTTACAGCATAACAAAGTGCCATTTGTAAAACAAACTACATTACATAAAAAACATATCAATACACTCACTGTTCTGGAATAAATATTCCTTGCTCAAGCATTGACACTTGAAAATAGTCTTTGTTATTACATAGAGGACACTTGAAAAAGTATCCAGCACTGAGAGCAAGTTTCTGAAAAACAAAATCACTTGGGTACAAAATTTCTCATGAATAATTATTTTCTGTCACC
The DNA here is from genome assembly GCA_037074705.1 of Zhengitettix transpicula. NCBI lineage: Eukaryota > Metazoa > Arthropoda > Insecta > Orthoptera > Tetrigidae > Zhengitettix > Zhengitettix transpicula. Next base: position 11,558,366 of record CM073595.1, read on the forward strand.
AGAAAATACGTTTGAATTTTTAATACATCTGTAGGGCAGATTCATACTTTTATAAAAATATATTGTAGAACAGTTTTGGTGGGAGTTAATACCTTTTTAACTGACCAATAAGGAAATGGCATGAATATAAAAAACTTCAATTTCATATAAACTCCTGATGACTGCTTTTCACAACCAAATGCATACTGCAAAGCAAATCTGATAGAATTATATACCAACTTATGGGATTGGGCCACTTGCCAACTGATTAAAAACTGGTAAAGATAAGCAATATTGTTTAAGGAGATAGTAGTATTCATGATTTCTCAGCTCCAAGTGGAAAACAAGAGTTACATGCCTAAAACTTCATTCTATATTAAAGACTTATAATCACTACTGGCAGTGTGTCTAATCAGATGACATGATAAGGCAAAATTTAATAAAAATGTTCTGATAGTCAAGTATGTATTTTACTAATGAACTTTTCTCTGATAATCGGTCATAATACCATAGTCTACAGTAATCAGGTGTGAACAAAATGCAAATAGCAGAACTCTGAACAAGTTCCAATAAATTTTAATCTATACTATTTAGATAAATATCCAAATAAAAAGACAAAAATAAGTGCTAAGTTAAATATAACAGAGTTCCGAAATCCTTGTTTCTTTCGTCAAGTGATGAAAAACCGCAAGAGCTGTAAGAATGACACTGCACAAACCAGGTGATGAAGTTAAAAGCAAAACTAAAACAGAGTTAAACACAAAGACAATGGAGAAGCAAAGAAGGGTTAGTGTAACAATAAGGGATCACAATCTGTAGTCTCCAAACATATAATCAATTTAAAACATTCATTTGATTGATAAAAAGCTAAGATTGTTATTGTTGACACCTTATACTATTCCAAAATTATATCAGAAATTCTTCATTGCAATTAACGTAAAACTGATACTATGAAACTCCACAATGGCTATGATCCTTAGATCAACCATCATGATCAGATGAGCTATTCTACGAAATATGGGCTGTTCAGCTATGATTAAAGACCAGATCATATATTCTACTAAATGGTTTTGCATGTGAGGCTCTAAACAGATATAGTATTTACAAGTTCAATACACACACATACATTAACACAGATACAACTATGCCATAAATCTCAATGCCAATAAGTTTCCAAACAGTTTCGATAAATACCTGAATGCAGTTTCTGTGGAACCAGGAATTGACACTGCAGCAAGGTGCCCATAAAGTATTAATATTTGGCCAGGATTCCACGATTTCAAAACATATTGCACAATTATTAACATATTTCAATGAATCTTCTAAAACTGGAGTGCTGATGACTTGTACTGGTCTATGACGGGAACAATATGACCTAAAAGAATTTAATAATTAATGAAATAGCAACCCTAATGATTAAAGCAGATAATTTTTCAAGTAATACAGTATGTATTAAGGCATACAGTAATAATTGTTGAGTAGTCCATAGTGCATAACAGTATGTTTCACAATTGAGTTTAGTTAGATATTTGACTCCATTCTCTGTTGGCCTCTAATATCATACATGCTATTATTATATTTACTAAGGTAAATTTCAGTAGCTAACACAATTGTTGTAAAACAAAATACTCTAAATGTAATACACTGTGTAATTTATCATGTATACATGGTGATATACATACATACATATACATAAAGCATGTAAGTATAATAAGACAAGGTCAAATTAACTAACTCATTTGGATAGAAAAGAGAGACAGGGTATCTGCTGACTTCCCGTAGATCAACAGTTGGTCCAGTCTAGGAGTTTTAATGGAGAGGAATTTAGGTGGACCTTTTCTAGTAGTCCTATGAACAGGTTGAGATAGGAGGCCACCCAGATGCCCATAGCTGTGCCACTTATTTTATGGTAGATGTCAGAAATTATTTTTCCTTTGTAACCTATTTATTATTCAAGACAATAATTTATGTTCTGTAGGGCATAGGCTCTCCTACAAGATTAGTCCAATATATATTTGTAAAATAGTTTTCTTGTCATTGTCACATAGTTTGCAAGTTTGTCAAAACATATCTATTAATATCTCCTTACATTCATGGGAAAAAAATCTAATTTTCGAGGACCTAAACCCCTTTCATCAGGATAGGTCTGAACTGCATGCCGACAAAAATTTGTGCTAGCCAGAGTTAGAACTCAACAAACCAGCCAGCATACAGGGTGAATCTCTCCTGAAGAAAGGGACCAACCCCTCCAAAAATATTAATGTATTTCTCCTATCCTGAATGGCAATGCTGAATTTCAATTTCAGGTAAGCTACCCTTTCTCCTTCCATTACATACCAATTTTTTTATTATATACAATGATATATAGGTATACTTACTTAAATTCCCCATAAAAATGATGTAAGGAATTGTTACGCCTCCCACATGGCAAATGAAAAACTTTTTTGCATCTAGTTTTACAACAACCCAGCGTAGCCCCTTTTTCATGGCAATACGAACATTTCTGTGAAAGAAATTGCATAAATGTACTTGTTTAAGTTGTAGAAATTAATCTGCAACATAAAATAGAATCTCATCTAATAAATAAATCATCAGTCAAAACTTATGTCAGTCAAGTATGAAACTTAAAAAGTAGACAAAATTAGGTGATCAATAAATACCACATAATGTTTCTGGAATCTCTGTTGCTTTCATCAGGTGATGAAAAATTATAATAGTGATAAGAACGACAAGCCACACTAACCAGGTGATGCATTAAAAAGAAAATATATTAATATAAAGGCACAAAGTTAACAATAAGGGATCCTGGATATTATTGTGTTTTATATATCAGTTTATATATTAATTGCAGTGATGTTAGGTAAAGCATGTGATATATAATTCTAGAACAGTAACTGTTATCAAAATCTAAATTCTTAACATTTTGCCAATCTAAAGAATGTATATTTGGAGATGACAGATTGATTGTTTGCGAGGGCCAGTAGCAGAAGAATATTGGATTTTATTCAATCTAATATTTGTGAGTTTCTTAATAAAATTTAAGTGGTATTCTTTAGAAATTAAAATATTACACACAATATTTAATGTTGTGTTCATGGAACTTGGAGTCAAAAGTAATATAGCTCTGTCTACAATATTGTATATCATAGTTCTCATTTGGTTAGAAAATTGAGTACTTATCTTAAGTATATAAATCAATTTGGAGAGCATTTCTCCAGGACTGGATAAGCAACACTATTATATGTTTGAATATGATACTTAATAAATTTATTGATATATATCTAAAAAAAATTAGATATTTAAACAATTAGAATAAATATAGTGGGGAGGTATGAAGTACAGGTACTGAATTCAACACTTCATGGCAAAAATAAATCTATTCATATTCTGAATGAATGTTATTACCTTTACCTCAGACATTAGAAAAATCATATTAACACATGTAATGCAGGATTTTAACTCTATTTGGGCAAAATATTATAAGCTCATTCAGAGAGGATCAATCATAAGTCAGTCCTCTAATGCAGGCAGCTGAGACTAAGCAAAATGTAAAGATTTAAAGCAGAAGGAAAAACATGTCTTAATCAGGAACAAGAGCATTAACCTATTTAGGGGTTGTGAGAATATTTTCCAAAACCAAGTTAACAAAGATACATTCCACAATTTATACAAATGTATGACCAAACTGTGTTAACCAAAAAGAAAAACCATAAGAGAGTCTCACGAATTGTCTAAAATACAAATTTCTATAATTGTGAGAATTGATTTATGTAATTAATATTGTTATATGTATTTGTGTTTAAGCAATATTTTTTTAAGTTGATTATTATTCTAATAATTCCTCACAATTGAAATGTAGAATTTGCTTTGTAACAAGAGCGAAGGACAAAAGGGACTTCCTGGGTATACAGATCGAGGTAGGCATAACATGTCCAAAGTTTTCAAAAAGATCTGCAAAAATTATAAAAATAAGAGTTGATGAGTAGATGCCGATAAGGGATTGATGTGCAGAAATCAGTTAACAGTAGGGTTAAAATGTGCAGATGTCAGAGTGGAGTTAGTGTGTAAACATCAAAAAGTAAGAATCAAGATAGAGGAAAAAAAGGAAGTTTGGGGATTCAGAAGTTCATCTATGTGATAGTTGTCCCATGTCCAGGCCTCAGGCATTCCACCTACTGCCATTTCATCCTGTATACAATTGCAAGAGCGAACAACAAGCATATGTGTGAGGAGAGAACATATGTACTTTCGAACCGACCTATTTAAAAAAAGCTACTGTTCTACCAGGCCAAAAATATTCAAGTAAATCAATGTGTATGTACTTTAAATAATTCCGGGTAAATTTTATTAGTCTCTCATGTTTGATTGTATACTTTATTTGTGTAATAAATAATGTCTCAAATTAATTTAGCTTTACAATTCAAATTATTAATACATAAAACCATCCCTTTTTATTACAGTATATCTCTATTATCATTTTATTACTACACACTTTATTGAGGTTTTACACAGAAACTTCAAAAATTGGCCCATTCCTGCAATTGAATCAATTTCACTAGGTGAAAATAATTTGTTGTAACTTGTATGAAACTCAATTTATACACTTATATCTAAGCTATATCTTGTCAGATCATATATGTATTGGATGCATACTGCTCACAAGTATTACTGTTTCACTTACCAAACGTTTTCCTCTCTTGATTTCTTTGTGTATATCATTTATAAGAAATCCTAATATTCCTTCATCATCTTTACCTTGTTGTTGCATGTTTGATGATAACAACTAGATAATTAACAAAAAAGTAATTATATGAAAATAGCCTTAACTTTAATTTACCACATGCAGTAAACAATCAGCAAACTTACCAAACAGTAATAATGTGTATAGATACCACTCAATTCATAGAACTTTCCATACAAAACTTCATCTTCCAAGCTTGACCCACAGAAACAGCATTTCTTTCGACTAACATCCATTTTATTGTTTTATGTGGAATTCTGGAAACATAAGACATCATTTAGACATTATCATTAAACATGTAACACACTAAATTTAAAAATGATAAACACCAAGCCTAACCAGGGAATTATAGGAAACTATTGTAAGTTAACGAGTCCTTCACACTGTTGAAATCTGACAAATTATCCATGAAAATCTCACAAACATTGAGGCACAATTTGAAAGAATATATGTTCATATTAATATTATACACAAGTAACAAACCTAGCAATTTATACAAGCAGTCAGAAAAAAAACTGCAATTTTTTTCACAAAAATCTTTAACTTCCATTATAAAGTGTGCTTCCAGATATTTTTTTTACTAACAAAACTCATTCTAAACAGGGTTACAAAAGAAATAAAAGTATTGTGTAAACTAAAACATGAACTCTATTCAGTTTTACTTAGTTAGGAACTAATACCAACTTAAACCTATCCAAATTAATAGATAAAATTGATGTGTTGATTAGCGTAATTCAACCACTTACTGCCATGATCATACAAGCACTACCAGTTTTATTGAACCACAAATGCACCAAACCATACGAGTGAGCACTTGGAATGCAAGAGGCTTAAACAATATGCTGCATCTACTACTAACATTGATGTACTTCCACTTTCTGAAGCAAAACTAGCAGTGCAAGTAAATTTTAATGTATCCAACTATACATTGTACAGAACTGACCACCCTAGTGGTTCAAGAAAAGGCAGAGTAGCATTATTAATTAGTAGTCCCTAGAACACACTCAGCTTTCATCACTATGCCTGACCACTTACCAAGTCACCTGTGTAAGAGTAAGGATTTCTGGCTGTTCCTAGGAACAAAACCCTTTCAATATTTCAATGAAACTAATACTAACTTGCCGTAATTAAGAACCATACACCTTTGAACTACATGGATTAGTATAATTTAACTCTCACAGTAACTTGAAATTAAAGAAGACTCTCCTCTGAAGATAACATTCTGAAGCATGATCTTCAAATATATTGCACATACTGTGTCCTGTTCTAATCAATTCAACACATCACTTCAGAATCCACAGAAACATTTATGTACAAATTGTACTAATTAAGTTACTTAGTCAAAGTACTAAGATGATGACATATGACTAAGTATAAGCAATCGTTATAATTTTTAACAGAAGCTTTCATCGTTATACATATTTATCTGTTTAAGCTTCTGTTAAAAATTATAATGTTTCGATTTATTGTATCTATGAATTTTTATAAATAAAAATAAAGGAATAAAGATTGAATATGAATTGGATATAAATAAGATGCATATTATCAGAAGACTTCTAGAACCAAGAATGTTTAGTACGGCCCATTTTATTGAACAGTAAACAGAAGACAAATGCACAACTTAATTATGAAAAGAAAATGTTGACACCATAAAAATTTTCAAATAAAATCGTAGCTGATACCAATATATAATAGAGTAACAGCAAATGCCTTTTTCGTAACAATATTATGTTTTTTAAAACAGCCTACAGGCAAAGTTTGAAACATTGTGATACATAACTACAAAAATTAAATTAAGGTAAAATAATGTTCAACACATACTTATACTATATATATACACTATACTTATACTTCAATAACTTACATGAAATAGTATCTCAATTTTAATCAATATAATTTAATGCAAAATTATAGATTTTATTAATGTCTGTTAAATTGATAAGTAATTGACAATTTGGCCAATACAGACTAAGTAAATAAAAAAATTTAAAAGCACATTTCGTCCGAGATTGCACACATCAGAAGATACATAAAAACTTAAGAACTAACACATTAAATTACCTGACAATTAGCCTACAAAGACGGCTACCAGGTCATGTTACATGACACATTCAGGATTTAGGATTTATTCTACTCAGAATAGTTTTTCTCATTCAGTCTTAAGCCATGTTCAAATGATATACGTCAAGAAAATAATATTAAAGGATATTTTCCTTATATAGACACTTTCATATTTAAAGATCTTTCGTTAACATAAATTCGGCTAAATTAATGAATTAGAGAAATTTATTCGGAATCAACCAATAAATTTTCCAGAATATTCATCTGCAATTAACATAAAATAATCTAAAATAGGAGTACAAAATTAAATACAAAAGTTAGTATTTCAAAAAATTTGCCTATTTTTCAGTGCAGCGAATTATTCCCCAACTGTTAACTAAACACGATAACACATTTATAATACAGTAAACGTTTTATAAACATCACAGTCCGAATATTTCGTATTGGCAACAAGAACAACATTGCCGCCAAAACCTTTCCAGGGGTGTCCAGAGGAATAACGATGAACGCTGAAACCGTTAATAGTTTTTCTAATGTAAATAAAACCTGCAAATAAGTTACCAAAGAATTCGTATAGTGTTTTTGAACTTAAATTTATATTCAGCCGTATTTCACAAGCGTAATTTAAGACGTTCTCAATTATTAAAAAAAACTCTTTAAATATGCCCTTACTATTTCTTAAATTCTGTTTAATTTACGGAGTTCCCGTAATATTTTTATTACTACTTATAGTCTCTCATTTTGGTTTTTCACTTAATTTTTAACATTAATCTACGCACTTAATGATGATAAGAATGTAACTAAGTAATCGAGGAAATAAAGTTTTAAACTATGATGTATTGTGAAAAGCATGGTAACGACGTATCAGCGGAATCTTTAAATGAAATAGGTGTATAGTGACCTGTAAAAAAGGTAAATGAATAAGGTAGGCGGCTGCCTAGTCCCCAAAATATTTTAGTATAAAAATTATTACCTGAATAATGACATCAACCGCATTTAGTTCTGAGTGGGGGAAAATTCCCATTTTATGACTATATGAAGAATGTCTGAAGAAAAGAAAAATAGTTGATCAACTGTTCGAAATATTTTAAAATCAGATTATCTGGGATTTCTGACCCGTTCTTTATTTTATTATTAAATTAAATAGAGGACGGTTTGAACAATTTATTTTGAATTTATCTTTCTTGCATTCCTAGGGATGGAGTTTGGATCTACATAAAAACTTTTTTGTTTTACGTCTAGGGTAATAAATCTTAAATTAAATGCTTCAATAATAAAATATCATCTTTGTTAGGTTGTTAAAGCAATGAACGTACTCAGTATATTTTTGCAGGTTTCTTTTTATGTGCAACGTCATCAATTTTAAACAGTAGATTTCGACTGTTTATAGCCATAGTCATCTGAAATGTTACAGAGAGAGACACTTTAAAAATATAATATATTATAATATTCACAATTATCTTGAACCTGCTAACTTGCCGTTTTTCGACTCCTTTCCTTAGTTGTTTGCAGTATCGCCAGCAACTGTCCAGTAAGTAGTCCTTTTATATTACGACTCCTATCCCCTCTACTTTATTATTTCTACAACATTATGTTTTAACAATTAATGTTTAAGAGTCTATTTCACAATTTTCAGAATATGTTTAGTTTATTTCTAATTATTATATAGCATAGTAACAATTGTTATTAGTACCTCCTAATGGCTACTAGGTGGAAGTTGCATATATCGTCCCTGCAACTTAATTTCTTTTATTCATCACGTTATAAATATTTTTATATACATCTCGTTTATAAAATTTGCTTCTCTATTTATAATATTTCAACTTTGTCTTCGACATCTGTGTAATTTTTCTCTTCACAAAGAAAGTGCAGTTTGAGTCTTCAAATTATTCCGATGTTGGTACAATCTCACAACATTCATACTAGTGTGTCCAATATAATATTGATCACAAAATTCACAATTTATCTTATAAATCACATTCTTACAATCCTCTACTTTTATTTGATCTTTTATGTTGTCGAAATATATTACGTGAAATATAATCTTTATAATTTTGGTCAATATACATGTTATAATATATTCCTCAGAGAATCAAGATATTGAAAGAAATCGATATTGACACAATAATATGAACCGTTTAAGTGGGTCTTATGTGTAATGAAATTTATGCAACTAAATTCTAAAATGGTCGATCATCCATTCCCAAGAATAAATCGGTAATCATGTGTGACTTTAATGAGTTCTGGGAGTAGTTCCCCAAGTCTATGACTGTAACACTTTTCCAGCTAGCTCTTGATCCACAATTTTCTTTGCCTTCTGGAGTGCTATAACCAGCGCAGTTAAAATAATAGATTCACAATCATTCATTGAGAAATAATCTTTTATTTTTATGTATTACCCACATTTAACAAACTTCACTAGATAATGTAAACGAGGTAATATTGAAGCTATAGGGGGGAAAATTCCGCTCAACATATATTTAAAATAACAGAGAAAGTCTTCTATAAACTGCGTACTTGCGTTCCTGTTATTTCTATAAATAGGCTTCACCGGAGATATTAAGTTGAATTGCACGCATCTGTTCCCGGTTTATAAGTAACAGACACGCTGGACTATTTGAAAATTCAAATTTTGTATTGGTATTCGGCCCACCAATAACAGAGAACTATTTCAATAGAAGCGCGCCTTCAGCCAATAGTCCTCAAGCTTGGTGTGTATTTCGTTAAGTTCGCGTCTATTTGGATTGTCTTGGCTAATAGCTAATTTATTAGATTCTAATTCAATTATAAAACAGCAAGTTGGACTCAATTATTATCATTTAAAAATATTCATTTGAAAGCTGTTATTCAGATTATAATTTCTTAATCGAGGTGCCTTGTGTTGTTGTGCATTATGTGAATGGATTAATGTGATTCGCTTCATGGAAGCAACTGGTTTAAAAGGTACTGTAAATTAATCTACCGGACATTAGTTTATATATCGGTATTATATTTTAAATAGAAATGAGTTATAAGAAGGGAGATGAAGTTTCGGCTAAGTGGCCAAGATCACAGCTTTATTATGAAGGTTCCATCCAAGCTACTGAAGACGGAAGGAGCAAAGTTTTGTTTAAAGACGGATCCGAGTTTTGGATTAAAAACCAAGATATTCAAGTAAGTTCCAATTTAAAACAACACTTCATTTGTTATTTTACAGGACTCAACTTTAAATTTATAGTATTGCTTACTTTAATTTTAAAGATTTGCTATACTCCAGTTTTAACGAAATAAAGTAAGAGAAAGGCTTTTTGTGTGTAGCATAGAAATGTGTTGCTATCCATTGAATTAAATGTGTTATTTCTTATTTAGATTTTGTAACTAACATTAAATGTTTTTTTTTTAACTAATAACTTTATTATTTTATTTAAAATAATACAAATGGTGGTGCTAGTATATTATTGTTACATATAACATGAGTACATGTATTAGGGTACAACCCAGCGGTTGCCCCTTACTAGTTTCTTCTTAATGGTAGACCTTTTCTTTACTTCTCCATTACATCCTGTGGGTGTTTTATTTTTAGCCGATGTAGGGTTCGTGAAGTCTGTGGGTTTTTGACAAAACAAAATGTTCAATATATTGTTCTCGGAGTTCAACCGGGTTTTGCATAATTATAGTAGAACGCAATTTCTCGAAGAAGACTAGTGTTAGACAAATTAGAAAGTTTGAGCGTCTACCAAAACCATAAGCGTTCTACTATAATTATGCAAAACCCGGTTGAACTCCGAGAACAATATATTGAACAACTGCACCGGAAAAGGCTTCAATCTTTGATAAAACATAAAATGTCTCAACACACAAACGTAAAAGGTATTGTTCATTGTTTTTATGATGTGGGCATGTCTTCTAGTATTTTAAGAGACATTTAAATGTTTTAAGAAGAATGCATTCATTTTTGATACATGGAAATATACGTCCTACCTAATAAAATATTTAGTTTATAAGTGTGTGTTATCAATGATTGTGACCAAGAATTAGTTCAAATTCATATGTTTTCCAGATTTATGTTCACTTCTGCACGTAGTTTTACAAAATTGATACATGCGATATTGATTCATTAGAACAGAAATGGTAGTAAGCATACTGGAAATGAACCAGGAAATTACAATAGACCTGGAAGGGAATTCTCAGGAAAACTGGCACTGTGTCCTGGAATTCCCAATAAATTCCCTGCCTTTAATACTAAAAATTAATATTCCTTCTAAAGGTATGAAAATTGACACAGTGAATAGAAAAATACATAATTTTAACAAAATATTGGGTTGGGGGAAATAAGACTCATAACACTAGAAATTTTTTTTTATATTAAAATTAACTCCTAGTCTGGAGACTTTACAGTTGCAGTAATTTAACAATTTTACAATTTGTAAATATTTAGCAAGTAAACTTGGGGTCTTCGATATGACCCTTGTCATTCTAAGTTAGAGACGAGAGAAACTGACTAACTTGTTTACAACATATTAACGAAGGTTTGCCGGCATAATGTTTGGGATCAATCTGATCATCGGCGAAATTACATGTTATGAAATGCATTAAGGAAGTTATGGGGATGATGGGAAGAACTGATATTTAGGGAGTATGTAGTGCCAGTTGGTTGGTGGAGGTTAGATTTAGGTAATTCTGGAGTGATTTATGGGAAGGATTATATTAATTGGGAGTTTATGTTTTAGTTTGCAGTTTTGTAGAAGAGCTCAATAGTTGGATTTGGATGGTTGATGGAAATATTTGTTAGGAACTTAATGGATGTATGAATTATGGTAGGAATTTGGGGAATTTCCAGGTCTTTATGGATAACTGTGTTGCGAAGGTACCGGGGGTAATTGGAGATTAAACGGAGAATGTTATTTTGCTTAGTTTGTATTTTGTTGAAGTCAGAATAGGCAGTGTATCCCCATATGGCACATGAGTACGACCATATGAGGTGGATTAAAGATAGATAGAGAAGTTTTTTTGTGCTACGGGTTATGGGAGATTTTCTGTTTTATTTTGTTGTTGATTCTGGAGGATATGTGGGCTATGTGAGGTTTCCATGATAATTTGAAATCGAGGATAAGGCCTAGGTATGGTGTATTTTGTTGTATAGTTATTTTGGTGCCATTCAGAAAGAAGGAGTGGTTGAGGGAATGTTTGGTTAAAGGGAATGATTGTGGATTTGGTAGGGTTTATACTGATTCTTCATGTTTTGGTCCAACTTACAATATCATTTAGGGGGATTTGTAGTTTTCTGGAGCCCGAGTCTAAAAAGGATGTTTGGGGAGTATGGCAAGGTCATCTGCAAAAAGTACTGTTTTAGTAGATTGGTTTTGAGGTATGTCGTGAAAATAGATGTTGCAGAGGAGAGCCTAGGATACTGCCTTGAGGGACACCAGAGGAAATAGGGAAGGAATTTGAAAGGGTATTGTTATATTTGACAGAGAGCGAGCAGTTAGTAAGATAGATAGTAAGGATTCTGAAGAGGAAATCATTAGGTGGTTCTTTGATTTTGGAATGTGGTTGGTGGTGTACTTTATCAAAAGCCTTTTCTGCATATAGAAAGGCAGCAATGCACGAGTTATTGGTGTCGAAGGAATGGTGGTTGTCACTGAGTAAAGTTGATGTGTGCAAGAGTGTTTGGGTCTAGACATGTTGATCAGGAGGAATGAGGTGGGTTAATTCTTTGCCACGGAGGGATAGAAGGAGTTTTTCGAACAATTTGGATAAAGAGGGGAGAAGACTGATGGGTTTAAAACTATTGTGACAGGATTTGGGTTTGTTTGACCTAGGAATCATTATTATATGTGTGTGCTTCCAGACTGTTGGGTAATATGTTGTATGGATGATTGCATTGAAAATGATTGTGATTAAGGTGGAAGCATTTTTAGGGAGGTATTTCAGGTGGAGGGGAGTGATAAAGTCTGGACAAGCGGAGTGTTTATATTAGCTTTATGGGTTGGAGAGGTATATCATTGGTTTTGATGTTTGAGAGGAGGGAGATCACAATGAGGTTTGGTGAGGGTTTTGGTTTTTCTCCCTATGGAGTAGTCTGAGAAATTCAGTTGTTAGATTGGAGATGATTGAAGTAGTTTATGTCAAAGATATCTTTCAATTTTTCTTTGAGCTGTCGGGGAAATAGAGTTAAAGTGGGTTTTGTCGGCTGGGTATTTAGATGCAATCCATCTTTGATGGGAATATTTTTTTTTGTGTGTAGGTCTTTTATGATGTGGTTTAAGGGATATGGACAGCATTTTTTTTGTTGAGGTTGGAAAGTAGGAATCTGATGGAGAAGAAAGGATGATTGTTTGCAAGTTGATAATCATTTAAGAGTGTTAAAAAAATGTATAACTGAGAATGTTTATAATATAAGGAATATAGAGTGAAAAAAGTAAGGAAGAATATACAATTTTGTTCTGAAAATACTGTGTTAGGTTAAAAATTAAGCTGGGCACATGAATCTGAGAACCCTGTACAGTAAACATAATTATATTCCAGAAAGTCTGCTGTTGTTTGGGACATGCAATTAAATTTATAGATATTGTTAATAACTTTTTTGTCTTGGTAAAAAGTAAGGAAAACTTGCCATGCAGAACCCCTCTGAAAAATCAGCATGACCTGAGGTCTACTCAATTCCATTTGTGTGTGGACATCCTTGGATAAGTGAAACAAAACGGAATGTCTCCAATAGAGTGAATAAACACTGAAAAACTACTACAGGATGTGGTCACAAATTCCAAACATTCATGGGACAAAAATCATAGGTTTAAATTTGATGAATTTTCTGTTATTTGTTTTGAGCCCCATAGCTTCAAAAAAGAACTATCTTTGTTGAATTCAACAAAGCTGTTACCTTGCCCAGTACAAGTATCCTGTAAATATGCCTTCTCTATTTGTCATAGACTTTCAATATGCCCCAATAGCTGATGACAACCAACACAGTTCCACACAATACCAGCAACCTCTCCCATTCTTCTTCATTCAAATGCTAAGTTGAATATAGTAAGTCTACATCTTCATGAGTGTTTGGACTCTTGTATTGTAACTGTGAATGTTATTATTTCCAGGTGACAGTTTTTCATTGCTGTTCAAAATGTTGGAGTAATCTCTACTTTCACAATATATTTACCTTGTTATTCACTTCATTTGGGGGATTTCTCACTTATTTGCTGTCTTTTTCGCTCAATAAACCTAATCCATCTGGTTTCTTGCATCCCTGCTGTTTAACTTTTTTTTTGTTGATTTTTGCTCTGCTATCATTTGTTCTTCTCTTTTCATGGTTAGCCTTTTTGAAATTCAACTTATCTCTATTTTAATGTTACAATTTTTCGTTTAGATGAGTGAGTCTAGACATTAAATTTAGACTAATGATATTTACATTCAGGTTGGTATATACTGAAGGATTAATTCTTGGTAGTCAATGCACTGTATATTTTATTTACAAGGAATGGATCTTCTTTAAGATATATCCTATCCTACTTGATAAAATTTAGATTTTTTTAGTAAAAATATATACTTGTTATATAAATTTAAAACCTTGTTCTGCTATTTCACCTTGGAGTTATTCTGCACTTCAATTAATTAATGTTATTGTTTATAGAATCAAAGTGTTCAGACATCTGTTCAGAAAACAGTCCAGCCCAAAGCCAAACTTGGCAGACCAAAGAAAACTGAGCGTTCAAGATCAAGATCAAAGTCTGTGAAATCATCTGCACAAAAAACTGAACGTTCAAGATCAAGATCAAAGTCTGTGAAATCATCTGCACAAAAAACTGAACGTTCAAGATCAAGATCAAAATATGGGAGATCACATTTGCAGAATACTGACCAATCCCAGTCCAGATCAAGATCTCGAAAAACAGCTGAAAGAAAACCAGAACAACCTAAATCAAGATCAATTTCTGAAAAAACTGCATCTCTTCAATACTCTGCCAAAAATCTTGCAGAACAGAAATCACTAGCTGTAAGGAGATATGTTGGTAATGTACCTTCTAGAACGTCACTCAGAATTTCTGAGAAAAAATCCAGTCCAAAGTTATCTCCAGAGGAAAGTAACCTGTCTGATTCATTTAACTCTGAATATAAGCTAACCAGCAGTGATGAAGAATTTGATGCACATTCAATACTCATTACAAGTAAGTTGTGTGTGTGTGTGTATCCTAATATATGAAAATAGATGTGTGTGCATGTACAACATACAAACTATAATGCTTTATTGTTAAAATGTGAAAACTTCCAATGTTAGCGTAGAATAAAACATTGTCAGTATTTCTGAAGAAAATACTGTCATTTAAATGTAGTTAAAACCTATTTCAACCTTCATTCACAATGGAGTGGAGCAAACAGGGGTAGGGGTGTAATGGGGTGACTAAAATAATGTGATAGCAGCTAAGATTGATTTAATACATGATTATGATAGTCGCTGACTTGATTTCAGACATTTTCTGTGCTGTTTACATTGATATTCAGCCTACTCAACGTGGTGGAGATAGTGGTGATAAGTAGTTAATTATAAAGTGTCCAGTATGACTGAGATTGGTGTTGAATTAAGAGTTTTAGGATTTCTTGAGTTTGATAGTGAAAAATCATTGTGCTGGTTTAGTGGACGTTCAGCCTCCTCGTATACGGGTGTAGCTTGAGAAGGAAAAAATGGTTTAAAATGGACCAAATCCATTACTGGCGGTACTGAGATGAACAATGCCAGTAAAATTAAATTACCACCCCTGCTACTGGTGGTTAAACTGACAAGTTAAATGTCAGAATTAATATGTCTAAGATATCCATAACCCCAGATTTGTTTTCATGTAATGACCCACTACTCCTAAGGGTGCTCCCTCCCATGCCGAACGGGGTTGAAATAATACACAAATAACATTGGCAGAAACACTATCAATCTCATTGACCCTGAAAAATATTTATCCAACTCAAATGTCAGCTGTTGACCGTGTTTGAAAATTTTGTAGTACATGTGTTCCTTTTGAACCGGAAACAAACACTGTGGTAAATGTGGCTTACTTCCACAGTGTTTGTTTCCAGTTCAAAAGGAACACATGTACTACGAAATTTGGTCAAATTCTTTCCACAGGTGTAGATTTGTATGCGGAAAATGCATACATACATACACACACAGTCTATTTTATTTATTAGATAGATTTTTAAAGCTGTATATGTTTGTTTCAGAGAGAGGAAAGTCTCAAAGTATTGAGAAAGAAGAATTGAATGAAGTAACATCAAATACTGATGAATCTCAATTTAATATTTTAAAAGATGATGACAAATTGAATCATATTGATACAATTTCAAAGGACTATGGTGGAGTTCTGACTGCTGCATTATGCACCATACTACTGCCTTTGTTTGTACTGAGCTTGTATTCTTATGCATCAGTGGTAAATTTCCCTTTTACAATTTTTATTCTATATTACCATTTATTTTGTTGTATAAATCAAAGGTGACATTTCTTAAGCTCATTCAAATTGTTTTACAAATTTTTACCTCATAAAGCTTCATATTTGTTTTCTTATACTGCAAACTAAATGTTACTCAATTCCTTTTATTGGGGATTTGTGCCCATTATGTTAGTCATTTTTTGAAAATAGTTCATTAACCATTTACATTTCTTTGCGTATCCTTGGTAATTATTTAAACTTTACTGATTTAACAGTTATAATTGTTTTCTTTTATGATTTGATGAGCTTGTATATTATGTTTCTGTGTTATAGTTATTTTCTTTAGTTCATAATCTGTTATGAATCTTGCTTGTTGACTAGTGGCTTACCCTGTTAAGAATATTTCTAGATGAATTATTAACTCAAGGCAATTTAAATGTTTCAGGCAAATATTTTACATAGTTATCATTTGTACTCTGTTGTTATTTTTTCAGATGAAAGACAATGGAGCTGATTTTCTCACATACTATAAAAGCTGGTGGAATATATCCAAGTTCATTAAAGCATTTCTTCTCATTGTTGGCTTTTCACTTCTACAAGTAATTCTTATGGTTTTACCATTTGGTACAACTGTAAAATCTTTATTTGGAGTAAGCGGAATGTCGGAGTATAGGTGCAATGGTAAGAAAAATATTAGTTACCTAATTTTTTTGTGTTATCAGGCCTTGTAAGCTATATCTGCCATAATGGATTCAGTATTTATATTATTTACTGCACAATAATCTAATATATTTTTTGTTTAATAGTTTAATAGTAAACATAAGTGTAATTAGGGACTAAACATTGTTTCTTTCCGCAATCAGTTTATATTTTGGCAAAAATGTTTTTAAAGTGGATGAAGCAATTGTTGATGATATTCTTAAAGTCAACTACTATTTATTTGTGCTTTCACATTAATTATAATATAGTTGGTGATTAAGTGTTTTTGTAAAACATGTGTGAGTTAACATGTAGCATGTTGATTTTATATATGGTAAAGCATTTATGTTTTGCACACACAGTTCCCAGGTAACAACCCAGGCAGTTCTTTAACAAACTAACATTTCTATTATTAACTCCAAATTTTGTCATTGGGTATTTGATGCCTAGTGTGTCACAGTTTTACCTGGTATATTTAATTCTCTTGCTCATCAAGAATATGGTAAACCCTGATTGGTGACAAGCTGTGATTAGTGAGACCTTTTGACATAGTGGGCTTTGATTGTTGTCTAAGTTTGATCCTCTTATTCTGCCAGGAGAAAACCGAGATTACACCTAGCAAAAATCCATTGTCGTCATTTGAGAGGTGGTCTGTTTTTATTTCTATGAACTCAGTTGTATCAATATTCAGCTATCCTCTTGTATGGTTGAAAATTGTGGTGCTGTCTGAGCATATGCTGTGACAGGAAATGAGAGGGTATCTGGTGACAAGATTTTGTTAGTTGTTTTATCTAATAAAACTTTTGTGTTTCAAATGTTGGTTAAAACTGTGTAATATTTATTTTATGACAATGGAAACAAAATATTTTAAATTTATTGAGATTAATAGATTCTGTTTACTGCAAGTTTTTGAATGCTGTGAATTCTTAAGAGCTAGAAAACAACAAATTGATTATTCTTACTATATACAAATCACCAACAGGGAAATTTCTTACATAATTAGATTTACTATTACAAGAAATTTATTAAAGTAATTTAAAATGTATGATTTGTGGATACTTCAATATAATCTTCTTAATTGACAGCTGTAGAAAATATGACTTTGAAGCTCTTATCACTAGAGTTAACTTCTACGTTCATTTTCAAAATTCTATTTTGATTGCAATAAATGTTTTCTTGGACAGTTCACAATATGATACATCAGTATTGTTCCAATAATTAATATTAACTTATATAGAACAAAAAATCTTTCACATTATTATATTATATAGAGTAATATAAATCTTAACATTTGACAACACACCTTTGAAAAGGCACTAAAGAAGTAGTGTAGAATGATATTCAACCAATGTAACACAAGTGACAAATTCAATGTTTTTTGAAATACACTCATTTTACATTTTGAAACAAATATATGCACGCATTTTTTCAAGAAAGGTGAGAGATCTGAAAACAAATTTGAAACAATTAGTAAAATTATCAATACTGAAATGTAACAGAAATCAAAGACAGATGAACATATCTTTGGAAAATTCAGCATTCGTAGTTGTTGAAACATAATATAACTTTAACAATCCCTTTTTATCAGTATAACTAGGAAATAAAACTAAATTGTCACAGGGACAATTAATATACTTCAAGAGAATGTAACGTTTGAAAATAATAATTATATTGATTTTTACAGTAACAATTTTAATCATATGATACAGATAATGTACTTAATGGTATCTTATACATTATTCTTATGTAAATTAATTATAGGTATAATGTAAAATGTGCGTATGACTTTCCACATCCTTGAAGCTTTGCTTCTCATGAGTATCAATGGAAAATTAACCTGTTCTATTCTGTGTTTGACCAATGAACTTTTGTATATTCATTAAGAAATCTTTCATTCTCTATATGTGAAACTATATTTTCTTATTTTATACACAAAAAATGTACAAATAACTAGACCTTCACTGGCCTGCTGTGGTGTAATGATCAACTTCATTGCCTTGCATCACAGAGGTCCTGAGTTCAAATCCTAGCATGGGCATTTGTTGTTTATGCCCATCCTGGTCACAAAAACTGGGGTTAAGACTGAGGGAGATACATTTGTCACTCCTAAAATCCAGTATGTATCATGTGAGAGGACAGTTGTGTCTGTAGGCCGAGGCCTTCAATGGGCTGTTGACTCAATGAATATGTATGTACTATACCTTCACACATATAATGAACATTTACTGCTTATGGTCAGTAATTGTTTATTATTTTAAGATTTAAAACAAGACTTGAGAAAATAAACACCAAAGTGTGAAAAACTTTTAACCAAAAATGTACTAGTGAGACCTTTTATATGTATTTAACTGATACACATTTTGTTCCTAATTTATTTTCAGATAATTTGTAATGGAACAATTTTTATACATTTATATTTTGTTTCAGGTGTTTTAGCTGCTGCTTTAACAGTAACTCTGGCACTTGTACTTGGCTACTATTTTCCAACACAATTAAAATATGATATATATGAACAACTGCTCATGACTGCTTTAATTTTTGGAATTATAGCTGCAATTCTATTATATAAAAGAGCTTCAGGCTTGCCACTCTTTGCTTTAAACCCATATGGCAATACGGGTACTTTTTGGTATGATTTCTGGATTGGTCGGGAAATTAATCCTGGTATTGGAAGAATTGATTTCAAAATGTTGCTCATAAGATATTCGACGATTGGTACTGTAAGTTACCCAATAATAATTTTTTTATATAAAGTACACATAGGACTAGGATTTGAATTATCCATGCAAAACAAACCAAATAAGCCAGTTCTTAATTCTTTAATGTTGAAAAAACCAACACAAGTCAATGATGACAGAAGCGTTCAGCTATTCGTAGCCATAACCATCTGTAAAACAAAAATACATATACCAGTTGCATTTTACATTAATGCACGTAGAAATAAGAATGTTTCACACACATAAATTTGTGTAAGGATATGACATTGTCAAAAATAATTGTGATTTTAGTATGGAAAGAGAGACAGTTTGTGGCTCATCAGCTTTTGAAGCACAGTATGGCCACAGGGGACTGAAGAAAGTTATTCGAATTTTTGGAGGCTCTCAGCCAGTATATATGTGGTCAAATTGTGCCGGCCGGCATGCAGTTCAAATCTTCCTTCCTGATGAAGGTGGCTCAGGCCCTTGAAAATTTAAACTTCCACCTATGCCAGACTAGACCAACTATTTATTTCAGATAAGTCGGCATTGCTGTCTCTCTTTCCTATCCAAATGTGTTGTTTCATTTGACCTCGTCACATTTTCCTTAAGTGATATATATTCTTGGCTATTTCCAAACACAATTAATATATGATATCTATGTACAACTGCTTGACTGCTTTCATTCTTGGAATTATAGCTGCAATTCTATTCTATAAAAGTTCTTCAAGCTTGCCACTCTTTGCTTGAAATCCATATGGCAACACTGGTACTTCTTTGTATGATTTCTGGATTGGCCGGGAAATTAATCCTGTTATTGAAAGATATTTTAATATCCATTTCAACAATTTTCTGTTATCATTGACTTTGTTGTTTTTTCAACATTAAAGAATTGAGGCCTGGCATATTTGGTTTGTTTTGCATTGAAAATCAATTATATTATTTTTCAGTTAAGGGGTTGTGCTTGATTGTACTTATCTCACATTAAATAAATATGTTCAGCAATAAACTTATTATTTTCTCAAAAGTATATTAACAATAGTGCTTTGCATTAAAGAGTAGAAAAATACTGTTCAATATTATGTGGCGGTCAGTCGATGCTGGTTTACCATTGGCTAGTAGAACTAGTCTGTCGGCACCTGATTATGCAGCATCGTGTGAAACCTTCTGTCCACTGCTACCAGCAGTAGAGTGATTTTAATAGCAGTTAATGAAGTTGAGATTGTGTTGTGTGACACTTGGAATAAGTACATCAGGTATTTTAAACTGTCTTTAGTTGGTATTTATTTCAGAGTTTTGTTTTGTATGGAGCTTCCCTCATATTAGTATAATTTTTTCTGATTAAAGAGGAAACTATTTCCAGGGCTCCTTCAAGTTTTTGTTCAGTCTGAATATGTTGAAGAACGTGCTTAATTCTTTCATTAGCCTTTTGAAGCTCCAAATTGATTCTCCATTAATTCCAACTTTGATCACATTTACATTTCTTCTTATAATTTAATAATAGATACACTAACTTCAGCCACTTGTGTTCTTAACATTTTCTTCTTTGTATAGACACTTTATATGATTGAACAACAAACTGTCGAGCTGCTAGCCAACCGCTGTTGTACTGCTGTGTTAACCCTCCATGTGTGCTGGTTGCTATTGCTGTTAGTAACAGCACCCAGCATCTGGTAAACAAGCATCATGTGACTGCTCCTTTATAGATGATAATCATTTATAACAATTGCTGTAAAATTTATTAGATTGTAGTGATAATTATTGAATCCAATTTACAAAATGTTCTACTTAACGTGTCTAGAAATACATTAAATGTAGGCCGATTGTGAATTTAGCTATTTTTATTTTAGTTGACCTGAGTTTTTTAATATTGTTACTTGGTTTATCTATTTTTATTTACATAGAATAATTTTCTTGCAGATTGTACTGAATTTGGTACTATTACTGAAAGCACTTAATGAACATGCTACTACTAACTCCTTAATTATGTGTGTCTCTATGCAATTTATCTACCACATGGACTATATGTGGTTTGAATACACATATCCAACAACATTTACTGCAATGTATGAGGGACTTGGATATCTAGTGACAATGGGAAATTTACTGTACCCGTTTATAGTAACCTTCATTACAAAGTTCATTTTTGACAATAGGTTGGTAAAACTATGTTTATTTCTGATTAAGTGATGTACTGACAGAATATAAATTATTTATTGCAATAAAATATTTAATGTGTTGAAGAAAAATAATCTAAGTATATTAGCAATTATTTCCTGATAATAATATGACTGTAGTTTTTGTTTATTACAGTTTTAAAACATACATAATTGTGGTTTATAAATATTATATAGTTATAAACTGAAACAGTTATGAGATCTAAGAATTGGTATTTTGTTTTCTGTGTGTGGTATATTAAGAATTTATAGGAAGTGCTGCAGGTGTGATTATTATTGTACTATTAAAGAAATAGTTCAGTAAAGTAGTATGTATGAATTTTAATACATGTTAAAAACATTAAAATTCCTTTTCAAATAGTTACCTTTTATGATTTTTATTACAAATTTTCATACAATTAATATATACTACCTGCTATTGCCTATGAATAGCTGTAAAATAATACGCAAATATTTTTTCAATCTTTCTGCATGATAGAAATTTCAGATGGTATAACGTTTTAAGAAGCTTTGGTTAGTGTGTTTGCAGAAAAACTAAATATTTCAATTAACAACAACAACAACTGTAAAAATTGAGGTGGTATTTATACCATGTTTGATCAAATCTAATCTTCTTGTAATAAATAAAACAGACTGTTTGTGTGTGTGTATGTCCATATACAAATCTACACCTGTGGAGCAAATCTGACCAAATTTCCTACATGTATTCCTTTTGAACCGGAAACAAGCACTGTGGGGGTAAGACACGTCTAGCACCCCCAGGAGTGGATGGTGATGGAAATTTTCAAACATGAACAAATGGCTGATATTTGCGTCAAACAAATATTTTTCGGAGTCAATGAGATTGATAGTATTTCTCCCAATGTTTCTTGTGTTTAATTTCAACCCCTTTTGGCATGGGAGGGGAATGCCCTTTTGGGTGGAGGTGTGTTACAAAAGAATAACGCCAAACAAACGAGATTGGAGTAAAATCCTGGGTTATGGACATTGCCGATTTTAATTATCACATTCAAGTTGCCGTTAAACCCCCAGGGACGCGTGTGAGAAATTTCAAACGTGCTAAAATTTACATCAAATAAATATTTTTCAGTGTTAATGAAATTGATAGTGTTTTTCCCAATGATGTTTGTGTATAAATGAACCCCTTTCAGCATAGGAGGGGAGCACCCTTAGGATTGGAGTAAAATCTGGGGTTAGTCCCTGAATTTAATTATGACAACCCGCTGAACACCAGGCACCCAGCTAGTTATTAGAAATGAAATACTGGAAAAATTGCTATCTTTCTAATTTCAAATGTTATTTAATGTGTTACAGGATTCAGTTACCTCCTAGTTATCTTATTGGAATTGGATCAGTATATTTTTTTGGTTACATGCTATATAGAAGTAGTAACTCACAGAAGAGTGAGTTCAGGAGGAACATCAAAAGCCATGCTATAGCTCGTAAGTCTTTGTTACAGTAGTGTTAAAGTATAAAGCTAAAATCAAGTCCCTTGCCAGATCTGTGAATAAAATTTTCAGAAGGATTTTACATCACTTGAATTATTTCAGCTTCTCCAGTTGTTTAAAGACTTGATATGTCTACACTTTACTTAACACTTAGAATGTTGTTTTGAAACTAATTGGAGACTATGATGATTGGCATATCTCATTTCTTAATGGATTATGGCAAGGCTAAGCATCTGTTATACATGGAGAGAGAAAATAAGTTGAATTGATAGTTATTTAATATCTCAATCAAACCTTATATACTACTTCAATACTTTTCTATGTTTTACCTCAGGTTAATTATGATTATTTTATTGAAGTTTATGCATCTTGAATCCCTTTCAGTACGTGAAAAACATACATGATAAGTAGAAAATAGAACACATTATTTACTGCATCAACCCTTTTCTTTTGTGTACACAGAATTTTACACTGATTTCCCATTCTAGTACATCTTCAAGAAAATGCCTTATCAGTTCTTCAAAATCAAAGTAACATGACTAACCATTGTTGAGAAAAAAAATACTTGCAAACTAAAAGTTTTATCCATTGAATCATAAATGGCCTTTAAAGTTTTCCTCATAAGTTAGTTAAATAAAATATTTGAGTGTCATTCAAAATATTGGAAAATTAGCAGTTATAGAAGTGGGAGATATAATTTTAAATAATATTTACAACTTATTTTTTTAATAAGAAGATAGCCAATTCAGACAAAAAAAAGTTATACTATAAATAACACACAACGTTCTGGGATCCTTGTACCTTTCGTCAGGTGCGAAGAAGAGCCTACAGCGACACAACTGCACAAGGATCACATAAACATTGTGTGGTATTTATATTATCACTTTTTTTTGTCTGAATTGGCTATCTTTCTTATTAATTATTTTCAATCAGACGTTAATTTTTTCATTTTAACTCATTTTTTTAATTTGGTGCAACCCTTAACAAGAGATAAGAATGATAAGTACAGTAGTTCATGGGTTTCCACCCAAATCAATGTAAGCTTAAGCCATGATGTTTCAATGATATACTTTGCAATCATTCTCATATGAGAAAGACTGTAGAATACTCTGTCAAAATGACATGGATTGAGGTTACTTTGACCCAGGTGGAAACCCACATACACAAGGAACAGCTTTGATCATGGATAAGAGATAAACTAACAATAATAGGTTGAATATGTGCTAGGAATATGATTTCTTGTCACTATATTAATAATTTCTAAACATCTAAATCATAACTTTTATTGTCGTGCAAAATAATCAATTGTATTGAATAATAAATGTATCATAGAAAAAAGGTGATGAACAAAATTTAAATATGGAGTTATTTACTCCAGAATTTTCCATGTATTTTTATTTTCTAGTTATATTAATGCTTCTTACAACTACATAACCTTTTTAATTTCACCCAGACTTGGAAACCATTGCTACAAACCGAGGAAGAAAGCTAATCTCATCTGGATTCTGGGGCTTTGTACGTCATCCAAACTATCTTGCTGACATCATTATACAATGGTCATGGGCCAGTTTGTGTGGTAGGTGTAATCTGTGTGTAATTATGAAAATTCAATTCAATTTAATGGCTTAATAAATTCCTATATTTTATTTAGCCAATGAAAAAGTCATAATTTAAAGATACTAAGCAGTTATTATTATTGCATACTAAATTAAATCTCAATGAGTTTGGTACTAGGCAGTATTTAAAATGGTTAAACGTGTTTTTGACTATTATAAAACATCATAATTATTTTAGTTTCAGATAATGATGCTAACTAAGCCGTATGAGGAGTACTGAAATAATAGATATTGCCCCAGCACTTTCCAAATGTTTTGATTAGGATTAACATTTTTGAAACAACATTCACATTGTCTACCTTCATTTCAGTGAATTTGCTAGTTGTAGCCATTTACTCACAGTATGTTTTCATTACATTTCTTGTTGGATGTGTAGGGTCTACAACAAGTAGTTTCAGTATCTTTTTCTTGGCCCTTGTAGGAATATCCTGAACCAAATGACAGTCGAATCCAGATTAATGAAAACAATTTAGTAGATAAATATTTTGCTGACAAACTTGTACACTTTCGTAAATGTCTAAATGGTCTGCCTTATCTTTTCTGACATGACTATTACCTATAAGGTATTTTCTTTTGTGTATTATAACCGATTGCCTTTCTACATCATTGCCTTCTCAATATAGGTATAATTATTTCTTATTTTCTATTGTGTTTTAGTTTTGTTGTATTATATGTACAGCTTTTTAAAATTTGTAATTCTGCATTACTGCCATCTGATTTAGGACACTGTGATTCCTGAAATATAGTTATATTAAATCAATCATGAACTATAGTATCTTAATTTTCACAGGTTTAAATCACTGGCTGCCGTATGTAATACCTTTATTAACAACATTATATCTCCTTATGAGAGCCAGCCGAGACAACAAACGGTGCAGACAACGCTACAATACTGCTTGGGATCTATACTGTAACAGAGTAAAATATAAAGTGATACCTTTAATATTTTAAAAGGTGTTGTATTTTACAACCTATAAAGATTTTGATCACAAGAACTTTTTACAATTGATTAATTCCAGTAATTATCATGTGATTAAAATAAGAATACACTTGAGTCAACAAATCAGTACGCTTATAATTAAGAGCATGTCAAACAGTGAACAATCTCAGTTTTCAGCGAGTTTTTTACAAAGTTGTTTGTGACCATGTATAGTGTGCTTCCCTGTGAGGCAACACAGAAATGTCAAGTGCATTCCTATTATCATCGCACAACATTAACCGGTAAGATTTTTTTGTGTTGTACTTATTTATCTTGTATTTTATGTACCCAAATAATATGTATATATTTTCATGATTTTGTATGGATTTCTTTCTCAATTAATTGTAGTTTGATACAAAGCACACAATAATGTTAAAATGTTAATGTGGAGTTGTAGATGTTTATTTTCAAATAAAGTTTTAAGACAAATATATGTTTAATAAATGAAACTTGGTTGAGTTTCAACATTTTGTTGAGATAGCATCTGAAGAACCAGAGAAGAGAATTTTTTATTTTATGGAATATATTTTTTAATCTATTTAAAGCTGCTTTTGTACTAAAAGTTGAATTTCATATAAATTCGCCAAAGTCATATTCACATAAAACTAGGTTTTAAATTTTTACAGTTTCACTTTACACAGAGCTTTTATAGAGGTTAGTTTACAGACATGGAAGATTCTTTCTCTACCCATATACTTTTAATTTGATAGAAAATTATTTCAGAAAATGAACATGGATAGAAACTTCAAGAATTTATTAGTTTATTTTGTTTTTATCTTTACCCAATTGGTTTCAATCAGTTGCAAATTTTTTATAAAGGAAACTAGAGAAGTTAAATAATAAATTCTTCCAAAATTATTTAAACAAAACTTTTGAAATATTTTCCTTCTTTCATTAATCATTAATGCCTGGCACATGGAATGCAAATTCTCTGAAAATTTTAAGAACTTCTGTCCTGAGAGGCAGCACCGAGCTTCAATTTCAGGTAAGTCACCACCTTAGTAAGGATATGACATTGTCAAAAATAATTGCAATATTGGTATGGAAAGGAAAGAGAGATAGGTTGTGCCTTACCTGGAAGTGAAGTGTGGTGTCGCCATAACGAACTGAAGGTTGTTCTTCAAATTTTTGGAGGCTCTCAGCCACCTCCTTCAGGAAAGCCACAACCTATCTCTTTCCTTTCCATACCAATATTGCAATTATGTGTGCGTGAGAGAGAGAGTCTTCTAGAACAGGCCCACCTAAATTCCTCCCCATTGAAACCCCTAGCCTGGTTCAGGTTCATAGACTACATCTTCATGCTATGGACCCACAAACCAGATTCCCTTTTCAAATTCCTCCACACCTTGAACTCCAAACACCCCGTAAAGTTCACTTGGAACTACTCCCCAACGAGTCACTTTCTTAGACGACGTACACCCAAGTTCTGGCATGATCAACACATCTGTTCACATAAAACCCACGAACACACTCCAATACTGCACTTCACAAGTTGCCACACAAAACTCTCCATCGCATACAGTCTAGCCGTCAGGGGAGCAAAGCCCTGGAATCAACATCCTCTAAATAGTGCCCTTCCTACCCGCCAGCCCTACTTGCACAAGTCCATGTGAGTATGTATGAACATGCTTATGCATGTTCGTATGTATACAATCGGAACCTTTCCTATGCCATGACCATCCCTTGAGAGAGGAAGTTAGTGGCCTGGTGGGGAGTTTATTGTTTATGGGCTACCTGCTGTGTAGCAGTCAAAACTCCGTAGCCGGCCAATGCACTGAATGGTAAAACACTCCTTCCTGAAGGAGGAGGCTGAGAGCCTCCGAAAATTTGAAGAACTACCTCCGGATCCCTATAGCTACACCATACTTCATTGGTAGGGAAGCCACAAGCTATATTTCTCTCCTTTCCATACCAATATCACTAATATTATTGACAATGTCATATCCTTACTAATATTATTAATATATACATATACACACATTGTTAGGAACTTTAATTTGATGACAGTCACATTGGATTGTGAATAGTAAGAAAGGAAAGAAATAAATAGGAGAAAGGTGTGAATATGCTTTATATGAAAGCATATGCTCGAGTGTAGAATTGTGCACAAAGGAAAGACTGAAAATATCTGGCCAGGGCGGGACTTGAAAAGATGTATTCTCAGTATATAGACCACTAGGCCAAGTTCCATACTAGGCGAATATAGACAGTCTTATTGGGTTTAAAGTGGAGGAATGGATAGAGAAGAGGGAGTGAAGGATTAGTAGCATCCACTAAAGAACAATTAAATGTTAGGAACATATATATATACTTCCCTCTACTTTATCCATTCCTCCTCTAAATGACTATATTTGCCTGGTCAAGAACTTGACCTGGTGGCCGAGATGGGTAAGGCGTCTGTGTACTGAGCATATCGTTCAGGTTCTGCCTAGGTCAAATATTTTCAGTCTTTCCTTCTTCCTTCCTTGAACATATGCTTTTCTTTCTGTATGATTCTTCATATGAGCATATGAATTCATTTAAAAAGTGTAATCCTCCTATTTATTTCTATCCTTTCTCACTATATAAGATTGAAAGTGACTCCAAATTAGTTGCTAACTTTGTATATATATATATATATAATATTAGTAAAGATATGACATTGTCAAAAATAATTGCAATATGGAAAGGAAAGAGAGATAGCTTGTGGCTTACCTGAAAGATAATGTATGTTGTTGCCAATGAACCGGCCGTTGCACCGTATGGTGTAACACCTTCCTGAAGGAGGAGGCTGAGAGCCGAAAATTTATATGATAACTTGTATGGAAAGGAAAGAGAGAGAGAGAGTTTGTGGCTTACCTGAAACTGAAGCTCAGCTTTACCACCTAGGACAGAAATAGGTTCTTCAAAATTTTGGAGGCTCTTAACCCCCTTCTTCAGGAAAGAGAGTCTGCAGCAGGCCAACATACGTTGGTTAACGTATTCAGGAATAGGTAATTTTGTTTGCCCTATATGGAAAACGTGGCAGAGTTTGTAATTAATCTAGTAGACTATGGAGGAGAGGCAGGTAATGTTTTCTTCTTTTTGTAGGTGGGAATAACATGTGTCAGCATCCCATTATGTATGGTACAGAATGAGGGAGGGTTGTCTGTTTTTTATATTGATCAAGGGTGGGCTTGGTATATTTGTTTCTGGAGTAGGTATCTAGGGTATTTACTACGTATGAAAGCATTTAGTATCAAGTGTATAACACATTTTTCAAAAGCATTTGCTTATTGAGACAAAGCTTGGAACATTGTAATGGTGATAAATCTTTCTGTATATTTTTTTTAAAGAAAAAGTACTACTTCACAAATTATTATAATCCCTCTATAAGTTGGAGATTTGAAAAATGATCTTGCACACAATCTGCATTCACTTCTGCACATTAAATCTATTCCATGCAAAAGTAAAGTTTGGGCAGAAATAGTAGAAGATTAAGCAGAATATTTTTGTATGCTGGATTTTTCTTCTTCACAGTTTTTATTGCTATTTGATTAAAATATTGAAGTACTAAGTTGTTATAATATACTTAATGTTCTAAATAAAGTGTATTAAAATACAATTTCTTCTATTGCATTCAATTCATCCTAAATAACTTATCTTTAAATCTAATCTTCAATAATGTTGAGGAAGGTGTAAAACTTAAATTAAGGACGATTTATAAACTTCCACCGACTGTTTTGCAAGGTTCAGTTTTCGCATTTAGAAAATCCATCACATCAAACTCGAACCGTATCAATTTGTATCAAGTTGTTATAATATACTTAATGTTCTAAATAAAGTGTATTAAAATACAATTTCTTCTATTGCATTCAATTCATCCTAAATAACTTATCTTTAAATCTAATCTTCAATAATGTTGAGGAAGGTGTAAAACTTAAATTAAGGACGATTTATAAACTTCCACCGACTGTTTTGCAAGGTTCAGTTTTCTCATTTAGAAAATCCATCACATCAAACTCGAACCGTATCAATTTGTATGCTTCTTTCGTTCCTTTTTTTAAAAACAAAGAGAAAGAAAAAAATAGAATAAATACCTCATTACTAGTTACTTACCCTGACCAGTGGCATTTTTTTAAAAAATTTTGTATTCCCTCTGGTAGGAGCCCTTGAACTTTCAATTTTTCTCTCAATTTCATTTAATGCACTTTTTAAAAAAATTATTAAAATGAAACTCATTCTTCGAGTTCCACATTATGGTATGATTTTGGTAGTGCCCCAGAAGCCATAAAGAAATATCTCGTGACAATTATATTTTACCCCGAGAAATGATTGTGCTGATACTCAAATCAGCAGCCGAGAGCACAGTCTGCTCATATTGTTCGGCACAATTATTGACTTCAACCAACACTTAGCATGTGTTCAGGTTTAGTGTAATCACCCGAGCAAAAAATGTGGGAATGCATGCTCACAACTGTCAGATTTGTGAGATATAACTGAAACGCCATTGAAATCCATTTTCATCCTATCTCAACATTTTTTTTAAAGTGAACACCTCACTTTTGTCACGCAACAATTTCAGAAAAGAGGTGTGAAAAAAGTTACTTACTTTTCAAACAGAGATGAGAACAAAATAAAATTTGTGAGAAATAATTAAGGATTCTTGATAATTGCAGTAGATAGAAGGATAGGGCAGATATGGCAACCTGGTTTTGATGTGAATTTCACCATCTGTCCAACATGGTGAAACTAGCTCTCAATTTCAGGTAAGCCATCTAATCTATCCATTATTGTGTGTACATGCATATAAATTGATTAATATGGACAGGAAAGAGACACGTCAAACCCTCAAGACAAAACAGGTATGGCCAATAAAAGGTGCAGTACTGTTCCATCTTGAGGAATGGGTCTCAGCCTTGAAAATTTGTTATGCTGCTTACTATGTACTTAGGTGACATAAGATCTCAAAATATATTATCTATTTAATCTATATAAAAACTGATATTGAAATAACACAGTTTATTACCTCATTAACTTTGTTCCACGCTATGCATTATGAATCTGTTTTTTGAGAAAGTTATATTGTTTTGATATTTTAAGTCTCAACTTGGGTTTCCTTTAAGTAATTGTAATTTGAATATGAACCAAAATAATTTTTACTTACCAGAAACAGTATTTGGCTATATAAGAAATCATTTGAAGAATATAATCAAATGTGCAGGGAAATAAATATAACAAACTTAAACCTTCTTCAGTAATATTTTGCAACATGATTGATATTTTCAATATCTGACGCTACATGTAAATTAAGCAATACATTTTTTATGTCCATCATGAATACTATTCATAACTAAACAGTGATACAGTTTATCATAAATTAAGTGGTGATTGAAATACATTCAACTCATGAACCAAATATTTCATTATTTAGGATTTTGTCTCTACTACAATAATGAATCATAGAAATAAAAAGTAAGCTTATTGACAATTATTATTATTATGCAGTACAATACAATTTATCACTTTATAAAAAAACACAATAACTAATCAATAAAATATTTACACATTGTGAAAATATATATTTTTCATGTCCTGTACAGATTCCACTTTTGATTTACAATTTATTATTGCACATAATACCACTCAACACAAAAATTTTACAGGTATTTAAATATTTGTTGGACCTGATTTGAGATTAAATGCCAAGGAAGTTTACAAGCAGATAGAGCTTCATAAATTTAAAGCTGTATTGGAACATGTTTTTGTTTTTTCATATTTATATTGTGCCTATTGTATTTGAGCGTGTTACACAGTATCTTCCAAGTAAACTTAACTGTAAGTAGATACATTCTATATAAGTATTCACATGGCAAATGGAATATACTGAAAAGGTTCCTTGACATGCAAATCAATTCATCCCAGAACCAAATTATATTAACAATCTATCCAAATTAAATGTCTTCCTAAAATATTTAATTAAGTACTATGTTAAGGCCACTTCTTTCATATTTCCAAGTTTTTCACATTATTTACTATCAACCAAAAGAGACTGATTGTAAGATAAATGGAAGGTTTAATCATGTACTACCCATGTCTCAGTTTGTATTTGCATTGATACTTCAACATCAATTTTATCATATTTTGAAGAAAAAATATTAAGATATTTATTTTGTATACTATCCTGATATACTCAAAAGCACATTATTCTTCAATGTATCAAATTTATACTTTCTCTGATCACAATAACTATATTATTTCAATAATTTAATCCTTCAAACAACACAAATCTTTAACTTATGACTTCTATTATTGTCTTTTCAAAAATCTTTAGGCACCAAACTATGAGTAATTGTTTAATAAATAATTAAAGATTAACTGGTAGGTAAGTAACAGTGAAATTTATAATGGAGTAGAACTTAATCCTATTTTCTTCTCAATTACTTGAACACTGTATCTTAAAGATTATCATTTATGTCCCTCTGAAATTATATGATTTTTAAAAAAAAAGAACCACTAAAAAGATTATATATCAATATTCTATTAAAGCTGTTAGTAAATTTATAAATTATATAGCAATGAAAACCACAAAAACATCAAAACTCACTTTAATTTTAAAAAATACAGGATCTTTTGACTTATTTATAGTCATATTCATTCATTGTTATTGAAAATAAGTATTTAATAGATTATGATAGATAGCCTTCAAAACGAAATTTCAATATCAACAACTATCCCAAAAATATTTTCATTGTGTAAATAAACTCCATTAATAACACTCATCAAAGTATAAATTTATACCATAAATGGTTTAATTATAATATACATGCACCTACAAAGTATGCAATGCATTTGATTAAACATATGTTATTATTAATCAAATCCTAATCTTTACTTATAAGCATATTTATTAATATACTTTCTTTGTTATTTATTCTGTACAGTTAACTGTACAAAAAGTAAGTTTGAAACAACTTCAAAATTTATAACTTTGTGTAATAAATAATATTCTACTCTGGTAGGTACTATTCTTTAATAGGAAATAACTATATTTTCAAGGATAATTAATGACACTGAAATTTCTTCATGTAATTGTAACAAAATTAGTTACAATAGATAACAATCAATGAATATGTCACTAAATAGATCAAAAGAACCTGCAATGTTTAAAAATAATAGGTTCTTTGGTTAAGCAAACTTTCGACATTTTTTGTGGTTTTCAACACTATTATACATACATATATATAACACATTTAACCTTGTCACATTTTACATAAGTGTTTTATACATAAATACATATATAACACATATGGATAGGAAAGAGAGACAGCGATTCTGACTTACCTGAAATCACCAGTAGATCCAGTCGGGCTGAGGTGAGAAAATATTACAAATTTTCTCAGCTCAGCCTACTATTGATTTCAGGCAACTATATATATATATAATTGCAATATTGGTATGGAAAGGAAAAGGAGATAGCTTGTGGCTATTGAAGAACAACCTTCGGTTCCATATGGCTACACCATACTTCACTTTTAGATAAAACATAAGCTATCTCTCTTTCCTCCCCATACCAATATCACAATTATTTTTGACAATGTCATATCCTTACTAATATTATATATAAATATAAACACACACACTTAAGAAAATGTGACAAGGTCACCTGGGTGAACTCCTGTCCATATCAATTATACATACACTATTATTTTTCTCTTTAGATAAATGTGTCTTGAATGAATTTGAGTAACATTTCCCTAGTCTACCTATTAAAACATTTTTCCCCATTTTCTGTTTTAAAAAGAAACATAAATTTCACATGGTACTTGTATGGCCAAATAAAAATGATAGTTTTCATTGATGCTAAGAGATTGACTAAGATTATTTAGAAAGCACTGGATCAACATAAATTGCTTAGCACATTTTAAGTATTTCTTAATTACTATTGATTAACTTGAGACACTTTCATTTACATGTTTTTAACAAAATTGTATAAATTACATCATTGCATATGCCATGTAACATATATGTACATTTACAGTACGCAAATGAGAATAATTAATATGAAAATTCATCTAGTGTGACATTTTCCAGGAATGCAAGTAAATATTTCAATCTATTTCATGTTAAGTATTCAAATTTATGTTACACGAACAAATATGAGTATAGTACAACATTGTAGGTATATTAATCAGTTCATTATTGAAAGCTTTGATTTATTAGATGGAGCATGTCAGTTATGGATTCAATTTCTATACTCATCCCTACAACTATGTTCTTGTGACATTAGCTTTTCTCTAATGGTCCTTTTTTATTTCAAAAACATTTTTTTAAAAACTGTAATCTAATATAGTTAATTAGTTGCAGGAATATTTACACAATTAAGAGCAATACCAGAATAACATTTCCAATTTTAATGTCTCTTTTAACCCCTACCTCTTACAGAATATTTTTATCTACCGATTTCTCTCTGCAACAATAAAGTTATATTGTTAAAATTATGGAAATGGTATTGACTGCATATTAAGAAATACTGTTTGAAAATTTTAATATGAATAATTCATCAAATATAGTATACAATAAATAAAATAATGTCTAATATTAACAAATAATTAGTAGTTAGGATAGTAACAACCATATTTTAAAAGCAGTACTCAGTAGAATGACGTTTTGTTTAAAGTGTCAAGATTTAGTGTATGAAACTATTTGTTATAGTTTACTTTCAACAACTAAGCATGTGCAATTTATTTGCTATATAATTATTTTAGGGTCAATATAAACTGTGGTGTTGATTAAATGGTAAAGAAGATATTTCACTGGGACAAGTTATAACATTGCACGATGAATCACACCATTTACACTTTCTGAACAAGTTCTTACATTACATTTCAACTATAGCAGTATAGTACTGCTTTTATAACAAAATTCTAAAATAAAGTGACACATGTATATTTATTTTTCAGAATATTTAATGTTCAATAAAATATCTGCACATGTAAATAAATCTGACCAACTTAATACTGACAAATATGAACATATTATATAGTTTTTATATTATTTCACTTCTAAACTCATAAAGTTTAACACTCATGGTAATAGTTAACAAAAGTACTAATAATTATATACTACCTGATACATTTGATTAACGGAATATATTTTTGATCAGCCAATTCTTATAACTACTTGTAAGCATATTCATTAAAATACCTCTTTGTTTTACTTAGCACATTTAACTGAAATTAGTGTCGAAGTTTTAAACAAAATTAATATCACATAACTTCACAACTTAGTAACAATCAGATAATAAAAATGATAATAACATCAAACAATAAAATAATACTAATGACCAATATATTTTACATTTAAATGCTGAAAGTATATTTTGTACTTCAATTTCTGTAAAAATTTACAGTCGAGTTCACTAGCTAGCAGATAATTATATTAACAGATTGATAGGGAAGTTTATAGTACTTTTCAATCACAAGATAAAAAGAATTGAGAAACGTATGTAGTCAACTTTGAAAATATTACTTATAGCAAGCTTATTGTGTATTTTTATGCCCTATATTTATAAATAGTTAATAAATAATACATAAACTTTGCATTGATTTTGAGAAGTACTATCATCATATTAATTTAATGTATTAAAATGTTAGCTCTATTGTTTACATGCGGCATATGCAATCTGCTTGGCGACGACTCGTTTCCCTATGAAGACGTCTAGTAGAACAGTCACCATACTGAATCCCTGATCCAATCCTCTCTGGATCCAATTCTCCTGAAAATTAGCAATGCTAATATGTCATATTTATGTAAAATATAAATATTGTTATTTATCTATTGAGGTGATCTGTACTTGTCTGTTGCATAACTTTGTTTAATAAGATTTACTATTTATGTAACATAATTTTAAAAATGAGTAGCCTAGTTTGTTGCCCATTCACAGAACAATGAACTAAGCAAGTATATTCTAATTCTTAACAATATGAATCATCTAACACTGAAGAAGAAAACTGCTTCCATTCTGCCTTGATTATGTGTCACATACACATTTTAAAGATGAATGTAACAATTTTGGTGAATCATTTTAATCTACCTGGCAGTCCAGAAAAATTGAATAAATGAGAAAAAAATTCTAGTTTCAGCAGATACACCTACAGCTGCCAAGACAAAAATAAGCTTGTATTAAGTGAGCCTCATTAATGTTAATAGTCAAACTAGTTTTAAATTCCATAAATATTTTCCCAATTATTTGATACAGAATAAAACATTTTACAGGGTTAAGTAAGGTTAAAGCTACATACCTGTTTCTATTTTTGCCAATATTGTTTTAGAGCATTTTAGAAATGCTTCTTCTACATTTTCTCCAGTTTTGGCACTTGTTTCAAGAAACATTAACTCTGAAAAAAGTAAGTTGATAGTATCTGTTCTTGAAAAATAAACACAACTAACTTTGTGAGTAAAATATCACTCACTTTATTGCAACAGATAAAATTTTATGTATAATTTTCACTTACAATTTCTGACCAGTGATTGGATCTATGTAAATATGTATTGAATGTTTGTATACTTATGTTTCACATTAGCAATGAAGACAATAAAAAATAATGGCAATGTCCCAAGAACATGTTTACATGTTATAGGGTTGTTTCATATACAGGATATGATAAGATATGAAGATAATTTTTTACCATATAATAAATAGGTTAAAATAGCATAATAAAATCATTATTAATTCTATGATACAAATTTGAACATAGTAAATAAAATGTGTTAATCACCAAATGATAAATTTTGACTTAATGTAAAACTAACCATTTTCTTGTGCAAAGCGGCTAGCTTCCAAAAATGTAACATCCCTCTCAGCCTCTAAATCTTTCTTATTTCCAACTAATAAGATGATAATGTTTGGACTAGCAAGTGTCCTTGCATCAGACAGCCAGTTGGATAAGGCATTAAAGGTTTCACGGTTTGTTATATCATATACTAATAGAGCACCAGCTGCACCTCTGTAATAACTCCTTGTAACTGACCTAAAACAAATATAGATTAAAAAATAAAGTTAAAAATAAAATAAGAACAAAAATGTTCTTTAAATTACTAGATTTAAAATAATTTAAATTCACACAAAATTTTAGATCAATATCTAAATGAAAAAAATCAACATAATTAACCAATTGGCCCATACATTTTACATTCAAAGTCTATTAGACAATATTTCCAACTGGTAGTGGATTTCTTTTTGTTTTGACTCCTAAATTGAACTCTGCATTAAACCAAGCAAATGAAATCTAATGTATTACTACATTAATTGTGAGAGTGTAGACAATAAGCCATTAAAATAATATAATCTCAGCACAAATACATTACCTACCTGTAGTTTACTTCAACATCACAAAAATATTGTAACACATGATGAAGCATGAATGAAAAAAATTAACACTTATAAATATCTGTTGTTTTTCTTCCATAGTAACTTATTTTAATAAACACTTCACAAATAAAACAAAATATTGACCTTGTTTAAGCAATAATTTTTGTTTAACTAGCTTGTAGGAACCCAAATTTACTTAATTTAAAATGCATCAGGCAAATTGTGAATAAAATTAATAAGTTGATTGTGATATAGTAAAAACAAAATTTTGGTGTGGTATTCTTTTTAAATTTTTTATAACAATATTTCAGTCAAAAATACCTGAAACGTTCCTGACCAGCAGTGTCCCATATCTGAAGCTTAACTGATTTTCCACCAACGTTAACTATTTTTGATCCAAATTCAACACCTATTGTATGACTACTTTCATCTTTAACTGAAATACAAAAAATTACATTAGAAATAGTCAATCAAAACTTAATTAATAGAGTGCTCTCAATAGTAACAATCATGTGTTTAAGAAATGTTAACATAAACAAATATCACACTTTTGGTTAACATGAAACACAGATTCCTTGAAATAAACAAGGAAAGATAATACCATATTACCAAAATTACTTCATATATAATTATTACATTTGCAAACAATAAATTAGTGTTTAAAAACAGTTAATTACTTACATTTACTTTCAATGAACTGATGAAGTAAACATGACTTTCCTGATCCAGCACTTCCTATTACTAAGAATTTAAATAAGAAATCTGGAATACAAAATGCTTCCATTATAAT
Source organism: Zhengitettix transpicula (assembly GCA_037074705.1). NCBI lineage: Eukaryota > Metazoa > Arthropoda > Insecta > Orthoptera > Tetrigidae > Zhengitettix > Zhengitettix transpicula. The sequence goes on from CM073595.1 coordinate 11,596,282, forward strand.
AAAATTAATAACAGATATTACAATTAAAGTTTTTATCATTAATTAATTGCATTTAGTCTTTAAAAACAGTAATAACTAAAGGACCTATTCTAAAGTACAGTCTAATATCTAATATATCACATAACTTCACAACTTAGTAACAATCAGATAATAAAAATGATAATAACATCAAACAATAAATAATATAAATATATCTAATATACGAATATGATTTTTTGGTTGATACACAAGTCAATAGAAATTGAAGTTTAAAACTATGTTTCAAATTACATATTTTTTTCCGTTGAATCTAAAATACCACATCATCGTTGACTGAATATTAAATATATAAGTTATTGGAATCAGCATAAATTAATTTTGATCTTTTTAGTTATTCAGTGGGAAATTTTCAATTTTACACCTGTATGTGTAGATTACCGAGTGATGTACTGAACTTTTAAGAACAAATATACATGTGCTGAAAAAAATTATTCTTAATTAAACTTTTGATCTGGTTGTGATAAATTAAAATAACATCACACAGACTTCACCATCAATAATATGAATTATTGTACATCAAATAATATTTACTTTTCAATGCTGCTCGGAATTTTAAACTATGTGAATAGAAAACTGAGTAGTTAGAAAGTAAAAAATATGTTGACATTGGTAATTGTAATGCATAGGCAAATATTCATTGTTGTAACAAGTAAGAAACTACCTAAAAATTAGTGGGGATAAGGTGTCAAATTTAGTATCATTAGATAGCTTTTTAAAAACAGCCCAACACATGTAGTGCTTTGCGCCACGAGGTCGATGTCAATGAGGCAAGGTCAGCTAAGAGACATACAGTGCTGGAATACATATTGTAACATGTTGTCACCTTGATAATCTCCTTAAAACTTGTTACAGAGCATTGAATTGGTGCAGAAGATGAATGTCTTATTTGTCAAAAATCTTATTAAACAAATTATTTGTTTCGATGGCAATAGATTTGGGAATGGGAAAGGAAAAAGTGAAAGAAGGGAGTGATAGGATTAACATATTAAAAGGTTTCAGTCATGTGATATGGGGAGGAAAGGATTTTTGACCCCAGTGGAGGAAGTTTCAGATTCAAGTCAGGCTGATAAAAGGAGAAAGTGATATTGAAACCTATGCTGTTTATATTAAAATTTCCATTTCTCATAACGTGATGACAGTAGTAACATTAAGCCAAACCAAATTCATTATTTGAACGACTATTATATATGCAAAATTTCCTAAGGTTTTTTCAAAACCTTCTCTTGGATATATAGCTACGAAAAATGTAATAGCAGTGTAGAATTAAAATATGACTGTTAGCTCTGGTACAAAAAATATAGTAATTATCTTAAAACAATTAATTTTGAAAAATATTGCAAACGAGAAAATAGAATTTCTTAGAGTTTTCATGCAATCAAACTACTGGGTTATACTAAAATCAATGAATGATTCAGAAACTTTTAACAACAGTGTACTAGTAACTTCAAAATAATAATATATATCAAAAGAAACATAGAAAAATTATACATAATGCTAAGATGCCAGATCGAATAAGTTTGACATATAAACAAATGTTACTTACCATATGATTCGGACATTATTTATATTCTTTATATCGTTGCACTGAACGAGAAAGTAAATTGGTATTTACTTTACAGACTCGTTCAAATCACATAATGTTATACTACTTAGCAATTATATGCAACAATTTGTGTCACGCATTATTGTTCCACGGCAGACAAACAACATTTGAAACGCGGTACTATAGAACAAATATTTGAACTTCAATTGTTTCCATCACACCGACACCAAAAATATATGTTCACTACACTGTTGTCGAGTTGAAATTAAAATATTGTAAGTTTGTTTTGAACATAAGCAATTGTAATAGCTATTAGGACCAGTTAGCTAAACGCTGTTCACAAATGTCAAAGTTAATGTAACTATATGAGAGAACTTATATCGATGGAAAATTTTTACGTTTGACTACCTGCTTCTTAATTTTAATCAAGCAAGACAAATACGTTAATGTAATCCGAAAATGAAAGAAGTACATTATTAATTACGTATTTACGAGCATAAGATTGTTGTTACTTATTTAAGGATGATCGTCAGCTTTAGGATATATCTGTCTTTCACACGGAAGCGACAAGTCTGCCATAACTATGGTTATAGTTGAGGCTTGAAAGTATTCAGCGATTACCGTCGCTTTTGTAACATATTCTTATAACAAATATATTTGACACGTTAAAAATTTCGTATTGAATTGGAATCACTCATTTTTAAGATACAAATCAATTTATAAACGATGCTTTAAAAAGTAATTAAATGTTTCAGCGTTCGGAATATTGCGAATTGATAAACTGGTTCTCAACATAGTATTATATATATATATATATATATATATATATAAACCTCACAGAGTCATAAATGTTTTTATTTTACATATATAAAACACCTGGAGCTTTCGGACTCCTTAGGCCGTATTTATCAGTATAAGTTAATTTTTTATTATTATTGTTTACACCCAGTGCGGCCAAATTTCTATACATTTTCGATTAATATACCTATATAAGGGGGACGGCGAATTTCCCCTGAAATCCACGGTACACCCTTTCAATATTGATCTTTTTAACTTAGAGATACTGATGAATATTGCCTAGGAAGGCCGAAATATCGTTTTATATATATGTATAATAAAAACTTTTGTGACTGTGAGGTTATTTTGTTATAATTAATAATAGTCAATTATACTATGAAACGAACAGTCTTTGATGGTCAAGGGACTTATTGTTACCAAGGTCACTTAAAGACATTTTTGAGCCTTGAGAGAAAGTTATTTCAATGTGTGTTTACGATCTAACAGATGCACGAACACAAACCCACGACAAGTCATTAATAATTCTGTACCCTACACAGTTCACATCTCTTTTTCTCCTTTCATCAGCCCGACTTGAATCTGAAACTTCCTCCACTGGGGTCAAAACTCCTTTCCTCCTCATATAACACATGACTAACCTTTTAATACGTTGCTCCTAGCACTCCCTTCTGCTTTCACTTTTTCCTTTCCCATTCCCAAAACTATGGCCATCAAAACAAATAATTTGTTAAATAAGATTTTTGACAAATAATGTTCATCTTCTGCACCAATTCAATGCTCTATAACAAGTTTTAAGATTATAAAGGTGACAACACATTACAATATGTATTCCAGCACTGTATGTCATTTTGCTGACCTTGCCTCATTGACATCAACCTCATGGCACAAAGCAATACGTGTGTTGGGCTGTTTTTAAAAAGTTATCTAATGATACTAAATTTGACCCCTTATCCCCACTAATTTCAGGTAGGAATAAATGTTACTCTCTACAATCTTGAATGACAACTCCCATTCAAATTGTTGTATCCCTCTGAAAGACCAATGAGAGAACTGGGTGCTTTGCTGCTGTTGATATCAATGTGAAATGAAATTACTGATATAAATGATTTGAAAATAATCAGAAGTATTCCTGAGAGTAAGTAGAAAGGGTGTTTGGAAAAATATATTTATTTATTAAACAATTTTTATTAAAACATGTTACAAAAGTAATTTTTTTTCATTATATTAAAAATAAACTTTCAAATTACAACTTTGTACTGCCCACAGCCACACAAAACTGTTTGAGAGGCACACACATATATATAATTCATTTACAAACTTATTCAACTATGTATTTAAGATGGCAAGTATACTGCAAAATTTGTTGCTATACAGTAATAATGAGCTTTCAATAATAGGGAAATAACCTTACAGCCATACATTAACATGGTTGATGAATGACTGCGAGATTGTCAGTTGACTGGATATATTATTTTAAAAACTGATGTGAAAAAATTGTAACACGTGGCACAGCCTTCTAATAGGTAATCTCTCCCAATTGGTATACATCAGTTTACTGTTCAGTCTGACTGGTCCAACAATTGATTTCAAAATAAGTCGACTATTCTGTCTCTCTTTCCTATGCAAATGTGTTATATAATTTGACCTTACCACATTCTCCTTAAGTGCTGAGGACTGTCGGCCAGTGCACGGAATGGTGTAACTCTCTTTCCTGAAGGAGGAGGCCAAGAGCATCCGAAAATTTGAAGAACAACCTTCGGTTCCCTATGGCTACACCGTACTTCACTTTCAGGTAAGCCACAAGCTATCTCTCTTTCCTTTCCATACCAATATTGCAATTATATATATATATATATATATATATATATATTAATAACACTTAGGGAAAATGTGACATGGTCAAATTAATTATCAAATTATTCAAAGATATGGAAGAAGAAAGCTTATTCAAAGCATCGTGCCATGGTTTTAGTTAATAAGGAATATGGATGGGAAAATGTCGATTGGACTGGGAATCGAACCCAGGACCTTCAGCTTACCTGTTATAAAAACATCACAGTCCTTGAATATCCACCCATTTTCCTGATTTTGCACCATGCAATTTTTACCTATTCCCAAAAATCAAGTCAGTGCTAAAAGTGACACAATTGAAAGGACAGAGCTACTGTGCAGCATGAAAGAAAGCGATATAGAGACATGTTTTCAGATATTGAAGTAACATGCAGATGCACGTTTCAATGTGGTCCAACTTTGAATGCAACCACCAGTAATTGTATATATCAGGTAAATAAACAAAGTTACAGCATGAATCCCTTTTTTTGTCAACCTATGTTGAAGCAAAATGAGTATTTTTTTTCCTTTCAAATGTGAAAAATGAAGTTAGATTTACTATAAAATTATACAAAATAAGTAGATATATAAAATCTTGAGGCATCATAAGTATTTATATAAAACTTGATATATGAAGACTTAATTCCCTAACTCTTGAATTGTTTCAGTGGATACTTGTCTTTGTACTTCTCCAAGTGACTTTCTAGATTCTTCATTTGCAGCCTACAAAACAATAAACAGAAACATGAGCATATGTTAGTTTCCTACAGTTAAATAGGAAATGGTTCGTTTTTACTGACACATGTCAAATGGAGGAAACATTAACAGAGCTCAAATAAAAAACTATTTTCCAGAAGGGATTTCATATAAATGAAGTGACCTAGATGTATTTGTCTAACACACGGGGAAACTATGTATAAAATACAATAGCAGTATAGAGAAAGTGTGAAAATAATGTGTGTGTGTTTTATAATGAAAAAACAATAAAGGTTAATCTGCAAGTACTATAAATAAAAAAAGTAATCACAATATTTGATTCTTTATCATATTATATAGAATACATAAATTCTCATTAATTAATCATGAACAGTTTGTGCAATTCCATTTGGAAGCTTCCAAATTAATATGATCAATTTTTAAACATGAAAACAAAACACCAAAATTCAAAACATAAGTTGAATTACTTACATCAGATGGTCAGGCAATTCATTATAAACATCATAGAAGAAATCCCTCCAGTTTGGTTTAGGCAACTTTTCAGCTTTTGAGAATTCTTCTAAAGTCTAGGGAAAAATAACACTAACAAGTTAAACAATAAAAGAAAAAGTTACAGTAACTATTGAATAAAGATTTACTTTCACTAAAATCAGACAAAATTTTAAAAATACATTTCTTTTCTACAACAAGCTGCAGACACGGCATGGTATTAGTTTACACAAATTCAAGGAGAAATAGCAACATTACAGTTATTCCAAGTATCCCAAAACATTTTCCCCATACATTCCAAAATTATATGAAAACTTGAGTGGAAACATCATATGCATCAAATTAAAACAATTTTCATGGATCACAATATACTTCCACCTGAATGCAGACATCCATAATGTGATAAAACAAGTATACCAGTGTCTACAATTAATGTAGATAGTACTGAACTTCATGCCAGTCAATTGCACGGTGCATCTCCAAAAATGTGAAAAAATTCTGACAATTATTCACCTCCCATCTCAAATTTCTGGCACTATAAATTACTGAAGCTGATGCGTAATCTGTCTCTCTAGGAATAGTTCAAATTAAGTATGTGCCCACATCCACACAAGCGTTAAGGCTCAAATGCTATTAATCTGAATTCCTGACCACTGTCCATTTCCATATTAAAATTAGATGGTATTGTATATATAAAAATAATATCACACCATTTACACTTTCCTACAATTAACAGTTACTGTTAAGCCCCTTGAAATGTGCAAAGAACTTCTATGTAGATATAAACATACTTTTGATTTGAGTTCATTTATTGTTTTATTCTCCTTCTCTTCATTCCATAAACCATTTGATTCCATGTATTTACGAAATCGTAATATAGGATGCTCTGATGAGCTCCACTTCTTTACTTCATCAAGAGAACGATATGCACTACTGTCATCTGATGTGCTGTGATGCCCAATTCTGTAACAACAAATTCATGCCCAAAGTGTTTATTATAAATATATGCAAATTTCATCAATATTATCTATAATGATAAATGATGTAAATAGATTTTAGCAAACAAAATAATTATGATGCAGTATGAGTCAAAAATGCCTCTGATAATTTGAAGAACTTCCTTCTGTCCTGAGAGCCATGGCAATCTTCAATTTCATGCTAGCCACCACCTTACTCTTTTTTCCTTTCCATACAAATTATTTTGATAATCTTGCATCCTTTTTTACTTATTTGGATAGGAAAGAGAGACAGAGGGCAGTTGGCTTACCTCAAATCAACAGGTGATATAGTCAAGCAGGGACAAAATAGATACCCTAATTTTATTTATATATAATGTGTGTGTGTGTGTGGTTAAGGCATCTGTGTACTGAGCAGACCATGCAGGTTCAAGCCCTGTCTAGGTAAAATATTTTCAGTCTTTCCATCTTCTTCCTCCCTTCTCCCTGCTTTGAACATATGCTTTTCTTTGTGTGTGTTTCTGAGTATATGAATTCACATATAAATTGAAATCCTCCTATTTATTTCTATCGTTCCTCACTATCTAAGATCATGTATATATATGTGTGTGTATATATGTGTGTATATATATATGTAAAATTGCAATATTGTTATGGATAGGAAAGAGTGATAGGTTGTGGCTTACCTGAAAGTGAAGTATGATACGGTGTAGACATAGGGACCCGAAGGTAGTTCTTCAAATTTTCGGAGGCTCTCAGCCTCCTTTAGGAAGGAGTGTTACACCATTCTCTGCAGTGGCAGGCTTTGTGTAACACTCCTTCCTGAAGAAGGAGGCTGAGAGCCTCCGAAAATTGGAAGAACAACCTTTGGTTCTATGGCTACACTGTACTTCACTTTCAGATAAGCCACAAGCTATCTCTTTTTCCTTTCCATTCCAATATCACAATTTTATATATATGTATATATACATATATATGTATATATGTATGTATATATATATATATATATAGATAGATAGATAGATAGATAGATAGATAGATAGAGAGAGAGAGAGAGAGAGAGAGAGAGAGAGAGAGAGAGAGAGTTTTTCAGAAAATGCAGTCCCTTAATGATAGTAAATTTTTGTAGTTCTTATATTGCAATCGATAAGAAATTTGAAAAAATAAATATAAGTTGCATTATATCATAAAATAATGTAGAAACCATATACCTATATGTCATAGCCTCAATTAAGATAGGTTTATTATTTTTTAGCACAAATTCTCGAGCAGCTTTAGTGGCATTGTAGACGGCAAATAAATCATTTCCATCAATTCTTATAGTTGCTATTCCATAACCTGGACCTCTGCCAGCAATCCCATCTCCTCTGTACTGTTCTTTAGTTGGTGTAGATATAGCAAACCCATTATTTCGGCTAGAATGGAACCACATGTACATAAATCACACTAAAATGAAGAAGTAATTAACAAATACAACGAAAATTCTAAGCGATTTAGGAACCAAGATACACTGAGAATTTATAGGGAATGACATTATTGAACAGCAAAATTTATTGTGACATCACAGTGACGCATCTATGTTTTGCACTACTTTTATAGTGATCTATGATATTGTATTATATGAGTATTTTATTGTGTTCTTGAAACAACATGGGTCTGTGAATTTGATTTAATATTAATTTCTTTTTTTCCCTTCTTTTTAAAAAGTTTTGTTGAAGAAAGGCTTCTTGGGTTTCCAACCATATAATGTTGGTAAACAGCGATGTTTCAAGACTGAAGACATCGCTGTTTACCAATATTAGTTGGAAACTCAAGAAGAATTTCTTCATGGGATTTACCAGGAAAACCTTGGATCTTAAGAATTTTGTTATACCTTCTGATTGATGTAATGTATAGGTAATTAGATTTTCAAAATTATAACTCTTAAGTTAATTCAATTACGGTCTTTAGCTAGTTCTTTGAACAATACTTGCATCTTTTCCTTTTGGATTACTAGAAGTAAGTTGTCAACATATTTTCTTAAAATTATTTGTGCAACCTTCGTACTGTCTAGGGCTTTATTGATAACTGCGCAGATCTTAACATTTAGTTAGCTTTTGACAAAAATATTTGTGTAATTACTATACAGGGCTAGGGTATATTTTTTTCTTTAATGTCTTACTAATAACTTTTGTTCCAATATAAAGTTTTTTTTTATTTGATAGTGTTTAATACTTACTTTCTACATGTATAAGATAAAGTTATTTACCATTACAGAGGAAAAACATTCAGCCATTTTTCTCTAAAGCAAACAAAACCAGTTCGTAGTTAAATTCAGGATTTGACATGTTGTATATTTTGCCAGGATAGCTGTAAGATTGCCAAGACCCTATTGACAGCTCTGTAGAATAACTATACAAAGTCACTATAGTCATATATATAAACTATATAAAGTCAAAATTGGTGACAGTTTTCTTATGAAAAGCTAGTACAGCAGTGTGATGGACAGGAGTTTACATGAAATGTTTGAAATGTAGGTTAACAGGCGTAGAATTACTTTTGTTTAACACATTATCTCAAAAGTAATGTGTTATAAAATTTAAATCTTACAAATTTTATAAATTAACTCCTTGTGCTCAAAAGTGTCTCAGTGTGAAGCCTATGGCAACACAGATGTGTTAAGGAGTCAGCTGAGTGTAATTAGAATAATTCTAATAAACACAACTGACTGCTCTTAGAATGGTTTCCTGTGACAGTTTACAATCCTTAAGAACACACCATTATTGCATTATTTTCTTTTAATTTTAATATTCATAATTCATTTTAAGAATGTTAGAGTTACCATATAAATTATAACTGATAAAATATATCCAATAACATACCAAAAAAATATAATGGGGCAGTCTAGAGTAGCAGAAAAATTAAATGCAGCATGTGTATCACCTTCGCTTGCAGCACCATCACCAAAGTATGTAATTACACAGGACTTTCGCTTTGCCAATTTGAAAGCATATGCTGCTCCCACAGCTGAAATAAACAAAAAAGATAGCCTTACTTTGGTTTTATAATTATTGGACATGGCACATTATTCTTGAAATGCAAATGTTTTCAATATCTTTACATTACGAAGATTATCTGAAGATAATAAATAATATTTACATGAAGTAGTGTTCTGTAAAAATGTGTCAATTGGCTGGCATACAATGCACATCTCTCTTTGAAATTTGTCCCGTCTAACATTGGCCCTCAATGTCAGGTAAATCATTTAGTGTCTCTCTTTCCTGTCCATATAAATTATTTTGACAATTCCACATCAACATTAGTCTCTGTGTGTTTTATATATATTATAATTTTGTAGTGTTATCATGCAGAAAAAAACTGAAGAAGGTGCATGATAACACTACAAAATTGCAGGGAATAGAATGTCTCCTCCATTGGGCTGCTGACTGGGTTGTCATTTTAGGCCTATAAACCATCCACCCAGAATCAGTGTTGAACGCCATACCTAAACAGTGATGAATGGTAAGGATATATGAAGGTGAATTTTTGTATTCCCAATTAACTGTGTGTATGGATGTGAAACATTTAGACTATCGTCACCCTTCTGATCTTTGGTCTTTTAACACAAAATCTCACTTTTAACATGCTGGTAAGAAATTTGCTCTGTCTCACTTTCTATGGGAATCAATTTTTTTGACAATAAAATATTATAAATCTTAATGATATTTAGCTTTTTTATGCAAAAATCTTACCTTGTGGTATCTGAGTAGCAAGTGGTGAAGAAATGGTAACAAAATTCAATTTCTTAGATCCATAATGAACAGGCATTTGACGTCCTTTACCTTCATCTAGACAGTTGCCATAGCACTGGTTCATAAAATCGCTTATAGTAAAACCTCTCCAAACAAGAACTCCTAAGAACAAACAAATGCACTTTTTGTTATATCTGGGATATGACATATAGTACCCAAAAAAATGAAGGTTTGAAGGAAAATAGAAGTCAGCTTGTATTAGAACTGAAACATCAAAGAAATAAGGAAATCTGAACTAGATTGACCATTTCTATATTAAGCAAAAAATTATAATTGTACCCCACTGGTATATTAAAGCAAATTTCATTCAATTTTTAATTCAAATTAAGTTAAGGAGCTACATCATTGCACCATTTTTGTATTCCAAACCCAATAGTGAAAACATCATTTAAGTGATGGAAACTTACTGTGTACTCTTTTCTTCTTTAAGTTAAAATTAATCCCACATTAAATGTATATTATTAACATCTCAAAATGTTTAATAAATTCTTACCTGCCTCTCTATACTGTCCATATACTAAATCAGTTTCATTCAAGGCAGCTGCACTTCCTATGTGTGTTGCTTCTTCCCCATGATTTGTCATATAGAAAGAAATTCGACCCTGACGTTGAGACTCGTAAAGTATGTTATCCAAGATACTCAGCAACAACATACTTTGGTACATTTTTTCAATCGTCTCTTGAGGTAGCTTAAAAACAATAATTTTTATTTGGTCATATACCGAATAAATAAAAAATTCTGCTTTCAGAAATTTCCATGAATTTTACTATAACCTAAATAGTTAAATAATTTCATGTGTTATTTCATCCAATGTTTTATCTTAATTTTGTGAATGGTATTTAAAAAATTCCATTTGCCAGTAAATTAGTTTATCGCACCCTAAATTAAAATCGGTTTTTATTGTATTTTCACACACTTTTTTGATTTGTCCAAGTAAATCCCATGAACTTTTTTTGCATGTAGCCTCACATTATTTACAGTAGCATAAAGTATTTAAGACAGAAATAGGGAATATGTTACAAGTTTTCCAATATTTACTCACAGTAATTTTACTTGCCTAAAAAGGTAAACAATAAATAATTATAAATTTTCCAATATATACTCATAATAATTTGTCTTACCTAAAAAAAAAAGATTCACCACAAAGAATTCAAACAATATTTAAAATAATTGGAAACTATTACACTAATAATTCTACTGGCTTATGCATAATAAGAATTTTATACATTTACGACTGTAAACCTTCGGATCCTCTGATGGCTGCAAAATTCTGCCAGAATGATCCAAAACTCGATAAATTGGAATATTTTCAATCAGTTCAGGATTAATAAATTTCAGTTTCTCAGTCCAATGTGTTTTCACACCAGGATACATTGGTTGATTTTCATGGTGTACAGTTTTATGGTCTTGTGTTCCAAATTTCCTTACCAGCAACTATGACAAATTAATATTCTGGATTAAACTTTAAGAAGAGAAGTTTCTTCATATTTACTAAAAACATGTTAAATGATAATTTGTGTAAATGTCAACATGAAAAACAAAAATTCAAATGTACTCAATGAAAGAAAATGTACATTAACATAATTAGTTGTACGGTATCATGGAGTTTATCTTACAAATGTAATATTCACATTCTCTCACAGGAATAAAACCTTATTACATATGAACATAAAAAGATCATCTGTTCGGCTAAGGCCTCTGATTTGTGTGGATCTGAAGTATTAACGTTGGCCTATTACTTTCCAAATAAAATGTCAATTGAAACACTTAAAAGAAATATGGAAAACGTATAGATACAAATTAAATATTTACTCAAATGTATTGTCGTCTAAATTGCTTATTTTGCAGGCAATAAATGGATGCAAGGTACCTGTTATACATTCAATAGTATTTAAACATATGTATCTAAATGATTATTGCTTATATTTTAGTATACAATTGAAAACTAAACGTTTTATTATTATATTATTAAAAACTAATTTCCGGTGAGTAACTTTGCAATTTATTTCAAAACTTACTTTGTTTGACAGAGAGAGTTTTCTGTGAAAACGACATAGTGGAAAAAGAAAATGTTTATTGACCATATTGTCACTTGAGTTGACTACAGTTCAAATCGCACTAGCAGATTACTAGTTCGTCGTATGTATGGTATATCTTCCTTCCTATACGACACATCTGAGACACGCTGACCTGCACATTCTTGCTCGAAATATAGCTCCATAAGTCTATACGTCGTATGACTATTATTTCGCTTTAATATCAGACCTACATGTGAGGAACAAGAATGCTATATTTGAATTAAATGATGAACATTTATTATAGTATTGTGACTAACCTTACAGGGAGCCTTACCGTAAGAAAAGGAATACAATTATAATTTCATAATGGAAAGAAAAATTCCTACTTAATTGCTTGATGCGTCTCTTAAATATATAAATTATTTCTTTAGCTCTTCCAAGTAGTTCAACATATTTCAAAAAGTGCCAGTGTTTATTTTATTACGACTTTTTAAATGACTAGTTCATCAACTATTTTTTTTTTCGAAAATGATACTATTGATCGCTTAATGAATAATATAATATAAAAATATATTTCTTTTATATATAAAACTTAAATCAATAAATTGAAAGGATAGAGGCGAACTAGATGGAGTTTACGTATTAGAGCGCCGAGTTGTGGAAAAAATTTTATAGGTCACTTGGGTGCTGAGTATTGTTAAGAGTTCTGATTTTTCTATCTTGTGTACTAGCTAAGACTCAAAATAATCAAGGGTAGCTATTAAAAATTAATATGAGTAAATTAATTCCTGTTCGATTTATTAATACAATTATAAATTAACTCATTGACCTCATTCATACCAGTTTGCAATCAGAATTATGGTTTTATAAAGCTAAACACAGTTTCACGTAATTTATCTGCCTACATTCGTGAATCTTTTTCATATTTCCATTATATATATATTTCTTTTTAGCAATTCAGATAAACTCTATGGTGAACTACGATCCACAAGCATTAAAATGTGTGTGGAGGAATAATCTCAGTTTTTTTAAAAAAATATTGAAACAGTCATTTGATGCGTTTGCGGCGAAGTCAAAAAATAAATTAAATTTTGTTTTAATCATCTTTATGTTGGTTTTCTGCGCTCGTAACTCTTTTCTTGTGAAATGTTACAGCGTTATCACTTCAGTTCTATGGCTGTGTCACAGTCACAGTTTAACACACAGAAGGGAGCGTTCTGCATTGTAATCCGTTTTTGTTATTTGATGGTGTAGCAGGAACTGAAATACACAGAAAATTGTGGCAATACAGTGGCAATAATTTACCAAAGTGAAGTGTTAACAAGGGGATTGGAATATTCCGATGTGAATGACCACGAAAGGGCAACGCATGCAGCCACTTCCACTACTGACGACAATATTGAACAAGTTTGTGTCCTGAATAAGCGACGTGTGACTAATAATGATTTTTCCATTGATTCTCATTAGAAGAAAAGCTTCAAGGATGTGGATTGTTTTGAATATATAATTATTAACTTAATTTACATAAGAAGCATCTATAGTAAGATAACTGGTGCGGAACAATTGTTGCGTAGATATTACTTATAAGGTTGAAAATTCTCTGATTTACCCTCGAAAAAGTGTATTATTTTCACTTCAAAATATTTCAATAATTTAATATTACTATCCACACCATTGTATTAAGTTTAGTATATAATAATTATTACCAAGTTCAATTCTCTATAACGATATTATTTTGATTGCGTACAAATTATTTTAAATTTAATGGGTTCAAACTGGAAGTTTTGAGATATTTTTAATGATTTAATCCGACTACTGTGTATAAAATATCTTGCTGTCTTGAGTGTATATATATATATATATATATATTGTAGTAATTGGTAATTAAGGCATTGTTCTAATTGAAAAGTTGAATTGTAGAGGACTCATTATTAGTGGATATAGAGCGGACGCCGCAACAAACCGGCAAGGCAAAGAAAGCATTGTTGATCGGTCGAGAGGGTTTTTACGCGCTCAAAATTTACGAGACGAACAGTTCAGTCGGGCAGCAGACAGCGAATAGATCAGACGAAAAGTTTTACAGTCGGCAGTCAGAACGAAAGAATGTGGTCCATTCACAAACATGCTTTCAAATATTAAAAAGTAAAGCAATATTCAGTCGGGAAGGAGACAGAGCAACTAGTGTGTATTCGCTGGTCGAGCGTAGATTCATCATGCTGGCCATAGACAAACCAATGAAGTCCATTTTCAACTAAAGTCACGAGATCTACAAATCCAGGTTGCAGTAAAGCATCGAGAACCAACCAATTTGTGTTAAACCAACTAACAAACAACGCCAATTAGAGCCTGTGAACATTTAGAGTCTGTGAGAACTTAGAATCAGTGATGTCCCCAAAATTGTGCACGAAAAGCTAAAAAGAGACCTGGGCGGCCGTAAGTAGAGAAAAACTTTAAAATCATTTGTAAACCGCGTTTAAAAGATAAAAGTCAGATCGTTCTTTAATTATCGATAAAATGAGATCCTTAATTCTTAATAAAATTAAAATTGTTTAAATTCAATCTTTAGTATTATTTCTTCCGCAACAAATTTCGTCTATGTTCAGACGCATTGATTTCCATAAAAAGTAAATGTAATTTTGATTATATAAATTCTGCCATTTATCAAACCCAGTTCAAAACCCTGAGATCCCAAATATTTTGTGTATTTTATACTTGTTTTAAAATTGTTAATAAATCTTGTTTAATAGTTTCTTTCATTTAGAAACGCCACATTCATATTATTATATTTAATTATTACTATATATATATATATATATATGTATGGAAATTATGTATTTCTGATTGTAACACTAACTACGCATCACCTTGATTCTTGCAAATAAATATTACAATAACGTGGAAAGCTCTTAAGATATAACGACGAAAAATATATATAATTGGGACTGAAAACAGAGGATTGTAATTATCCCATCCAAATCAGTTCATTTCAACGTTTGGTTCATAATTAGGTCAAATTATTCATTGTGTGTAATGAACATAACCAAAAGAATTATTTTAATCCAAAGCATCAGTTTTATACTGAGCTGCCAAACTTTAAATGTGATGCTTTCATTCTGTATCATTAAATACTGAAATTTCATCTTAAGATTAGATGGGAGACCAAGAATACGAGAATAAAAAATGGTTACCTCGCGCTCCGAACTTCAGTTTACCTGTACACTTACAAAAATCTGCAATTAATAAATATTTTAAAACTTCTTCAGAATGTGCAATATATATATTTTTTTATTAAAAGCTAATTTCGTGGTGTTTCCTTGATATTTATTCATCCCAGTCATATATTAGACTGGAAAAGAAATTAATTCGAAACTGAGCGCTTGTCATTTCAATTTTTTTTAACTTTATTTAGCAGGGTCTGCAAGTAAAATGCAATTCACTGCTATGATATATAATAAGAGATCATATGGCTAAGAGTATTTGGAGAGAGGGTTATGTGATTATTTCACACCTCTGGCAGATTACATTGGGTTCAGGTATTTACAGGTTGACAATTATTTGTGTAAGTCTTGTGGAAGCTGAGCGCTTGTCATTTCAATTTTTTTTAACTTTATTTAGCAGGGTCTGCAAGTAAAATGCAATTCACTGCTATGATATATAATAAGAGATCATATGGCTAAGAGTATTTGGAGAGAGGGTTATGTGATTATTTCACACCTCTGGCAGATTACATTGGGTTCAGGTATTTACAGGTTGACAATTATTTGTGTAAGTCTTGTGGAAGCTTTCGTTTGAGTCTTTTATGGGTGTTTTTTTTTGTCCTAGATTTAATTTCTTTGCACTTTTACACTTCACTATATTTTTGAAAAAGTTACTGCTTAGGCTGTTCTGAAACTACGGCATTCAATTCTGAATGCGAAACCAATTCGGCTGTTATCAACATATTACTGTTTTTCCGTTAAAACTTCCAACCACCCCCGAAGCCGATGAGGGCTGATATTCAACTTCAGTAACATCGGGATTGTTACCAGTCCCAAAACTGTGGTCAGTCGTTTTCGTATTATTTTTATAACATCCTTCCATGTCGTAGTGGTTGAAATTAGATATACACAACATCGATAGCGATTTAGAAGACTATTTATTCGACATTTAATCACCCACCTTACTATACCCAACCTTAGGGATGTTTTACTCCTACTGTGTTCTTTGCCAGATTGTAAGTGTATCGAGCTTGGCTGAAATCGATCCAAACGTTTAATTATATATTGTGGTAATTAAAGACATGAAATTATTTAATGAACAAAATTTTACGATTTTGATTGTCGGCGTCGTAAATATAAGAATTTTGTACAAGAATATGGAGCCTATAATGCTTGATTGCTATGGGCATTGTCCCGAAGGCATGGCTGGACGCGCGGAACATAAGTTTGTGTTGGGCATCGGCGGAGAGAGAGAGAGCAGAGTTTTTGTTCTGGAAAGTTGCAGAGTATGTTTTGGGAGGTTGACGAGTGTCTTTGTCAGAAATTATAATTGAGAATTGCTTGGACCAGGAAAGCGAACCTGATTCAAAGTTCCTGTTACTATATTCAAGCAAGTGTATAGAGGCAGCAGAGACATAATATAGTAAAGTACCGGGGTTATGAATTACGAGGCGACAATCTGAAGTATTTGTCCATTGGCATATTTGTGCAAGCATCAAAGATTTCAAAACAACGTTATCAACTGTAAAGAGCAGGAAGTGTTGTGTCTGAAAGTTGAAACCACATTAAATTCAGTGAAACATGGCCTGTCTGTGAAGTTTTTAACAATAATCGAGTGAGATCGAGCCGCCGACGAACAGCTAATGGTAATGTTAACTAAAAAGAGAATTTATTAATTGTAAACCTAATGTAAATAATAATTATCGTCAGATTTCACATTTCAATAATTGTTTAAGTTAAGAATTTTTCAGTTTGTAAGTTTTTAATTGTCTTGTCGTAACATTCTTTATTGGAGGCCCGATAGTCGACCCTGAAATTAAGCCCGTGACACTTTACCAACTGGTAACAAAATTGTCAATTGTGATCAGAATGTGTTTTTAATAAATTAACTTTGTTTTATATTTTGAACTAGCTGGGTGCCCGGCGTTGCTCGTGTACTTATTTATATAAACTCGAAAAAGTATTTAATTGAATACTTAAATATATTCCTTGAGTATTTCAGGATATAATTGTCAATTGTCACTCAGTCTTCATACATTACGAAATATTATATTGATGAAATTGTTAGCTAGACTCACAACTAATATAGCGCGAAAATTAACTTACATTTTCCGCAAGGATGGTAAAGTAATTCGTATTCTTCTTTATTACCATTCGATGGAGTATTGCTGTATAAAATTATACTTTTTATTTAAAGAACATATTTCTGCTTTATTTCATTCCTAATAAAGGAAATATTTCCTTTGTTCGTTGCGTAGTAACGTCTCTCTCTCGCGTGACGTCATTGTCTCTTGGCGCGCAGTAATTTAATGTTTAATGATCACGGGTTTTAATTATAATTCTTTCCACATGTATGCTAGGCGTTTCTCACCCTCACAGTACCGTTTCTCGTATTTTGAAGAATATGTGTACCAATTTTTGTTGCATTCTGTCCACGCGATAAAATTTGTATAAAGAACAACGTAAATACATACATACATACATACATACATACAAATATACATCCTTTTTTATTATATAGATTCTGATTTTTAATTTAAAATCCTATCATTTCAACATTTAATTTGCCCTTTGAAAATCTAATTAAATTGTATGATTACAAATGTGCTCCAATGTGGGCTCTTTTAAATTGAATAAAGAATCATTTAATCGTGTTTACTACAATATATATACACACATATAGATAGATAAATAGATTGTATGTCATATAATGAAGTCCATTGGCAGGTGAAGACCAATTCAGTAAGTTGGATATTGGGAAGCTAAATACTCCTGTTCTTCATTAGCATTCAATTTATAACTTATTTTTTATGGTTTGAGGACAATGTGAAAATCACAAAGTATGTTTGGTGAACAATTTAAAACCTAGAAATAGCCCTATTTTCGGCGTAGTATGTTTGCATTAGAATAAAAAACGTATTTGGTAGATAAAGTGTTAGAAATAATTTTTCTTTTCGCTTTCTTAGAACACAAAAATCATGTTACATGTGTGACAATTATTTATTTTAGTTTTGTGGGCTGTGTTTTGGAAGGTTGGGAATGAAGCTTTGACTTAGTTTGCAGTCTAAGTAGCGGCACGAAGGTTTTCCCGGTGAAGATAGTAGCTGAAATTGTTTTGGCATTCGTAGAAAACACGCGACGTTACGATGATTGTCGACATCAACTTCTGGCGAGATGATCGAAACGTCTCGTATTTACGAATGCTGTTGGAATCTGGAGAGAATTTCATCCTCTGTATTATCGCATTTCATAATAATCTTCTCTTGACCTTTGAAGCTTTCCTACTGTACTCCATACATATAGTTTTGGAATTTCTGTTTCGCAATCGTAATTCTGCTGTTTTCCTTTCAAAGAATATATTTTATTTTTTGATGGTCTGTCCGCTCTTCGTAACCCTGATACGTAAAGAAGAAAACCTATTTAACAAATTCATCGGAACAAATTTTAATATCAAGTGGGTCATTATGTTATATGTTTCTGCTTAGTTAATTATTGCGAAAAACACTTACCGAAGGCTCCGACACTTACTTGTTTTGGTCTTTTTTTCTTCCTTAACATAGAAGTTAGACGACCATGGTCAAGTATGCAAACTAACATCCTTGGTAAACTACGCGTGACAAATGAGAACGTAAGGGACGGGGAATGACGCGTATTTGTTCGTCATATTTCAACGTGTGCATATTGATCCGCCCAAACCCCTCCTAATCTGTTCGGTCCGAGCATAGAATCCAATACATTCGTACGAGAACGATCAACACGAGTGTTCATTCGAATGCTAATTAGCGTAACCTGTTGAAATTGCATTACTATAACTATAAGCCTGTCTACTGACATGAATACCCGCATACGATGTAGTTACGGTTTAACCAACAGAAATATTGATTTTTAAATCAAGGGCGCGTTCAACGATACAAAGAAGTTATTTGGATGATAACGTAGATTTCCCGTCACGAAAATCGTGCGCACCTTTCTGAATATGCCTTTAGCAAGGAGAACATATTCGACTCTCATTGGCTGTGAAAGAAAATATCTGATCGTAATACAGGATGTTTAACAATTAACGCACTTTTTCAGTTTGCCTACTCGAATATTCATTTGCCTTTCCGGTTCTTATTTATATATACGCTTATATATATATATATATATATATATATATATATATATATATATATATTGTAGTAATTTAATAAACTATACTTTTGTTATCTTTTGTCAATAATTCTGGATATGAATTATGTGGCGTTTTTAAATGAAAAGAACTATTACGTGAAAACTATTAAACAAGATTTATTAACAATTTTAAAACAAGTATTCAAATTACAAAATAATTGGGATCTCAGGGTCTTGAACTGGGTTTGATAAATGGCAGAATTTATATAATCAAAATCACAAAAATTAAATTTGCTTTATATGGGAATCAATGCGTCTGAACATAGACGAAATTTGTTGCTGAATAAATATTGCCAAAGATTGAATTTAAACAATTTCAATTTTTATCAAGGAATAAAGAATGATCTGAATAATTAAAGATCTCATTTTATCGATAATTAAAGAACGATCTGACGTTTATCTTTTAAACGTGGTTTACAATGATTTTAAAGTTTTCTTTCTACTTACGGCAGCCCAGGTCTCATTTTAACTTTTCGTGCACAATTTTGGAGATATCACTGATTCTAAGTTCTCACAGACTCTAAATGTTCACAGACTCTAATTAGCGTAGTTTGTTAGTTGGTTTAAAATAACTTTGTTGATTCTCGATGATTTACTGCAACCTGGATTTGTAGGTCTCGTGGATTTTTGTTGACAATGCACCTCATTGGTTTTGTCTGTTGACTGAAGACTAGTTCAATTTCTGCATTTTTGATATAACAGCGTACTGGAACACTTTCTCGTTCTTTAAATTAGACCTTTTTCATTCTCGCTGCTGACTGACTAAATTGTTCAACTTTTCGTGTATTAGAATTTTGTGGTTTTTACACCTCGCCGTTCATTACCTGACTGTACTACTTTTGTAAAAAAGACTTTGCTGGTCTTTATGCCTCGCCGTTCATTGCCCAACTGTTCGTTCGTCTCGTAAATTTTGAGCGCGTAAAACCTTCTCGACAGATCAACAATACTTTCTTTGCATTGCCGGTTTGTTGCGGCGTCCGCTATATCCACCAATAATGAGTCCTCTACAATTCAACTTTTCAATTAGAACAATGCCTTAATTACCAATTACTACATTATATATATGCAGAGTAACTATCCGGAAAATGCTAACCTGCGAATCTTTAACTTATGAACTACTAATAATTTAACTACTAATAATTTAACACCCAACCAACCCACTGTTCCCAAGTTCACGGTTAATGCCACTAGGAGGAAAGCACAAGTACTCCGGATCAATTCTCATCCCAAATTTCTTTTCCATGTAAAATATTTTGTAGCAAATTCAATGTTGTCTATTAAATGCAAGAGGTTTCTAGCATTAACGGAGCATTTAATGTGAACTGTTGGACACTATTTATTATGTAAAAACATAAAAAGCTTCAGTTGTCACTAAAGCCGACAGAAAAAGGTTTATTAATCACCCTTAAAGGATAAACTACCAATTATTTGAATTCTTAAGTGACCGATATGTGTCAATAAGTAAATAACTCTTACTGTTCCTACCATAGGCTTAAGTGTATGATTATAGAACTCAAGAAAACTACTCGTTATATATTTTCATTTCATCCCTGGTGAAACAGACATGACACTGGTTTGAATTATCCAATAAAATTATATTTCAGTGTTGTAAAACACAGTAGATGAAAATTGATATAATTTTTTTATTTGTTTGGGACCAGTGAAATTATTGGTGACGGGAGATCTGTTTTCCAGATCAGCTGTGAGAGTAGATTATGGAGCGTTCACTGAGAGACCCTGTAGCGACTCTGAGCAAATTTTGTAAATTAAATTGGTTTCATTGTTAAGCGTAGCCGTGAAATAAATCTTTTGAATTTGTTCAAACATATTAAATAAATCTTCACAGTGTTGTTATGATTAATTAAATCATAAGTCAACATTTTCCTCTTAGGGGATTAGTTAGCATTTTTGACACATACATAATACTTCATCCTCATAGTGATAATTAGAGCCCGTTCTCTACATTCTCATTACCTTGATATTTTATTGCATATTTTCCCAATATCAACCGTTTTCAGCTGTGCCAGCCATCGAAACGTTATGGTTAACAAACGTTGATGGAATCCCGAGAACTCTTCATCCAACTGTCTGCTAGTTGTTAATCCAAAAATTCTTCACCCCCTACATCCTGACAGTGGTTCGGGAAACGGGCAACTCTTTCAAAGAGGTACTCCATCATACACGTAGTTGTGAAGGACACAGACGGGAAACGACCACTCCCTGTCTGTAGCTGTTCCTGTTATATACCAGATTATTTCGTGATGGTGATGGAGGACTATCTCAAAGATCACAGTTAGAAAAATCAGAACTGTTAACAGTACGTATCACCAAGTGACCTATAAAAATTTTCCACAACTGAGCGAATCGTCAGATCAAAGAAAAGAGTTGGCGATCAGGTAGACCGGCAAAACACCAACTGATAATGTCATATTTAAGCAGAAAAACAAAGAGGATCCATAAGCCTAAATAGAAACGACTCCTCTCTGAAGTAATGCTTATGCGTTTCTGGAAATAAGTTGATTGAGACAGGTTTGTAGTTTCAGTGAGTAAGAATCTCACACTACCTGAGGGATGCAGAACCCTCTCGGTGTACATGTCGGATTTCCCACGTAAAAAATATTAATTAATAACCTCCATAATGAAAACTCACTAAATAACAGTACATACAAATGACGTATATATGGCAGGATAATTCTAATTTGGCTGTTTTTCATGCCAATTAAAGTTTCAACATTCCTGTATAGAATAACATTTCGTAAAGAATATTGAGGTTTCTCTTTCTCTGTTTAGCTTACACAAATCACAGGTAAATACATTCTATGGTGTTGCACAATGGTCTCATTAGCTTTCATACAGATCACTTCCCAGTAACCTTCTACAGCCAAAGCCTGTGGTCAAAGTTTCTACATCTAACACTGTTTTCCTAGTGTTTAGCTCATATTCTGGTACATTCCATGGCTATAAATTTAATTTTAGGAACCAGTTGACAAAAAAACATACCATTTTAGATTGCTTAATATAGTGTTAGTAAAGAACTTAAATTATATAAGCTGTTACCTCAATATTACAAAACCAATTAATAATCAAATAGCAAAAAATTCCAAAATATTAATTAGATATTAGTTCTATTAATTAATATTAAGGCACATAAAGAGACAAAATAATTTTCATAATTTTTTTTATTATTGAAACTTGAGAGTTCATGCAATAACCAAAACATGTTTTAGTAAACAATAAAAAAAATTTAAATTTCTATTTTGTCTCGCATTTTAGCTCCTACATACTAATAAATACCATATTTAATAATTTACTGGTTATGACAACAGGTGTGGCCTAACAGCTAGTGAATGTAATTCAATGTATACAAAAAATCAACTGGTTAAACAGTTTATTATTATGCACATCTGGTACCTAAGTTATTTAGCTGAAACACTGTTTATCCCGTTTCATGTTGACCGTCAGAATTGAAAGATAAATTTGTGGAGGAATGCAGGATGGGAAATGGAAAATATATCTTAGAAAAAAATAGCAGAAACGTTAAGTCAAGATATAAGAAAATGAAGTGACAAAGGTTGAATGAAGAAAAATGTTCATAGAGCAATAAAATAATCTCTTTTCATCATCATAAAGAAGCATCCTAGCAAAATCAAAACAAGTGTCTTCAATCATGCAGGTGTCACATCAGCTTTATCAAAACGGGTGTTTCTGTCATTGTGTAGGAAAGGGTTGGATTTCGGAGAAAGCCAATGGTGGGACAGTTTTAGGAAATTGCAAATATATAGGTAGAGTGAGAGTTTTATTAAATTTTTGCATTTAAACTTGTGGATATGTGCATATTTAAACATTGTATGAAGAGAAATCGGTGGCCATTTTCTGCTAATTTATATTTTACGAAATAAATAAATAAATGCAGATTTTCTATTCTTAATGATTGTATTTTTCGTCTGTTTATGTTAAAAATAATGCAGATTTTCGACCATTTTTTTTAGGGAAACAGGCTAAATGAGGGTAATCCACGTTGGGCAACTCTCCTTTAATAGCATTGGAAGGGATTTGAAAGAGGGGATGCGGAAGGATAGAGGAAGGTAGCCAAGTGTTAACTAGGGCCCCCGGGCTATGTTTTAAGGATCCTACCTGGCATTCGCCTAAAGAAATGCAGGGAAAACCCTAGAAAAACCTGTATCAGGTAGGTCGGGCATTGGGTACTTGTCCCACACCCTTCCGATAGCGGGAGAGGAGTTTGCTGTGGAGACGCAGCATTCGCTTCTCCGTGCCTCGACCAGTTCAGAAGGCAGCTGGCCGACTATTCCAATGGGAATAGCGAATAACTCTTACCGTATGTCCAAGGTCTGTGACCCCGGAACATACACCTCTCAAAACAGGTCGAGGTGCCTCGGCATGTGGGAACCTTAGTTCAAAAACGGAGAGGAAAAGGCATACCCAACGGTAGCCCCTTCGTATCTCTCATAAAAGGTTCTGCCTGCGAGAGAACATCCCTCGCAGGTATTGCCTGCGAGAGAATAGCCCTCGCAGACCTAGTAGTTTTTCGACCAATATGAGACAATATTTTATCTATTTATGACAACGTTTCTGCTGCGACCGCACTCGTGTGTAGTTTGTGAATAAGTGCCTCGGAAAAACTTCTGAAGTTTGTGTTTTTTTTTAATAGTATGTGAAATTAGGATTTAACATTTAGCATACTTAGCAGGAAAGACCTGATGAAGGTACAAACACGTACCGAAGTATGTCGCAAATAAATAAAATCTCATATTGGTCGAAAAACTGCATTATTTTCTATTATTATTAATAAAAGCTGCTCAACGAAATAAAGAATATTTCTGAGTTAACAAGTTATGTATATGTAACCAAATCAACACAGTCCGCCAATATATTCAACCCGTTCATGTAGTGTGAACCATCATTCAGAATAACTGTCCGTTCGGAAGAAAGTACACAGTCTATGAATATATTAAACTATGCTGTGAATCTTATATCCCCTCTACACTATGGTCCACGCTCGGTCAATGCAAGCCACGACCATGGTGTAGAGGGGAGATTGGCCGATATTGGTGGAGTTTGGAAATGGAGTTGACGAAGATTGGCTTTTGGAGTGGTTTTTTCCACTCATCAAAGGGAGCTAACATGTGCAAGTAAAGTGCGCACATGATAACCCACTACGAACAGTGTAAGGAGACCAAGTCACTAACTTTTGGTGGCTGCTAACCTTGGCGATCAACATGTGGACCTATTATTGGCCCTTAGTGAAGAAAGGTTTTATAAGTGTGCTAAATAACGGAATACGACAATTGATTATCACTCAATTTAAATCTCCTCATCAGATTATCATATAAATTTTTGTCACGCCATAGATTATTGACAAACTTCGAAAATATCTACAAAAAGTTTTGATAGTCAAATCCGTAAGATGCTGGTCTATCAAATTTAACTGGAAGTTAAATTGACATTTTAAATGAACAATTTTGTAAAAAAAACCGTAATCATCATGCCTCACTGTAAAGGGAAACGCAAAATGTGGTATTTCCTTATAAATTTAAACCCATTATTGCGTTATGAAGTACATCTTCATGTAAAAATGTGTATTTCATTATAAATTTATACAGAATATACGGCTTATGGGTTTTACACAATGTATACTACAGTCAAATAGTTATGAATTAGTGATGCACTAGCTGTTCAATTGTGTTTTAGAATGTTGTGGGTTATTTTAATATGATGACTGTCCTCAACATTCTTCCCGATCAACTGATGGCTTCAGTTGGTTTAATCTTTAATTATAAATGGATGTTTTCAAATTTTGTAATACAAAACTATATATTATTACTAAAGGGTTAGTGACTGCATTAGTAATTATTATAAACACACGATGTTAACCACTATCTTATCAGGAGCAATTATGGAAAGTAACCACTTGTTAATATTGTGGTTTTTTGAACGCTATTTTATTGTCTATAATTTTTTTACGTTCGTAAATATTTTAAAAAGATATCAAAGATTAATTTTAAATTGTTTTGGGTTTCCCATGAAAAAGTTCAAGATAGAACGTTCGCAACGTGATGCGTTCTGTTGTGGTGCTCATACTCTCATTTGGTCAAAGATTGCGTTTAATTTAAATGTTGAAATTATCGAGTTGAAAGTCTTAAACAACAAACTGTTTATCAAAGAAAATGCTTGAAACTGCATATTTGTTAGTAATAAGGAAATTGAATATTTCAATATGACAACATCTGCAGTTATAAAATCACCCGTAAGTCAGAGATAAATAATCAGGAATGCGTTCAGAATAAAAAAATATTGTTTTGTGAGTTAATACTTCAGGAATAAGTTTAAGATTGAAATAGTATGTTATTATTAGTTCGTATGCATTTAATTGCGTAATTCAATTTTTTCTTGGTACATTCCGTTTACAATAGTTATAAAGTACTTCAAATGACGTCATGGTTTAATTTAGGTGGCGCTCATCAGTAGTCAGTTGTCTTTGCAAAGCCTCCCGGGATCTATGGGACGCCATCTAAAGTTATCGTCAGAGACCAAAAATTGTGACATAATGGCGCAATTTTCAGCGGTATTCAAGGGCATTGTGCATTTCTATCTACTTTAAGATAAAGCTGTTGTTTTGAGTTTTAAGCTGCGATTTATTGATTTGCCACTGTTGTGATTTACTAGGAACATCTGTGAAGTGAAATCCAATAGTGTGTATTTATCCAAGTGGATTTTGGGACACATCAAGCCTATTTTGTTGGCGTAAACAAAACCTTAAACGTATGTTATAGATTTCAGTTCTATTTAGTCATAAAATCTATTTAATTATATGTTGGGTGTTATTCAAATAGAATATAGTTTTATAAACTATGTTTATTTCTATTAAAATTATTATTGTTGACAAATGCGAGTGTTTGTGCGATCGCGTTATGCTATTAAGTATTGGCTTGGATCTCGAAATTTAGTCCAATGAAATATATTTTTGAAATTTTGTCAATGTATGTGAATAGTCGATGGGAAAATAAGTATTATTCTTACAATCATATTAAGTTTAAACATTTTATAATGATATTAAATTAAAAAGTTATTCAACACAGGGGGTTTGTGAGTTTCTGCGTTGAATATATTATTTTAAATGTACATGTTTAATCTATTTCTAATTTTTGTCTTGTGTTACCCATGGGTAATTTATTTGGAATTGAACTACAAAATTGAAATAGTGAAATTTTGGTTCTAGATTATCTTGTATTGGATATACTATTTAAACTCCAAAATTGCATTATTTTGTCTATGAAGTGAAGATCTCAGTTTCTTCATTGAAAATATTAATATAATAATTTTCACAATTTAAAAGCATTTAACAGGACTCTCAAAATCTGTTTTTAGAAATTATTACATATCTTTTTAAATGTGTTTTTAACTAGTGAAAATACAAATAACTAAAGCTTCATGTACGCTTATTCAACTTGGTATATAGACTTCTGTTACTTTTGTGTTGTATAATTGTTCATTATTTATTTTTTTTGTGAAATTTGGTTTGAAGGTAAGTTCATCTGAAAATTTGTGCTACCATATATTATTTGTAACAGCAGTTAAATTTATTCACTTCCATAAATTTACATGACAATTGAGTAATTGCAGTAATATTGTTTTTTAGTGAATAGAATATATTTATTAAACCACAGCAAAATTCTTGTGTGTGAATGTGATCATTGAAGATTATTTGATTTTTCTAATTTAATTAGTACAGTCTAAAATTTGTGAATGTGTTTCCAAAATGTATTTTCAATTGTACTCTAAATGAAGGCTGTGGCATCATGGAGGAGTAGACAGAAGATGTCACAGCCTTGGTTTAGAGTGTACAGTTGCAAACAATTTAATTTATGGAAACAATTCCAGTGTGTACTGTACATTTACCAGATCTGTGTTAAACCTGCATAATTGATCCATCTAAAGTTATTTTCATTTGTTGACAATTTTTTTCAATTGAATATAATTTTTATTTTAGTTTGTGCTGTAAGAAGTTCTTATTAGACACAATACCACAATGTCAAAATGAAAAGAAAATTCCAATTATAGTTCAGAATTTGTTGCATGTTTTATCTAGTGGAAATTAATAAGTTTAACATTTTGATTACATACACCCTCTTGGAGTATTACCAGTGTTCATGTCTGACATAGCATAGTTTAACAAAAAGAGAATTTGCTTAGTTCTGGTTCTGCTATCATTGTTATATTTATGTAAAAGAGAATTCTTCTTCTTCTTCTAACATTCTGAATATAATACATAATTTATTTTTATAATTACATACTAAGCTACTGTGAGATAAGATTTACATGCTTGTTTCCATTTGATAATTATGAATGACTTATTTGTTTATGTGATAAAATGTACTTTTCATTGTTTTTATTTATGTTTACTAAAACAACCATTTTAAATGTTGTATTACCATGAATTTAATGATGTGTCTTGTGGATTTGGTTGGAAAGTAATATTCTGTGTGGAACATTCCATCCTTCCATGAGTTTTAAAATTAATAATTTATTTTGATTAATACATTTTTACAATAACCATATGGAAGCTAGAATTATATATATATATATATATATATATATATATATATATATACACATTTGGACAGGAAAGAGAGAGGGTAGATACCCTGTCTCTCTTTCCTATCCAAAAATGTGTTAAATAATTTGACCTTGTAGCATTTTTCTTACGGGCTTTATAGCAAATAAATGTACATTAGTTTCCTTGTGGTTACTGAATTTGTATTGAGTCCATGGCAATTCCTCTTTTACACATTGTTATAAAATTTAAACAATGTTGGACTTTTTAATCTTGTTATATAGCTGCTTTTATTTAAAATACTAAAAGTGGCACTAAATTTTTTCTATTACATTTTTGTTTCATATTTTTTGGCCTACATAATAGTGCCTATTGCCTATGATCTCTCTTATAGTTTTTATTTTTAATTATCAACATGATTATTATTTTTAAATTGTTCTGTCTTGGAATGCCTGTGGAAGTTGTCAGACTTAATTGCACCAGGTTTAATATTAAACACGATTAATTTATGCAAAAAAAAGATCTGACAAAAAACTCAGATATATTCCCTTTAATGTAATAATAAAATATGTTTATTGTGTGTGTGCATGCAGAGAGGGGTATCTGAGGACTATGCCTACACGAGAAGTATAGCATGTTGTGGGTTACTGTTCTAAGTTAATTAGTGTCTCTTATATGAAAATGGAGTGGACATGAAGAAATGTTACATGTTAACTCATAAAAAGGCTATATTAATAAATATTCATGATTTATAACTTTTGCAAATCTGGAGGAGACTTAAAAATTTATTTATTTCAAAATTTTGATGTTTTTAACAATTGTGGATTGAAGTGGCATACTAGTATTGAAGTTTATATGAGGAAGAATCAAGAAGTGCATTGAAAAAAAAAAGTGAATAAGAGAGAGTAGTTTTATGCTCATAGAATAGCGTGACCTGATTCTAGATAGGTAACCTTTCATACTGAAGGTTCTGAAGTTATGTACTTTGTAATGGCTATAAGAATGTGAAGTTGTCTTCAAATATATGAGTGGGATAAAGTTACTTTAGGTAGAGTGGATGATTTGAGTACAACCTGTAAACTTTACCAAAAGAAGAGGTAGTTGGACATGTTATACAACATACATGTATCAGTCAAGTTATTTCAGAAAGTGGACAGATTAGAGGGAAGCCGTTATTATAAATCATATTATAATCGTAGTATAAGGAAAGCATAGATTGTTGATAAATAACAGGAGGTAGAAGGCACCATTAAAACACAGATATCACCCAGATGTGTATGTCTTTCCATATTTCTAGTTTAATTGGATTGATGTAGCTTATTATAATTATAATGTAACCTTATAAGAAATTGAATTAATAGTATATGTAGACAGCCATATTAAGCAACTAATGTGTTTTGCATCTCAAATTTTAAAACCCACTTGGATCCATCTAAATTAAATGCATGTTCCATCAGATCAAAAGTTTTATTGAGAAATAAACAGTGCTTTGTATGTTAATATATATTTTATAGGTGGGAATAATTTTATGAACCTGTCTTTTTATTGTTTTTTTAATTTTTTTTGTGTAGTAATAGCATATTTTAATTTTGGATGTCTGTTTTTATTGTTATGGCTTTGTGCTGATGTCAGTTAGACTTTCAGTTGTTTTGTTATCAATTCAATGATTAATGACCTATTATTAATGCAGTTTCAGAAGAATGAACTAACTACCATAAATAAATTTTCATAATATGTGCAGGGTATTTTTCTCAATAAATTTTATTTATTGTGATTTTATTTGCATACCAATTTTTATATATTTGAAATTTAGTGAAACTAGGATTGCAATTATACATCTGTTAAACTATTGAAATGCATATTTTAAATAAATGTAACTGTGGGAAATATTAAACATTGGGCTATATTTTCACGGAAAAAGATGCTAAAGACATTTGCAAAAATTTATGTTTGTATGTTATATTTTCATTTAAATTTATATATAATTTTTGTATTTAAAATTATATCTGCAACAAAATATAAGCTTAATTGCAGTTAATTAATTGATTCAACATTTTTCATTCAAATCTGTGTACTGATTTTATATTTTATTGTATTCAACTTCAAACCCCTAAGGATTTCTATGGTAAAGAATTATATTCTTCACATACTTAAATTGCCTTTAAAATTAAGATTTAGATGGGGATGGCTTTGCTCTTCTTGTTATAATTCAGAATAGATTATTCTATTTGTCTTATGTTTTCTAGTTATTTTACTTACTACATTTCTTGATATTAAAAAATCGTATAAATATTAATTTCTCATACTATTGAATTTGGTTGACTGATCCCACATATGCATAGTTTATTAAATATATATTAATATGATCAGGAAGGAGAGACAGAGAATGCTGTTATTGACCTTAATTAAAAGTTGGCTTTGCCACACTGCATAATAAGGACTACGCACCATTTTCAATTTTAGGGTATGTTGGCCACTCTGTCTCTTTCCAACCCATAATTATTAGTTTGACAATGTCACATCATCCTTAGTTGCGTTTTATATATATATATATATATATATATATATATATATATATATATATATACTTGAGCAATATGTGGCGAGGTCAAATTAAATAACACATTTAGATAGGAAAGAGAGACAACAAAGTCGACACCCTGAAATCAACAGTTGGTACTGTCAGGCTGAGGAGTTTAAAAATTCTCAAATTTTTGATGGCCTGAGCCCCCTTCATCAGGAGAGAAGGTCTGAACTGTGTGCCGGCAGAATTTTAAGGCTCCTCGCCCAACTGGACCAACTAACTGTTGATTTCAAGGTAAGTTGACTTCACTGTCTCTCTTTCCTATATATGTATTGTAATATACAAAATGGAGTGGACTTTTAAATGAATGAAAGATTATTAACTTTACAAGCAAACAAAAGATTTATTTTAGCAAAAACACAAATAATTGCACAATTTAAAAATATCTCAGGGTAATTACTGGGTTTGATAATGGCTAATCATTTATTTAGAAATCTTATCAACACCAAATTTCAATAAAAAGATTTACTCGTCAATTAACAAAGACGAAATTTACTTGTCGACGAAATTATACTGAAAAGATGGATTCTACTTAATAAATTTTATCAAAGGAAAAGAACGAAATCTGACGACTATCTTTTAATCCATTTTACATAATTAGTTGTTTTATATTGGTACTCACGGCTGCCCAGCATCCCAGGATACCTGAATAATTGTTGTAGCACTATGACTAGTTTTTGCACAGCTTCTACAATTCACAGATTCTAACATTAATATTTTTAGATCAACCTCAGGAACCAGGAACCTCCTCTTTGTCTCTCCCTCACTCAGTTGATTCCTGCCAATCTCTGCCTGGCTATGTTCACCAAAACTTTGTGCTTAGCAGGTTTCGTTGTTCGGCTTGTGTGAATGTTTTGTCTATGCTTTTCTGCAAGTTTATTTTGATTATCGTTTTCGTCCTCGTCTCTCGGTACGTGTTAATTCTCCAAGTTCCAAAAGTTCTTTTACAACCACCCGATCACTGAGGAGCCGAAATGCAGACTGAACTCTACCAAAACATAATGTGTACTCTCTCCTTAATATTTTAATGGCTCCTGTACTTGACCAAACCTTCCAGCCAACTGAACAACCGTCTCCTAATTTTGAGTGCGCAGTGCTTCTTCCGACAAAGAAGCAATGCTCTGCTACATTGTTGTTTTGTGTTCGGTACCTTTGTCAAGAATATGTTTCTCTAACAATTTAGATTATCAAATTTACAATTAATGTGTGAATTAATTGGCATTACAAAATATATTTTTTAAGATAATTGCTGTTAAAATGAAAATCTACATTTGGTATTGATCTGAAAGAATGACTAAATATGCATTGTGACTGGCAACGATGTGATCTACCATATTGATTATTGTAGACAATAGGGATGGTGGTGAAAATTTATTGCCATACGAGGTTTACCACTGTATTTGGTGTTCAACATTTGCAGAATGTATTCCATTATATATTTTATGTTAGTCACTATTATTATGTTATGCATGGAGATGAAATTGTAAGTATAAATCATCTCATATTGGAGTATTCCATTAAGAATGGTTAATTATAAATAGCAGCATATTTGTTAATTGAAGCTTTGTCCCAGACTACTAATTGTTACATAGTTGGAAATTCAAATTAAAGAAGTTTTGGAAATGTTTAAGTGGAGTTGTTTGCTTAAAACATAGCCGTCTTCTGTTTTAAAAAAACTCTTGAGTTTGCTACTTGAGATTAAATTTACCAATCTTCTGATTTACTTTGTCTTAAATTATGATGCAATATATTCTAATGTTTTAGGTGTCATGAATTGTGCCTAAGTCATACATTGATTGTTCTAGGTTGAATATGCAATGTGAATGACATTCAGTGGGTCCAATTTTGAGGAATGTGATTTTTTTTATTGCCAATATATTATAGGTAAAACTTTTCGTTAATTTTGATATGCATATAATTTAGTCATTATATCTTATAAATAATATGCATATATGTTTGTATAGTCTCCATTCTTATTGCTAAATGTAATGTGTTCCAAAGTAAATTCTGAACTTGTATTCAGTTTACCTTTATTGTGCTTCAACTGTTGGATTTTTTTACATTTCATATTGACTAAAGTGCATGAAAATGGTCATCAGTTCCTTTTCAGCAGATCAGGAGTATTTATTTTCCATTTTTTATTTATTTTCCTCCATTAATGAAAAACACTTGCTCTTATAAGACAATTTTGTAGGTATTCCTAGTTTATTTTTGCATGTGAACTTTATTTGTGCGTGTTTGAAAATGGTCTAGGCAAAGAGAAAAAATGAACTAAAATCGTTGTATTTTCAGTTTATCAATAGTGTTGCAGTTCAATGGCATTGAATGTTCAAACTTGTATTGCAGTACAAATTGTTTGTCGTCATATCTGTTCTTGAAGAAAATTATGCTTCAGTAAATTTTAATTTTTTATGCCTGTTAGAAATATACAGGCCATTGATATATAGAATATTAGAGTTGTGCATTATTTCCAATAAAAATTTAGATTATATAAACTTATTTGACAGTATACAAAGTTTGTGTAGTTATTGCTGCTTGAAATATTACTTTATGCATATTTTTAAACATTTATTTTCTCCTGATCAACAATTTCATGTTTGTGTAAATTGTTAATTTTTTTTATATTTTTGGGTTTTTAAAACTACTAAAATATAATGGACTATCAGAAGTAATGTAATAAGTGTAAATTATTCATCCAGGATTTTATTATGTATGGGTTTGTTTTTTCCAAAGGAATACATCATGGTACTTGTATGAGTTTTCATTTATGGTTATTGATTATGTTGTCCAAATATATTGGCATTTTTTACTCAATTACTGAAATTAGTCAAAGGAAGGAATAATTTTTGCAAGTTCAAAAACGGTACTTTGTGTTTATATTTAGTTTTATACTGTTTTGGTTGGAATGTTTTGAAATTGTTAGAAGTAGACATGGTTGTTAAAGAAAAGGTAATGTGACTTACCTTAAATCGACCGACGGACACCGTGATGCAGAATATTCCCTTCTAATTTTTTGAAGGGAATAGAAGTTACACTCCTTTTAGTTGTTGACTTCACAGTCAGCTTTATGAAGCTATAATTAAGTCATAACTGAGGCTACTTGCATTCAATGTTAGTGAATAATGTAAATTTAATAAGTCAATATGCGGCAGTCAATGACATGACCGAAAATCTGCTTTACAATCAATTGGGGGAAGTTGGAGAACACTTCATATTCTTGACATTGTACATTACTGTTTTGATTTATTCAAAAATTGAAATAAAGTTCTGGATAATTTTTAAGACTAATTTAGGAAGTCTTAAAATCTTTGTATGGTATTATGTAAACAGAATGCAATTTAATTATCCAAGATTTCATTTTGTGTGGGTTTGCATTACTCAAGGGAATATGTTGTAGTACGTACTTGTACGAGTTTTGATTCAGAAATGACAATATTTAACATTAAGGAATTGGGAACAATTTTCTGTGGAATAATGTAGACATCAGAAAAGTGCTTGTTATTCATGTATTTCTCTCCTTTCTGATGCACAGTCTGGACATTGCATGCATTGCATGATTAGATATTCATAATATTGTTCATACCTAATATTTATTTGTTATTATGTTTTCTTTCATTTTTGTTTTGTGGAAATATCTAATTTCTTAACAATAAACACCTTTGTTACAATAATATGGTGGTTCATTTACACAGTTCCTATAAAATTTTTATATTAATTTGAAAGTACTAAAAAGGTAATACACAATGGTTACATTCTAAAATAATTTAAAAAGTATGATTTAATAAACAAACTCGAAAAATATAAAAATATAATATTTACAAAATATGGACACTATGTGTATTGTTTCACAGTGGTGTACTGATGTAAATGTTAAGATTACAGAATAACATATACTGATGTGTGTTAATGAAAAAGTTTCAATTGGATTTATTCCAATTTTAATTCAGTTTCTATTTCCATTTCAGAAACGTCTGTTTTGTAATTAAAATGAGTGCGCCTGCTGTAAAGCCTTCATTGACCACATCTGGTTCACCAACCCCAAAAGTTGCTTCAGGTGCCCCACCAGCTGTGGCAACCAGCAGCCCTCCTTCGGCAGCTACGAGCCTACCTCGAATTCCTGGCAGTAGCCCAGGGAAAACTCCAAGTCCTGTAAACACAAACCATGCTATGTCTGGTTTGACAGGGATGATGCAAGAACACAAGACAAATACTAGCCTTGGACAGTCTCAGGCATCAATTCCTCGATCTCCTGATAAGACTAAAGATCCTTCTCTTATCACAATTTCAACAGGAATGAAACCAACATCTAATGGAGTTGAAGGTCTTTCCAGTAAGCCATTACTTGGTTTGCCGCTGCCTTCATCTGAATCTATTGCAGAGGATGTATCTGGCATTATAAATCATTCTTTGGAAACGAGTGGCATAATTTCGGTCCAACAATCTCAACTACCTACATTGACCCAGCCACCAGTTATGGTGCAGTCTCAACAAGTAAATATTCCTGTGTCCCAGCAACAGGCACTACCACAACCACAACTGCTTCCCCCTCAACAACAACTTCCCCCTCAACAACAACTTCCCCCACAACAACAACTTCCCCCACAACTTCCTCCCCCACAACAACAACTTCCTCCCTCACAACAACAACTTCCTCCCCCACAACAACAACTTCCTCCACAACAACAACTTCCACCTCAGCAGTCCCTCCCACCTCAGCAGACACTTCCTGCTCAGCAGACACTTCCTGCTCAGCAGACACTTCCTGCTCAGCAGACACTTCCTGCTCAGCAGACACTTCCTCCTCAGCAGTCACTTCCAACACAGCAGTCACTTCCAACACAGCAGTCACTTCCACCACAGCAGTCACTTCCAACACAGAAGTCACTTCCAACACAGAAGTCACTTCCACCACAGCAGTCACTTCCACCACAGAAGTCACTTCCACCACAGCAGTCACTTCCAACACAGCAGTCACTTCCAACACAGCAGTCACTTCCACCACAGCAGTCACTTCCACCACAGCAGTCACTTCCACCACAGCAGCAGCCAATACAAACTCATCAACAACCACAGCAGCAGTCTCCCCAACAGCAGCCAGCTGCACAGTTGCAACAATCAACACAACAGCATCAGCAATGTCCCCAACAGCAGCAGCAGCAAATAATTCTTCCTCCACCTTTACCACCACCACCACCATTGGACCAACAGGCTGCTCCGCAACAGCCTATAGCTTCAAGTGCTGCATTACAATTCAGTCAACAGTTGTCAGGTATTGAATGTTTAGAATACTTTTTTATCATGATAGAATATTACATTATGTATATAGAAGTTAAGAAAATTAAGTCCCCCACTTTCTTTCCTTTCCACGTGATACATACATATATATATGATATTAGTAAGGATATGACATGGTCAAAAATAATTGCAATATTGGTATGGAAAGGAAAGCTTACCTGAAAGTGAAGTGCGGTGTCGCCATAAGGAACTGAAGGTTGTTCTTCAAATTTTTGGAGGCTCTCAGCCTCCTTCTTCAGGAAGGAGTGTTACACCAATCCATGCACCAGCCGGCTGCGGACTAATATATATAAAGCAAGTAAAGATACTATGACATTGTTAAATTGGAATGTTAAGGGCAATATCGGCAATGTTTTTTAGAAGTGGGTCATCTTTCAATTTATTTGTTTGCTGGTGGACCACGTCACTAACTATTTTACATGAAATATTTTACACACACACACACACATATGTATATATGTGTGTATATATATATATATATATATATATATATATATTAAATAGATAATTACAAATTTATTACATTATGTCTATATTTACAACTCGAAAGAAATCATAAAATGTTAGCAGAAAGTAAGTATTTACAACTTGAAATAAATCATAAAATGTTAGCAGACAGTAATTACGAATTGCTTACTTGGTCACTAGGTGACCTGTGGATCTTAGGTTGCTGACTGCTGGGAGAGAGGAATAGAATTTGATTGACATACCTTAATTGAAAGTTGGTGTTGCCAGGCTAGGATTATAAGGATAATGTGACAGAGGCTTTTCTGCCTGTATTAATTATATGCATATACTAATGTGGATATGAAAGAGTGAGTGAACTAATGGCTAAATGATGGTCTTGCCACATTGACTTCCCAGCCATACATAAGCCATGAGCTTCCTAGTTGATCAATATGGTGAGCAGTCCATATTTTGAAGGAATATAACACACATGTCCTGTCTGACATTGTGACTCACAACCTTCAGCCTCAGATAAACCATAAGCTCATACTCTCTTTCCTGTCCATGTAAATTACATATTAGTAATAATAATAATCGACAGGTCACACAAAATACTTAGTATAAACCTTGAGTTCATTTAGAATGGTGTATTAATTTCAGTAGATAAATTGAACAATCAAGTAGAATCAATACATTTAATAAGTATGGTATTATGCCTCGAGTATATACTGTGGACTTATTTTTTGTTATTAATGAAATATATTTATATTAGAATTATTACTAATAATTTTCAAAATATTAATAATATCTATTGCAACCCATTTTTCATAAAGTTGACTTTCTTCCTTATGGATTTTAACAACTAGTGTTCAACACAAATGTGTATGTAGATATAATATTTATGTTCACATATACATATATCATAATGTCATGAAATATTCAGATAACAGTTTTGCAAGTTATTCATACATTTGTAAATAATTGTAAAAAGCTGTTGTTAGTCATTTATTGCTCTACATGTACCTTATGTTGAACTTATTACATGCTGTTGGAACTCACAAAGCAAACTCCACTAGCCATTTTTCACCTTATTGTTTATGCAACACCTCTTCAACTTTATATGTTGACCTAGCTCATCTTCTTTTAGCATATTGTTATCTATTAGAATAATCTATATCAATGAGCAATGATTAATTACATCAAGGAACCTTTATTAATATTATGTAGTTTTTATCTTTTAAAGGTTTTAAATGAAATTTTTAATTTCCTCCATTAACATTCAAAGTTTGTATTTGGTCATAGGTGGGCAACAAGTTGCTGAATCCAAGACAGAGGATTCTTTGCCTGGATCTAGTAGTGTTCCATTATCCTCGGCACAGTCTTCAACTGCCACAGATATGTTACCGGAAGCAAAAACTCCTGCAGGAACCATCAATACTGACAGTTCTGAGTCCCAAATTTCATCTCCTGTCACTCAATTAATTACTCCAGTTTCTGGAAGTTCTGCAGGAGTAGCTTCACCACAAGATTCTACTCCAAAGCCAAGTGGGGCTTCACCTGATTTAAGTAAATCTCGAACAGATGCTCCTAAACCAGAGTTCAAGGTTGCGACACCTCCAAGAAGTACTAAGAGAAAAAGAGAAGTTAAGGTATACCTTCAGTTTGTTTTTCTGTGCTTATGTTATTCACTAATAACTAAACCTATTTAAAATTAAAAACGAAAATATATTAAAATTAAGTATTTGTTAGATTGAAATTTTTCTTTCTGTGCTTATGCCAAAGTGTCACGTATAAAATTCCATTCCTTGTTGATTTGTGAATTGTTTAAGTTTCTTTAAATATATTTAAATGTTACTAACTTAATATTTTTGTGTACAGTTGCCATCTGAATCAGATTCTGAAACTAAAGATGATCAAGGAGATGATAGAAAATCTAAGCGTGTGCGTACACGTACTCAACCATATCAGAGTCCTCTGCCAGAATTTACTTTCACAACCAAGTATAAGACTGTGATGAAATCACCAAATGAGAAGCTTACTGTATTTTACAAGTTAGTTATTTTTATTTGTGCATATGAAATAACAGTTTATTGTGATATCTTAAAATCACTGGTTTTTTTCCAGAAATGAATTCCTTGCTGTGAGAAATGCTGAAGGTAGCTTTTATATTTGCCAGGCTATGCAAAATGTTTACAAAAGCAGCCCACGCATCAGAATACGGTGGCTGTCTCAAGAAAAAAAAGATGAATATAAACCAGATTTCTATGATCATACAGGTTATTTTTTTAAAAAAACCTTTATTTAGATTAGAACTGAGCATTGTAAAATATTTTATTTCAAGTACTTTTTTTCTTCAGATTTTGACTGCATTCTTACCAACATTGAGTTGAAGAAGTTAGACAAAGACAGATATCAACTTCCAGAAGATGAAAGGGAAAGGACACAAAGCATTTTAAACAGGGCTCTTGATGTTGAAAAAGGTTTGTCAGAGAAACCATCTATAACTGAGGAACATCCTGATGGATTGGATTTATCACTTTATATTGATGAAGCCCAGTTAAAGAAAAAGAAAATGTCAAAGAAAGAAAAGAAGGAACTGAAAGAATCAGAATCTGAGGAAACTTCTGAAAATGTTTCTGGTGATATGGAATCTGATGAACCAAAGGCAAAAAAGCCAAAGAGAGAAAAATCAAATAAAAGAGCAGAAAAATCAAAATCTGCTGCTAAAGAAAAAGTAAAAACGAAAGAAAAAGAAGCATCAAAGAGAGCAGAGAGAGCTTCTGAGAGGGAGAGGGGTCGTGAAAGAGGAGCTGCTGCTAAAAGGAAAAGTGAGGCTTCTGCTTCTAAAGTGTCAACACCTAAAGTATCTAATGAGAAGAAATATAAGGCATCAAGCACAAAAAAAATGGACAGAGCTGAAAAATCTGAACCTATTGCTGAAACTTCTATGCCAACAAGATCTTCAAAAACAAGGAGTAAGTTAATTTTTTTCAAATTAGTTTTTTGTGTTTTTTATTCTGGGGTACTGACAGTGTTGTCTTGCTCAATAGGTTCAAAATTTGCAGCATCACAACGTAAGAGCTCACCAGTAACGAGGACCAAGGAAAGGGAACGTAGAGGATCAAATGTGGCTAAAGAAAAGAAGAAACCAGGCAAGAAGGCCTAATTTTGTTGTGATTAAGACAATAGTAGGAATTGGCAATTCCTTTTGGTGGATTGCAGTGGCAAGGTGCAGCATATCTTCATAAAAGTTTTATTGCCCACCACTAAACACTATTTTATACTAATTCAACTACAAAGTGTTTTATAGATGCTGATAGTTTTTTTTAAAAAAAGATATATTTCTTTTGTTCTTCTTCAGATTTTTTAATGATTTATGGATGTTAGCAATGTTGTTGGATAAATTATTCTATAGTAGTGAAAGAGATGAAAAATTGACAGAAATTATTTTGTAGTGGAAATATCTAAGTCTATTTAAGCGAGACAGATGAATAAGATGAGCATGGGGTCACTTGGGATTTGATTAAATTCTCCACTTCTGTTGGACTTCATGGCAGCATTGTACAAAGCTGCAGTATTGATAGATGTCATTCTTCTTTTGCTATCTATGCTGAAGAGAAATCCTGAACTTGTGTTTAAAATGGCTGAAATTTTCCATTTTCAATTAGAACAGAGTTGTCCTTGCCACAGTTAAATCTGTTCTTTGTAATGTTGAAACTTGTTTCATGAAGTGACATACTGGCTATTGTCCTCAATATTAGTGAATATTACTGTGTTATCAGTTGCAATAGTGTTTAATATCTGGATTTGACTCATAAATGCTCCGTGCATTTTATATATGAATGTGAACATATTATGTACCATTAATGATTGGGCAAGAACTATGGCTGCTGATCGTGGATTAAAGAAATTAGACCTGTACTTGGTCACAAGTTTACTTTTTTTTTTTTACTTTTATCTAATATAATTTCAGTTACATTTCATAGTTATATTAATGAAGTATATTTAGGATAAACCTTGGTAACCATTTTAACTTTACACATTTGTACATGTCCCACTGTTACTGAGTTTTATAATGTGTGTCTGCACTCCATACTCCTGTATTATAATTTTGTGTTCAGTAGTTTTTCTAGAATGTTTTTGACGTACTTTATAAATTTGCTAATTAGGCCTCCAATTAAAAACTTTATTACGTTCAAGATCTTGCATTAAAAAAAATGTAAATATAGTCCCAGATAAATGGATCAATGACATAACTAAATGAGAAAGTTTAACAAAGAGAAATGTTTTCATGGAAGTATCTGATACCTAAATCAAATTTTATAAAATATTGTTATATTTGTTATTTCTAATATAGTGGATGATCACATTAGTAGGGCCACTTCATAAAAATGACATTTTCACTGCTTAAATAAAAAAAGAGCCAAATTGTTATAATTTTTATATATATTTAATTTATAATACAAATATAATTACAGAAGAACATGGAATAACTAATATTTTATGACATCCCCCTTTTTATAGATTAAAGAATTAACCTGTTCTGGTATGCTACATATACATTTTAGACTGTTATATATGATTTTTTCATCTTGATGCTACATTTAGACGAGTCTTTCAAGTAAACACATTTATTGTGTGATTTTTGCAGAAATTTTCCTTTAGATATGTCCCCAAATATTAAGGTTTACCAGGTAAGACCAGACTATTGACCACTGATAACAGATTATAGAATGATATTACAGGTTACTTGGAATTCTGCACAACAATTATTGTTCTTATATTTCTTTCAAATGCTGACTTCTTATGAAGAGTGTGAATGGGTGTTCTGAAAAATAACTGTAACTGTAACATGTTAACAAAAAATACTTGATAACTAACAAAAATCGTGACTATTTTCCAATGTGTAACAATCTACATGCTCCTTCATGGATTCTATCATGAATGGTTATTACATGGTCATTGGCAGCAATTTTCCATTGAGTGCCACCAGTGTTTGTAATAGTTACTCAAATATGTCTACCGAACAACACTTTAGTACATCACATAGAATGAAATATTAATGCACTCTGTGAGAAAAACTGATTTATGTTAAACTATTCATGTTTGTAATATTAAAAAATTTCATAATAAGATCCAAATTACACTTGGCATTTTCCCATTGTTGATCTATATTTACATATACAATGAGAAAACCATAATTAAATACATACTAATGTCATTGAAAAATAAATTTTCCATTTTAATTCAGTGGCCCTAATAATATGGTAACCAACTGTAGTTGTTAAAAGAAAATATTAAGAAAAATATATTTAAAATATTTTCATTCTCTCCTGATAAATTTATTTATATTTAAACATAAGAGGACAATTGTGTTCAACAGGTTATCCTCTTTTATTTATTGCATGTTACTCAAATATATTGAATGCATATTTATCTGGGACAAGCTGTACAGATTTTTTGTAATCTCTGAAAGTTACATGATGTCATATGCAGTGTATTATGATTCTTGGTGTTGTCTGAGTTTGCAAAGATGGTAGTTGGTGTGTGCTTATGTAAATATTTATAAGTTTTGAGTGAAGATGGTTGTAGCAAGGTAGAGAAAGAGTTTTGGAAATAAAGTGGAAATAACATTCCCAAATACAGGTTGCCTTCTTGTCCATAGAGAAAAATACTTATTTTGTACTTTAGTTACACCTTGTTCAGGCAACCTTTGTACAAATTTATTAAAAAATGTGTAGTCATATCACTCATAAATGATTTATATAAACTTTGGTTTAGATTTAAAATCCACTTTTAATTATCCAAAGTTGGTCATCTGCCTGATGTAGGTGAGTGATAAAATTCATTATGTGCAATTCTTCCCCATTTATCAAAATGCTTTGTATCATTTCAATAAACATTATTTAAATCATAATATTTGTAATGATTGCTCTTATCAAAAACATTCATACATTTTGAACATTATTAGGTGTTTTCCATATTTGGAATAAAATGGAAACCTCATGTGATGTTCTCAACATTTCAAATTCTGCTGGAAAATTGTAATTATATTGGATACTATATGTTGAGTATACTGTTTTTTTCATTGGGCAAATAGTTACAGCATGAAAGTACTAGGACAGGATTGAGTATTTTTATGATAACTTTTTAGATGCTACATTTCATTATATATTTTGCTTTTGTTAATTAAATATTGACATAATGCACAATATCAAGTATTTGTAGTTCTTATTACATCATGATTTGGAACACAAGACACACACAACCCATATTATAGTTTAGCATGGTTTCTAAACCTGTGAGATGATGCTCAGGATAGTTTCCTTCTTAAGACTCAGTTTTCTCAAGAAATAATTCATGGCTACAAAATAAATTAGAGCCTTCCAAATTTTAAAAATTTGTTCCAGGATTCTCTATATTGATAAATTAAACACACAATCTCAAATGTAAATTCCTGCTTTGCAATTAAATTGATCATTGATGATACTTGTCATAGAGTAGTGATTAAAAGAATTTCATTTTTACAAATATTTGTCTCATAATTGTATTGCCTTTCATCTTATTCATACATAAATTAAGTGTCAACTTGTTAACTTTAATTGTTAGATAAAAGGAATATTGAGTTATGTAGGCAACATTTCCTACAACTACATTCATGGATAGCAATTTGTATTCAATATGCTCCTAGGCCTAAAGGAAACATTATTTTATACAATTCCTTGTGCCATGGCCTCTGAATATGTACAAAGAATAGGTGCTAATATGTTTTAGACAAAATTGTGCACATTTCATTTCTGATGTTTAAGATTAATTTATCTGCCGTAATACATTGGATTATGATCCAAATTTGTTACTTAAATATGGCATGATTCTGTTACATTTTATTTCTGGGTATGGCAGAACTGTTTTCTGAAGTGTTCAAGAAACGGGTTGATGACAGAAATCTTTCACGAAGTATTTGGAAATTTGGGAGAAAATATATTCTGTCTGATTTGTATGAATTTCATATTTTTTGTTCCATAATAGAATAATACAGTATATCCAGAGAAGAAAAATGTGCATATTTTTTTGTAAGGATAAAATACCTTCTCTTTTGCATCTGTGTGGAGTATTTTGTGATGTATTACTCTTTCGTGGAAACCATTTATCTGTGAACTTTTCACCTCCAGTCAGTCTATAATATATTTGAAAATGTATTAAAATTGCTTGTATTTTCCAAGAATCTATTATGCACTTCTTACAGTTTGTAGAAACTTCTTTCAAACAATCTTTTTCAGTAAACATTTCATTTGTGGTGATCATAAATCACAATTAATGAAAGTGAAATTTCATAAAATGAAGCAACTGTAATGTTAATGTTCCTGAACTTCTAACTGAATCATAAAATATTGATAAAACATTACTTGTGAGAAAAAGAGAAAAAAAGAAAAAAAATTTAAGTAATGGGTGTAATATGCCCATTGTTGGGGATTATCATAATTTTCTGATTACTTACTTCATTTAGTCATTATCTTAAGTTCCTGTTGTATGCTTGACAGTTAAGGTTATGAGAGGTACTAAAGAAAAAAAGTCAACAACTTAGTTCGTATCTCGTAAATATTTAGTTTCATTGTTATTAATTTAATCAAGGTTCATTCTAGATAATTCTCTAGTTTAAACATGCCTTTAATATCTATTTTCAACATTAACAACAGAAGAAAATATTCAA
Source organism: Zhengitettix transpicula (assembly GCA_037074705.1). Lineage (NCBI taxonomy): Eukaryota > Metazoa > Arthropoda > Insecta > Orthoptera > Tetrigidae > Zhengitettix > Zhengitettix transpicula. Next base: position 11,640,440 of record CM073595.1, read on the forward strand.
GAACCGGTGAAATTTAAATATATATATATAGGCAAACAACTTGTGACAACACAGTTTATCATTTTAGTTTAAGCTTTGTATATATTTTCTTAATTCATGATCAGTAGCCAGTTGTAAGTAACTTGCTAAGTTTGTGTTATAACTTCAGTTTCTTGTCATCACCAATAAAATCAAGGTTTTATTGACCTGTTTATTATTATGACGAATCTGGTGTAGCAGTTAGTATTCTTTCAAAATAAGTAATAGTTTTTTTAATTTGAGATAGACTGTTAGGTAGTTTTCATGTCTGTTCTCAAAGTTAATATGCACTGTATTCTTGCTTTTCTGCTGTACAAACCACTATATGTACTGTATAAGGTTTTATTTATGTTGTAGATAAGTGTTGAAATTGAAGCCACTGCTTGAATTTTAGGGGTGGAGAGAATAAGTAAAATATTATGTAATTTCCATTGTAAAATATAACGTATTAACATATTTCTGCTTTTACAGTTAGTATTTTGATTGGTTTCAGAAACCATTTCTGTGTTCCACTTTCTGTAAGGTAGCATGAGGACCATCTTCCCTTCACTTTAAATATTACTATTTAATTATTTTCGTTCATACAGATGTTTAATTTTATATTTCATGACATACAGTTTCATTTATCATGTTTATGGATTCTGTCAATTTGTATTCAACAGTTGATTTTCATTCTCTCTGCCCATTGGTATTAATGTTCATCACCTTTGACAGTACCTGAAATGGTTTTTATTTAAAGGAGAATATAAACATCTATGACAGGATAGGAAAATTTCCCTGTTCATTTTAGCTAGTGTGTGTTTGAGTATTGGAAGATCCAGTATTCATGTTGTTGCCCATATGCTCCTGTAGTGTTTGTATATTTATATTAAAATCGATGACATGTCAAACACTGCCCTAGTTTGTTTGTGAGCATGTCCATACTTGTGTATACTGTGGAAATAAATAGTTTGCCACAAAGTATAAAATAGAGAACCATGAAAGGATAATGGAACATTTAACATATTGTTTATGTGAAAAATAACGTTTATACTATTGATATCGAGAATCTCAATAATATCTGTGCCCGATGTCTTGTCAGCGGTGAGAATATTTTACAGATTTGTGGGTATTTCAGTAAAATATTTTGAGATGCTGGTAGACGAGAGTGACTTTAACTAATCTTTTACTTCTGCACGTATCATTTGCAGAAAAGTAATTTGGTGTAGTGGAATATTCAGTGTTTCATCTGACTTAAGTTGATGTAATTTCTGTATGTCTCAGTGTTTTGTTTCACTAAATAATGTGTTGGTGAACACAAACAATTTCTATTACAGTGTATTTTGTGACAATTGAACACATCGTCTTGAATGCTCCACATCTTAAAGTTATCATATTTCAAAAGTGGAGTTAATCTCCTTCCAAACCTCACCATACTATATATACATATATATTACAAATAAACATATTCATATATATCTTGAAAATATATTTTTTGCAAGTTCTGATTTATAAATAATTCTAATAAGAAAAAGTCCCACCTGGGATAATCTTTATTAACCTATGTTATTGTGATTAATATTATTTTATCTTTGGATGACAGTTTAGAAATCAGACTGAATCCCTTACAGCAATATTATTTATACCAAAAGTATTTACAAGGTGTGTAATTATAGTTGTGTTGTATTCCAAATATTTCTGTTCTGTTTACAAAGTGCACATTGTGTCCGTAAGAAAGAATCTTTTTATATGAAATATATCGAGTGAATGGAATTTAAAAAAATGGATTCCGTAGATCATAAGTGTTAACATTTATTTTAATGTGCTGTGTAAAATATGGGCTACAGAAAAGCTTGATATGCATATGAAACTAGACCAATATGAATGTGACAGCACTTGATGTGATTTTGAACTTATGTTTAAGAACTTTTACATTCTGCCAAGTTAAAAACTCTTTGTGTCATTTGGGCACAGAGTTTCAGAATTTTTCAAAATTTGTGGATCATTAATGTGAATACAAGAAGAATGAAAATAATAGTTTGAAAATGGACATTAAATTTTTAATGGTAGCCCTTAAAATCTCAAGTTGCAAATTTTAAAATCTGTCAAGCTAAGCTAACTCAAAACTCTTGGGTCAGTTCGGCACAAGGTTTCAGAAATTATAAAATTTGTGGATCATTAATGTGATTACAAGACGAATGAAAGTAATAGTTTGAAAATAGTCATTTAAATTTTTAATGGTAGCCTACGTACAAAATATTTACTACCGTATTAGTTTTTTACTATTTATACACTATAAATAAAACTGAACTGCAGGGAAACATGAATTTAAAACTATTTTCTCTTTGCCCATTCAATTGTCAGTTAATGCTCTGAACTAGTTTCATGTGCATATAATGTTATAAAAATTAGTGTTAATACAGTATGACCTATGTGGATTTTTTGTAAAATATTTGCACAATAATTTCCTGAATGTTTAAAATATTGCTTGGAAAACATATTGCCAAATTTTATTTACTTTATTTTTGACTATTTTTACTTGAGGTGATGTATCATTAAAACTTTAAATTTGAAGAAATAAAATCGACCTTTTTTACAAAAGATACTTAAACATACATTCCCAACATGACTTAATAACATTATTCCTGAAAGTATTGTAACTCCAAATTATAGAACTCAAAGCCATTGTATCCCATAATGAAATGACCATTTTATGAAAGTAACAAGTTTAACTTAATTTTTTTTATCAATTATTTCATTTGGGATAATTTCTATATGTACTGATCAATATAATGAAATTTCTGTGACTTAAATTTAAGTATTTTCAGTATTTATACCAGGCACTTTGGGAACCCATTCAACGATTGTAGTTTTGAAGTTTTCTTGAATATGTGGTATTTTTTGTTGCATTTTATGAAGTATTTGTTTTGTTTGGACTTAAAATTTTGAATTGAAGTTTTGAAAAATAATTTCTGTGGTTCAGAAATGAAAATATCTTTAAAAAATGTAAGTCATTAAATGCTATGAAAGATGTACATGTGCAAACCAGTGTCATTCAGAACAGATATCAACTTGCACAAATGTTTTGTGTGTAAATATATTTTAATAGAAATTATATTCATGTGTCAAAAGTAATGAACAAATGAATACACTTGAACAATTATTAGTACTTAATATTAGAGCTTGTTTAAAGTGAAATGTCTGAGCATTTTAAAGTTTTTCCAACTCATACTTTTGTATGTATCAATCTATAGTTGAAATATTGAATGGATCGTCCTCAAACTGTTTTGAAATGAAATGACATTTTTTGGTCGAAGTGACTTCATGATGTGGAAAGTACAGTTTCCTCGACTACTGCCGAGCCGTTTGATGCCATTGGGCACATTCAAATTTTATGTAGAGCCTGACAAAATTTGTTCATAAGTCTGGAATGGCAAAATTGTATGCTGAAAAGCCTTTGTTACTGCAAACGGCTTGCTACGTGTATGCTCTTTGTAATTACAATCAATTTATCCTGTCTATTGAAATATAACGATTCTTTCATACATCTAGGTGGATATGGAGCCTGCATTGCATGAATATATCTGCTAAGCAGGCAAGTAATTAAAATTTCCAAAGAACATGTGGATATCTTTCGAGACCTACCAAACCTGTTGTTAATTAAGTACAATTTTTTTTTATCACCTACGGCACTGTGCTTTACTCGATTCAGTACAGTCCTGGAACGACAGCTTTTGCTACATGATGGTTGGGGGGTTTTTGTTAAACTCACTTGGTGTACTAACTCCTTGGCTCGACAGCCCATGAAGGGCTTTGGCCTACCGAGACGATTGCCAGACTGTCATCTTACATGACACATTCTGGATTTAGGAGTGACACCTGGTCAGAGTGTCGATTCTCCCACAGCCTTAACCCCAGTTTTCATGACCAGGACGACCACAAACATCCACGCCCATGCCGGGACTCGAAACCGGGATCTCTGCAATGGCGCTGGTCACTACACCACAGCAGGCCGGCTTTACTCGATATACCTGGGATTTTTTACTCAATTCCAATGCGCGGAACTCAATTTATTTTGCCCTGAAAACTCGCCGGCTTCTGTCTTTGTCCTAGGACCAAACTCGGGATAAAGTGACTGCACTTAAAGACCGCATATTTACTTTTCTTTCCTCACACTTTTCACTTCACATGGTGAAAATTTCATTATTTAACTCGACAAACAGCGAAGAAACGGGACATGATACCGCTCGATACTGGGTATATTTTCTGCTGACTGACTGGTGGTTGTAAATATACGATTTTAGAGAAAGTTGGGACAGATCACAGCAACATTTTTAATTACTTCCACCTGAGTACCTATAGGCCTCCTTGAGATTTCCTGATCAAACGGTTAGAAGACAGTATCAAGCGTCAAAATACAATTAGATCATTGTCCCTTCACAGTAAATAATCGCAGTAGCGATTAGTTAGGTTAACCTCCCATCTTCCATTTCCCTCCATTTGCTTTTCAGTCCTGTAACCCGTGTAGCAACCATACGTTAACTGACAAACAGTTATTCTTGTAAAGAAGTTATTGTTGCTTTGTGTAACGAAGCACATAACTTCAAAAAACTTATGAGACGCCACTGGTGGTGCCAGCTACTTAAGCGAATTCCAGTTAAAATGTGAAACACTGGGAGCATTCAAACCACGGGTCAGTCGACCATTCCTCGCTTTTAATTTTTGATTTTACTGATTCGTGGTCATCAGTTACAGTGAAAAATAAAGAGAAACGTTGCAACGAGTAGAGAAATTGCGTAGTATAACTTTTTTTGCTTGATGTCACGTGTGAATACAAGAAGGAATAAAAATATGAATGCTTTTGAAAATATTGCGCAATCGTGTGGTGTAACTGTTGCTTAAGTTGAAAAAGAAAGTGTTCATGCCCAGGTCCCAATTTTGACGGGAACACAAAAAACTGCAAGATGCTAACAAAAAAAGATTCCTTCAGCGAAGAAGTGCATTTGGTTTGGGTACGAATTTTGGAAGTGAACCGACAGGGACTCTATGGACCTGCTCCGTCTTCAAATTTTAGGTCTGTCAGGACATTTTTCTTTTGTTTTATTCATCCTCCTTTGAAGCGGAGGACCATTAGTTTTGTAATCTCAGTGAACCCATCAAAAGTACCCTCAATTTCGCGGGAACTGAAAAGAACGCAGCGAGTTCCACGAGGTACCTACAGAACGCAGCACTGTGCATGGTCTAATATGTGGTTGCAACGAGAGAGCAACTAGTCGGAAATTGTAGAGGCTAAAATTGGTGATCGCAGTGCAAAAAGTCAGCAATGACCTCACTGGGACATGTTAATCACCCGAGAAACACCGAAACAAATGACTCAAGTCTGGACGCGGAACAGCGTGGACAAAATCACTAACTGGTAACGAACGTTAACTTCTTCTACTTGACCTGGTTGTTATTGAATTCTATATGATTCGTAGATTTCAGCAAAGCATGTGCGAACTAGTAATTCTGCATATGTGAAATCCGCACGTGACCGTAGAACGTGTTCCCATTGGTGTGACGCAGGAACACAGATCCACGTGCCGCGCTTTCTCTAGACGTACGAGGGTGGTCTGAAAAGTTTCCAACCCAACAATGATAGAAGATATTTATTTTTTATTTTTCAACATAGTCTCCTTGTAACTCTCCACACTTCTCCCAGCGATGCTCCCATCTCTGTAACCAGTCCAAAAAGTACTCGGCGTTTTTCTCTGCAAAATAAGTGTTCACGAAGGTGATTGCCTCTTCATTTGACCAAAATCTCTGTCCTCCGAACGCAATTTTTAGATGAGGGAACAAGAAGAAGTCGCTTGGGGCTAGATCTGGATGGTCAAGCAGCTCAAACCGTTATTCGTGGATTTTCGCCATGGCAACCGCTGAGGTGTGAGACGGTGCGTCGTCTTGGTGAAACAGGATTTTCTTTTTCTGCAAATGTGGCCGTTTCTGCCTTCAGCTTGTCAAGTAATGATGCTCCTGTAATGGTTTTACCTTTCTCAAGATAATCGATTAAAATAACTCCATGACTATCCCAAAAAACAGTCGCCATCACTTTCCCAGCCGAAAAACGGTTCCCTCCACTGTTTGGACTGTATTTTTGTTTCGGGCGTATAATGATGCATCCCAGTTTCATCTACAGTAATTAACTTCGCCAACAGAGCGTTGGAAATGTTCATTCGAACACGTTTTTGGTTTAACGTGAGCAAACGCGGCACCCAACGCGCGGACAGCTTTCTCATGCCTAAATGTTGATTGAATACGTGAAAAACACGTTCTCATGACCTCTGCTATCTCTCTCACTTTAATTCGGCGGTCGTGTAGCACCATTTGGTGAACTTTGGCGATGTTTTCGTCGGTAGTTGCAGTTTTTGGACGTCCCCAACGTTCATCGTTTCCCAAGCTTCGTCTCCCAAGCTTCCCAAAATTTCACTGAGGTAAATGATGGTGCAGTGTCCCCATACACAGAATCCAATTCCTCTTTGATTTGTGTAGGCGTATTGCCTTTCAAAAACAAATATTTAATAACAGCTCGATACTCGATTTTCTCCATTTTCACAAAAAACACTCACATCAACTCACTCAAACGACTGTTACATAACAACTGCGCGTCCAAAATGGCTGAAAATTTGGTGAGTAACTGTCAACAGATGAACAACGAAATTCACTAGCTTTTATTTACTAGTGCTGCCATCTTCACGTTGAGGTCGGAATCTTTTCAGGCCACCCTCGTAAATGAGAAGCATACGATACCCGGTCGTTTTTGTGGAGTCACAAATCAGTTTATATAGCTGCTTATTTCTGTGAAATCGCAACTGTACGTAGAGCGAGGCTTGCAGTTTTCCATTGGGAAGGGTTATGTGTGGTGTATCTGGCCACTCTGCACTCAACACCAAACTATCCATCCGTCCACGTGCCGAAAGATCCTTTAGGAAGAAAAACGTAGTTGCAGGCATGCAGAAGAAGCGTAAATCGTATTTCACCAAATTCCACACTGTGTTACTGCGAAGATTATTTTAATTACGATTTATATTAAATTTATGGTAACTGATTCCTCTCATCATTTCTTGGAGCATAAGAAGTATGTCAATTAATTAGCGTGTGTATTTTTTTACACACTGTATAGTCATCGTATTGCATATTGATATTATTGTGTGTACAGATCCGTACTGTTTAATCGGAATTTCAAACTTAGTAATTCGTATTTTTTTTATACTTGTGGAGGAGGACATTGGAAAGAGGATGAAATTTATATTAGTAGGAGGTAGAATATTTATTGAAGTTAAGGCTGTGGGAGAATCGACACTCTGACCAGGTGTCACTCATAAATCCAGAATGTGTCATGAAAGATGACAGTCTGGCAGTCGTCTCGGTAGGCCGAAGCCCTTCATGGGCTGACGAGCCAAGGAGTTAGTTAGAATATTTATGAAGGATAATGTATATCCATATTGTCTCATGCCAGCATGATTGGAAGAGGGCAGCAGCCAGTAAAATGTCTTCCTCTGATATTCCAGATGCTTCAGAAGATTCTGCAGAAGAAACAGTGTGCTCTACAAGTGACGGCCAACTCTAGAAGCAAGTGTACACAAACAAAGTGTGTGACGCTGTGGTATCTCCAATGAAAAAATAGAAAAATTCCAGTTTTCCTTGATCCACTGATTCGGAATCAGAGAGTGACGAGGGCTTTCTTTATGAGGATCTTAAAACAGAAATACAGATTCTTGAAACACTTAGTGAAGGAGGTAATAGGTATATGGTTTTATTTTTAATTTATTACAAAATCACCTGATGATGCCAAACCATCTTATAACATTTGGAAAAATTAGATTAGGTGATCCTTTATCCATTTTATCTGATGAATTTGCAATACTAGTACAGCAGCTGCAATTTTTTCAAAAAAAAATTGTTCCCAAACTGGATATTGCAACTGCATTTAGGGATAGATATAGTAACGTACAAGCAATAATGTGATTGTTTGGAAGTGGAAATTGAAAAGACCTGTGATACAGTGAAGTAGGCTTTGTCTTGGTCAGAGAGTACACTGTGAAGTATCTTGTATCAATGGGCCAGTGAACTTTGTCTGTAAAGAATACAGTTGGAGAATCACTATTAGTCCAGGAGTGTGGTTTCACGCAGTGTCATGGCTGAACGTGGTTTTAAACATATCGAACTACTTCTTTCAACGAAGCTTATTTGTCCACCAAGTGGAAATAAATCTTGTAAACGTAATTGAAGCTAAGGCAGCTTGAGAATCCACGTACAGATGCTTACAAGGATGATAAGACTGTGAAGGATACAGTGGGAGGTTCGATATTACTCTAGGAATGTGGTTTCACGCAGTGTCATGGCTGACCGTGGTTTTAAACACATCCAACTACTTATTTCAGTGAAGATTATTTGTCCACCAAGTGTAATGACTGGAAATAAATCTTGTAAACATAATTGAAGCTAAGGCAGCTTGCGAATCGACGTCCATCGACTTATAAGGATGATAAGATTGTGAAGGATACAGTGGGAGGTTCGATATTAGTCCAGGAATGTGGTTTCTTGCAGTGTCATGGCTGACCGTGGTTTTAAACACATCGAACTACTTATTTCAGTGAAGATTATTTGTCCACCAAGCGTAATGACTGGAAATAAAACTTGTAAACATAATTGAAGCCAAGGCATCTTGAGAATCCACGTCCAGCGACTTATAAGGATGATAAGACTGTGAAGGATGCAGTGGGAGGTTCACTATTAGTCCAGGAGTGTGGTTTCACGCAGTGCCATGGCTGAACGTGGTTTTAAACACATAGAACTACTTCTTTCAATGAAGCTTATTTGTCCACCAAGCGTAATGACTGGAAATAAAACTTGTAAACATAATTGAAGCTAAGGCAGCTTGAGAATCCACGTCCAGATACTTATAAGGATGATAAGACTGTGAAGGATACAGTGGGAGGTTCACTATTAGTCCAGGAATGTGGTTTCACGCAGTGTCATGGCTGACCGTGGTTTTAAACACATCGAACTACTTCTTTCAATGAAGCTTATTTGTCCACCAAGTGGAAATAAATCTTGTAAACGTAATTGAAGCTCAGGCAGCTTGAGAATCCACGTCCAGATACTTATAAGGATGATAAGACTGTGAAGGATACAGTGGGAGGTTCGATATTAGTCTAGGAATGTGGTTTCACGCAGTGTCATGGCTGACCGTGGTTTTAAACACATCGAACTACTTCTTTCAATGAAGCTTATTTGTCCACCAAGCGTAATGACTGGAAATAAAACTTGTAAACGTAATTGAAGCTAAGGCAGCTTGAGAATCCACGTCCAGCGACTTATAAGCACGATAAGACTGTAGGTAACCTTGCTCCCATGCAACTATACTCGCAGAATGTCGCTTGTGGCAAAGCGAACCTCACTCAGACATGTGCAGTGACGTCACTCCACCGGGACTGACGTCAGAGGCGTTCCCGAGCAGTTGCAAAAACCTAAAAGGTCATTTTTCTTAATTTAAAGCCACAGTAGGTACTATCATGCAGTTTCTCTAATTTACATCCATGGAATCAGTAGCAGTAATAAAATTTAAAGGGTTCAGTGTCGTTACACAACACGAAATCGGGCGATCCGTGTGGTAAAGGGAATCAGGTGAAGTTTGGTATCAAATAAATTAAGTCAGAATGCAGTATTGTAAGACTTGTGTATTTATGCAGTCCTTCAATATAAAACTAGACATTTTTAGATTGTAAATAAAAGTGAATTATAAAACTAAACGTATTTCAATTTTAGGTGCAAAACTCAAGTTGTAACATATTTGGAGAATAGAGAAAACAGTTCAACATGCAAATTATTGCTCAGGCTTTACAAAAAGGAAACTCGGAACAATTTCGAAAATATTAATTGGCTATCTAAAGTAAGATATATTTAAAGCGCTTTTGTTGATAGATGTTCTAAAACACAGCACATAAAACTAATTACATTTTAACATTAGATACATCTTTGGAAGTAGTCGTTAAACATTTGTACTACGTCTTTAATTCTAAAAGTAATTCATTATGATAATGGTTATTCTATACTCTAAGCAGCCAGGGTTACTACTATTATCACAACATGTATTTAATAAATGGAAGGTCGAAATTTAAGGATACTGATTGAATATGGACTTTTTTTTTGTTTGGTGCAGGTATTAATACGAATTGAATAGAAAAACTAGTAGATGGCGAAAACATCCTGCTTTCCAATAGAGGGCGGAAAATTGCACATAAGAAAATATTTGCCTTTTATAAATTAAATAAAAAATAGTTTACAATCTATATCATTTCATTCGTTTTAATTGAAATACCAATTTCATTTATGACCGATGTGTTGTGAATTACCCAAAGTGTGTGGTTGGCTTTTTTTTTAAAGTTTGCTTACATTATTTGTTTTTAAAACTAATTAATAAATACTTTTAATCGGCCACATTGACAACTAATTTCAAAGATTTTTTTTTGTATCTTTTTTTTTGTTTGAGTGATATGCCGTGTATTTCATCTCAAAGAAAATTTGTGTACCCTTTTGATAGTCTTACAGTCACTATTAGGATGCCAAGGAATCAAACTTTTTGGCTCCAACTGACTTTCAGTGGAAAAATAATACTTTTAAAATTTGTTGTAGCGCATATTTGATTGTATTTTATTTAGAAAAAAAAAGCTCTACGCTGTTAGTTTCATATATTAAACAGCAATATTCGTTAATAAATTAGCAATTTTCTGTTGTTTTTCCTGTGTGCAGGATGATGATAAATGACAGATTTTTAGTTGTCAGATTCTATTTCGATAATAATAAATGAATTTTAATTCTTTTGGCACTGGACTTTTAAATATTTCACGCCACGTGTGCGAATTCTAAAATGTACACTAATAGTAAAAATTATATATATATAAAAAAAAAAGGTTTGCGGACGTTATTCAAGAACAATTGAATAAAATAAATTAGCACAACATTTAAGGTGACATTTAACACACGTATAAAGGTTTAAATGGATTCATATTTCGTTCACCTAAACAGGATATTGCCATTTGTATTTAAAATATTGATTAATTAACGGATATTTTTATAAATATTATATATATAGATATTTTATATATATATATATTTAGAAGCATACACGGTACGAGACATGTACAGTTACAGTAATTTGCACGAGATGTAGAACACTTACTATGGTTTCATAGAACTGGATTGTACAGTATTATTCTTTGCGTGTCGGAGGTGCGTGAATATTTTTTTTTGTAGTTCATGAATGGTAATTAGAGTAATTGAGTTATAAATATTACAGCCTAGAGGGTTGATTTTAAGTATTTAATGGAAATGTGGAACAATTTCCTCCGCAGGCAATTTCATTGTTGTTTTTAGCCCAATTACGTTGTCTTACTGAGTATTACGACAACCAATGCTGCGTTTTTCTGAGAAAATACTAATTTTGTGTGCCTTTTATCCACGTAAGTTAGCACATTATCGGCGCATTTCGTATCCCAGTCCGTAAAACCCTAGACAAGCTATAAACACCGATTAACATATTTCAAATTACCATGGAAGAGACATTTCAGAGTAAAGGTAGTTCGCAATGTGTCGTCAGGGCGGATAACTCGATCAAGCGTCGGTGGAATCCTTAAATACTAGTCTCCTGTGGCACAATACCAAGGGATCTGGTTTTCTCTTGGTGCTTCACGAAGTAGACTGCATTAGAAATATAATCATATATGTAAGAAATACGCTTCGACGTCGGATAAAACATAAGTAACTCAATTAAATGAAGCAGATATTTTGGAAAAAATATCGTGTATATATAATTTAAGTTTATTACATTTTGCATTATGTAAATTATATATAATATTTAACATCTTTTTCTTTAGCAAATATATATTTGCTGTGCAAAATTTATTCTTAACAATCCCAACGATTCTCCTTCATTTTGGTTGATTGTCATAGAAGTACAGTGCTACATTCCCAGACGTCCTCAGCGTGGATATCACAACCTTGTCATTGACCCCACAATAAAGCTTACCGATGTGAAAAGAAAAGAAATGCCGGCGAATAGACAACTCTAAATGAATATTTAGTGATGTGTCGGTTTCATTTTTTTTTATTTGGAGGAGACGGGGGGATTTATAACGCTATGTTTCTGGGAGCTATCGGCTTACAGTAAAAGGAAGCGTTACGACACCGACATAGAGAATGTAATGTATAGTGAGTTTAGGGGCGGGCGTGGACGGGGGTGGTGTCCTCGGGGCTGGGGGAGTCATCGCGCCGGGACTTGACGCGGACCACGGCACGGCGTCCATCGTCCAGCTGCTGGGTGTACTTGGGTCCGATGGCGCCAGGAGTCTGCAGACGCACCTTCTCTGGGTCACCGGTGGTCTCGTCGGAACGCATCAGGAAGAAGAGGCCGAAGTTCAGTTGCGGTATGTCGTAGAATACGGTCAGCGTCAGCATCATGAAGGTCAAGCCTATCAGCAGGTATCCTGAAACGACAGTCAACCACTTCAATTAAATTAAATTTCAGAATGATTCGAGAAGCTCGTTGTCTAACCTGAAAATGCTGTAGCATTCACGTAAACGTGGACGGAGAAAATGTATTTCATATCAGACCTGATACTGTCCATTTTCGACCCATGTTAGAACGAGAAGACAGTTTTAGGGATAAAATATACCGTGACTCGCCTCACTCGGCAGTAATCATAAAATCAACAAGAGTAGATTTTTTTAATCTGCGTTCTTCAGCTTAAATCGTCATCTATATAATAAAAAAGGATGTATATTTGTATGTATGTATTTACGTTAAACTCTATACAGATATAAATGCGTGGACAGATTCGAAAAAAAAAATTGGTACACATATTCTTCTAACGACGAGAAAAATGCTGTAGCATTCACGTAAACATGGACGGAGAAAATTTATTTTATATCAGACCTGATACTGTCTATTTACAACCCTTGTTAGAACGAGAAGACAGTTTTAGGGATAAAATATACCATGACTCGCTTCTCTCGGCAGTAATCATAAAATCAACAAGAATAGATTTTTTGAATCTGCGTTCTTCAGCTTAAATCGTCATCTATATAATAAAAAAGGATGTATATTTGTATGTATGTATTTACGTTAAATTCTATACAGATTTAAACGCGTGGACTGATTCCAAAAAAAAAAAAAATTGGTACACATATTCTTCTAACGACGAGAAAAATGCTGTAGCATTCACGTAAACATGGACAGAGAAAATTTATTTCATATCAGACTTGAAACTGTCCATTTTCGACGCTTGTCAGAACGAGAAGACAGTTTTAGGGATAAAATATACCGTGACTCGCCTCACTTGGCAGTAATCATAAAATCAACAAGAATAGACTTTTTGAATCTGACTCTTCAGCTTAAATCGTCATCAATATAATTAAAAAGGATGTATATCTGTATGTATGTATGTATTTACGTTAAACTCTATACAGATTTACACGCGAGGATTGATTGAAAAAAAAAACTCGTTCACATATTATTTTAACGACGAGAAACGTTGCTGTGGAGTTTAGAAACCAGTATCATAAAGGTGGAAAGAATTATAATTAAAAAATGTGATCATTTTGTGTTAAATTACTGTGCGGAAAGAGGCCATGACGTCAAAGCAAACGCGAGACAAACACGTTACTAGGCAACGGATTTGCACAACAACAAGAAAAAAGTTACTTATTTTGTAGCGAAGTAAAGCGGAAATATTTTGATTGAATAAAATATATAATTACATCCAGCAATACTCCATCGAATGATAATAAAAAACAATACGATATACTTGACTATCATTGCGGAAAATGTAAGTTAATTTTCGTGTACATTAAGTGACTTCAATATGGCCACCATTGGGAACGTAGCTATCAATTTCATCTTTCGTAATGTCTGAAGACAGGGATAATTATATCCTGCAATACTCAAGGAGTATATTGAAATATCCTTTTCGTTTGCTGGAATTGATGAAATAAAATTCAATGTATTTTATAGTTGTTCAATTAATGTGAAAGTATTTTCGGAACTAGGAAGATTTACAGTTCGGTTAAATCACTTCTTGACTGAAGATTAATTTTGAATTGAATACTGTTCAGGTTTATATAAATAAGTACACGGGCACTGTCGGGCACCCAACTAGTATGTAATAATTTAAGGCCCATCTGATAAAATTATTAAAACAAATCCGCACCTTCACCATAGTGGTGGCGGTGGGCGCAGTTGGGCAAATTGGGTTATTCACATAATTTATAACGTATAACGGCACGAAGGATCTGCGATACCAGAATTCCTTCGAGATTTCGAGTTAATTGGTCAAGTTCAAGATTTGTCAAGTCTTGAGATCTAACAGTAAATGTATATATCCTTCGAAACGAAAAAGAATGCTTAAAATGTACATGCATCCGCTGATAGCAATTAAAGACTGGAATTATCCCTCTTGTTCATGGGAAACGTAATTAAGCGGTCCTGAATCTTTTTGGAGTCATATACTTCGTTTGATGAGGTTCTTTGTTCTGACCGTGTATAGTTACAACATCAGAGATCGTTAATTATGTCATTCACTGATGGTAATTGTTGCTGTCTCCTGATATTAACCTTCCACTGTACTGGTATTTCAGGGGATTCCACTAACTTATTTCCTGTTAGTCTGGTAAGCACTTGGTAACAATATCAGTGCCTTGCTGCTTCGGCTCCTTCTGAAACGTTTATTTCAATTATGATTTCTTGACACGGATTGGGTGCGCTTCTAATTGTTATAAAGACTGGTTGTCAGACAGACGAAGGGATGAGGAAAGATTTCTTTGGACTTACTCAACCCTTGTCTCTTCCAGAGCATCTGTAGCCTTTAGTCAGAGAAATAATTTGTGACGTTCGATTTGTAAGGTCTTTTTGACTACATTTGGAGTCTGAGAATTTTATTGAAAAAGAGAGTTTGGAAAGTGCCAGGACTTAACGTTACTCATACCTGTCAAACTTGTACAACATCACAACTGCGCCGAATCTTACCTGTAGTTGCAACCTTGTAAAGGGGCCGGTAGGGCTGGTTAGGGGAGTCTCCTGGGATGTAATCGCCGAGGCCGACGGTAGTGAGGGAGATGAAGCAGTAGTAGAGTGAGTCGAGATAGTCCCAGTCAGGTTCGAGTGTGGCGAAGGCGGCAGCGGGTACCAGAATGAAGGCGGCCACCAGGAAAGCGGCCACCAGCATCAGGTGCATCAGACGGATGTTGAAGGGCTGGTAGAGGTGGCCCAGTCGGGAGTTGAGGAACTGCAGCAACATAGTGGCCGGCACCATCAGTCGCTCCACCAGCGCCGTCAACAACACCAGCGTCAGCGGAATCCCCAGCATGGCGTACAGCATACAGAAAACCTTGCCTCCTTTAGACAGTGGGGTCACGTGCCCGTAACCTGCAACAAGTTCAGGATAAATACGTCATGGGGTGACACATCATTTAAATCCCTAATGAATGTTTCGAAGTAGTTTCTCGAATGAACCTCCTGCCATTTGAAGAAGCGGTAGGCGACGAAGAAGCAGCAGCAGCGGTAGAAGTGTGAATGAATGAGAGTATGAATGAGTGTGTGATTCTTTTGTCTGGAAGCCGTAAGGGCATTCTCTTACGTCATGTATGAATGTGTAAACCCAAACGATGACACTTTAGTAATGACAAAATATTAGTCTGTTAAACGTCATCGCTGAGCAGATTCCACGAGGAAGGAACTCCGACAACTAGACTAGGAGGCGGGACCTCCAGTTAGACGTCACCGCTGCTGCTCCTCCTGCCATTTCTTTGGTGTTTTCATATTAACGTTTTAAGGCTCGTTACGGTAGGCCAGATTCGGTTAACCAAGATATTTTCTTGTGCCTGCGCAGAATGACTTATAACAACATATACAATGACATGATTCTGTATGGGCCAGGTGTGTGGTGTGAATTACTGTGGGAATTGCATGTTCTATACAGGCAGAGTTCCGGAACGTTTATGGAAGTTGAAAGTCGTCTCTGCAGATCTATTTCTGTATGTTATCAGGAGCTGAGACGCACGCTGTAGGACTTATCAGAGCCTGGAATATCTGGATACAATTCCTTGGTGTAGCGTACTGTTGGATCAGACAAATTGAGTAAAATTGTAGAGAGAATACACCGTCTTTTTCGCCAAACAAATGTCAGTAGTTGCTTGAGTCACATTTTCTTCTGGAGATCAATATAACCTGACACTTTCTGGCGTTGATTTTAATCCTCATATTCTGAGCCCAGCGCTCAATCTCCCTGAGTGCCATTGCGTGCATGTTCCGCGACATTTTTGTTTTTAAAAAAAGGCTGTGTCGTTCACGTAGAATGTGTTGTCTACGCCGTGTATTTACGTGTGCATTTCGTATAGTATACATACGTTCAACATTGAAGGTTTCATTAGAGGTCTTAGAGCGACTGTTTCAACGTTCACACAACCCCTGTTTGACCTGTAAAACCTTCCAGAGCTGATGAGGCCTCTATGAAGAAAAATACATTTGTGTGACGTTTGAGTTGCAAGGTATTTTTGACTACAATTGGAGTCTGGTCTAGAATTTATTTGGAAATTGAGAAGTGTAAGGAAAAAGTGTTTGAAAAGGTGGCAGGAGTTTTCATTACTCATACCAATGAGACTTCTGCATCGCTCTATATTATTTACATTCTACTTATTATTCCATTGGGGATTGACAACCCCATATCTTAATTGGAACCAACCGTATCATAACCGAAATCAAAAACTACAAATAAACTATTATTTATTAAATTAGAGTTGTATCTTAATTTTATTTAGGTAAATGCTTCTTCGTGAATACTTTTATTTCTTTACATTTGCAACTCCCAGTAGAGATTAAATGACTGTGTGTACTTATATCGTACTTTTGTTAATCAATCCGATCAAAGACAGCATTAACTCAAAAATCGCAAATCAATAACAAAGCTAAAACAATAAAAATAAATAGTTTATTGTCTATTTAATGTGCTTTTATTATGCGTGCTCTATTGTTTTCCTGCCAATATAGTGTTATGAATTCCACACAAATCATTTCATTAATTTCGGAATCACTTTAAGCGCTTTTTAGAATGCGTTACTTGCGCAAAATTAATTGTATTTAATTACGTTTTGTCAAAAATAAATGATGCAGACATAATTCTCAGTGGTAATTAAACGCAAATGATATGGGAAGTAAATGCAGGTAACGAGTTATATAATTGCGTGATATTTAAGTGATAAATTGACCTAATTTTAAATAGTTTAAATGTGCTGTTATTTGAAACTCGTTTAGGGACAGGCGAACATCAGTAAAATACTGGGTAGCGATACAGGTATGCCGATTTGTCCGCGACTGATCGTTAGCCAGTGATCAACAAAGACAGAAAACGGTGAAAATAGAAATGAACAAGCTTTCTGGCGTCGTTAGGATGTGAAGAGGTCATTGAACCTACCCAGGAGCGCGAGACATGTTTCCGGTACTTCGAGAACCATCATTGCTAGGGGACCTGAGACGAGAAGTGATTGGAAGAGCACTCATGTGGTTGCGGAAGGATGCTCAGAGGACAATTTCCGGGGAGTATATGATGATGTGATGCATAAGCAATGAGGGAATAGTCATTGACAAAGAAGCAGTGATGAAATAGAGATCCAAAGGTGAAGTATGGGAGAAGGCATATGAAAATACCAAAACGATTTGATTTGAAAGGTAACCAGAGAGATGTCGGGAAGTAAGATGGCCGAGGCGACCACGCCTGCACAACATCCAATTACTGGAACTGATCACCATCACAGGAAAAATATTTCAGGAGCAGAGCCCTGAGTGCCGCCAACGCTGAACACCAAGCAAGATCAACCGGAATTAAACGTAAAAATCACCACAAAACATATTATATAAACTGAATATCACTGATCAAGCAGTACCAAACTGAATGCGATCAAGTGAAATAATTTCATGCTGTGCCGTTGGAAATCTAACATGGAAAACTGTATCGCGACATTGCTGGAAGGGTATAAAGTTTGCTAGTGGTCATGAAAAAAATGAGAGAAGAGTAATGATTGGATATATATAACACGTGATAGGAACGGTGAAATATATTGACACGATGGGTAGATTTCGAGGCATTTCTGTGTCTTCAGATAAATCGACCACCCTTTATAAATTTGGAATCTAATCGTAGTAAAAATTGGTAACTGTGTTCAATGGCACAATAAAACAAAAAGGAAGGAATAAAAATAGCGCATACCTCGTCCAATGAAGGGAAACTAATCGTCAGTCAAGCAGATTGGATCTACTTGGTTCGGCTCAACTTATCCAGGATTTTTCTAACGCATACTTGTATAAAATTTTTTCTGTGGATTACATATAATTTGTCGTGTGGAGAAATAGTTACACGGTTTTGGAGGTAAAGTGTAGTTGAAGCTATTTTCCCCCCAAATATTATTCAATACGAAATATCGCGTTTCGTTACGTTTCGCCTTTAACCGTCGAGACCTCGAGCCCTGACTATATATAGTGAACCTGTCACACTCTTCATGCATTCACGTTAATCTAAGAAAAAATAATGACTTCAGTACACATTCAATTTTTATCGTGTTTAAAATCTGTTTAAGGAACTCGATGAAGTGCAACGACACGTATTTTATGGGCACGTATATATTACCTCCGTTTTAAAGGATGTAAGCGAAAATCCAATTCCCCTCTTTTCTCTCGCGAGCAGGGATTTATAAGAGCTTTGCAGACTGCGACACGAGCCTCGAGAAAGTACCAATCTGAAAATTTCACTCATTGGCGGGAAACCCACGGAACACTAATAAACTATAATGTCACGAAAATTCAAACCGAAAGGGGTAGAAATTATTGACAAACAATACTATAAATCTCATTGAACCCGAAAAATATTAATTTGTTTGTTTCCTGTTCGAGAGTAAAACGTGTAATAAATTTGGTAAAATTTTCTCCACGGGTGTATATTTGTCATCGGACCATACATACACAAAGTCTATTTTATTTATTAGGTAGATACATATTAAATGCATCTAAGACATCTATTTCCACGTCGGTTACATATTATTATCAACAAATATTGATATTAACTAATTTGTTGCTGGACATAAATTTTTATTTTTATGCTGTTTTCTGTATCACATTAAACAACGTTTTCATTTGCATCACTATCTTAACTGTCATCTATAACATTAGGTTATACGTCCTCTACGATACATTGTATCCACCTACAATATATAGTTTTTCGTTCTTTATAAGCAGTTTCCGTCCAAAATTTGAGTCGAGGAGAAATATATTCTTTGCATTTATTTTGTGTTCATTCATCGTGTTTTCGTACCACACGTTTTTCCAAAAATAAAATTATTTAATAATATTATTATATAAAGACTGTTTTCATTTATTAAATGCAAGATGGATTCCCGGCGTTGCCATGATGAAACTCAGCGACATCCGTAACCCCGGATTTGATTAGAATCTCGGTTTTTTGCGTTATTATTCTGTAACGCCCCTCTACCCCACCCCTAAGATGCTTCCCTTCTATACTGAAAATGGTTGAAATTATACACAAACAACATAGAAGGAAATCTCATTAAACCCTAAAGATATTTATTCAACTAAAATACCGGTCGTATTTACATGTATTAAAATTTCCATCCCCATCCAAACCGCGCCCCTGGGGTTCAACGGAAAGTTGAATGTTATAATTAAACTCATCGATATCCATAACCCCGGATTTGACTATAATCTCGGTTGTATTCGCGTTATTTTCTTGTAACTCCCTCCACACCCACCCCAAACGGTGCTCTCTTCCCATGAAAAAAGGGGTTTAAATTATACACAGAAATCATCGGTAGATTTCTTTGACCCCAATAGATATATATCCGACGCAAATATCGGCGTTTTGAGCATGTTTGAAAATTTCCTCGCCCGCCCCTTGGGGTGGATTCTAAATCTTTCTTATCAATGTCTATACAAATTTTTGTTGACAAAAATTGTTTGAAGCAGATCTCTGTTTAACTTATAAACATAATAAATTATTGCGACTGTATAAAATGGTTCTTTTCCTATATATATAAAATTAATTGTTACTTAATGAGATATGCCAAGTAAAATGTGTCGATCTCGAATAAAATTAGAAAAGATCACTCGTTAACAAAAATGACGCTAACAAGAGAATTTTACAGATTTAGAAAAAAAAATATTTATTGGTTATGTCCAAACTACGTCAGTTGCAGTCTGAAATAATAACGAGAATTTTACATGACATGTCTTCTGTACTTTCAGGATTTTTTGGGGGGCAACTGAGATTTTATTTCAGAAGAATCACATAAATTAAGTTTGAAGAAAGCGGATATAAAAATATGAAAAGTAGAAAGTATTCAGGCTGTTAGTGTTGCATCGGAGAAACAGAATATAGGCCTGGAAAGGTTAAAATTTTCATGGCAGTATATTTCTTAAGAACTAAACTTTAATTTCAATTTAATAGACAAAATAATTAACAAAAACCATTTAAAAGAAATGATGAGATTTGAGATAAGGCGATTGTCTATTTTTGAAATAATCTACAGCGTCATAAAAAGGAAATGTTAAAGACCACCACAATTTAGGTGACGATAATTCATACAATTGTATCAAATGTTCTTAAAGCGTACACTAGGCCGAGTTTAATTCGTAATTGCTTCGAGAACAAATTGTTATAACTTTAGGAGTAATTATTTAATCATTGGGTTGATTTAGAAAATAATCTCCACGACAGGAAAATTATTATTTGTTAATAATTGATGCGATATTCTCACCTATTGTAGTGACGACGGTACTAGAGAAGAATAGCGACTGTCCAAAACTCCAGTTGGGCTCTCCAGACACATTCCTCGCTGCTGAAACACCTCTGTTGCTAGCACGGACCACTTCCTGAATCAATTCTTCCAGATCTTCATCTGTAACCAATGAAAGAGATACATGATCCAACAGGTCCAAGATTCAAAGGGAGGTTAGTTCGAATTTGCTCCAGAGAATCACTGAAAGTACGTTCATACTTTCATTTGTATTCACTTAATGCATTTAAAATACACATTATTTTACAATATACATGCAGAAATAATTAACACCACTGAATTGTTTTACGTCGCGACCAGGGAATTGTCCGATTTCAAGCATGGGACTGGTAAAGCGATCCAGGGCCAACGTAATTTTATTAACTTAGCAAGTCAAAGTTGTGTAGATCCAGAATTAGTTAAATTAACTATGGCAAGCGGGAATGGCTTTTAGTAACCTGTTGCAGTCTTAAATGGCAACATCGCAAAATCTCACCTGCCTAATTTTCTTGCCGCGGAAGCACCAGGCAGCTGACTCTTTAATGCCAGACTTCCTCACTAGTACTTTAACGCCAAAAATCATCTTAATTGAGCGTCGTACTGATGGAAAAATGGAAAAATAACTATTTCATTTGGCCTTATTAGCAAAGACATTTATAAAGCGACAGAACATATTTAATATGGAATCGTAACCATCACTAGGGACACATTTCCACTAAGTAACGTAATGTATTTATTATTTTTGTAATATAACCCCTACAGGGTATCCATAAATAATTTTACAACTCCAATACTATATTGTTTATTAATTTTGAACAAGGAACTATCGGCTGTTCAGCCATCATCATTTACAAAAATTTTAGTTTTTGAGTTCAAAAAATTATTTATGGACACAGATAAAACCTGTGGGGGATATATTACAAAAATACCAAATCAAAAATCAGTCCTACTAAAAGAGCTAATATATATGCTACTTAATTATATTGTAATGCCAATTAATTAGGCCATTAATTGTTTCGACATAAAATTTGAATTGTTTGAGAAATCCATTATAGCGGTCTGATCGAACAAAGCGACAATGGAAAAGCGAGCTCACTTACTTTGTCGAAAAGTAAAAAATGGCGTATGCGCGCTAAAACTCGAGTGTACGAGGAGTCATTTGGTGGCGGGACATTTCAGAGGACGGAACAAATAATACTAGAGCAGAGACTAGACGTCGTTAACGTATTATTAAACAAAGTTGTGAATTTAAGACAAAGCAAAAACATTCACGGAAGTATTACCTCGTAAATATCGCTAAGTAAAAGCAGTTTACGTATACAGCCAGCCAGGAAAGGAAGTCAGTTTTTTTACGTCTACAGCCAGGAGCTAAAGAAAAGTTAGTTCGCTCCGAAAGAATAAACAGTTAAAATAAATCATCAAGGAGATACGTTGCAGTTTACGTCCAATTCAGTAAAAGACTAATAAATCTACGAATCATAGGATTCCGATAAGGCAAGCAGACATCAGATAACCGACATTCAGGAGAATCATCCGAGTTCCTGGGAGCCTGTCAGTTTTGACTTCAATAGTTTAAAATCTGTGAGTCGACATTTTAGAATCAGTGTATAATTTTGCAATACTGTACTTCGGAAACAAAAAAAGAATGCTGGTACCAGCTGGACACTACGTAAGTAACAAAACCAAAACTAATGATTAATTGTATACTTTAATTGAAGGATAAAGTCAGATTTCGTTCTCTTTTAATTGTCAATCAGAGTTAATTTCTTTACTTTTAAATTTCTTTCTATCGACATATTGTTTAGGTAAAATGTGAACTGTTTGTTAATAAGATTTTTGAATCAATTTGTTGTGTCTATTATCAAACCCAGTAGAGGTCCTTAGAGAGAGAAAGATCTCAAATTTTGTTGTAATTATTTTTATTGCCACAAAATAAATAAATATTTTCTTTGTTTATTTTTGATTATTATTTCATTTAATTAACGCCTTCAATTTAATTATTACCTAAATGGCGCTTCACGTGAGGTAAATTCTTCAAATATATTCTCTAAATATAAATTAAATCAAATAACGTAATATTTAATTATTACAATATATTATATAAATATAACGTGGATCCGCTCACTGCTTTCTTGGTCCACGACATCCACAATTGCATTTAATAAAGGAAAACGTTCTTTAGATATTTATATAGGATTGGTTTTAACTAATTTACTATAAATTTTACACGCCGTGTCTCCTAAAATTATAATTTGGACCTGAATTACGTAAACGACTGATTCTGGATGATCTTGGGACCAATCTGCTATTAGGAATTCTGGTAGATCGTGATTGATTAGGTCTTTTTTTATCCAGGAACAAAAAGGCTTCAACATTAAAAAATTATAATCATATATTATTAAGATAATCACGGATTCAGCTGAAGCTTCTTCAACTACTAGAATTGAATAAATAATTGGCAAAAGTGCAAGTGTTTTAATTGGCGAATCATTAAGCGTGGGATGTAAGATTTACAGTAAAGTAAAATGTTTGGTCGACATATTTTTATTCTCAGTCAACTATTTGTCGAGTGAGAACTATTTCAGTTTTTTAATCCTGTATTCGCAAAATATATAAAAGTTGAACAATTCAAGAACTCGTAGAGCGTCGACGAAATACATGCATTTGACATCCCAGGAAACATTATTACCTATCTACAAACGTCGTCGCCGGAAATATAGATCCCGGCTGCGTAGCTGAGCAGGAAACGGAAGCCATGTGCTTCCTGCACTACTTAACATTACTTTTTAACTTTGCACGCATCATCTGTATACTCCTGGAAAGTGTAAGTCCTCACGAAGACGCCAGGTAGCGCCTTGCGATGAGGAACGTATTTCGAAAAGACAGGATGATTTCAGAAGTCATCGTTGGATGGAGGTGATTATCCGTTTGTAACGACTGAAGCGATGAAGAGCTCGCACATACTGTGGAGAAATGGAAAGTGGAGTACAAAATACTATTACTATAAGTGAAAATCGAGGGGAAACTTCGAGGTTGACTCTGGTTGAGGTCAACCACTGATTTTCCTTCACAATATTTTCAATACTCTGAAATGTACCGTATGATTATAACAGAAGGCTACAAATAATTCGTAAGCTAAGACGGCAGTAATATGGCCGATATGTGGAATTTAGTATTACTTGAAAAATAAACTGGATCTTTCGGTCGTTGAGGAAGTTAAGTAATTTCGCGAACAAGGTGTAAGGGCCGTTTGTCCTCATGAGAAAGGAGGGAATTCAGACTCGAGTTGTAAATAAAAGAAGAAATAAAGGGAGAGGTGGAGTGTCGGAGGCATTAAGGCAAATAAGAGCACAAGTTGACAGCAAGAGGCTCATAAAGCAGCGGACCGAAGGCGATTGAGAAGATCCAGGTTCGAAGGGAATGAGAGCGGAGGACACATTACTGCTGTTTAACATGGAGTGAACATCATTACATCCCAAGAAACCAGCATAACGATCGCCATTCGTAGAGTACTCGGGAGTTGTTCTTACTATTCTACCGCATAAAACAGGTAAACTATTTTGTTATTTAATTTCCCATTTAATAAAAATTTAACGAATATAAGTATTTATTATTATAATTAATAGAAAATGTTACGTTTCAGTACCCGCCAAGAACCTCAAGGAAAATTTATTTCTCGATTTGAAAATTCTTTCATTGCTCAATTTACGTAAATTAATTTATACTGACAGAAATTACTTTAATAATTGCCAATAATATTTTTTTATTTAATTTAGCTAATCAACTTCACAAAAATTTAAATGAATTATTAAAACTGCGTGACGCAATCCAATAACGTTAATAAATGTTGGCTTATTGGAACGTAATAGCTTTAAATCTTCTTCTGGCTGTATGTGTGTTTGTGTGTATGTACATACAAATCAACACCCGCGGAGCAAATTTCGAACACGTATTCCTTGCGAACCGGAAATAAACATTGTGAGGGGTGAGACACGTGGGTGGGTGTGGAAAATTTTCAAACATGCTCAAACCGCCGATATATTTCGTCGGGTAAATATTTTGTGGGGTCAAGGAGATTTATAAAATTTCTACCGATACTTTATGCGTAAATTTCAACCCCTTTCAGCATAGGAAGGGAGCACCCTTAAGGGTGGAGGGGCGTTACAAGAAAATAACGCACGAACAACTAAGATTGTGGTCAAATCCGGGGTTATGGACGTCGCTGAGTTTCATAATGACAACGCGGGCAACGCCGTGCGCCCAGCCAGTATAAAATAATAACACATGTATATGTAAATGTGAATTTACAAGCTATGAATCTGAATTTATAGTTTTTAATATTTTTTTTTGAGAATGCAACGACGCGATAAGTAAAAATTTTTGTATAATAAACGAAAGCATCGAAGATTGAAAGTTAACAGTAAAACAATCAGATTTATGACACAGGAGTTATTTCAGTCAACGCGGGGTAGGTCTTCGCATCCAATGAATATTAAATTTGTGTGTGTAAACATATGGAAATTATTTTTCGTTGGAGAAAATAAACTATTATTAGCATATCGAGATGTCTAGCTGGTCCTAAAATAACCTCTGACATTTAATGATTGCTGTTGCCATATGAATTTACGATTTCTGTTTGAACAGAAATTAAATTATGAGTCATGTGGAAATTCGTGCTGTCGTCCGTTTGCGCGAGACAAATGGACGGAGGTGCAAGCTGTCGCTAAGTAAACAAATTGCATAGCAGTTTTATATTTGTTTTCGCTATCAAAGTCAACATCGAGCCCTGCACAAATTTATTGCATGCACAGGTGCTCTGGTGTAACAAGAGAACTTGTTTCTGTTTGTTATATTGTAATATCAGTCATCAAGGCGTTTCGAGCTGACGAAGCGCATGGCCGAGTAGGGATCCATCAATGAACTTTGCTACAGAATAATAGGTTTATGTTGTAAATTTTAGGACGGCCATCACATGCAAAATGTGGGGTGGCCAAGTTCAAAATCATCACAGTTAATGACATAGTAACTCCGTTATGGATTAAATTTTTAGTTGGTGATGGATAAGATAGAAAAATTTCGAAAACTTCGTTTAATGGAAACTTGTGGGAACGTAATTCTGTGGCCATCAGAAAGGCTATTAAACTTCGGTAAGCGTGTTCTAGGATGAGATGGGGAGGGGGGATTGGGGGTGGGAGAGTGGTACTGGTCTTAGCCGACGTCGCTTCTCTTTAAGAGCTGGATCGATGCAGCTGCAACGAAGGAAGTCCACGTTCGACTCTTCACTTTACACAAGACTTTTCCACGTATAAGTCCACTGGCCGTGACTTCTATGTCAGGGTTTAACGTTTAGAACATTTTTAATGGTAGCACCAACCGGCGAAAGGTGAAAATCTGTACCCGGGAAGACCATCCGTCGAGTCGGTTCAATTATTCTCGGGTTTTCAACTATTTTATGGAAGTGTTTCCTTCTCTTAACCTCATTAGATGAATCCGGTAACTTAACATTGGAAGATCGACCATTAGTTTCGTGATTTTATTTAACCTACCAAAACTACCCTTAATTTCGCGGGAACTGAAAGTAAGGCAGCGAGTTCCTTAAGGAGCCGATATAATGCAACACTGTACTAGGTCTAATATGTGGTTGCAACGTGAGAATACCGACCAATAAGCCTTCTTCCCCTAATGCCAAAAATATTTGAAAAACAGACCGTGGACCTAGATCACATTATGTCAGCACACCAATTCGGTTTCCGAAAGCGACATTCGACAGTACAGAAAACTCATAGGATTGTTAGTAAAATCACTGGAAAACTGGAATCCCAGATAAACAACGCAGACTTTCTAGATATCAAATATATAAAGTATGATATTTAGGTTTACTATACAAAATCAAATCAGTCTTCCCAAGCCAAATTTATCTTCTACTAAAATCCTACCTAAGTGACAGAAACTTCCAAGTCAGATTAAACAATTCAGTCTCGAACTATCAGAATATCTCTGCTGGAGTTCCGCAAGGAAGCGTACTGGGTCCCCTCTTGTACGTAGTATTCACCTCTGATGTTCCAACCACTGTCAACACGGAGATTTCTGACGATACAGCTGTATTATCTATCAGAAAGGCATCTCTAAAAGTATCTGAAAATCTTCAGAATCATCTGGACTTCATTGAGAACTGGTTCAGCAAGTGGATAACGACAAATAAACTCAAATCACGTTTATCAAGAACCGAAATGTACGTTCACAAGTCTCAATTAACAACACAGCTAGACCAGTAAAATCAGAAGTCAAATCCTTAGGAATGTACCTCGGCCAGAGACTCACCTGGAAGACTCATATAAAGAACAAACGAAAACATCAAAGAAATGAGCTGGGTAATTGGAATGAAATCACAGTCAACCCTAGAAAATAAACTTCTCCTGTATAAAGCCATTTTGGATTTTCCGCATTCAATTATGGGACTGCACAAAACTGTCCAACGCTACAAGACGAAGACACTCCGCATTTTGACAGACACTCCTTGGTACGTGAAGAATCAAACCCTCCACCAAGACCTAATGACTCTATATGTAACCAGCAAAATTAGAAGATTAGAAACTGCCTATCCCACACTCTCGTGAGTCAGGACAATGATCTTGTACATCGGCTAGCCCAAGGACCAGTCGCACCAAGAAGATTAAATCGACAAAGCCAAAATGACATCATTCCTCGGTCCAAGCAGGCCTAACACCCAAAATTTATAGAGGTTGAAAGTGGTGGTCGCACTATGCCATAATGGGTTAAAACACACACAGGTCAGATATTGGAGGAGGGTGGGGCAAGTACCGAAATCCCTGCTGGTTTCTTTGGGATTTTCCCTACATCATATTTAGGCGAATTATATTAACACACGTAACTAAAGATTGTTACTTATATAAATATTATGAAAGCCTATTTAAGTCAATTGTTAATATAAACATTTGAAATATATTCACCCTGAATTCTGAACAATGCATTTTTCAAATGAGATATAGGTCACACCATGAAATTAAAAACCATGTACAGGACAAATGAATGTGTATAAGTAGGGCCAAGATACCGTTTGTAGGATAGATTGTAATATGAGAAGAAAATATGTTCGGGATGATTGATTGTGATCACTCGGGATTAACTGCGAGGAAAACAGGGTAATTTCGTAATCCGTATGCGCGGAAACGAGACAAGTGCGAAGCGTGCCTCTGCAGCCTTAACGACCTTGTTAACAAGCACTTGTGCTCAAGGACCTGGAACACCTGCACCCAGACACCATGCAGCCAA
Organism: Zhengitettix transpicula; assembly: GCA_037074705.1. Taxonomy (NCBI): domain Eukaryota; kingdom Metazoa; phylum Arthropoda; class Insecta; order Orthoptera; family Tetrigidae; genus Zhengitettix; species Zhengitettix transpicula. The sequence goes on from CM073595.1 coordinate 11,668,601, forward strand.
CGACTAACGAGAATGCACCAACAGAGACTGGACATCGCACCCGCATTATGCCTCAAAAGTCATTGGCTATTGTCTGCGGCATTTCACAGCAAAAGCGTGTTAACTCAGTTCACCTCAGCATCAAACAGACAGTCTGTAATTTATCATTTCAGAAAGTCAAGTTATCTACCTCTTCAGAACTGGGATGGATTTAGTAGGCCCATTCCTGATTCTTCTCTGAACTGAAGCACTGCTTACTACATGTTGGCCAAGGATGCTCTACTCTCCCATTTCTAACATTTCTTTTAAACACAAAAGCTTTTCACCTCCTTTCAGTTGCCATTCTCATAATGCTTCTCTTATTTTTAATGTTTCTTCTTTCACGCATACATTGAGAATGCTGATAAATAAAGACTCTGGTACAACCTCACCTTTATCGTTAAACTACAACTCATGATTATCATTGAAACTCATAATTCCATAAATTGTTTCTGAGCAAGAGTAAAGGTGAGAATCTTGAAACATACAGCCAAAAACTATCAGCGTACGTTCATAACATCAACTTAAATATTTTTCTGATCGCTTCGCGTTGGTGTGAAACATAACCGCGTTCCCTTTTCATCTCCAGACGAAACGTTGAATAACTAGTCGTGCCTTATACCTTGCCTGTTACGGATGATGTTTTCCAGCCTGATCCAAAACTATGTTGGGAGGTATATTGTTCATTGTAAAAGATTTTGTAGGCATTGGTGCACGACACTTAACATTCGTTTTGTGAAGAAAAATGTAAAATGGTGTTCTGGTTAGGAAAATAAATTGTTTTGAAAATTATGATCAGTGAAAAAATCTGCGAGACGACAAATCGGGCGGTTTCAAGGTGACCTTGGACGCCTAGATGCATATATAAGCCGACAAGCAGGAAACGATCATGGTTTTTGAATATGCTCCGTGTTCACGAGCGACAGGTTGGCAAACATGCGGAAAGCAAACGTGGCCAAACAGCCCAAACGTCGATGGTTGCTAATGAAATACCATCTCTCTATTAAATCCAGCATTGCAAATAAATTTCAAATCTGAACGTTTCCTTTACACAGCTTCGGGTTTGGGAACAGCGAATAACGTTCTTGACATGGATGCAGATTTAGTCCCAGCAGCGATTGTAGTTCTCATTGAATCTCATGACAAAGTAAAAAAATGTTTTTAAATTATGAATAATCTAAAATGAGAATTATTGACGTACAAAGCTGAAGGTATTGGAACGGTATTGAATTTCCGGTTCGGAGTTCTTGGACATGATCAATAGTGCAACTCTTTATGAAAGCCAGGCCAGTACACTGATGGATTTTCCTGAAGTAAATTCCACTGGGAATCTGTTAAAAATCTGCAATAACTAACAATTGCACTGGAATAAGAATGAACTATAGTATTTCAAATAATACTGAACAACCTCATTAAAAGTACGAGAAACCTAACACATCATCTCAGGACTATTTTCCTCCATGACTTAGGCCACTCGCTGTTCTCTTAAGGGAATTAAAGGTGACCACATGCCTTTGCTCCGACAATATTAGGTTTAGTTTGTCAGTAAAAAATCCTTGTCCTTTATTTGTGCAAGACACTGTACGCCAATTTAATGGGTAACTGTAGTCATGTATTAATTTAGCAAAAATGGTTTCAGCACTCAAGTATTAATGGTTTACTTTAATTTTGAACATCGTTTTTTGAAAACGACCTTGATTATAGCCACATAGTTGCTACATATAACCCTATAGTTGCATTATGGAATTGATTTCATTTGAGAAATTCTTCAAACCCGTAGCTAGCATTTTCTTCCTCCGCCGTCACATCCGAGCTGTATTATGCGAACCTAATGTCGTTATTCCACACGGTTTTTTTTGTGCGCTACGTAAGATTTTGCTCCTTGAAGAGGATGTAACGATGTTAACGAAGCTCTTTGCACGGCGCTGACGGTCATAAAAGTCACGTTCGCTCATATCTCCCGGGATTCTATTTCTAAAAATAGAACAACCTCCGTTTGTAAAGTCTTTCTCGGGATTTTCATTTAATTAATTTGAGATTTAATTTTAATTATTGAATTTATTTGGATTATACGTATTAATACTTGGTATTACAATTGGTAATACGAATTTTACTGAAACATTAAATATTTGAAACTACAAAATGTTCTGGAATATTATCAACAGAATAATTTCCAATTTAATAGCACGAATTCTCTTTCTTTCTCAGGGAAATTTTCATGGGCCTATAATTTGGCATTTCAACAAATTTCTGTGAAAATAATGTTTAAACAACTTATCTGCTGTTTTATGACCGTCCAGTTAACAAACTAACCGATACCAGATAGTATGATTTTTTTACATTTACGAATATTCTAAGAATGTTTGCTGGTTTTACATCCTGACCGCTAAACTTAATCTTAATAAAAGCCTCGCAGTAATATCGACGTTTATTTTCATTTCAAATTTCTCGAAATGGCCTTTTGTTTTCAACAATAATAGCGGCCATTTCAACTTTAAAAAACCGCGTATTTATTTTTTATTTGCGCGGCTAAAATCAATAAGGCGTTACGAAAACACTGTTAATTGTGTCGATGCTGAAATATAAAAAATAAAATTGGATGTTTGTGTGTGTGCATGTATGTTCCGCATACAAAATTAAACGCGTTGAGAAAAGGGCATGCTGGGAAACTACGCTTCACCTTCACATCAACCCAGTGGTACGACCACTTCTGGAAAATCAAAATCGTACCTGTAGACTGAAAGGAAGAAAACCAGATGATCTTGCGTGATGTGAAGTTTATAAAAGCAGACCACGGTGCGTGAGTGATGTGTAGACAGACTAGAAAAATCTAGAAGACAACATTGGATAGACAAGTCGTTAAGTATATATTTTGAGATTTTAAGAAGAAAATTAATGGCACACAGATGATATTATGAAAAATAAAAATATATTCCTTACGACCTGGAAACAAACACTGTGGGGGTAATACTTCAAATTCAAATAAATTGAACATTCATTATGAAGCGTCATTACATCGTGTGGGACCGTGACACGTTCATAAGACAATTACTTTTATTCCAGTGTAAATTAAACAATTCAGGTACAGTCTGATGTTGTGGAGATCTAGACCGACATTTACCAGTTAATACTAAAAATTATTATACTAACCACCAACTGCATTGCATCTCGGCAAAATATTATTAAAGAAATAATCCTATGGCGTGGCCTAACTCAAAAGTTTAATGCGAACACGGATTCATATAAAATTACTTTAATAACCGATGTTATTCCCCGGCGACTATTTGAATTCCTGCCTCTCTGACTCCGGTGTAGATTAACTCTGATAGCCGCAATAAATTAATTCGGATTTTATCCGGAAATGCAGAGTTTTCAGCTGGTTGGCTGTAGAGCCTGGCGTCTACCACTAATTTATTGCGTTTTCTAGCGTGCGTGCGAAATGCTGCGGGCTCTTGCATGTTGTTGCTAGGTAACGAGATAATCACTAATGAAGTCACACAAAGCACAGTACATTTCGTTTCTCCTTGGCTGGTAAAAAACATAATTATTACTTTAATTTTCGTTGCACGGTCTTAGAAATAAAATGTTTTCTTGAAGTAGCGAATTTAATTTAGGTATACAATAAGTTTTCGTTCACTAGTTTAAGAGGTAACAAGTAGAATGTTTTCTACTTTTTTTTAAAATTAATATTTTTTTAATTTTTTTAAAAAAATATTTTTAAAAATTGACAAGCTACAACCAATAAAATTTATCTTCCATTAAACACACTAAGGACCTGTACCATATTTAGATTATTGTACGATTTCGTCAAACCACACGAACATCTTCAAATTACCTTCATATTTCGTTAATGTTTCCATGCTGCTTCCACATAACCCGTTTCCAACGAGTTACCATTGTCAGAATGTGAAACAAAAATACGTTTTCTGTGTTTAAACTCATCTTACATTGGATCAGAAAATTCTTACCCACAACGTTCTTTAGTCTCTAAAATCCTACTTGAAAGACAGGAAATTCAGAACGACAGTCAATGAAGTGTATGACACTAAACATATCAAGTGTGGCGTACCTCAGGGTAGCGTTTTGGGTCCCTTACTATATATCAGATGTCGCCGTATTTTGAGCGGCCGTGCTGTGAGCGGACAACAGTCCCTTCCTCAATCCTGACCGTCTGAACGAGCAGGTATAAAGTTTTCCGAAGAGCAGCTTTATCAGTCTTTAACAATTATTATAAATGATCATTTTTGTAAAATCTGGCTTTGTTGGAATTTTTAGAAACACAGATTTTTAAATTAGATCATGCAATTGACTTTACTACTCCTGAAGAGGTTATAATAAATTAGGAAGTAAACTTTGAGAATTTTTTTTTCTATTATAATATTTAAAAATTTAACTTAATAATAAATTTATAACTAAACAGGTTGATGTTTTCATTTATTTAAGGACGTCAGATAAATATAACTGTTAAAAAATATTTGTCTCTTAATTGATCAGTTCTAAGCATATTCATTAAACGAGTCACTACCAATAGGAACAGTTTCCATGTTATAGACAGAGATAGAAATTATAAATCCATATAAATTTCAGAAATGTTATATATTAAACTTGTATTACATTCACTTAATGCTAAAACCAAGAATGATAAAGTTGCTCTTCGGAAAACTTTATACCTGCTCGCTCAGCGGTCAGTATTGAGGAAGGGACTGTTGTCCGCTCAGGGCACGGGCGCTCAGGACACGACACCTGTCAGATATACCAGTGAAGGATAATACTGCAATTGGCACCTTTGCTGACGACGCAGTTATCCTTTCCACCAACGATTACCGACCAATGCATTACAAAATCACAAGCGTGGACACACAAGTGGAAAATTAAGATCATGAAAGATAAACCTCTGTTAGTCAACTACACCCTACGAAAAGAACAATGCCCACCTGTTTATCTAATTACCTAGAGATGAATTTAGGTTAACAGGTAACATGTTAACACGGAAACAACGTGTAGTTTCGAAAAGTTAAGCAGATAGATTTTCCATAAAAGTGAAGGAAATGCAATGGTCACGTGGTAGGAGGTCCAAACTAACACTTGAAAAGAAATCTGTAAAATAATACTTAAAATAATATTGCACGAGAAAGCTGAATATGGAAATAATACAGAAAAACAAATAAAAAATATTACGTATGATCATCAATGCCCCGTACGACACAGTGTAAGACCTACAAGTTCCATACGTAAAATATTTTATAACTGAATAAGTATTAACCACTACATAAATCTAGAATTCGATATTAATCCTTAGTAAGGAAGTGATTTAACCTAAATCTAAATGTTCCTAGTTTCGTACATATTTTCGACCGATAGTGCATTAATTGAACAGCTACAAAATACATTGAATTTTATTGCGTCAATCCCAACAAACATACCTCCAAATTTATTCTTAAATATACTCCTTGAGTATTTCAGGATGTAATTGCCCCTCAGTCTTCAGAAGATGAAATTGTTAGCTGAATTCACAATATAAACAAACGGTCGCCATGTTGGAGTCACTAATATGGCACGACAATTTACTTACATTTTGCGCAAGGATCGTAAAGTATTTCGTATTGTTTTTTTATCATTCGATGGAGTATTACCGGTTATAATTATAATTTAATTCAATAAAAATATTTCTGCTTTATTTCATTACGAAATAAGTCACTATTTTGTTGTTGCGCAGTCGCGTAGTAACGTCACTCTCTAGCGTGTGCTGTGACGACACGGTCTCTTGGCCCGCAGTAATTTAACACAAAATGATCAAGTTTTTAAAATATATTTGTTTCCACGTTTACGCTAGGGGTTTCTCACCCCCACAGTACCGTTTCTCGAGCTTTGAAAAATATGTGTACTGATTTTTGTTGCAATCTGTTCACGCGTTAAAATCTGTATAGATGTTAACGTAAATACATACATACAAATATACATCCTTTTTTATTATACAGACTAGCTGGGTGCCCAGCGTTGCACGGGTACTCATTTATTACATATTTACAATAAAATATGTGAAATTATAATGATATTCACATAAAACAAAATTTTTCAAGAATCTGACTTGAAATAATTTGTCAGTTTTAGTACATTAAAAATTATTAAATTGTAATGATTAACAAATATTAGGTATTGATTTTACCATCATTCTATGTCTCCTCCAGTACATACAAAATTGGGCAAAATGATGGTACGTGCCATATTTATGCCATGTCACGTCATTCAAAAGTCAATTTATTTCAAAGAAAATTAGTTCCACAGATCGTATAATCTTTCGTATTGTTTTTTATCATTGGGTGGAGTATTTCTGGATAAAATTTCTATTTTTTATTCAATTTAAAATATTTCTGCTTTATTTCATTACAGAAATATGAACTATTTCCTTTGTCCGTCGCGTAGTAACGTCTCTCTTTCGCGTGACGTCATTGTCTCTTGTCGCGCAGTAATTTAACACTTAATGATCACGTTTTTAAATTATAATTCTTTCCACATTTATGCTAGGGGTTTCTCACCCCGCACAGTACCGTTTCTCGTCGTTTGAAGAATATGTGTACCATTTTTTTCTGCAATCTGGCCATGCGTTTATATTTGTATAGAAATTAACGTAAATACATACATACAAATATACATCCTTTTTTATTATATAGATTCTGATTTATAATACAATAAATTAAAAATAATTTTCTTAAATTGAAGGATAAAGTCGGGTCTGTAACCTCGTTTGTTCTTTATATTTCAGATCAGCTGGTGTTCCCAAGTGTGGACCTGCACCACAGGTTTCCTCATACGAAGTTTCAGGAGATATTTAATCATCTACGGAACTAACATCAGTTTCAACATCGGGTTCGGAATAAACAATTCGTTTGTAAGGCCTTGAACTTTGGTCAGTCAGAAGTAACAATCGGTGACGTGATCTTTTGGATCTGGCCGTATCAAGGATATAACAAACAACTCAGAGTTTACTTAAACATTCCATCTCTTTATACATTTACACAACACACGTATTGCTCTCTCAAGCTTCAAACCTAATAAAATCTGTATTTGTCTTCTGTATGTTAGGTGAAATTTTCTTTCAATAACATGTATCCCTGGCATTATGTTCCCAGCCATGAATTCCCCGTTGTAAGTTCAAACGCACATCTTCGATCCCAGAAATAGTAACCTTGTAGAACAATGCAATGGTGTGAGTATTGTCATTGCTGAATAAATATTCGGATCTCTGACCCTACCCTCATCACCACGCTAATGTTTTCCACTCACCGACGATGTTTTATACCGTATCGACACGTTGTTTTTTTACCGACTATATCTGTTGTTAATACCACGGACCAGTTTATATGCGAACTTGCGTCGGTGAAGCACAGCAACGATAGGGAAACGGTTCGATGAATGTCTATCAAGAGTTCAAGGTTCGTCCGCTGAAATATTCAAAGCGATATCCGTTCAGAGGTCCTCGAACATGGAAACGGATAGTGAATTTCAAGCCTTCAAATGCAGACTTATTGTAAACAACCTTATAACAGTCACAGGTGTTCTCCATTTTACATGGACCGATTTTGCCTACAGTTAGTCATATTCTTCCCTATAGTCCGTCTTCCATGTGAAATAAATTATTAAAGATATGATATTTACTACAACATTTATCAACCAGCGGTCAGATCAGCCTAATGCGAGCAGACATAATTACAAACACTTAGTATTTTAACAAGACTACACAGTTTGAAGCAGTCTGTACCTAAAAATAGACTAAATAATACAACTGAAATCTAACAGAACTGAGGCGGCAGCAATATGAATTTAAGAATATTCGTTTCGTATTCTTATTGTTAAATACTACATGTTTTATAAGAAAATATATTTCATAATACACTAATGAACCGCGAAGATAATCGAGTTATGATTTCTTTTGTCAACGTATCTGAAGAATTCATTGCAGAAATTATAAATAAATAGTGTGCAAACGTTTTAACAAGAACCTGAAGGAAATAATTTTATATTTATGTAACTTATGCAACTCGTAGCAAATCGAAGATATCTATACAGCTCTGTAATATTAAATTATATTTATGATATTATTCCACTTTAACCACAGCTGTCCACTTCAGTCTCTAAAACAAACATTTCCCTTAGAACTTGTTTCAGAAACTGCAAGTTGTTCTTAGGCCGATTAATTTCTTACGGAGTAAATTTTTTTTGTTTAACATTTGTGGTAACAATCTTTTACATTCTCTTCCCTGCTACATTTTAAAGCATTCGCCATGTGATGTGTGTCCGCCAGCTGCCCCGAGAACACTCGATCAGTTCACGTCGATGAACCGTAACGAGTGTACCCGTTGACCGATTTGGTGACATTCCACTTTCGTTTCGTTGAAAAAATTCTGAATAAAAATACAGTATGTGAATACGTAGTTATGAAGTTTGAAACTTGACAAGAAAATTATCTTTAACGATTTGTGTTGTAGAGCGCTAGATTATATTGTAATGATCAACAATTGAGCTTTATTTAGTTTAATTTTAATTTAAAGAATTTGCCTCACGTTGAAGCGCCAATTACGTAATAATTAAATGGTTGTTTGATTAAATGAAATAATAATCAAAAAGGATAGGCTTAATTAAATGAAATGTTTAATTTATTAACAAACAAAATATTTATTTTATTATGTGGCAATAAAGATAATTACAACAAAATTTGAGATCTTTCTCTCAGGGCTTCTACTGGGTTTGATAATGGACACAAAAAAATGATTTAAATATCTTATTAACAAACAGTTTATGTCGATAGAATGAAAGAAATTAAAAGTAAAGAAATTAACTTTGATTGACAATTAAAAGACAACGAAATCTGACTTTATCTTTTAATTAAAGTTTAGAATTAATCATTAGTTTTTATTTTGTTACTTACATACTGTCCAGCTGGTACCAGCATTCTTTTTGGTTTCGGAAGTACACTATTGCAAAATTTTTCACTGACTCTAAATATCGACTCACAGATTTTACACTATTGAAGTCAAAATTGATAAGCTCCCAGGTACTCGGATGATCCTCCTGAATGTCAGCTATCTGATGTCTGCTTGCCTTACAGGGATCCTATGATTCGTAGATTTATTAGTCTTTTACTGATTTGGACTTAAACTGTAACGTATCTCCTTGAATATTCATTTTAACTGTTCATTCTTTCGGAGCGAACTAACTTTTATTTAGCTCCTTGATGTAGACTTAAACTGTCAACTTTACTATTCCGCTCTGTGCTGCTCACCAGAAAAACTTCATCTGTCCACAGCAATCTTTCAGCACCAACTATATCCTAGCTGGCTGTAGACGTAAAAAAACCTGACTTCCTTTCCTGGCTGGCCATAGACGTAAACTGCGTCGACTTTCATGCGCGCAAAACGCCATTTTGACTTTTCAACAAAAACGGCTGAGCTTGCTTTTCCATTGTTGCTTTGTTCGATCAGGCCGCTATAATGGATTTATCAAACTATTCAAATTCTATGTCCAAACAATTAATGGAGTAATTAATTGGCACTACAATATATTATATGATTATATAAAATTTAAAACCAATAATAGTCTGAATTTATTTATTTATTCATTAAGTGGAGCTTTCGACTTATAAATTCATATTCATCTATTCAATTATATGAAAAAATGGAGATTAATAATCTTATAATTACTGTATATTGTAATAGTTATTTTAAAAAGTAGTTGTAATCGTTAAGTTATTTAAAAACATAATTTTATAACATTTAAAAAAAATGAAAATCATTTTATAACATTTACAACATCTCATTCCTGTATTTAAACATATTCTGAAAAGAATCACGTCTAGCACTAACGTTCGCCAAATTACTGCTAAATTGACGTAATATTTTCTACCATATTCCCTGAAAGTAGCCACTGTTGAAGCTACTTGAAAGAGCCTTGGTAGTGTTTGTGATTTGACAAACGTCATTGTTAGACGTGATTGTTTTTAAAATGTGTTTTAAATTATGTTGTAAAGGTTAAGAATTATGCTTTTGAATAAATTAACAATTAAAACTATTCTTTTAAAATAACTATTATAATATACAGATTATTATAGGATTAGTGTCCATTTTTTCTTCTGATTGTTTTTATAAGTCTAAATCTCGAAAGAAAGAGTAAATAAATTAACTGAGTCTGTTATTGATTTTGTGTATAAACTTACAACCAGTCATATAAACTATTGTGTGTATATTCTATTTCATTGAATAGTTATGAAGGGGTTGTGATGTTGGCAAATTTCTGCACGTGTTTGATGGCGCCCGAATGTCGCGTATGTAAGTTGTGAAATTTGCAGTCGGACACGTACGGGAACTGAAAATCGAAACCATAAAGTTCAGGGTCTCCAGAGGACGAATTTGTAATTGATGAATATTTTGGAAAACATAAAAAATCGTGAACCACGTGATTTCTTGACACAATGTTAGGATGGGGCCATTTTAAGTCGTTTTTCCATCGTATTCCGGCAGGAAATTATTTTATGTACATTATCATATTGACCACAACTTTTTAAAGGTTGAGTAAAAGTTTTCGTTTACTATTTTACACTTGCTATTTAAACCCCACTTTGATCTATTTATACCAGACTAATTTCCACCGTCAGTTCGTTATCTATTTTCGGCTTATTCAAAGAGCAAGTTGTCTGAGTTGCCGTGAATGCTACCTAGAAGCGATTAATCGATTTTGTTAATGAAGCGCTTTAAAGCGAACCCATCAATATATCCATCAGAACGGTAAAGTCGCTTAGTTTTAAAGAGTCCAAACAGCTCCCGACACATTTATCATTGATTATATTTTTTGAACTCCGATAGTAGATAATCACCCAAGATACAGGAATTTTTTGCCGGGTGTCAGTTACAAAATACCGAACGACTTCGGGCGTGGTCGCTGAAAGGGATAAAATATTACTCCATCTTCTTTGAATTTTTAAATTAATTACTTTATTTAATAGGTAACGTTTTCACAGGCTCAGATTGGCAACATCTACATCCAACTGTACATACGGATTCCTTTAAAGTAACTGATACTTTCCGGCTACTCAACGGCCATCATTTAGTAAACTAAAATATAACACTGAATAAGTTAAAAAAAAACACGCTTTTCTGTTTATACGATTTAAAGAGTTCCATCGCTTGATACCAACAAGCTAAACCAATTTCACAGAAAAATAAATTAAAGTAATTTATGATGATGCGAAGCTTTGTTGTTTCTTATTTACGTCGTCTCTTAATAGCCCAGTAGCTGTGACCAAAAAAAATGTCCCCTCCGATCAAAAAGTCGGAATTTTTTGTTTTTTTATCTTCTAGTATTTATTTTCCGATCTGAAAGACCGCGAAAAAAGATTCTGTGGCTTAAAAAAACCGGAAATTTTTCATCTCTTTTCAGGTTTTTCGCTAATAACTAAATAATGATGCAATTATTGAAAACAATGTCCCAGAATTCTGCGTCGAAAAGTGAGATTCAGTTGTATAAATTGGTGAAAAATCAAATTCAAATGTGGGATATTTTTTTTAAAAAAAAGAAAGGTATCCGAGTATCATCATATTTTTTTTTTACAAATACCGTCAAAGAGCAAATGAATTGACCTTTAAGAATAACCAATTCCTTGCACGAAGTTTTAGAATTTATCTTACGCATCGTCCTAATTATAACTACAATTAAAGGAAAATTTTTCTTCAGGAATATAGATTTTTATTACTAGATGATTAATTTTTTCTGAGAATTCCACGAGAGAATAAATAAGTTTTTGTAAAAGTTGACGGTTTGTGCAGCGATGATTTGGGTTATTTTTTTTAAAAAAATATTCAAATTATAATTGATTAAATTTACAAATTTTATATGTAGGATCCTTGTAAAAATTAAAATGGTTTTCAATTTTTTTTGTACAGCTGAAAGATCCGCAAAATTCAAAATTACATATTTTAAAATAATTAATTAATTTTTCATCTCAATTGCTGACTGATTTAAACTTTAAATTTTGGAAATGTTTTTATAACTCTTCCGATGAGCTTAATTGTATAATCTGGCTGTATGTAGGAATTATCTGAATGCTCATCTATATAATAAAAAGGATGTATGTTTGTATGTATGTATTTACGTTAATTTATATACATATTTTAACGCGTGGATAGATTGTAACAAAAATTGATACACGTGTTCTTTAAAACATGAGAAACGGTACTGTGAGAGTGAGTAATCTCTAGCATAAATGTGGAAAGAGTTATAATTATAAAACGTGATCATTTTGTAATAAGTTACTGACGGCCAATGGACCGTGACGTGACGGGACAGAGAGAGAGAGAGACGTTACTGCGCGGAGAACAGAGTAAATAGTTCCTATTTCCGTAATTAAATGAAGCATAAATATTTTCATTAAATAAAAAGTATAATTTTATCCAGTAACACTCCTTCGAACGATAATAAAAAACAATACGAAATACTTTCGATCCTTGCGGAAAATGTAAGTTAATTTTCGCGCCATATTAGTGACTCCAATATGGCGTTTATTTGTTTACATTGTGAATCTAGCTGACGATTTCATCAATTTAATCTTTCGTAATGGCTGAAAAAATATTATATCCTGCAATACTGAAGGAGTATATTTTAGTATTCTATTCGTAAAGAAATTCGTAAGTATGTTTGTTGGTATGGATCAATAAAATTCAATGAACATTATAGCCTTTAAATTAATGCACTATCGGTGGAAAGTATGTACGGAACTAGGAACAGTTATATTTAGGCTAAATAACTACTTGACTAAAGATTCATATAGAATTAAATAATTTTTCGGGTTTATATAAATAAGTCCACCGGAAACGCCGGGCACCGAGCTAGTAGGAAATAAATTGCAAGTTCTTTGTCATAATCGAGATGACCATGTCGATGATTTTTATATAAATAATGTAAAAACTCTCGGAAGGTTTTAGGGTCAAACTGCGTCACATCGACGACCGTCTACGACATATGTAGTGACGTTTTGAAAGCATTGTTACGATCCGAGAATTTTGTTGCATATAAAATACATCGCAGAGCAATGAGACTTCGGCTTAGTTAATGTAATGGCTGTCTTATATTCGTCCGGCTTCGAAAAAGGTCACTGCTATCTAATCTAACGCTTGCTTAGCTAAAACAAACAGAAAGTAATTACTGATGCAAGCCGTCAGGCAGTATTCCGCGTCGTTCACGAATCAGTCTCGAGATATACTTATTTAAAAGTAAAATATGTTCGTGTTTGTCTCGGATCGCAGCGTCATTTTCAACTTACCGGGATCGGCACATTTTAACAGACGGAATTTTGGGATATATAAAATTGTTTTAATGTTTTCATTCTTGTTATTCTTTCCCGCGCCAACCTATTTATAATAAAATATTTACATCCTTAATTTTCTTATTAACGAGCAGCGATAGCGAGTGCCACCTTGTGCTAACTTCTCCCGCCATCCATTTGCCGAAACTTCGTTAGGTGATAATTTCAAGAACTTTCATATTCATTATTTTACCATCGGATTGGCGTATACGAAGATATCATTTGTGTTAGTTTAATTTGTTGCGCACGGACCGGCCGGTCTCACCAATGTAAACCATTCAATTACAATTTTCGAATTTATTCTTCAGAACATTTTAAAAAGTACAGTATTTTTGATTGTCTAGTTTTAGTTTGCGTAATTATGGATTCGGCACGTACAGTAATCCGTAATCTTTATGTAATATCTAACCTACGGAAGAAATAACAATATTTGAGCTACAATATTTTTTGTTTCACGATTCCCTTTTTCCCGATATATTTAATGCATTCTACTAATTTTTCTTCTTCTTTTCAGCTTCGTTTAAAGACTTTAGCAATAATATGAAAACTTGCAATGGTATATACTTGTTTGTGTTAAAAAGTTTAATCAATTTGAATTCAACGTCCGAAATTCTTTAGATTCAGTTACTTTCGTTGCTGTGAAACAAAAAAGATAAGATTTTGTTAGACACGTTTTATTTGAATTAGGTGTTGAAAAATCAGTTCCATTTTCAAAACACAACGAAACTATGTTCAAAATCAACTAAGTAGATGGTAAACTGAAATGATAATTATTACTGGAATCTGCTTTACATGAGTCTGAAATCCAAAATAAAAACAGGTCCTCTAAGTGAGAATTTTTAAACAGAAAAAAAACTGGCTAAAGTTTTTCATGGCCGTTGATTTAACAAATTTATGTAACGATTTTTTTCCCCGTGTTATCTTCCAGCCTGCTCTGACGTTTCTCTCGATAGCTCCGAGCATTCTCAAGTCTAGGCAAAGACTGTCATCCTTGTCCATTCGTGTGGCTTATATAGGCCGTGTACGTCCATCGCCACTCCAACTCTGACTCGTGTGATGTCCTTCCTGGAATTTCCTTGTTTGGACAAGAGGTCCAGCTCCGTGATAACCCGTATCCGCTATCCCGGTTGAAGATGTTACGCCACTTGTGTATATCTGTCCCCTAGCGCATTTTCCGGTTCCAGTACGAATTTTCCTTGGTCAATACAGCTGGTTTCTCCAAGTATATGTTGTGATTTGTAATCACTGCATGTTCCGCGACAGCAGCAGACAAGTTCATCTGGCGTATCCGAAGATATCTATTATGTTACTTTAATTTGTTGCGCACGGACCGACCGGTCTCACCAATATAAACCATTCAACAGTCGCATGGAACTTTGTAAACGTCTTTAGTGAGAAATTAGTCTTTTCTGTCCATTCATTGCGCCCAATATATATTTTTTCCTCTTATGGGTCGGGAATATGAGGAATGAAATTCCTGATCACTGTGAAACTGGGTTGTACCACTGTGAACAAAAAGTAAGGTGAATTTATTTATAAAATATAAATTCTCTATTTATTCTTCCAAATCAATTTAATCCCCTTCCAAGTAATCCCCGTCCGATAAAACGAGCTTTTTCCAACGCTTTTTCCAGTCCTCGAAACAGTCGGAATAGTCTTTTTCCGGTGTAGCCTTCAATACCTTATTCGATTCGGTTTTTATCTCCTCAATAGTGTCAAAACGGCGTCCCCGCATTGGCCTTTTGACTTTGCTGAATAGCCAGAAGTCGCACGGAGCCAAATCAGGCGAATACGGTGGTTGCGGAACGATATGAGTTGAGTTTTTGGCAAAATAGTCGCGAAGAACCAATGCAGTTTGACATGGAGCATTATCGTGATGAAGGAACCAAGAGTTGTTCGCCCATAATTCCGGCCGTTTCAGACGAATAGCTTCACGCAAACGACGCATAACGCTCAAATAATATTCTTTGTTGACTGTTTGGCCCGGCGGAAGGAATTCACAGTGCACCACACCACGATAATCAAAGAAAACTGTCAACATGACCTTGATTTTCGATCGACTTTGCCGTGGTCTTTTCGGCCTTGCTTCACCTTTTGCACGATATTCGATGGATTGGTCGGTGGTTTCAGGGTCGTATGCGTAAATCCAAGTCTCGTCTTCAGTAATGATGCATTTTAAGTGGTCCTGATAGTCAGACAGAAAAGTTTCACACATATCAACGCGACCCCTTTTTTCCCAAAAATTGAGCGATTTTGGCACCAATCGAGACTTGACGCGTTTGAGACACAAAACATTCTTCAAAATGGTTTGGGCTGGGCCAAATGATATTCTAACACTATCAGCGAGATCTCTAATTGTCTATCGACGATTTTCGAGCACCAAATCTTTGATCTTTTGGACGTGGCTCTCGTCAGTAGACGTTGATGGTCGTCCAGAGCGCGGTTCGTCTTCAACGCGTTCTCGGCCCTCTTTGAACTCGTTGTACCACTTATAAACGTGTTTTTGTGTCATAGTTTGATCATCAAAGGCCTTCCGCAACATTTTAAACGTGTCCGCACAAGAATATTTATTCCGCAAACAAAATTTGATGCAAGTTCTTTGCTCTCAAAATCACCCATTGCAAAAATCGAAAAATTCACTTTTGGTTGTTTACAAAAACACGTGTAACTCGGAGATAATTAAACCTTTTAACAAACAGACGCTTGGAAAATATTATAGACAGTCCTACCAACCTAGGAAAAAAGTTTACCTGACTTCCTAATACCCGGGAGTTTTAAATGACAATTTCACCTTACTTTTTGATCACAGTGGTATAAGCGTACATCTAATAAGGAAAACGGACAGTTGTCCAATGACAGGTATAATATATGAATAAAATGTTTAAACAAAGAAACGAGGCGTGAATTTTCTTTAAAGATAATGCACATCAACGACGAATTGACTACATTTCTCACAGTACTCTAATATTATTACTGAACACTATTCTAATATATATGTAAATCAGAGAGATATTTTCAGGAAAATCATTCCAGTTTATTATTAACCTGTTAACAAAAGAATATTTTCTTTGTCTGTTTTTTTCCCCTTGCTTGCTAATAATTGTACAAAAAGTGGCTACAGTGGGGCGACAATTCATATCCCTCTAAGCCGGTTCGTCTGTGTAATCGTTATAAAGTGCCCAAATCCTTCTTAAAACGAGTGTTTCCCATTACTCAAGCACTCACTACGACGTTTTATCTTGGCACATTTTTTTTATTCTATCCAAGCACACTGTCCCATATACTAATACAGGCCGAAGGTGTGATATATATGCAACTGACTTTGTATTTTTCTTTTATATTCCGTTAACGAAGTGTAACGTACTCACAACCTTTCCCGCAAATGAATTGACATACTTGAGCGTTACGGTTAAGTACTTTCAACAAAAGTGAAAATAATTGTTTGACTTTTAGATGAATTTATTATTATTAAATTAATTTCTGTCAATTGATGTATTTTGAGAAATCGTTCAAGTCCTCTATAATTTATATTTATTAAATAATTTAATACCATTTTTTTAAATCATAGCTCCAAAACAACAAAGCACCCTATTTAGGCTTCCCTGTGACACACCGGGTGCAAATCTTCTGGATCAGGCTCGCGAGTTTTCCAAATTTCTCCAATGCAATTAACTATACGAATGCTGTGTAAATTGAATTGAATTGTCATGACAAATAAATGAAAAAAAAATAGGAGGCATCACTTGACTCACCCTCGTATATGTAGAATATCGTATAATATCTGCATTTAATTAATAGTATTAAGACAAATACAAAGGACTGGTGGTAAATATTAAAAGTCATGTCAAATGAATAAGTAAGATTGATAATGCCTAATTAATAGGAACACATGAGCGACGGCGTATAAATTCGCAGGAGTGTTTGAAAACTGCGAGTCGCGCCCTGCATTTGCAAGTAATGAGTCATTTCTCGCTCCTCGCCTGCTGTGTTTTAGCTCATTTAGTAGCCAATGAGAGGCTCGTTATACCTGACTGGAGTTTTCCTGCCCCGCTGGAGCCATATTCAGGTCGTGCCGCAGCCTCTTTTAGAAAAATTGGAAATGCAGCGCGAATGAACATTCATTTTTCCTTGCTCTCCTCTGATTAACTGTTAAAGGTACAGGTGCGACGAATGACACCTCAGTGCTCACAAAAACAAGCAGCAACGTTCCTGCTAATGATTATTTCAGGACCCACGACCGTTTTTTAATCATCCATGGAAATACCAGGAAATCTATTTACATGAAATTACAGCCAACTTGGTGAAGTTATGCCACAATAAACAACGTTATACGAACTTCAATTACTCTGGAAGTCACACGGAATTTTCATCAGGATATTTGCTTTCAATTTCAGATCCGACGAATTACGCCGTCCTTCCTGTTTGTTCACACTTTCATCTCATTCACGGAAATAATGTCATCACTGGAAAGCATTAAAAGAATAATCAGACATACCTCTACGTAACTAATTACTCCCCGCCATTATTGGCAAATGATGTCAAACAATTGTTCTTCATTTTTTTAAAAAAAATCTAGTGTTTCACAACACGAGAAATGAATGTTATGAAATAAGGAATTAGATCATAAATTGTCGACAAAATGGTTTGAAACACATCAAAAGCTTATTGTGATAGCCGCACGGTAGTTTATATAGAATATCTTTGTATCGGGATGTTAAATATATTTCTAGTTAAGTACATCGCTGTTATATAAGCTGTTGCTAGTTATTGAATATTAAGTTTTTACATTAATCGACCAAGAAAAATATTTCTATTTATATAAATATTATATATATATATATAAATATATATATACACATATATGTATATATATAAATATGTCGTGAGTATAAATTTTCATATTCTTGTGTTTTCCAATTTATATAAAGTATTTTACAATGTATTTAAGCATTTCTACATTAAATTTTCATATTTCTTATTATCCAATTTATAATTATATTTTTATCATTATATAATTTAATTGATGTCTATGGCGTGTTCAACAGAGAACTAACGAAACAAATTAATAAAACCAGATCACGTCAAGTAGAAAGGATTTCTGTTTGCAGAATTATTGCACGAGCAAGGTTAAGGAAGTCGATCATGACCTCGCTGAACACGAAGTAGCAAAACCTGTGCCACGGGTCGTTACATAATGAAAACATTCATTGCGCAACAGGTTGGAAATTGCACTGGAAAATTATTTTTGTGAAAGACATCGGCTTCCTCTGATTTTTGAGCCGTGTTGACGTCGACGTGTCAGGCTTGTTATCGACTGCGCCCTAAATTGGCTCTTTGTCCCGCTGAACGCGATTATCTTTGTAGTCCACCTAGGTTCCATTGACCACATATCCTTAAATAAAAAAACACTCGTAGCCTCTGTAGGCTTTGAGATACGCTTGATCCTGTACGTCGGTCGCATTTACTATCCGTATTTCTCACAACAGAAAATTGTGTGGAGTTTTCAAGAATTTTAAATTTAATATGACTGATATATGATTTTTATCAGATCCCCATAAGTTACCAATTTAATAAGAAAAATAATTAATAGATTAATAAAATAATATTTTATTATTATTAGTAAGATAAATTAAATGATAACATTCTTAAAATATATTTCATTCTACGACGTTAATGTACAAGTTTTTAATTTCATCATGTTGTTTATGTTTTTTCACTAATTTCTTCTTCATAGAAGTCACCGATAAGAGTTCTTTCAGTTTTTATAAAATTTAATTATTATATATGACACGTTTATTTAGCTTAATAAATTACAATACAGGTAACCAAGAACCATGTAAAAATTTCAACAGGTAAATGGAACAGCACAACATTACAAATTCATATAAAAAAAATCAAAAAGAAACAGAATAATATTTTTGTCATAAGTGGTCTAAAGAACAAACAATATATTAATTAAAATCAAAATATTTATTTAACATTTTTTCTTTATATATATATATATATATTCTTCTATATTGAATTAAGAAATATTCAATGTTAAAATTAACCTTTAATCCTGTCAATATGTAAAATTTCAAAGATATAATATATTCATTCGTTATAATTATTTAATAGAAACTTTCGTCGTTAATCTTCGACATATTCATCTGTTTTGAGGCTGAAGGCCCAAGCTTCTGTTACATAATCACAAGGAATGGATATATTATTTCTATGATATTTTATATATCGATAGGATTAATTTGAACATTGAATTTTCACCTGTTTTAAATAAGAAATAAAATTAAGAAATATTTATATTTCAATTTTTTTTACTTACATTAGAATTTTAAAAATTTCATATTTTGTTCCGTACATATTTGTAACTTTAATTTGAATAAAAGTTAGGCTCACAATTACTTTATGATTGGTAACATTTATTAATAATTTGAAATTTATGATTTGATTTTAAATATTATATTGTTTTACACTTTATTGTTCCTGAGGACATTTAAGACAAATATTGCTGTTTTTAGTATAAGATATTTATCTTACATGTTAAATATAAGATAGTTGTGTCTTACCCCCACAGTGTTTGGCTTTGGTTGTAAAGGAACACGTGTACAAAATTTGGTCAAATTTACTTCACGGGAGTAGATTTGTTTACGGAACACATACACAAACAGTCTCTTTTATTTATTAGATAAAAATGTCATACATACATCGATCTTTGTGGCTTAATAGCTGAAAATATTCAATGAATAAAATTATTCATTTTAAGGCGAATTAACTGAAACGTAATGAGAACTATAAATAATGAGATGAGAGAACAGTAATACTAATTCTTATTATAAATGTTTAATAATGAGGCGAAGTTTCAAATAAATATCCTGGTAAGGATAGTAACAAATTTTCCTCTAAAAATAAACTTGCGTATCATTTTAAAACAAAATAAAACTTTGTTCAATGAATATAAATACATATAAAACGTACCAAACAATTAAATTCTCGCTGCGGTTAAAAATAATAAACCGACGTCATGAAATTCTCTCAGCGGTACATGACTAAATGAAAACATTTCGTGTACCTCGGAATTTCTGCTCTGTTAATTATTCATTTCACAAACAAAATATTTTTTCATACCACGTTAATGGTAAATTCGAAAAACTGTATAATAAAAAGGATGTATGTTTGTTTGTATATTCTCTATACAGATTTAAACGCGTGCACATATTGCATGGAAACTTGGTACATTTATTCTTAAAAAGACGGGGAACAGTTCTGTGGGCGTGAGAAACCCCTAGCATTAAGGTGGAAAGAATCATAATTAAAAAATGTGATCATTTTGTGTTAAATTACCGCGCGGTCAAGGGACCGTGACGTCATATCACACGTTGTAACGAGAAAGATGTTACTGCACGACAAAAAATAGTTTCTTGTTCGTAATGAAGTAAAACAGAAATATTTTTATTGAATAAAAAGTAATATCATATCCAGCAATACTCCATCGAATGATAATAAAACTAATCGAAATACTTTACCATCCTTGCGGAATTTTAGTTGCCATCATAATGCCTCCAATATGGCGACTATTTGTTTAAATTCTCTGTTTTAAATGCGAAATTTTTATGTTGGCGGAGATTCTTATTGTATACATATACAGCTGGTCATAAAGTACTATTAAATGCTGATTAATATTCCAGGATATAATAAGAGTTGTATAACATACGATTGGTGCGTTACGTGTATATAAATATTGAAGGGTTCATAAAGAGGTACGAAAGTATGTTCGTCTTTAGCCCAATAAAATTCAATGTAATTGTAGTTGTTCAATTAATGCCCTATTGTATGAAAGTTTGTACGGAACTAGGATCATTTTTATTTTATTTAAAATTACAATTAATCGTACTTCATGCAACGTATTTCTCTAAATTGGCACAGATATAAAAAATTGCACATTTGGGACGAGTCTTTTAAATATATATACATATATATATATATAATTTTTCCATTTCTGAGCTACTATGTAATGTAAATAACTTTCAGAAATTATTTTAAGTGGAAAAATTATATATATCCAAATTTGGGAAGAATTTCCATAAACAAACAAACTTCTTATTGAAAACTTAATATAAATATTTATATTAACTGTGAACCAAATTTTGAGGTTATTGCACACTAATTTAGATCCCATATTTGGGAAGAGCTTTTTAAATTTACATATATAAACTTTTGCCATTTCTGAGCTACTGATCATAAGTTTAAAAACGTTTCAGTATTTATTTTGTGACGGAAAAATTATATATATATATATATATATATATATATATATATATATATTGTAATACCCAGTTAAGAAGGACATAAATTTTGTTCTTATTTCATCAGATTTGTTTACCAACTCAGACTGGGGATTCTTGAATGGTTTGTATATAAAATAAGATAATAATAAAATGATGGATAAGCGGCTCTTAGAGAAGGGGAGGACTATAATTGGACGTTTAGCGGCTCTTAGAGCTAATGGTTTTGACAGACATCGGGACGGAACCCTAAAGGCATAATGACTGAAGTTTTGTGGACATCCAATTATATTAAAAGGAAATGTTTATTTTAATTGTATTGAGTGGCTCTCGGAGTGTGAGAAAGCCAACAGTTGGTGTTTGTTTGGCGAACGTGGAAACTCAAAAACTGTGAAAAGAAAGGGAATATTCTGGAGAGGGGGAAGCAGATAAAAGTTAGTTGGACAGGACACCTAAAAGGAGACGGACGTGGAGTGTGGTGCCAGAATCTGAACGAGAAAGACATAGGGGTTGAAATGTAGACCGCAAAGGAGGCGGTGATAAATATTCGGTCAAATTGAATGGTGGCCGTGCCTAAAAATAAAATAAACATTTTAGTCCATGCAAGCTGTCAGAAGTCGCGATATCAAAAAGGATAAAGTGAACGTGTCTGTGAAGCGTGTGTAAAAGTCTGTGCACATAAGGACATTGTAGATTAAAGTGCATTCCTGAAAACCCAAATAAAATTGTAAGTAGACATTCAGTAATAAATTCTTTTAAATTGTTAAATAAGGGTAATGAGTCAGATTTCGTTTTCATTTGATTTAATTGCATTGCTTAAATTGTAAATTTTAGTTTTCCGTTTCCTTCTCAACCCAGTAAAGACCCTGGGGTACAGAGTCTGATTTATAAAATTTAACTGGATTATTAGTGTAATTTAATTGTTGAGGTAAAAGGATAAAAAAATATACAGAGATTTTCTTGAGTTGTATTCTAGATTAATAAAATTGTTTTGTTTAATAAAATGTAATAACTTGTTTAATCTAAATTCCTATAACGATGATTATCAAAAAGAGGGGTATTAATATATATATATATATTATACAAATTTGGGATATGTTTTAAATAAAACACTTTAATAGTAGACGTGAAAATTAATTGAATAATTTCATAGCTATAAAATTTTTGCTCCTTTGAACCTTTGGATTAGTTTGTGTCTCCGTATTGGGAAGGAAGACATGCAAACGACAAGCACTTGATAGATTTTGCTGTCAAGATAGCGGATAAGACGTCGCGAAGTCTGTTCAGCCGTCAGATTCAGTTTACACAAAGGCGAGTGTTCCCGGTCAACACATTTACACTCCAGTGTTGATCATAAAAGTGCCAAGATCCTGTAGGCTCTCGGTAGGAAAAATCGCTTCGGTGTTAATGTTTACATACGAGATTCGTAACTTCCACTTGACGGAAAATTTGATCTGTCATGTAGCTACGCTGTAGAGTTTAAGCTGTAAAACGAAAATTTCCTTATACCAAATAGCGTCGGAGAACACGTTTGAGCTTCGATGAAACCGTTTTGGACACGCGTTCAGCTACAAATCTCGTGAGGAGAAACAGACAAAATCATATGACAATATTAACAAATAGAACATAAACAGACAAAATTAAGTGATGAAATGATACTTTTGCGGTCGTCATCTGATTTATGCGGTTCGTACAGCTTCTACGACTTTTCACCTGACGAAAGCAACAAGGATTGCGCTTAAATTTGTCTGTTTATCGGACGCTTAAGTCTCTATTTGTTAATTTTAATCTAATAAAGACGTAATTACATTTTCAGTATGATTATCTGTTGAAGATGAATGGTGTATGTTGGTAAACAACCTGAGATGAAAGTTGTTGTCCACTGGAGCAGCGAACACGGTGCTCATCAAACCACCCAATAGTAAACCAATATGCTGGTAGTCTGAGTCACAGTTATTAGCTTTCATAGATAACTGTAATTCATTCCTTTTATCTTATATTTGACACTTCCTCCCCAATCGATATTCTCCACTGTATGTTTTTGACTGTAAATTCCCTGTCATTCACGAGAAATATATTTAAATTCAGAGAATAAACGGGTTGATCTCGACCTGTCCAGGCAAGTGAAATGCCAGAATTAGAGATAACATTTTCGAAGTTTAAAGTTGCATCGAATTTTTGGGTGGGTTGACGGTCATTATTTTATAAATACGTGGTACTAGATGATGTCCATATTTTCCGTCAAATCTGAGATATTTAATATAAAATTTGGATTATAGGCGAGGACTTTGCATAAAATTCCAAACAGTTGCTTCCGAAATTTTTTTTATAAAGTTTGAAAGTTATCTTCATGATATTACTCATGGATTCGGAAAATCTTAAGTGTTTGTAGCTTGTAAAATTCTATAACGATGACCCAATTTCAAGACATTACCATAATCTTAAAATTATGCAAGTTAAATAAATAATTTTTTTTGCTGCCTTCTCGTTAACATTGAAGGTTTACTAGCAACTTTCTTTTTAACATGTATCCTCTTTGCACGGTTCAGAAACATGATTTAATCAGTACATAGTTTTAAATTGTTTATCAAACTCGGACAAATTTTGGTGTTTTATAAATTGTATTTTACTCGTAATGAGGTTGCATAGAGATAAAATATAGTTTTAAGTAACGCGTATAGAGGAAATGAAACTGCGCCTTATCCTGGGGTCAAATAATTAGCTAATTACGGAAGTGCACTGCAAATTGATCTGCTCCACTGTAAAACCCAACTGCAGACGCAATTAAAGGGAATTGCGCGTAATACTGCACGTGTGATACTATTAAATAGTAGAATAATTTAAGAGCTATGATTCGTAATTTTATTTTAGAAGAAGTTGGAGTTAGTGAAGAAGGAAATTAAGACAGTTGGTAAGAGATTTTGACCTGCAAACTATTTATTCGGCCGTTTTCAAATGTAGTGGTTCTAGCAGTCGTGTCTCACCTCCCGAGCGTTTGTTCCCGGGTCGTAAGGAACATGTGGACAAAGTTTAATCCACGAGTTTAAGTTGCTATGCGGAACGTACACACAACCAGACTAGTTGTTAGCGTAATTAACGCTACTACAGGGATTTAAAACACGACGAAGTGTTTGTATAAGAGCAAAATATAAATGAGTATCTATGTCTAGGTCTGATACAGGTTTATAATCCTAGATCTGTGTAAGATGTGGTGGTGTAGGATCGATTAGGGTCCTACTGAGGGTCACATACCCAATTCATTTGATAATAACGCAAGATGTCGTCTTCGATCTGACCATTCACTTTGGTAACTGACCTTCATTTACTACGTTAACAGTTATGCTTCTTTATTCTGTGGAAAATGATAATATGTATAAATGTGCTTCCATCTCGGAGCTTTCGAAGTGCAAAGAGCAAGTTGGACTTTTAGTAAAGGAATAGCAATAAAGATTAACTAGACTTCGTATTTTCAAGGATTCTTGACGAAGTTGCATAACTTGACCTCGAAATATTATGTAAGCCGAAAGTTACGTACACAATAACGGTAATTCGAATTTGATCTCACAACAACCTACCACGTCCTAAAATCTGTATTTTTAATAGACGATCTGCGTTTTGTGAGGATAGTAATCGCGACCTTGTGCCAGGACGTCCACAGGCTTCATGAAGTAATCAGCTGGTGACGATGGCAGAGTTATCCGTTAAAGGGTTGTATAATGATAATACTATCTCAGAAATTCTGTTATAAACTAATTAGACGAGTGTCCGAAGGCCAATGTTCTGTACTTTTGTTTTTACATCGTTATAATTATGTTTAAGGTTTCAAAAAAAATGTAATATCATCTTTATTCAGGGATAATATTTTTTGGACCTGATTCGAGGGACGCCGTGAGGTCTCTTTACTTCTACAAATTAAAGTACTTTGAATTAAATCTACCATTGACATTAAATTTCGAATTTAAGTGATGTATCTCTCAAGAATGTTTAAGACGTCACCGTAGACGAGAATTTCGTTCATAGATTCTCGAGAATCACGGAGAAAATAGAGGTTTGTAAAGAAATGTCCATCAGCAGTTGATGTCAGCACGGCAAAGTACGTGAATAACTTGAGGGAAAAGTGACATCGCGTATGGTAGTGAACGGGTAAACAAGTGTGTGAGGTTATCCTTGGTCCCGTCTACACGCGTGTTGGGTTACCTGTGACGCACGAGTGCTGGTCCAGGAACACGCGCCTGTCCCGCAGGAGGCGCGTCTTTAGCTGGGTCTCGGCGGGGGCTTCGAGGGCGGCGAAAACGACGCCTCCGGCCACGAGGTACACGAAGTAGAAGCCGACGAAGAGCAGCAGCAGCACGGAGCTGCGTCGCACGCCCAACAGCTCTCGCACGTGCGCGCGTCGTAGGGGGATTTCGTCCTCACGCATGCCGCACGCACTCGCGGCATCGCGACTGAGCCTTCGCCGGCCAGGCCGTGCCTCGTGGCCACGTGACGCGAGGGAGTGGGGGCTGCTCGTATCGCCAATCGCATCGCTGGGTGCTTGCTTACTTTCGTCACTTCCTAATTTCCGTCGTCGACCTGGGCTTGCGTAAGAGTCCAGCAGATTGTCCTATGGAAGTATGATTCTGGTCCCGCTTCAATGGCGTAATGTTGCCAAAACATGTTTTGACGGTCACCAAAGTCGAATCAAATATTTGTCAACTTCCACAAATTAATTTTCTAAACATCTCAAATGTGATGACTTAGCCCAAATTTTTCTTGGTTAGCTTGAATTGCCCTCCTGTTTTTCAGGCAAAGATAATGTGTCGACGAATGTTATAAAACCCTAGCAGAGACTGATGATCTGAAATGCAGATACTGCATGTTTGAATATTATTCAGACGTTATAAATGGAATGGAATGTCTGACTTTGATCATGTTCTTTTGGGACATTGACAGGTTAGACGTATAATGCGTTTACCTGAGGTTATTATTTTGGAATTTTGGGCTATGACTCCGCGTGTGATGGGTTCCTTACTATATTTGTTTTTTTATTGATTCGATTACGCTTCTTGAGTCCGTGATGATAGAGAACTTGAATTTGTTAGAGGTCTCGATGTCACTTAGGGCTCTTTTAATTGCATAAGATTCACAGTAGAAACTCGAAGTCATGGAGTCATGGAGTTATTGTGGACCCTTGGAATATGTTAGCACATACAGCACCATCAGGTGTCTTAGATCTGTTGGTGTATATTGGTATGTAGCCTTCATAAGGTAGTATTTCACGGAAAAGGCTTTGATATATTGGTGGGCTGGTGTTATTTTTTGGATATTTGGTTAGGGTCAGGTCAATATGTTTTTTTTAGTGTTTCTGGGGGTTCTTCGAGATTTGAAGGACGTCGGGAGGATTAGGGATTTTTTTCGAGAGGATGTTTTGGATCTGGAGAGATAGGGGTTTTGGGTATGAGGTTTTTACGTTGTATCTATTGAGGTAACTTCTACGGAATATAATTTTTGAAGTTAGTTTTTTTTGGGGGGTTGCTGCTACGTTAAATGCGTACGATATACATATATTTTCTCTTATATATGCCAGTGGCTCTTCGTTGGCTTCAGCTAGGGTGTCGCAGATCGGGCTTGAACGAAAGGCTCCAGTTGCTAATCTAAGGCACGTATTGTGTATGCGAACAAGCGATTGCAGAATACTTTTATTTGCGGAGCAGCAGATGGCAGAATAATAATAATAATAATAACAACATAAATAGCAGTAATAATGGTAAAAATAATAATAATAAGAAGAAACAAATCAAATCTATAAAAGCCGAAATAAAGGAAAATTGGAACCACGAATGGATCAATAAACAGACAAAACTCCACGAAATAAGGAACAGTGTATATGAAAACCAAACAAATCAGTACAATTTAAACAGATGTCTAAGAATTGGTCATTCTAGACTATCTCATGGACACCTAATGACCAAAACCAACCCTGTTGCAGGTGCCAAATGTAATATGATACAAAAAAGACGGGGACTATGGAATACCAGACGACTACCAGGAATGCCTCAACGAACCCCGACTCAATCATGGATTATTTAAGGGACTTGAACGTGTTCGGTATCATCTAATATAGACATACTACATTTCCTTATATAATCTTTAATATCATATACTGTAAATCATATTGTACTCTAGGCGCTGCAAACATCCTGAAACTGATGAAACCACAATGTAAAACAAGCCAAAAATATAGTAGTAATTTTGTAAAGTGAATCGAGGTCACTAATACCCACGTCGGTTGATGTGAAAAACTAAATATTTCAAAAGAATGTCTGACTTTTACTGAAGCTTAATCTGTTTTAAATCTGCAGTGTGGAGAAATCTTCCGGGCTGGTGCCATTGTGTTTTAAAACTCAGCCATGGGGAAATGCCTGTGATGCTTGTTTAACATGATATTTATAAGAGATTAGTTACTAGTTTTAATTAATTAAAACTCATTTAGCCAAAATATATAACATTCCCGATTATCACCAGGAGACCGTCAACGGAAATGAACTCGACCTAGAATCCCAAAAAAAATAAACTCATTTCCATGGAAAGGTAGAGGAAGTTAAGATAACTCAATTGAGGAGGAGACATCGAGAGAATGAAATTATGTTTATATGGATGCCTTGCAGGGGAAAACTCCTCGTTACTGTTGCGGCCGCGGCACCACTTTGTGAAAACGGGGGTTGTGTCGCGAAAACGTTTTCAGAAACGGACTTGTCTTCGAAAGGCAGATAGATAGAGGCTAATTCCAATAAGTGGGATTCCACATAATTTCTGCCGCAGAACTGACATTACAGTTTGTCGCACTCTCGTAGATTACTTTCTCTTTTTTGCGTGATAGTGATCGTGGTCTCAGCAATAAAGCCTCAGCCAGCCGAGCTGTCAATTTAGAAAATTTGAAGTTAATAGTCACTAAAGGTTGATTGAAGTGAACGATAAATAAATGGGTCTTGGAGACATAAATGGGAACTCTATTTAGCACTCTATCAAATCATTATAAAAAATATCGAGAAATTTTAACTAATGCCATCAAAGACGTCAGGAATGCGTAATTTCATAAGGTGATTGGTGGCTCTAGAAAAAAAATTGAAGCTGTTTTCCATAATAGTAAATGTGAAACCACAATAACTCAACATCTTCAAACTGTGAAGTTAAATCAGTTCCCCAGAGAATTTTTTTTAATAAAGACTTCATAACGGTGCCAATAATATCAATATGTAAGAGAAATCTATTGATGAAACAATTAATTTGCTAATTGCCTAATCCTGTAGAAATTAAGAAAAATAAATTATTAAAGAGTAAATACTCAATAGGATTTCAAATATTATTTTGAACAATAATTCTGAAATGATCAGCCATGCATTCAATTATCTTTTTAATATATCACTATTTAGTGGAAATTTCCCTGATAGTTTAAAAAATGCAACAGACTCTCCAATAATCTAGAAAGTGACACAGAGGTTTTGGTAAACTATTTACCAGTTTCTCTGTTGCAAAAATCTTAGAGAAAGTGGTTTACAATAGCGTTGTCGAACACTTCAACTAAAACAAGTAGCTTAATAATGCTCAATATGGCTTCAGGAAGGATAATTCAGGGGGAAGGCCATTTTATCTGTTAATAATACGATATTAGAATCTATGAACAAATAGCAGTTACAATTAGGAAAGGCTTTGATTGTGTTGAAAATTTATTGCACTGGAGAAATTAACGTGGAATTGTTGAAAATCCAATTCAGAGTTCAGTTTATATTTAAGAATCAGTAAACAAAGAGTAACACTTTCTTTATTTTGATTTATTTACACTCGCATCAACAACTTTGGTCATTAGTGACTCGTTACGGGAACTCATTATTTGCTTTGTCAGGGGACTGATTGGCGAGAGTTTCAAACATCCATGCTTTCGAACCCGGGACCTCTGTAATGCCAGGAAGTCACGCTGACCCCAACTGCACGGTAGGTCGGCAGAGTATTACAAAAGGACGCACATGGTAAAATTTTTCATTCTGTGTGGACACAAATAAAGATGGGGGTTCCACAAGGCTCTATTCTGGGACCATTGCTCTTTCTGTCCATTCTTACAAACCGCTCTTACCTTGTCAAATATCAAAAGAATTTCTCCCCAATATAACTTATTCAGTCAGGGGTCCCTCAAGGTAGTGTCCTTGGCCCACTCCTATTTTCCATCTATACCCATGATATCCCTCAAACAAACGCAATAAAAACTGCCATATTTGCCAGTCCCGTGAATACGATTCGGCTACAACTGCAAACTACCATTAACCATGTAGCCATTTGGACAAATAATTGGAGAATAACCATAAACCCAAACTAATCCATCACAGTTCCTTTTTCCCTAAAAAAGATATCATTCACTAACAATATATATATTAACAACACACCAATTCCAAACAAAGAAAACCATAAATACCATGGACTAATACTCTGTTCAAAACTATCATTGTACCAACACACCAGTCACATTAAAAAAATAATCAACCATCGCTTTAAAATACTAAAACCATTAATTAATCCTAATTCTCCTTTATCCCTTTCAATGAAAAAATTAGTTTATATATTTCTTATTTCTCCATTATGGATGTACAACTGTAACAATTGGGGTTCCGTAGCCAAAACACATCGACAAGATCCAAACATCCCCCTAAAAAATCATTTGTTAAATCACAAACTCTCCCTGGTACTTCTAAAATTCCCGCATCCATAGTGACCTCAGTATTCCATATACCAAACAATAACCAAATACATACGTCTTCAATATAAAACAGACATTATTCACCCCAACTCGTAATATCCGATACAGCTGCCTTTCCTCCACCTCACATCCAACATCGCTGATTAAAAAGGAGACCGAGAGACCTAATCAAAATCCAATAAATGTAAAGGAGGTGAAACAAAATGTGCTCCACAAGATATATGTCTTCTATATAATAAAAAAGATGTATATTTGTATGTATGTATTTACGTTAATTTCTTTACAGATTTTAACTCAAGGACAGATTGCAACAAAAATTGGTACACATATTCTTCAAAACGCGAGGAACGGTACTTGTGGGGGTGAGAATCCTCTAGCTCAAGGGGGAATGAATTATAATAATAAAATGTGATCATTTTGTGTTAAATGACTGCGCGCCAATAGAACATGACGTCACGCGAGAGAGAGACGTTACTACGCGAGGAACACAGGAAATAGTTCCTTTTTCCGTAATGAAATAAAGCAGAAATATTTTCATTGAATAAAAGTACTAATATAATCCAGTAATAGTTCATCGAATGATAATAAAAAACAATACGAAATAATTTACGATTCTTCTGGAAAATGTAAGTTAATTCTCGGTCCATATTAGTGACTCCATTATGGTGAATATTATGAATCTAGCTAACAATATTTCGTAATGTCTGATAACTGAGCGACAAATATATCCTGCAATACTCAAGGAGTATGTTTAAGTATTCTATTAGTAAATAAATTCGGAGGTGTGTTTGATGGGATTGATGCAATAAAATTCAATGTATTTTATAGCTGTTCAATTAATGTACTATCGGTCTATGTATGTACGGAACTAGGAACTAAAGATTAATGTATACTTAAATACCTTTTCGGGCTTATATAAATAACTACACGGGCAACGCCGGGCACCCAGCTAGTAATAATAATATAAAATGTACAAATATCACAACAGTAAAAATCATTAGATTGTAAAAGTTTCCTGAATTATAAAAAAAATTCTTATAAACGACTTATAAAAAACTTTGATTTACTTTTCTGAAGATATTCTGTTTGCACAAACATTTTAATAAATGATGAACACGTGACAAAAGAAGTAGCTAACGGTGCATTCAACTATCTGGGTTTCAGATAATTGATTATTAATTAATTGTGAAATTTCGAAATAGAACTGTGGAACTGAACACTATAGAAATAGGATTACCAAATGATGAAATTTGCGTAGTTGATCGTTGAAAATTCTCAGGATTACCTGTAGATAGTAAATTAAATGGGAAAATTTGCATTAATAAACTTTCAACCAAATTAATCTCAGCCACAATATGTCAAAACATCAGAAATTTAGTTTGCATATTTTTACTCTTTATTGTCATATGGTTATAATTTTTGGTGTAATTCTTCAGGGAAATACAAAATATTTGTTTTCAGAAAAGGGTTGTTAGACTTAAATGTCAAGTTTCCTCAGGGGTCTGTTAATATTATTACATGTCAGTACATAGTATCCTTATTTTTTTTTGTAATTAGCAGACATCTATTTTTTTTACCAACTCAGATGTACACAATTTCAATAAAGAACAATTTTTACAAACACCATCAATTACACAGAAATGGTATTACTATATTTATCAAGCTTCCAAACATCATTAAACAGTTTTGGGGATAATGAAATGAAATTCAAAAAGGAACTAACGAGGTTTTTGATTAGCCACACATTCTATTCAATTAATGAACTGGATCGTTGTCAATGGAAGCTTCATTCGACGAATACCGACGCAGTGTGTTTTGTGAAATGAACCCTGACATCGTGACAGTGAAACTCATAGGATTAGCTTATATTAAAAGGGTGACATGGATTTACTAACTTTGACGTTATTAGCGTTATTCAAGCACGTCCTTTGCACTTCTGAGTTTCGTATAGAAGTGATCCACCATTAATTAATAGCTCATCACAAGATTTGCTTCGCGACTAAAGGAAACCCGATACTTAACTCTGACGAGGGGGTTGGATGAATACAAGCTTCTGACAGAGAGGAATAAGTCTTTGATGTGGATGAGTAGGGAATTAGGGTCACGCTAGAAACAAACGGCCAGGAATTATATAGAGAGGATACTTGGATACAAACGGGTGGCCGTAAAATGAATGGGATACATGAATGTGAAAGGCGCCGCTATAAGACACGAAATTCAGATGTATAAACTTAGCGGCGTTACTTGAATTTATTGTAAAAATTGTTAGAAAGAAGCTCTTTGCGATGATGATGTAGATAAACAATGTTTTATCCCCTCGTGTCTCATATTTTGTCTTCGTGCCTCAACACGTCACTTCCGACATACACAAAAAATGTATGTTTTAGTAAGTTTTACCACCCCATGACCGTAGAAGCACCCTGTATATTTGTAGAACCTATTACAATCACCGGCCACGACGATATTTTTATTCGGATTCGGGGAGCACGTTAATTTATTTTACTTATGCAAAACCCTGTTCGTAGTTCCATCTGGCGACCTGCAACATCCTGACTTGACGGAATTTTTATGAGTGTAGTCAATTTTCCAATTTCGAAATAATATTTCCCCCTTTACTCTCACGCCTTTGAAACTGTTAGATTTTCTCATTTTATTGTGGGCATGCAGGAGCAATTGTGGCGCAATTTTGGTCCACCCGAAACAGTTTTCTCCTCTCCTGTAGCCGTATCACGCGGTTCCGCCTGCTCTTTTATTCATGAATGAAGAGGAGGAAACAGTTCCAACGAGTCATTCGTCCGAGCCAAAGAAATGTGAACTTTTGAAAATATGACCTATCGTCATTCGTTAATGTGTAGCCTGTAAAATTTACTGACTGATAGCGTTGTAATTAAATATAATGATGAAAAAAATCTGACATTCAGAATAATATAAATAAACAAATACACGTCAATGAATCAGAAAATTATGTTTATTAACAAAACATTCAATAAACGACGTTTCGTTCTCTTTCAGGACCTCTTCAGGAGTAATAATTTTGTATATAAATTATGCAAAAAAATTTAGAGTCAAGGTTTTGGTGCCTTGCCTGTTGAAACATCGCTATAACAAAAAGTGTAATAAATATAACAATAAAGACTACACGTTGAATAATAGAAAAGCAATAGGAAATTTTAGTAATATTTTAATTTAATTAGTAAGTATTTTAAGTCCAAAAAACCGATATTCATTATTATCCATAGTTTACGATAGTACAAATAAAATTTTCTGCTTAGTAACTGGCACTAGAGGATTTAGCATGTTTGCAAATTCCCCCCCTCCCCTAGGGGTGGTAGTCGTGTCTTACCCCAACAGTGTTTGTTTCCTGTCCGAAAGGAACACGTGTACAATATTTGATCAAATTTTCTCCACGGTTGTAGATTTGTATGTGGAACATACACAAACACAAACAAATAGTCAATTTTTTTTATTACATGATTCGATTAGATTGTAAAGACTCTCTATAATCAGGTGATATTCATTTTGTTATCCTATAGTATCTATATTGGACAGACAAAAAATTAATTGAAAGCCAGAGTTAAATTCTTTTTTAAAAGCAATCTATATAATAAAAAAAGGATGTATATTTGTATGTATGTATGTATTTACGTATATTTCTATACAGATTTAAACGTGTGGACAGATTGCAAGAACAATTGGTACACATATTATTAAAAACACGAGAAACGGTACTGTGGGGTTAAGAAATACCTAGCATAAAGATGAAAAGAATTATAATTACAAAATGTGATAATTTTGAGTTAAATTACTGCGCTCCAAGAGACCGTTATGTCACGCGAGAAAGAGAGAAAGAGAGAGAGAGATAGAGAGAGAGAGACGATACTACGCAATGAACAAATGAAATAGTTCCTTTTCCCGTAATGAAATAAAGTAGAAATATTTTCTTTGAATAAAAAATACAATTTTATCCAGTAATAATCCATCGATTGACAATAAAAAAATTAACGATCCTTGCGGAAAATGTAAGTTAATTTTCGTGCCATATTAGTTAAGTCCAATATGGCGACAATTTGTTTACATCATGAATCTTGATAACAATTTCTTCAATTTAATCTTTCGTTATGTTTGAAGACTGAGGGAAAATTATATCCTGCAATACTCAAGAACTATATTTAAGTATTCTATTCGTAAAGAAATTCGGAGGTATGTTTGTTGGGTTTGATGCAATACAATTGAATATATTTTGGAGCTGTTTAATTAATGCACTATCGGCCGAAACTATGTATGGAACTAGAAACAGTTAGATTTAGGTTAAATAACTTCATGACTAATATAGAATTAAATACTTTTTCGGGTTTATATAAATAACTACACGGGCAACGCCGGGCACTCAGCTAGTTAATAATATATAACCACATAAGTTTTAATAAGCATAATTTCGACTGGAGCAATACAAACAATCTTGATGTAGAGCACAGGAATGAAGATAGTCTTATTTCTGAAATGGTGCATGTAATACTAAATATTAAGTCCATTAATATTCATAGTGATACCAACCCTTTCAGCAACATCTATGACATTATCTTTCCTACTTGATTTTTTGGGCAGTTTTACTTGCATGAATGTGTTGACCTCGATGTATTTATCAGCACATGATGAGATCCACAATAGTGGAAGAAACGTCGTGCTTCTACGTATTGTTAAGTTTTGTCTGTCAATTAGTCATTACATCTTTAAAAAATTGATTTGAAGTAAATGTTTTGATCAAATTCTGACAAAGTAATTTTTATTCAATGGCATAAAAAATAGGAAATGTCTGAAAGATTCGTTCAGACCAGTTATGGGGAAGTAATAATAATAGTGTGAAGGAGAATATCTGTATATTGATATGATACAATAATATATTGTGATATGAAGGCAAGAGATTCCCATACAATCTGTCATTGGTGGGTGGCGCCAAAGGACCAACAATTTTAGAACGTTTCTTTTAAATGTGGCAACATTGAAGGCATACAAATTTCAATGCATAACACGATTCTTAGAAAATAAAAAGATTTTATTATAGTGAGTTAACTTGAGTAGTATTTTATTCTATCACTAGTGACCATCTCTGTTGATTTATCATTGGAATAAGTTGGAATTAATGTTCCTTGTTGACGAACTATGTTTGGGATTTCATTTCCACGTTCCGTTACTCTGCTTCATAAGTGTGTTTCGAATCATTAAGTAGAAAGTTTCTCCATGTTGATGTATTCCACTTTTCCGCGTGCTGTTGCGATTAGATACACGTTCTCGATACAATGGACCGTTGCTACAGTCCGGCTGTTTTAGATTGCATATGGAATACGTTTTGTGGTGGTGAACTGCCATAGCAACAGAGGGGTTGCTGACCTCAGGACAAGGTCGATAACGACGTGTGACGATAAGCACCAGAGTCCGTCACACAGACTTATTCAAGTCACATTCACTTACGTTCTCGTCGTATCAGAGTGGGACGTAAGTGGTGTGACGGTGTGACGATTCACCGCGCCAGCTTGAGATCGGTCCCCGGTTCTCTTTTCTCATCAATCAAATGCGTGGTTTGTTCTCAGCCAACTCCCCTCCTGTTGACACGTC
Organism: Zhengitettix transpicula; assembly: GCA_037074705.1. Taxonomy (NCBI): domain Eukaryota; kingdom Metazoa; phylum Arthropoda; class Insecta; order Orthoptera; family Tetrigidae; genus Zhengitettix; species Zhengitettix transpicula. The sequence continues at coordinate 11,704,590 of CM073595.1, forward strand.
TACATATCGCTGAGCTTGTTACTAAATTCTTAGATATTTGATATATTTACTCTGGTAACTGTCATCGCACATTTATTCTTACCCCAAACTGTTTCTCTGCTGCAGGTTTTACTCACTGGATCTTCAGTGTCCCACTAACTTTACGCACATTTATTCCTTCGCCATATTTTCTATTGCTTTGTTTATTATTTATGATCAATATATATCTAAATTCTTCTTCTTCTTCTTGTAAGCAAATTGATTTTTCTATTTGAACATTCAAACCCAATATATTTTACTTCCATGCAATCATGACAATACAATTTTATACACCTCTTAGGCAAATTTCATTATGTCATAAGTTGTGAACCAGAAAGTTTCGGCTCTTGTGCAATTTTTTATTTTGCAATACTACCACACAGTATTTCTGGCAATCAATATCACACTGGACAGAATTTTTGCTCGAAAGCAACGACAATAATTTGAAGTACAGACGAATGTAAAATCGGCGAAGGTGACCGAAATAATTCAGTTTAGGAAGAAGAGAAGAATTCTTACACCACCGTTGATTCTCACATTACATTGCTCTATTCTCTGGAACGGAAGTGCCATGGAATTAAAACTTACTGCGGTTTGATAAATACCACCACGGAGAAAAGAAAGCTTGCCGCTGTGAACAAAAAGTAAGGTGAATTTATTTATAAAATATTAATTCTTTATTTATTCTTCCAAATCAATTTCATCCCTTCAAAGTAATCCCCGTCCGATAAAACGCACTTTTTCCAACGCTATTTCCAGTCCTCGAAACAGACGGAATAGTCTTTTTCCGGTATAGCCTTCAATACCTTCTTCGATTCGGTTTTTATGTCCTCAATGGTGTCAAAATGGCGTCTCCGCATTGGCTTTTTGACTTTGCTGAATAGCCAGAAGTCGCACGGAGCCAAATCAGGCGAATACGGTGGTTACGGAACGATATGAGTCGAGCTTTTGGGAAAAAAGTCGCGAAGAACCAATGCAGTATGATATGGTGCATTCTCGAGATGAAGGAACCAAGAGTTGTTCGCCTATAATTCCGGCCGTTTCAGACGAATAGCTTCACACAAACGACGCATAACGCTCAAATAATATTCTTTGTTGACAGTTTGGTCCGGCAGAAGGAATTCATCGTGCACCACACCACAATAATCAAAGAAAACTGTCAACATGACCTTGATTTTTGATCTACTTTGCCGTGGTATTTTCGGTTTTGCTTCACCTTTTGCACGATATTCGCTGGATTGGTCGGTGGTTTCAGGATCGTATGCGTAAATCGAAGTCTCGTCTCCAATCATGATGCATGTCAAGTGGTTCTGATAGTCAGACAGAAAAGTTTCACACACATCAACGCGACGCTTTTTTTTCCCAAAAAATTGAGCGATTTTGGCACCAATCGAGACTTGACGCGTTTGAGAGACAAAACATTCTTCAAAATGGTTTGGGCTGGGCCAAATGATATTCCAACACTATCAGCGAGATCTCTAACTGTCCATCGACGATTTTCAAGCACCAAATCTTTGATTTTTTGTACGTGGCCCTCGTCGGTAGACGTTGATGGTCGTCCAGAGCGCGGTTCGTCTTCAACGCGTTCTCGGCCCTCTTTGAACTCGTTGTACCACCTATAAACTTTTTTCTGTGCCATAGTTTGATCACCAAAGGCATTTCGCAATATTTTCAACGTGTCCACACAAGAATATTCATTCCGCAAACAAAATTTGATGCAAGTTCTTTGCTCAACAAAATAACCCATTGCAAAAATCGAAAAATTCACCTTTGGTTGTTTACACGTGTAACTCGGAGATAATTAAACCTTTTAACAAACAGACGCTTGGCAAATATTATAGACAGTCCTACCAACCTAGGGAGTTTTAAATGACAATTTCACCTTACTTTTTGATCAGAGTGGTATATTGCACCATTGTGTAAAGCGAACTGATGTACTCGTACTAACAGACGACATGGCATCAAAGAATTTGGACTGCTGGAAGATAAAAATAGGATCCTTTGTAACATGGACTATTGGAATAAAAAAGCGTGAATGAGGTGCAATGAAACGAAACTCAATGATGCTGAGTACGGCTGTGGGAAGTTGGGTGAGTGTTACGGTGACCATAAATGGCAGTGGGGTAGTGAAAGTGCCAAACAAGGATTTGGTCAACTGACACACGTGCGGCCAGGTACAGATAGCAGATGGCATGAGTGTAGACCAAAGGAGAGAAGTTAAGTAATTAACCAGGAGAATATAAAGGACGCTACTCTCTGAAATAAGAGTCCAAATAGCTCATGATCACGCTGTGAATATTCAATACTTAATTGCCTTAATAGGCCTTTAAACTTATGAACATTTAACTTATTAATTATAATAGTGTCACGATCACATGGTTCCTTCAAATATTTTACGAAAGCCTAAATTATGGCTACTGCACATGTCATTGTGATAGTTTCAATGTTGTGTAAGATTGTTTACGACTTTTACTCGTATTGTGAATCACGGTATTTCCTAAGGGTAGTCGCGATTATTCGGAGGAAATGGCAAGACTTTCTAATTGCAAGCAGCATTATCGTGTTCCAGTTGAGTGGCGTATCTACAGGTTGCTGAACGAGTCCATCAACTCACAGCGGTATCTTTCGCATTTACGAAACAGAATAACATGCTTCTCTACGATATCTATTATGTAAGTAAGATTAGAATGTGTGTGTGTGTGTAATATGGAATGATAAATCCAAGCAAATTGTCGTCACACATCTTTCTAAAAACAGCACGCTTTCATTTTGTGATAATGTTGAGTCAAGTAGCAATAACGAAATAGCTTTTAATGTGAAAGTTGCAGATAATCGTTGCATTGCAATATAAACGGGCAAAGGATTTGGAAAAGAAGATACCGATTTTTTACCGTGATAATAAAATCTTTGAACTAAGTGGAACACATTTTGAGTTATCAGCAAGTTCGTGACCTGTCAAGTTGGCGCAGTGGTAAGTCACGAAACGGGCAGTAACAAGAATCCATTGACGATCTTGGTGGGTTGGGTGTTTCATGATTTCACCAAATATTACAGGCAAAATTGTGAAATGGAATATTAATACCTGAATAAGGCCTCCGTTCGCTCCCTTCGTTTTTGAAGGTTTTAAAACATTACGCTAATCAGCTTTAAAATAACTTTATTAAACACAATACCAACAAAAATTATAATCAACAAACAACATTTACAGTACAAATGATATTTCAGTGCTAGCGTCAATCTAATTCAAGAACCCATTGTTAAATGTGTCTTAACTAAACTACCTGCCATATTTACTGAGGATAATTTATACGATTCTGAAGCTGCGAAGTCAGCGGGGTTGCTTCTCAGCTGTTTATCGGATCAGGGGATGCCCAAAGTTACAGCGTTTGCTCCTGAACTATTTCTCGTGTTACATCTAACTTCCTCATTTCTTGTTATCTTTCACCTAAATTTAACACTTGTGTACTTTCAATCGTCCCGTTCAACTATACACCTAATTCTTTCTTCCATATTTCTCTAGCTTCTCCTTCCGCGAAATGTCTATGACCTGCACAAACCTGCCATCACGAACATCGTCCTTTGATCCCAAGTAAGCTTTTTTTTTTAAAAAAAACCTCTTCTGTCCCCTCTCGACTCTACAGTCAGTTGTGCGAACCAACACAGTTTAATTTCTTATATTTATTCACACACCCCACGGAGAGAGCTGTCTCCAGACGATCCACGACCTTAATTAATTCTGACCACGCCTGGCCTCCTGAACTCGCACCCCACTGTGAGGCACGAATTCGCACATCCCCTGCGAATGTTTGCTGAAGCGGAGCTTTAATGCATACTAGAAAATGTCCCTTATCATCAGAGACCCAGATTGTTTCTGACCTTAAGTCTCTCTTTCAATATTTATCTAAACTAAATTGGTGATGGAAATCATCTAATTTGGTCCGTTGTATTCCTAGTTCTGCAGATTATCTGGTAATCCGTTTCCTTTATGGTTCACGTGAATTCAGTAATTTTGATAGAGTGAAAGCACCGAGATGTAACAACCTATGTAACCAAACCAAGGAAATCGGTAATGTAATGGATGAAAATGTATCACTAAGATTTTATGTCAACATATGTCAAAAGAAGGCGTAACCGAGTGTATTGGGTGCATCCTAAGTAAACACGACATTTTCACATTCATAAGAAATAAAAAATTACAAGATTTCTGGAAAGATATTAATAAAATTCCATGCAATCATCAGTTGGACCGGCAGGTCCGTGCGCACCAGATTAAAGGGACGTGAAATATATATTAGGTTACGCAAATTTAGCTTGTTTGTTGTCGCGGAACATGCTTAAGATACAGAATAGACACAAAATGGCATAGAAAAAGACGTACTGGAAGAGGATAATACACGAGAAATATAAAAGTGGCCCAACATCTTCAATCGGGATAGCGGATAAGGGTTATCAGTGAGCTGGACCTCTTGCCTTGGCAAACAAGGAAAATCCAGGAAGGACATACCACAGGGGTAGTGACCTTGGATATCCGTGACCTATGGTCAGAAAAGGTCTGGAAATATTGTGTGTTGAAAGGTTGGTTGTACTGAGGAATAATTGTTTAGAAAAAAACTCGATGCGTGGCGCCGTTTCCGATTTAATTAGCCTTGAATTTAGCCAATAATATCAAATCGAACAAGAGAGAGAAAAAAATAAGCAGTCGAGAATCCATTGGACGGAGCAAGGATCGAAACCGAGCCAACAGATCAGCAGACCACCTACGCTATGAAGACGACTGACGTTAAGCTTGTTTAGTAGAAGTGAATCGCAAAAAACGAGGGCACTTTAATGTTAACTTGCGTTAGTTCGTCCATTCAAGCAGTTGTCGATGTTTGGTTCCTGAATCCGGAATATAGTGACCACGATGACCATTTTTTATTACCGAATTTTCGCCTCAGTTTTACATCACGGAAAGCGTTCAGTTTTATGTTAAACTTCAAAACTGAATCATCTCACATTATTTACATTTGCTCATTCATTCCGTGATGAATTACATTTTCGTTAAGAACAAGTAAAATCATTCGGTATTGGTGATATTTTTCAGTAGTAAAAAAATTAAATGGATTATGTAATTACACATAAAGTGATGTCCACTAGTCGCCATAACTAGGAGGATAAGAAACTCTCGCATCTTTCTCGTAGTGTCACTTTGTAGATAGGACGTGTAAGCTCATTACATGCTCGTCTATGTGACTCATGGAGTCTACCGTTGATGGCTTTAATATTCGGAGCGTTCTATCACAAAAACGGGTTAATCATGGCGTTCTTTTCAGCAGAAATGGGCTATACATACAAATGACTCAATTTGAACTATGTTTTCATCACTCCAGCTCGATTTTTCACAGGCATTTATTAATATGATGATATATAAAGCTTTGGAAATGCGTAAAATTGATGGAAAATTTTCTTCATAACATTTCTCTATGAAAATACTATAAATTCGAAGCGTAGTTATAATACTGCAGTTGTTTGAGAATTCCCCTTTCCTTCTGGGTCGTGGATGGAACTTCTTCCCCTTGCAGATAAGATTCTACTCCATACCCACGTCTTGAGAAACAGAGATGAAATTCTAAGCCGAGGATTTGCAGGAAGCTGCCTTCTAGCCGCTATTAGGTAAATGATGAATCCAAGTTATCACAGGAAGCGGATCACAGAGGAAAATTCCTCTCTAATAGCGATTACCAAAGCTGCTGTTTTTATTAAAAAAAAGTAGAATAACATTTTTTCCCGGAACCTTAATTCTGAAATTAATTTTCCGTTTTGAATTCATTTTATGGATGACAAACATTTCTGTTACGTTTTAATCCCAATTATGGACTATTATATTACTTGTTGCGATCATTAAAAGTAGAAAGTTGTAAAAAATATATAATCAATATTAAAAAAGCTATTTTATTTATATAGAATTTATTACAACTTTTTCTACATGAAGATTTTTCTGTGCCATTCTGTTTTACTTTGCTTTCATGAAAATAGTCTCAGATGTATTCGTCAAGTTCTAGTCATCTCTCTTCTTATCTGTACTCTTGGTCGCTTATGATCCTGCGGATTCCAGTTCATAACTATGTCCGTTTTCTTTCACTGACATTCTCTTTACATTTGAGATTTATCATCCGTTCCTCTACATCCATAGTCCTCGTCCTACTTCCCTCGAATTCATACCTATTGTTTCCAAATTATTCTTGCTACTTACAACTATTGGGTCAATATGAACGTTTGGAATGACACTGACCACTGCACCACAACAGGTCTACGCTACGTCAGGCAAAAGGTTCATGCTATCTGCAAATCTTTCCGTATGTAACTACGAGATGGTACCCAAAAGTTCCCAGAATATATCAATAAAATAAAACGACACCATACCAGGATCTTATTAATCGCTGTCACGTTAAAAATAATTCCTCGAACATGAACTGAAAGGTTGCTCGAAGTCCTTTTTCGTTAGAGGTTTTAATATCACCAGGATTTCGCTTAAATATCAACTGTGTGTAATCTTCGACACTTTAAGTTTTTTTTTAATCATCGGGATGAGGAATAATTGACAGTTTGTTTTTAGTGAGACATATGGGGCCTTGCATACCATCGTGCAGAACCAATCGCCATTTTTCTGGACGTTTCCTTCTTTTTTTCTACTCTAACCATCTCAGGAAAGATAGAACGATCGCTGAATGACCAGGGACGACGAAAATCTGGAGGACTATTCCTTCAACATTGAAGAAATGGATGAAAATGAACTACACGTCACATTTCTTCTTTCTTGGGACAATGTGAAGATGGACTCGAAACACCAGCATTCACCACCAGTAATCACCATTGAGAGAAACCTTTTCCTGAAGTTCTCTGCAGTCTTCCACGTGACGTTGTTACTACTCGTAACTGAGAAGCCTCGACACTAACTTTGCTGCAATCTGTCTCTTGGACAGTTCATCAGATACCTCCACAACACTGCAGCGTCGTATTGGGTGGTCAGCCGAAATCGCATTCCGAATAGCAGCAACATCGATCGACCTGAATGGGGAATATCATCAACATCAAACTCGTCGTTAGGGTGACTGTGGCCTAAAGCGTGTTCTCAACTTTTGATGTAAGATTTTCGCTGCCTTCGTCAATCCACAAAATAATTGGAAAAATATCATTGAAATTAAACACGACCACATAGCAATAATTCGTTTGACACACTGGTTCGCGAAGTATGTATGAATTACCATCTGGCAACCAGATTCACCGAAATTTGGGCAGCTTTTAGGGATTTTCCACCATTTTTTCACGGGAAGCGTCTTGTTACGTTACTGAAGCTGATCAACGATCATCATGTAAACGTCGTTCTTGCTTTATACTTCACTTCGGTGAATAATAAGTTATTGAAATCAAAGTTATGAGCGTTATTTTTACATAATGAAACGTGTGCTTTATTACTCAATTTCTTAAAACATTTGTTCATTTCATAGATGTTGAAGTGGAGGTGCAGAAAAGTGAGGCAACGTTGCCTTGTTTTGTTTGTGTCCCAGTGGAGGTCCTCGTACGGAACATGGAAATGCTGTCGCGCTTCGACCTACACCATACGTCGTTTCAAATAAGCGTGGCTTTCCTTCTGATGCGGAAAATACATATGAAAAGTTTACCTGATGCAAATGCAAAAAAGCAGACGACGCACATGACCGTATTTTAAACAGGACAGAATTTTATTTTTCGACGTATGTTCTGAGTTGTTTTATGAGAAAATATAAACATTATTCTGGGATTACTTTATCTGCATATTGAACATTACAAGTCGACGTATTTCGTGAATATATTTTACCATCTTACTTGTCTTGGAAATTCCCTTCAGAGTTCTTATATCAATATTTTTACATTCAAAAATAAAATGGGTGCTTTGAAAAATAATCGGGATATTTGCTATTTTTGTGAAATACTTGGTTTCCGCTTATATAAACATTTAGACACGGGCTTTATATGAAAACACGAATAATATTTAGAAAAAAAAGATCCTTGTAAAGTTTTGGATGATTTTACGTCATTCTGACGTGGGTATGATTTTAATCTTAAGACACGACTAAACATGTTCTTTTATGTTTAGTTTAAAATTAATTTTTTGACGTTGTTTTTAAATAACTAGGACCAGGATTGTTGTTACATACTCGTTCAGAAACTCCAAATGACCTGTAGAAGGGATAAGTTGGACTTTAGTATTGTCGTCAAGTGGGAACTCACTCTTGGAGCAAAAAACAATCATTATATTTTTAAGAACGGGATAGACAGCTGCAAGGTCTTTTTATCACGCTCTGTACTATTATCATCTCTTAATCTTTACGGATATGTTTTTTTTTGACGTGCATAATATCCTGAACTGAACAAAATACATTTCCTGACGTCAATGTTTTCAGAATAGTTTTTGCACTACCGAGTCGCCGTAGCCGATTTTCGTGTTAAACGGAGCTACAGCCTAACCTCACTACAATTACAGGGCATTGGACCACTGTTCATCGTATTTATAAACGACTAGCTATTTATATCCACCTAGAAAGAGCTCATTTTATTAAGATAATGATTATTGCGTTTAGCCGAAAGTTTCTTAATTTTAATAAATACTTGTGAAAATTTCCTTTTCTAGTTTTTTTTTGTTAAAATTTAACAGCAGAGAAATATTTATGGTGTAGTTTCAGCTCTCCGTATCCCAGAAACAACGTTGCAGCCTCGCATATGAAAATTTGTAATCTCTAAGCAGCAACTGGCTCAAAATTAAAAATTTTATACGTGATTTTTTTCTTCTTAGCACTCAGAGGTTCCGCAGGGATAACGTAATTGTAGTTGAGGGATGCTACTTTTACCGTGTTGTGGAATACGCGCTCGCTGGCTTTTTTTTTTTAAAAAAAAACTTTCCCCTACCCTCGAAAACACCCTCATATACGACGTGCAAGTCTGTAAACCAGCTACATGCATTTATTAAATATTTTAAGTTCTTCGCTACTTTTAATTCTGTATAAATGACTTTAAGGCTAATAATTTGACCTACAACTAGTGAAAGTGTAACACAAAAATTCTGGAAGACAGCAGATGCAGAAAATATTCGTCAGAGATGGACTCCAGATAAATAATATACAGGTTACACAGTACATGTCATCAATATGAGTCAAAATCTGAAGAGCAAAATAATTGTTGTTAAGGCAGATGCTCTGCAATTTACTCAAACCTCACAAAAATAGAAACATACGATGATATTTATAGAAACTATCAGTTTTGAGAATTCATTGGTCACAGTTACGTCGCGAATTAAATAAGTATAACGGCAAAACTGTCATTACAATTAGAACAATATAGTAACACTACGTTTCGTCCTTAACTTGGGACTTCACCAGGTGAAAAATAGTTGAAAAAAAACACAAGATGATGTGACCTAATTGATTTATTTTATTATCTAGAATTTCTTCAATTGTGTTGAGTTCTCCTGTGCTAAAATTCTGGGAAAATTCATTTTCTGATGTATTGAAAATTTTTTTAACTTCAAATTAAATAAATCATATTAAAACTTACAATTTGACTGGAAACATTCCCAATATTTCTAGATACTAAAAATAATTTATTGCAATTAGTTTGATTAGAATAAATAACACTACGTATTGTTCTTAATTTGGGATTTTATCAGGTGAACTATAGTTAAGAAAATGAAAAAACAAGATGAGGCCTTAATGATTAAAATGTCTTCTATTATGTAGAATAATCTAGTACTTAATTCGAAAAAAAAATGTTTATCTTGTGTTGAAATTTTTTATTTTATTATATAACAAATTCGAACTCAAAATTTTACCGTATACAATTGCAATATTTTGAGTTATTAGGTTCTAAAAATTATTTAATACAATTAGAACAATTTCGTCCTTAATTTGGGTCTTGATCGTGTGAATCATCTTTAATGAAAATAAAAGGATTAATACTAGTATCTGAAATTTCTTGAATTATGTTGAATATTCTGGTACTAAAATTCGAAGAAAAATTATTGTAACCTGTGATGAAATAATTGTTACTTTAAATGATATAAAATAGATTTCGAATCACAATGTGAACGGATACACTTGCAATATTTTGAATTATTAAGTTCCAAAAATTATTTAATACGATCAGAACAATTTAATAACACTACGTTTCGTCCGTAATTTGGGACTTCATCATGTGAACAATAGTTAAAAATAAAAAAAGAACGGAAGATGAGAATTTGATTTTTAATGATGTGACCGAAAATTTCTTTAGGAATGTTTAATATTATATATATTATTATAGTGATTTATGTTATGTTTTATTATATCAGATAAATAACAATATTATACTTCACGAATGATTAGAGAGTTTTTTTTAGGGCAACAGGCTACATGAGGGTAATCCACTTTGGGAAACTAACCTTTAATAGCATAGGAAGGGATTTTAAAGGGGGGATGCGGAAGGGGAGAGGAAGGTAGCCAAGGGTTAACTAGGGCCCCCGGGTTATATTTTAAGGATCCTACCTGGCATTCGCCTAAAGAAATGCAGGGAAAACCCTAGAAAAACCTGCATAATGTAGGTCGGGCATTGGGTACTTGTCCCACGCCCTTCCGATAGCGGGAGAGGAGTTTGCTGTGGGGACGCAGCATTCCCTTCTCCGTGCCTCGACCAGTTTAGGAGGCAGCTGGCCGACTATTCCAATGGGAATAGCGAACAACTCTTACCGTATGCCCAAGGTCTGCGACCCCGGAACATACACCTCTCAAAACAGGCCGAGGTGCCTCGGCTTGTGGGAACCTTAGTTCAAAAATGGAGAGGAAAAGGCATCCCCAAAGGTAGCCCCTTCGTATCTCTCCTAAAAGGTTCTGCCTGCGAGAGAGCATCCCTCGCAGGTCCTTCAACTCTTAGTAGAGAGTTTTTTTTTTTTAGGGCAACAGGCTACATGAGGGTGATCCACATTGGGCAACTCCCCTTTAATAGCATAGGAAGAGATTTGAAAGGGGGGATGCGGAAGGGTAAAGGAAGGTAGCCAAGGGTTAACTAGGGTCCCCGGGCTATATTTTAAGGATCCTACCCGGCATTCGCCTAAAGAAATGCAGGGAAAACCCTAGAAAAACCTGCATCAGGTAGGTCGGGCATTGGGTACTTGTCCCACGCCCTTCCGATAGCGGGAGAGGAGTTTGCTGTGGGGACGCAGCATTCCATTCTCCGTGCCTCGACCAGTTTAGGAGGCAGCTGGCCGACTATTCCAATGGGAATAGCGGACAACTCTTACCGTATGCCCAAGGTCTGTGACCCCGGAACATACACCTCTCAAAACAGACCGAGGTGCCTCGGCTTGTGGGAACCTTAGTTCAAAAACGGAGAGGAAAAGGCATCCCCAAAGGTAGCCCCTTCGCATCTCTCCTAAAAGGTTCTGCCTGCGAGAGAAAATCCCTCGCAGGTTAGGTTGATTAGAGAGTAGTCCTGATGTTCATTTAGAATTCTGCGTGATACGATTCGACTGAGAGTGATGTAGTGACCTGGAAAAAAGCGTTAGTCCGACGAAAATAACTTGAAAGTACATTGATATACATCCTTATTGTAACATAATGAGGATATTGTGTTTGTGTGTGTGTGTGTGAATGGTTGTGTAAAAAAAAAGCAAAATATAGGAACAGGGAAAAGGAAATGAGGTATCACCGTTGCCAGTCTGCCAAAAAAAAAAAAGAACGTAGATTAAGTAATCTTCTTTCGCTATCATACTTCCACTTTCACTACAGCCGGCGATTTTCCGTGAACGCTTGCACGAGTCAAGATGACTTGGAAAACTTTTGCAGTTAACTAGTCTCAAGTCCTCCGCTTTCTACTGATTAAGAAAAGTTATTTTACGACACTAATTTTTTTTTCTGAGTTTGAATACGTGTTTTTACGTTCTTAAAAGTAAATACATTTATAATTGGATGATACATGCGTTTGTATTATTTACGGGTATCCGTCATTACCTACTTTTAGACATGTAGGTTTTCTAACCCTCGAGTCCTCACGTCAGCTGGCCACTAAATCTGAATGCATGAGACTAAATATAACGCATGCGCAAGTATGACATAACTGAGTCAATAGACCGGATGGCCATAAAATCCGTCGTCCATAGTTGCCTCGCCCAGTATCCAAGGAGTATCTTACCTGTGTTCAATATATGTTTCATTAATATCAGGGAAGAAATTCTTATTTCGCTTTCAGTAAGCCTCTTTTAAATTCAAAATCTCTGCGATTCCGACACTCCAAATAAATCAGATCAACAACGCTCACCTAAATCATTTATGTAATTTATAAATAAATATTAAGTTTGATATGGTGTTACATAAATATATATATTATTATTAATGTATTATTAAGAATAATATTTTACTTTTCTTATTAATAAGATTCATTAAATAATGAACGACATTTTTCACTGACCTTACAAAATATTTTATTCAACACAATGACGTTTCGGTACCTTTTTTGTTTGGTTTATTTCCACGTTAACAGAATTTTTCCCTTATAAACAGTGTAAAGAGCAAACAATAATCTATATATATAAAAATGAATTGCTGTTCGTTAGTCTCACTAAAACTCGAGAACGGCTGAACGGATTTATCTTATCTTAGTCTTGAAATGTTCGTGGAGGTCTAGGGAAGGTTTAAAAGGCGAGAAAAAATCGAATAATTTCCGGGAAAACCCTAAAAACAGCCCTTTTCTATTTCCCATACAAACGTTTTCTAAATAAAATACAAATCTACACCAGTCGAGCAATTTTCACCAAATTTCGTACACGTGTTCTTTGCGACCAGGAAACAAACACTGTTGGGGTGAGACGCGTCTTCCACCCCCAGAAGCGGGGGTGGAAATATTTAAACATACTAAAACTGCCGATATTTGAGTCGGATAAATATTTTTAGGGGTCAAAGATATTGATAGTGTTTCTACCAATGTTATCTGAATACAATTTTCATCCCCTACGCCCTGTGAAAAGGACACCCTTCGGGTTTGGGGTGGAGATGCTTTACAGTAAAATAACGCGAATACAACCGAGATTGGAGTCAAATCAAAGGTTATGGAAGTCACTGTGTTTAGTTACGACATTCAAATTGGCATTTACCCCTCAGATGCAGGGGTAGCGGAGTGCAAATTTTGGAACATGCAAACACGGCAGATATTTGCGTTGAAGAAATATTTTTCAGAGTTAATTGTAATGATTAGGGTTCGAGTAGCGTTACATAAAAATTGCGCAAAAGCAGCCGAAATTGGAGTCATATCGGGGGTTATAGATAAATGACATCTCGGGCAACGCCGGGCACCCAGCTAGTCAGAAATATAAATAACATTTTTTTGTCACATCAACCGACGTGGTTATTAGTGACCACGATTCACCATAAATAACATTTATTTCTTCTTATTCTTCTGCCTTGTAATGTAAAACAATATTCAAAATCAAATCATAAATTTTCAAAATTCTTGCAATTTTATAAAAAATGTTACCAATCATAAAGTAATTATGACCGTATTTTTTTTAAAATTAAAATTACAACAAAAATTATATGAAAAATAAAAGATTATAAATATTACTCATTATGTGAATATAATGTTTTATTATGTAACATTTTTAAGAAATTAGGTTTGAATAAATTTTGTTTTCAACAATAAATTTCACGGTTTTCTTGTAATATATGTATAGTGGTAACATTGTGGTTTAAAGTTATGCGATTGGTTTTCTGTTATTTTTAATCTCGTTTCAAGAGCACGTTTAGTTTGCCCCATGTAACATTTTACACCAATATTTTGACAAAAATTAACATTGTCGTTTTTCTATTAATTTATCATGACCTCCTTTCATAATTTTAATTTTGTTATTGATTTTAAAAATGTCCTTCAAATTAAGATTTTTTATTTTTTTATTTTTCGTTATTATAATACAGGAATATTATAAATTATTTAAGTATTTTTTTAGCTTGATTATTTTTATTTTCATTATTTGTCATCCTCTAAAATGTAGTATAATATTTATGGTTATTAATTTTTTTTATGTATGTTTATTTATAAAATTTAATGGGTATGAATTATTATTTAAGATATTTCTAACAATTTTAACGTTTTAATCGTGGTACTTTTAATTTGATAATAATAATGCTTTATGAGTCAGAGTAAAGACCGTAGTTTTTTTCCGATATATTATAAGATTTGATAAAAAAAATGTAACGCACGTCCTGAATTTGTTTGTTTACGGAATCAAATAAAATGTAATGAAAATAGATTGCACATGTTTGGTCGATCCCAAAGTTTTATTTTAACGATAGAGAGAAAATTTCACTTCGATTATTAAACAGATTCTTGGATTAGAAAATTCGAAAGCTGACGATAAATGACGGCAAAAGTTCACGTATTTTGTGAACATGACTGGATGCTGATAACAGTCATTATTCGTGTAATTATTCGATTGAGAATAAATGGGCGGTTTTTGAAACGCGTATTTTTAAAATAAATTTTAGAAGGATCAGGACGAAAAAAATCTCTGGAATCGAACCAGGGAACTCCACTTGTCGCGACGTGTGTGTTCTCCCAACTGTTCTATTTCACCGGATTTATTTTCGTGTGCGTGACGACAGATTCGTAAATTTGTCTCGTTGCTGAACAAAGCTGAATAAAAAACGAAAACCGTTCTACGGTAACGGGATAGCGCTTCCGAGCGTTTTGTACGAAACAAAACACAACTCTGCGCTAATTCTCGACGGTTCAGGGATAAGTCTCGCAGTTTGAAGTGGGGGCAAGCAATGTTTTCTAATTAAATTCAGAACCGTCAATTGAATGGAGGATGTTGCAACGTCTCTTAATGGGTAGAAAATTCGTTTCTCTGTAACGGAACGCGACGTAAAAATGGTGCCGGGGCTATTAATTACATAAATAAATTAATATAAGGAGTTACGTCATAAAATCTATGGTCATAGTCACAGATAACTCAAATTTATAATTTCTTATTCATTCAACTCGTATAATGAAACGACGAATTCGTAAATATCAGGATTAAACGGGTTTTCCGAACATTGTCTAAGTATTGGAAAATCTGTTTTAAGTGGCAGCGTCTGTTTAGATACTGAAATTTGTGTAGTATTGTGTAGTATTTATACTTTGCGTCTAAAAGTCTGAAATTTTTTTTCAGTTTCCTATACGAAATATTGAACAATTTTAAATTAAATAAATTTACGACTCTTATAACAGACACGTTAAAATATTTTATACAACACAACGACGTTTTATTTTTGTAACTTCATCAAGTTGTCAACGTTATTTTAATACAGTAACAAATTTTTTTATCATTAATTTGTAGTTTTTATTTTAGAAAAAAAATACGTTAATACTTACTTTATGAATGGTAACATTTATTATTAAAATACTAAAATCTTTAAAATTTATAATTCGTTTTTAAATATGATATTTTTTTACATTTTATTATTCTGAATAACATTTAAGACTTAAGTATATGGTTGTTTTTTCTATTGGATATATTTTTATGTGAAGAAAAAAATGTTATATAAATTTAAAATATTTTATTGTTTTTATTTACGAAATTTTAGACAAGAAATTTTCTGTTTGATTAGAAACATAACATAAACAACATGATGACAATAAAAAATGGACAGAAACGTCATCGTGTTGAATAAAACATTTTAAAATGTCTGTTATAGTGCTCGATAATTTTTTTCATATATTTTATTAATGAAATGAAATGAATATATTATTGAGCAATTTTATGTGAATATATAAATAATTTAAAGTATTTTTATAATTTTTCTACCACGTATTTTTATTACCTGTTTCAATTTTCCTATTTATTTTTCTTACATAGAATAATTTATTTTAAAAACAATTAATAAAATTTTATTATATTAATTTATTGTTCGCTTATTTTTAAATGGATTATTTGTTAGTTTGCAATTAATGAATAACGGTATATAAATATACAATGGCAAACAAAGCTGTGATATTGGCCAAAATTAATAGCGTTCTGAAGTTATATATCAAACAACTCTTAAATATTAAAGTAATAGTTCTTCTATTAATTTTTTTACACGTGTATGGGTTCCCCCGTCGTTTCAGTGACTAAAAAATAGCACAAGAAACGTAGGGTACAGATCGGCAACCTCATTATTTTCTGTGAATTGAAAAATCGCTACTCCTGATCATAAATTGGAATAAAGAATCCGGCATATGAATTTTTATGTGTGTTCAAGTCTTTACAACGGTTGGAGAAAGCTTTCACCTAGCAGAGAGACAAGGACCGCTCAGATGGTAAGAGCACCGCGCACCAAATGGAGATCCTTTTTTTTGAGTCCAGGTCCTGAGCCTTGAATTAATTATTTTTTTCGGTAAACGTATAGCTTTGTCAGTTCATATTCCTGATACTTAACATCACTCTCAGCAACAATGTTTCTTCAGATGTCATGTAAAATAAAAGTCACGACGGAAATCATGATTCTACATTTCTCTGCCTCTTACGATGAGTCAAACGTATGGAACTTAAATTTCGATTCACTGCGCACGTGATCTGTAAATTTTACATTTACGCCGAATTCTTTCGTCCCTCATTCTCGGGTTAGGGATGCGTCTCATGTCTTATGAATAATTCAACGGGCTCTTCGCATACTATGGAGCCGACGCCAAGCAAAACATGGTTCTCGCAACGGAGTTCCCCAAATAGAATTGCTTCCCTACGGTCCTTGCATCGGCAATGCTCTGTGGCACATTCGGACACTCAAGTTTTATGTTTTCTAAAACGGAAAAGTCGAAACGATACTCACTTAGATTTCCAAGTTCATTCTCCGTCGATTCATGGAAAATTGAACAGGAGCTTTCTGTGTTGATCGCTAACGTTGAGTACGGAGTCCGTTGCCTTCTGTTTTACAACCCAACACTTCACGTTCTGTCTCTAAGGGCCCTGGAAAGACGAATCCTCCGATTCTGTCTTTCAATTCACTTCCGAAACCCATCCATCAATCTATTCCATCGACCCTGTCCACCAACGTCTTGTCCATCTCCGTGCATACACTACGGCCACACAGCCATTACAAACAAGTCCTATCCATCTTCCACCATCCTATAAGCTTCAAGCTTCGGACGGAAACTAAAATTCAAATAAACGTATCCCCCGGAAATCATCCTCTATAACCTAAAACGAGAATATTAAGGCTTACAACTCCCCAATTTCCCATCATACCGGATCAGTTGAAAATCGAAGCTTAAACTGAACATTGCCGTTTGTATTACTTTTCCCCGCTCCAAAACAATAAAAACAAGAATGCCCCAATTAACTACTCAACACAAATAATGTTAAAAATAATTAGAATGTCAGCGCTCTTCACATCACCATCAAAATAATAATAAAAGACGGTCGATCCCAATTACCAACTGAAGAGGACTCTATAACGAGTCTCTATAACGATAAATGACTCAAGTCCTTGTAAAAAATATCATTATCACAACCCATATTTCTTTTAGTTTATTTCCAGAGCGAGTTTAGGGAAATATAATTGACATAATCCCTTTTGGAGGAGAGGAGATTGAAAATTCAGAAATGTATTGTCTGTTTCGCGAATAAAAAAAGGGGTTTCGATGCTATTATTTCGAAATATTTTTTAACGAGCAATAGATATACTTATTTGGACTCATTATTTGTGAAGCTTAAGGGTCCTCAACAACGTACACATGGAGACCCAAATAGATACACAAGACGGCAGAAAACTGGCAGATGATTATCAACTGTCAATATACAGACGTTAACAATGCGAATAAAAGGGCTGATCATTCAATATTTTTATTACCGTTAACTAGGGGTGACGTATTAAATATAATAATGTTGTAATTCAAACGATATTTACGGTATTAACAACAAACTCGTTAAGGAGAAGCTTTAGCAGAATCAATTAAATACATAATTAATTCGTCGTTCTTAAAAGGAAAATTTCTGGGTTCTTTAAAAGTAGCTAAAGGAATTCAACTAAAAAGGCTACGTGTAGTGATTTCTCGAATTACCGACCTATTTCCCTCCTTCCAATTTTCCTTAAATACTAGAAAAAGCGATACATTTGCGAGTTGTAAATTTCTTAGGAAAACATAACATCATCTGAGAAGAACAACATGGCTTCCTCAAAAATAAATCCACTAACAGCGCTATGAACGATTTCGTACAATCAATCCAGGACTCTCTGGAAGACAAATTAAAAGTAACAGGGATATTTGCAGATTTCTCCAAAGCATTCGACGTGGTTAATCACAAAATTTTACTAAATAAACTTGAGTTTTACGGAACTAGGGGAAATGCTTCCTTACTTTTGAAATCCGGAAACAAACACTGTGGGAGTAAGACACGACGGGGGTGAAAATTTTAAAACGGCCGATATTTGCGTCGCATAAATATATTTTTCGGGGTCAATGAGAATGATAGTGATTCTCCCGATGTATTTTTGTATAATTCCAACCACTTACGGCATCTGGGGAGGGGGGCGGGACTATTTTTAGATATGTGTGTGTGGAGGAGCGTTACGTAAAAATAAAACTAAAACAACCGATATTCGAGTCGAATCCGGGGTTATGGAAAACATCAACAACTACAAAACGTATAAAAGTGTTTGTGGTATTACAGTTAGTCTTAATAATTGTGAATAATCCTTATATTCATTCTGTATGAACTTTGATGCATGTATAAATTAATCAAAACATTAATTGAGTGCAATATGTTTTTCTTAATTTATAACTCCTAGTTACACTTATCGAGTAGGACTCGCTAAAGTCAATTTATTTATAATCATTAAAATTTACAGTTAACTAAAATATGAATCTGAATTGTCAAAGTTTTGAAGTTAATGAAAGTTGAAGTTTCGGATGTTTGACCCCTAATGATTTTTCTACGCCGTTTTATGGAGTTAATATTATTGTGACGAACATAATTACTATCTTAAATCTAATAAATGTAAATTTATTTAAGTTATTTTCCAAATTTGTGTGCTAAACCTTTCCATTTGCATACTGAAGCATTAGTGCTCGTAATTGTGATATTTATCATATTAAATTCGTGTGGAACGAATTAATTTATATACGGCGGCATAACTGATAGATCGTCCGATAGATACGCGCACAGGAACACACAAATGCCTCAAGTTTCTACGGTTTCAGTATGCGGAGGGCAAATAGCAAGCACTTGTGTGTACACAAATGGAATGCTTCGAGCATCTTGGAGTGTCTTGTGGAAAACGCCGTCAAATAGAATGCACTGGCGGTACTACGCCTGTATTTAGCGTACTCGTTTTGATTTTTAAATTTGCGATCGCGTCTCCCAATGCTTTTGCAAGATTATCCATTTGTTTCTCGTGTACTCCTGAAATGGAGCGCAAAGCCTTTCTTTTTTCCTTCTGGATGCTAACGATCCCCACCCAAAAATGTCTACCTTATTTCGCCCGTTATATTATTTCTTTTAAACCGAAACGAAGCTCTATCACTTTATTAGGCACCAAACAGAAACTAACACCCCCCACCCTCCCAATAATTTTTCAGAATTGCTGTACCAATATTTTCCCCAATAGATAATATACATGGGTTACCAATTGGAAATTAGTAGATAACAGTAAAAAAAACCCTTCTGTTAACTTCATGAAACACAGCACGTCTGAGGATATGCGCGTTATTTTCTATACAGATAATAAAGCCCAACAACAAAATAAATTATTTCGATCGCCCAAAACGATCACACTGACCTTCGATGCATCCAACTTGCCGTGGCCGTGACTGCAGGCATTCGACAGTCTCTTTTACGATTTTTGTTTCAATATAATGTATTTTGCAAAAGTGTTCAGTGTGTTTCTAATAATAACTACTTATTTCATAACTTGCTTAGTCTCTGTGGGTCTTTTCAGCTCCTTTGTTTGTTTGTTTCATGTAAGGCCTGGAGTTTGTAAATTCCTCCTCGCTGTGTTTCCTGAAGTGACTTGTCCATCGTTTGTGTTTCCTCCTAGTGTGCGTGTGTCAGGTTTTCTGTTTATTCTTGTGTGATATGTAATTCTATATTTTATGATAGTTAATTCTCGAATTACTAATTACTTATTAGTACAAATTGAATTTTTTATTAGAACTGTAAATATTATATTATACCCTTAGTATAGTTAAAGAATTATTAATTTTGTTAATATATTTTTACTTATGTTGGACAGGGAAATTCGAGTTCGCGAATTTTGGTATTTTTATGTTTACTTCTAATTATTTATAATTCTAGCATCTAATCATTATATTGTAATTTTATGTATTGACGTATCCTATTTCCTCATACGGGGACTAATGGAATAAAATAAATCAAATCAATTCCGGCCAAATTTTAATAACCTGTCAGACACTGCAAACTGTAGTCATTTCTCACAAATTTTTGTTCCATTTTTCGATTATTTAAATGACATTATTTATTAGAATGGAATTTTTCATGTACTAAATTTAATGCAACAGGTGAGTAATTTAACGTAAGTCAGTTTTTTTTTCATTTTGCGCAGCCTGGCGAATAACTGTGCTCACAAAACCGTTTTCCCGTCGGTTAATATTTCATTTATAGCAACATTAGCCAAAATATGTGTCGTTTCTGGAATATCTGGAAGAATGATTCAAACAACGAATTGTATAATGCATGTACTTGAGCAAATTAATGATTTTTACCAGAAATTCAATCGATGGGGAATATATTGTAATGCCAATTAATTAGGACATTAATTGTTAGAACATAAACATTTAAATTGTTTGAGAAATATATTATTGCGGCAGGAGCTTCCATAGCGACAATGTAGTTCAGCTCTGTTCCTTTGTCGGAAGGTCCGAAAATGGCGTATGCGCGCTAAAACGCAAGACGATAGTTCAGTTCGCGGAAAGACATCGTCAATGTATAACTGTTAGTTGCTGACGAGAATTCAACAGAGTTAACGATTAGAATTTAACAGAGTTGGTTGGTGCCTGGACATTTATGAGGACAAAGTAAAACATTCACGAAAGCATAACGTCGAAACTTGCTAAGTAAAAGCAGTTTTGTGTCCATAGCCGGCTAGAAATGGTAAAATTTCAGTATGAGTCCAAAGCAGTAAAGACTGGCAAATATACAAACCACGGAATTCACCTAAGGCAAGCAGAATTCACCTAAGGCAAGCAGTCAAAATTTAGCTGGACAGATGTGAGTAACAAATTACAAATTAATTAGTTATGTAAACGTAATTAAAAGATAGAAGTCAGATTTCGTTCTCATGTTAAATTTCGTTCTTGTTTAATTGTCAAGTAAATTTCTTTTCTTTTAATTGTGATTTGTTTGTTAATAAGATTTTTAAACATAATTAATGTGCCATTATCAAACCCAGTGAAAACCCTGAGATCTAATATTTTAAATTTGCAATTGTTTTTAAATTATTGCCACAATAAAATATTGTTTGTAAATTTTATCAAATTAATTTATTTAATTAACGCCTCGTAGGTGAATATTATAATATATATATTTGTATATATTTAATAGTGAAAATGGCCAGTTGTCCGATGCCCGTTTACAATATTTGAACAGTGACAAATAGATTAATTGGGAAACACACCAAGTAAATAAAATATAAAACTTCTTAATGTACCCCACGACGAGTAGGAGGAAAAATATCCACACACTATTGATTAAAATTTTATAACACAATCAATAATCTTATTGTTGGTATCTATTGTTATTAGGAGAGAAAGTCGCCGATAAATTTGCAGGAAAATCATTCCAGTTCCTTCTGGAACGATTGACGAAGATATATTTAGCCCCTCCGTTTCTTTGTTTTCTCTGCCCTTTTTTTGACATAAATTTTGTTAAAAAAAGAGGCGATTCTTTACGTTTCTCCAAAACTGTTCGTCTGTGTAATAAAGAGCAAAGATCCTACTTCCTTTTGTTCTTGTAAGGAGTGTAAACCAAAATTATACAACTGAGCCGGTTTTTTGTTATTCTTTCCAACGCTGTGATATGAATCCACGCACACTGTCACATATCCTATGACAGGCCGAATGAGTGATGAGTATGCAACTGGCTTTTTCTTCAATATTCTATATTCTCAGCCCCTTCGCGCTACTGAATTTTGACGATGAAAATATAGACAACACACCCCCCAAAAAAAGGATTGAAAATAATGAATAAGAAAGAGCCAATTCAGACAAAATAGTGATAATATAAACATCAGACAACGTTTCTGGGATCCTTGCCCTTTTCCTCAGGTGCGAAGAAGAGCCTGGAGCGACACAACTGCACTTGTCAGTTCACAAACTCAAAAGCCTTAAAATTGGGATTGGCAAAAGTTTTTTTTTATATAACGACTCCGTTTAAAAATTTTTTATGGGTCCTTAAATTTATTATTATAATGCATAAATAACGCCATGTGTCAAGTTGCAGTTGTAAAGACACTCCAGAAACATAACAAATATAATATATATTTTATATAAGTATATATTTTATTTAACAATTTTTCAATTTTATTGACGTGTTTATAACATTATTTTTTTAAATTTTTTGTGAAAGCTGTGGTTGATGCCTTTCTATAATAATATTTATATTAGTGTAAATTTAGTAGACCACAGTAAAAAAAACATTGTTATCTTCGTTAAACCCAGAACGTATTATAATAACAGTAACAAGTGTAGTTGTGTCGCTCTAGGCTCTTCTTCGCACCTGAGGAAAGGGACAAGGATCCCATAGGCGTTGTGTGGTATTTATATTATCACTTTTTTGTATGAATTGGCTATCTTTCTTATTCACCCGTAAAACGGCACCGTTTCAGTAAGAATTTTATATTTATTGATGACTTTATTAGTATTAGTGAAAATATTTGCATAAATTTGAGGTTCATTAAATTATCTTCAGCCACATAATCTAACAATTTATATTTAAAAAAATTCCTTTTGTTAAATCATTCATAAAGGCTCCTAACGTGAAGCACACTATTAGGCTTCCCTGTGACACACCGGAAGCAAAAACTACTGGATCAAGCTTGTGGGTTTTCCAATCCAATTAACGCCGATTATGGGATATTACATCAAAAGATTTAGAGAAATATTTTACTACTACGTAATTTCTTTCTCCTTATCAACATTGTCTGCAAGACCATGACAACCTCTAATTAATTGTTTTTCGTATAAGTAGCTCAACTGAAATCTGTGCTGTCCAGGATGTAAACATCCATTTTCATCCCATAATTTCCGTAAAGTTACAACTAACAATCGTTATAATAGTTTACATAGTAAACTAGGGATTGAAAAAACTTATTTTTTATATTACGACCCCTTTTAAAATTGCTTAATATGTTCTGTAATTTTTTATTATAATGCATAAATAACGCCATGTGTCCAGTAACATAAACAAATATAAGTACATATTTTATTTAACAATTTTTCAATTTTACTGACATGTGATTATGATATTATTTTTTAAATTTTTTTATGTGAAGGCTGTGGTTGATGCCTTTATATAATAATTTTTATATTAGGTGTTTATGTCTAATATTAATTAATAATCATACATCACCGCGTAATGTAATGTTTAATCGATTTCAAGTTTTTCTTAATAAATTGTAAACGTGGATAAATAAATTTCTCAACCAATTAAGAACTAGGAAGAGGTAAAAACAATAGTTTGTTAATTTAATTTGACGCATTTTTTCCAGGTCGTCTTTAAAGTTTCATTGTTTTGGATAACCGTTTATTTGAAAATTGATTTTCATTTAAAACATTAAAACAATTTAGTTTGTACTTCTCAGCGTTGATAATGAAGATATTCTGTAATCTCGGCTCAGTTTTATAGTCGGGATTTAATACAATTTACAATGTTATTAACTTTACTCAGTCTGAAGTGAAACTGCAGGGAATTTCCTATAGTTTTGGGATGGTGGTGGGTAGATTTAGTCCTCTCAGCTGGAGAAAGGTTCAATGGATGTCCAAAGTTTCCCTCACGTTACAAACTCGGCGCGCCTCTCGTAACGCTCGTTGCACTCTTATTCGCCTCACTGCTCAATCACTTTAACTATACAATTACTACTATTACACACTTGCTCTCACTAATTTTTCCGCGTTAATCTTCCAACTTTTTCTAACTAACTTAAAACATTCTCTAATTTTATCAATAAACTCTCATCGGCTAACTCACCGGACTAACTCATTCAGGACTCCGGTTACTTTAACTGCATGAACTGCAGAAATGTACTCGCTTCCCACAAACTCCTCTATGTAGTATTTTACCTTAACTGTGTTGCCTTCTTTAATTTGGGTGGAGCCAATGAGGGCTCTTTTTGCCACTTCCTTTTTCAGGCCAATTTTGCTAGCAGGCAAAATGTAATCTCACAATATGCTGTAACAATATATGAACTGCTGTTAACGAAATGAGAAGCAATTGCAGAGAAAATAATTTGCAAGTTCTGTTTTGCTGATATAAGTCGCATTTTAACCCTTAAATGACTATTAAAGCAGAAATATTTAAACAACAGTATCAATTAGTGAGTTATAACTCCTTTATTCTTTTTGAAAGAAACATCAAATTTATAAACTTTTATGCGAATACAGTGTAAATAAATTGTATTTGTTATACGTAGAATAATAAAGTGCTCAATAATATTTATTCATGTTGTACGATCCCTACAAGTCACTGTGACAGTGACATTGATTTGTAACGTGGTTACGAATTTTTCACGGCACGTTAAAAGCGCGCTGCAATAGGAAAGTTGAATATAATCTTTTTTTTTTCCACCATGGTTCTGTAGGAAGAGCGTTTCGAGAATCGATGCGCTATTTAGTAAGGAATGCTCCAGCCGTAGGGCTCTCGACAAAGGGTTAGGTCAGGACGCCACAATGGCGCTCTTAACACCGCAGCGCTGTGATCCAGAAACTTTCTTTCCACGGCTAAAACAGAGTAGTTTGTAACATCTGCGGCTAAAATTTCTTCGGTTGCTTGTGTGGCGTGTACAACTGCGACGAAGGACAACATGGCCAGAAAGGAGAATACTAAGTACACGTCAAATGTAGTTCTGCAAGGGAATTGAATATTGAATGAGGAAACAAAACAAAAGTGGAATTTAGAATTCAATTTGCGAGTAAAAACTCTTTCAGAAAATCTAAACAGTGGAACTAACAAGTTTGGCGAGCATATTTAGTGTTCGAAGTCGTAATGATAAAATACTCAGTGAATGGCAAGAAGGACGTCAGCGACTACAGGAAATTAGGCGATGTCATGTAGTGCTTCAGCAGGCGACGAGTACTCGAGCCATTCCCGAAATCAATAGTGAATTGAACTGACACTAGGCAACGCAGGGACTTTGTCTTGGTTTGCCAGTCCCATATTTGGTAACGGAATAAATGTTCTCAGCGGTCTAATTTCCTGTTCGTGACTTATGTTACTAATGGAAATATGTGATTCTCCATTTCAGTCTCTTCAGCGCAACTTTCTTCATATCACTCTCAACATCCTCGCTCTACTGTCTATTTTCTATGAGCCCCCAATAAATTATATCACTTCGTTTGCAGATGTTGCACGTACTCCTTCCATTGCCGATAGTTTCTAATTCCTTGTTTTGTTTATCTAATCTTCAATAGTCAGTTCCGGAATTAGTTTGAAAAACGAACGTGTTTGGCCGAGGCTGGACAACTATTTGGCAGCCCCCATCAGTGACGATGAAGTGTTGCCGCCGTCAGGTCAGAGATAATAAGTACCATCGTGCAACGGACAATATTTTGCCTTAGAATAAAAATCTTAGGCGATTCAAGTCGAGTTGGGGGAACTCGACACCTATTTGGCAGCCCCGATCAGTGACCATAAAGTGTTGCCGCCGTCAGGTCAGAGATAATAAGTACCACCTACAACGAGCAAAGTTTTTCCTGAGAATAAAAATCCTAGACGCTTCAAGTCGAGTTGGGGGGAACTCGACAACTATTTGGCACCACCCATCAGTGACGATGAAGTGTTGACGCCGTCAGGTCAGAGATAATAACTACCACCTACGACGGGCAAAGTTTTTCCTGAGAATAAAAATCCTAGACGCTTCAAGTCGAGTTGGGGGGAACTCGACAACTACTTAGCAGCCCCGATCAGTGACCATAAAGTGTTGCCGCCGTCAGGTCAGAGATAATAAGTACCACAGTAGGACGGGCAAAGTTTTGCCTGAGAATAAAAATCCTAGACGCTTCAAGTCGATTTGGGTGAACTCGACAACTATTTGGCAGCCCCGATCAGTGACCATAAAGTGTTGCCACCGTCAGGTCAGAGATAATAAGTACCACCGTAGGACGGGCAAAGTTTTGCCTGAGAATAAAAATCCTAGACGCTTCAAGTCTAGTTGGGGCAACTCGACAACTATTGGCAACGCCGATCTGTGACCATGAAGTGTTGCCGCCGTCAGGTCAGAGATAATAAGTACCACCGTAGGACGGGCAAAGTTTTGCCTTAGAATAAAAATCCTAGACGCTTCAAGTCGAGTTGGGGTAACTCGACAACTATTTGGCAGCCCCCATCAGTGACGATGAAGTGTTGCCGCCGTCAGGTCAGAGATAATAAGTACCATCGTACAACGGACAATATTTTGCCTTGGAATAAAAATCTTAGGCGATTCAAGTCGAGTTGGGGGAACTCGACAACTATTTGGCAGCCCCGATCAGTGACCATAAAGTGTTGCCGCCGTCAGGCGAGAGATAATAAGTACCACCGTAGGACTGGCAAAGTTTTGCCTGATAATAAAAATTCTGGATGCTTTATGTCGAGTTAGGTGGTACTTATTATCTCTGACCTGACGGCGGCAAAACTTTGTCACTGATCGGGGCTTTCAAATAGTTGTCCAGCCTCGGCCAAACATGTTCGTTTTTCAAACTAACGCTGGTGGGGCGAAAAGCAAAACTCCAATTGGTAAAAATCCTAAAGCGATAGGGATTTTTGATTAGTGGCGTGGAGTCTACCAGTTTTTAACAACAAAACATTGGGTTGCTTATGGTTGTCGTTTTGGAATGTTGTAATTATTATGCTGGTGTTGGATGATCGCTATTAATATTTGGTGACTACTCGACATTGGAGAAAGGCTCACCGTAAGAAAGACAGATTTTTTGTAACCTACCACTAACATTTTCAATAGTCTTTTATGGTATCGTAGATGATATAATTTTTCCTCTGCTCAGATATAGTCACCAAGTTGACGGATAACTTGTGGTTAAAATTCGCATTGCTTTGGTTTTAGCGTTACGTAAAAGTTTAATAACCAGTGAAATGGAACCCAACATTTACATATATTTTCATAATTAATCATTAAGAATTAAATATTTCAAAATTTTTATTTTAAATCAGTTTATTATATTTGATTTTAGAATAGAAATATTTAATATATGTTAGGTTCTCTTTAAGTCATGTGAGATGAAGTGCAGAGAACGATAGGACGCCATCTTAATGACAGTTTTCTTTATTAGTATTAAGTAAGAAGGTTATTAGGTGTAGTGGAAATATTTTATCCATATTTATTTTATGTTTATGCTGGTATGTCGTTTGTGTATCTTCACTGTATGTATTTTATACATTCCCGCTGGGATTTTTCCTGTCCAATTAAATCAATCTATCGTAAAATTCTTTATTCTCAAACAAAATCACGATGTCACAAGAAAATATTACCATTTTCCGTTCGGTAACCTTGTATTTCGACAAATGTTGATATCATCTCATTTATTTTCTTCGCGGCTTCCTCGCAGATTCCTAAAATTATTTAATTATTAATGGCGTTTAGTTCTTATATGAGGTTTTAGATGGTGGTTTATGCAAGTACGTGCAGATGAAACGTGTACATTTATATATGGCGGAGAAAAAAACTCAAAGGGCTGATGAACAGATAAACCTAATAAACAAAATAGACTGTGTGTGTGTTTGTTTGTTCCGCATACAAATCTACATCCGCGGAGCAAACTTGACCAAATTTCGTACACCAACTTGCCGTTTAACCCCCCCCCCCCCCCCAGTGGCGTGCGTGGAAATTTTAAAACATGTTAAAGCGGCCGATATATTCGTCGAAAGAAACTTTTTGGGGATAAATGAGATAGATTGCCTTTTATCCCGATATTTTTCTGAATGGGAGGGCCATACCTTTAGGGATGAGATTGGAGGGTCATTACATATGAATAATAGAAAAACAACCGAGTTTGGAGTCAAATCCGGGGTTATGGAAGTCGCCAGATAGTTGTAAATAAAATTGGAAATTTAATCTGCCTTGTAATAATCTAAGTATAATTAATGTATCAAAGTAAAAATTACATTTATTACAATAATACAAATTTTTCCTCCATATCTTCAGGAACCTCTTCAGTTTTGTATAATGAAGAAGATATGAGTTGTATTGATATAATACAACAAACAGAATTTTTTTGACAACTTCTAGTGCCGAAAAATGGATTATATCAGTTCATATTTCGTTAATTACATACATCTGAAGAGGTTCCTGTATATAGGGAGGAAAAGTTATGTAGTACGATAATAAATGTAAATTTTAATTAATAAATTCTGTTTCTTGGTAATGATTAATTAATTATAACACAAAAATTATCATATTATTCCATTTGAGCGTCGGTAACCCCGGTCTGTGATACACGGGACTCTGAAATTCTTGCCGCAACCAAGTTTCGCTTCCCCTTCGGCGTAGAGGAAATTGGGTTTTCTTCCCGCATCTAGCTTCTAATAGCTCCCGAGATGCCGCACTCTGAACAAATATTCAGACAGTAAACGGGAAACCTATCATCGATTCACAGATTTCAATCGTCTCGCAGTTCAGAATTATACATTAGAATCTCTTGAACGCTTCTTGGGGCAATGCAAAGAGACACGAATAAACGGATAAATACACGAGGTAACCTTTCCAGAGGCAATTTTAATTTTTGTAATTTCTGAGCCTGCAGTTCTGAAAGAGGTTTCAAGTACAAATGATCATTTTGTAAAACGGATTCGGCAGCTATTCCCTCGATTTCGTCATTGGATGATTTTTTATTATTATTACTTTCATGGCCGCGTCAACTAACAATGGACGATTTTTTATTTTATATATTTGTATATAATTTCGATTATAAATCTTTACATTATCAATAAGATAAATTGACGACGGTTATAACAGACATTTTAAGATATTTTATTCAACACAACGATGTTTCTATACAGGTTGTTTTTGTCATAAAAGACAGACGTAACGTAGAATATTATTTATATTATCCGTAGTAATGATTTCCAGTTTTACGCAGAAAAAGTTAACGGTCCTTCAATGATCCTGGATTTTATGATTCATTTAACGACTGGAATATATTTAGATATGAATGCAGTATTTATATGAAAATAGAACCTATAGAGGATGTGAAAGCTCTTCAAGCAGATTTTCACAGAATACAGCGACTGGAAAAGAAAATCCTTCTGGAAATGTAAGTCCTTAAGAAAAGCATTGCAAACCGCCGTTCTGAATCGAGATTAAAATGTTAAAAATATGAGAGATTTTGCCGTCTCATTTTCTGAGTATTTGATATACAATCAGACAAGTTTCATGTATTTAATTTCCGTTCCTTTGGATTAGTTGACGACGTGTAAAGAATTAAAAAGAGATTAATTTATTAATTAAATTTCAGTATTTGCGAATTATTGAAAACTTATGAAAGTCTCATATGAAAATCGGACAGTAAAATAGAGAATTACTAAAAAAAATCGTTCAGTGGTGAGATTTATCCTAGATAAAAAATGGAGTCCCACTCTTTAACGCAACACTGACACATTCAATTAAGAGCTATTGTTTGTAACACAATATAAATTGATTAATTTTGTCACAATAATAATACCAGCGTACTTTTGAGAAGGACTAAAGGCATTTGCGGTCATAAAACCATTTTAAATTTAGAATGTGTTTAGTTTATAGACGACGTCATTAATTCATGCCACTAAGTCATTAGGAATAACATTATTTTCATATTACACGCATGAAAATGGGTTGAAACCTTTTTTTAAAAAAAACAAATATGCTACTGAATCTTGGAATTGCTCCATTCAGCTTAAATATTGTTTATATATACTTATAAACTGAATTAACACACTTTTAAAATGTTTTGGGACTTAAAGGGTAATTTTTCGAAATCTTTTTAATTTATATTTTCATAGTAGCGGCCATGTAAAGCTCAATACCTTCAAAATATCTTCGTAACAGCATAATTACTTTTGAAGCAGAATTTTGTCGAAACAAGAAAATTTTATGTATAATTTTAACTGTATAATCGCGACTTTCCATCGTAAAAACGCCGTTCACATTTTTAAAGCGGTTGAAAATTTGTGACGGTCATGACTCTTGCATTATCTTGACTATATTTTGAGAAATAATGTGTTGACGTCTGATCCAAGTACACAGCTTAGGCGGTAATGTTGGTGAGTGCGTGCGGTGTCATCGCGATCGCGATACTTGATGCCATGACAATAAATGTCGCTACGAGGAAACGAATTATTTCACTAAAACAATAGAAATTTGATAACGACTGAATAAAAGGTGAATCAAGGCAATGTGTGTTGTATATACATAACTTGTTCGATATGGCGTTTAAAGAAAACTCGTGCCTCTATAATTTTTGGAAAGGCTCACTTCAATAATTCTTATAAATCTTACATAATAATTCGTCTAACCGAAGCCTCTGCTTTTGTCCAAAAATTCAAGCAGAGAAAACAAGATCAGTTGAGATAAAATACTCCTTCATTAACACGTTAATAAGGAACTGGAATCATTAGCATGCAAAAATACTGGATTTTTCTTCCGTATAAAAAAATAATACGACTGAAAAATTATATAGAATTTGGGAAAAATAAATTCAGATGTTTATTTTAATTAAGTTAATCCTGTGTGGTGAAGAGAAGATGTTAAATTAATATTTTTAATAATTCTTAAATAGTACGAATAAGAGATTACGTTTCTTTTTCTTGTTCTAGTAGTGATTATCGTTTTCTTTTAAGGAGACGCAGGCCAATTTTAGTGTATTATATATAGTTTAACTAGCTGGGTGCCCGGCGTTGCCCGAGATGTCCCGATACACTCCAATTTCGGTTGCTTTTGCGCTATTTTTATGTAACGCTCCTGGAACCCTATCCCTAAATGTGCTCACATCCCATGCTGAAGGTGTTTAAGTCACTGACCAAATATATTGGTCATTTTTACATGTTAGAAGATGACCATCCCCACAAATGTGCGATAATCAAAAAGTATTTATTGCACGCAAAAATCGACCAATTACATTGTCTGGAAATTTCTACCCCCGCACAACATGTTCCATACCCACATGTATACACACATACATACCCGTATAAGACAATTTTATATAATATATATAGATAGATAGATATACATACACTATTTAAAACAATTATTAAATTTGTAGACATATAATTTTTCCATCTGAAATTAAACTATTTGGTGGTTTTAGCAATCTGCAGTTGGTAGCATTGTATAAAATTAATGCAAAACATTACGAAATACGCTGTCTTCAATAAAAAAATATCAATTTTGAACATTTAAGTATTGTTTTTATCATAATTCTATGTATTGCAAGATATAATTGGGAAACATATTGGTCCCTGATCCCGTTAAATATTCCACGTCAAAAGTCAAGTTATTTAAAAGAAAATTAATGCCATGGATTGTATAACCTTTCATAATAAATTATATTTATCACTCGATGTGGTATTAGTAGATTTAATTAAACTTATTATTCAATCAAAATATTTTTGCTCAGCTTCATTTCTCAGAAATTGAACATCTATAACGTCGTTCCCAAAAATGGAAAACAAATATTGCTATCCTAACCTCAAATTTTTGTTTCACGACACAAATTGCACGCAATAATTTGTTTACATTTATACAAATTTATAGAAATACGTTGCGTAAAGTATAATTAATTGTACTTTTAATTCAATTTAAATGTTCAGATTTCTGTACATACCTTTGACTGATAGTGCATTAATTGAATAACGACCTTAAAAACTTTCGGAGTTCCGTACATCATTTTCAATACTTTTATAGTTACAAACATATAATTCAGCAGTCGTACCTTAGACCAATCTTTTTATCTTCTGAAATATTATACAGGATACAATAGTACGTTATATTATGAAATTTTATAAATCTCGACCGACACACATTTGAATGTATTATAAGGCGCCATATTGGCTTTGTCAAAGATAGCGGGATAATTAACTATTCCAAATTAACTTTGCGCAAGGATGGTAAAGTGCTTCGCATTGTTTTTTATTACTATTCGATGGAGTAATACTGGAAAAAATTTTACTTTTTATTCAATCAAAATATTTCTGCTTTATTTCATTACGAAATACAGAACTATATTTAGGATGCGTCAATGTCTTGAAAACTTATGACGTCATCGTCTCGCGCAGTAATTTAACACTAATTCGTAACTTATTTCAATTATAATTATTTCCACGTTTATTCTAGGGGTTTCTCACCCCCACAGTACCGGTTCTCGATTTTGGCAGAATATATATACCAATTTTTGTTGAATTCTGTCCACGCGATAAAATTTGTATAAAGATCACCGTAAATACATACAAACAAACATACAAATATACAAGCTATTTTATTATATAGATTACTGTATCTATCACTACGCGATTTCCAATTTATAGTAGAATAAAAGCTGCTGCGTACATGAAAATACGCAAACGATTTTTGCGATGTAATCGTACGCTAATAAGAGTAACGTAACGTAACAGATTATCAATCACGTTCACCCACTCGATCCAGATTTCTCCGTTTAAAATTCTGTATTGCCTTCTAACATCAAATTTTGTTTCGTTTAATCGGAGGGCGTTCTATAAATGTTTGCAGTAATCAATTTTTCCTGCGGTTTAACGTACTTTATTTTTCGCACCGACGAATGGAACACAAAAATTCAATTATTTGCTGTCACTGGTCTCTATATTTAGACTGAGGTCTACTAGGAAACGAGGAACATGCGGGTGCATACATACAGATCAATACGACCTACAAAATAAAAGTGGGCTAATTAAAGCCTTAATTACAGGTATCCTTCGAATGTTTAACTCTTGTTTAGAAGCATTAAATAGCTTATACTCATTTAAATTTAAATTGGTGAATGCTACTCTGCAGGATAAAAAAACGTTCCGGTGTGTAAATAAATTTTTGTTTCAGTTTTTGATGATTTATTATTATG
This sequence comes from Zhengitettix transpicula, assembly GCA_037074705.1. Taxonomy (NCBI): domain Eukaryota; kingdom Metazoa; phylum Arthropoda; class Insecta; order Orthoptera; family Tetrigidae; genus Zhengitettix; species Zhengitettix transpicula. The sequence goes on from CM073595.1 coordinate 11,737,875, forward strand.
ATTAAAAAAACCATCCAACCTCCAAACAATTTTATTAATTTAATTGACAGCTTTTAACGATTGTAATTATCAATATGTAGTTTTAAGTGAATGTAGTTCTCTCATATTTTCGTAAAAAATAATTGGGAATAAAAACTGAATTTAAAATATAATTCCTCAGTTCATTTTGAGTTGATTTTATTTCCAAAATTATTTTTTACGTTAATTTAAGAGACCCCCACTCCTATGAAACTACAGATTGATTATGACAATTGTTGAAAGCTATCATTAAAATAATTATTTGGAGGCACTTTAATGGTTTTTTAAATATAACTAATTGAAATTAATATAACAGTCCAATTACATTCAAATGGTAAAAAACTGGGAATATTAATTAATTGCAATAATTTTGTGTCATTATCCAAATTGCCAGAGGTTGGTTTGTGTTAAATTTTAAAAACATGAAAGGATCATTTCAATAATTTGAAAGAGACAAAAAAAAATTAAACGCACTTCAGCGATGAAAACAAGAATGTGCCAAATAGGGGAGGATGGGAAACATTTAATTTGAATATATCCTCATTTCATGCAACAGATTGCTTAGTAATGCAGTTTTTACAATTTTAAAACTTTTTTCGTATTTTTTGCATCATCTAAGAGAAACGAGTGCGTCAATTTGGCTTAATATAATAGAAAACTCTTCCTAAACACTATTTTCACTTCAAATTTCGCCTTAATAATGCAATATTTGAAAATAAAAATATTTTTGAATTTTTTTATCCTATTGTCATGAGTGTGTCTGGCTTAATATAACAGAATCACTAATTAAAAGACTATTTAGGGTTGAAATCAACAAAAAGGAAAGCTTAACTATGCAACAGGCCTGAGGCCATGTTACGTTATTCATTTTAAGCATGAGGAAAAATTTCGATAAACTATTTAGGGTTTTCACTTTAAATTTCTGCTTAATAATGCAGATTTTTCGAATTGAAATATATTTTTTTCGTTTCTTGTGTCATCTAATCGTCAAGAGTTCGCCAAAATAGCTTCATATAATAGAAAGTTCTTCGTAAACACTATTCACCTGCTTTTCACTTCCCATTTAGCCTTAACCCTTCACAGTCGCGTGCTCAGTCCGGATGTTACTAGATGATTTGAATCTACAGTCAGCTCTTTTTCCCAATATCGCAAAGCATTGCCGTCCGTTATTACATTTATTAATAATAATCCACTAAAAACATTTTTCGTATTATGTATCGTATTTACAAAGACATCTCGTATATTTTCCTTGAAATATTTCCTCCAATAGCGTCTATTAAAATATCAAATGTATTTCTGTAATGTTATGAAAGAAACGCCAAATATTGAAAAGGTAAACGTTCTGGAACTAATTTTTTACGTACTGGAAACGTTTAATAGCTTAGTATTTTCGTGGCATTTAGATTTGTAAGTAGTAGTTATTAAATTCGCTAAACGAGAAGACGGATTGGCATTTCATTAGCTTCAATTTGTATACGTATAAGAGAAAATGCAGACTGGTATTCCCTTTTATTTTCCATTGCCAACCTTTGCAGTGCAGCCATCACCATACGAAGGTGCCAGGGTATTGAATTTTTTCCCTATAATTGTATTTGATTCTTAAATAAAGTATTAGGAACATATTGTTCGTGCAAGTCCCTGACAATAGCGTGCTGTTGTATACTGATAAATCCCCCCCTAATATGCTGAAGCACGGCATGGAATTGTAAAAAAGAACTGGGTAAGCATCTAGGATCATAATCGAGATTACAGTGAAAGGTCAAGATCGTGTTTAACTGCACGCACTTTGCGGATCAAAACAATATATTAATGTCTGTTTGTAAAAAACAACAACAAAGAAGCAGCCCGTTTACAAATCACACTATATTAGCGACCTTGGCCTTTATAACTTGTAATATTCAGAAACACACTCGAGTCAGTCTGGACCAGATTATCTGATTTCTCAACGTATTGATATTCCAGCGTTGTTATATTGAAAGTACATTATTATTAGACGTGTATTAAAATGATAATTCATCCACACCAACTGCAGTCAAATCACATGCTTTTATCGGATAGAGGCATCTGAGATTGTTTGGTATCGCACCAAAATGGTGGGTTGACTCCATTGGTAGTCACTGCTCTTCCGATAGAAATAAATACACCGTCTGCTTAATTTTCTGTTCAGTTGTTAGTTCAACTAGAGTCTGCCTAGCCTTATTTCGTATTCTGTATGTTGCAGTAGACTTTGTTGTGTCCGTACGTCTGTTGGTCTTGTTTACATAGCTTCGTTGCGGTAGTTGCATCAGCTCAGTTGAATGTTGTGCTTACAACTGAGCATATCGCTACAGGTAGACGCACTGTCTAGATACACAGAGCGTTCACGTCGTTGGCTTTTGGTCGCTTGCTTGCTTCTGAAGGTGAAGGCTTAGGATCCTATGCAATTCTGTGCTTCAAGTATCAAACGTGTACGCTTCTGTTTGACAGTGTTTTATCTTCGAATTTAGTGCAGCGAATACGACCAGCGGTTAAGGTAAAAATGCCAAAGGCTGGTATAGGTTTGTGACTGAAATCCTGAGGTCAGCCACCTATCTCAGATAGCTCTGCCATCTCCACACATCCCATGGTGGCTTGATGTAGATAAGGGTGTTAAATTTAAGGTTTTAAGTACGAAGCTTGGCAACAAGTATATTGCTCGCACTTGATCGTAGTAGTTGGGTAATCCTCCAAACCAGCACATTCCCCCCCCCCCCCCGTTGGTCCTCCGGCCCAGACTAGTGTTTGGCGATTTAGACAACAACGATATTGTTTTGTCATTATTTTTCTTAATTAATGGTTAGTAATATTAAGACCGTTAATGAAATTTTCATCACAGTCATTGATTCAAAATGAGATTTCACTCGTAATTGGCGGACTATGTTTCCGAACAAAACGATATCAAAATATCCCAGTATTCAATGCGTCTAGTCGAAAATAGAGCCCCTCTGATTCCATAATTTTTCTTAAATACAGGCCCGCGGAATAAAATTTCGCCGCATACATTCAAATGCTAACGGCCTGTCGTTTTCCAAAAGTTGGGGAAAGATGATGAAGGTTTAATTTTTCAACAGGTCGTCACATCTCATTGGGAGATTGTTGGAACAAGATTCCTCTACTTAGTTTTGAAGTTTGGTGACAGTGATGGAATATTGAAGTTGGAAGGAACTTTGTATCCTAGCGTAATGCAGTTTTATTAATCTGAGAGTAAAGTATAAAATCATAAGCCCATTTAAACTCGTAATTGAAACCACGGCCATGATCCTAAGACTTATAAGGATGAAAGTCCATGTAATGCCGTGGGGATTACAAATGAATATTTACTGGCCCATACATGGACGGCACGAGGCAAGTCCGTCGACAATAATGACAGTGTATGGACCTCAAGGGGAAGATGGAAAAGACCCGACCCGTCGTAAAGCCTGCTGTGTGTGTGGACCACCGACGTAACTGACAGTCTTTGCCCCCTACGAGCCAATCCCTTCGTCACGTCTGAATTTTTCAATTGCTGTTGAAAGCCAATTTATTCACTGCAGGATTTTAACATATCTATTGAAAAAAAAACAACTTAGCAACTGAAACCTGTCATCATCGAGGAAAGTTTGAAGAAGAAACATTAAGGAGAAACGCAGAAGTACGGACTTGATGAGGAGCTGTTATCAAAGAGAACTGATTTCACGAAGGGTACTTTCCCAATTCAGTTTGTCATTCGGAATCAGGAGAACCACAACATTTCTGTAGGTATTAATTTATTTAATTGAGCTTATTCAAGCTGCCTGTCTCAACTTTTGCAGCTGTCCACGCCTGTATCTACTATACGATCTAATTTTGGGGAGGTTTATATAACATTCTGAACTTAGGATTATCCTAGGTCACTCATTACGCCAACCTGACATATAGGAAGTGTTCCACTTTTACAGGGTTACGGCAGAACAAATTAAGAACTTTTGAGGGGCTAAAGAAAGTATTTGGTGTATATATAGATAAAAGTTTTTTTACTTTTGATGTTAGCAGCACATAGTCCATGTTTTGAAATTAAAATGAAACACTTTCAGTCTTCAAAGAATAGCGGATGGAGTCCTGTGGACAAACTTACTAAATTTTTCAATAAAACGCTGATCCGAAAAAATGCTCGACATATTGCCACGTATTAAATGACTATGAGTTGAAAAAAACACTAAGGGCTTTAAAGGTTTTGGGGATGAACATGAAATCTATAGTTTTTACGCGAAAGCATTGTTCATCTCTATCTTTCTTACACACACACACGGATGGAAGTTATCAAATTATGCCTAATTTTCATTTGAAATGGTTAATAACTACGTTAATTACCAATAAACAGAGAATCGATCCAAAGAGACATATTTAATATTCAAAAAATTTTATTTCGTATATTTATTGTGACGCTATGGGAGAAGAATATTTAAAAATTTGTTCTTTGTACACATCAGTTAAATTCCGATTAAGAGGTAAAGGTAGTAATACAACCACTGTTCCATAGAAAGAGTCCGGTTTCATAGATAAAAATCACGTGTTGCTATTGTCATGGGTTATGTTTATTTGTGCTTTGAGCTTAGGCGTGGATGTAGACAGAAACAACGTCCAGGCTTTATCTAGAACGAGACCTTGGACGACTAGGCAGCTGGGTGAACTAGCCATAGTAGGAAAATACCAACATTTATACAAGGAACAGACCTGAGGAACGAGACAATTCTGAAGGAAACTTTCCCGAACTGTAAAAGTAAGACAACATACGGAAATACCTGGCCATTTTTATAGTATTCCAAAAATACTATCAAATATTTTGTATACTTCAACTAAATGATGAAATTCATCAAGCACGCATTTTTAATATACCAAAAATAAAATCCGACTCAAGAACAATAAACTAAGGACCCATGTTAGATAAAAATCGATATATATGCATTATTCAAATTATAAGACACAAAGTTTGTTAAATAAATTTTTATTAAATATTGTTTTGCATCAACGCAAAGTTAATTGTGATCATTCAAGAATTCAACTTATCTTATGGGCCTAGTTAATGTTTGACGATTTATCATTTTTAGCAATAAGTTTAAAAATTTTTCCTGTTAAGTAGAATAAGTAAAAATAATTTAAATTTAAATTTTTGAATAAAATTTGAGGCATTTTCGATGCGAGAGTTTTTTAGTCTTGTTCAATGCTACAATAACATTCCGACTTTTTATTTATAATGATATAAATATGAAACCTGGTTTTCATTTAGATATTCTGCTAATGCAGAAGAGATGCAACTTATTAATAAAAAAAAATTACCATGTCAAAAATCTGGGTTATCAGGCATATATTATCAAATGGATCAATACTGGAGACTAATTCCGGTGAGCGTAATGATTTCTTATATTTTGCAATTGTTCAAGTAACGTTAGTAGTTTAAATTTGTCGTCATCAGAAACCTCGGCAAAAATATTGGAGCTGGAAGACATCTGTGTCCTTGATGGACGGATGTGACACGGTTGCCAATGACGGCCAGTGTGAATCCCTTCAAATATGCAAAGCAAGAGTACAGGCATTAATAATTCTCTCTTCCGCTGTGTGAAGTATCCTGATCGAAGTAAAAAAAACCAGAAGGCATACATATAATATTTTTTTTAGTGTTAAGTACCAGTTCCATGATGGATATTGTTTCAAGGATAATCAAGAGTTACTTCAGACATGGGAGGCGAACCCATTTGAAGGTCAAAGCGTAACGAATATTATATTTTTACTAAGGGTAAATAGAAAGGAATTATTTGTTTTTGCATTTCCTTCAAAGTTTATAGGCGCCTTGACGGATCGCGATGATTGGTAGTTGTGATGAGGCTTCAGCTGCTAGACCGATAAAGTCCGTAAATCCAATTTACTGCCGAGGAAGTGAGATGCCACACAACAGTTGAGGAGAAAGGAATTATAATCAGGCTCTGGAGAGGTCGTGATGCAATAGCCAGAAGATATAATGTTATCGATTGGAAGGCGAATTGTTTCGGTGAATTGGTAGCATTCTCAACGTCTTGACTCCAATACTATTTCAGATCATCGTTCCTGAGAAACCGCAGTTTCTAACGGAGAGTTCCAAATACAACACTAAAACCAGCTGTATCAACTCTTCTGAGTGTGGGTCGGCGATCCACTATCGACAACTCTTAATCGTCAGTGCGTGACTATTGTCAGTGCTAATCAACAGTGAACTAGACGCTTGATGTGTTGTGCCACTAGTTAACAATTTATATAGTTGTGTTGTGTAATAAATTACCAGTTTGATATATGCAGGGTGGCTGATTTATCTGACATTCAATGATACCAAACTCGAGTCCTCACCCCGTACCTTCCGAGGGTGGCGGATGGGGGAGTTAAAATACTTAAATTGGAACCGTAAGGGACCCGCAGCATTGAGAATGGAACCCACAAGACTATATGCGACTAGGAGGACGCCCATTTCGTAGGTTTGGACAGGGGCAAGAATCTGGATACATGTGGTCCAATTTACCAGGCATTGAGAAATACAAAACCAAAATATATAACTAAAAGAGGTTACACCATGAATTTTAAGTACAAGTAGCTTATAAATATGGTTAAAATATATATTGAATGGGTGTTCCTGATGGTGTTGATATTTAAGAAACGCGTTCGTCGTGTAACTCAGGTCTGAATTCATGAATGATTTTTCTATGTTCAAAATTGGAAATCGTAGAAAAAAACACATCAACATTGACGGAACGTTTTATATATTATAATTTGCTATCTTTAGGTTTAACGGTCTTCTAGCTACTAGAGTTTATGATTATTTAATATAATTTAATAAATTTAATGTTAGTTAAGCGTAATACAAATTTCATCCTTAGCTTTGGAATTGTTTCACGAGGTGAATTATACATATCTGATTGAGAAACTCGTTCTTCCGTTAATGTGAGGCTTAAAATTCAAGTCTCTTCAATAAATAATAAATTATTACTGTGATAAGTTCAATCATTATTGGCCTATGAATCTAAGACAGTAACAATTCCTATTATCGTAGATAAAATATAAGCATTAATGGAATTAAAACCGTTTAAATGTAGAACAGTTCTTTTTATATATTTGAAAAACATTTATAAATTTATTTCACTAAGATAAATGCCACCAATTAAATCACTTGTACTATTTTCCAAGAATTTTTTCATTTTTAATAGCTATAGAATATTTTGGCCCTAGCCATAAACAACATGACGTTGAAATTATTTTTTAAGGTTGAAGCCCTAAATTTAAATATAAAATATATTTAAATAATATTTTATGTTAATGCCTGTTATTCAATAATAATTAAAATTGAATAAATTATTGGAAAATAGTACAAGTGTTTTAATTTATGACTGATTAAATCGTGGATGTTAAAAAAATGAAATAAATTTGGAATTTATAAATGTAAACCTTAGTATTTCATAAAAATCATTACTGTTACTTATTTATTTCAATCAGACAGCCTGAAGACGATAAAAATGTTTTTCTGTTAAATATAAAAGAATATTTTTGAAATTTTAAAAACGTCTATTAATGTTCGTTAATTAAATCTTTTTTAATAGAATTTATTATTAAATTAATCAATATCATTAGAACATATAATTTTTCTGTTCCAATTATTATTATTATAATATTGAAGAACGTGGACATGTTAACATGCTTTTATGTTAAAAATTATTTATTTTTATTAAAATTGTAATAATTGGAACATAAAATTTTAATTATTAATTATATTGGTATCTTAATATTATATTGTATATTTAAATATTAAGCTTAAAGCTTAAAAAAATAATTTCGACGACATTGTCTTGATTATGGCTAAATCCGAAATATTTTTCAGCTATAAAAATTATATAAATTCTCGGAAAATAGTACCAATACTATTATGACTAAGTGACTGATTAAACTTTGGGTGTTAGAAATTTTAAATAAATTTAGAATAGTTGTTTAATCGTTTGATCCGGAATATTTTTTATTACTTAATAATCTGATGTTACGGTAACCTAACACGTTCAACTGGCACCTTTAAATTTTTATAAATAGAATCAATAAGTCCGAGAAACATGGCTGTTTCGTCAAGAGCAGTTTCAATAAATATACGTCATTTTGTTAAGAAAATAAGTTTATTCTGGTCGGAAAATATAGGCAAATAATATTATAAAGGGTCCAGAAGTGTAGGGGCTATATTATATTATTATTTAAAAACACTGTATTTGCAGTTTGTCAAATGAAATTGAAACTCATGATTACGTCCGAAGCAACTTTTTTATATTTAACTAGTCTGCGATCATGGTTAATCACAAGCTTTTAGTGTGAAGCACGATATTGTGAACAGAAAGAGACTTGAAACACGATCGGTAAGTTGAGTTTATTTTATTCACGTAAAAGCCTCTTGCGTTGCGAGCGGACTTCCAACGTCAGCTTACAAAAGGGAATTTTATCAAAGTGGTCCAGCAATTCTGTCTCTTAATTAGGTACAGCCTTATCACTTTTCAAAAGTACGGTATAGCAAGTAAACTTCATAATTACTTTTGCGCATTATATCTACATGAGTGTGATGAAACATTTCATTGTGAACATTCATTTCTTGTTTGAAAGTCTGACAATGGTGTTGAAGGCAATTCGTAAAGATGTTATCGGGTGCTCCATTCGTTTCTTGTTCTGTTATTATTGCACTATTGTTAAACACATAACATTCATCAGTGCGAGGAAGCACCGATTGTTTAAAAGGAAATATTTTACACAAATATATATATATATATATATATATATATTGTAGTACTAATTAGAGGCCAGTAATGATTTTAATAATTGGATTGTTAGCGGTACCAATTCGTCAAAGACGACAATGGTTAGGCGGGCTTTGTTGCGACCCGCTAGCACTGTCTGGACCAGTCTGTCTGATATCGTAGGCGAGAGAGGAAGTAATATTTTGAGAGAAGTAACAGCGTGGCCTAAGTACAAAATTAAACCGAGAAAGTTACAAGTTTTTAAATCCAAGTATAAAGTTTGGACAGCGAGATACATTGTAAAAACTGCAAAGAATAATCAAATATTTAGCGCCACGTTAAGATTCCTACGCGTATTGAGATCAACATTTTCCACATAAAGACAATGTGTAACAATATATCTGGCTGTAAATCCGGAGGAGCAGCAGATCAGGTTCCCGGAGGAAAATTCAATAACTATGACACTGTGTTTGACAATCAAGTATAGCGTCAGTGATTCATAGCCTTTTTCGAGTAAATTATGTGCCCGAGCCGAGGAAACTAAGTCTGGTACCAGCCGAACATTTTTGTAAGTAGAAACCAAGTTAATTAAGTTTGTAAACGATAGTTAAAGGTATTCGTCAGATTTAGTTCGTCTCATTTTGGTTTTGATTGTTAATTTCTTAATGTATAAATTCTATGATTGTTCTTTACTTATCAAGCCCAGTTAAACGACCTGAGAGAAGATTTATCAAATTTCTAAACTTTGAAACTTTAAATGTATTTAACCTCAGAGAAAATGTTATAGATTTCTATAAAATAAAATAAATGGTATCGTAAAGTTTAAAGTAGTAATAATTTCATGATCCTTCCTGTTAAATAAAATGAACTGTTCCAGAACGAATTATCAATTTGTTAAAACCGCAAATTAATTGTAACATTAATTAAATAATCTTTCGTTAAATAATTTAGTAAATTAGAATGCAATAATTTATTACAATATATAAAGTAGCGGAAAATATAGTTGATTCCAAACGTATGTTGGTATTTCGGTATTGAACGCGTTTAATATTTTAAATTCTGATTTGAAAATTATCTGGAATAAATTATAATGAATTTCATTTTAAGAAAACACGAATAACAGTGCTCATATTAAAATTAATTAGCAATTAAATAAAGTTTAATGTAGTATTTATGAGAAGATATTTTGTTTGCGATGGATAAATTTTTTTAAAAAAACTACTATTTACAGATATATTTATTTCGATAAGCGCGACTTTTAGATCTCTTTGGACTTCGTGACGGTCCTTGGACAGTCATATTACAGTATTATTATTAATAACTCGTATTAAATGTCCATCGATTGCATGGGCCCTTTATTAAATGGGAATAGCGAAATAATAGTTTTCAAAAATATAACATAAGCCTTTTTGAAATGATATGTAAAAAAAAATACCATTATTATTCCCATTTAAAATAAAAAAAAATTACATCTGTTATTTCATTACTGGGAATCATTATTATAAACGATGAGTATATTGATATATTAATATTCTCTACGAGAAAGTGTTCGATTAATTTTAAGCTCCTGGAATAAATATTTGTTAAGTTCCGTGCAATTATTTATATTTTTATAAACTACAAATAAAATAATGGGGAACTAAGGTACCAACATACCGAGGCACCTGTTTTAAGAGGTGTATGTTCCCTTGGTCGCTGAACTTGGGAATACGGTAAGAGTTGTCATTTATTCCTATTAGAGTAGTCGGCCAGCTGCCTCCTAAACTGGTCAAGGCACGGAGAGGGGAAAATTGCCACCCCGCAGCAAACCCCACTCCCGTTATCGGAAGGGCGTGGGACAAGTACCAAATGGCCGACCTACCTGATGCAGGTTTTTCTAGGGGTTTCCCTGCATCACTTTTAGGCGAATTGCCGGGTAGGATCCTTAAACCATAGCCCGGGGGCTCTAGTTAACCCTTGGATACCTTTCTCTCCCTTTCAGCATCCCCCCTTTCACTCCTATGCTATTAAAGGGGAGTTGCCACCATGTGGATTACCCTCATGTAGCCTGTTACCCTAAAAAAATATTCAGTAAAATATTTTTTAAAAATTAATATAACCACATAGTTCTGTAATGATTCATAATTAATTTTTACTGAAACTGAAAATAGATTAAATTAATCTATTAACGTACCACGAACAACTTATTTAAGATTAAAAGTAAGTTTTTCATGATTATTTAATGATCTTGCTGTCGTGTTAATTTTTAAGGCTATAAGTATGCAATAACAGCCATTTTACTTTCTTTTAAATTTGATAACAGTTTTATTTACGTCTCAGCCTAGTTCAGCTCTTAAAGAAATACTGATTACTTCCAGAGACTCGGATAAACGCGCTATGAATTGTTTTCATTGCCCATATGTTTCTTATAAAATTAGATGTTAATATATGCTTTGTACGGGTATATAAGAGTTATTTGATTGCTGACGCGGGCTGCTGGTAGGAGCTCAAAAATATTGCATTGAGGAATCGATTGACAGGCGTGAAGCAACGAGAGAGCCTTCCATTAAATATACTTGATCGTTTTGAGATCATACATTATTTCTAAACCCTGCTCTTTGTTGATGGCGGTTTTAGAAATATTTTTTTGAGTCGCAGGATCAGGTGGTATTTTTCCGTCTACCGAACTTTGGCGTTACGGAGGACATCCGAATATTCATTGGTCGAGTTGACCACGGTGGTGATTGCAGCCTTCTGCGGAACAGCCAGGTTACGTGATTCGCTTGAGAAAGGACAAGAGTATAGCCAAAACCGTAAGAAATAGTTTCATTCAATCAATTAATACGTGGTGGAAGTGAGGAATCTGTTTTCAACAAGTTCACTCTAGCCCTTATAATTTAGTAACGGCGCCAAAACTTTAATCTCAGAATCTATTGTATAGTGTTTTAATTATAATTGTAACAAAATATTTGTGATTCAGGAGCTTTATGATGATTTCCTCATTTACGTAATTGCGACGGAAATCAGCTGGACATTACGTAGCTGCTGATGACGTCAGAGTGGACGTAAACGAGTGGGATTGACAGCGGATCAACTGATTATTTTCAACAATAAAACAATAAAATCCCAAGTTATATATATATATATATATCTTTCATTGGAGAAAATTTTTCTGGACATTCTTTGAGATCCAAAACGCACCAGAATGTCCGTGGTTCCTCAGATCGGTAAATGTAGATCAGCAGGAATCACACGACCGAAGCTTGACTGTAATGAACATATGATCAGAACGTCGTACAGTTTATACTTTTTCACTGAGACTGTAAACTACTTCTGGGAAGTTGGCGATATTTTCTAACATCATTGTTAATCCAAGGCTCAATCAGGCCACCAAAATTTACAATTATCTGATTTTGCCGTAACAGATGCAGTGTTAATTTTTTTTTTCCCAGTTCTCAAATTATCTCAACTAAGTTGGTTTTTCGTAAACCATTCTTGTTACGATCTTTTTTTTTTTTAAAAAAAACCTTATCATGTAAAACACTCAAGGCAAAATTGTTTCGATTGAATCACTTGAAATCACTGAAAAACCAGATATTTCAGAGAATCATTCGTGTTTTCATTACAATTCCAAAGATATTTGGATCCGATTTAAAATATTTTTATTAGATATTTACTCGGAATTACTGTGTGGACGTAAAGGTACAAACTCCTTCGAACAAAAAAATAGTCAACTTTTGTAGGTTGGAGAAGAATAATCACTTTGCAACAATACGTAACGAAGGATATATACAAAAATAAACTGTAAAAGTCTTAAAATATCTGAATAATACCTTGAGGAATTTGAATTCAGATCGCAATATTTGATGGTTACTAAGTTGCACTTAATGTATTACTCTTGGAGATTTTAATACAACGTTTTGTGCGGTTGTTGGAGTCCAGACTGTCTCTCCTGTAATAACGATTTCGGTGTTATTTGCGGTCTGGTTATCTTCTGGGTAAAGTTGAGGATGGGCTGTAATTACTTACTGGTCGTAAGCGCCGTTTGAAGTGGACAGTGCCTGAGAGAAAAGACGGTGGAGTTGAAGTGGCAGAGGCCACATCGTACGGAAGGTAAGACGTGTAACACCATGTGATTTCAAATAATGACATCGCTACTGGGGTTTTTTTTTTTTTGGAAAACAGACATTTTTAATATATTGAATTTGCTCGAGTATCCACGCCCTGGGGGCAACATATTTGCGAGTCGGTTTCCCGTCCTCAATACGAACAAAATTGGGGGATAATTAAATCTGATACTTCATCGATTAAAGTCATTAGATTAAATGAAGAGGATTAAATATTTACAATCCTATAATTATTTATTTAACACTTTAGGTATTTATAAGAAGCGATGTAATTGACCGTGTAAAGAATAATATTACTTTTATTTTGGAAATTGGTGTTACATGTACGCGAAATATATCCATTTTTATGTCACACACATCGACACCGAGGATGACGAATGGTTGTAAAGTAAATATATTCAGAGAAAAAAACGAGATCATTAAAGTTGTTTGGTAATCTTGTAGGCGGTAGGAACGTATAGAGAAATTGTCGGAGACAGCATTGTTCGTGTTTGTTGGCTGAGGAACGGGAAGTTTAGATTGTTATGAATTTAATTTTTTTTAAATCTTAAACTCCTGCTGAGTTTTCTCTGTGTATAAGACAGTCTTTTAATAGCAGACTTGCGAAAGAATGTGGTTTGCACTATATCATGGTCTGCGTTTGTGTGGCCTGAACCAGTCGTTCTCAATAAACACAAATGGATAACAGATGAAATTTCCTTACATCGGGATATTTTAGATGAATTGTAATAGAAAATTATCAAGCACAAAATTCCCTTTATTTGGTTGCCTCCATCTCTTACGTAAGTTTGTAATATTGAAGTGATACGACTGTGATCGGGACGTGCCCGATAAAAATCTTGAGATATTTCTGGAGGTTCCTCGAGTAAAAATTGACATTTAACAGCGGGAAATGAATTTCATATTGGCGTCGTCTTCGGCAATTAGGTTGGTAAGCATTAATTTCTACAGCTTTTATACCCTACAAATTGATACCATTAGATACACAGTCAACGTGTGAAGCGGTACCGTAAGAATGCTGCTGAGTACATATTTAAAGACCGACACGAGAGCTGTGTGACTAGGACGGTACGGGAACTTGTACATTCGTTATTTGTCAATCGAATTGCCTGAATGCCGGGCGCGAAGTATATGTTCAGTCGCCCCTCTGGGGTACAGATGCTTTCACATTCGCTGCTCTTGTCGAGTGCAGACCTGAGCCTCTTATGTTGCCAATAATGAAATATAAATAAGTTCCTGGTATGGAATTTGAACATTAGACCGTCGGTTTTCTGATATCACGAAAGACATGATGCTGTTCTAATATATAGGATTAAGAGAAGTATTACGTCAATAAATACACCAAGGAGGGCCTGGCAGTCGTAATACAGACCCTGTTATCAGGAGTCCATGCAAAAATTATATTTAAATAAAATTATCATTAAGATACTGGTATTTGATCCCTGTGTTCTCCTAGAATTGGCCCTCATTATTTTGAAACTCGCACAAAATTCAAGAAACGGAAAGAGGTGTGGAAGAAGCCATATTTGGAAAGATTAAGGTAGACGGATTAACGAATTACATCTTGAGAAGTAGGACTAGTGTTTCAAAGAAAGTGCAAATAAATAAGAGATGAAATTGCCGTGGGATTGACGAGAAAATATTATAAGCTCGGACTAATTTGATAAAGGCTGGTTAGTTTAGAGACGGCAGGGTATGGGAAATGTTTAAAGGCAAAAAATGTATTTGTGGATTAATATATTTAAATGCTTTGAGCGTTATGAATTCAATGAAAGGAAGACTTTTAAGTGCGTGTCCTCGGTAGTCTTGTCAAGTACGGTGAGTGTGCAGAGAGCTTAGGCAGGGTTTAGGGGTTCCTGCTCACCGGGCACGCAGCGGTGCTGGCGCAGAAAGGCGGCGCGTAGGTGGCGCAGCTCGCGGACGCGCTGCGCCTCCTCGGGAGCCTCGATGGCCGAGAAGATGGCGGCCCCCAGCAGCAGGAACAGCGCGTAGAAGGCCGTGAGCGTGAGCAGCCGCGTGGCGCTGCGGCTCACGGTGAAGCCCAGCCGCGGCAGCTGCATCGCGCCGACTGACGCCCCGCGCCGGCGTCGCCCCCGCCCCCACCTCCGCCCCCGCCCCGTCCGCGGGCCTGCGCCATTCACGTTCTCTCGGTCAGAGAAGGAGCCTTTGGAGCATCCTCGAAAGACAAGGCAGTGGGGCAGATACAGAGGCAACCAAGACTGCTGATCACGGAATGCAGATGAAATGAAGAATATTCACCACGCACCACATGTACTCAGCCTTTGAGAGACAACATCTGCCTAGGATGAGAGAAATAAAATTACTTTCACAATAAAATGTACTTGTTTCGTAGTCTCACTGAACTCTTTTAGTATAATTCGCCATAATTTCAGTCATTGGATTTGGTATTCAAGGATTATATGAAAAATAAGATTCCCCCCCCCCCCCAATAGTTCCTGCGGTGACGAGTGACCATGAGTGGTAACAACCGTAATTAGAATTTAAAAAGCGCGCATGATTCACGTCGGATTGACATGTCGAAGTCTGTACTCATCAATTCTATATCACTTGATTTGAAGTAGACGCCACCGGGCCTGGATGTTCAACGTTCTTCTTTTTTTACGAGATCAAAGTTTAACGACTGAAGTCCACTCGGCGTGAATACGAACTTTACTAATCCTCTGACAGACACTAGATGCCCGAGTCTAGTACAGCACAGCCGCACTCTATAGTCTGCGCTACGAAAATGTAATACCACGGTCACGAACTCTTCCGGGTACGTTGCCCTAACATTGTGTCCAATAATACACAGGCATGGTGGCAAAGGTTAACGAGAGAGTTACACCACAATATGGGTACACTGTAAATGAGGGGTTAGATATTACATTTTCGTGGCGCCGACTATAGTAGATCATACTATAATTCAAGAAAATTATTTGCAGAATTAAAATGAGATAGTAACGCGAGTTTCCAGTATGTTTCATGAAGGGTTATAATAAAACAAATATCCGAAAAAATGGTTTCGAAGTTGGACAGCCTTATATTGGTTGTAAAAGACAGTTAAACGTTCCTCCGCGACAGTGATTCCCAACGGGGTCGAGGTAAAAATGGCCTTTTAGTGTGGTGAACAATTTTCGCAGAGGGGACTGGCATCCACTAGCTGACCAAAGGGGGTGACTCATCCGAGGTTCCAGATAGCAGAGGACGAGTATTTCAATCGTGTGTATTAAAAACATTCAATTAAGCGGAGAGTCAGTGTAAAAATGGCCTTTTAGTGTGGTGAACAATTTTCGCAGAGGGGACTGGCATCCACTAGCTGACCAAAGGGGGTGACTCATCCGAGGTTCCAGATAGCAGAGGACGAGTATTTCAATCGTGTGTATTAAAAACATTCAATTAAGTGGAGAGTCAGTGTAAAAATGGCCTTTTAGTGTGGTGAACAATTGTCGCAGAGGGGACTGGCATCCACTAGCTGACCAAAGGGGGTGACTCATCCGAGGTTCCAGATAGCAGAGGACGAGTATTTCAATCGCGTGTATTAAAAAACTTCAATTAAGTGTAGAGTCAGTGTAAAAATGGCCTTTTAGTGTTGTAGTTTTCAAGATACAAGAGAGAGATCTGGTATCAGACAAACATTCCGTGAGTAACAAAACTTTTATACAAATTTGTAAACGATAATTAAGAAGGTTTAGTCAGATTTCGTTCAGTTTTCTTTTCACTTATTGTCATATTGTTTAAGGTTAACTTTTTTATATTTGAATTGTTAATTGTCAGTTTATACATTGATTTTGTTCTAATTATCAAACCCAGTTATGACCCTGAGATAAGAGATTCGACGTATTTGATTTTAATGATATAAGAACTGTATGTTCATAAATGCCACGAATTAATAAATGAAAATTAAAGTATTTGTTATTAACTGGATGGAATTCGGCGTAAAAATGAGGTCTTATACAATGTAAATTTATCAACAACAATAAATTTTTAATTTAAATCTTAAAATAAATGTTAATTATTCCTATGATTTAAAACCACCTTTTAATCATTATATATTCGACGTCTTCAACGTGTGGCTAATTATTCAAATTTTAAATAATTTTTTTGTTAATTGATTCATTTAATTTACCCTATCAAGGTGTTTGTTACAATATATTTATATTTGTTATGTTAGTTACTGGATTTTACTTTCAGGTGAAAATTGAATCGTGGCACTTATTTGAATTATAATAAAAAAAAATAGCGGGTTTACAGGGAAAAAAATGTCAAGTGGTACGATGTAGAAAAAAGGTTTGGAATCCCTGCTTCATACTAAAATTATGTAGGAAAATAATAGCAACAACATGAAACACTGAACTATGAAGTGTTCAATGATCTAATTTATACAACCTATTCTAAAGTGAGTACGTCGTTTGCCGTTGTAAAGTATTATTAATATTTGAGACACTGAATGGTTATTAATTGTAGAAGATAATGCTTTTATTTAATAAAAATGCATATAAAAATAATTCCCCCAAATTCCAGCTCTGCATTTTATTTTTTTAAAAAAAATCAATCCTTTGCAATTGGTTTGCTTCAGTACGCACGTTTATAAACAACACACTTCTGCACGAGTTGTCACATGTTTTGCGGCTCGGTTATCGGGAAGATTGGAATTGAAATCGGCGCAAATAACTTGTAATAATGGCGCGATTCCAACAAAAAAAAAATGTTATTGCTTTGCAATTTGGCTGCTTCAGTACGCACGTTTGTAAACAACACTCTCGTGTACGGGTTTGTGGTCACAATTTTTGCGTCTCGGTTATAGGGAAGATTAGAATTGAAATCTGTGCAAATAACTCGTAGTAACGGCGTGATTCCGACGAAAAATGTTTAAGGTCTTCATGAAATTCCTTCGTGTACTTTCTAAAAAAAAATTATTGTTAATTTTTGTCGTCAATTTTCAGCTTTCGAAACGCTCTATTTTTAATTAATCCATTTTGGAATTGTGAACTTTTCGGATTTGAATTTCATTCCGTGTTTTACCGTTGAAAATTGCTTGGGGAAGTAAAAAATATTTTAAAGCGTGCCAAAAAAATATTTTCTGGTGAGGATTGTAGATCGACCTTTAAACCTTACTTTCTAGTTTTCTATAGAAATAAAATATATTGTAATAACCACAAAGGGTATACATAAAAAAATATATAAGCTTTGATTTTAACAAACAAATTTATTAACACAAGAAGACTTTACAATTGAATTTATATTCTACCATTATAATAAGAAACTCTTGCTCTCATGGGTCTCTACTGGGTTTGACAACGGACAGAATCGAACTATTTAGAAAGACCCAACATTTAAGTTTTAAATTAAACAAAAGTATTTACTAAATTTATTAATGAACTTAACCTATAGATTGCTTCTAACTTTATTATCAAAAGAAGAGAACGACATCTGACTGTAATCCTTTAATAACGTTTACATCTGTTAATATTATGCATTACAACTTACGGTTTCTCAGGTTTACTTCGACTCGTTCTTAAGACACTCACTTTACAGCCTTGACATTCACTCACTGACTCTAACACAATATCACTGGTTCGCCGTGACACCCCTTGACGTCGTTGCTGCATCCAGGTCGCCTACAATCGAAGACAGGTCCAATTCTCCTACTCATATAGATAGAGCTTCTGTATTTTAAAAATGTTTATAGCTGTTATGGTTTTGCTGACTGACTAACTGTCTCTTCGATGCGTCCTCCGCCTCTCTCCCACGCTGTGTCTGTCTCCTCTCCCACGTTAACTCCAACTGTCCAACTGTTCGCTGCGTCCTCCGCCTCTCTCCTATGCTAACTGCCAACTGTCCAACAATAGGTTATTTCCCCTATATATACCCCTAGCCTCCTTGTTTTTCTCTTGATGCAAAGTTTCGTCGCAACGGCGCGGTGACAGAATCCCATTATTGAAATTTACGTCCCGGCCACTGGGGTCCTTCCGCCTTTCGAAACCCGACAATTGCGACAGGTTCAATTTGTCTATGGACCTCTACGCTCACAAGTGCGCGATACTAATTTCTCCAGATCCTAAGTCAACAAGTGCCTGGACCCTCATCATCCCAAGCAATTGCGCCATTCGACATTCCCGCAACTGCAGTACCTCGCCCCCGCAATTACTCAGGACTTGTCGGCTGCTCTCTTTTGTCCGACTCGCACAAAATCTTTTCTTCCAAGTCCCAAGCAACTACGCCACTTGTCAGGTCATTCGTCAGAGACAATAGCCTGCTCTAACATAGCCACTTTGGGAACATCTGCTCGCCCACGTTCTGCGTTACTAATTCTTCACGCCGTTTCCCAAATCAATAAGCTACTGGACCCGCAATCACTCTTTAGACCTAATTGCCGCACCGTCACACTCTCTCTACAAATTACGGCTTCCTTTCTGCCGCTCACCAGCACTCATCCTAGATAAATGTCTTACCGCTCCGTCTTGTCACCTCGTGACAGGACCCGCGGTTCCTTTTCCCTCGCATTCTCTTTACGACATGTGCGCTGTTTTTAATCCAATGCATTATATTAAATGCATTACAATATATTGAAATGTATTTAAATTTCTAATGTTACATGTTTGAGGCTGATGGCGAATACCACGAATGTGGCTTTAGAATCCTTAGATGTGAACAATACTCAAAATATCTCTTGGAAATTTTTAATTCTAACCAGACGACTCACTACAAACTGTACATTTTTTATTAGATATTAAAAATTGCAATTTTCAGTGTTAGCTGTATCGTTTTTAAAAGGTACGAATCAAGAAACTAATCCTTCGAATAAATGGAAGTAAGCTAGAAAACCCAACCAGAGCCGGGAATCGAACCCGGTAACAGTGTCGTTGTCTACCTTTAATTAATACAGTTTCACTACGCTTTCGAAACTGAGCGTAAGGTTAGGCATTCTTTTTCTTACAAAAAAAAAGACATCTTCTGAACTATTGTTATCTAGTCAGTGATGTAGTTTGGTCATTAGAACTTCTTAAGACATTTTGTATGGATAGTGATCAATGTGTTTTCAATCAAGTCTGTTTCACCTGTCAAATTAAAACTTCCCAAGTATTTATTTACCAATTACAACTCAGTCTATTTGGGTGAAGACTCACTCGGAATTAAACTAATTCGTGTTGAAGTCGTGACGTCGTGCCTTGTGGTGGATGTAAAGCCTCAGGCCATCTATCAGCCAGCAAAGGAACCTTTATCCCCGGAAAAAGTATACACCAAAATGGCGACGAGGTGGACAAGTATTTTGTAGTGGGTGAGGCTCGGATTTCGATCATAATTTAACTTCAATTGTCTTCAAATGAAGAAATACGAAACTTTATAATATAATTGTACAAGAACTATACCAGTAAGAAAAGTAGGGGTCAGAACAGCACCATTGGATTAAAAAGTGGAAATTAACGTCACGAAATAATGACGGATCTGAATTGGGAAAATTGGATGTTAGCGTTGTCTGGAAACGGATGAAGTTTGGTTCTCTTGGAAACTTAATCTTGTGTTCTCCTAAGAGATAGGCAGGACACTTTAATCAAAATAATATTAATATCATGATAGTTACATTGCTCACCATAATTTTGAAATATACGAGAGTAAGAAGTAAATCCTCTCATTATTTTAATTTTCCACAACAACAACAGAAAAACTGACTTTTTAATAAACTCGGTCCACAGTACCACAGGATTCCCGATACACTAAAGGCAAAATAAAATATCGGTTGAGCAGGAAGCCACTTGTTGATCACACAATTTAGCCTGTTATGGATAATTTCAGGTAAAGAACCGTGACTCGTGTACGTATGGTTTGCCACTTCATCGTTAGTAAACAGGTAACGGACTTCTCGACGTTGTCATCAGTAGTGGTTGTGGCTCGACGTCCCTTCACTCTTTTTCAATCACTTTAGTTTGCTGAAAGTCTTTCAAGGATTTCATCTCCTGAAATGACTCGTGTACGTATGGTTTGCCACTTCATCGATACTATCGAGGCGGTTATTCAGAATCAGGTCACGAACTTATTCAAGTGATACCCAATCACGGGCACCAATGGCATCGTTGCTGATTGAAAACTACTGGTTACAATAAATACGTGTGTAAAGTGACCAAAAATGCGTGAAGGGACGTCGAGCCACGTACACTACTGATGACAACGTTGAGCAAGTCAGTTACATGTTTCTAAACAATCGACACGTTACTATCGATTAAGTGGCAAATCATACGTACAGAACAAGGCGATAAAAATGCTAATTAATTAATAGTTAAATAGTGTATTGCAATGATTTGTTTCAGGAAAACGTTATTTTCGTTATAAGTTAAAAATAAGCTAATGGTAAAAAGTAAGATTAACTTACTTTGATAAAACTGAAAGTTTAATGCCGTTTATAATATTTTTACATCCACGCTGCTTCTGTTTCTCTGTGCCATTTTAATTTTTGGTTTACTCCTTTAAAAATTTTCAGTGACCATGCTTATAATAAATGGCGAATAGCAATGAAAATAATGATGATCAATTTAAAGATAAGCACTGTCATTTCCTGATCACTTTTATACCAAATATATATCAATTCATTAAATTGATAATGTTTAATATGAATATTAGTGGCCATATAAGTCTGAAAAATAAATATTAAAGAATAAAATAATTATCTTTGGAGTTTATGTTCGCGTGAAGCACTAAAAAATGCTCCTCTAAATTAATATATATATTTTTGTTGTTGATATTAATGAATTATGGAGCAGTATATTAATGACATGTTTTTGATTTTGAATACACAACTGGATGTTCTACAACAGGACATCAAATTTTAATTTAATATTCGTTTCAAAGATCTTTTAATTATTTGTCATTGCCCGAAGATGTTCTAATTTTAGGACGAAACGTCATATATATAATATTTTATGTGAGATAAAATTGTTATTAATCACTAAAATTTATTTTTCTGGCTTATATCGCCATTAATGTTGATATAATATTCTACGAATGTTAAATAATTTTCTATTTAATTATAACGTTCAATTCTAGCGAAAAACCGCGTGTATCTTAAAAAATACATGTAAGTTAAATCAATCTAAGACGTACATAACATTCGAATTGTGTCCTTAATTTCGTTTCTTATTGTATGGCTGTATCCCACTGCTCGAATAAAATCCTTTTTTAATTGGAAAAGCGTAAAAGTTGTCTTCTATTGTGAGTCGAGAAATTGGATGTTTCTTTGCGAGAGAAAATAACAAAAAAAACAGATTGTCCCGGTATATAGAGTCGAAGTAACGCCTTTGCTTCTAAACAATTTCCAACAGTTTACAAGAACAACTATTAACTGCGCTTTTTCTCGTGTTAATTGAAATTGTGTTTTGTGCAGGCTTTGGAGAGTTTTAGCAATCGATCAACGCAGGAGAAGTTGTTGCTGTTCTAATGCCGTCCTAGGATCCGATATTTGTTTTCCTGGTGATTTCCCTTGATGCTAAAGAACGGCGGACTCTCTCTGCACCTTATGAATAAATTTAGGAAATTACAATTGTTTCTATTGTACTCCGCTATGGCGGGGAAATTGCAAAAGGAACGTAAAATTTTACATTTAACATTGTTTGGTTTTATTATTCCGAGTTGTTTTGGAATGTTAATCCATATATCGCGAATAACTATTGCAAATTAAATCTGAATACGCGAGTTAATTTCACACTTCCTCAAAATAAATTTTAAGATTACTAATGGAGTGTTAAACTTTTTATAATTACAATGATTCTAAAGGCATCGATTAATCGTTAGCCAATATGTTATTACTACAGAATATTTGTCAGTATATTTTTTTAGTCTTTCGGAAAAGTGTGGTTGAATTTGGTGTAGGAGACAAATATATTTTGTGCAAGTTCCAAAATAGACGAGACCTGCCTGCCTCAAGGGCGAGCGACTGCTCCGGAGTTTCTAACGAACGATTTCCTATTTAGGACACTGAATAGCGCGACGCAGTTCAATTTGCTCGTTTATCAGCTTTGCAGGATAGAAAATCTAATAATAAGGTTCATATAGAGCCTCATGAATATTTCATTAATAAATTGATGAGATTAATTTTGTTATATGCGTATTTAGGATAATACAGTTTTATTTGAATATCGAGCTATCGGCCAAATAATACAGTACTTACAAATGGTAAGTAGATACAAGCACGTATCAAGTATATATCAGTTTTACTTATTATTAATAAGATAATTGCAAAATAAACGTTATATTTCATATTGTGCTAGATTGGTTACAAATGTTCATATTCTTATACCTGCTGATATACTCTGATGACCCTAAACATCGTGACCACTGCACACCGTGAGATTGAATGCGTGACACGGTAAGGAAGTTATATAAGTCGAGCAGAGACGATTTAGTAATCTATATAGTGACGATACATTTCGGAAATGAGGAAATCCTTTGATATAAGTGACAAAAGCCTGGTGCGTGTGAACGAGTATCTCGGAAACGACGAAGCTGGTCGGCAGCTCGCGTGCAACTGCCGTGAGCGTCTAACGAAAGTGGTGAATCTACGAGTAGGAGCCTCATTAAAGAACGTGCAGGTCAGAGGCTTGCTTACTCTTTAAAGCAGGATGAGCTATGATCTGTGGCAGATCCGACGGCAGAGAACAATGCTGGTGCAGGGACAAGTGTTACGGATCACACTGTTGAATGTTCTTTCATGCTTGATGTATTCCCCAACTGCGGTGACATTTTCGAACAGTATAAATTCCAGTGTCACAAGGCCAGCATCGCGTTACAGTGATTATGAGGGCAACGGTCAATTTACCCATCAGAATTAATGTCATTTGATTAATTATTTGACGGTCACGGATTGTTACAGTAACACATTGTTCAAATTTAGGCCTTGATTTTTGCTGACGGATGAAACTTGAAATTTAACTGCGTATAGTCTGGGCATTGTTTCCAGGGATAGCATTTAGCAGATTAACGTCGCATGGCGTATAGTGATATCGCAGGTTGAGTCAACAGTAACGAATCAATTGTCCGAACGCTGCAAGGCAGTTGTTGCTAGGGCTGATGTGGACGCTTTGTTTGTCGTTAATTACTAGTATTGTGCTGATAATGAACCAAACCATACTGAGGCTGCTTTATCCAGCAAAGTACGCAAAAAAAACCATACATATTGAATTGTGATATGTTTTACCGCAGTGTTTGAAAAGAAAACATGTTGTGTATGGAATGAGCTAAACAGCCGGGCTCTCAAAAACGCTTATCAAATGAAATGCTCACAAACACATATGAAAGGAACGCGTATTGTGACAGGAGATTAATTTTGTCTTTTATTATAAGATATTTTAAAAATTGTATTTGTAAGTACTGTAGTATTGTTGGGTCGAGATTAAGAATTTGTATTGTTTCCATGATACGAGGCTATGTAACTTATGTACAGAGTCTTACAATTTGATTGGCAGTTGGGACGTTATGGTGGACGCGGGCTCGTTGAGGAGCTGGTCAAGACTACGCGGCGAGCGGACAGTAACGAGAAATCACGTACTGAAAGAGTCTGCTACTGTTATCTAGAGATGCAGCCATCATGTAAAGGACACGGTATCGCTTCAAAAGCCGATATTACGAAATTATTTGTTTAAGCCACAGGCTACGACCGAACGTGAATTTCCGGCGTTGGCGGGGGTTGATCAACCCTGATTTTGGAGAATTGGTACGCGTGGACTACTTGGAATTCTGATATACGTCCATTCGACGTAGCAATTGAGGTGGTGGACGCTGATCTATCCGTGGTCGTCTATTTCGTGTGTATGAACGATGCTGGACCTTTCCAGTGGTGTTTGCAGTATTTTCTTGTGAGCAGTGAGGTCAACGACGTCTGAGAAACAAATGAGGACATCTCCAAAAGTGTCCCATTATTACATATCTTTGTGAAATAGATTCATTTCACGATTCATACCCAGTGGAATTAAGGGGCTCCGTTTTAATGAGCTAGCGCTAACCCACCACGCCGTTGAAGAAAACGAATCTTCACTGTTTTTAACAGCACTACATCATTTTTTGCATACCCAGAAGAAAGTGTCCGTTGCAAGGTAGATATAGCTATAATGCTGAACACTACTGATGAACATTCCGTCCATTCGTGATACTTGTTAGTATAAGATTATCCGGGTACTGATCTTCAATTCTTATAAAAATAGACGTGTGTGTATTTCGTAGTTTATTAGTTTTATTAGTTGATATGTCCCTTCATGCAGTCAACCTCCATTTTATACTTCCAGATCTTCGATATTGTTAAAAACCTTCTTACGGCTCTCTGAAACACCGAAAAAAATTAATCGAAATCAATTTGACCGTTTTCTTGTGTAGAAATCGAACAAAATAAGACAGACAGGATTTTAGATGACACTAGTGTCGATTCTTGATACTTAAAACAAAAGTCATTTATAGAAGAAACTTTTATATATGTAGATGTTATTTTAAAATTTATTACAAAAGTAAAATATTACTTGTAATTCATTGTTTAAATGAATTGGTTAGTTGAAAAAAAGAAAGACGTCAGTATTGGTTGAACTGAAGAAAAGCTTCTAAAATAATCTCAGTCGTATTTGCCATGAAATTGAATTGAAGGATCAGGTTGGAAAAATCTCGACAGTACTCTACGGTCTGACCTACCCGAGTCGACTCCAGGTCAGCTACGATATTTCCCCAACCTTTGTAAAGCTGACCTACAATTCACTGGATCACATTCTTCACGGACTAATTCTAGGGCTACAATGGTGAATGGATTGGAACGTCATAGGGAATCGAACCTGGGACCTCTGCACGGTTCACCGTCTGAGCTATCCGGGCAGAAAATTTTTCCAAAATGAAACTGAGCCGTATAGGCCATCCTGATCCTTTAATTCAGTTTCATGGCCTATATGGCTGAACCCATTTTTTTGGAGGCTTTTCTTGACTTCTTGAATTAATTCACTGCACCTTTGATCAATTTCACGCAATATCCGTCCACCGTTTGACTCCTAGAATTAAGCGGTGAAGAATGTGATCTAGTGAATTGTAGGTCAGCCCAGCTCAGGCTTTACAATGGACGGAGAAGTCTCGTGGCTGTCCTGGAGTCGCCTCGGGTAGCTCAGTAGAGCTTACGCGTACCTTACAGGGGTCCCTGGTTCGATTCCCTTTACCGGCCCGGTCGAGATTTTTTCCATCCTGATCCTTTAATTCAATTTCATAGCCGGTATGGCTGGGATTCGTTTGGAAGCTGTTGTTTATATTTTTGTTACTTTTCAACAGACACGTTTTTATTTTTTCGACTAAACAATTCATTTATTCAATGAATTACACTTATAATAAATTTTCAAATTAAATCTACGTAAATAAAATAAAATATTTTTCTGTAAATGGTCCTGATTTTCCGTCCGGATCGAAAATAGATGTAGTGGCCATTTTACAGATCAAATGTAGTACCACACAGCGTTTGCTTTCCTCAGGTTTTAAAAATACGTAAAAGCTTTAAGAGGGAGACGCAGCACGAACCAGGTGACACAACCAAAAAGGTTGTGTGCAATTTATTTTATCGCTTAATATTTTCTGTTTACTGGCTACTTAATTATTTATTTACAGGGGTCCCTGGTTCGATTCCCTTTACCGGCCAGGTCGAGATTTTTTCCATCCTGATCCTTTAATTCAATTTCATAGCCTGTATGGCTGGAATTCGTTTGGAAGCTGTTGTTTCTATTTTTGTTACTTTTCAACAGACACGTTTTTATTTTTTCGACAAAGCAATTCATTTATACAATGAATTACACTTATAATAAATTTTCTAATTAGATCTACGTAAATAAAATAAAATATTTTTCTATAAATGGTCCTGATTTTTCCGTCCGGATCGAAAATAGTAGCCATTTTACAGATCAAATGTAGTACCACACAGCGTTTGCTTTCCTCAGGTTTTAAAAATACGTAAAAGCTTTAAGAGGGAGACGCAGCACGAACCAGGCGACACAATAAAAAAGGTTGTGTGCAATTTATTTTATCGCTTAATATTTTCTGTTTACTGGCTACTTAATTATTTATTTATATTGACGGGTTATGAAAAATAATGGTAAGAAATAAAGTCTCAATTATTCGGTGAAATAAAATTATGCATTGTAAAGGACACGATCCCGTATAATTGAAATCTATTGCATTCACATATATCTTGCAGCTATTTGTGTTCGTAGCTGGTTACTAGAATCGGCAGGAGACGTGCCTGATTGTGCGAAATAACAATTTACCTTGACTTTTATGTATGCTCGTATCTGTAACGGGGACCAAACTTTACGAGGGTTTGTAACTTCAGGTTGACTGCCATTCTGCTGAGGCAATAACGTTGGTTGGCCCAGAAAAATGTTGAGCTTCTGTGTAATGAAATTAAGAACGACGCACAGAGCTATCAAAAGCATCCATTCATGACACGTTTAGTGGTTCCGTGCTTCTGCGAGATTGACTTTTGCCTTCTGAATAATAAAACTGCACGAAACACCGGAACGAATCGTTCAGCTTTACTTCTCTTTTCACGAAGGTTTGCTCGGAATTATTAGACAGGCCCTTTCGGTAGGGTTCACATTGTTAATTTATTGGTGATAGGCGTCAATCAGACGACAATTACTTTTTCCTTTAAACAGGGTGCTACTAGAGCTTCATGATTTCTTGAAAAAATTGTCATTTCTGACGTGTCATCGGCCAATTTAGTGTGAAGTGCTTCCTACATAATTTACTCACTAAAATTAAATCATCAGACTTGACTAAATACTTGAACAAAATGAACGTTACTTTTCAACCCTAAAGTTTGTAATGTTATAAACATGATCAACGTGGCCTATTTTTTTCATGTTCCATTGACAAAATAAGCAGAAAATATTACGACGTCGAAAAAAAATAATGATGGTGAGACATTTTGAAATTCTCATGGTAGAGGAATTCCTGCCGACACAGGGATTGATAACGTAAGTGGTGTATACTTTGTTTCTGTCGACCGGAAACTGTCTGATGACTTGACGGTTTGAACTGAAAATGCTCTCTTTGTGTTGTCCCTCCATGAATGGCACCCACTGAGACGGCGAGACCTGGTCAAACGAACTCCAAAATTTTTATTTACGAGATGGATATAATATTAGAAGAATGGCTGTTGCAATTCAGTCGCGCAATTATTCATCACATTCAATTACTTAACTAAAATTAATTTAAAGATAAGCTATAAAAATCAAATCGAACGGTATAACAGAAATTGCTTCCAATAGTCTTTAATAATTTAAATTAAATAAATTAACATCTTTTACAGACATTTTAAATTTTTTATTCAACACAACGACGTTTCAGTACCTTTTTGAACCTTCTTAAGATTGTTTATGTTTCTACAGCAACAGACTTTTTGTCAGAAAAGATGTAACGAACGAACCATATTTCAAATCATAAATTTATATAACATTTATTTATTCTTACTCTTATCTTAAAATATAATACAATATAATATTTAAAATCGTAAAATATCTGTAATCAAATAAAATCATAAAAATTTTTCATCACTGTACTAATTTAGTGTAATAAATAAAATTGACTGTGTGTATGTATGTTTGTGTGTATTTTCCCCATACAAATTACTTGGAGAAAATTTAAGAAAATTTGTACAGTTGTTCCTTCAGAGCCAGAAACAAACACTGTGGGGCTAAGACACGACTAATAAATGTTAATGAATAAAATATTTTAATATTTCCATATACAGGTGGCTAAATATATGGAATTTATCTTATTAATAAAAAGCAAATGTAAAGTAAAATATTATCTATAATCTTTAATTTTTTGAAGTGAGATCCTGCGCCACGTAAAAATTTCCACTTTTTAAAATATAAAAATATATACTAATTACAATTCATAATACCCCATATATTTTACTCAGCCTAAGGAAATAAAACTGTATAATTTTTTCAACCATTTATTTAATTTTAAATAATTGAGTTATCATTTCTAGTATTCCAACTATAACATCTTTAAAGTGACTCTGATCTGTTCCAAACATTTTTCTGGCATTGATAAAATTTAATATAATCGGAAACTTTAGAATATATTAATACGAACTCCGAGGATTCTAAACTGTTGATATCTGTATTTTACAGCAATCTAAATATTCTTAGAACACAGTCTAAGGTTATTATAATTAAATTTTTATCTACAAGATGGATTCAAAATTAGAGAAATGAATGTAGCATTTTATCATATTCCACTTTCGTAAGTAAAAAATAATTAAAAGGTAAATTATAAAAAATTAAAATCTAAAATTATTCGCGAAACACGTTTAATTAGATTACATACATTATTGGACTGAGATCCTGTGCAGGATTTACATGTTTTTAATATTAGTCTTTGTAAAATGAAATAGGATACGCCAATTGAGTACAATCTGATTGACTTACGATTATACTCTATCACTTAAAAATACATATTAAAATATGGAGAACCTTTTTGTACCTTCATCAGATTTTTTGTTATGTTTCTACACTAACAGACTTTTTGTCATAAATGATGTAAGGAACGAACCAAATTTCAAATCACAAATTTATATATAATTTATTTCTTCTTATTCTTATATCTTAAAATATAATACAAAATAATATTTAAAATCAAATCATAAATTTTTTTCAACACACTTCTAATTTAATGTAATAAACAAAATTGATTGTGTTTGTGTGTATTTTCCCCATACAAATTACTTGTAGCAAATTTGACAAAACATTTGTACACGTGTTCCTTCAGAGCCAGAAACAAACACTGTGGGGCTAAGACACGACTAATAAATGTTAATGAATAAAATATTTTAATATTTCCGTAAAATGATCGCTAAAATTATTTAATTTATCTTATTAATAAGAGGCAGGCATAAAGTAAAATATTATCTATAGTCTTCAATTATTTGAATGTATAATTTTATATATATTTTTAAAAAAAATATACTTAATATTATTCATAATATAAACCCCATATGTTTTTCGTAGCCTAAGGAAATAAAACTGTATATTGTTTTCAACCATATATTTAGTCGAAGAATCTTTCGGCAATGCCATTATCAACTTCATTGACCAAAAAAATAGTAAAATTTCTCCAATGAAAGCATGAATTAAACAACATGCATAATACAATTTTATCTTTAAATAAATGAGTTATCATTTCTAGTATTCAAACTATAACATCTTGAAAGTCAATCTGATCTGTTTCGAACATTTTTCTGACATTTATCAAATTTAATACACTCTGCATCTTTAGAATATATTAATAGGAACCCCGAAGATCCTAAATTGTTGATATCTGTATTTTACAGCAATATAAATATAATTAAAACACAGTCCAAGGTTATTATAATTAATCTTTTGTTTACAATATGGATTTTATATTAGAAGAATGAATGTTGCTTTTATAAGCGCTTCTATTTGTCATATTCTAAGTTCTTAAGTAAAATTAATTTAAAGGTGAATTATAAAAAATAAAAGCATTCCCGAAACACGTTTAATTAGCTTACATAAATTATTGGGCTGAGATCCTGTGCAGGATTTAGATTTATTTTTTCCATTATTCCTCGTAAAAGGAAATGGGATACGTCAATGGATTAAATAAAAAAATTATGCGTACTGATTGCCTTAATGTTATATTCTGAATATTATTCGTAGAAAATATAAAATTTATAATTTTGTAATACATTTATTTTGTCCGTGAAGCTTTTGGCGATGTCATTATCATTTTTTTTTTTAAAAATGTAAAATTTCTCTAATCAATGCATGCAATTTAACAACATACATAAAGTAATTTTGTTTTAAAACTATTGAAATATCTTCACTGCTGATCAAACTAAAGTCCTTAAAGTCAATTTGATCTGTTTCGAACGTTTTCTGGACAATCATGTAACCTAATACAGTCGGCATCTTTAGAATATATTAATATAAACCCTGAGGATTCCTAAAGAGTTAATATCTGTATTTTACATCATCCGAAATATGCTTGGAACGCAGTTATCATAATTTTAAATTTTTTTTACAAGATAGATTTATTATTAGAGGAATGACTGTTGCATTTCACAAGCGCTTCTATTCATCATATTCTTATCCCTTACATAAAATAAATTAAAATGTAACTTATAAATTAATAAAATCAAAACGTATTTAAAAAACGTTTAGAGACAAGGCAGAAAAACCTGGCGTCCTCATAAATTGTATACAAACTTTTCGTGTCCAAACTGATGAAGTCCCAAATGAACACAAAACGTAGTGAAATTATTATTTTTTGATAACAGACATTATACTAATCTGATTCAAGACTGTCTATTTATTTATTTATATTATTAAAAATAGTCAGATATTTTTTACTACATATTAAAGCCAATTTGATCTGTTACGAACATTTTTGATAGACTGATACAAATTTAATTCACCCTGCATCTTCATAATACATTAATAGAAACCACGAGGACTTCATAAAAAATACTTTTATTTTACATAATCCGAAAAATGCTTGGAATATAAATTTGGCTTTACAAACATACATCAGATGACTGTGGCTGTGTCTTTGTAAAGCCAAAAGCTTCTGAATGTTGACATGTTCATTTTGAGAATTAAATCCTTGAGAAACTTTAAGAATTTTGTTTTCGGTAATCGTGGTACTCAGAAAGTCCGATATTAGTCATAATTAAAATATATTAAATTGTTTGGAGGCTGTTTAATGATTTTTTTAAATGTCAATAATAAATATCCATTTATTGTACAGCAGTAGCTGGGTGTAACTTTTTTTCTTTATTGACGAAAGAAAAATAACGACCCGTATAACAGAAATTAATTTTGATGAATAAATAATGGAAAGCGAGTAGACGTTTCGATCAACTGTTATGGTAAAAACATTACAAAGTATATGATTACAAGATACAAAGTAACAAAGATTATAATAAATTTAAATATTATTTAAATCATACGTATACTGTTTTAAAATTTTTTAAAAAAATTGTTGGTTTAAATTTGGGGCATTTATGACATTAAACTTTGTTTGAAAAAAATTAACTTCCTTATCTAGAATAACAGTATTATCAAAACTGAAGGCATTATTGAGAATCAAACAATTTTTTGCTGCAGAAGAATCTTTATATTGTGGAAATTTTACATTAGATTTATATTCCTTAATTCTAGTCAACAAAGATCGTTTAGTCTGACCAATATAACAAAATGAGTAATATTGAAAATAATTTTATAAACCACATTAAGATAATCCAAATTATAAAGGCAATCTTTATGTTTTTTAACAAAACATGACAAAGAATTAAGAGATATGAAAATTGCAGAGATATTTAGTTTTTAAAATAACATTCAAGATTTTGTAATCAAATTTCTAACATTAGTTCATTAGAATTCGAATCAATTAGCATTAGAATCAAACAATTTTTTGCTGCAGAAGAATCTTTATATTGTGGAAATTTTACATTAGATTTATATTCCTTAATTCTAGTCAACAAAGATCGTTTAGTCTCACCAATATAACAAAATGAGCAATAATGAAAATAATTTTATAAACCACATTAAGATAATCCAAATTATTAAGGAAATATTTATGCTTTTTTAACAAAACATGACAAACAATTAACAGATTTGAAAATTGCAGAAATATTAAGTTTTTTTAAATAACATTCAAAATTTTGTAATCAAATTTCTAACATTAGTTCATTAGAATCAATTAGCATTAGAATCAAACAATATTTTGCTGCAGAAGATCTTTATATTGTGGAAATTTTACATTAGATTTATATTACTTAATTCTAGTCAACAAATATCGTTTAGTCTGACCAATATAACAAAATGAGCAATATTGAAAATAATTTTATAAACCACATTAAGATAATCCATATTATAATGGAAATATTTATGTTTTTTTAACAAAACATGACAAACAATTAACAGATTTGAAAATTGCAGAAATATTAAGTTTTTTAAATATCATTAAAAACTTTGTAATCAAATTTCTAACATTAGTTCATTAGAATTAGAATCAATTAGCATTAGACTCAAACAATTTTTTGCTGCAGAAGAATCTTTATATTGTGGAAATTTTACATTAGATTTATATTCCTTAATTCTAGTCAACAAAGATCGTTTAGTCTGACCAATATAACAAAATGAGCAATATTGAAAAAAAATTTATAAACCACATTAAGATAATCCATATTATAATGGAAATATTTATGTTTTTTTAACAAAACATGACAAACAATTAACAGATTTGAAAATTGCAGAAATATTAAGTTTTTTTAAATAACATTCAAAATTTTGTAATCAAATTTCTAACATTAGTTCATTAGAATCAATTAGCATTAGAATCAAACAATATTTTGCTGCAGAAGATCTTTATATTGTGGAAATTTTACATTAGATTTATATTACTTAATTCTAGTCAACAAATATCGTTTAGTCTGACCAATATAACAAAATGAGCAATATTGAAAATAATTTTATAAACCACATTAAGATAATCCATATTATAATGGAAATATTTATGTTTTTTTAACAAAACATGACAAACAATTAACAGATTTGAAAATTGCAGAAATATTAAGTTTTTTAAATATCATTAAAAACTTTGTAATCAAATTTCTAACATTAGTTCATTAGAATTAGAATCAATTAGCATTAGACTCAAACAATTTTTTGCTGCAGAAGAATCTTTATATTGTGGAAATTTTACATTAGATTTATATTCCTTAATTCTAGTCAACAAAGATCGTTTAGTCTGACCAATATAACAAAATGAGCAATATTGAAAAAAAATTTATAAACCACATTAAGATAATCCATATTATAATGGAAATATTTATGTTTTTTTAACAAAACATGACAAACAATTAACAGATTTGAAAATTGCAGAAATATTAAGTTTTTTAAATAATATTCAAAATTTTGTAATCAAATTTCTAGCATTAGTTTTTTTTGACGGACAGTAGTTTTTATGTTATAAACGTTATTAGTTTTAAGATTAATGAAATTAACAGTAAAATCCAGAGGATAATAATTACTTTAGATTTTGGGTGCAGTATGGTGTGATATATGCATGAAAATAACAAAGCTTTGTCAACAAAATGAAAAACCATTACCTTTTTTGATTAATTGGATGATTAGATAAAAAAAAATTAAATACTGTACCTGAGTAAGTAGATTTATGAAACGAAATAAAAGTTAAAAAATTATTCTGACGGAATGTAGACGCTTCTAAAAAAATTAGACGACAGTTCGTAAGTGAAATATTTGATGTGTGATTATTAAATACAACCATTAATTCTCCCAATTAGTCTAAAAATATTTTGTTTATATGTGAATTGGCTAAAACCTTTTCTGATTACGGCCAGCTATGAGATATATTAAGTAAATCTTTTCAGTTTTTGTAAATAAATTGTACTTATATGTATAGGTGGCAGTAATACTGAATTTTAAGAGCAGTGTTAATAATTTAAAAAGATCGACATGTCAACCAGAACTTTTTAAAATTTTTTTTAGGGCACAGGCTCGGTATTATTTCTGAATTGAGCTGCTCGTTAAACAATTCAACTCCGTTTATCGTTTGAATTACAGAAGTTCTCTCGTATGAGACGTTCAAAGCGTCCAAGTTGCAGTGGAGGTGGCGTTTATGCATTACAGCAAAGGAAATGAATCATCGAAACCGTAGACGTGTGTTTATCTCACGGATAACAGACTCAACCCCACCCGGACGTCGGGAAATGCTGATGCTGATTGTGTGGGAAACTGCTTTCAAGGAAACAGCCAACTGACTCACCAGACGTAAGCGCGATCTGGTCACCCATTGTATATTGTTCTCTCGCATCCGTTGACGCAATCAGAGAGACATGTTCTTTGTTCTGACCTTTGAGCCGCAAACACACGGTCTTCGTGATTGTGTGCGGTCAATCAGGCCGGAAATAACTTTATTTAATTATTGTATTAAAAAATACAGTTATCTTTTTTTTCCCCTATTTTTTTTTCGCACATCTTCAGGTATTATAAAATTGTATAACGTAAAAATAATGAAACATTAATAATACTGAAAAACTGAATCAAGTAAAGTTACATTTTAAATAATCACTGAAATAAATACTAAAATAAAATAAATTCAAAATTCCTTATAAATTTCATAATAAGATGTGATGAGAAAAAACTAGTACATGTTACATCACTTCAAACATTGCCAGTATTTACAAGGATTCGTATTTTGGTACGAAATTTCCAGCACCACCCAAGAGAAATTGAGGAAATGTTCATAAAAGTGAATATTTGATTAATAATCAAAAATAATCAAAAATATAATTTAAATGTTACTATTTATTTTTATGAATATTTCCTTATTATTTTTGGATAAAAAAATAATTTTTGTGTAATTATAAAGAAGAATAATAGACTATTAAAAATTTAAATTTATCATTTTTTAAAATTTAATTTTACGTATGTTTATGTTTTATCATTATTATTTGTATGAATATTACCTCATTTCAGTTTTATTATCGTTCAAATTTTTATAAATATTTCCTCACGTTGTAGTGTTGACGATTTCGTACAACAATACAAACCCTTCGAACCGAAAATTTTGACATTTCTCTCATTTCGTCAATGGAAGTGATGTAACGTGGATTAAATTATTAAAATCATGAGGAAGAAAGTCGTCCGGTTCGGAAGATGTGATGAGAAAAAATTAGTACCTGTTACATTTTTCAAACATTGTGAGTATTTACAAGGATTCGTATTTTGGTACGAAATTTTCAGCACCACCCAAGAGAAATTGAGGAAATGTTCATAAAAGTGAATATTTGATTAATAATAAAAAAGAATCAAAAATACAATTTGAATTTTACCATTTATTTTTATGAATATTTCCTTATTATTCTTGGATAAAAAATAATTTTTGTATTATTATAAATCAGAATAATAGACTATTATAAATTTAAATTTTTCATTTTAAATTTAAATTGCATGTATGATTATGTTTTATCATGATTAATTGTATGAATATTACCTCATTGCTGTTTTATTATCATTTAATTTTTTTTATCTTTTATAAATATTTCCTCACTTCGTAGTGTTGAAGATTTCGCACAACAATACAAACCCTCCTGACTGAAAATTTTGACATTTCTCTCATTTCGTCTATGGAAGTGATATAACATGGATTAAATTATTGTAATCATGAGGAAGAAAGTCGTCCGGTCCGGTAATCGAACCCAGGGCCTTTCCGTTTACCGTTCAGAGACTCGAACCACCTAAGCTATTTCACGTCGGCTCCTAACCGGTGCGAAATTTCTCCGTAGGTACCAAATTTAGGAGTCACTTTTTCTTCATGGCCTAATTCAAGGAAGGGACATTTTATGTAAATTGATTAGAGGCTTTTCGAAGTGTTAATTAATTTTTCATCATGCTTAAAATAAATAACTGATGCTTAGATAAGCTTTCCTTATTCTTTACTTAAATTATTGTAATTAATGTTCAACACCTTTTTAGAAAATTGATATATCGTTTAAATGTATGTTGTTCCACTGATTCTCAAATTTTAATTTTGTTTCCAAATTTAATCTTTATTTAAAACAATTTTTCATTAGTTTTAGATTATCTATGTTTAAATATTTTTGTGTTTTGGAATTTTATAACACCTGAAGGGGTCCCAAAAGTAGGGATGAAACGTTGTGTTTGAAGTTAATTTTAAATTTTATTCAAAACATTAAATTAATAAAATTGTTGCTGGCTGGATTGTTTGATAGTATTTCTGTTGATGCTGTTTGTGCAATATTCCAACTCGCTTTCGGCTTAGGACGGGAGCACCTTTAGGGGGTGAGGGTGGAAGGGCGTTACAAGGAAATAACGTTAAAACAACCGAGATTGGAGTCAAATCCTGGGTTTTGGATGTCGCTGAGTTTAATTATGACAACCCGGGCAACGCGAGCAGTTAGTTAGTCGAAATTCATATATACATGAGATTTTGTTGTCTGGTAACATTACATATTACGAAAAATGCGTTATGCCTTAGATCTGCATAGGTGTAGGACAACGACACGAAGCGATGAAATTGTATTCCGGAACACGTGAGTGGGATTTTGTAATTCTAACAGATTCAATGGATGCGTTCTCAGTTTCAATAAATGATATTATGATAAGACTCGGGTTTATAATTATTTGTGCGTGATTTTTAGATGCGAACAGAATACTCTTATTGAGTATGATTTGAAGTAATTACGTCAATTATGTGATCACTGCAAATTTGGAATTTTTTCCCCACATTTACCGTGAGTTCTAATCAATTTCCAAAAGCGACATCAATCCCATATTCAAATTTGATTAACTATTAAGATGTATTGTCCTCTCTTTCAAATAACAGGACGCTTATTATGACTGAAACAAGCTGCGCCGCCAGCCTTCGTTTGGGACGCTGACTATAGTGCATTTTCTGTTTCCGTCACTCCATAAATGCTTTCAGAATAGCGACTAAACGGGAAAAATCCATCACGTGCCATTAAATCGTTATGTTTCCAACATGCCTGTCGATGATTACGAAGACTTCTGTGGAGTCCACGCCGTCTCTGTCGTAACGACGGCTATGTATTTAAACTACATACATCCTTAATTTGAATTTAGGACATGCCATATTTATATAATCCAATTTATTTACATTCAAACTTATTTCTTAGCGATTTACAATATTTTCCATAATCATCTTCTTAAATCGTTAGAACCTAAAGTTCAAAGATACAATATTGAAATTATTCCCCCTAATTTTGAACATATTAAAAATATTTAAGTTTCAAATTAATATGTAATTTTGATTCTATTATGCATACATCTATTAATAATTTCTATTTCTTATGGTATTGCATTAGTTCCAGCTACACCGACTTTTTAATTTTAATTTTTGTGTCTGTTTACAGAATAAGGTGAAACATGAGAGGCCACTGATGTAAATTGATCGAATGTTTATTTTTCTGTCATATGCGTATTTATCTTAAAATGGTTGCTGTTTTTACAGATGCTACTACTAGTCATATTCGGTGAAGCGTTTTGCTGGTGACTGACCAGAACAAAAGACGGCTATTAACTCCGTCTTAAATGATAAAAGCAGTTTCTTCGGAGCCGCTGAAACGCTCTTTGTTTCTAACGCAGACCTTGAGTTGCAAACGATTACTACGTCAGTAAAGCCCCTGAAGACGCAGTTATATCAATACCCGAGGATGATACAACGAAATAAATAGGACAATAATATACGCTACTCGATTCGCATTAACGTTTTAAAAGGTTAAGTGTCGCGACCAGCAGTTGGTCTAAAGAGAATTGAAAGCCACTCAAGACTGGGGCAACGGAACTCTATGTTTAACGAGCTGTGACGAGATGGTGTGCAGAACTCGCCTCTGGCTTTTCACAATAACCCCCGCCCCACCCCGCAACCTCCACTTCTAAACCGGCCCTTGTGTTGTCACAGACGCGGCCATTTTTACAACAATCCTTTGTCGTGAATAAATTGCACATTAAGGTTACGAATTTCTGCAGTCTCAAACAGTTGCAAAACGTTGAGTTCCAGGAACAATGGGATTTTTAACGGTAATTGTGGTTGAAATTATCCATCATTATTGGCTACCATATTTCAGACATATATTTAAAAATAAGTGTGTCTGTGAAACATTTTTTATTTGTTAGATTAGGCCAAAGATTACGCACACTGATGTAAATGAGTCCGATCTCTCTGTATTTTATAAATATTAACAATCACATTTTCAATACAACGAGTCCCATGAACACACTGTAGCCAACTGTTTAAAAACATGCATGTCTCTGATCGATTGTCTTTAGTCGATTGTATATTGTTAATTTGACAAATATATAACAGTCTGAATTGAAGAATTTCAACCAAAATTTGTACAAAAAAATGAAATTGAACAAAATCCCATCATCCCCAAACACCTTAAGCCAAATTTTTTCTCGTACTCCCTTATTACAAACTAGCAGGGTGCCCGGCGTTGCTCGTGTACTTATTTATATAAACTCGAAAAAGTATTTAATTGAATACTTAAATATATTCCTCGAGTATTTCAGGATATAATCGTCACTCAGTCTTCATACATTACGAAATATTACATTGATGAAATTGTTTGCTAGACTCACAACTAATATAGCGCGAAAATTAACTTACATTTTCCCCCAAGGATGGTAAAGTAATTCGTATTCTTCTTTATTACTATTCCATGGAGTATTGCTGTATAAAAGAACATATTTCTGCTTTATTTCATTCCTAATAAAGGAGATATTTCCTTTGTTCGTTGCGTAGTAACGTCTCTCTCTCGCGTGACGTCATTGTCTCTTGGCGCGCAGTAATTTAATATTTAATGATCACGGTTTTTAATTATAATTCTTTCCATATGTATGCTAGGCGTTTCTCACCCTCACAGTACCGGTTCTCGTATTTTGAAGAATATGTGTACCAATTTCTGTTGCAATCTGTCCACGCTTTTAAATTTGTATAGAAATTAACGTAAATACATACATACATACAAATATACGTCCTTTTTTATTATATAGATTTCTACATCACAAATCTTCAAAGAATATCAAATATCCATCATTTACAGATCCACTAATACCCTTTCCTACTTGATTAAAAACCACAAGGACCCACTTGACACCTCCAGCAAACATTGTGTTGCTCTAATTGTAATTCCTGCTACGTAGGGCAAACAAAACGTTCCCTTATTACACGTATCAAGGAACATATGTCTAATATCAAACTTCCCATTGATAAACAATCTGTAGTATCCAAAAATATCATCAATTCTAAACATACATTTGATTGGCAAAATGCTAAGATTTTAGACATTGACACCAGGTACAATTCCAGACTCATTTCAGAGATGCTTCACACTAAATCAAACATCACAGCTATTAATGTACAAACAGACACTATGAAACTCAATAATTGCTATGATCCCTTATTATTACGCTCCATTATTGTTACGCCAACCCTTCGGCTCCCCCATTGTCGTTGCGTTTTCGTCGCTTTTGAGTTTTGTCAACTGACCAGTGCAGTTGTGTCGCTCTAGGCTCTTCTTAGCACCTGAGGAAAGGGACAAGGATCCCAGAAACGTTGTGTGGTATTTATATTATCACTTTTTTTTGTCAGAATTGGCTATCTTTCTTATTCAAATTTTGTTCGTATATGAGTTACAATCTGGGAAAACACTATGGGTTCGGATGGTAACAATAATGCAAAAACAACCGATATTCGTGGTGGTCGCTGCGATTAATAGTGTCACACTCGATGTAGTTTAAAAGGCAGCAGGGGTGGAAGGATGTGACGAAAAATTAATACTGTGAATACGACCGAGATTGGTGTCGAAGACGACGTTTTGAGGGGTCGCTGAGATGAACACCGACATTCACCATGCCGGTTAGTCCTTTACGAACTGTATTTAATGCATTAAATCCCATGAGTGAGATGTTTAATATTTTAAATTTACGTACACACCTCTTAAACCTCTTTGTAGTGCACAACC
This sequence comes from Zhengitettix transpicula, assembly GCA_037074705.1. NCBI lineage: Eukaryota > Metazoa > Arthropoda > Insecta > Orthoptera > Tetrigidae > Zhengitettix > Zhengitettix transpicula. The sequence continues at coordinate 11,778,323 of CM073595.1, forward strand.
TGGATGTTTATTCACAATGAGATGGTCTCTGGTGATGTTGTCAATGTTATAAAGGGACCTGAGTCGAATAATTTTCTGAGTGACGTTCACTGCCATCGTTTTCCAGCAATAGTGAAACACTATTGTTTACTCTGTTAGAAACCTGAGAAGACTATTCATTCTCTACTCCGAGAAAGACTACATTCTTGATTAGGACCTGAGTCCTTTGTAGGGTCACAGGTCCTCTTCAGCTTGGGATTTCGGATTGAGGTTCTTTGATTGACGCGGAACTGAAGGGTGTAAAAGTTCTAATTTTTTTTTCCTTGTGAGGTGATTGGTGTTTTGGTGCGGGTGATACAAACGTAAATTTTCTGGTGAAGCTTCGACTTTCTGCAGATCTGAGATGGGACGTTTATAGTATGGGGATCTGCAAGTCTTGGTGTTCTTGTTTTAGATGGTCGGATGATTTCTGGGAGATCAGTATATTTGAATTTATGTTTCCGTCCAAAGGAATGGTGGACAGGACTTGTTGTTTTTAATGACTCGGTGGTCGAAGTATGGGCAAGACGTTGGTGGGTGGACACGGTGGAAATTTCAATGGCGTTGGAATAGCTTGACGGATGGGAATAGGAAGTGAAGCGAAAGACAGAATTGGAGGATTCTTCTTTCCAGGACCATTAGAGATTGAAGGTAACGTGTGGTGTGAAGAGAGTAGAAACGATGTTTCTGTAGTTTATTACAGGGCGGATGAAGGTTTTGTGGACGTGTCTACGAGGGTTTTAGGATGACAGGAGCCGGTTCTGTTGCTTAGACATTTGATGAGGTGAAGCTATCGGAGTAATTGGACATGCAGGCCGAATCCAGAGATTGGTGGCTGAGGGGGGAATGACTTGAGCTTACGAGGGGATTCCATTACCACGGCCATAAAACTCGCCGCTTGTAAAGGGTTAAGTTGCAGTTCAACCCATATCGGCATAATGGTGGAGGCGGGTAGCGGAATGGCCAACATTAGCGCCGCGTCCATCGTTTTCGGTGTCGCTGAGATGAACAATGACACTGCCGGTCCCGATTAAGACGCGTGTTCATTCGAAATGACGAGGGTTACTGTCAAATTAAATCTGTCTAAGGGAAATCAGTTGTTACAAAATAGACAGTATAAAAAAATTAGTAAAAATATCCATTTACATGATATTAATTAAATTTATTGTGTTATAGTAATTTTATTCATACTAGTGCAGCTCACTGCATTATTGATCATTTGTAACGAATCAGTCTATAAATTAAATAAAGTTATAATCTATCATCCTAATCATATTATGAAGCATTCTCGTAGATAGTGGCGAAAATAAAAAAAAATTGTTATTCTATATTGTAATTCCAATTAAAAAGGCAAATTAAGAAGGCCATTATTTTGTTTAAATTTTTATAATATTTGTTTCACTGCACAGACTAGAGGTGGATGCCGGCTATAATTAAAATCTGTTTACTGACTCAGGCTGGAGATTTTGGGGCGGCTCGTATAAAAATAATTGGAGATCTTTGGCGATTTTCGATATAATATCTGACTGACGTCGGGACAAGTCTCCAAAGGAACGACGGACAGCGGCCTTGTTGACATTCAATTACAAGACCATGGATGGTTTATTTAACAATATTTTGAGTAACTCTCTTAGAGTGAGAAAGCCGGATGTGATCTTGAGAGTGGGGAGGCAAAATCGTGGGAAATGAGAATATTCTGCAGAGGGGCTTTTGATAGAATAGACAGTCGTAAGCCAGAGAGCGATCGGGGTGGATGTGGTAATGGAGAGCGGCCGGAGGGCGGTGCTCGAAGGTGAATTCTTGATGTTAGAAGTTGGAGCTTGAGGAAAGCAGATGGCTTAGTTGAGATGGAAGTAATAGTTAAATGCAAGAATTGAACTCTGTTGTGATGTATGATAAAAGATCCGGAACATTTGAAATAAATGGAACGTTTGGAGTTGGCAATATTACTGGCCAAACTGACTGGTGGCCGCAGGCGTAACATCCGTACGAGGCGTTAGAAATCTACAACCTGGAATAAGGATACAAATGGGATAAAGTTCTGTTCTGTGAAAAGTGTCAGTGAAACATCTGTGTAAATTCTATGCACAGAATTGGCCATTTTATTTTAATAGAGAAACATGTTCCTGAACCCAAAATGCAACTTGTAAGTAGATTTTAAAAATAAAGAATTATTGTAAACTGTAAGTTAAAGTTGAGGTGTCAGATTTCGTTGTTTTCTAGTAACAACATTAAATTGTATTTTCTATATTCTTTAAATTCTTCACATTTTAATTGAATGTTCGTTTCTTTCAATCGAGCCCAGTAGAGACCCTGAGATATTTTGAGTTTCATTTCATTGTAACATTTGATTTAAATGTAATGTAAAGAAATAAAATTGAGATTGAAATTTGTATTGTTGAGTAAATAAATTTGTTTTGTTTTATTGAATTTAATAATTTGTTTAATTTAAATTTCCTATCAAATTAATTGTATTTTGTGCTCCAGTGTGGGCAAATTAATTAGCCTTCTAGTTGTTAAGAACATTTGGCAACAACTTGAAACAATTTTATCATTTGTCGTTTTTTATTTTGGTACTACAAAGGTTTTAAATTTTCTCTATAAATTTTAGGAAAAATTTGCATATGTTATTTTATTTAAATTGATAGTTATTTTGTTATTACAAATTAGCTTCCACAACGTGGGGCAAATTAATTTATTTAAATATTCCTATTGGTTATTACATATTGGTTCCACAACGTGGGGATTATTTATTTTTTTTAAATTGCTATTTTAGTTGGTTATTACAAATTGGCTTCCTCAACGTGGGGCTTATTTCTTATTTTAAAGACATTCCATTTGATTATTACAATATATTGTTTGCAGATTACCAAATGTTGACAAAATGGCGACGCTAATAGTTAATAGTTAATAGCTAATAGTAATCGGCAGCAGTAAACAAAGGAATATGGAGGGAGATTGTTCTAGTACCACATTCATCGACAGAGGAGAACTGGGAAAGATACAGGATATAGACGCCAAGTTTTTGTAGAAAACGACAAAAAGTTGCTTACTAGTGAAAGTTATTGCAACGGAAAATAAATCCGCTTCGACGTGCCTGCCGAAAGGCCCATCGATATCTAGTATTTGTCAACGACCTATGTAACAAATTTAATATTCAATAATATTACCAGTAATTAAAGTCAATCAAAGTCAAAATATCTTTAATATATGACTTTAAATATTTACAGGATTCGAGAAAAACCATGGCGTGATAGGTGAGGAGTAGAACGGAGAAGATGAAGGGGAGGATTGTCGTCAGGCGGGAACTCCGTTTTGAAGCAACGTCACTATCATTCTTAAAAATATTCACTATATTCTTAGGAAGCCTCTGTACTAATCATCTCGAAAAATTATATCCAATTCAAAACAGGTTAAAACTCATATAAAAATTAACCTTTATTCCTGTTAATGGTATAAAAATTCATAGATACAACATATCCATTCGTTACAAATTTTAAAAGTAGCTTTCGTCGTTATTTTCTTACATATTCGACTGTTTGAGGCTGATGGCCTGAAAACTACTGTTTAATTTATAACGAACGGATATATTGTATCTATGAATATATTCCATTGACAGGAAAGAAGATTAATTTTAATATTAATATCTCAAAATTTACGGAATATATTTTCACTTACAAGATATCCGGAACTGAACACAATATACCTCTTGAGTTAATTTATTCAGAATAGTTTTTACACTACCAAGTTGTCCTAACAAAGGTTCGTGTTAAATTGAGCTCCCACTACAATGACCACTGCGCATCGTATTTTGACACTATTTCTCGCGGCCTTTAATTTCGCCATCTTATACTTTGGTATTATGGAAAATATTAATTCAATAAGCATTCGAGGTAACGGGTAACTAATTTCATTCATTAAAGTCTACCCCATACGAGTACAGACTTCACTGATTCAGATCTGAAATGTTCCAATTTCCCCAAAGATGATCAATGTTCCTCTTTCTTTGGAACGTTCACGATACTCTTCATCTTTGTTTTGGATCAATTTCTGTTCTTTCGATCCGTAATTTTTCTGTTAATCTTTGCCTGCATTACCCGTCGTGCCGCAGATATCACAACAAACAAAAATGTCTCTACAAAGGAATAAAATATGATCACTGTAAAAGTAAACCATCCTTGCAACGAACGGCTCATATTGTCGTATTTTAAATTGTTTTGTATAAAATTTATAGGATCAAGTACACTACTTGAATGGCGCTCAACTTGGTAAAAAAAATATTGTATCGTAATCTATATAAAAAAAAGGATGTATATTTGTATGTATGTACGTATTTACGTTAATCTTGATACAAATTTAAACGCGTAGACCGATTGCAACAAAACTTGGTACACATATTATTAAAAACATGAGAAACAATACTGCGTGGGGGGGGGGGGTGAGGGTGAGAAACCCTTAGAATAAAGGTAGAAAGAATTATAATTAAAAAATATGATCTTTTTGTATTAAATTACTGCGCGCCACGAGACCATGACGTCACAAGACTTAGAGAGACGTTACTACGCGAGGAATAAAGGAAATATTTCCTTTTTCCATAATGAAATAAAGCAGAAATATTTTTATTGAATAAAAAGTATAATTTTATCCAGCAATACTCCATCGAATGATAATAAAAAAAACAATATGAATACTTTACGATCCTCCTGGAAACTGTAAGTTAATTTTCGCGCCATATTAGTGACTCCAATATAGCGACTTTTTGTTTACACTGTGAATGTAGCTAACAGTTTCATAAATTTAATCATAAAAGGTTGTATATTTGTATGTATGTACGTATTTACGTTATTCTTGATACAAATTTAAACGCTTGGAAAGATTGCAACAAAACTTGGTACACATATTCTTAAAAACACGAGAAACAGTACTGTGGGGGTGAGAAACCCTTAGAATAAAGGTAGAAAGAATTATAATTAAAAAATATGATCTTACTGCGCGCCAAGAGAACATGACGTCACGAGACTGAGAGAGACGTTAGTACGCGAGGAATAAAGGAAATATTTCCTTTTCCCATAATGAAATAAAGCAGAAATATTTTCATTGAATAAAAAGTATAATTTTATCCAGCAATACTCCATCGAATGATAATAAAAAAAATATAAATACTTTACGATCCTCCTGGAAACTGTAAGTTAATTTTCGCGCCATAGTAGTGACTCCAATATAGCGACTTTTTGTTTACACTGTGAATGTAGCTAACAGTTTTATAAATTTAATCATAAAAGGTTGTATATTTGTATGTATGTACGTATTTACGTTATTCTTGATACAAATTTAAACGCGTGGACAGATTGCAACAAAACTTGGTACACATATTCTTAAAAACACGAGAAACAGTACTGTGGGGGTGAGAAACCCTTAGAATAGAGGTAGAAAGAATTATAAGTAAAAAATATGATCTTACTGCTCGCCAAGACACCATGACGTCACGAGACTGAGAGAGACGTTAGTACGCGAGGAACACAGGAAATAGTTCCTTTTTCCGTAATGAAATAAAGCAGAAATATTTTCATTGAATAAAAAGTATAATTTTATCCAGCAATACTCCATCGAATGATAATAAAAAAAATATAAATACTTTACGATCCTCCTGGAAACTGTAAGTTAATTTTCGCGCCATAGTAGTGACTCCAATATAGCGACTTTTTGTTTACACTGTGAATGTAGCTAACAGTTTCATAAATTTAATCATAAAAGGTTGTATATTTGTATGTATGTACGTATTTACGTTATTCTTGATACAAATTTAAACGCGTGGACAGATTGCAACAAAACTTGGTACACATATTCTTAAAAACACGAGAAACAGTACTGTGGGGGTGAGAAACCCTTAGAATAAAGGTAGAAAGAATTATAATTAAAAAATATGATCTTACTGCGCGCCAAGAGAACATGACGTCACGAGACTGAGAGAGACGTTAGTACGCGAGGAATAAAGGAAATATTTCCTTTTTCCATAATGAAATAAAGCAGAAATATTTTCATTGAATAAAAAGTATAATTTTACCCAGCAATACTCCATCAAATGATAATAAAAAAACAATATGTATACTTTACGATCCTTCCGGAAAATTTAAGTTAATTCTCGGTCCATATTAATGACTCCATTATGGTGAATATTTATTTACATTATGAATCTAGCTAACAATTTCATCAATTTAACAGTTCGTTATGTTTGAAGACTGAGGGACAATTATATCCTGCAATACTCAAGGAGTATATTTAATTATTCTATTCGTAAAGAAATTCGGAGGTGTGTTTGTTGGGATTGATGCAATAAAATCCAATGTATTTTATAGCCGTTAAATTAATGCGCTATCGGCCGAAAGAATGTACGGAACTAGGAACAGTTAGATTTAGGTTAAATCACTTCTTGATTTAAGATTAATATAGAATCAAATACTTTTTCGGTTTTATACTAATAAGTACTGATGCAACCCCCGTCACACAGCTAGTAATTAAATAAAGTTTGTGGTCATAGCCGAGAAATTTAACTGAAATAGAATTATATTAATTTCTGAAATGCAGAACTTTTGATAAAAATCTGTGTTTTATATTCTCGTCGAAGTAATTTAGTATCGTAGTTTGACATCCTGAGTGGCAAAGTAAAGAAACCCCCCCCCCTCATGCGTCGATAAAACTGAAGTGAAGCGCATTAGCGTGGGCAATTGACGTTGATGTCCTAATAGTGATGAATTTTCTGGTCCGCGATGACGCAAATGGAGCTTGTCTGAACCGTCAGCTGCTGATGAGAAGATGTCTGCGCCGGCGCGCTCTATATCGACAGACGGGACAAAAGGCGCCAGTATATTTAGCGACAACTTCTCAAAATATTATTCAGGTAGGTCGTTGCGAAACGGCTGCATAACGCTCCGCAGACTCCGATTCATTTTGTTTCGCGAGCGCCTTAAAGCAAATAATAATAAAAAAAAGCGTCGCTTCTGAAAGGGAGTCTCCGGGAGACAGCTTTTATCTCCGCGGCTTCACAGCAAAAAAGAAATGCCGAAACCGGCAAAGTGAAGTTTATGATGTTTTCTTTGTACTTGACCTGATTTACTTACAACTAACCTATTACGAGGAATTTATCTCTGTCGGAATACAAAATGATCACCCATCCGTCAACATTTCATACATCTCTTATATTTGATTTGATTTATTTATTCCATTAGTCCTGAGGAAATAGGATACGTCAATACATAAATCTACAATATAATTGGATGGAACAACTAGAAGTAAACATTAAAATACCAAAATTCGGGAACACAAATTTCCCAAATATATCTACACCGCTGGAGCAAATTTCACCAAATTTCGAACACGGGTTCTTTGCGACCAGGAAAACAACACTGTCGGGGTGAGACGCGTCTACCAACCCCAGAAGGGGGGGAGGACGGGGGTTGAAGTACTTAAACATGCTAAAACAGTCGATATTTCAGTCGGATAATTTTTTTTAGGGGGTCAAAGATATTTATAGTCTTTCCACTAATGATATCTGAATATAATTTTCAACCTCTACACCCTGGGGTAAGAGCACCCCTAGCGTTTGGGGTGGAAAATATCAAATCTATTCTCGTGGATCAGATTCTACATACATGTTAACACAGTCAGATAAATATTTTCCGGGTAAAAGTGATTAATAGTGTTTGTACCAATGTATGTGAGTAAAATTTCAAACATTTTACAGCATGGGAAAGGAGAATTGTAGGGGTGGGGGTGGAGGATTATTACAAAAAATAACTCGAATACAAACGAGACTGGAGTCAAAAGCAAAGTTATGGATAACGCTGAGTTTAATTATGCTATAAACTAGCAATTAACCTCCCAGGCACGGGCGTGGTCGGGAGTGGAAATTGTCAAACATGTTAATCAACTTTGCAACTAAATATTTTTCCGGATCAATGAGATTTCTCTACATTTACACAGATTATAACTTCAACCCCTTTCGGGCTTATCAGTAGAGCACTTTCAGGTGTTGGGTGGAGGAACGATGCAATAAAATAACGCGAATACAACCGAGATTGGAGTCAAATCCAAGGTTATGGATGTCGCCCAGTTCAATTATAGCATCAAATTGGCCATTTAGCCCCAAGGGGCGGTAGTGGATGGGATGGAAATTTTCTAACATGTTAAATCATCGATATTAGCGTGGAATAAATAAATGCCGGGACCATTCACGTTGATAGTATTTCTACCGATGTTGTTTGTAGGCATGATAGGGGTGGGGGTGGAGGGGATTTCCTTGAAAATAACGGGAAAACAACCGAGATTCGAGTCAAATCGAAGGTAATGGATGTCGCTGAATTTATTTATGACAATCTGGACAACGCGCGTGTATCGGCTGGGTTGGGATGAGTTGACCGGCTGTTTTTTGCGTCGATTAAATATATTTCTGGATGAATTAGATTAATAAAATTTCCCTACATGTTCTCTGTGTATAATTTCAACCCATTTCGGACTCAGAAGGGTGCAACCTTAAGGGTGGGCGTGAAGTAGCATTACATTAAAAGAAACCAGAAACTATCGGGATTGTCAGTGAGTTTAATTATGACATTAAACTTGACCGTTTAAGTCCCCGAAGCGGGAGTGGTCGGGGTGAAAATTTTCAAACATGTTAAACGGTCGATATTTGCGATAATTATTTCCTGGGGTTAATTACTTTGAAAGTATTTATACCGATGTTGTTAGTGTATAATTTAACCCCTGTGAGGGGAGCAAGCTTAGGGGTGGGGTGGAGGTACGTTAAATAAAAAAACGCAAAAACAACCGAGATTCGAATCAATTCCGAGACTATGAATGTCGCTGAATCTAATTGTGACAACCTGGGTAACGCGACGGGTTTGGGAGGTGTTGGGCGGGGGAATAAATTTTCAGACAATGTAATCGGCCGATTTTTGCGTGGAATACATTCTTTTTCATTATCGCATATTTGTGGGGGTGGTCATCTTCTAACATGTAAAAACGGGCGATATATTTAGTCAATGACTTCATCCCCCTTCGGCATGGGAGGTGAGCACATTTAGGGATAGGGTTCGAAGACGTTTACATAAAAATAGCTCAAAAGTAACCAAAATTGGAGTCTTATCTATGGTTATAGATAAATGACATCACGGGCAACGCCGGGCACCCAGCTAGTTAATAATCAAAAATAATGATTATTTAAACATACCAAGGGCATAACATAATATTTACAGTTCTAAAAAAAATTTAATACTTACTGGAAAATGATTAATAATTCGAAAAGTAAGCACCGTAAAATACAGAATCACACATCACACAAGAATAAATACAAAACTTGACTCACGCACACTAGGAGGAAACACTAACGAGGGACAAGTCACTTTGCGAAACAGAGCGGCGAGGAATCTGCAAACTCCAGGCCCTCGAGCATGCAACAAACAAACAAAAGAGCAGAAAAGACCAACAGAGAATAAGCAAGTTGTAAAATAACTGGTTATTATTAGCAACACACTCAACACTTCTGCAGTGTTTTTTAAAAAAATTAATTGTTAGGGGAACGATCAAGAAACTCCTGTACTGAGTAAAACACAGCCGCCTTTCAGTAGAATATGTTTACATTGAATCCCAAAACTCTTGTAGTTATTATTGTTCTTAACATCTGGAGGAAGACTATTCTATAAAATTATCCCTGAATGGTGGATACTTCTCTGGTAGAGAGCAAAGATCTTAGACCTGAGCGATTTCTAGTCAGATAATCGTGAGACTCTCCAAAAAGATTCATGTTCCACTTAACAAACTTTAAAATTTCGTGAATAAACACACTGGGAAGAGTTAATATTCGCAGACTTTTAAAAAACAATTTAAAACTGGTTTTATTATCCTTAATAAAAATTATTCTGATGGCACGCTTTTGCAACTTGAATATTTCAATGCTCCTGGAGCAATTGCCCCAATTTGCAATGCCATGACACATTAGGGAATGAAAATACTCAAAGGACACCATTTTCGTCGTGTTGATGTCAAGATGTTGCATCAAGGTTCTGAGACAATGACAACCCCAGCAAGCAGATCTACGTGGTGAGTCCACTTTCAATTACTATCAATCTGAAGACCTCAGCCCAGAACTTCTCTAGAAGGTTGTCACTACCATCCGCTCAGAACTGGACGAACATCGTTTTATCTACATTTAGTGATAATTTATTGACTTTAAAAGCACACATTTAGTTTCCCCAGAGTGATGTCTACATTTCTAACAAGATTATCAACATTTATTGACTTTAAACCACACATTTAGTTTCCCCAGAGTGATGTCTACGTTTCTAACAAGATTATCAACAATTATTGACTTTAAACCACACATTTAGTTTCCCCAGAGTGATGTCTACGTTTCAAACAAGATGATCAACATTTTTATCTGCAATCACTACATTTGTATCATCCGCGTAGAGAATTGATTTAAGAGGATGCAAGAATCCTGGAAGATCATTAATATAAAGGATGAAAAGGGAAGGCCCAAGAATCGAGCCTTGAGGAACACCACCGCAAGTAATTAATTCCCAACCAGATAAATGAATATGCCCGTCTTTAGTTTCGACCCCTACCCTTTGTTTACGATATTTTTAGATATGAATTTACGAGAAGTAAGGCGTTTCCCCGTACGCCATATTATTCTAACTCTCTTAGTAAAATTTCATGATCAACCGTGTCGAATGCCTTAGACAGATCAGCAAATATTCCAGCTGCCTTCAATCCCTCACCCAATGAATATTGAATGAAGTCGTCCATTGCACTATTTGTGGATTTTCCTTTAAGGAAGCCATGCTGGGAGGAACTTATAATATTATATTTGTTCTAGAAATTATGTAATTTAATGTGAATTAATTTTTCAAAAATTTTGGACGAATAGGAAGCGGAGAAATGGATCTATAATTTGATACGTCGGATGGTGAACCTTTCTTGAATAAGGGGATTACTTTCGCAATTTTGTGAGCATCGGGAAATATTACAGTTTCAATACATTTTCAAGTTTATTATAACTTCTAGTTTATTATCTCTGAAATGATTTCATCTATACATATAGGTTGAAAAAATATAATATTTTGCAAAAAACAGAGTTCTGCAAGAATTTGAAGAAACCCTCCTCAATATACGCTGCGGTGTCATTTATATGAAGGTTAGCAACATTTACGAAATAGGAATTAAATTTTCAAGCCGCCTATGAACCTGAAAATTTTTCACTCTGGTCTACAAGTGTAATTTCATTGTGGTTGCCGACACCTTTGTCCGATACATTTTTGATAACATTACAAGTTGCTTTGATTTCATTATCAGCTTTTGCTATGCGAGTGGAATTATTAAGTTAGAGTAGTTTGAACGGTAAACTAAGACAATAGTTGAATTTTAAAAAAATATTAGTGTTTATATCTTTTACAATAGAAAATTATTTACAGAAATTAAACAGTTAGATAATTTTAAAATATTAATTTAGAATAATTTAAAGCATTTTACACCTAAATTTTGTTTCATATTTGTAAAGTTTCAATTGACAATATATGTTATAAGATAAACTTTGAATAACTCACCAATACTTGAACATGGCGCTCGTTGAGCTGGCTTCATAGGATGCACAGATGAACTGGATCTTTCAGATCAAGTTATGTCGGATGATTTGTACAAAATTAGGACTAAGCTCTTTGATCGTATACAATAATATTCCTGATATATTTTTTAAATTAAAGACATGTAATTCATTTATTTAATACCACTGACTCGTGACTGTGAGGTTTTTTAAATTATTCTTGTTTCTTCCATAAAATATTGCACATCTGAATAAGTTGTGAATAGAAGCTTATTATTTATCACAAACAGCATAAATATTTAAGATTCTGGTATGAAAGAGTTTAAATGTCCTTTTTTTAAAAAAAAAACGGCCTCAGATCCTCTTTAAAAGTATAAAAATGTTCTTATTCCCTAAAGTTTTTTATAGAGTAACAGACTACATGAGGGTAATTCCACATGGTGGAAACTCCCCTTTAATAGCATAGGAAGGGATTTGATAGGGGAATGCGGAAGGGTAGAGGAAGCTAGCCAAGGGTTAAATAGAGCCTCCGGGCTATAGTTTAAGGATCCTACCCGGCATTCGCCTAAAAGTGATGCAGGAAAACCATCATCAGGTAGGTCGGGCATTGGCCTTCCGATGGTGGGAGTAATGGTATGCTGTGGGGACGTAGCATTCTCTTCTCCGTGCCTCGATCAGTTTAAGGAGGCAGCTGACCGACTGTTCCAATATGACAACTCTTACTGTATTCCCCCCTTTTTTTTAGGCCAACAGGCTACATGAGGGTAATCCACATTGGGCAACTCCTCTATAATAGCATAGGAAGGGGGGATGCGGAAGGGTAGAGGAAGGTTGACGCGGGCTATATTTTAAGGATCCTACCTGGCATTCGCCTAAAGAAATGCAGGGAAAACCCTAGAACAACCAGAATCGGGTAGGTCGGGCATTGGGTACTTGTCCCACGCCCTTCCGATAGCGGGAGAGGAGTTTGCTGTGGGGACGCAGCATTCCCTTCTCCGTGCCTCGACCAGTTTAGGAGGCAGCTGGCCGACTATTCCAATGGGAATAGCGGACAACTCTTACCGTATGCCCAAGGTCTGTGACCCCGGAACATAGACCTCTCAGAACAGGCCGAGGTGCCTCTGCTTGTGGGAACCTTAGTTCAAAAACGGTGAGTAAAAGGCATCCCCAAAAGTAGCCCCTTCGTATCTCTCCTATAAGGTTCTGCCTGCGAGAGAACATCCCTCGCAGGTATTGCTTGCGAGAGAATAGCCCTCGCAGACTTCTTACGTTTTTTCACGCAGCATTCCCCCTTTTTTTAGGGCAACAGGCTACATGAGGGTAATCCACTTTGGGCAACTCCCCTTTAATAGCATAGGAAGGGATTTGAAAGGGGGGATGCGGAAGGGTGGAGGAAGCTAGCCAAGGGTTAAGTAGAGCTTCCGGGCTATAGTTTAAGGATCCTACCCGGCATTCGCCTAAAAGTGATGCAGGAAAATCATAGAAAAACCTTCATCAGGTAGGTCGGGCATTGGGTACTTGTCCCACGCCCTTCCGATAGCGGGAGAGGAGTTTGCTGTGGGGACGCAGCTGTGGGTGTAATATCTGAGTGTAGTCTAATATATACGAGTGTGAAATAATACCTCTGAGTAAAAAGAGACTAACGAAAGTAATTTTTTTGTAGAAAAATATCTAGGATTTTATTAAACGGAAATTATGTCCATTGGTAGTGTAACTAATTTAATAAAATGACACCTAGGGATATCATAAAAGAGATCGCGCAGTCCTTCGAACCTTAGAAGAGTTATCTACCAAATTATCTCCGGATAGTAATGTACTCTAACGAAGTCACTTCGCAAAGCCAAATGATCCCGTATTTTGGCTCACTAACCCCCGAGAGAAATTGTCTTTATTATGGTATTTTTTAAATTTTGTTTGTATACTACGCTTCATTATATAAAAACATTACAAAATTGGCGTTCCAACGGGTGGCTTAATAATTTACATAAAAACATTACAACCACGTGTCAAAAAGGGTTTTCAAAGTAAAAAATTGTATTTTTTTCTCAGTTTGATTTATTATTCACTTTTAATTCTAAAATCTCATAAATTTCATAACTTTTACAACCTGTGTTACATAATTCAGTGCCATACATTTTTTAAATTGTATACATCCTGTTCTCTCACAGTTAAATGGTTCGACGTTTGCTGATACGATTTTCCAAATCCTGGCTTACAGTCGACTGATTACGAAAATCGCATGATGGTGTAGCCCGATTTTTGAATCGTTAACGACTTAATTGTGAATAAACAAACTACAATTTACAATATTAGACTGAAAAGCAGGACGAAATCACACAGTAAATGGATAATTTTTACCTCGAGTTCCTAATCTCAGAGGAAGGATATGATCAAAGTTGACCATTTTAGGGACTGGGCTTCGCGTCCATGTAATCGGCTTTACAATATCAAGCTTTGTGCGCAAGGTGGTGATCACAAATAGTACCGTTCTAACAAGAGTTTCTGCAATTTCTGACGCTTAAGGAGATCGATCTGCAACTACGATGCGTATGGAAATCTTTCATTAAGAATTAATCGCATTCTTTTCACGGACGACTTCTGCTGGCTCGTGTATTCTCTGTGTCGTGTGGACGGCCGTTTGCGCGGGTTGAAATAAATACATTTTAAACTACGATTCACATTCAGTGATAACGAAACATGGTCGATTACATAATCACAACTTCAGTTGGTCTAATGTCAGATTTATTGGCGCCTAACCTAACTATAATGCCAGAATAATGACGGGAATGACCAATATTAGAGACTGAATAATAATTTTACTCTTACTGTTCGCTGTGGCACGTATGCACTTAGTAAAATATACTACTGGGTACTTGTGATATTTGTCTTCTTATCTTTGGTCTGTTTATATATGACAGGTTCCTGCTCGTATAGATTACTTTAATTTTTAGAACTTGGTCTATTTGAGGTGAACGTCTCTCCAACTACGCCATCTTCCTTCACGACATCGCGCAGCCTGTTGAAGCAGTTTCGCTGGGACGTCATCGACCACCCTCCACGCAGCCCGGACCTCAGTCCAAGCGACATTCAACTTTTTCTACTCGTGAATGAGCATCTCGGAGCCCGACAATCCGTTTTAGACGAAGAGGTGAAACACTTCGTGACAACGTGACTGAACACGAAAGAACAGAATTTTTTCTAGGAGGGCATATTCAAACCCATCCCACGAAGCGACAATATTGAGACTATGTCGAAAAATAACCTACTGTATGTAATATCGGGCGGATGTATTGGCTATCTAATAAATAAAATAGACTGTTTGTGTATTTATGTTCCGAATACAAATCTATATCCGAGGATCAAATTTGACTAAATTTATTGCAGGTGTAACTTTCGAACCGGAAACAAAGACTGTGGTGGTAAGACACGTCTATCACCCCTAGGGGCCGGGGTGGACGGGAGTGGAAATTTTTAATATATTGTAATAATTAAATAAAGTGGGTGCTTTAAAATTAAAAGATTATTAAGGGAAATCAATTAAACAAATTTATTAACAATTTTAAATACACAATAATATTTGGGATCTCAGGGTCTTAAACTGGGTTTGATAAATGGCTGAATTTATACAATCAAAATTAATGCGTCTGAAACATAGACGAAATTTGTTGTGGAAGAAATAATACTACAGCTTGAATTTAAACAGTTTTAAATTTCATCAGGAATTAACGATCTCATTTTATCGATAATTAAATAATTAAAATTAAAGAACGATCTGACTTTTATCTTTTAAAAACGGTTTACAATATGATTTTAAAGTTTTTCTACTTACGGCCGCCCAGGTCACATTTTAGGTTTTTCGTGCACAAAATTTGGGGATATCACTGATTCTAGTACTCACAGACTCTAAATGTAAACAAATTCTAATTGGCGTAGTTTTGTTAGTTGGTCTAACACAAATTGGTAGATTCTCGATGCTTTTCTGCAACCTGGATTTGCAGATCTCGTGACTTTAGTTGGAAATGTACTTCATTGGTTTGTCTATGGCCAGTAGGTTGAATTTATGCTCGGCCACCGATTACAACATTAGTTTCACTCTCTCCTTCCTGACTGCAAAACTTTTTATAATATGAATTTTCTGGTCTTTACACCTCGCTGTTCTATGCCCGACTGCAAAACTTTTTATAACGTGAATTTTCTGGTCTTTACACCTCGCTGTCCTATGCCCGACTGCACATTTCTGACTGTCCGTTCGTCTCGTAGATTTTGAGCACGTAGAACCTCAACAATGTTTTCTTTGCCTCGCCGAATTGTTGCGGCGTCCGCTCTGTATCCTCTAATAATGAGTTCTCTACAATCCAACTTTCCAATTAGCACAATGTCTTAATTACCAATTACTACACAAATCTATATCCGAGGATCAAATTTGACTAAATTAATTGCAGGTGTAACTTTCGAACCGGAAACAAAGACTGTGGTGGTAAGACACGTCTACCACCCCTAGGGGCCGGGGTGGACGGGAGTGGAAATTTTTAATATATATATATAATTTTTGCGTCGGATACATATATATCGTCTCAATCAGATTGATAGTGTTTCTCCCGTTGTTGTTTGCCATTTTCTTTGTCGGAGGGCTGTACCCTTGGTGATGCGGGTGGAGGGCGTTAGCATTATATAAAAATAACGCGAAAACGAACGATATTGGAATTAAATCCGGGGTTATGGATGTCGCTGAGTTTAATTATGACATTAAAGTTGCCGTTTAAGCTACATGGATGTTTGTGGAAATTCCAAAACATGTTAAAACGGCCGATATTTTCGTCCGTCCATAATTTTTCGGTGTCAATGAGATAGATAGATATTTATCTCCAGACAGTTTTAGTATAATATCAACCCCTTTCGGCATGGGCGGGAAGAACATTTGGGGATTGGGATGGAGGGGTGTTACATAAAAATAACGGGAAAACGACCGATACTGGGGTAAAATCCGAGGTTATAGATGTCGCTGAGTTGAATTATGACAACCGGGCAACGTCGGCACCCAGGTAGTACGGAATAAAATGTGTTACTGCAGGCTTTGTAACATTAGTTTCTGATCATCGATCGTAGTTAGTATCTGACACAGCTTGGTTAATAATCACGACGATTTGCTTTAAAAATCATTCCTAACACGAAAAAATTAGAGAATGTAATTAATACCAAGTACCGTTCAGACGATAAGTAAATCACACGTCTAAAAAACATCATAATACGTTCATATCATCACAGAAGCTTTAAAATGAGAATGCAGGGCAATAAACTGGCTCTACATGCCGCTGGAGCGCTCTTCCTTTGAGTGCGGTGCAGTTATTGCAATCACTACTGGAAAAGTCATTTTCATTCCCTTTAAGTAAGAGATGAAAGCACTGCGATGAATTATTCTGAGACGAGAAATTTGTCTGAAATATAAGCACCGTAAAGTGGGAAATTTTCTTTGGAATGGGGGCAAGTATGACGTTGTCTTCGCATAATCACATACTTGAGGTAAATGAGATTTGAAATATATGGAGAAGCCGACTACTTCAAGCCTGGGATAGAATTTAAAGTTCTATTTACTAAATTAAGCATTGAAATTTATATGAATAATAATTTCGAAGTGGCAGTTACCAACAAAATTGAAGAAATGAAAATGTGATACGTCTGTTTAGAAAAATAATAAAAAGATAATATAGCCCAATGGCAGACAAAATGCCATTTGAAACAAGAAGAAAGGAACAAAGCTCCCATAACGTAGTGAGGTACTTATATCATCACTTCATTTTGGCTGTCTTTCGGCTATGTTATCTTTTTATTTAAAGAGCCCAGAAAAAATAGTTTGAAATTCCTCAGAGGAGTGTCTCGAATAAACGAGAAATTTTAACAAACAAAATATGGCGGAATGTTATGCTTGACGTAATCGGGTTGCAGACTTCTGTGTGTTAATAACCAGACTCCGTCATCATTTCCAATTAATGTTGAAGCCTTCCCTCCGATGGTTGGTCACATGATAAGAATGTTGCAGCAAAGAGTTGTATTGACGAAGGAGCTCAGTCAGGTGTGATTTCTATTTTCTTCCCAGCGAAATGAAATATCGATCTGTCAAATATTGAAGTTGCCGATCCGCTTAGAAGAAAGATCAGCAGAATTCTTCGTACCTTACAAAATGGGGTAGTTGTAAATGTAGTGTTTTAAACTCTTTGACACTCACGGATGTGATTTTTACATTACAAATTTATTAAAATAAGCATAATTTCATGCTGGTAACATGAAGAAGAATATATACCACTACAAATCATGGTAAGCATATGCTAGTTAATTTATATTAGAAAAAGGATGTATATTTGTATGTATGTATTTAAGTTAATCTCTATACATATTTAAACGACAAAAAATGGTACACATATTCTTCAAAAGACGAGAAACGGTACTGTTGGGGGGGGGGGGGAGGTAAGAAACTTGTAGCTTAAGGGTGGAAAGAATTATAATTTAAAAATGTGATCATTTTGTGTTAAACTATTGCGCGTCAAGAAATTATGACGTCACAGCACACGCGACGACACTGCACAACAAAGTGAATAGGTCCTTTTTTCGTAATGAATTAAATCTGAAATATTTTGATTGAATAAAAAGGATAATTTAATCCAGCATTAATTCGTCGAATGATAATAAAAAGCAATACGAAAGATAATACGATCTGTGGAACTAATTTTATTTTAAATAATTTTTAAATGACTGACGTGACATAAATATGACACTACCATGATTTTGCCCAATTTTGTATGTACTGGACGGAACAGAGAATGATGGTAAATCAATACTTCATATTTGTTAATCATTATAATTTAATAGATTTTAGATGTGCTAAAACTGTCGAATTATTTCAAGTGAGATTCTTGAAAAATTTTGGTTGTGTTTATATCATTATAATTTTACATATTTGATTGTAAATGTGTATGTGAAAAGACTAAGTACCCGTGCAACGTTCGGCATCCAGCTAGTTTTATTTACTAGAGAACAATACATAATGAATTTATAAATTATTCTACATATGAGATCAACAGAAATTGATTTATGTCGTTACTGAATACCTCAAATTTCTTGTAATTTTTATGAGCATAGTAAAACCTAGTCAATGCGTTCATTTCTTTGCAATTAGTGGAGATATAAACCTTATCTATAAATCTTCTATTTGTTTCCGACATCACACACAGTTTAATAAATTATTTTATTAATAAGATAAATGAACGACCTTGTTTTACGTTTAAAAATATTTTATTCAACACAACGACGTTTCAGTACCTTCTTTTTTTCCCCTTTAATCAGGTTCTTTGTTATGTTTCTACGGCAACAGATTTTTTTTGTCACAAATTGTGTTAAGAGTAAACAATGTTTCAAATCACAACAATTTATTTCTTCTCATTCTTCTATCTAAAAACGTAAAACAATATAATATTTGAAATCTAATCTACCACTGTGAACAAAAAGTAAGGTGAATTTATTTATAAAATATAAATTCTTTAATTTTTCTTCCAAATCAATTTGATCCACTTCAAAGTAATCCCCGTCCGATAAAACGCACGTTTTCAAACGCTTTTTCCAGTCCTCGAAATAGTCTGAATTGTCTTTTTCCGGTATAGCCTTCAAGACCTTCTTCGATTCGGTTTTTATATCCTGAATCGTGTCAAAACGGCGTCCCCGTATTGTGCTTTTGAGTTTGCTGAATAGCCAGAAGTCGCACGGAGCCAAATTAGGCGAATACGGTGGTTGCGGAACGATATGAGTCGACTTTTTGGCAAAAAAGTCGCGAAGAAAAAATGCAGTATGACATGGTGCATTATCGTGATGAAGGAACCAAGAGTTGTTTGCCCATAATTCCGGCCGTTTCAGACGAATAGCTTCACTCAAACGACGCATAACGCTCAAATAATATTCTTTGTTGACAGTTTGGACCGGTGGAAGGAATTCATAGTGCACCACACCACGATAATCAAAGAAAACTTTCAACATGACCTTGATTTTCGATCGACTTTGCCGTGGTCTTTTCGGTCTTGCTTCACCTTTTGCACGATATTCGCTGGATTGGCCGGTGGTTTCAGGTTCGTATGCGTAAATCCAAGTCTCGTCTCCAGTAATGATGCATTTCAAGTGGTCCTGATAGTCAGACAGCAAAGTTTCACACACATCAACGTGACGCTTTTTTTTCCAAAAAATTGAGCGATTTTGGCACCAATCGAGACTTGACGAGTTTGAGACACAAAACATTCTTCAAAATTGGTCTGGGCTGAGCCAAATGATATTCCAACACTATCAGCGAGATCTCTAATTGTCCGTCGACGATTTTCAAGCACCAAATCTTTGATTCTTCAGACGTGGCCTTCGTCGGTAGACGTTGATGGTCGTCCAGAGCGCGGTTCGTCTTCAACGCGTTCTCGGCCCTCTTTGAACTCCTTGTACCACTTATAAACGTTTTTCTGTGCCATAGTTTGATCACCAAAGGCCTTCCGCAACATTTTCAACGTGTCCGCACAAGAATATTCGTTCCGCAAACAAAATTTGATGCAAGTTCTTTGCTCAACAAAATCACCCATTGCAAAAATCGAAAAATTCACTTTTGGTTGTTTACAAAAACACGTGTAACTCGGAGATAATTAAACCTTTTAATAAACAGACGCTTGGCAAATATTATAGACAGTCCTACCAACCTAATACGCGGGAGTTTTAAATGACAATTTCACCTTACTTTTTTATCACACTGGTATCTTCCATTAAATAAAATTGGCTGTTTGTGTGTATGTTCCGTGGATGAAATTTGACAAAATTTTGTACACATGTTCCTTTCGAACCGGAAACAAACACTGTGGAGATGCGACACGACTACCACCCCCAGGGGCGGGGATGGACTAGGGGGGCGGAATTTCATAAATGCAACATACCTGATATTCGCGTCGAATAAATATTTTTCGGGTTCAATGAGATTAATTTTTTTATGTCACATGTAGACACATTTAGAAGCCACGGACGGTAAATTGTGTAAAGGGTTTATTAATTTTCTAATAAAAGATACCAACATGAACTCGAGTTTAGCTTTGAAATTTTAAAATAAATTGAGAGAATTTCAGACTTTAGTAATGTAGTGCGTTCTTCATCCACGTAAACGTGGAATTCCTGTTAGATCTTTGGAGGGTTTCATAATTGCAAGGAAAACGAGGCCGAGAGTAACGTGATAGTTTGAGTTACTTGGCTGGAGTTGCCAAGTCTTCCTGTTTCCTCCCTAACGTGCACTTCTGCCAACTTCACATTATTTTTCTTTGAAATCTTTTGCCGACATTACAATATTTTATTGCTTTATGGATGCTGTAAAACTTGCATTCAGTGATAGTCTTTTGTTTAATAACGTCTCACTTATGCTGTAATAATAATAAATATTATAGTTGCTTCTTTCTAGAACATATCGAAAGTAAAATAGTACAAACTAACAATACTTTTCTTCAAGGTTTTCATACGAGGTTTTGTAAAAGTGTAAGTAAGGGAAAATAATCCTAAATGCTTGGAAAATCTGAGAATTGTTTCTCTGAATTGAAAATCTAAATTAAAATAAATAATATCCATATTATAAATTACGCCTCATGTAGTTACAAATCTGTAGAAGTCTCTGATGAATTTTATGCGTTTTAATATAATTGGAATAGTCGTCTGAAGTCCCAAAATTATGGATGAAACGTCGTACTATTGTAATTATTTTAGTTTTTACTTCAATAATACATTTTTTCTGTTTCTTTATTAAATTTTATTTAGTTCTCCTGCTTTTTTCATAATGGTTTGAATATATATTATGTATCGTAAAAGCATAACGATGTTACTGTTAATGATGCATTTGTCCCCCTCTATTTTATGATGTCGTCACGATAACGCAATATTGAATACAAAATATGGCACTAAAATGATTAATTTCATGTATTCGTTTAATGGCCGTTAAGAGATATACAAAAGTGGTATGAATATAAAAACATACATTTTTTTATTCATTCTCAACTCACAATTTCTAGTGACTGATTTAAATCCAAATGAGAATGCGAGGGCAGAAATATTCATCCGCAGACTCGTCCACCTTTCACCGCGCTCAATAACAATAGTTATAATTATAAACTCATATACCACTTAACGCAAAATACAAATAAAAAAATTACCTCGGCAGGGACTCGACCCATGGATCTTTTGACTCCGATCAGTACGCTATACTCACCTACACCACTATTAAATGTCTTTTATCGTTTTATGAAAAAGATAAGTGGTAACATTGGAATTCTTGTAGCTCGATTGTCCTCCAAAAATTAATTATTTAATGACCCGCAGCGGTTTTTATGTTAAGCACCTACAGAAAAAAAATACCACGTAACGAAATTTGTATATTTACAAAACATTCTGGCGGTAATGTGGTGAATTAACAAAAGAATCATTTCAGACGTACGATTGTTGCTTATCCGTTAACCACGTCCAGATTTGGTCCCTAATAATATTAATATTTACGGTAGTGGTCCCAAAAATAGTCTAACAACAATACAGAATAGACAAGAATAATTTAGTTTGAAGTATTATTCAGTTCCTTCCTTTTTATGTTGATTTCACTGTATCTTTTGGCTGATAGTTCTAATAGATGGCGCACGAGATATTTATATGCAAGATCTCGTGTTTAGAGCCTTCCCCCTTTTAAAATTACAGCAAAATGTTAGCGCCTACACCTCCTGCTAGTTTCACATCCTATGTGAGGTTCCCGACTCATGTAGCTGTTGAGATGTAAGCTCAAGGTCGTGGCGTGTGAGGTGCGCAGTAGGAGAAGGTGGAGGGGAGTGTTGTCGTGTCCCTTTGAGACAAGCTTGCGTACGTTACTATCATTCTTAAAAAACATTTTTTGATAATCATACGAATGGGATATACTGAGTGCAGCAAGTGTTGGTTTTAATTTCGTTGTATTTGAAGTAATCATCAGCGAATTAACGTCACATATTAATTCATTTACGTAAACTAAAAACAATAAGAGGTCAATAACGAAACATTGTGGGGTTCCTGAATTTACACTCCCAACTGTGGACAATTCATTTCCAATTTTAAGCATCGACTGTAGATCTCGCACGTATTGCTTGAAGCCTCACTCGCTTATCGAACACACTTCTGGATAATTTATACATTGACTTGTTCTGAGGTACAAGATAGAAAGTCTATGCAAAGTATACAAATCTCGTGGCGTACCATGAGGTTCAATTTTGGGACATTTATTATTTATCACATACATAAATGACAAGCCAAACGTTAACAATGGTAGCTTGGGTGCCTACGCTGATGATACGACAATTTTGAATTGCCACAATGATAGGCAAATGCTGTTATATGTAACCACAATCTAAAATATTTAAATTTACCTCTGTCTTTATTAATGATATAAATTAAATAAATTAATGTCCTTTTAAAATATTCTATTCAACGACGTTTCAGTGCATTTTTTTAATCAGGTTCTTATGTTTCAATGATAACAAATTTCTTACCATGAAAACACAATAACCTGATTAAAGTTAAAACTAGATAACGGACAAAAAATACTGAAACGTCGTTTTTATACTGAATAAATTTTTAAAAATTTATTTAAGTAATATAGATAACATTTCAAAAAATTTCAAAATTAATTATCTTTTAGTTAATGAAATTATGACAAAGATTCTACACTTCCTTTTAAAAATCATCTGTAGAAAGGGTAAAGATAATAACTGTCGTGGGGGATCAATTTAATCAACGTCTGTCATCCATTCTTACACACGATCACTTAATTAACATATACTGTTACAAAGTTTATCTGAAGATATTCTTATTATAAGTATATTGACAGGTTCTTAATTTCTAAAAAAGAATAATTAGACTTTTTACGCAGGTTGTCATAATTAAACTCAGCGACATCCATAACCCCGTATTCATCTCCAATCTCGATTGTTTTCGTGTTATATTTTGTAACGTCCCTCCACCCCCACCCCTAAAGCTGATCCCTTCCCATGCCGTAAGTGTTTGAAATTATACACAATAAACATCCGGAGAAACACTATCAATCTCATTGGCCCCGAAAAATGTTTATCCGAAGCAAATATCGGCCGTTTGAGCATGTTTGAAAATTTTCACCCTCGCCTCTGTGGTGGTAGACGTGTCTCACCCACACAGTGTTTGTTTCCGGTTCGAAAGAAGGAACAAGTGTACAAGATTTGGTCGAATTTTCTCCACGGGTGTAGATTTGTATGCGGAACAAACAAACAGTCTATTTTATATATTAGAAGCAGATTAGATAAAAAGACTGATTCCTGTAATATCATATTTCGCAGAAACAAAGTACATTATCTTTCAAACTGTTAGGACGATAAAGAAGACAAATGAAAAAACTCCCAGGACGTAGTAAAGTTAATTTTAATAATACTAAGGGAATTACAGATTATTTTAGAGTACTAACTTACTGAAATCAAATCTGAAAGCGACCCATTACTGAAGGAAATGTTAATTTTTTAATAAACCTCCGCTGAACACAAAAGCGCTGCAAGGCAAGCACTTTAAAATTACTTTTAAAGTTTAAAGTTTATTTAGTATGTAAAGATAAATGAGTTCTGATGTTAAAATTATAAAAAAAAAAGTTTGTCAGATTTTAACATACAACCTGTGTATGTTTAATATAATTTTTGTATTTTTATTTATGAACGTACTAATTACGTACTAATTCATGTCACCTAACTCACACAAGCATATTTTATTATATCCGTCATGTTACCCTACCCCCATATTATCCAATTACATCCGTACATCTTAAGCACTAACTTACTAAAAAAGTTGAAATGAAAAAATTTACATCTCATTGAAAATTAATAATAAGAAAGATAGTCAAATACAGACAAAATAACAACGTTTCTGTCAACTGACGAGTGCAGTTGTGTCGCTCTAGGCTCTTCTTCTGAAGAAAGGAACAAGAATCCCAAGAAACGTTGTGAGGTATTTATGTTATCACTTTAACTGTCTGTATTTCGCTATCTTTCTTATTATTATTTCTTTGTACCAAAGAATTTGCTGAAGAGGTTGACAAAGGAAGAAGGGTAGATCAGTATCCGTTAGTCAACTACGATTTTTTTTAAAATTAATTTTAACAACTTTTAGTGGAAGGACTTTACAGTTTCGATGAATTGACATACAGTATTTACATTGTAAATAATTAACATGGAGACTTGCTATCTCGAAAATGTCCAGTGACGTTCTAAGTTCTAGACGAGAGGAACAGACGGAATTGGATGTGAATTTAATTTTTTTTAAGGTTTTATCAATTTAATTGTGATGAATTTTTGTAGTAATAAAAAAGATAGACAAATACTGACAAAATAAGTGATAATATAAACACCACAAAACGTTTCTGTCAACTGACGAGTGCAGTTGTGTCGCTCTAGGCTCTTCTTAGTACACGGAAGATCCAAAGAATCGTTGTGTGGTGTTTATATTATCACTTATATTGTCTCTTTTTGACTATCTTTCTTATTACTAAAAAAATTCATCACATAAATTTATAAAACCTTAAAATTAAATTAAATTCACATCAAATTCCCTCAGTTCCTCTCGTCTATAACTTGGAACGTCACTGGACATTTTCGACATCGCAAGTGTCCGTGTTAATTATTTACAATGTAAATACTGTATCTCAATACATCGAAACTATAAAGTCCTTTGACTAAAAGTTGTGAAAATTAATTTAAAAAAAATCGTAGTTGACTAACGGAAACTGATTTACCCTTCTTCCTTTGTCAACCTCTTCAGCAAATTCTCTGGTACAAAGAAATAATGATAAGAAAGATAGCCAAATACAGACAAAAGTAGTGATAATATAAAAACCACTCAACGTTTCTTGGGATCCTCCAGGTGTTAAGAAGAACCTAGAGCGACACAACTGCACTCCACAGTTGAGAGAATCGTTGTGTGGTGTTTATATTATCACTTATTTTGTCTGTATTTGACTATCTCTCCTATTACTAAAAAAATTCAACACACTAAATTGATAAAACCTTGAAATAAAATTAAATTCGCATCCAACTCCCTCTCTTCCTCTCGTCTATAACTTGGAACGTCACTGGACATTTCCGACATTGCAAGTCTCCCTGTTAATTATTTGCAATTTAAACATTGCATGTCAATTCTTCCAACTTGTTAAGTCCTTCGACTAAAAGTTGTAAAAATTAATTTAAAAAAATCGTAGTTGTCTAACGGAAACTGATCTACCCTTCTTCCTTTGTCAACCTCTTCAGCAAATTCTCTGGTAAAAAAAATAATAAGAAGAAAGATAACCAAATACAAACAGAAGAAGTGATAATATAAACACCACATAACGTTTCTTGGGGTCCTCCAGGTGTTAAGAAGAGCCTAGAGTGACACAACTGCACTCCTCAGTTGACAGAATCGTTGTGTGGTGATTATATTATCACTTATTTTGTCTGTACTTGACTATCTCTCATATTACTACAAAAATTCAACACACTAAATTGATAAAACCTTACACAACGTTTCTTGGGATCCTCCAGGTGTTAAGAAGAGCCTAGAGCGATACAACTGCACTCGTCAGTTGAGAGAATCGTTGTGTGGTGTTTATATTATCACTTATTTTGTCTGTATTTGAGTATCTCTCCTATTACTACAAAAATTCAACACACTAAATTGATAAAACCTTAAAATAAAATAAAATTCGCATCCAACTCCCTCTGTTCCTCTCGTCTATAACTTGTAACGTCACTGGACATTTTCGAGATAGCAAGTCTCCATGTTAATTATTTACAATGTAAATACTGTATGTCAATTCATCGAAATTGTTAAGTCCTTTGACTAAAAGTTGTGAAAATTAATTTTAAAAAAATAATAGTTGACCAAAGGAAACTGATTTACCCTTCTTCCTTTGTCAACTTCTTCAGCAAATTCTCTGGTACAAAGAAATAATGATAAGAAAGATAGCCAAATACAGACAAAAGTAGTGATAATACAAACACCATACAACGTTTCTTGGGATCCTCCAGGTGTTAAGAAGAACCTAGAGCGACACAACTGCACTCGTCAGTTGACAGAAACGTTGTTATTTTGTCTGTATTTGACTATCTTTCTTATTATTAATTTTCAATCAGACGTAATATTTTTCATTTAAACAAAGAAATAAGCTCACTGCAGGAAGAGTTGCCCCTTAAAAATCTTGCGTATATTTTCAAGTTTTTTTTTCGAATGTTCTCCACGACATTTGACATAATTATTGGCGGGACTGTTTTGCATTATGACAGCCCCTATTAGGTCTGGAGTGATTGCTTCCCCACCTATTGTTGCCGGGTCGCCGGGTGAAGCGTCGTATACTGCCGAAGAATTGTTGTCATTAATTATTTGTTGAGTAATGGGTTAGTAGTCGCGGGGGAAAGAGGAGCGTCGTTTTTACCTATTTCTAAATAGATTTTTCTCCGACTGTCCGGCGGCAGTTAAGGAAAGCGAAGGCAGGTGCGTGGCGAGGGTGGGGCCGCAATCGATACGAGGGACGAGGGACGCTCAATAGGCAGGCGTCTGCGCAGCTGGCGTCCCGACGCAGATGCCGTAGCAACAGGGTCACATGTGCGCCCATCGTGACGCCGTGAGTTCCATACTGCAGGTGTGCGAGCTTATGTTCCTCCCAGGAACCGGGACGCCGCGCTGCCGCAATTCCCAGGTGAGTTCACGTCAGTCTTGTCCTCGAGTGTTTCCTCGAACAGTTCCATCCGATGGTTTCGCGTTCATTTGCAGCCGAGCAACGCGACATCTTTACCGATACAGTACTTGCCATTTGAAATGGTAATAACTGTGTTTCCGAGCCGGAATCCTCATCTGACAAAACACCTTACATTACTTCACCACAAACGAGAAAATTCGCGAGCCTCATCTGTGTGTGTGTGTGTGTGTGTATGTCTCATAATACCGTGGCCATTACTCGTTGTTTTCGTCCAAGTCACAGCTAACGTACTCCGCTGTAGTGTAGGTTTGTTTAGGGGCGCGTATTTAGAAAAAGGACGCTTCCTTTGTCCGCCCTATATCGACGCCCTGCGCCGGGCTGAAGTGAAACCCCACAGAAAATGGCAGTGCTATACTGAAGCAAGAACACGGTGTTCCAGGCGCGAGTGAACGATAAAAGAACCTGCTAGTTGTTCACTTAGCTGGAGCATTTCTGATATTGGTTTCTTGGCTTCAGTGATTTCAGGCATCTGTCACAGCATCGTAAAAGACTTTTTACTCACTTCCCTTTACACGTGCAGAAATAATTTTTTCTCAGACGAAAGCAAGACATTTTCACATAAGTTCAAACAGTAACTAACCGAGTCCTTTAACTTAACCAATTTTTTTTTAAAAAAAATGAAAGGCATGACACATTAAAGGAAATTATTAAAATAATACCACTGAAAAGATAAATTTAAACAATTTAAAACAGAATATAATATAATAAAAGTTTATATATTTAAATTTATTTTATGTTACGAATTATTTTTCTGAATCTAGATCTGCGGTGAATAATTTATTATTCCATATCCCACTACTTAACTAAAATTACTATCTAATATTTAATATAATCTGAAAATTATCATTTGTTAAATAAAAAACAATTCAGCCAATATGTTAGAAATTTTTAAAATTAATTAAACCATAAAAATCAGTTCATACGACGTTTCGTCCACAATTTTCGAACTTCTTCAGGTAAACATGTAACGTTCACTTTTGAATGTACGCATAATTATAAGAAATATGAATTTAGAGCCTTGGACGGCGTCTTTTGACTGTTATAGCCGAAAATTTCTGTCTGTTTACCTGAAGAAGTCCCAAAATTGTGGACGAAACGTAATACGATCTGATTTTGTTTTGGTTTAATTAATGAAAAAAATTTTCTGACATTGACTGAATTGTTTATTTATTTATTAAATTACTTTCGCTTCCTTATACAAAATTTCAGGTTTTCTTACGAGGAACTAATATTATAATAAAAATTTCCACTTTTAACTTTATTTTACGTTATGAATTATTTGCTGTTAATCATCTATTATTCCTTTTCACTATGTAATATTTAATATAATCTGACAATTATAATTTGATAAATAAATAAACAATACAGCCAATATGTCAGAAATTTTTAAAATTAATTTATCCAGTTAATACGACGTTACGTCCACAACTTTAGGAATTCTTCAGGTAAACAGTTAATGTGCAGTTTTTGAATGTACGCATACGTATATAAGAATTATTAATTCAGAACGATGGATTGCGTCCTATGACGGCTGTAGCCAAACATTTCGGCAGGTTTGCCTGAAGATGTTCCAAATTTGTGGACGAAACGTGTTATGAACTGATTTCTTTGTGGTTTAATTAACAACTAAATTTATTTATAAATATACTTTCGCTTCCTTCTACAAAATTCCGCGTTTTTTTTACGAGAAACTGATATTATAATAAAAGTTTCAACATTTACATTTATTTGATGTTATGATTTATTTTTCTGAACCTAGATCTGCGGTGAATAATTTATTATTATTATATTATTTGACCAACGAATAGGACAAACTGTGTAGTTTACCCGACACTTATTGGCTGTATTTATTATTAATTAATAAGGTATAGGAAAATAGTTAAAAACATCACGTTGAGCACCTTCAAATGGGTTGAAGGATCTGATGACCCAGTGTTGATGAATGGATTCTCATATTAAGTAATCGAATTAAAAGGGACCATTTTCTTTGAACTACCAATAAGAGATTCAAACTGTCAACAAGAAAGATACCAACGTCCTGTGGTGTAGCGTCACTGTCTCCCATCACAGAGGTCCCGCATTCGAAACCTAGATGTTGTATTTGTGTGTCTCTACAATGGGAAACTCCCACTAATTAGTTTATCCGACAAAGTCCTATACAACAGTTTACAAAGTCGCTTAGCAGTTGATGCGACTATATATAAAATAATTAGAAAAAAAGAAAGACCTTCAGATATATTATTGGCCCATTGTTGCATGCAATGTACAACTCTAGCCCTGAAAAATATTTTATTCAACAAGAAACGACACCCTCAGTTTATGACTTTCGTCTTTCTAATGCCCTAATTGTAATAAAAAAAATTCTAAATTTCTTTGTTCACCAAAGGATTTTTTTCTTGAATCACATGCACCAAAGAGTTGATATAATCCTAAATTATTTATGTTTAATATATTTTGGCTGATTTATTACATGTATTGATATTTAGAACCAAATGGGTCTCCATTATATAAAAAATAATTTCATTCACATTTTTTAAATTAATTTTGATTGTCCCAGACGATTCTGGCAATTGCCATAGTCATCTAAAATCAGTATTATCACGATTTATACATTTTTAAAAACACAATTTTTCAGGTTTCATTAAATCCATGTCTATAGTGACCAAGATAAATTGATACTTGATATTTCAATGCTCCTTAACTTTATTTTATTTTCACGTGGTCCATCAACATTTTCTCTGAAATGTGTATTTATTTATGGGATTCGGTAAACTGGTGTTTACATATTATACGGCCCAGATGGAAACAATAATGTCCAAATTACAAGAGAAAACGTTAACAAAAATTTATTAAAATCTTTTTCCATATGAATTAATAATAATTTCCGTCAAATTTAATTAAATACCACGTCATAATTATCTTATCGATAAGCGATGGAGCCGTGTAATGTAAGGGCAAGATTTGTGCTCCCCTGGATGAGTTACGATCAAGCCCCCTGACTGTGAGGCGGAAGCTAGGGTGACGCCCTGGAGTTGGCGCTGCCTAAACTGTTTCCCGCTTCGAGCGGAGAAGGGTCCATTACAATGAATATTGAAGATATTGACACAGGGACAGGCAATCTCGAGGAGCCCATAAAATTCTGGTGGCTCCGAAAGTTAATTTAAGTAGTCGGTCCGGAAGACTAACACACGCACCACTGCACAATGCAATGGCAGGAAATAATTGACTCAACTGCATTCTAGAGCCAGCCAATAATCATTTTCTTCTAATAAAGAAAAATAGACTGTTCGTTTGTGTGAGTATATTCCGCATACAACTCTACATCCGAGGAGCAAATTTGACCAAATTTCGCACACACGTTCCCTTCGAATGGGAAACATACACTGTGGGGTTGAGAACGCATATGGACGGGGGTGGAAATTTTCAAATATGTTAAAACGGCCGTTATTTTTCTCGAAAGAAAATTTTTCTGGGTAACTGAGGTAGATAGCGTTTCTCCGGATACTTTTGTATATAACTCAAACAAAAACAACCGATATTGGAGTCGAATCCGGGGTTATGGATGTCGCTGAGTTTAATTATGACAACCCTGGAAACGCCGGGCACCCAGATAGTAACTTTCAATAAAATTAATAGGCTACTGAACAGCGCAGAACAAATTTATTTCCTCCCCCACCCTAAAAATTACGATTTATTCTTTGAGGAAGTAATAAAAATAATTAATATTCGAGTAATAAAATTATTTATTGCGACTCGTAAAAAAGTGCGAATATATTACGAAATTTCGAAATTAATAATCAATTTTCTTTATTGTTAAAATAAAATTGTATCAAAATGACCAATTCTTTTATAAAATATATTCCAAAATCTTGCTTTCAATTTTTCAACAAATGTATGGTAGTTTATAAACGTAGACATCGATTCTCGCTGCGCATCGGTTTCGACAGGATAAACTTTCGTTAACTTCACGGTTTCTAAATTTTCGAGCAGTCCTTTCTTGACTTGTTGTGAATAGTCTGACAATTTATTTATTGCGAAAAAAAACTGCAGAATACAGCAATATGCAAGCATCAAGTGATAAAAAAAATACAGATTAACATAATTAAAATTCCATATTTGGGTTACATTGAAAAAATTTATTTAATGAATAGAATAGATTTTCAATTAACCAGTTTTAATTGAGATTTTGAACATATTTAATCTTATGGAATGGGGCATCTTTGGGAACCTATTAAACAGATCAATTGAAATGGAATGAAACCACTGTTTAGTCTTACTTAATCTTCCATAAGGTGTCACCCTGTGATAATGGTGGCATTGTTATGATTGTTGAGATGGTCAGAATTACCCAAGTTCATCTTAGTAGTTATCAAGTATTTACAAAGAAACTCTGTAATCACAGTAAGTATATTTAATTTAACAAATAATGGTCTAAAGTGGACGTTATATTTGGAACCCGTAATTATTCGTATAGCTTTTTTTTCTGTAGAATAAGGATTTTTTTCCAGCCTTGCTACCCCATAAGTGTATACCGTAAGAAAAAATGCATGGTATGCATGCAGTAGATAATTAGTGGAAACATAGTCCCGTAATTGTCGCATTAGAGATAAAGCACGAGATAGTTTAATGCAGATGGATCACACGTTAGTCTTGAATCGACGGTAATGACAAGAAACTTAACAGGAACGTCAGTAGCTTCCTTCAGTGCAAAAGAAATTCATTGGGTTTTATCAGCATTTAGTTTGAAACAATTTTCTTCATACCACTGAAGTAAATCCAGGAAGAATTCGTGGAACGTTTGAGAGCACAAGAGTCCTCCATCATCGGCAGACAATATTGACTCGCAATTTAAATTAGATGCCAAATCGTTTCTCATAATTAAGAAAAGAATGGGCCCCAAGGCCATCTGTTATGATCTCTCTGTAGATCCTTTTGGTGCATCCTTCGGACCTGGGATCTTACTTTCAATGTGGGCATTGGCAGGAAGATCTTCGTTTCCCTGTGCATAAAAATAACCATTTCACTCTTGCTACCTTCAAACCGTTCTATGATTAGTAAAACTTAATTAAATCTCTGTAGTCTATACATTTAAGTGTCCCAAGACAGAATGGATCGTCTGGATCATCTGCAACAGAAATGGTCATCAATAACAATAGAGGCCTCAATATCAGTCGCCTTATAAAGCGTATCTTTGTTTCAGGTGTAAGACGAGTAGCGCAGTCATAGAAGTACCGAAACGAACGTAATTTTCCTGATGGGGGGTGGTATGGACGTTCTCCTGTACCTCAACTCTTCGTGCACGGAATGCGGGGGCGACCTGGGTCCGCCCCCAGATGCCATTCTGCACATCCCGCCGCCGCCCCTTCCGGGGTTTCTGCAGAGGGCCAACAGCAGCCCCGGGGGCAGTTGCGGCGCTCCTTGTGGATGGAGCGACGCCCCCGCCGTCGAGTACGTCGAGCTCCCTCGACAAGGTCAGCAACTCTCTATCGCTCTCTGCGGAGATAAATTAATGGTCACATACGGACAGTATACAATATGAGAGTTAATTCATTACAAAACAATACACGACTTTCCCCCCAGGTTTCGTGGACCTCATCAGGTGAACATCGCACATTAGACTAAAATGTACAAAATTGACAAAGATTTTAAGCAAAAAGTAATACGTCATACACACCGCTGAGTCCTCCTGTATTTATTTAATTTATTATAAAACATTTCAGAAATTATTCGGACAAGATACTTTCTACATTCTTAGTTTTATCAAAATCATGTGGCACTCCCCTCGCTACCTCATCGTAGCATATCTCCAGCGGCCCCAATCTTGGAACGGCATACCTGCGGTAGGCGGAAGTACTAGGATAAACAACAACCCATTCTATACGTAACTAATTTATTGAAAGTATAAACATATACAATTATAAAATTTTACCCCGACTAGCCAGTTATGAAACCCAAGGATTGTTGTGGCAAACTAGGCCCGACAAAACGAATTTTATATAAAAAGTGCTCTACGAAACCATGATATTAGTTATCCGACTGGGGGGTCTCAGCAACACAGCGACGTCCCTCGCAGCTGGTCATCGACTTGGTGCCTTTGGTGGAGTCTCGCTGATCTGATCCAAAAACGAGAGCAACTGCTCACTGCCACCTCTCCAGGCATCCACTTCTCGCGACCTGTGTCTCCAACTGTCTCTCTATTGGTCCATTTAATTTGTTATGGACCAATCGCAGGTCCTAGACAATCTGACGTAGAAAATTTCAACAGCTGGACCCTCTGCACCTGCTGTTTGCGGACCTGAAAACCCCCCGATGGAGGTACAGTTATAATCTCCAGCTGGACTGGCCCAAAACGGTATTTTTCCGCTGATGTTGGAAAAATCAGCAAAACATGGTTGCTCACGCGATTAAACAAACTGACTAAAATATCAGTATAAATCAATTAAAGAAACGCCTATCCTCAATAACGCGCTATAATCAAAAGTGTTACTGTTCAAAGTACGGTTTTTCATCAACTGTTAATTTATAGTTCAGCACGTGTTCCTTAATCCTAGTTTTCGAGGCTGTATTATTTTTTCCCTTTGTAGCAGGGAAATCATTGCTAGAAATCTTATATGGTTTATTATGCTTGGCATGAGAATTGATAGGGTCTTTGCAATACTTAGTAAGAAGAAATAGTGGATTTGTAAATTATGTTGATGGTCTTGAAGAGACTCCTGAAGTTATTGTGTAAAAATTGATAAAAAAGAGAAATTGTAACGAATTTAAGTTTATTAGGAGTTATTCCGCAAGAAAAAAGGTGATTTTTTAGTATTTTATTACCTTAAATTAAATTAAACGACATTAATTTTTTTAATGTATTTATTAATTTTTTAGATTCTTGAAAGAGACAAATTATTCCGTATTTCGAGGATCTTAATTAAACCAAATAAAATTAAAACTAGCCGTTCGGTGTTGGTGATTAATACGCTAGAAATTCTATTATGATGTAAATAAATTATTTTATTTTTATTACGTATGCCGACGCCTGATTTCTGTACAACGTTAGACAATACACTGTCAGTTCTATCCAATTACAGTGTTCTAAAGAAACCTTTAACCGATAAAGGCAGTTTCTGAAGTAGTTTAGAGGTTCTGGACCTTAAAATTCTGCGTTCCTCTTCATTGCCGTTTACAGTTTCTTTACTTATAATTTTCTTGGACTCCTTATCATTTCAATAAGGTTATTTTTCGTCGTGAGGCTTCTTTTATCCCACTTCTCCCGATGTAGAACCGGAGGAGAGACACCGCCATTATCTCTCGTGGAGTTCAGAATTCTGTGCAACTCTGGCGGCCGAACTGTTCCGAATGATCAGCCTTTTATATAGTTTCAACTCTCATTAACTTTCACAACAAATGTGAGCGTCACTTATGCCAATTACAGTTAAATTGTTGGAAAAATCGTGTAATATTCATACTTATCAAAATATACTTAACTTACATTTGAGCTCTCATTTTACCATAAGTTTCCTCGCTTCATGATATCTTTACAAATAAATAAATATGTTGCTGTGGCGTTGGATTAATAAATTTTGAGTTATATACAGCAGGCCCCGCAATGGACGAAACATGGCTTCTTGTGCTGATATCATCCTGCGCCGGAGTTCTCCTTCTTGGAGCTCTTTTGGCTTTGTTGCTGCTGAAGTGTAGGGCGTAAGTACCACTTGTGTTATTTTCCTACATAACAATTGGTCAGATAAGTTAGTTTAAACGTTAAATAATTCTGATGGAGTGGTTTGTAATCTGCATCCACGAATCGTTTGTTTTTATTATTATGTAAAACACTCATCCTAATTTTAAAGCATTACTATTTTGATTAAAATGAACTATTTTACTGAAATGCATAATTTTAGAAATTAAGTTACAATTAAAATATCTTTTCACTATATTTTCGTTCAATAACTAGGGGTGCAATGAAAAAACATTGGGCAATACTGAATATTTAGTTTTGTATTCGTCATCCATTGCTAGTAAATACATTTTCCTTCTTACAATTTTTCGTATCCAATTTTTCGAAAATCACAAGTCACTGCTAGCAAATTTCTGAGCTCTGGCAATGTGCTAGTTTTTACTTGATTCTCAAACGGAATTTTTTTCTAACCCTCCAAGGAGGGAACTGGGTACCAAAAGCTGCCAAAACCCTGCGGTCTGGGTCCTTTTCCCAGGTGAGGGCTGAAGAAATTTTTGCTTGCGAAACCGTTAGCCCCTCGAGTCCTATTCCAACGTGCGTCGGCGAGCCGCACCCATCTGCGCTTTAATGTTTCTGGAGGATAGACCAGGGATCCGACGCACCCTGTGTTACCAATTTTCGTCAAGGATGCGCTTGATGTTTGGCTCACCGACACCTTACACAACCCTGACGGCTGGACGACCGCCTCGAGTCAGTCTCAGCTACTATCCTGGCATATTCTCAGACAAACACCACAGAGAAGCACACGCCGTCCCTTCCCTTTCCCATCGTGCTGGAACGGTTGGGAACCCTCTGCTTCCAGGGTGCCACTACTAGAGAGACTCCTCTCACAACTGAGAATAGTAACAGTTCGAGAATGCCGACGCTGTCCTCCTCTACCACACTTCTAGTACTAGAAGAAGTTAGTCTATTTTCGTGAATTTCATGGAATAAGAAGCGCTGCAACTAGCCGAAGAGGTATGCCGCGTGTAGTCAGCACCTGGACTCGAGTGATCCATTCGAAGTCACCACGGAGAAATCCCACGGACTCTTGAATTGTGCAACATATTTAGTGATCAACACTGCGGTTGGTTTGCAGCAGTACGCTGCAGTCTGCTTTCCTCTTCATTTCCGCGTATACAGTACATTCCACATCATTCTTAATCTGCTGCATATATAACAGTGGTCGTTCCCGGAAGATTTCGTGCCTCAATAGCTCCTTCTTCCATCGGTCCATTGTGTTTTAATATGTGTCCTACGAATTTGTCTCTTCTTGTTTGGATGTGACTCCACGAAGAACTGGTTTCCTGTACTTTTCTCAGCACCTCTTCATTGGTAACTTTGCCGCTCCAAACAAATGCTTTCATGATCAGTTTTCTTATTTCAAAATTGATGTTCTTGCTGGTGAGTAAGTTTTTTCTCAAATTAAATGCAATTTTGACCGGTTGTATTCTTCTCACAATTTCTTTCCGGCTTCCACCATCCCTTGCGATCTTGCTTCCCAAGCAGTTATATTCCCCTATCACTTCTAGCTCTTCTCTTACAATTATTATTCTTAAAGATTCACATTCTTCCTCGTTACTGCGTTTCATTACTTTAGTATTTCGCTTGTTTATTCTCATAGCGTACTAATTACAGCAAATCCTTTCCATTGTGTTGAGGACCTTCACTAGATTATCTTTCCTCGGCTTATGCTTTGATTAGAAGAAAAATGACGTAATTGTGATGTAGAAACTCACGTTTTGCACGATTGTCGTATGGAGGGAGCATATAGTTTTGATTACAGTTGTGAGCATTGTTGTTTGTCCGCAGCCCACGTGGAGGGAAAGGAGCGCTGACCCTGGAAGGGGCTACCCTGGGAGGCCCCGCGTCCAAGGGCTGCGAGGCCGTCCTCTACCCGCACAGTGCAGACAGCAGACTAGCCCTGTGGGCCACTCTCACGCCTAGAGGCACAGCCCACCATCTGACCAGCAGCGCCCCAGCCACGGGACCCGTGACGCCCACCGTGCCGCTGCCCGCCCCCGCCCCGGGAGCCGTCGCTCCAACCAGCTTCGACAACTCGGCCTTCGTGGACTCAGACGCAGACGCCACCCCCGAGAGCTTCCCCTTAAACGAGCTGGTGGAGAGCAGCCCTGGCCCGCGGCCCAGGGTGTCGTCGCCTACTCGCATCGAGCATCCCAACCTGCCGCCTCTCAACCTACACCCCCACGGTCGTCCGCTGAGGCGCGCAGCCCTGTCACGGCACGGCTCCGACGTCGGCTCCCCCGCCACCCCCGTCGTGCTCTGAGATGCTCGCTTCTAATCCGTGGCAAAGTGTTGGACTCGCTGCATGTATGCTAAACTTAACGACGGGGTACAGAACGGAACGTTGGGGCGTCGCGATCATTTTGGACTGAGTTGTGTTGTAGTCATACTTATTCTGAAATGATTACATGGCAGTGAGTGACAGAATAAGGATGAATCTAAGTTGGGGACGTAAACAAAGGAAACAGCGGTCCTTATGAACACCTCTAACATAACTTCATTTCTTTCAATGGAGGTCTTGGGAAAATACAGATCGTTCTTGCTTTTATGCTGTCTTCACTTGATGCACATTTTTCAGTGGAAGTTTTCTGCTGCTGTGCTTCTTCCCAAGACTCTCGACATAACACAAGCTATGACATTTATATCATGGGGAACGCATACTTAGTTATATCCTCGATTGTCAGTGCGACCTGCTATAACGTCATCGGCGTTGAACCTCTGCGTTGGAGAAGAATATATTATTGCACTGAGTTTCAATATTTACAATCTGTACGTCCACTCAACTTAGGACCCCAACTTCAACAGCCATGTCTGTCCTTTTCAGGGAAGTTTCCGGGAAAATCCGTGTTTCGACATCACGCCGGATTGGTTGCCCAACAACTTTCCCAACGACGCTTTACGTTTTTATGTACCTCGCGGTTTTACACACCAATATTCTAGGTAAATTTTGGATATTTCCGAGCCTGAAATCTGAGACACTTCGAGACCTGACACTGAATTTCTTGACTCTCGAATGGTGGCTTAGAACCCACTGATGGAATTTTTAAGGTTTCCTAAAACTCAGTTTCATTATTTCCATCCATAGCGTCATTTTCACAAAGACCCAAGATTTCCAATAAAGTTTGCAATAGTATTTACGACTATTTCCCTAAGCAAAATAAATGATTTGCATACAAAATGTGGCAGCTAATACTGTATTATTTTTCTCAGGTTGAGAAAAAACGTTAAAATAAATTAAAAACTCTCGAATCTTTAAATAGAATGAAAATAAACTTGTTAAGGAACACACACACTCTTGTACAGAAGATCATATTGTCCTGTCATGATTATTAGGCCTACATACGCTTTCACAATCACGCTTGCCCAAGTTTTAATATGCAAGAAATTGTAATATGTCATCCTTTACGTTAATAACTATTCCAGTTTAAGTATAAATGGCTGATAGTGAGGGAAAATCACTCAAATGTTTATCAGAAAATTTCTGGCGTATCGGAGCCACAGCTCACATTCCCACCAACGCGTCTAAGTCATTACTCAGATTGTAATATTCTATTAGTGATTAGAGCTTCGAATAAAAATAACTTTTTTATAACTTTATTTGCCTCGGGTAACTATTTGCTTGAGCAGTTTAGATTAACAAAAACCCAAAGATAAACAGTCAGAAAATAATACATTCCGCTAGTTTACGAATTCTGCAAATTACAATGGCACTACTTTGTTTGATTTTAACTGTAACTCTACACACACACACACACAAATATATGTGTATATATATATATATATATATATATATATATATGCCCTTTAAATTGCATTAAATTAATGAACCACTGAAACAACTGTACTAGACTGCAAGAATAAATTGATATAAATAATTCAAGGAATTGGATTACTGTATTACATTAAATTACGAAACAGAAGACGGCATGACAGCCAAATTAGACTCGAGATAGGTTAAAAAAATGAATTTAAAACTTATATAATAATATATTTAAAATATGTGTATGTTTAAACTTAACAATGCGACGATTTTCAACATTTTGCCACTTTAAATTAATTGTATTTATTTTGCTCTTTTGCGGTAGTATAGTTCACAAAATCTGTAACTATAATCGAAGTAGAGTATTTCAATTTAAATATGTCTGTTAATGTAAGATGCCGTTGTTAGTAAGAAATTACAGGTACTGCTTTAACGTGGCGCCATTGTTAAATACCAATTGCTAAAAGCAAGTGTTTACTTCTATAATTGGTAATTATTGATAATAGTTGTATTATTAAGACCGTGAGCAAAATATGCAATTAAAGCGTTATACTGGAAATGTACTGAAATTAGGCCTGAGCACAAAATACGCGGCCTGTAAATGTTTTCTTATAAGCCTCAGATAAAATTTACATGTCAAATATAATTGACCTATGCGATTTTCTTTATATTGTATAAATTGTTTGTTGTACGATGTTATTAATCATTACTGTTTTGTTGTGTTGTAGTTGTTTTGTTATTAGTTCCATGTACCTATGCAATAAATTTATATATAATGTATTGAATGTTCTTTTTTTCTTAGTGACTTATAGTGTATGTAACGTTGGTTACTTAAGTCCCAAAGCCGTAAAATCAGAGGTAGGGCCTAATTAGATATTATTATTGTCTGATGCACACTCATGCAACAGTTTACGAAGCATTCAATTGGTGAGCTACAATTGCAGATTTCAGAAAAATATTCTGTCGCGATAATGTCACTATGTGTTAACCCTTAATAACTTTTTTAAATGCGTGAAATTTTTTGCATATTGTTTAATAGAAAACTGAGCAGCAAACTGTCTAAAGATATGGGGTCTCTGAAAGAAGACACACACACAACAAATGAAAATGGCAAAATACAGGGATTCTACTGGAAATCTCCAAACTGGAGTCTATGCATGGGGAAAGGTTACCACAGCTGAAAAAGACTTTCAGATGTTGTCATGATTGGGAGACCACTGATTGCGGACTCGGTGTGCGAAAATATTCGCAAAACTCCGAACGCGTGGTAACAAATGTATCAAAATTGAAACTGTGGTGAAAATTCACCATTTTGGGAGTGTCTCCTTCAAACTTAAACAATAGTTCATTAAGGAGGAGTTATTTAGTTTTTAAGGGCCTGCAGGGGTCGGCACGGGAAAATGAATTATTACTTCACTTAGACATCAACTCAGTTGAAGTACCCCAGAGACTTTTGGATAGTAAATGTGGAATTATCTACGACACTTCTTTTGATCAACAAATAAGTGAATGGGAGAGATCGCGTCGGTTGTACCGTACGTGGCTGTATACGTGAAAAAACTTATTGAAAGCTGTGTACCTGCTTAATTGTAGGCCAACTGATCCACGAAGGAAGAGGGAAACTCATCATGACTAAAATAACAGGAGTTATTTACTAAGTATCTCAGAAAGATTTACCTCCCTTTCACAATGGAAAAGTCTCTTATAATTTCATTTTAAATTTCTCGTTCTACACTGATTTGGTGATTATTATTAACTTTAATTTTTTAAAAAAAATACTTGTAGAGCTATTATCACGTTTGGAAATAATGTCATTATCGCTTTATAACAATGAAATAATGGTCAAAAACTTAGTTTTCGTGACATGAAAGTTTAATTACTGAATGTAACGCAGTGTTTCAGTTTAAATAACTGTTATATATAATTTAATACAAATTTCAACGTTTATGTTTTTAAAAAAGATTATAAATTTAAAATTATTTTCCAGAAATTATTCGCAAACTTAAAAATGTTTTCTGGGTTTCATTCGAACTTTACAAACGAAGTTAAAACAAGATAGGCTTGTTCTGGAATTTTTTCAACTATATGATTTCAACTACCATTTTATGTACTGCTCAGTTAAATATGGATCATATCAAATTTAACTTACTGTTTCAAACAAATCAGTTATACGATGAAAGTGTTTCTTAATATTGTGCTTAATTTTAAAACGCAGGAACAAAGATGCGCGTCAAGATTATCGACTGGTTTTCCCCTAATAGCTATACAGAATTAATTAAATGCACATAAGAAAGTATAAATGCAAATTTCTATTAACAGTTTCTTTTTGTCCTTATACGAGAAGTACAGCTGACAGGGTAAGAGAAACTTTCTGTTGTATATTTGGCTGCACTGCCAATCCAATCCAAAACAATGAAATGTATTTGTTTTTATGTGTGTTGATAAATGTGCGCAAAGAGTTGAATTACTATGTTATGTCAGTGCGGTTAATATGAATTATGATAAAAAAGGATAAATTCAGTTTGCACTGTTTACAATTACATTGCTCAAAAATTAAAATATTTACTCATGTTTTAAATTGAAGTTCCAAGTTAGGTAAATTCTTATTTATTATGCGTTGTCCCATTGATTTTAATGTACAGAATCTCTCTATAATGAATACGATTGACAAAGAAAGTAATTTAGCTGTTTATAAACACTTATAATGAAATAATTGATTGAATTTCATGCTTTATTTGTATACCTCTAACCTTATACTCTGCTTTGCTTTTAGACAGCTGTCATTGTTTTCATATCTATGTAGTTAACTAAAATTATTTTGTTAGTCATGTAATTATTTTAAAAGTCATATTGCACATAAGTTATACATGGATTCCCAAAAAGCTCATATACATTGTCTTACCTAGTTGAAAATTGTTTGAAAATGTATTCAATTTATAGTACCATTACTTCATAAAATTATTTAATATTAGATAACAATATTTCACTTTTAATTTACAGATTTACTTTTAAAATGTATCTATGATTTTCTAAGAACACAGCATGTCTTAATTGGTATTCTTCCATCTATTTGGGTGGGGATTTGTGTCATTATTTATTACATATTGCAGTGAAATAAATTACTGGTTGCTAATGACCTATGAAATCCTGTAGTTTATTTTGTAAGTTTGTGGAACTCTTGAATATTCTCATCACTCGGAAAGTAATGATAAAGTTTAATCTAGTTTCCTTTCTCTTTATTGGACACATTCAGTTAACATGTAATAATATTACTCGTAACTCTTTGAAACAATGCTCATAATTGTTTTCTGTTACAGGAACTGCTCATAATATGCCTTTCAAAATTCGTTTAAAAAAGAGCCGCCAGTATAATGTTGCATCAAAATCACTTTTTGTAATTTGTGTAGAGCTTTTGGATAGTACATCAGTGGAATGTACTTTATCTGCTGAAAGTAGTGGAAGGGATTGCTTGGACAATGTATGCCAAAGACTTGGCCTTCAGCAGGTAACTCATTTTACAGTGTAATAGAAAAGCACATTATTAGTATCACTATGCCCTTCATACATTGCCATACCCTCCCTCTTCCCTCTCACCCATATACACAGATGATTTACCTGGAATGAGAATATACACACATATAATGGTATATACAAGTAATTGATTGATATAGAAAAAAAAGATGTGATGTGGCTTACCAGACTGTAAAAGTTAGCTTTGACAAATTTCAATTAATAAGAAGAAGCAAATTACATTATAAATACTTCAGTTGGGGCATGAAGTTGGTCTGTTTTTCCTTTCTACAACCCTTAAAGAACAGTAATCATTTTGTAACATGTTACAAAAGAACAGCTCCCACCAGCATTTAGATATTTACTTAAGTATTTGTCCATTAACCACACACAAAAAAGTGTAATGGATAACCATCTCCCTTCCCAAATTGCTACAAATTTGTAGGAAATACAAAATAAGTTGGAACTAAAAATGTTGATAGTACACCATTTTTTCTTAAGTTATTGATTAACTATTGTCAGTTTAGCAATGCATTGCATTTTGTTATCAAATTTCTTCCACTCTTCTGTAACTTTCAATTTTTATTAAATCATCTATATTGATTTGTTATTACAATTACTTATGAAATTATAAAATGTATATTTGTGTGATTAAGTGCATGGAATTAATAAATATGATATTACCCTTTTTTGATATCAATTATGTGTTTTGAAAATGAAAAATATATATGTTTTGTTTGTAATTGGTAAAGGGATTAGAAGAGTCTTGTAGAATATTTAGTTTCAAACATTTAATTGTCACACTTTGTTTTAAATACTTTCAATTAGTTGATAAAAGTTAATCTTTAACAACACTTTTTGAGGTAGAACAATGTTTTAATTATATGTTGAATAACTTAAGCAAGGTTTATTACACATAACGTTCTTTGTAATTAAAGAGTTGTGACAAATCATTTGTTCTTTTCCCAGTTAAAATTAGCTTTAAATGTATTACAAATTTACCATTTTTTGTCCAATGGTTTTTAACCCTGTCACTTCATTACATTGTAAACAATAATGTAACAATAATATTTACTTTATGTTCAACAGAATGGATATATATATATATATATATATATATATATATATATATATATATATATATATTCGTAACATTGTCAAAAATAATTGCAATATTGGTATGGAAAGGAAATAGAGATAGGTTGTGGCTTACCTGAAAGTGAAGTGTGGTGTCGCCA
The DNA here is from genome assembly GCA_037074705.1 of Zhengitettix transpicula. Taxonomy (NCBI): domain Eukaryota; kingdom Metazoa; phylum Arthropoda; class Insecta; order Orthoptera; family Tetrigidae; genus Zhengitettix; species Zhengitettix transpicula. The sequence goes on from CM073595.1 coordinate 11,821,982, forward strand.
TAAGCAACTGAAGGTTGTTCTTCAAACTTAAGGAGGCTCTCAGCCTTCTTCCCGAAGAAGAAGGCTGAGAGACTCCGAAAGTTTGAAGAACTACCTTCAGTTGCTTATGGCGACACCACACTTCACTTTCAGGTATGCCACAACTAATCTCTCTTTCCTTTCCACGCCAATATTGCAATTATATATATATATATATATATATATATATATATTAATAACCTTTTATATTAACACTGAATTTATTTTAAACCTGTCATCGTTTATTATAATTATAAGATATTTTGATCTTCACAAATTCATGCCATTCAATTAATACATATTTAAACAATTTATTCATAACTTTCTTAATAGTAGTAGTTAAAACATTTGATCTACTCAGTCCTTTGTTTTCATGTTATAAAGAAAACCTCCTTGTAGTCAGTTTTGAGTTGTTCTGAACATTGAAAACTGACAATATCCTGCTTTCACTCATTGTTTAATTTTGAAAATAATGTATTCAAATTTAAAAATGTTGTCATTATGATTTTTTTGTTTGTTTTTTACAGCCTGAATTTTTTGGCTTACGATATGTCTCTATTCATGATCCACCACGGTTACGATGGGTAGAAATGGATAGGCCACTTAAAAGACAGCTTGATAAACATGCTCGTGAGCCAAATCTTCTTTTACGAGTCATGTACTATGTGTCTGGTGTTAGTTTGCTTCATGATGAGATGACAAGGTTTCTTTTCTCATTTTATTTTTTTTCTCTTTATTTCTTTGAAAGTACTGATGATAAATTTTTAATTTGTAAGCATTTATCTAAAAAGTAAAGAAAAAAGTTACATTCACTTTTGTTTCGAATAACAAATTCATTTATTTTTTTTATGTTGCTAGATATCACTACTTTCTGCAGCTGAAATCAGATGTGATTGAAGGAAGAATGGCATGTGACATAAAACAAGCTATTCTTCTTGCAAGTTACAGTATGCAAGGTATGCATGAATAACTTCATGATTGTATTCATTAATGTTTGAATATTATATTCTTGTTATGTTAAAGCTTTCATATTTTGTATAGGTTTCTGATGGATATTCAAGTAAATATAAATATGTAGATTTTTTTCTTGTACCGTATCATAGACTATATTGCAATACTTCTAAGATTATAGGTATTTGATTTAACAGTTGAGCTGCTGTATAACTTTCTTTCTTATGGTACAGCAGACAAGTTTAATTTTGAAAATGAGTCGTGTATAAGCCAATATAAAAGAAATTTAAAAACTGAAGTACAATGTAGACTTGTATGAATGGAACATAATAGTTGGATCAGACTGACATGTTTACCAGAATTAAATTGTATTAGCAAACACAAGCTATGAATTTAAATTTAACCAACAGAAATTGTTTTTAGTTCTGTACTTGAGCTAATGATGCAACATTAAATAAAATGAATTATGTCAAGTAATAATAACACTCCAACATTTAAATTATTTATATTCTGGAGTAATTTGAATATGCATCTGGCACAATATTTCATTTATTATATTAGAGTTATTAAGTATAACTCAATAAATTTTACCCTAATGTATTGGGGTAAGCAAATTATTAAATACAGTATAATGCAAACTGTCCAATTTAAAAATAATGTAAACTTTTAAATTTGTATTGACAGAAAAATATTTGGACAACAGACTGCAATTAGGGCAGTACTGAACAAATTTCAACAAAAATAGTCTAGTTTTTGAATGTATAATAAATTTAAAAATACTTATAATTGTGAATAAATATGCAGTGAAATGCTTTGTACATCTTATTACTGTATACTGAAATCCTGTCCAGTAGCCAGTATATAAAAGTCTTTTACAAGTCTTTTATAAAATATATTTGATTTGTCCTGGGTATATTTCTTCAAACCCACATATTGAGTTAAAAGTTTCTTTGTTGTGTACTGAAATTATTTATATTGCAGTTTCTTAAATATTTACATTATGAAGAACAAATTGGACAAAGATATGCAAATTTTATATTCAAATCAGTATTGTGTAGACAGAGATAAAAAAGCTTCTGTGTATAAGCTAAACTCAATATGTGTTCTAATTCATATATATTTATTTTATTAGCAACATATTTATTGAGACCTTGATGATTGATATTTGTTCTTCACAGCCTCAAGGTTTAGCCTCCCTAGTATGTCTAATACTTTTGTAACATTATTTAACAGGCTGTTATTATGAGTAGATTCCTATATTTAAGTACTTTTAATATACATGATTGCATTGAATTAAACATGTACACTAAAGCCACTAGGAATTGCTCAATAGTTTTAAATCCAAAATATATAGTTAATAAGGCATTTTGAAAGGCTTCTTTCATGTGGAATGGTATTGTACAAGACAAGAAAACTTTGTGTTCCATGAGGTATAATATACCAAGATTTTTCTTGTATTTTATCAGATTCAATTAGGTTTCAACTTCTGTCCTGTGGTTTCAGGGGTGCTCCACAAATCATATGAACAAGTGTTTATATATATGGTTGATTGATATTTTATTATCAACACATGTGATGTTAAGTTATAAAAGTACACTGTATGAGAAACATTTGTGGGACTTGTAATAGTTCATAAATACATGGAAGGAATTGGAGTTATGGATTTGTTTGCATACATAAATTGAGAGAAGGGCTGCATATTTAAAGAAATAATTTTAAGTTTTGATGCTAAAAAACATTTTCTCAGAACCTTTTATCTTTGGATTGTACAGCTTTGTTCATAAATTTAAAAGTATTTACAATAAATAAAGTGCTGGTTTGTGTTGGTGGAGAGTCCAGTGACATTTCAACTCTTGAGTTCTTGATTTTCTTCTGAGGGGTTTGGGGCACAAGATAAGATGGGTGTAACTAAAATGCATCATACTATAAAATTGATTTATTCTTGAATTAAGTGAACTGAACTGAATGCTTGAAACTTATTTCAGATTAGTAAAGAAGCTGTGAATCTATATGAAGAGATGTAAATAAATGTTTATTTGGGTTTTCTTGTTTTTTTATATTTGAAATACCATATGTTACTGGATTGTTTTAACTCTTAACATCTAGTACTATAGTTGCTTTCATACATATTCTACCATATAAATTATATTTCTCATGACATTTTAAAATTAGGCACCTTTTCAAAAGATATCATATTAAGTGTATACAATATAAGTTTGCCAGTAATTAGTACTTTAATTTAATTTTCAGCTGAATTTGGAAATCATGATCTAGAGAGACACACTGCAGAGTATCTGAAAGACTTTGCCTTATTTCCGAAGGTTTGTATATGGTTTTTATTAAAAGTTTTGGTAGAATGGGTGGGCTCACATGAATGGATATTGTGAAGTGCCATAAAATTTTCCATATTATTTGGGAAATAGTGTAGTGGGTAGTAGAGGCCCTTATCAGCAAGTAGCTGAACTAGCAAACCTATCTCCCTGTCGACTTGTACATCAAAGTTTGCCAGTTTTCGTCAGTATTGTATATATATATATATATATATATATATTGGTATGGAAAGGATAGAGAGATAGGTTGTGGCTTACCTGAAAGTGAAGTACGGTGTCGCCATGAGGAACTGAAGGTTGTTCTTCAAATTTTCGGAGGCTCTCAGCCTCCTTCTTCAGGAAGGAGTGTTACACCATTCCGTGCACCGGCCGGCTGCGGACTGCGGAGATTTGACCGCCGCACGGCCAGTAGCCCATAAACAATCAACACCCCCACCAAGCCACTAACTTTCTCTCTCAGGGGGAGGTTGTGGCATAGGAAAGGTTAGGATACAGATCATTCATACAAAGCATCCCATGTATACATGTATGCTTGAACATACATACAAATACACATGAACATGCACACACACACACACACACACACACACACACATGTATGCATACCATGTGAGTATGTATGAGCATGCTCATGTATGTGTAAGTATGCATACATGTGTGTGTGTGTGTGTGTGTGTGTGTGTGTGCATGTTCATGTGTATTTGTATGTATGTTCAAGCATACATGTATACATGGGATGCTTTGTATGAATGATCTGTATCCTAACCTTTCCTATGCCACAACCTCCCCCTGAGAGAGAAAGTTAGTGGCTTGGTGGGGGTGTTGATTGTTTATGGGCTACTGGCCGTGCGGCGGTCAAATCTCCGCAGTCCGCAGCCGGCCGGTGCACGGAATGGTGTAACACTCCTTCCTGAAGAAGGAGGCTGAGAGCCTCCGAAAATTTGAAGAACAACCTTCAGTTCCTCATGGCGACACCGTACTTCACTTTCAGGTAAGCCACAACCTATCTCTCTATCCTTTCCATACCAATATTTTTGACAATGTCACATTCTCACTATTACAATATATATATATATATATATATATATATATATATATATATATATATATATTCAAACTTGGATAGTGAGGAAGGATAGAAATAAATAGGGGAAATAGGAGGATTGCGCTTTATTTGAATTCATATGCTCGGGCGAAGAATTACGCACATAGAAAAGCATATGTTCAAAGCAGAGAGAAGGATGGAAGAAGAAGGAAAGACTGAAAATATTTGACCCAGGCGGGACTTGAACCCACGTATTCTGCTTAGTACACAGACGCCTTAACCATCTCGGCCACCGGGTCAAGTTCCCGACCAGGCAAATATAGACAGTCTTATTGTGGACAATTAATAGTTTTAGTGGAGGAATGGATAGAGTAGAGGGAATGAAGTATTAGGAGCTTCCATTAAGGAATAAATACAATATTAGGAGAATCCATTTAAGGAATTAATTCACATTCAAACTTGGATAGTGAGGAAGGATAGAAATAAATAGGGGAAATAGGAGGATTGCGCTTTATTTGAATTCATATGCTCGGGCGAAGAATTACGCACATAGAAAAGCATATGTTCAAAGCAGAGAGAAGGATGGAAGAAGAAGGAAAGACTGAAAATATTTGACCCAGGCGGGACTTGAACCCACGTATTCTGCTTAGTACACAGACGCCTTAACCATCTCGGCCACCGGGTCAAGTTCCCGACCAGGCAAATATAGACAGTCTTATTGTGGACAATTAATAGTTTTAGTGGAGGAATGGATAGAGTAGAGGGAATGAAGTATTAGGAGCTTCCATTAAGGAATAAATACAATATTAGGAGAATCCATTTAAGGAATTAATTCACATTCAAACTTGGATAGTGAGGAAGGATAGAAATAAATAGGGGAAATAGGAGGATTGCGCTTTATTTGAATTCATATGCTCGGGCGAAGAATTACGCACATAGAAAAGCATATGTTCAAAGCAGAGAGAAGGATGGAAGAAGAAGGAAAGACTGAAAATATTTGACCCAGGCGGGACTTGAACCCACGTATTCTGCTTAGTACACAGACGCAATCCTCCTATTTCCCCTATTTATTTCTATCCTTCCTCACTATCCAAGTTTGAATGTGAATTAATTCCTTAAATGGATTCTCCTAATATTGTATTTATTCCTTAATGGAAGCTCCTAATACTTCATTCCCTCTACTCTATCCATTCCTCCACTAAAACTATTAATTGTCCACAATAAGACTGTCTATATTTGCCTGGTCGGGAACTTGACCCGGTGGCCGAGATGGTTAAGGCGTCTGTGTACTAAGCAGAATACGTGGGTTCAAGTCCCGCCTGGGTCAAATATTTTCAGTCTTTCCTTCTTCTTCCATCCTTCTCTCTGCTTTGAACATATGCTTTTCTATGTGCGTAATTCTTCGCCCGAGCATATGAATTCAAATAAAGCGCAATCCTCCTATTTCCCCTATTTATTTCTATCCTTCCTCACTATCCAAGTTTGAATGTGAATTAATTCCTTAAATGGATTCTCCTAATATTGTATTTATTCCTTAATGGAAGCTCCTAATACTTCATTCCCTCTACTCTATCCATTCCTCCACTAAAACTATTAATTGTCCACAATAAGACTGTCTATATTTGCCTGGTCGGGAACTTGACCCGGTGGCCGAGATGGTTAAGGCGTCTGTGTACTAAGCAGAATACGTGGGTTCAAGTCCCGCCTGGGTCAAATATTTTCAGTCTTTCCTTCTTCTTCCATCCTTCTCTCTGCTTTGAACATATGCTTTTCTATGTGCGTAATTCTTCGCCCGAGCATATGAATTCAAATAAAGCGCAATCCTCCTATTTCCCCTATTTATTTCTATCCTTCCGCACTATCCAAGTTTGAATGTGAATTAATTCCTTAAATGGATTCTCCTAATATTGTATATATATATATATATATATATATATATATATATATATATATATATATATAATTGCAACATTGGTATGTAAAGGAAAGAGAGAGAGGTTGTGGCTTACCTGAAAGTGAAGTGTGGTGTAGCCATATTGAACCGAAGGTTGTCCTTCTAATTTGATTAAAATAACTGTTACACTGAAAGCCTCCGAAAATTTGAAGAACAACCTTCAGTTCTTTATGGCGACACTGCACTTCACTTTCAGGTAAGCCACAACCTATCTCTCTTTCCTTTCTGAGTCCACAGCCGGCTGGTGCACGGAATGGTGTAACACTCCTTCCTGAAGAAGGAGGCCGAGAGCCTGTGAATATTTGAAGAACAACCTTCAGTCCCTTATGGCAACACCGCACTTCACTTTCAGGTAAGCCACAACCTATCTCTCTTTCCTTTCCATACCAATATTGCAGTTATATATATATAATTTACTTGATCACACTTCAGAATGTCAAAGAAATGTATGTACAAACATATTGAAATGATGTGACAGAATCTGAAAGAAGAGTAATGAATAAAGAAAATTAGTCTAGCCTTTTGGTATTGATGAAAAGTTCAATACAGAATTTGAGATACAATTTCCAAAATGAGATTAAAAAGCAAGAGTTTCTTTTAAGGAAAAACCAACACTATATATATAAGGTCCAATGTTTTATTAAATAACTATATTAGTGTTATTATTTTTATAAGAATTAAGACATTCCTCTTCCTAGCATTTCAGATCTTTATGATTGTATATAGTCCTTTCACAATGTATTCTTTAACCATGTTGTACAATATTTTCTCAAGAAATTTATTATTAGCCCACCTGGGCTACCACAATCCTCTTTCTGTTCCCTGTCTATTCTCCTTCTCAGCATCTATGATGAATTTTAAAAACTGATAATGTACTTGAATGAATTGAACTATTGACAGTATACACAGAGTGAGAGTCTGCCCCAACTTTCTGATTTGGCATGGATTTGAAATATTAATATATGTTATATGATGTCAAGGACATGCTTGTTAGGTCATTCATTTTGTTTACAGACCTGGCATACAGTTGGTTGCTAGTTAAGACCTGCACCCCATTTGCACTTAAAATATTAACCATTAAATGACTTGAATTTTACCTGCATGATATGTGTAAAATATTTCTGTAAAATTTTAACAGCACTGTGGATGTCATTTACATGTAGCATGTATGTGCAGTTATGTTATTAGCTTTCAAAATGCATGGTTGACGTGGAGTAGAAAGACAATTTCATAAGAAAATATATTTTAATTTTCTGAATGTTATCATTCCATAATAGAAGTTGTTATGGACACTCATCATAACCCTGAAGAATAATTATTGGTAAAGGATATGTAATAGTTGTCAGACTTTGCCACTTGAGATACATTTTATGGCTCTAACTTCACTTTATTTTAAGAATTTGTCGCACTTCAAACTTGTAATTTTTTTTAAACAAAAGTGTTGAATAAGTAAAGAACCTCCCCTCAGTGGATGAGCTTAAAAATTTACAAAAGAGACCATTCTTGATACATTTTAGAGTTAATTTCAATTAAATTTTTTTATAATTATATGTATTAATTATTGATATTTATCAAGATTCATAGATGATGTCCCTGAACATACACTTCGGACATTACTCTACAGATTTTTATATGAATAAAAGGAAGTGAGACAATATTATAGAATATTCGTACTATTTTAAACCAGGAACATTCTTAAATTTTTTTATAAATTTCTTGCATTCTTTGAAAAGCAATTTTTTATTGTCAGTTTAAGGCATAGTAAATTAATTTTTATAGCATCTAACTGAAGAGGGGCATTTAGAAGCACTCACAGAAGCTGTGATTTGTCAACATGCAGCATTAGTAGGACTACCCCAAGGAACTGCTGAAGAATATTATATACTAGCAGCACAACAGCTTGATGGATATGGTCAGGAAACATTCAATGCAAAGGTGAGAAAAAAACCATATTAATTTATATATAAACAAGTAGTATAGAAACGAAATTGAGGTCTGCTTTTTGGAGGATGTGTATAGTCTATTTTCTATATATGAAGGTCTTGAAGATATAGTCGGTGTAGCTGGCGAAACTGTTCAGTGCAAATGTAAACTCCACAAATGCCTTGTGCAGGAGCTTGCTTTTGATGTGATCAAGGTGACAATGAGTGAAGCATTGTAGCTTGGTTTGATGTGGTAGGTAGGATTGAGATGTTTGTTGGGGAGTGGCTCCATGAAAACATGACTGGAGCAACTGGTACAGGTATTCTGGCCCAAAGGTCCATAGCTGAAAGATGTCACCTATGAACTGGAGCCAAGAAAAATGTATTTAGTGGGAAGAATTTTAGTAAGACCTGTCCAAGCAGCCCCATAAGTAGGCTTGTATAGGAAGCAACCATCTGTGTTCCCATGGCTGTCCCCTTTATTGATGATATCTTTGAATGAGAAGTAGTTTCCAGTAGGGACAATTTGCCAGAGAGCAATCAGAAAATGTGTGGTGGGGAAGCAATTTAGGGGTCTGTGAGACAAAAAATGTTCTATTGGTGTTCAGTAATTTTTTTGTATAGGGAGACTACATACATTTTGCACAGTATATGTTGAAGTGTTTTAGGAAGATCCTGGAGACAGTTTTTTAGTTGAAGAAGGAAATTTTAAATCTATGAATTTGGGTGTTTGCTTACTATTGAAAAATTGTACCTAGCAACTAATGGACATCCCAGGACATCAGGTTTGTTCCTATAATAGTCGGTGTTCTCAGCTATGAGAATTTTAGTTGAAGTAGACGATAATTTTTGAAGTGAGCCATGTGCCAAAATCAAATTGTCGTTTTTGGAGGTGAAAGGTTGGTTCGGTTCTGTGGGGACAGGCTTTTCTATTTTGTCAACCCTCAGCTTGCAAAGTTTCTCAGCTGTGCCATTCTCTAGGTGAGTGTTCTTGGTAGTTAATGTTAACTGGGAAAATAACAATGTCAGTGTATGTTAGCCTTTGGTAGACTGCTAAGATGCTACTAGGAAGAAGTTCTTGGAAAATCTAGGAAATTCAGATTAAATGTGATAACAAAGTTGATAAACTTGACACTATATTTCAATGAACATTGTGGTTTTCGTCAGGTGTCCAATTCAACTTCCAAGTTACAACTGATATTAGTGTGTTATCTTTCTGAGTCAACAAAATTACTTAGTGTTCGTATGACTTAGTGCATTTATAGAAGAAGTATTGTATTTAATATACAAGATTAATTGGTTTCAGTTGAAGTTTTAGATGTTAAAGGTAGGTTCAGTATTTAAAATTTCAAACTATGATTACGTAAATTTGTGTGTTTATTAATTACAGAATCTTTTTCATTATCATGTTTTTTGTTAGATATATACTAACATTTCTAGATGTTTGTAATGGTTCTATATGTGTATATCCTGACTATTTCTTGTGTTTAAAAATAAGTATTATTTTGCTGAAATTCTAATTCCTGTTCTAATTTTGTTATTTATTTACATTGAAAAAATTTATGTCTGATTGAAAATAATGAATAAGAAAGTTAGCCAATTCAGGCAAAAAAATGATAATATAAATACCACACAACGTTTCTGGGTTCCTTGTCCCTTTCGTCAGGTGTGAAGAAGAGCCGAGAGCGATACAACTGCAAAAAAACAAAGCTTGAGCTTTTGAGTTTTGTCAACTGATAAGTTGCAGTGTGTTGCTCTCGGCTCTTCTTCACACCTGACGAAAGGAACAAGGATCCCACAAACTTTGTGTGGTATTTATATTATCACTTTTTTTGTTTGAATTGGCTAACTTTCTTATTCATGAATTTACATTTGTTATGTTTTTTACTGGCAAGTTTGTTTTGAAATATAACATTCAGAAAAACATTGAATTTGTCATTTGTGTTTAATTAATTGAATCTGTCCTTCTACCCCCTTTTCTTAGTGCCTTTTCAAAATATTGCAGTCATGTCTAATGTTCTTATTTTAATTACTTTTTGATGTGAATGATTTTTTCCTATTATTTCCTACTGTTAACATTTGAAGATCTTGAGCTGATACCCATTAACTATTGATGCAATACTTTGTGAACTGACCAAGAAATCATTATCTTTAGCAGTCCCTTTAAAATTTTTAATAATGAGTGTGGACATTTATTAATGGTTCTATATTGTACTAGCTGGGTGCCCGGCATTGCTTGGGCTGTCATAATTAAACTCAGTGTCATCCATAGGCTCAGATTTAACTCTAATCTTGGTTATTTTTGCTTTATTTTTATGTAAAGCCCCTCCTCCCTCATACCTAAAGGTGCTCCCCTCCCATGTCAAAAGGAGTTTAAATAATACACATATCTGGTAAAGCACTTTCAATCTCATTGACACCATAAAATATTTATTGATGCAATTAAGGACCATTTTAGCATGTTTGAAAATTACCCTCCCCTCCTGGGGGTGGTAGTCACGTCTTACCTCCACATTGTTTGTTGCTGGTTCTAAAGGAACACATGTACAAAATTTGTTCAAATTTGCTCAATGAGTGTATATGGAGCATACACACAAATATATACATATCCATATACAAATAAACAGTCTACTTTATTTATTAGATGTAGTGATAAGAGCTTCTAATTCATGTTGGCTACAGTTGTTGATTAAGAAGTTTATATTGAAGTCTTCACAGAATATAATTTTTAAATTCCTTTTTTATATTTATTGTAATAGTAACTATAATTGTTGTAAGAAAATAGGAAATTTGCCTGATGGTAACCTGTGTATTGTTAAAATAATCAATAGCTCTACTGAGGACACAGAATTCAAATTATTGCTCTAATAGCCTTTCTGTTTTATAGATATGCAAGAATGAGATGTAAGAACTCATTTATCTAAATTTACTAAACCAATTTCTGAACGTCTAAGTCAATGCTCAGTAAAACATTAAATGCTTACAGATTTTTATACTTCTTTTCATGTATAATCGAGAGTTTATTATTTAGATATTGTACATCTATTTTATTACTTGAATAACATGTTTTTAATTGAATTTATTTTAAGTTTCTAAAATCATTTAAGCTAGAAAAGGTGTACGAAGACACCTGTAATTTCAGAAATTGTAAGACATATGAATTATTGTATCAGAAATTACATTTAGCATTGACAATTACTTTTCAGGATGAAGCTGGTTCAGAAGTAATTATTGGAGTTTCATTAAGTGGCATTGTTATTGGTTATGAATGTAACCAGTCATCTAAATATTACAGGTAATTTGAAATCATGTTATTGTGTAAGGTAGAGCTATGCTAGTGGAGGATAATTTTATATTATTATTCTAAATATATTGAAAAGAGCTTTGCCTGTCTACTCTAATCTATCTATCAATATATTTCATTATTGTTATGATCAGAATTCACTTATGCATTAAGGATAATATTAAAATGTACAATTTTTAAATCTTATTGAATAGCTTTGTATTCTAGGATATATAATGTATCAAATAATTGTTTAAGGTGGAAAGATATTGCAAACGTTGTAAATCACAAACGAAATTTTGCTATTGAATGCCCAGCACCTGAAGAGACTGTCCAGTTTCAGTTCTCAGACCCTGAATCTGCGAAGTATGTTTGGCGTATGTGTGTTCACCAGGTAGGACATTCCAAATAACACATATGATAGATTGAATAACAATTTCCACAGTTATACTACCATAAATACAAGAAGTAATTTAGCTACTATGCCCCATTTAATTTTTTAAAATGCTATTAACACACTTCATTATCTTTTCATATTAAAACAGGAATTAAGAAATATATACATTTAAATTTGTTAAAAGAAATCAAGTAGAATATTGATTTTAATGTAATTGTTGTTGCTTCTAAATGAGATATTTTGTAAATTTCTCATTGGTCTATTCTAATACTTTCTCATGCAGACAAGCAAGCCATTTTAACAATAAGTTGGTTACAGACAACAATCCATTTTTTAAAATTTAATGTGCATGTTAAATGCAAAACTTAGTTTGATATTTATTCTGTTTTGATGTTGTTATTTCAGCACACATTTTATATGCAGAATGAAAATGCTTGTGAGCAAGGTCAAGGATTTCATGATCAAATTGCAGACACACTTTTCAAGAATATCAGTGAAGTAAGTTAAGCTTCATCAATTTTTTTAAAATATTTTCCTTTTGCTGATGATAACCTAACTTAACCTTGTTGCACAGGAAGCTCTACTAAATGAAAGCCGAGAAGAACTAAACAGCAGGGATGGTGCATTGTCGTGGGAAAATCAACCAACTGTTCAGAAAGCTCAATCAACATCCTGTCTTGATCTCACTAAGCATACTGACGTGGAAAAACTGAGGTAGTTTGTAACATACATACTTAAGTTAAGAAAGCAATTTTGTTTTCAATTTTAAAGTATAAGAAAATTTTGTCATGTACCTCTGGGAGACAATTTTTAAAGAAAATAAAATTAATATTTTGTTCCTAGAAATTTTTTAGTCCATTTATTATTATACCACTATAAAATCATTCTTTATTCACTCCATAGCAAGAATTATCATTATTTTCAACTACTAAAATAAATTATGCTAATTCAACTTTAAAAACCACAGATCACTTTTGCCTTCATACCGACCTGCTCCAGACTATGAAACTGCAATGCAACTGAAGTATAGATCTTCTGGACAGTCATCTAGTGCAGCCAGTGTCAGACCAAGTCACCAAGTTGGAATAATGTACAGCAGCCATCCAGAAATTCACCAAACACATATGCAAGAGGTAATTTTAAAGTGAGAAAAGCTGGTTTAGTATATTTTACTTTGGGCTTTGTGCTAGTGGGTAGGAAATAATTGCTGCAAAGTTTTGTTATCAGATTTCATCTGACTCACATTTCTGTATTTGTATAGTGTTACATTGTGATACTTGGAGTATATATAGCGGATTACAGATAATGAGCAAGACAAGGTAACTAAATTTGTACTTAAATGACAGGAACTATATTTTGATAACATAAGAAGGATTGAAAAGTATTCAGACTTGCGGGTTTTTTTCTGGGATCTTCAGCATAACTTCAACATTAATATAAGTCATTTTCACATTATTTTTAATTGTCATCTACATAGGACTGAGAATGAAATTTTTCATTGTAAATGTAATTGATTAATTATGAAGTGTAATTTTCATTAATTAGCTCATTTAATATTTTTCTGACTTAATTGGCTGTAGATCATTATATTAATTTATAAACTATATGAAAATATTTAATTATAAAATAAAGTAGTTAAAGGATCAGGATGGAAAAATCTTCACCAGACCAGGAGTAAAACCCAGAACCACCACATAGTACACGATGCTCTTATCATCTTAGATACCCTGGTTGACTCTGTCAGATTTGATCCGGGTAGATCAGATGGTAAGAGGATTGCATACTAAGTTAAGGTCTTGAGCATGATTCCTGGTTCAGTTGACATATTTCCACCATGCTCCTTTAATTCAGTTTCATATCTTTTATTGCTGATCTTCAATTGAAAGCATTTTGTCTTGTTCTTGAAAAAAAAAAGCTTTCAACTGTGTTTTGCATCTATTTCTGTTTAGAAAATTATTATGTATATATCCAATCTTTTTCAGAATGTCAGTTCATATGCTCATTATAAGCACTTTCCTGATGTGACTCAGGTTGAAAGGTTGTATTTAGAGTCTCATACTGAAGATTCACAAAGACTTTTAAAAGGGCAGAGTGAACATAGTTCAGCTGTGCTGCATACTTACAGGTGACTGAACTGAATGTTTTTATTACAAACTTTTCAAAACAGATCACAACTGTACAATAATATTAATAAAGCACACATTTGTATTGCAAATAATACTAAGATAAACAAATACAAAACCTCCAAAAATCTTGATGTCTATGGGGTCCAGGTTTCAATAAGTATTTATGTGAGATTTTAAAGTGATGAACAAACCTGCACAATAATGCAACAATTTTGGATCAATATAATTTTTGCTGTGAGAGTCTGATTATTAGTGCTACGAAACTATCTGTCTCATTAGCAAAAAATATTTTAAATTTGCCACTCTATGTGACCCTGTGCAGACAAATGTTTCATAACTTCTTTCAGTGTTATTTTTTTAAAATCTGCCTACTATTTTGTTTTTTTTATATATGTTCTCTAATGTGACTCATACATTAAATTAAATTTAAATGTATTCTTCTTGTCTAATAGTACACCAGACTTAGATGCAGGTGAGGGAAATGTTGTGCAAAGTATGCAGCTGCTACAGTTATACAAGCCACCACCTCCTTATCCTTCAAACCGGCCTAACAGCAACAGCACACCAGACCTTGCCTCACAGACACTCAGGCCCAGTTTGACTGCACCTCAGGTTAACAGCCTGGCTAATATCACCAAAGATACTGTGGTAATGTAAATAATTATTCAATAAGTTACCAAATATATAATATATATATGTGTATTGTTGTTATTGAACATTCACAAAATTGTTACAACCACTCCATCATTACTTTGATCTTATACACTTTTGACAGTCGGGTCAGAAAAAATATTGAGGCTAACTGAAGAACTACATTTCATGTCACATTGCTCAGTTACCATGTTTTAACTTGAACTGTATTATTACATGGTGACGTTACAATTCAATTAATGAATAGTGCATAAATTGAATATTTATGTAAACAAATTGTCCTGAGTTTCATATATATATATATGATATTAGTAAGGATATGACATTGTCAAAAATAATTGCAATACTGGTATGGAAAGGAAAGAGAGATAGGTTATAGGTTGTGTGGCTTATCTGAAAGTGAAGTGCAGTGTCGCCATAAGGAACTGAAGGTTGTCCTTCAAATTTTCGGAGGCTCTCAGCCTTCTTCTTCAGGAAGGAGTGTTACACCGTTCTGTGCACCGGCCAGCTGTGGAACAACCTTCAGTTCCTTATGGCAACACAGCACTTCACTTTCAGGTAAGTCACAACTTATCTCTATTTCCTTTCCATACCAATATTGCAATTATAAATATAATTGCGCTCATGAGCCCCCTTCATCAGGACGGAAGATCTGAACTGCGTGCCAGCTGGGCACGAATTCATATATATAAACACTTAAGGAAAATGTGATTAGATCAAATTAAATAACACATTTAGAGAGGAAAGACAGACAGTGAAGTCAACTTACATGCAATCAATAGTTGGTTCAGTCAGGCTGAAGAGTGAAAATATTTCAAATTTTGGAGGGGCTGAGCCCCTTTTATCAGGAAGGAAGGTGTGAACTTTTTGCCGGTTAAGAACAAATTCACACATGTGTATATATATATATATATATATATATATATATATATATATATATATATACACACACAGCCGGCTGGTGCACGGAATGGTGTAACACTCCTTCCTGAAGAAAATTTTGAAGAACAACCTTCAGTTCCTTAGGGCTACACTGCACTTCACTTTCAGGTAAGCCACAACCTATCTCTCTTTCCTTTCTTTGCAATTATTTTTGACAATGTCATATCCTTACTAATATCATATATATATACACACACACACACACACACACACACACACACTAAAGATGTCACTTCCTTACTCATTTTTATATATGTATGTATGTATTTATTAACTCATCTTGTCAGGAAAAGGGAATACCTTAAATCAGTAGCTTTGTCAGGCTAGGAAGTAATGAACATATCAAATTTTTGAGTGCCTAAGTCCCCATCCTCAAGACTGTGCATTCTGTTGCCAACACTTCTTAACCTGACTCAGTAAATGGTCAGTGTCACCTGGTCATTTCCATCTGTCCTTTTGACCTGAAACCTTTTAACATTTACTTTTTAAAATGTCTTCACTAAGTTTTAGTCTCTATAATCATTATACAGATAATTGATCATTCTGGTTTCAAGAAGCTCATGGTTGGATTAAACTGCTACTTTCATTGCCAGCTACTCATCTTGGTTAATATATGTTGCAGTAAAACTTTTTATAACAATAAGATTGATAATTAAGTCAAATGTTTTAGCTACCATTGGAGCATTAGTGGCTTTATCATAAACTGAACAAAGGTTTTGAAGGAACTGTATAAGCTTTTCTTTTGTTGCAGATTGATTGGAATTGACAATTTGAGGTAATTGGTTGTGATGTCTTATCTCTCGCTTGATAGATTTGTTTTTCCTGCTTATTATTTCTATATTGTGTATCAGTGGATATATATTGGACTTAAAAATTGTTCCTACTGATAAGGTTTAGTACTACCCTCCCTCATAAGATACTCATAATTTTTTTAAAACAATGTACTTTTGAAAGTAAAACCTAATTCTAAAACCGAATAATTAAAGACTGGAATGGCCTATAACATCCAAGGAAATCCGCTAAATGCCAAAATATTTATTCTAAATTTAAGTAACTTTATTTAATAAAGCAAATTTTTCAAAATTCTAAGATAGGTTTCCTCATAGGGATGAAGTGAATATGAGTGAATTTATTACTGAAATTAAGTATGCACTTGGTTACAACTTAAAAAGAAAATAGAAGTTTAAAGTAAATGGATAATCCATTTTCCATCTTCATGACTATGGGCTAATGATTAATTAAATATTGATGTATTGAAAATGTGTAAATTTTCCTTAAAATATAATTTGTCTCTCTTGTCCATGAAAAGAAACAATTGAATCAAACACTACTGCTGCTTAGATCATTTACTTAATTAATTATCACTTCACTTCATTTGAATTTCTTTTAATTTGTCTTATGAATTTATAATTTTTTATTGCTTGGTATGGAAGCACTGTCACTTCATTTCCTCTTTAAAGTTGCCCGAAAGTTATTTAGAGAGTAGGAATCTCTCTGTATATTCCTGCCAGTAAATTTATCCTATTTAGAAATGAAAAATTTCTGGTCATTGTGTTTGTACCATTTTTATTTTGAAATTATAATCTCATATACCAAAATAATAAAACTTTTGGATCTATCACATGGCCTTTGTTCTGTTTAAGTTTTGAATAGTATTTGCAGAATTGTTCTCTCCCTTCATTTAATAATTCCCACCTTAATTGGTCCAAGTTTTTATTCCCATGACTAGGCACTATGTCTACAATTTTAGCCACACTAAAATTGTGAATGAAAGCTATGATTGGTGATTGTTCTGCACTATATTATATTATATTAATTTAATTTGAATTGTGACTTCCTTTACCTTTTCTTTTTTCTTAAGATCATTTTTGTCTGTTTTGCATAGTTTTAAAATTGTCACTAGGGGAAGTCTGAATAGAAGTTCAATTTGTATTAATATCTAATCCATTTTCATAGCTGTGGACTGATTTTTGCATGCAATTATACTGGTGTTATCTGGTTTCCTGTAAAATATTACAAATTGCCATCAGTTTTATAATTTACATACCAGAAAATAAATAGTTTTCAACCTTTACTGATATATTATTTGGAAGCTGTGTAGTTGAAAGAGAGACTGAGGACCATCTCTTCAAAAATTCTGGTAAATGTTTATGTTAAGTACTGAGCACAAGTAAGAAGTGAAATTATGGAATATCAAAAGAAGACTGAACATTTCGTTGGATAAAATTTAGCTAATAAGTACCTAGGTATAATAACCAAGAAAATTAATGGTTTGTTTATTAAACCAGTTTTAATATTCCCAGTGGAATTTTATTAAATAATAATAAAAGTATAAGAAATTGTTACTAATGCTATTTAATTCTATCTATTTTCTTTAAACATTTGTTTTTCTATTTGTCATGTCAATTTTCTAAGCTAAGCCATAAAGTGTTAATTATTATTATATTTCTTCTCTCATTCAATCTGCTTCTTTCTCCTAGATTTAGGAGTATTTTAAAATTTCTGTTGTCATCCTGTTACAAAAGCTGCATACTTATGTCTCTCCACACTAAAGCACATTTCAATTCATTGGTTTGCTCATTGTAAGTTATGTAACCTCTTCTGATTAAGAATATTGTAGTGTATTTAACTACAAATGGACATCAACCTGGTGGCAGTTAGCACAAAAAGAATAAATTTTTTTTTCAATTTAAACAAATGATTTAAAATATGTATAATATTAAAAATCAATACTGCTACATTAGTAATGATAACAATAGGACAATAATAGTAATATTTATCATAATTACCATTACCATAATTTTTATTATTATTAGAGTGGATATGGGAGAGAGAGATTAAAATTTAGTAAGTCAGGATTGACCAATACCAAAATCTGGATGTTTCTAAACTGTGTTGAAAGTTTGTATAGTTTCCCTTGGAACTGTAGGATGTCAACCTGGAATAAATTTATAAAATACACATTTATGAGGTTTTTCGTGTTAAAATTAAAAATTATGTTTTGAATAATGCAATTGCAATTTGAATAAATGTATTCATGTAAATATTGCCTATAAATTAGTTTTGATAAAGTTAGTTCATTTCTGTTCACTATAAGGAAACATATTCATGAATTTATTTGATTTTTAAATATGTCTGTGTTAATTTGTAGAATTATTTAGTCTGTGAAATTTGTTTAGTTTACTCAGTGACCACTTTTTTCTATAGCAATTTTTATTGGTTTATGTCTTGGTTGTGTGTATTAAGAACAAACATAATGCTTAATATACACATCCTTAATGGAAACCAGTGAAACTCACTGAGTGAATATTTACAATTTAACATTTTTTTCTGTTTCCTAGGTCAGTGGTTCTAGTCCTGATCTTGTGTCTACACGAAATCACCACTATGTGCAGCAACTCGTAACAGGTTCTGAAACACACCAGCAGTATACAAACATTGCAGCGATGTTGGATCCTGGACTTGTTTATTGTGTAGTGCCTCCTCCCGAGCCAATCTATGAGAATGTGCCTTTGCCTTGGGCAGCCAGTGCTCGAAGTCGCACTTCTAGTATCCAGTCAGCTCCTGAGATGAGCAGTAATACTCAAAATACTACAAGTGCTGCCACAAGTGATAATGTAAAAACCAATCATGCTGCCCATGAATTGGTTTCCTTTTCTTTTCCATTAAGTGGAAAAAATCGTTTATCTTCTCAAGTTAGCAATCCTGTTACAGGTAAAAATATTTGTTTCTTATACTTTCTTTTTTTAATAGATTGGATCCAATTATACAACTATACTAGCTACTTCATATAATGAAATGTACAATAATATTAAAACCCTGCATTGTACTGTTCTTGAGATTTTTTATGTATATAAATGAATGTTCTGAATCCTAGAAAGTATATTTTATCATTGCGTTTACTTAGTTTTATGTTTATATGATGGTTCTATTGTTTTAAGAGTTAGTTGTACTTTTCACATGTTCATGTTACTAGTATCCTTTGTTATGAATTTGTATGACTCAATGTACATTATTTCATATTCATAAAATGGGAAATAAGTATTTAGAGTGTAATTATGAATATGTTCATTAATATAGATTTAAAATAGAAATTAATATTAACTTTGATTTTTTTTGGAGAAAACTTGTATTAATCTGTAATATGTAAAAACTTTTTTTATCACTTTTTGATATTATAGTTCTACTTTATACTATTTTATATCTAAATACAAAGCATATCTGTTTTAACTTAATGTTCGCAGATGCTACTACTTCATCGGCTGAAGTGAATATGTTAAAAGTAGAACCATCAATTGATAGTCCACATAAAGATTCTGCAAAACAAAAGCCTAAACGCAAGTGGGGTTTGCTTGGTGGAGGCAAGAAGTCCAAGACTACTGGTTTAACCAAAGAAAAGAGTCAAGAAGAATTAAAGCATCGTTGGAGCACTGGACTACCCAGGTTACCTCTTCCTCCGACAATATCTAAAGAAACGATGGTTTGTTTTACTTATTTAATATTGTGTTATTACTGATTGTTTATTTATTCTGATGATTTCATTTCTTTTTTTATAGTGTCAACTGTTGGAACGTAAACTTCTTGATAGTCAACTTTTCTTTGAATTTGAAAAAATACCTAAAAAGAAACCTGTGGCAGATTTTTCAGTTGCATTACACCCAGATAATGTTGTTCTGAACAGGTTTGCATTTCATCATACATACATCATACATTCTCTATTTCATATAGGATATCTTAATAAAATTTGAGGTTATTTAAGTAATAAGTGGTCTATATATATATAAAATTGTAATATTGGAATGGAAAGGAAACAGAGATAGGTTGTGGCTTACCTGAAAGTGAAGTGCGGTGTCACCATATATATATATATATATTGTAATGAATTATTTTCTTGGGCTGGGTATTTTATTATCTTGAAGCAAAAAAAATTATTGACCATTAATTATTGAAATGAGGTTTATTAATATAGCACGAAAACTATGATCACAGGCACCTGTGGATTTACGTTGGAGAGATTAGTTGCCCACAACAAATACATACTGCATATTCCTGTTTCCTGTTGTGGCCACTGTAATTGGAGGTCCCAGTTTTTCCCTTATTGAATCCTGCAGCTGGCTGGAGCAACTCGTTCCTTGTTCTCAAATATTCGGCTGATGGCCTCGTACAGCCAGCTGATTGTCAGGTACAAATTTACTATATGCTTTTCCACTACTCGGATAAGCATACCCTTGTACCCTTCGAGATCCTATCATGAAACGTTATCAACGTTCCTTCTGCCAACTCTTTCCATGTCTGTCGACTTGTTTCCACGTCCTTTCGCCAACTCTTTTCATGTTTCTTCCAACCAATCTTTCCAACGTTCTTATTCCCACTCTTTGCACGTCTGTCCACTTGTTTCCACGTCCTTTTTCCAACTGTCCCAAAATATCTCCTCCTACCCCAAAGCTGGACATTTTCCCGCCCTTAGCATCACCAGGCTTTTGTTGTTCTTAGCTGCATGGGATTTTCCCATGGGCTGAACCAAAGGTTTACAATGCCACAATGTATACTATCTCGGGTTAAAATAGCCACGTGCGGCTACCAGAGATGTGACATGTTGGCGTCTCGAGTTGGGAAACAAAAGGGTCCTCCAAACTACAGCAAACAACATTTCTGAAAAATAAAAACAAAATTAAATTAAAATATGCGTGTTAATATATATATATATATATATATATATATATATATATATATATATATATATATATATATTGGTATGGAAAGGATAGAGAGACAGGTTGTGGCTTACCTGAAAGTGAAGTACGGTGTCGCCATGAGGAACTGAAGGTTGTTCTTCAAATTTTCGGAGGCTCTCAGCCTCCTTCTTCAGGAAGGAGTGTTACACCATTCCGTGCACCGGCCGGCTGCGGACTGCCGGCCGGTGCACGGAATGGTGTAACACTCCTTCCTGAAGAAGGAGGCTGAGAGCCTCCGAAAATTTGAAGAACAACCTTCAGTTCCTCATGGCGACACCGTACTTCACTTTCAGGTAAGCCACAACCTATCTCTCTATCCTTTCCATACCAATATTTTTGACAATGTCACATTCTCACTATTACAATATATATATATATATATATATATATATATATATATATATATATATATATATATGGGACATACACTGCATATTATTATTTATTATTTTTATATAAAAATAAAAATTTGCTGAAACTTTTCAAAAATTGATTCCAGATATAAAGATGTTTTGCCGTATGAAGAAAACAGGGTAAGGCTGACTCCAACCAAAGAAAATAAATTTGGATACATCAATGCTTCACACATTACAGTAAGTGATGAATTTCACCTTAACTGTTTGGTATTTACAATAATATGTTATACTTCTATAATTAACATCAGACCTTTAATCTAATAGAAAACTTCAATTCTCTTTCAACTTATTCACTGATAGTTAATCTACTTGATTATTGCAAAAAAATTTTAAAAAAAGAATGTATTGTGCTGCGCCCTTATCTCTTACTATTCTTGGCCTTGTACTTATTACAGTAAAATTTATTGTTTTTGTTTGGTATTGGGCGCCACCAAATGGTATGTGGTAATAAATGAAAGAGTTTAATTTAAGAAAATTACAAAATTTAATTACAATTTAATATTTTACAAACTATCTACCAATTAAAAATTTATATTTACAAGACCAATTAGCATTGACTCTTTCTCTCTGGGTATTTTGTGGGAAGATAATTTTACCCAGCAAACCGTGATATATTATTACAATTGAAGTTAATATTGCAAAGTTATTTTAAACTTTTTTACAATTGAACTCAATCAAGTTATTTATTGAATGGAACATATGTGATGAATCATTATTGTCAGTTACTGAACATATGAAATTGAATGAAGTCTTATCTGTGACACATGTGTTCCAACGCCATCTGTTTTTATGGATGTGCCAAAAGAGACATTTCTGCTATGCCTACACAAGATATATATCATCCTGCTCTCATTTAAGTATTGATTTTGTTTTTATCTTTGCGGCCACATAATCTTCTTTACAGATATTTGCATTCTATTTTCCACACCACAGTAATTTTCACGTTCTACACTGCTGCGTCTCATCCCAAAATCTAAGAAAAATATCCTTTAGTTGTTGTAATCATTTGTATGGGCTAAGTATGACAATTAAAGCGATTGAAGACTTGAATACTCTCACTCGATATTGAAATGGAATATTCTTTATCATGCAATATTCTTCCAATTCAGCCACAAACTCTTCTGCTGAATATTTTACATCTGGAATATGTGGTATATACTGAGCAATGCTGGAGTTGCTTAACAATTCTTCAGAGCCTAATCTATGAGTTATCTCCTGTGACAATAAGTCTTGCAGATTTTGATTGATGGCTGGACTCTGATGGAACTCTGCTTCTTTTTTTTTTTTATCAGAAATATTTCCTCTCTAACATATCTCAATTCCATTTTTTTCTTGATTGCGATCTTTTCTGACAAAGTGTTTTTTTTTGTTGAACACAACATACCTGTATCTGTTTGACATTTGTAATAATTGTAACCTCTTTCACCTCATTTGTCTTTGAAAACACACCTGTAACATCTTAGTTCAATTTAATATCAATTACCTTGTCCAATTCTAACTTTTCATCTAATTCTTTTTGTATCTCTGTGTGAAGCAGTTCAGATTACTTTCTTCAGCTGTTTCTTTACTATTTTTTTTTATGGTGGCGGTGTTCAGCACTTGTTCTACTCAACATTTGTCCAAGGCGTCAAAATTTAAAATATTGCCTGTTTTATATTTATATATATATATATTTAGGTTATATAGCGTCCAGAAATCAGGAATATAGATATCAATTAAGAAAAATACTTGGGCAACAATGATCAACAAAATATTTAAACATAACTTGCACTCCCTGAACTCACAGTAATTATAATATTATAAAAATCTACTAATATTAATTCATATAACAACCAGAATTATTAACTATCAATTGTTATCAACTTATCACATCAACATTTTACAGGGTTGCCACATATAAGCAATCTCACATACCATCTTGTGCTGTGCTCTTGTCACTTCCATTTATTGAGCTCGTACTTATTACAGTAAAATGTATTTGTTAGGTTTGGTAATGGACGCTTATTAATAGTGTGTGGTAGTAAATAAAATAATTTAATTTAAGAAAATTAGAAAATTTTATTATGTTTCATAATTAACGAACAATAACTAACAATTGAAAATGTATATTTACAAAACTCTTTATCTCTCGGGATGTTGCGGGAAGATTATTTTACGTAGCAAACCGTGAAGTCTTACAATTAATCTACAAACTTTTACTATCAATTTCTCGAATCAACATTGTACAAGGTTGCCATGTTTAAATAACGTGACGTCGAAGCTCACACGCCATCTTGTGCCGCGCTCTTTTCCGTTGCATTTATTGGGTCGTACTTATTACAGTATAATTTTTTTGTTTTGTTTGGTAATGGAAGATTTCAAATGGTATGTGGCAATAAATAAAACAATTTAAAAGATGAAAATTAGAAAATTTAATTAAGTTTAATATTATACGAAAAGTAACTAACAATTGAATAATTATACTTACGAAACTCTTTCTCTCCGGGTATGTTGCGGAAAGATTATTTTACCTCGTGAGCGGTGACATATTACTAGAATTAATTACTACAATTATTCCTCAATCTTCAACTATCGATATCTCGCATCAACGTCGTACACGTTTGCCATGTGTAAATAATGTCACATGGAAACTCACACGCCATCTTGTGCCGCGCTCTTGCCTGTTGCATTCATTGTGCTCGTACTTATTACAGTGAAATATATTTGTTTTGTTTGGTAATGGACGCTTTCAATCGGTATGTGGTAGTAAATAAAATAATTTAATTTAAGATAATTAGAATTTTGAATTAAGTTAAATATTTTACGTCCAATAATTAACAACGGAAAATTAATATTAACGAAAATCTTTCTCTCCGGGTATGTTGCGGGAAAATTATTTTACCTCGTGAACCGTGACATATTACTACAATTAATTATTACAATTATTCTTCAAATTTCTACTATCGATATCTCGTATGAAACGTCGTACACGGTTGCCATGTGTAAGTAATCTCACATGGAAGGTCACCGCCATCTTGTGCCCCGCCCTTGTGTCTTGCATTGTTTATCCTTGTACTTAGTGCAGCATAATTTATTAGTTTTGTTTGGGAATAGAAGATTTCGAATAGTACATGGTAGAAAATAAAATAATTTAATTTAAGAAAATGAGAAAATTTATTAAGTTTGATTTTTTAAGAACAATAGCTAACAATTAAAAATGTATATTTACTTAACTCTTTCGCTCCGGTTATGTTGCGGGAAGATTATTTTATCTGACAGGCCGTGCCATATGATAACAATTAATTATTACAATTATTCTTTAAACTTCTACTATCGATATCTCGCATCAACGTCGTGCACTGTTGCCATGTGTAGCTATTGTCACATGGAAGCTCACACTCCATCTTGTTCCTCATCGAAGCTAACACACCATCTTATGCCGCGCTCTTGTCTGGTGCATTCATTGTGTTCGTTCGCATTACAGTAAAATTAATTTGTTTTGTTTAGTAATGGACGCCTTCAAACGGTATGTGGTAGTAAATAAAATAATTTAATTTAAGATATTTAGAATATTTAATTAAGTTCAATATTTTATGAACAATGACTAACAATTGTAAATTTAGATTTACGAAACTCATTTTTGCGGGTATGTTGTGGGAATAATTAATATTTTACCTAGCAAACCGTGACACATTATTACAATTATTCTACAAACTTTTACTATTAATTTCTCGCATCAACCATGTACCCGGGTGGCCATGTGTAAATAATCTCGCATGGAAGCTCACACGCCATCTTGTGCCGCGCCCTTGTGTCTTGCATTGTTAGTTGTCCTACTTATTGCAGTAAAATTTACAGGTTTTGTTTAGTAATGGAAGTTTTCAAATGGTATGTCGTCGTAAATAAAATGATTTTTAATTAAAGAAAATGAGAAAATTTAATTTAGTTTAATATTTTACGAACAATAACTAGCAATTGAAAATTTATATTTACGAAACTCTTTCTTTCCGGGTATGTTGCAGGAAAATTATTTTACATCGATAACTGTGACATATTACTACAATTATTCTTCTATCGGTATCTCGCATGAAACGTCGTACACGGTTGCCATGTGTAAATAATCTCACATGGAAGGTCACCGCCATCTTGTGCCGCGCCCTTGTGTCTTGCATTGTTTGTCCTTGTACTTAGTACAGTATAATTTATTAGTTCTGTTGGCTAATGGAAGATTTCAAATGGTATATGGTAGAAAGCAAAATAATTTAATTTATGAAAATGAGAAAATTTATATCAGTTTGATATTTTACGACCAATAGCTAACAATTAAAAATGTATATTTACTAAACTCTTTCACTCCGGTTATTTAGCGGGAAGATTATTTTACCAGAGAAACCATGACATATTATTGCAATTAATTATTACAATTATTCTTTAAACTTCTACTATCGATATCTCGCATCAACGTCGTGCACGGTTGCCATGTGTAACTAATGTCACATGAAAAATCACACTCCATCTTGTGGCTCATCGAAGATAACACACCATCTTGTGCCGCTCTCTTGTCTGGTGCATTCATTGTGTTAGTTCTTATTACAGTTAAATTATTTTGTTTTGTTTGGTAATGGACGCCTTCAAACGGTATGTGGTAGTAAATAAAATAATTTAATTTAAGATATTTTGAATATTTAATTAAGTTAAATATTTTATGAACAATGACTAACACTTTTTATTCTTTCTTGGTATGTTGTGGTAATAATTAATATATTTTACCTAGCAAACTGTGACATATTATTACAATTATTCTACAAAGTTTTACTATAATTTTCTCGCATCAACCTTATACACGGAGTCCAGGTTGAAATAATTTCCAATCGAATCTCAAACGCCATCTTGTGCCGCGCCCTTGTGTATTGCATTGTTTGTGCTCCTAATTATTACAGTAAAATTTATAGGTTTTGTTTGGTAATGGACGCTTTCAAACGGTATGTGGTAGTAAATAAAATAATTTAATTTAAGATAATTCGAATATTTTATTAAGGTTAATATTTTACGAACAATGACTAACAATTGAAAATTTATATTTGCGAAACTCATTCTTTCGGGGTATGTTGTGGTATTAATTAATATTTTACCTAGCAAACCGTGACATATTTTTATAATTATTCTGCAAACTTTTACTATCAATTTCTCGCATCAACGCCTTTCTCGGTTGCCATGTGTAATAATCTCTCATCGAAGCTCAAACGCCATCTTGTTCCGCGCCCTTGTGTCTTGCATTGTTTGTGCTCGTACTTAATACAGTAAAATGTATTTGTTTTGTTTGGTTATGGACGCTTTCTATTGGTATGTAGTTTTAAATTAAATAATTAAATCATAGAAAATTACAAATATTAATTAAAATTAACATTTTACTTCCCATTGAAAATTTATATTTACAGAACTATTTTTCTAACGTTATGTTGCGGAAATTTTTTTACTTAACAAAGTGTGACCTATTATTACATTTAATGTTATTATTGTGAATTCAATTATATTAAACTTTTTGACAATTGAACTCAATTTAGTTATGTATTGATATTAATCATTTGTGATGCTTCATTATTGTCTGTTACTGAACATATAAACTTGAATAAAGTTTTATCTGTGGCACGTGTTCCTTCGATGTTTTATCTGGATGTGCAGAAAGAGACATTCTGCCATAGGGGATTGACTGGAAAATTGTCCACCTTCATGCATTAGAATTAAAAAAACCAAAATGTTTTAAATACCACGTATATATATATATATATATATATATATATATATATATATATGATATATGTACATACATACATACATTCTATAGTCTGTAAAGAACCACAATGTACAGTCCTTTTCCCATTTAAACTTATGTTTTTTAATGTACATGGTTTTTTTCTAAACCCTTGCAAAGTGGACACTTTTCCCCACCTAGTAGGATAACGTGGTCATGCACTGGTGACTAGACCCATCTATGTCTTTTGATATGAAACATATGAAAATAGTTATATAAACATGTTTATTTTACAAAGTAAAACTGTTTAGCCTTATTTAACATTAGTTTTAATATAAAAACATGAATTTTAATGTAATCATGAACCAAGAAGGGCATTTATGAATCTGTTGTTTGCAAAATACACATTCTAACTCATTTTTTTCTCCACAACCTACATACTCCTCATACACCCACTCCTTTCACTTACAACATTCGATCCATCCTTAATTATCTTTTGATTTTGAAAATACTTGATTGCATTAGAAGCATTCTGTGTCGTAATTATCTCCTTGTTCTAATTCTTGTTTGCTGGGATAAGTTTTCATTGAATTTTATTTTTCTTGTCGGTTCATTTTACTCGCATAGCGTTCGTTTTGGATTCATTGTAAAAACTTTCTCTTTTTTTAATCCAAATCTCTTCATATTTTTTCTTTTTCTCTTCGACCAATTCAGATTTATAGGCGCTTGAAGTTTTTACTGTTTACCTTTCTTTATTTTTGCCCTCTTTGCTTTGGCAAAGGATTGATATCCTTAGGGCTAATGTGGAATCCTTTGGACGTGGAATGTAAATCAAGTGTCTTAAGTTTTTAATCCAATATTCAATTTACAGGGCACAATGTATTCTGTTTGATGTTATAATAATAAATAATATTGGTAGCAATTATTGAAACATGCATTTCCACACATGTACTACACATTCCAGATTGAAAAAAACTGTCACAGAAAAGTGCCCATAGATTACCTCTTGCACTGTCAAGTTAGACCCATAAATAGAGAAATCTTGAGTAGACAGACAATCAGTGTATTAGACAGTTAACAGCATGTAAAAGTTTAAGAGTTACTATTTGTGTTTCATGCTAAACGGGTGCAGTATAAGCAAACAATTTTGAACTGGGTCAAATAGTTGGCCTGTGTGAAGTTGGAGTTTTAGATATACCAATTGCTGCGAGGGTGGAAAGTCATGCCCGGAATACACAACTATGCCAATTCTGTGTTATCTTCTTAAATTTTTTCCTTGATTTTGAGTTACAGCCTTATTAAGTATGCACATAAGGATCTGACATACAAATATATTTACACATAATTTGTGTTTCTATCAGGTTTTTTTAAAAAATCAAGTTTTTCTATTTTGTAATTATATTTTGTTTAAACCTGGCATTAGTATCTTCCAGTCTTGTAATTTCAGTTTCCAATCTCAACAATCTTCAAATATACAATAGTTTGAATTATTAAAAGTTTACATCTATAACATTTATATGTAATGATAAGATTCTGTAAGAATAAGAATAATTTCTGTAACATACATGTTTCAAGTATGACAGTTATAGTTAAGTTCATACTTAGTTTCACTTTACATGTGATATATATGATAGTCCTTACTAAAATTTTATTTTTAGGCATCTGTAGGTAACCACCAGAGATTTTATATAGCTGCCCAAGGCCCAATGTCTTCCACTATAATGAGTTTTTGGCAAATGGTGTGGGAAGCTGATGTTTATCTTATTGTGCAGCTAACTGGAACACAAGAAGATGGTGCAGTTCAATATTGTCCGGGGCTTTGTGATCGTTGTCTTGAATCAGATCAGGTACTACTGAAGCCACATGAGTTTTTGTTTCACATTGTATCAATTTTACAACTTGTATACTCATCTGAAATGAATTTTAATCTTACTTCCATTATAATTCCCAGAGTCAACTATAAAAATAAATTCTCTTTAGTTTCAGGTGTGGCGTCAGTTTTCTCAGGAGACTGGACATTGTGTTACCACAAAGTTACGCTTATTTCACACACCATCTCGGAGTGTCCGTGGAGTCTGGCATTTGCAATATTTGGAATGGGGAGACCAAGGTTGTCCAAATAATGTTGGACACTTTTTAGGTACAGTATTGAAAAGCATGTTAAATAAGTTGTACTGACAATGACCACAAATCAACAATACTAGTTCATTTACTAAATTATTTGATTTTTGGTTTCTTTTTAAAATTGATACACGGTGTTTCAGAACAGATTAAGAAGTTTTGAGGTGTTACAAAAAAGCATTTAGTATGTACAGAAAAAAATGTTTTTTTCTTTGAAGTTAGCAGTATACAACATTTAGTCATTAATTTTAGAAAATAGTACTTGAAAGATAGCGGCCATTAACAGTAACAGAGTGTTGAAGACAATCTCTGAAGTTTTATACAACTCATTAAAACTCATCGGTGGGATATAGCATTAAATATTTAAATAATCCACCCCTCTGCTCTGCTGCCCCTTGTACAAAATAATTAGTTTAACTTTCACCATAGGTCTTGAATGCCAGGTTAATATTGTGTAATGTATTTTTATATCATAAGTATTATATTTCTTTTCATTGATTTAAATAATTTTATTTAGGTTTCCTAGAAGAATTGAACTCAGTAAGACAACATACAGTCAGTGAAATACCTGCTGCACACAACCGAAACCCTCCCATTCTTGTTCACTGTAGTGCTGGAGTAGGTAGAACTGGCATTACAATACTCAGCGATCTTCTGCTTTACACTTTAGATCACAATCAGGTAAGTGTAGCAAATATATTATTTCTTTAAAGGTTTAGTGGCATAGGGTAATTTTTAGGATTAATTTATTATTCATATTAATTAATTAAAAGATTGTATCTTCAAAAACTGAACTAAATTAATGTTTATGCTTAAGATATTATTTCACGAATATATTTTCGCTGACAAATAATTTAAGCGTACAAATGAACATAATTTCTGAAAATTCTCCTTAATCAAGTCTTACAGACTCATTACTCCTTAGAATGATGCCCGCAATATATCGGTAGTTTTCAAATCCCAAATTTCCAACAACTATAAATATGTGCATGGTTGAATACTTGTTTGTGTATTCATTAGGCTTTTGTTACTTGTCTTTCCCACTCTCACTTACACACCTTCCTTCACAAAGAAAATAAAAAGGAATAGTGTAAATGCTAGGCAAAATTGATAATGTTAGAATATATTCAGTGACAAGGTTTGCCTGGACTCAGTCCTCATTTCTGAAAATAATTAATTCTCTAACCTCATGGATTTCCATAATTTTTTATTCGGGTAAGCCAAGTTCTTATCCTTTCTGTCCTATCATAATTAGATATATACTTCATATTTTAACTGTTTATTTCAGGAACTTGATGTACCTAGAGTTGTTGCTGTACTCCGGAATCAGAGAATGTTGTTGGTACAAACTGTGGCACAATATAGGTTTGTTTACAGCTTGCTAATTCACTATCTGAAACATTCTCGGTTGATATGAATGTTGGTATAACATTATGAGCGTAACAAAACAAATTTGTGAGAGTGTTTGTAATGAAAATTATAAAGTAGAAATGTTTGAGCACATGTCAAAATTTCTACATACTCACTCTATAATAAATTTATTCTTTAAGCAATATTTATAGTGAGATAGAAAATAATTAATATTTATGTAGTACTATTTTTATTTAGCCAAGATAGCTATATATTGGCTGCTAATAAAAATGTATTTGTAAATACATTTATTTTGTGACTGAAACGGAATAATTTGATAATTGAAGTGTTTATGTTCCTTTAATGTTTAACTATATTTTAATAATGTCAGTTTTATTTATTGAGTAGTTGTTTATTTTTAAACATGATATATATACATTGGCAATTAACAATGTTCAATTCTGGCTCATTTTGCTTGAAATTAAGGCAATGTATAAATAAATACAGCTGCATTTTGTTATTTTCCACTGTTCAAAGGCATTGGTTTAAAGAATTGAATAGTCTATTCATTTTTTAATTATTGCTCAATAATAAAAGTACATTTGTTTAATTTTAAGGTGCTTTTTAGAGTACAAAAAAGGTTTAATGTCACGTACAACGTGGATTTATGTTATGTAACAATTACTTTGCAGTAACTACTTTCATTCCTGTAAATATTTATTACTTTTTTCAAATGATCACTATTCAGTTACATTTTGTTGTACTATCATTTGCTTAAATAGAAAAGTCCATCTGTTAGGCCAATAATGAAATATAATTATGCAATACTAAAAAAATATTATTTACGTATATTTTTTGAATTTAAAAGATTACAAATTTATGAAACTCAATAGGAGATATGTTGAATATTCTATGCAGTCAAATTATTGATGGGAAAATAAAATATTTTTATTTTTTCATCTATAGGTTTGCTCAAGAGCACAAGTTATTCTTTGAAAATTATAGCATATTTTTGTTGTTTTCTAGTCAACTTTAGATGACCACAACAGAATTGAAGTGTTTCTATATTTTAATTTTTAAGATTTCAGCAAAACACTCATTTGTAATTAAATATAATGTTTTTATTTGTAGTCCAGAATTTTTTTTATATAAAAGCTTTGTTCCTAGTAAAAATTACTGCAGTATCATAATATTTTAGCCCAAAATCAATTATTTATTATTAATATAAGGTGCTTTTGCAGGAATTGCAGAATATGTGCCAATAAGCTTCATACTGGTATCAGTGTAACTGATTTGAAGGCTAGAATCACTTTTTGTCAAGTATTAATATATTAAATTATTGGCATCAAATATTTCTTCTCAGTGGTACTGCTTTTTTTACACAATGGAATACAGAAAGAAAAAATAATTGTAAATACAATTGCATTACATATTTAATACATTTTATTTCTTTAGGAAATAAACTTTTCTAGGACAGTCTCCATTTATAATTTTTTAATTTTTTATAGATTTAAATGATTTGCCATATTCGTTCTAAGAAACAAAATCACACTAAATTTTTATCTTAGAATGTTATTTTTTTAAAAAAAGCATTAGACAAGTCTTTGAAAGCTGTCTAAAAATTTAAACTAATCTATATTGGAGACAGTCCTAGGAGGTTAAATTTATTTTGTATGGAATTACAAGGGTCATACTTCACTTCTAACATTCTATTTCACAATTATAGTTATTTATTTATTTTCAATACTTACATTGTTTTTATTATCTGTATTTAATACCATTTATTCTTCCATCTATGTATTGAAGAATTGCCATGATTCATGTGCTTTAAACATTTTATTTATTCATTCAAATCTGCTTTGAAAACTAGTGCATAGTGATTAGAAATTTTTCAATACTTATAAACATGCAGGTAGTTTCAAGTCTTTTCCCAGCTTCTGTCTTCATAGAAGTAGAAGAGCTGATGATTCTATTATTCATATTTTATTGGGTTACTTGAATTCTTTTAAGCCAATGAAAACTTTGAAAAATAATTCTTAACATAATAAATTTGCACAATTTTTTAATAACAAACTGTTTATTTTTGTCAATTTGATATATATATATATATTTAACATAAATGAAATTAGTAAGGATATGACATTTCAAAAATAATTGCAATATTGGTATGAAAAGGAAAGAGAGATAGGTTGTGGCTTACCTGAAAGTGAAGTGCGGTGTCATCATAAGGAACTGAAGGCTGTTCTTCAAATTTTCAGAGGCTATCAGCCTCCTTCTTCAGGAAAAAAACAACTAAAGAGAAACTCCGCAGTCCGCAGCCAGCCAGTGCACAGAATGGTGTACCACTCCTTCCTGAAGAAGGACACTGAGAGCCTCTGAAAATTTGAAAAACAACCTTCAGTTCCTTATGGCAACACCGCACTTCACTTTCAGGTAAGCCACACAACCTATCTCTCTTTCCGTTCAATACCAATATTGCAATTTTATATTAACATATATATTTTTTTAGTTATCACATTTTGTACTGTTTAGTGTTGAAAAATGTTTGTGGTAATATATATTATTTGGCTGGTTATGATGTTTTTGTTGCCATTTTAATATTAATATGTTGGGTTTTCTGGTTACCTTTTATTCCATGATAAAAATCACAAAATTGATACCTAATTGAATTGATGTGTTTGTGACTAATTTTGTTCTGTATGTATTATTAGACTATAAATCCAATTTCTATCCTGTGTATTTTTCTGTATATGAAGGTAATGAGGATCTCCATTTTTGATAAGAACATTCTGTAAGATATTTGATTATCATTCACTAAATGTAAAGTTCATTAAAATCTAGGACGGAAGTAGTTAATTTGCTGGAGGATTTTACACATATTCTTTCTGTCCAAATATCTAATGACAAAGAAAAGTCTTTAAATTGTGAATGTAGAATTTTGGAATGTGGTTGGGTAGAACTGTTGTAGAGAATGAGTTTGTTATTGCAAGCAGTCAGTTTGAATAATAAATGTTTCATTAATTTGGAAGTGAAATTTTCTAAGGCAATGGTGAATTAATTCTGGGATGATTTTATGGGTGTAATCAAGGCAGTTTATTCAACAGATACCACATCAATGCTGCAGTGTTGTCCATGGCTCCATTTTTTAATTTCTTTAATTTATTGAGACATTAGGAAGACTTTTTGATAGAGTAAGGTGTTTGATTAGAGGTTTTGGGAATTAATGGAAAGTAAGCTAGAAAATGAAATGGTCCAACGTTTGAGCTGACTTGTAATGGGGTTCTTTTATATTTGGCTGAGATCATACAATTACTTGTGTTTGTAGTTTTGAGTTATATATATAAAACATTTAGATAGGATAGAGAGACAGGGAAGTCAATTTACCTGAAATCAATAGTTGGTCCAGTCAGGTCAGATGAGAGAATTTTCCAAATTTTTGAGGGCCTGTGCCCTCTTTGGCAGGAAAGAGGGCCTTAACTGCATGCCATCCGGGAAAAAATTGACGAATTCAAACTAAAGTACACCAATCGTTAAACAGCAGCAATTGACACCTAACACAACCAACAATCTCTCTCTCTCTCTCTCTCTCAAGGATAGGTCACAACAATGGAAACTTAACAGAAAAATACATACACACATACATACATATTCACATCCAAACAAACACATCAGAATGGAAGAGGTAAAAGTAAAGTAAAGGATAGGAAGTTAAAAGTAAAGAAATGAGAATAGGGAATGGATTAGACAGATCATTATTATAGTAATCATTATAACAGTTATCATAGTATTATGTTGATACAAGATTTCAACAAAATATCATAACTACTGCTACAATGACCGCTATAACAATTTAGAGGAGGTTGAGTGCAGGACTTTGTGTAGACTGTAAGATGTGTTGGATGGAGTTCCAAAAGATGGAGTTCCGCATCCGATGGGGTAGGGTTTTATGGAGGATCAGTGTGTAGCATTGGTCAAAATTGTTGGAGTTGTGACTTAGGGCATGAGTAGCTATTGACTTTGGCTTTTGGATTCTTTGGTGGTGCCGCAGTGGTTAGCAATGCATTCAGGGTGGGGTCGTTTGGTTAGGTCGATATAGAAAGCAGGACAGAGTTTGCAATTAATTTGATAGATTATGTGGGAGGAGAGGCAGGTAATGTTTTCTTTAATTTTGTAGGTGGCTGTTTGTAGAGTATTTTGGTGGATATATATCTATCTACAATTCATCAGTTGTCGCCTATTTAGAACAGTCTTGCCACCTACATTAACTGGATCCTCAATGCTTTCATAAACAGAAAATACACTAGTGACCTCTTTAAGAAAGAGACATCTTGTGAACTGTCCACTGTCCAAGTACCCAAACCCATCCTTGATCAGCACAAGAAATGTAGTCCATCCCTTACCACAACCTACTTTCCTGGGCTACAAAAACTCAACTCCATTCTCCACCTCGTGTACACTGGACAACAATCCAACTCAGAACTTAAAAACATCCATACTACTATACTCCCCACCTACCCAAGGGACCTGCCTCTCCTCCCACATAATCTATCAAATTAATTGCAAACTTTGTCCTGCTTTCTATATCGACCTAACCAAACAACCCCATCCTGAATGCATTGCTAACCACTGCGGTACCACCAAAGAATCCAAAAGCCAAAGACATTAGCAGCTCATTCCCTAAGTCTCAACTCCAGCAATTTTGACCAATGTTGCATACTGATCCTCCATAAAACCCTACCCCCATCGGATGCTTTACTCCATCTTTGGGAACTCTCCATCCAGCACATCTTACAGTCCAGGCAAAGCCCTGGACTCAACATCCACTAATATTGTTATAGTGGTCATTGTGGCAGTAGCTATGATATTCTGTGGAAATTTTGTATCATAATATTATGATAATTGTTATTAAGCTTAGTATTATAATGATGTTTTCAAACCATTCCCTATACTCATTTATTTACTTTTAATTCCCTATCCTTTTCTTTACTTTTCCCCCTCCCATTCTAATGTGTTTGGTTGTGTGCGTGTAAGTATGTATGTATGTATGTGTATAAGTATGATCCGTTATTTTTCCGATGATGTTACATTTCCTTGAGAGTGAGAGAGAGAGAGAGAGAGAATTTCTGGCTTTGTTGGGTGTCTATTGTTGCTGATTAACGGCTGGTGCACCTTAGAATGAATTCGTCAATTTTTTCGTGGATGGCATGCAGTTCAGACCCTCTTTCCTGCCAAAGGGGACCCAAGCCCTCGAAAATTTGGAAAATTCTCTCACCTTGGCCTGACTGGACCATCTATTGATTTCAGGTAAGTTAACTTCGCTGTCTCTCTTTCCTATCTAAATGAGTTATTTAATTTGACCTTGTCACAGTTTCGTTATGTGTTATATATAACTACAATTAACAAGAAATTAAAATATTGTAGGTTTTAGGAAATTAATTCAAGGGTTGTATTATTGCAGAAAATGTAGAAATAAGGATTACAGGTTGCATGTTATAGCTATGTTGTTTTCTACAGTTTCAATATTGAAAATAAAGTAATCATAGCAGCAAGGATGCTTGTGAGTTCTATTGACTTCATTAAAGGGGGCAAAAAAATTGGGCTTCTTGTGAAAGTAGTTGGCCTATGCTAATTAGAGCATTACAGGTTTACTTATTTGAGGGAGACAATATAAGAAGCTGTTGTGGTGCTTAACATATATTTTTATAAAAATACAACTATTAGGTCCTGCAATTGTTTTAGGTAATGGTGCTGGAATTTGAGGGGCGTTGTACAGAAAATATTGTACACTGAGCTGAGCTGCATGGTTGTATAGCAGGTTGTGTATAATCACAAGGATATCTGCAACTTTTATGATGATGATGAAAATGCTTTCATTATTGAAACTGAAATGCATAAGTAGTTCTTGGGTTTGCACCCAGGTCAGTGTAGAATCTAAACACAACGTTTCTATGGCTTACGCTGTCATCTGATTCAGGTGTACCAGGAAAGCCCATTTTAAACTGTAACTATTGACTGCATCTGCTATTGTTTTTTCTTAGTAAATTTGGAATGTCTTTGATTGGTTAAGGTTTGATGGTTTTCAGAGTTTTGTTTTCTTTCTTATGAATCTATTTAGAGCATGAAATGACTATAACTCAGAGTCAAGCACCTGTCTACCTCTTGTATTTGTACTTGTGTTAGCTATTCTGAGCCAACCTGCTGTGATGTCGTGGACAGCGTCACTGCCTCACATCACAGAGGTCCCGGGTTCGAATCCTGGCATGGGTATGGATGTTTGTGCTCGTCATGGTCAGGAAAATTGCTATGGTGACCATGTGTAATTCCAATAAAATCTGGAACATGTCATGGAAGATAACAGTCTGCCAGCTGTCCTGGTTGGCCTAGGTCCTCAGAAAGAAGAAGTTAGCTATTGTGAGTGTGTGTTATCTGCCACTCCTTAATCCAATTTTTTAAATTATATTTCTCTATAATGCTTTCCTTCATTTGCCAGATCTAATCTACCACTCAGTCCACCTACATCTTCTCCAAATAAGTCAGTGGAATACAAAATCAATATTATCTCAGAGTTGAACTCACTATTGCCATTGAATTTAAAATTCACTTTGTGATTATTACACATTGAGATGTGATTTTGGTTCATGAAAATGTTTTTATTGAAATGCACAATTAGATTAGCATAAAAATTATGTAAAGTTATATTTGGTTTTAAAATAAGTCTTTCTTTTGTTATCAGTATTGATATATTGTATTTTCAATTTGTGGAAATATTGTAGACTGAATTTTAGTATTTTATAAATGTGATTGTGGTGTACATTAGAAATATATGACAACCCTAAATTATATTTATTTCTGTAACTATTACAAAATATATTTAAGTTACCTTACTCTTTATGCTATTTACTCGTCTGTCTCTGACATTACTTTTAGATGTAGTTTTGAGATATATTGTTGAACTGTGATTTAAATCTTTGTCAGTGCAACTCTATTCTTTGATTGTAATGCTTATAAAAATATCCTAGTCCTACTTTTGACACAAGATTTTTTGCTTGTCAGACAGAGTTAAATGTATGAACATATATTGTAGTATAAGTATTTATAGTTTTGACATACCATTGTGAGTACATATTCTAAAACTTTTTGTAAATTAGTAAAATAGTGTACTATGAGCTTTGAAATTAGTATTTTATAATGTAATTTTTATAATTTCTTGGACTTTTTAATGTGTTCATAATCATATTACATTTAAATTAATATTAAAATCTAACATATTTTATCAGTGTTACTTCATGGTATCCAAATCTCTTTCTTGCTTTGTAATTAGTTATGATGAGTTTGTTGTATTAAAACTGTGTTAAATATCCATTCTAAGCAATCTAAACCAAGCACCCCTATTTTCATAACTTCATTATGGGAAAAATGCAATTTTCAAAAATAAATTCTCATTTTATAGTAATTAATTTTAATTTAAAACAGTATTATGTACAAAAATTGTCTCAACAAAAGTTGTTATTGGTCTGTACCACACAATTTTGTTAGTTGGAAGGTTTCATGGCAACTGCAATAAATATAACTACATAGGTTTCAACTAAAAAGGCAATAATTAATAATAACATGGAAAGGTGTATCATTCCTATATTAATTGAGTTTCATTATCAGAAATAATTTAAAAGTTCTTCAGGATTGATCTCCAAGCTGTTGTAATCTACTCAGAGATGAGTGTACTACAGGCTTCTTCATTCTGTTGGTTTGTGTAAAAGTATTGCCCAAAGTTGCATCCATTTTATCCACAATTGCCATTAATTGTTTTTGAATGGCAGAATACACCAGTAAATATGGTATTTATATATTTCCCATAGTACATTTTTATTACATTTATAACACTATATTTTCTGATATGAGAACCAACTTATTACAAAAAATTCTGGAATTCCAGATGTTCATTTCAAAAGCAATAAATTTTGAATTTCTTTATATGTTAACTATCAGTTCTTAATTAACAACCTAGTTTTCAAGAACTGAATAATGAATTAATCATATGGTTTTAATAGGAGACTATATGTAAAGCAATATTATATGTGCAATCAAAATTGTAGATAAATTGAATGTTATTTATGCAACTAGTGCAACTGCTTGTGATGCATTTGTAATAAGAAGAAAGTTATAGTTAAGTATCTTTTTTCATGTATTTGTTTCTCCTTGCATATTTACTTTTAACTATTTAAAGGAGATTTTCTGACTTCCAGCCAGCATCTGTAATGGAATGGTAATAATATATATATATATATATATATATATATATATATATATATTCTACTTGTTGATTTATACATACAGTAATATGTGCCTTAGACTATAACTTCGTCATGTTTTTACTTCATCATCTGTGAACCTGAAATTTATATATATATATATATATATGAAGGCTTTGTAGAGCACACTAATAAGTGATGTGGAGAACAAAATCTTTAATTTTTCTGAGAGAAATATTTTGTGTTATAATTTTGAGGAATTAATCTTTATCTTATTCATGATTGTTTATATATAATATCATTGCTCTAAGCTTTCATTTTTATACATTTCTCTCAATGTGGCATTGGCTCAAATTCCCAGAACCAGTCCTAGTCTGTTGATATGAATATCTTGGAACTCATTATTTTTAAGCAATAATATACTTTTGGCTTGTTAATTAAACTGATAATATATGTTTATATTTTTCTATTTCATCCTTAAACATTGATATTATTTTTTGTAATGTGTCATGGTAATACTATATAATTCACCAAATATTTCTTGAATAATCATAAAAATTAAGACTATTGTAATATAGTATGTATTGCCAGATTTGAATTGTTACAATTTCCATCCAATAGAATTTTTAAGCTAAATAATTGTTAATTCTTGAAGTAGGGAGAATTATATTTAAAACATTGCATTTACAGAATCATTAAATTAGAAATAATTTTATTGATAACTAGAAAGAGAAATTATGCCATGCCAACAATACTGTCCCACCAATTTTGTTAAGCATGACATTTGCCATGTATTGTGATATAATTAGCAGGAAAGTAAAACAAAACATATATAAAATAGAAAGTGTACTATGGAATGTGATTTGAATTAGTAAATAAGTTTTTGTATGTATATGAATTGGTATACATGTTAACAAATAGTGTGAAGCTTTTCAGTGTGCGTGTAAGAATTGTAACATTAATAAATTATTTAAATTACCAAGGAAGTTGCCTGGACTGTGGTTTATTGTAAATATATTAAACATATAATTATTCATTTATTATAATATTTAGAGGTCATACAAGATATAATAACTTTTATATATTACTGATATTAATATATGTAAATTAAATAATATTAGGATTTGCTACAAATAAATAGACAATTTTCTGGATTAATTTTTATTTATTGGTCATTAAACCTAATAATATAATTGGTTATATTATTTGGTAAACACACAAGATTTATGGTTCTCAGTTTATTCCGTTCTCTTTAAAATATATATAGATATACATTTTTCCTTTTATTACAATCATTCAGCAATAATATTTCTTTAACTTTGTTTTATGTAATGTTTGAGTTTGTTTCATTTGGCTTATTTGTGTAGCATCTTCCTCTTAAGTTCCTGGAAATCTACATTTGAAATCTTATTCTCAATATTCGAAGCCAAAAGTTGTAAAATATGATATCTTATGCTGTATATGCTCAGACAGTTGTGATAGAGTATTACACATAGGAAACAGGACCAAAAAGTTTCACAGAGAAGAAACGAAAAAATAATAATTTATTTATTATGGGACACTCAAATTTGTATTTCATACCTGAAATCTTCATCAAGATAAATTGAGAAAATGAATTATGTGTGCTCTCTAATTTCCTAGCACAATTCATATGTGACAAAATTTATGATATTTGGTGCATATATTTTTGTAGTATATATACAAAGTATTTCGTGTTAAAGAACCATAATTTACTAATATTCTTCCATCAGGTGACCTCAAGTTTTATTATAATGAATAATTATCAAATGTTTTTTTTTGTTTGAAATCTTGTGTTACAAAAGTCTTTTTAATATTTTTAGATACTCACTAATTGTTAAACATTTTTACCTGTAATATTTAGATAATGTGATACTTCAAAATATTGACATGTTATTGAAAATGTACTTAATGTAGATGCTCTATTTTTCTCAGCAATGAGTGCAAGTTATGTACTATAGTAATTCAAATAACATTCAGAAATCAAATAATGATATTTTTATTTTACTTGTGTAAGTCGCTGTGGGTTTAGTGTGTGTAAAATTGACATCTGATTCAATAAAGTGCCTTTATATGTCTTGTTTAATGTTTGTTTCACTAAATTCATTAAAATATTCCTGTACA
The DNA here is from genome assembly GCA_037074705.1 of Zhengitettix transpicula. Lineage (NCBI taxonomy): Eukaryota > Metazoa > Arthropoda > Insecta > Orthoptera > Tetrigidae > Zhengitettix > Zhengitettix transpicula. The sequence goes on from CM073595.1 coordinate 11,863,345, forward strand.
TCTAGAGATCTATTTATGAGTTGTAGTAATGACTTGTCAGTACATCAACTGACACAAATTTTAAGTGATACAATACTATAAACTAAATTTAGATAATAGTGTAACTTTTTTACATGGAAGTACTTGTCTTTGCCATATCTTACACCAATATTAAAAGTAAAAGACAGAGTTTACACATGACAGTCATTGTAGTGCCCCTTTAAAGGCTGGAAAATAAATAATATAAATTATCATTTATTTTCTGTAATTACTTTTTTACTTCAAACAATATAACAAACAAAAATGTATAAAATAGAAAATTTTACAATATGAAATAATTTCTTAACTATACTTACAATTTTCATCATCACCCTATTTTTACATTTGTATTTTCAGTAGAAAAGGTGTGTGATATACACTTGTAAGTGTGATGTTCTCATATGAGAAAGACAACCATAAACAAATAAATGTGTGTTAAACAAAGAAAACACACTGAAGTTTATTTATATATGCTATATACAGCATGAAGGTTGTTCTGCTTCCCAGATGGCGTTGAGACAAAACTTTGTTTAGGGGCCATCATATGTAGGGAAGTTCTTGTAGAATCATGTTGAAAAAATTTGCTGGTCATAAGAACCAGATGAATGAATTTTTTGAACCTTGGTGTTAATTTCAAATTGGTTGCAGTGACCTTAGGTTCATTTAGAGTTGGTAATAAAAAGGGTGTATATTTGTGTAAGTTTCTTTTTCCATGAGAAATGTCTGGGAATTTAATAAGTGCACCATATGTAAATCAATTACTGTTGTATTTGTTTTGGGAATGTCATAAAATTGAAGACACATCAATACTAATGGTATCCTCAAAGCCTAGGCATCGGTAAGTTGTGAATTTAGGCAGTCTTAAGATGGAAGTGTGTTTGATTTTACCCTTGGCTGCTGGGGTGGTAGGCTGTGGTTCCATTGTGATGAATTCCCTATTGTGCTGGTAAGACTTTTGAAAAATGGACACCCAAATTGTCCTCCCCAGTACATAGTGTTGATAATTGGTTCACTAAATCAACTGATCCACAGGTCAAAATATGCATTCTAGATGTGTTTACAACATGGTTGGGACTAGTGGAAGCAATGTGTGCTGTTCCAAGATAACTATTTTTAACAGTATGCATGCATGTGTGAAAAGATCTATTTTTGATGACCAAAGGCTTGTTATGTTTGATAAGGTTACTGCTGAGAAATATTTTAGTCTCGGTATTCAACTTTTTATGTGGAAAATTCACAATATACTATAGAATTAAAATCACTGCATCATAATATGCAACAAATTTCAGATTGAACTTTTGGTCATCCTAATCATTGTGATTGTACAGGACAGTATGAAGGGAGTTAACAGTGTATTTTCTGTACGTCATACTTTGTACTCTAATATATTAGTATTAACATATCTTATGTGTTGCTTGAAATTGATTAATTATGTCGTAGCATTTATGTTTTACAGCAAACTGTTGACATAATGTGTTTATTACTATGACCATGTTTAAAAATCCTCAATTTATTTTCCACAGATTCACTAAATAAATAAGGGCAATATTCAGATATAGATTTTTTGTTATTTGATACTCTGTATATGTAAAAGTTTGTAGCATATCTTGCAGCAGAAAAGACAAAATAATATTTGTGAGGAAATAAGTAAATACATACTATTGAAAATGGAAGAGGTTTAATAAAGGTCTGTGAGTACTTCCATGGAAAACAAATAACAGATGTTATGTAAACCTTAAGTTTTTATTTAAGATGACATTTTTATTTACAAAAACACACAAGTGGCATACATACACTTTTTTGTAACCAACAATACATTTCCTTGCTAGTTAAATAAGAGTTTAATAACAATCTCAAATTATTATAAAGAAAATAGACTGTTTTTGGCAGAGATCCAACAATTTGATAGGAAGTACTTTGTATTCTAATAATCACTTCCACAAATACTCCTCATCCTCAATTTTTTTTATCGATATGCTTCATTTATGTTTTATGAGCACTTAGCTTGCAGCTCAACATATGTAAGAGAAGATGGAAATAAAACAAAAACAAATGCATTTAACGTAACTCACAAATTAAACCTAGTCTCTGGTTAGAACTCCTTGACACACTTCTAAACACACAAGTAACATGGTCCTATACAAACACTTGACAGTAACTACATGAGTCACCTCTAAAGGCAATTCAATGTCTGTAGCTGCAGATGTTTCAAGTAATGTCACTCTTACAGCCCCAATTTTCTTAGTGCCTTCAGGTCTAAGTCACCGTAGTAATCCTCACTGCACATTATGGTGAAATAAAAGATTAAGTTGTTACATTTAGAACAATAGATAGAAACAATAAGATTAGAGTTGGGCAGTCCTTATTATCAAAATTTTTGTACAAAAATGTGAAATAAATTTTTATACAAAAAACTTGAAATATATTATACATCAAATCAATAAGTATTAGAAAATGAAACAAGATCATTTATTTGTACTATTTTATGTCTTTGCCGGTTTTAATTTCCATTGATATATTTCAGAATGATTTGTATGTGTTTATTAATTTGATTTTTCTTCCATTCATATAACATGCCTTACAACTACATGTTCATTCACATTCCAAAGGCAACTTATTTGTAACACAGTATAGAGAGCATATTTACCCTTGCAGTAAGGCTTGGGACCGTACTCCAATAAACAGGATTCATTCACTAACAGCATTCTATTATTGAAACTAAAATAAATTAGGTTAGGTTGTTGTTTAGTTTGAGAAAAGTATTACAATAGCCGAGTAAGTATGAAACTATCATCAGTCCTTGTGTGTTTAGTGCCAATGTACTGGTACAATCTCAAAGTATAAATGATGTGCTAAAAGACACGAGCTATGATCATGCAAAGAGATATTATCGCTCGTGTCCCATAGACATTATTCAGTTGGATGTATTGTCTTCAAGTGAAAGCAGTGTGTTTACCTGTTAGACATGTTGTGAAACTTGGTGTTTCCCATCTTCTGAATTGCGTTAAATGTTTATAATTGTTAGAAAATAGAGAATTGCAGTGTGACAGTATTTCTATTAGAATAACTCTTGCCATTGAGTCAAGGTGACATATGGATAGAGCTTAGCAGACAGATATATTTGCAGAAATTTATCTACTTATATAAAGTTGGTCAATACTTCCTTATTAATTATTTTCTTATATTTGTTAATTTCAGTGCTTTCTGATCTTCAGGCTATTAGAACTAGCCCATTATATATTTGTGAAAGAGGTAGAGAGTCAAGAATTTGGCAGAAGTGTTATTTTTGCTGTACTGTAAATTATATGTTCATAAACATGAGGGATATTATGCCGCATCATCAGCGGGCCTGGCGTTTGGTGGGGTGGCGCGACTGCTGGTGCTCGCAGGGGGTGGGCGGGGCTTGGCGCTGCTGGACTTGGGGGCTGGAGCGTTGCTGCCACTGCTGCGACTCGGGCTGTTGTTGTTCAATCCGGCCAGCAGTTCGCTCTTGCGGATGCTCTTCAGGTCGAGGTCGCCGTAGTAGTCCTCACTGTGTCAGGGTCAGGGACAGAGAGAGAGTGTAAGGAAAGACAGCCACACAAGAAGCATGCAATATTTTAGACAAACCACAATCAAGAAAGTAATACCATGCAGCATTCTGAAATAATTTTAACATGTGTTAGTTATGTAATTTTAAAATCACCATTTGCAAATTAAAACTGTTGCTTCAAAGGTTCTTAAAACATGAGTTGAACAGATTAATTCATTCACATAAATTAAATTAAGTGTTTGTGACATAGTTTTTTAAATTCTGTACATATTTATATTAATAGTGGCATATATTAACTTTGAAAAAAGCTATTATTTGTTAATGAGAATATAGTAAAAGTACTCTCAAGATCATATATATTCCAATCAGCTTGTTATTGATAAAAGCATTCTTATTTTGAAATTTCAATGTAATTCAAAGAGTCTGATAAATTTCATAATATTGTATTCTTAACTGTGGGGAAAAAACTTTATTGTCCTTAAGAAAGTGAGTACTTACCATCCAGGAACATCTTCTGGGTCTTCACAGTTTCCTGAACCATCAGAGTCGCCAATCTTGAAAACTGTACCAATGGGACAACCATATTCACGTGCAACACCTTCCAAGCAGATGTAATATTTCCTGCAGTCATCAGGGTGAGCATGACGGGAGAAAGAACCGGCATTTGCCAACTCTCCAGGAGCAGGGCAGTTGAATCCATTTGCAACTTCTGTTAATATATTATTATAATCAGAATTCTTTGTGGGATATTTTTTTGAAATAGATATACAGGGCATTGTAATACTACTGAATTAAATTCAGTTTAGGAGTAGTATTTATGATAATTAGTGGTTACATACTTCTTAAGCATACTTTTATGATGAATTACTTTGAGTCATAAAATTTGTAAAAACAGATTCTTAAATGTTTCATGATTTTCATCAGGAAATGACATATCAGCAGTCTAATGTACTGTTGTAGGTATTGAGTGAATAATGAAACTAAATTTACATCTGTATCAGAAAAATTAAATTATTAAAATTGTTTATTTAAAATGAGTATACTTCATTAAGTATTTTTAAATATTTCAGTATATTTTGTAATTAAAACAGAAATGATATATTGACTTACCTTCAACTTTGCAGTCAGCAACCTGATCAGCCCACATACAGACACGAGCATCACGGTCATATGCCAGACCTGGGGAGCACTGATACCTACTGGCCTCACCATTCCAGCAGTTCCAGAAAACATCACACTTGGCCTCATCAGGGAAGATACCATACAGCCTTGGGCAGTGAGGAGCACTGATGGGTGGTTCTGTTTTGAGATAATTAAAATTAATACATACATATTCATATTGTGAAGCTGAGATTGTAACAAAAGATAAAAAAAACCTTTTGTTTAATCATGTGAAATTAGTAGTTTAATTAAGTTAGAATTAAGGCAAGTTTTATTTATATCAATATAATTAAAAAGTAATCTGTTTTAAGCATTTATTCAGTTTAGTAAATATGTGAATCATCTGCAAATCAGTCAAATTTATCTCCCTATTATTTTCTCTTTTGGACTGGTCAGTCACATTTGTTTAACTGTTTTTATGAAGGTGATGAACAATTTAATTTTTTAAGTATATTTAAACTTGCCTTCTTGCTAAATTTTGACTTTCAATATTTACCCATATGGTAATAGATAAATGTTTCTGTTACTCTCTACACATCTGACTCGAAACAAATATTTTTTTGATAACTGGCTCCAAGGATTTGTTAATGCATGAAATAAATTTTTATAACAATCTGTTAATGCATGAAATAAATTTTTATAACAATCTGTTAAGAGTGGTGAAAAAATTAGTCTAATAAAGTGATTATATTTGAAATCCAGAATCTTTAAAGATAATTAGTTCTATCTGTTTCTTACTTATAAGGTTGTAAATATTGCAGTTGCGTATAAATATATGTAGTTATGGTGTTTAATACTAATAAGTATGGATTTTTGTTATAGATTATTATTATGAGTCCTTGATACTTCGATTTCGTTAAACATTTGAATTATATTACCGTGCAAATTAACGTCTAAATGTAAAAATCAACCAGAGGGCATTATACAAACAAAAACTTTGAACTATTTATGTATCAACAGATGAACAAGGGAATTGTTCGTGAATAAGCATTCCGAGAAAATTTGGACATATGTGCTGTCCAATGATTTAATTAACTTTTGGGAAAAATTATCGGATTTTTTATAGTTAAGCATTGAAGAGTGGTGTGTTTTTCCTGTCACTTTAATTTTTGTTATTTGGCTATTCAGGTTAATTTTTCTTTGTATTTTTTGCCTGTTTTTGCATGTTTAAAATCTATTAACTGTGTCACAGAAAATTGCTCAACCAGACGGTGCACAGTTGAAGGGGCTCAGGTCCTTGAAAATTTGTTTTTATTACTGCACAGCCTGACTGTTACCAACTATTGATTTCAAGTTAGTCGGCTACCCTGTCTCTCTTTCCTATCCAAATGTGTTAATTTGACCTTGTCACATTTTCTGTAAATGCTTTATATATATGTTTGTGTGTAGACGATGATTTTATGACAGATAATGATTTGTAATGAGAAAGTGAGTGTAAGATAAGGATTATTTGAATTATAAGTTTGTTTATTTGTATTTATGTTCAATAATATTTAACAAATGTTCTGAATTGACGGCCACCGAGCAGAATCGATATGTTTGGCTGTTTTCAACTATGATAATTACAATTATAAGAACTTAAATTTCAAAACCATCAGTTGGCGTGACTAGTATGTTGAAAAAAATATTTATTAGTAATGATAATACTAATAGTCATTGTATTGCATACAGGGTGGCCAATGACTATAACTAGAAGGGAGTGAAGTTTAGAGACAGAACTAAAAATTAATACTGTTTGTGTGAGGTGTATTTAAAAATGAAAAGTAACGTTACTAAATGTGTGTATCAGTACAGTAAGCATAGAGCCTCACCCAGTTGTGAACGTTCGTTGCACTCTACATTGTGGATGTAGTCGCAGTTCTCGGTCAGGAACTTGCTGTCTGAGGCATCGAAAGCGAGACCATTTCCGCACGTCTTCAGTTCGGCGACTCCGTTGTCACACTTCCAGTATTTGTCACACGACCTGGTGTGGGGATAGAAGCCGTAGTCATCAGGACACTTGAAGCTATCCTGCGCCGAAACTGGAACAAAAGAAATCAACTGTCAAAATACTGTTGCTAACAACTTCACAAATTTCAGCGACCACAAAAACTCTGAGAATGTTCCATCTTTGATCGTGAAGGAGCGGTTCACCTAACTAACCGCGAGAGAGAATCCTCAGCTGATTAAAGCGTAAAAGACAGAGAGTAAACGATTAGCTACACAGTTGACTTATTTTTCAAAGACTCTGAGATGACCTTAAATGATTATGAATTGTTTTGTTTTGTACAACGTTCTAAAATAGACGAAGCCGTGGAACTGTCTGTGTTGTAATTTGATGATCATTTATGTCCGTTGGCGTGTGTTATTATCTTTCGTTCTTGAAATTATTATATTGTTCTGAATTTAATATGGAGCTAAAGAAATTGTGTGACATAAAACGAAGTGTGGGCACAAAAAGAATCGACCAGTTTGGTTTTAAAAGAACGTCCAAGAGGACTCTGGAAATAATGCAGGAACGGAAAAATTGTCTATTGCGGATATTATTTAAATCATGGAGTTAGAGCTGGAGACGAAAATCAAGCCCAGTGTTGATATATAATTTGAAAGAGACACGGGAAGGACCATGCTAAGAAGAAAAGAGAACGGACGTAAAAAAAAATCAAATTGCAGTGAGGCAACATACATGATGTGGATTAACTGTAGTATAAGGTAGAATAGAGTAGGGACGAGACACACGATGTGTAGATATATGTAAAGAAGGGAAACTGTAATTTTTTGGAAGCGAACGAAACAAGTTAGTGGAGCATGTACGAAGGCGCCCGCTTCTGGTGATCACTGCAATATGGTGGAGTGCAACAATAGAAGGCGTGTTATTCAGTTATTTTGAGGAGAACCGCAGAGCGTGCTGGTAAGTGAAATTTATCTTTGTTCTCTCCTTGAATATTAATTATCTAATAACCTATATTATGTGACAATATTCTGTCTTGATTTCCCGTTATGTGAGGAGTGGCAGAGCATCCTTGACGGACGACCAGATTTGCTCAACGTAGTTACGCGTGGCTGGACGCGCCTTGTGCTGTGACCTTGGAAGAAGAAGTTTTCAAGGGCGCCACCGTGTTTCCGGTTTCCGCCACGCGAAATGGACGGACGACTTACAAACTCCGGTACGAAATAGTGCAAAGGGTTGGCAACGAAAGTCGCTCCAAAGGCCACACCCTTGCTAGAAAGCTGCGCCTTCGCCCGGCTTTCACTTTCCGCATTCTCAACCTTGTTTATTCCTCGCTTGTGTCGACATTTACATATCGCTAATGTTCCATACGGTCTCTCCTTGGCTACGGCTGCAATGTCACGTCCTAGCACCCAGGTTGCTGGAGACTTACTCCCCCCCGCCCCCCCCCAAAAAAAAAAAATAGCAAGAATATATTTAATATTTCTCACCCTGCTCCAAAAAAAGAATCACAACTGAATTTTACGATTTGCCGGGGGGTGTGGGGGAGTAGTTTAATTAGGCACATTAGGATGAACCGTAAAGATACAGTCCCGAAATTTGTTGACAGGTTTTGCATCCACTTCTCCGTAATGAAATAATTGTCGATCATATCGAGTCTTATAGTGGGTCGCGATTTGACGTAAAGAGTGATTGCTGTCGGATTTTTATTTTTAAAATGGACCATAGACGTTGTGTAGAAAAAACTACTTTAGAATGGAACATCTAAACTTTTGTGAGAATCAGTTCATTAGATTTTTTTTTCGGAGAGGTCATAGATTTTTTTTTAGAGTGATAGGCTATTGGTGGCCTCTCCCCTTTAATAGCATAGGAACGGGGGGGATGCGGACAGTCCCCAGGCTAAAGTTTAAGGATCCTACTCGGGCTCTTGGTGCTTGTCCCACGCCCTTCCCGCGGACTGTAGTGTAGGTCCTAGATGCCCTATAGCAAGAAACTTTTTTTTTCTCTCAACAAGCACCATATATGACTGCGTGAGATTTCATAATTTCTTTGTCCCAACTCGTAATTTAACAGGTTTTGGAAGCGTTGCGTCATACGAAGGTATCAGAGCGTAAGATGGTGGTCCTACCAGCAGCTCAGGTCTCTTAATACCTTGATGGATTGCACGCTGTCGTATCGTAGCCATGGCGATGTTTTAATGGCACCTTTGCGCGGGTTGGGATTGTCCAAGTAAGGGACTGATTGCGTTTGGAAGGATTTCCGGCCAAAATCTGATCCTCGTGTTCTGTATAAATGATTGGAAGTTTTCCAAAAACCAACTCCTCAGAATTAAATCCGTAATTAAAGCACGAGATAGCCTAATCTCGTGCTTTAATTACGGATTTAATGGCACCTTTGCGCGGGTTGGGTTTGTCCACGTAAGGGACTGACTGCGTTTGGAAGGATTTCCGGCCAAAATCTGATCCTCGTGTTCTGTAAAATTGATTGGAAGTTTTCCAAAAACCAACTCCTCAGAATTAAATCTGTAATTAAAGCACGAGATAGCCTAATCTCGTGCTTTAATTACGGATTTAATGGCACCTTTGCGCGGGTTGGGTTTGTCCAAGTAAGGGACTGACTGCGTTTGGAAGGATTTCCGACCAAAATCTGATCCTCGTGTTCTGTAAAATTGATTGAAAGTTTTCCAAAAACCAACTCCTCAGAAATAAATCTGTAATTAAAGCACGAGATAGCCTAATCTCGTGCTTTAATTACGGATTTAATGGCACCTTTGCGCGGGTTGGGTTTGTCCACGTAAGGGACTGATTGCGTTTGGAAGGATTTCCGGCCAAAATCTGATCCTCGTGTTCTGTAAAAATGATTGGAAGTTTTCCAAAAATCAACTCCTCAGAATTAAATCCGTAATTAAAGCACGAGATAACGGCATCTCGTGCTTTTTTCTAGCCACCGTGATCATCCATATTGGAAGTCATGCCTAGTTCTCGTAAGAAAAAAAAATAGGGCTGGACACACAGTTCTGACCAAAAGCAAGCAATATTTCGCGATACCAAGGATTATGACTAATAAAGCCCCGCAAGGGAAGGTCCTCGAGCTGATAAACGGCGTCAGTGAAACTAAGTGGTTGAAATGTGTAATCAGCCTGGTAATTAAAGCCCATGAGGACCCTGTCACATTCTTCAACGGCAGAAAAGCGGCCAATTTTTGACTCGTCGTCAAATAAATTTTTACGCACTTCAGTTTGTTTTTTTGTTGTTGCTGCTGGAGCCGAGGCGAGTGCGTGAAGGCACGCAGGGTCTACTACCCGCAGCTGCAGTTTCATCACAGAGAAACCGGCTTTCTTCCGTGTTAGGCAGGGTGAGCACTTTCACTCGAACGTTACGTGGGTCCCCAGAAAGGTCGCAGAGTCATTTGGTGCTGTGATGCAACGCAAGGGCGGTATCTTCGCATACCGAGGCGTTGCACCTCGACAGCGGCAACGTTTCAAACGGAACTCACTTTCCCCCCCCTCGCGGTACAGTATAACTCCCAAGCTCGAATTTAGGTATTTAACAGTACAATAATAATGGCTGAAACACAGTGCTGAAAGAAAATTTGACCATTTTAGAATTAGCTAGAAACTATCTTCATGCAATTACATCTAGTGGCATTTATACATATGGAAAAAAGACTTACTTTCTAAGGTGACGTTCATAGATCTATAAACACAATAAAGTAACATGGGGGATGTGTTAAAGAAACCGTATTTTTCACAAATTCAGACACGTATTTTTTTTTTTAAAAAAAATCTTTGACTTAGTGCAAAAGCCCGATCGTTATGAATTATGTGCTTCGGGGTTTTCGCGGAACTACTCGAGCAAATTAATGGGATGGAGTCCTTAAAGTTAGGCTTAAAGCGCCCATTTCCCCAATATCCCATAATAAGCTCTCCTGAACACCTTGCAAAGAAAAAAAAGGTCTCGACACACAGTTTACAACCGAAATTCTCAGCAATAGTTATTACACTTTGGTTACGGATAATCGCGGTTGACGAGTATTTAATTTGGAGACAAGAAAATTAGTTTGATAGAACTGCCGCAAATGGCAGTTCCGTGAAAAAGATGCTTTGCGTGAGCGAAGTATCCGCGGGAGGGAAAAAAAATAAAAGCAAAATTCTGAAAGAACACGACGTAGAATCTGTTCCAAATAGCCGAATCGTCGCCGTTAGAAATAAGCACTATCGAGAATCACAAGTAAAAGTGGGCTGGCGTGGTCCCAGAGCATTTCCAGGCCTGCCCAGGCCAGAGATAACACTGCACATACCGGCAGAGACGACGATGAGCAAGCCGAAGCACAGCGCGTTCATGATGAGGTCTAACTGAGGCAGCCGCCTGGCTCGCACGCTTTTATACCCGCCGCGTGACCTACTCTGCCGCGACACTTTCACACCAATCTTCCGGCACGTTTTTGTCTCGCTAACCTTCACATCCCCTGTTAACGGGGAGGCTACTCACACAGTCATCCGACGCACGCTGTTTACCTGTCTGGCCGGCTTCACTTCTCGAATTTCTTCTCATTTACGCGCGGGGGGGTTTTTTTTTTTCCCCCGTCCCCGGACTTCTCTGGTCTCGAGTTCCATCCATGGCGCTCACAGGCGAGCTGCTTCCTAGCGTTTTATTTGCATTTCATCTTCATATCCTCGGTCGACGTCAGTCATCATGTCAATGAGGACCTGGAAAAGAACTACCAACCAGGCACGAACTATGTTAGCCTTTTCTTTCACAGAACATTTAACAGACGAGTTAATATCACATTTAAAATTTATATGTAACACAGAATTGCACGGAGAATTCAAATATCGACATGTTTTGCTTTAGAACGTAAACTACAACGTAATGAAACGTTTAAAACCAAATCTTTTGAAGCAATTGACATTGCTTTTCTACAAAATCTATCAAAGCTTCCGGCATTTCGAGATTTTCCAACTTGCTGCTTTTCCCATTCCCTTTATGTATTCGAGTCAAGTTTATCGGCAATTAGTAGATTATTCCAACTTCCAACTTGCTGTCCTAATGCTTCTAATGCTCGCATGTGTCCTTCTATTGCATTTAAAAAATCACGTAACAAGGATAAACTTTGTCTTGTAAGCTTTGGATATTCCACAATACCTTTGATGTGATTCTGAATCCGACATGTTTGTGGGAAAAAATACTTTTTTTTTAATATATCGAATTTGCTCTACTGAGAACTGAACTGTCCATGCCTCGGGGGGGGGGGGGTGTCATTGGCCCCATATTTGCGATTCCGTCCTCAATTCGAGCAAAATTTATTTATTTCTCGGTTATAATTAAATCCCTGTGATTATACACTCTATGTAATTCCGAGACGCGACATAATTGACCGTGTAAAGAAGATATTAAATTTTATTACTGCAATTGCTGTTATATGTATGCGAAATCTATCCATTTTTATGCCACACACATCTATCGAGACTGTGGAAGGTTGAAATAAATGTTTTCGGAGAAAACAAAACAGACGGCTGTTCTGGTTGTTTGGTAATCTTGTAGGCGGTAGGAACGTATAGGCATCCGTGGCCAGGTTAAAATATGCCTTTCCTTGATTTCTGTGAGACACCCACTCGGGCCAGATTTTTCTGCTTGCCGGTAAACTTCAGAATATTTATTATTCTGTGTTCTTTTTTTCTTCCACGAAATAAAAGTATCTATGCCTCGGGGGGGGGGGGGGGGGATAGGGCATTGGCCACATATTTGCGATTCCGTCCTCAATTCGAGCAAAATTGATGTATTTTTCGGGTATAATTAAATCGATTAAAGCCTTCACTTAAATAATTACAATCCCTGTGATTATACACTCTTTATGTAATTCCAAGACGCGACATAATTGACCGTGTAAAGAAGATATTAAATTTTATTACTGAAATTGCTGTTATATGTACGCGAAATCTATTCATCTTTGTGCCACACACATCTATCGAGAGTGTGGAAGGTTGAAATAAATGTTTTCGGAGAAAACAAAACAGAAGGCTGTTCTGGTTGTTTGGTAATCTTGTAGGCGGTAGGAACGTATAGAGAAATTTCCGACGACGGCATTTTTTCTGTTATCTTAGCAACGGGAATCTTAGACTGTTATGACCTTAATTTTCTTAAATCTAAAACTCCAGCTAAGGTTTCTCTGTGGATAAGACGGTCTTTTAGTGCAGAGTGTAGCATATATGCAACATAACCTTTAACATCAGCCTAGAGGCATCTGTTTGTTTCTAAGAGAGCTCAATTCTGATTCAGGCATGAAACAACATGCAGTAAAGGAAATGTGAAACTTTTGGCATCCGTGGCCAGGCTAAAACATGCCTTTCCTTGCTTTACGTGAGTCAACCACTCAGGCCAGATTTTTCTGCTCGCCGGTAAACTTCAGAATATTTATTTTCTGTGTTCTTTTTTCTTACACAAAAGAAAATTTAAGCGTCGTTTTCAAAGTATTCTAATTACACTCATCCAATTATTGTGAATTTTTGATAAATCAGACCTAATTATATTTATGTTGAATGTGTGCATCTTCATGAGCCAAATTGACTTTGGTCAGGTTTGATATTTTTTTGGTTATTTTTTCCGTATTGTATTCACAAAAATAAATCTTAAAAAAATAAATTTTGAAAAAATACGTAAAATCATGCACTTAAAGGTTAAGACATGCATGCCGTAGCTTTCTGTGAGTCAACTCCACAGGCCAGAGTTTTCTGGCCGCTAGTAAACTTCAGAATATTTATTTAATTCTGAAATCATTTAAGCGTCATTATCAGGGTATTCTAATTACACTAAAATCATAATTATCCAATCAATGTGAATTATTATTGATCAATTTTTTGGTTAATTTTTAATAAAGAAAATTTTGATTTCTTATACTTTAAATTATATTTAATTTTACTGCAGTCAATATTTATTTACAAATACAAAAACAGCTTAAAAACTTAGAGTTTCATTCAAATTTAGAACCTACATGTGCATTATTATTTAGATTTTTCGGGTATTCCACTGTCTGAGTAAGGGAGTAGAAAAATGATCAAGAAAAAGACAGAAAAGTGAAAAAGAAAATAAAATGAAAAAAGCAAATGAAACAAGAAAAACAGAAAGATAGAAGAGCAAGTTGTCTCTTCATTTCTTTCTATTTTTATTTATTTGCGTTGCTTTTTTCTTTTCTTTTCTTTTTCACTTTTCCGTATTTTTCTTGCTGAATACCTGAAAAATTTAAGTAATAACATTGTCAACAAATTTAAAATCCAGACTACTAATAGATTTTTTAAAATAATTTGATAAAAATTTGACCATATTTTTTGTGCTTATTTTGACCGTATTTTATTTATAAAAATACATATTAAAAAATGTTGTTTTAAGAAACATAAAAAATAATGCACCAAAGGTTAAGAATCTGGAACCAGCTTCCGAATAGTTTCCGGAAGTGTCACTTTACACACCCGGAACCTAGATATGCTTATTAATATATATACATATAATCTTTCTTGTGTGTGATTATATACTAGCTGGGTGCCCGGTGTTGCCCGGGTTGTCATAATGCAACTCAGCGACATCCATAACCCCGGATTTAACTCCAATCTCGGTTGTTTCGTGTTATTTTGTAGTAATGCCTCTCCACCTAAGGGTGCTCTCCTCTGCCGAAATGGGTAGAAATTATACACAAAAAACATCGGTAGAAATACTATCGTTCTCTTTGACCCCGAAAAATATTTATGCATCGCAAAAATCGGCCGTTTGAGCATATTTAAAAATTTCCACCCCGGCGCACCCTCGTCCCTGGGGGTTTTAGTTGTGTCTTACATCCACAGTGTTTGTTTCCTGGTCGCAATTAGCATCTGTACCAAATTTTGTCAAATGTTCTCCACGGGTGTAGATTTGTATGCGGAACATACATTCATACATACAAACACACTATTTTATTTATTAGAAGAAGATTTTTTAAGTCCTAAAACCAATATTTACAATTTGTATATATTCATGCCAGAATATTAAATTAAATTAAATTTTTAGTTAGTTGAAAACATTTTCGTAACCAGACACCTCAATTTTTATGTGGTGACTGGTTATAAATTTGTATTTAGCTAATAAAAGTTGCCAATCTATTCGACGTTTAAATGATATTTTTAATAAAATGTGTCCAGAATATACGGTTTATTAATAACACGATTTGGAAAAATGTGATGTATCGTTGTGTGTTTTAGTATAACCAACGACTGAATTATTGGTGAATCGATATTTTAACAACACAGAATTTTACAACTGTTCATGTGTCAGCTTCACATAGTTTCTTATAATCCTAACAGCTGTCCGAATGCGTGGATCAACTATTTATTATTAAACCATAAGAAGACGTATGTAAATTACGAAGGTACTGAAGACATAAATATTAGTTAATTTCGTATGACAACGTCGGGAAATTCGATTCACGCGTGCGCCTATTTGTTTGTATCGATAACAGAGTTAAAATTGGGAATGTTTCAAATGACCCAGAACTTGGACTGTTCCGGAGATTTTAGATACTGGAGTGAAAGCCTTATTAGGGTGACTGGCTCTGCTGAACACGAGACCGAACGCACAACCTTGATTGATCAACGTGTTACGCCTCGAAAACAAATGTGGTCTCAGCAACTGTTACAATTAACACAGCACTTTGGATTTATTTTTGGTATCAAGTGGGATATATTGGACTCAGAGCATTCTACGTTATCCGCTGAGGAAATGAGCCTCGAACGGAACTCATCGGGTTTCATTACGTGAGCACTCTGGATCCAGGTCCTCAGATTGGAATTTACAGAGTTATTTTATTCGTCCCCAATTCCGCTCTTGATGCTAAAGACTTTTGTATCGCCACAAAATGTTTGCTTCCTCTGGAATTTATTGAAACGATTAAAAGATATACAAAATACTCATACTGAATGATGAAACCCAGTGAATGAACAGCAGACCTCCAAAACATATAAAAATAGTACAATAATGTTATGACCAAAGAGGAAATTAAGTAGGACTTAACTTTAAACTATGCTATGGCTACGGCTGACGACCAACTGTTGATTTGACAATAAATGGAGCAGTCGGAAGAAACACGATGATTGGATGCCGTATGTAGAGGCCCAATGGAACTATCTGAAGGATCATTGAAATTGATCCACCGTTTGTGTGAGCAATGTTCATTCGCTGTTGACGAGGGTGGGTTCATTCACTGGACAGTTCACCCTATCATGATCTTTCATCACCTATCACTCGTCCAAAACTACGTTTTATTTTATTTTATCAGAAACCGTGTGTCCAAAATTACGTTCTATTTTATTTCATCAGCAACCACGTGCCTGTGATTAAAACTAGTCTTTTAAGAGTAACCATTAGTTTTCTGCTAAAAATCTTAAACTATATACTGAACGACTAGAGCCTATCCAATGCTGTCTTCTATATTTTTCTGGTTCTGTGTACATTTTACTCACGAACTGTTCTCCGTTTCACAAGATCAGATGGTTTTCTTCTGGTAAGAAGTTGATTTTCCTGAAGTCTTCGGACCACTTGGCTGATGTGGAAGTGAAGCCAAGCTTTACGCGTTTCCGAGTATACCCTTTTATTTCTTCTTTTATGGAGATCAGTATTTCGGGTACACCAGGGGGCATTAACGATGTTTCTCAACACTTTATTCTGGAACGTTTGGATGCACTCCAAAATTACGTGTTCGTTCAAATAGAATCGGATGAAGCGCAGAAGGACAACTGCCTGCATTCTCTGATATGATACACAATTATTGTTTAATAAATAAATATACAACTAAACCAATATGTGAGAAGAAATTTATTAATCAATTAAAACCAAAAAATTATTTCAATCCAACGTTCAGTCCACAGTTTTGGTTCTTTTACAGGAAATCAGGTTATATGCAGTTTGGTATGTATACAATAAGGCGTTATTTAAATGAAATAATCAACAAGAATTTAAAATATATAATTATTTATTTCCACTTTGTTGCTTTAATTCACAAACAATTACAATTTAAAATTTTAGATCTCAGGGTCTCTACTGGGTTTGATAATGGACACAACAAGTTAAAAAACTAATTAACTCACAGTTTGTAATTCACCTAGACTAAATGTCGATAGGAAGAAATTAAAAGAAAAGAAATTAACTCTGATTGACAATTAAAATAGAACGAAATCAGACTTCTGTCCTTTAATTACGTTTACATAAATCATTATTTTTGTGTTTTGTTACTTACATCTGTCCAGCTGGTTCCAGCATTCCTTTTGTTTTCGGGAGTACACTATCGCAAAATTTTTACACTGATTTTAATATCGGCTCACAGATTTTACACTCTCAAGTCAACCTTGATAGGCTCGCAGGAACTCGGATGATCCTCCTTTTTGTCAGCTATCTGGTGACCGCTTGCCTTATATGAATCCTGTGATTCATAGATTTGCTAGTCTTTTTACCGCTTGGGACTTAAACTGCAACTTTGCTATTCCTGGCTGGCTACAGACGTACACTGCTTTTACTTAGCAATATTTACGATTTAAAGCTTCCGTGAATGTTTTTACTTTGTCTTAAACTCACAACTTTGTTTAATAATACATTAAACAACGGCTAGTCTCTGCTCTAGAATCATTTGTTCCGTCCTCCGAAAGACCCGTCACCAACTGAACTATCGTAGTCTCGAGTTTTAGCGCGCAAACGCCATTTTTGACTTTCCGACAAAGTAACATAGCTCGGCTCCATTGTCGCTTTGTAAGCTCCTGCCGCTACAACTGTATTTTATGTCCAAACAATTAATTGCCATTACAACATATATATGCTAAATTAGATTAAATATGAACTGCGTCCCATGGCAGTTGTAACCGAAATGTTACATTCACAACTTACCTGAATATGTCCTAAAATTGTGGACGAAACGTTGTATTGAAATATATTTTTTGTTTTTAATAAATCCATACATTTTTTTTCTGACGTATTGGTTGTGTTTTTCATTTATTTATTACATGATAATTGTCATATTTCGTAAAATATATATGGTTTCTTGTAAAAATATCGCAAAGGTGTTAGAAATAAATAACGAGATTTAAATAAATTTTGACAATTCCAAAAGGAAACATTTCTTCGTCTACGATACGTGTATTCCAATATTAATAGTTCCAATTGCATTTTCACAGGTCTAAACATTATCTGCACACATTGAATCAAACATTTAAATTTTAAAAAATATTTGAGGTAGTCACGAGTGTAGTGTTGTCTTGAAATATTCATCTGGATACTTAATACTAATTAATTCAAAGCAACATGCCGAATTAAAGCACCACGATAATGAAAAGGACATCACGGATATATTTTTTGTGTTTCTCAAATATATTTGTGTTCTTCATACTCCACATTTAACAGAATGTAACTCTCTCTTCCCCAAGGTGAAGAAACACCTTCGGCGAAAGCAGCTTCGTAAACAGAAGTTTCGGGGGAGATTTTGAAGAAACTATCAAAAAGTTGGTCCTGAAGACTGGAAAATCGGCGGGAACAGGATTACTTTTGAAGATAAGGTAAATTCTTCCTCAAAAATGATTATCTTTATTTAACAGCCCTAGGGTATAAATTGCAATTTTATATTCCACCCTCGTGACTCAGTTTTCGACGATCATCTACGGCCGTCTGTTCTTTTAGCAGGAAAATGAATTTTTAATGACAAACGCCTTTATTGAAAATTCTATTTCCTGATCATCTACACTCTGAAATTTTCAGAAGCATGCTAGTTCGCGGATCAAGAGCATCGGCCTCAACATTAACTGGCTCAGGAGTCTTGAAGCTACAAAAATGTAGATTATGAAATAAGGTTCATGCATAAAAAAACTATTAAGAATTGAATTAATTGTTTGAAAGAGATATATTGTAAAAAAACTAATTTAAGACTTTTAAATAATTATTTCGTAAAACTTCTTAATCGCTATTACACTTATGACTCATCATTTAAGCTCATTTAGTATTTCAAGGTTTGGCCAAAAATTAAATTTATTATTTGTAAAGCTATAAAATATACCCGTCTTAACCATATTCTGTTTACTCATTTCCAAATTGCTTGCTTTTTATGCCTATTAATATATATATAATTTTTGTGTGTGTGTGATTTCATATTAGCTCGATGCTCGGGTTGTCATAATGAAACTCAGCGACATCCATAACCGCTGATTTAACCCCAATCACGGGTGTTTCGCGTTAACCTCTCTCCACCCCTCTCTCCACCCCCCCACCCATAAGTTTTTTTTTGCCAAACACCAGTTGAGTGACTGTGTCAAATTGTTTTAATGTCACAGCATTTATTTTATTGATGAACCCAAGAAAGATCTGGATTGCGTATTCTCTGAGGTGTTGGTCTGTTTCCAGAGTAAATCAGTGAAAACTACGGTAGTCAAACCAAGGTTATCGTCATCGTGTGGGAAAAGACAGCTAGTAGGTTGTGATTGATTGGAATTTCTGAGTGCGGGACAGATCATCTATCAGATCCATCAAATTTCGCCAATCACCCATGGTTAAAAATAGTGGTCTCGGGTCCGGCGAGACAGAGCAACGAGATAAGATGGAAAGGCGTACAACATCACCATTGTTGTCTCTATGATGGTTTCTAGTACGCCCTGCCAGCGTAACAGACGTATCTATGATACGTCCGTAATGTTTACAAAATGAAATTGGGATTTTGACTTTAAATATATATATATAAATACTTACTCTGAACAGTTATTTCTACATCCACCAGTGTCATTCTTTACCACAACTGTGTAAACACCAGTACCTGAACGTTTCACCTTTCAGAGAATGAAACTAGTCTTGTAGTCTTCATCTTTTATTTTTTATCTGAAACATAATAAAAAATAATTAATGTCAAGAGTATCTTAATTGTATCTGAAAATAATTTGACCGTTTTACACTAAAAATCTGATTTTACCTACAATTACCTAATAATCAGGATTCCATGAATAATTCCAAAATATCAGTCATTGTCCTGACCGGAATGGGATTTTCTTATTTTTTAAGACATGATTTATTTGTAGCACCGGGCTACGTAGAGTAAAGTCATCTTAAAATGTTTACAGAATAAATAAGTTCTACATCAGATTTGGACAAATCGGTAAACCTTGACGTTTCTCCATCAAGCAGGTCGACTCTGACGCCCAAATCAATGTCATTCACTTTGGCAGGCTCAAATGAAGACATTTCTTTACTTTTCAATGAACTCTACGAAATTGTTGTCTGAAAATGTTAGTTAGCATGAAGTGCCTCGAGGTTAAGTGATTTACATTCCTTAATTTGCAGTTTCGCTAGGGTCGCTTGTATAATAATGGCAATTTTAAGGCCGGTTAATACGCCTCTTGTTTCGTTAGAAACGGCCGTAGGCTCAGAAAACTTTTTTTTTTGGTTGCTACGTTGTGGCCAATAAAGAGTGATTTCACCGTTCCTAGAAAAGTTGTTTCACTCCGTGAATTATGCGCACTAAAATTTCTGGACTACCGTCTCACCATCAGTTCACAAAAATGATTTTCTTTTTTATGTTGATACTCCTCCTTTCTTACCGGGTCCTTGAGAATATCACCAGATAGTTTTAATTTTCAAAGACGGAGGGGGGGGGGGGGGGAGTTAAGTATTACATTTTTATATACTTTAGAGACTTTATTTTTATCGCAAATAGTATTTTATATATTAGAATATAACATCGGTCAGGAATGAACCCCTAAAGGGCCATAACTCAATTTTGAAGATGCTGACAATGTCGGTTCTTAACCTAAAAATCTCCGTGAACGGTTTTAAAGTCGTTGGAACTATCCGGTGTTTTTTCAGTCTGCGACAAATTTACTAGAGTTATTTTAATACTGAAATTGGTTGAGAGACAGTTTTTTTGTATTTTTCTGAGCACCATTTTTTAAGATGTATTTTAGCGAATACAATACGGGGAAAAAAACCAAAAATATATGAAACGAGACCAAACTCAATTTGGCTCACGTGGTTGCACATTTTCATAATAAATATAATTTGGTCTCATTTATTAATAACTATCTGAGTGCTCAGCGTGGCCCGTGTACTTATTTATATAATCCCGAAAAGGTATTTAATTCTATATTAATCTTTAGTCAAGATTTGATTTAACCTAAATCTAAATGTTCCTAGTTCTGTTCACTTTTTAGACCGATAGGGCATTAATTGAACAGCTATACAATACATCGATTTTCTTGCATCAATCCCAACAAAAATTTGAATGTAATAATTCATCTTAGCAACATTAAAAACCCCGGATACGAGTCCAATCCCGCTTCTTTTTGCGTTTTTTTATGTAATGCAACCCCCACCCTTAAAGGTGCTCTCCTTCCAAGTCGATAGAGGTTCTAATTAAACACAGAGAACCGAAAGAGAAAAATTGACCGCGAAAAATATTTATTCGACGGATCAATCGTCCGGTTATCATGTTTGAAAATTTCGACCTCCTCTGATCTCCTCACAGTCCCTCCCGCCCCCGGCCTCTTCCATTCCTTGACCAGGTTGCCATAATAAACTCAGCGACATCCATAACGCCGATTTGACTTGAATATCGGTAGCTTTTACTGTTTTTTTTATGTAACAACCCTCCACACACACCTTTAAACGTTCTACCCCACCATGCCCAAAGGTGTAGAAAGTCTACGCAAAAATTGGTAGAAGTATTATCAATCAATTTGACCCAAAAAAATGTCTATACGACTCAAATTTCGGACGATTTAGAATGTTTGAAAACTTCCACCGTCGTCCACCTCCGTTCCTGGGGGTCGCACTCCCACAGTGTTTGTTTCCCTGTCGCAAAGAACACGTGTAGGAAATTTGGTGAAATTTTGATTCATGGGTGTAGATTTGTATGCGAAACATAAACACATACAAAAACATACATACATGCATGCATACACTATGTTTAATTTAATAGACTATCTGGTTGCCCAGCGTTGCCGTGTACTTATTTATATAAACCCGAAAAAGTATTTAATTCTATATTAGTCTTCAGTCAAGAAGCGGTTTAACCTAAATGTAAATGTTCCTAGTTCCGTACACACTTTCGACCGATAGTGCATTAATTGAAGAGCTATGAATTTTTTTGTATTTTACGAATAGAATACTTAAATATACTGCTCGAGTATTGCAGGATATAATTGCCCTCAGTCTTCATACATTACGAAAGATTAAATTGATGAATTTGTTATCCACATTCATAAACAAATAGTCGCCATATTAGAGCATATATGGCACGATAGTTACCTTACATTGTCCGCAGGGATCGTAAAGTATTTCGTATAGTTGTTTTATTATAATTGAATGGAGTACTACCATAAGATTATACTTTTTATTGAATGAAAATATTTCTGCTTTCTTTCATTACGGTAAAAGGAACTATTTCCTTTGTTCGTCGCGTAGGAACGTCACTCTCTTTCGCGTGACGTCATGGTATCTTGGCGCGCAGTAACTTAACACAAAATTATCACATTTTTTAATTATAATTCTTTCCACATTTATGCTAGGAGTTTCTCACCCCAACAGTACCGTTTCTCGTGCTTTGAAAAATATGTGTACCAATTTTTGTTGTGATCTGCCCACGCGTTTATATCTGTATAGAAATCAACGTACATACATACATATATACATGCTTTTTATTTTAGAGATTAGATAATTATTATTTTAGTGCAAATAGAATACCCTGAGAAGGCCGCTAAACTTTTCTTTCTTGAATAAACGTTAAGAAAATCACAGAAAAAAAATATTCTGAAGTTGTCCGGCGGGTAGAAAAATCTGGCTTGAGTGGTTGACTCACAGAAAGCTAGGACAGGCATGTTTTAACATTTCCACGGATGCGAAAAGTTTCACATGCATGTTGTTTCATGTCTGCGTCACGAAATAGCTCTCTTGGAAACCAACAGACGCCTCTATGGTGATTCTAAAAGTTATGTTACATATAGGCTACACTCTGCACTTAAGGGTTAATATTACAATATTAGGAAGTGTTGGGAACTAGACTAGATTTCTTTGTATACTCGATGTCGAAACTCTGTCACGTTAGTTAAGCTGTGGAAATCGCGGCGGAACACGTAGTTGGACTGAAAAAAATACGGTCATCAAAATGTGCGTCTGTGATTTCCAGAGGTTGAATATGGTTGATTAATCAAGTCATGGAGCGTATAGTATCTTTGTCGTGCTCTATTGCGATTCAGTAATTTGCTTTAATATAATAAATTTTTGTAGGTTGTAATAACTACCTTTACGGATTGGGGTGGACGGGTTGTAAATAAAAGTCTAGCCTTGTGACACGGACAGTTACCATGCTGAAAGATTCCAACGTAGTCAGGCATGAAGTGTGCTTGCCTGCCCCGGTATTGTCTGCAGTCAGATCCGCCATCCTGCTTTACAGAGTGGGCAAGCCTCCAACCTCCACATTCTTTAACGAGATGTCGTCGTCCAACACCAATGGAAGTACAGGATAATTCGGAAATTTTGCAGCTGCTGAAAACAAATTCAGGCAGAAGTCTGTTGATCTGCTTATAAAACCAATTGGAAGCTTCAAAACACTGTTTTCACATCTGAGTCTCGAAGACGCGACTGGGATTGCAATTTCTAAAAATGTCTGATGTCTGTTACTGTTAAAATTAATTATTACACAGTTAAATCGTGTTAGTCTTCTTGGCTTACTTCTAAGTGGCACGCTTTGTTACAAAGATGATTATGACAGATTAATGTAAGATAAAATACGCCTAATAAAACAAAACATCATCTTTGTTGGAACATCTACATTTATAATTTCAAAAGTTTATATCGGAGATATCTTGTTATTTAATAGTATTAATCTATATAATAAAAAAAGGATGTATATTTGTATGTATGTATTTACGTTAATCTTTATACAAATTTAAACGCTTGGACAGATTGCAACAAAACTTGGTCTTGAAAACACGACAAACGGTACTGTGGGGGGGGGGGGGATGGGGGGGATGGGGGGGGAGAAACTCCTAGCATAAATAGGGAAATAATTATAATTGAAAAACGTGATAATTTTGTGTTAAGTTACTGCGCGCCAAGATACCATGACGTCAAGCGATAGAGAGGCGTTACTACGCGACGAACAAAGGAAATAGTTCATTTTTCAGGTAATGAAATAAAGCAGAAATATTTTCATTTAATAAAAAGTATAATATTATCCAGTAATACTCCATCGAACGATGAAAAAAACTATACGAAATATTTTATGATCTTTGCGGAAAATGTAAGCTAATTTTCGTGACATATTAGTGACTCCAATATGGCGACCATTTGTTTACATTACGAATATAGCTAAGAATTTCATCAATTTCATCTTTCGTAATGTCTGAAGACTGACGGTCAATTATATCATACAGTACTCAAGGAGTATATTTAAGTAGAAATTCGGAGGTATGTTAGTTGGGATTGATGCAATAAAATTCAATGTATTTTATAGCTGTTCAATTAATAAACTATCGGTCGAAAGAATGAACGAAACTAGGAACAGTTATATTCAGGTTAAAATCACTGCTTGACTAAATATTAATATAGAATTAAATACTTGTTCGGGTTTATATACATAAGTACACGGGAAACGCCGGACACTCAACTAGTATCTATATAATAAAAATATCAGAATAAAATTCCCTTTTACTCAGTTGTTTTAAATCAAATCTCTTTATCCCCCCCCCCTAATTTTAGATTAATTTTTGCCCCCCAGTTGTGGAAAAACCACGAACTTGAAATCATCATGATGTTAATTTTGGAAATAATATCTGCTGGTATCGCATCTGATTTCATATTTTTTTTTTCTAGGAAACACCGCATCGGTCATCGTCGTCTACTGTCACCAGTACGTTGACTCGAAGTCAAGGTCGTTCACGCACAGGTACCTCAGCATTATATTTGCAGCATTATATTTGCAGTAATGGCTACCTTTTCCACTGTTTTCTTTTTAATTCTGACCCTACAGACTTGGATGATTCTTGCTTTCCCAGTTTCTCGGTCACCGCAAAACGTTGACGCAACAATCATGTGGAAAGGTTGGTTCCGTTCTTCGGTTTCACGGATACGCACAGACCTTTTTTTTAAAAAAAAAAAAATCTGTGGTAATTCAAGTAGTCTCTCAGTAGTTCCAGGGACCTGTGATGGGAGAATGCAACACAACTTATGAAACTTTACCTACTGGGAAAAGTTGCTCCTTCGGGGATAATCTCCATGAATGTGTTGTTGGTGCATTCTTTTCCTCTATTAATTTCCCTGCAAATATCAGTCAGAAATTACGAAGCTAGAGAACAAAGCTTTGGTAACTTTCGTCAATTTATTTTGAACTAGCTGGGTGCCCGGCGTTGCTCGTGTACTTATTTATAGAAACTCGAAAAAGTATTTAATTGAATACTTAAATATATTCCTTGAGTATTTCAGGATATAATTGTCAATTGTCACTCAGTCTTCATACATTACGAAATATTACATTGATGAAATTGTTAGCTAGACTCACAACTAATATAGCGCGAAAATTAACTTACATTTTCCGCAAGGATGGTAAAGTAATTCGTATTCTTCTTTATTACCATTCGATGGAGTATTGCTGTATAAAATTATACTTTTTATTTAAAGAAAATATTTCTGCTTTATTTCATTCCTAATAAAGGAAATATTTCCTTTGTTCGTTTCGTAGTAACGTCTCTCTCTCGCGTGACGTCATTGTCTCTTGGCGCGCAGTAATTTAATATTTAATGATCACGTTTTTTAATTATAATTCTTTCCACATGTATGTTAGGCGTTTCTCACCCCCACAGTACCGGTTCTCGATTTTGGCAGAATACGTATACTAATTTTTGTTGCATTCTGTCCACGCGATAAAATTTGTATAAAGAACAACGTAAATACATACATACATACAAATATACATCCTTTTTTATTATATAGATATGCGTTATAATCTCTTCAAATACTGTTATAAAATCCACATTCGATCACCAACGCGATCACATTGCGTTTCGTAACATCCAACGGTCCACGGCATTGCAACACTGTCTTTACCATGTTTGGTTTAGTTCCGTCCACACTTTTATAACCTCTCTGATCTGTTAATAATAACCAAAAAAAATATATTCTAAATTCTAAACATGTTCAAAAACATTGACTCCGCATCCGTCAGGAAGGAAAATAAAATCGTTTCAAGGCCTGTGTAAAAAGAATTGTATCACCGGAAGAATATCGTAAAGCAATTAACAATGAATTATATAGGATTGACAACACAAAATATTTTAATATTAAAACAATTTTCATACAGATGAGAACGGAAGATTTTATCCAGCCTCAGCAGTAATGTAATGTAAATAATGGCCTTCTAAATTAAAACGTCAACCGACAGGAGGCCTTCAACAATTTCATTCTATTTAATGACGGTTTTCATTCTAGAAGAATACTTTAAATACCATAAATAATTAAAAAAATTATCAGATAATTAAATATAATACTGTTGAACGTGCCGGGGACTTTAACAGAGTGCAAACGCAACTCAGTGGCGTCGGGGTTTTATGAAGTCGTAACGAAGCTCGTATATCCGACAACTTTGTATTGTTTTACTTCATCAAACACAATGCGAAGAAGTAGTCAGTCTCCTTGAACGTTTCATCTGATATACGGACAGAGCGCTCCAACTAGTCAGGTGAACTTCATAGAAACCGATCAGATACGGAAGTCCGGATAAAAATTGTAACTATGCATTTACGGCGCCATGTGGTGATGAACTTTTTTCTTCTCTCAGTGTGAGGAATCCATAACTTAAATTTTGCCGTCGAGTTTTGTTACACCTTGTATATATAGATAGAATAAACTTTTATCTAAAATAATAACTTTATTTGTCTCTTAATAATGATATTATACTTTAAGAAAGTCAGATAACTTTAAATTTCTGAAAGTAAGTTTGCTGAACAGTGTTGTGGGGGGAAAGCCATTGAAATGTCCGTACTAGAGAAATATTTCGACGTGAAACGAGTTGAAAAATAAAGACAGAGATAAATTTAACATTTTCTAGAATGAATCTCTGAAGCATTTTGCAGACATATCGAATATTTTCGTGTTGAAAATGAAATAATTTGCCTATTATTTTTCTAAATATATTGCGAACGTTCCTTCTACTACAAAATTGTAATTTTTGCTCTCCTTGTATTTTTTCTGTTCTTTCAACATATAAATGGGAGCGTAATAGCTTCAGTAGACGATTCCTTTATATTTAAATCAAATTTTCTTCCGAAGAGAATCAATTTTATTTCCGTTTCCTTCGGTGACGGCTTTTTTTCTGGTCCGCATAAGTCATGAGACCCGGATGCTTTCTAATTTGTCCATAAATCGTGAAATTCGGTGGTCTTTCTTGGTATTTTTCAGGAGTTGAGATTGTTGAGGGCGCACCCATTGTTGATTCAGAGCCCCGCCCTTGCATGCGTAATCGCGGATTATTTCAGCAGCGAGCCGATGGGAATTACTCACGGCTATGTTTAGTTCCGATTTCATTACCAGAAACAGAATGTACCGCGCGTGACGCATCTGGACCAGAGTTGTGTGATCCTTGAGATACGCGAACAGGACGTGGACCTGAGCCAAGTTAGCCTTCCGACACGATAAATGCAGTTCTCCAACTTTACATGCCATCAGTCCTTCCGTTACTCAACTTCCACTAATACGGCTCAGATCCCCGAACATCTTTTGGCTTTCTAAATTATTTATCAAACGATTCCTTCGGTATCAGTTTTCATCGTTACAATATATCTGAAAGAGAATTGTCAAATTTAATTTTTATGACAGATATGACGGGGAAAAGATACTCAATTTCCTCAGACAACTCAGGAAACGTTGTTTCTTTTCCTACAGAACTACAGTGGTCTGAGTGAACACACGTTGACGTGTTTTCTGGGAATTTCGGATGATCTCAACTCGATGGAACACATCTGGGACGCTAGTTCCATGGTCAAGAACCGCCTACACAAAATTTAAACGAAATGTGTGTACCGTGAGTAGACATCTGGTGCCGGAAATCTACCAAAACAGAATTTCTGCTGTATTTCCTTTCATATAGTTAAGTGAGTGGATCATCGGAGTATATGCCTTTTCCCCTTGTTCTTCAGTAGTTGAAATTCTCCTCCCTTCCACAATTATTCGGGATTGTGGATAATTATCGCTTCAACTTACCTGAGAATTCTCATTTACAGCTGTTAGAGGCAGTTCCGGTGTCACCTTCAAATAAAAATATTGAAATATCCTTCTTTAGGCTTCACAATGAAATAGAATTTGTTGTTTTTATTTCATTACAAAAACTTACAGATATTATTATGATCACTGTCTAATTAATGACTTCTATACTTTTCTTTCCAAATGAAAATTAAACGTTCATAAATGTCAAATCTTTCTTCAACGGTAACGAGACATCAGCCTCTGCTTCTTCAGAGTGCGATTATGAAATTCGGAAATGGGATTTCAATTGATGATGAATTCTGTATATAGTGAGGCGTATTTTAATGAATGTTTGGTGAATGAGCATAATATTCATGCTTCGTTCAATAACTGTGTATGTTTAGTAAAAATTTCTGGTGTTGAGTTTTAAGACACGTCTAGGGAAAATGTTAAAAGTCGTCATGACACGTCCTTTTGTATAACATTATTTATTTTCTTTATAATTTCTATGAACATACGACATACGGTTGGATGACATTGAACTGATGACCAAGCTACCTTTTTTTGCCTTCAGTGAAATTCATATGGGTCATCAAACTGTTACAAATATGGGAAATATCCCTGCGACTAATACATTCATTAATGTGTAGGTCTTTGGGAATTAAGGTCGTGAAAGAGGCTGCCCCTGAACTTATCTGAGATAAAGGTCCGTATGAATGTTGTGTCGAAGGACTCTTCTCTATAACCAGTTCCACATTATCAACGCTTCCCGTGTGTGCAGGGTAGCGACGTGACAGGGGACTGAGTTGGGTCCAGAAGTTACTTCAATGAAATTTCATGGCCACGCCGTAAATTTCAAAATGGTGGATGCAATATGGCGGCCCATATTATGAAATAACTGATCAACTGTGTGGAAAAGGGCTCTTGGGGACGCCGAGTTCAAAGCAGAAGCCAAAGCTATGTAATTCTCATTAGCGAACGAAAAATGGCGACCAGGAACTTAAAATTATGGTATCCATGGAACAATTCAAACAGACAAATAATTAAATGAATAAAATAGATAATAAGCCAGAAAAAGAAAGTAAAATCTATATTACAAACCCGAAAACAACGTTTCGTCCAGTCTTTGGGAATTTCAGATGACAAATTAATAAAATTATATACCTTTTTGTTGTCAAATTTGAATTCTGAAATTAAAAAACATATTTAACAAAATTAAAGAAAATTAAAATTCTTTACAATTAATTATATATGACAAAGTGATATTTATATTATAATATGAACCTGGATAAACATATCAAAATATTTTGTTGCCGTAGTTACAGATCGATTGTATTCTGAAGAGAACAATTTTAAATTTGTTACAATAAAATAAATAAATTAAAAATTAAAAAAAAATCGACTCAAAAAGTAAAACGTTACATATGTCACATAATATTTAAAAAAAATTCTTTATGATATGAAATACGTTTTATTTGTAATCTCTTATTGTAATATATATATGTTAATTTTGAACTTATATATTTTATTGTAACAATTTTTTTGTGTATTCTGTACTCTTTGTAATGGTATCCGTCCGTTGCTAAGACAATAAACGAGATACTGCTCATATTGTAATATAAATGTAATGTTTATGTCATTATATATAATTAATTGTAACTACTTTTAAATTTTCTTAAACTATATTAAATGTTATTTTTTAAATTTTAGAATCCAAACTCGACATCAAGAATATATTATAATTGTATAAATAATCCAAATTAGGCATCAAGAAGAAATATAATTTTACTAATTTATTACTTGATGAAATCCCGAAGACGGGATGAAACGAAATGACAACAAACACGTCATCTAGCCTGGAAAATGACTTGGAAAATTCTGAATTTGAGAAGATACGTGGGTTATGCCGAAAACCGTCGGTCGTGACCCTCATGTTTGTTGTTAGACTTTCGTAACTAATAAATTAAGTGAACATTGCCTTCAACTTGTTGTATATAACGAATACACGTAGACATTATTTAATAAAAAATATAATCCCTCGTTAAATTAACGGTTTTTGACATTGTCGGAAGTATTGTTTGTTGAACATCTGATCCAGAGCACAAAACGGTGATGAGGCGTCGATGCATGTTCTTGATCCAGCTATCCGTACTACGAGGAATGCAAAGGAATTAAGTTCAAGGCAGGCAACTGTTGTGACCGTCAGCGGATTCCGTCAATGGCGCTGTCAAACCCGTGACAAACGGCCTTATGACGACTTTTAAGAGACAACTGAACGCGTGGAAACAACGGAATTGAACTGTTCCACCGAAAATAGGCTCTTTATAAACATCATACTCAGGTGTAAGTTTTGTAACAATCCTCCATAGAGGTCAAATATACTGAACAAAACTGCAACGCAACTATTTCTAGCGTTTCCCGCGCACATTGCCAAGGAAACGCCGCCAACAATACATTAAACACAGTGCAACCTGACTATTGTCGTGTTGAAATAAATATATTGTTAATGTATCGGTTGATAATATTTCGATAGAACGATGAAGTAATGCAGAAAATAAGTTCAAATTCGTGCGAGTTGTCAGTGTGGGCCACAGTCTGAAAGAACCATTAAGACTATGACATGTAGCCTGTCAAATCTTTTGAAATTTGTTTATGTTCTGAGTTTTATGTTTCCGATGATTGGTTTTCTGGAGTAGTCAAATATGTTATGTCTTCAGATTTCACTCAATGAAGTAGACGAATTAATTGCATTTTTTCCCTTAACATAATTTCTACATTGTACAAAATTTGATAAATAATAATATACTGCATTTCCCATGATTGTCACAACGTTGGGTTAGTTTCTCAGTTCCACATCTGTAGAAGTCTGCTGGTTTGGAATTGAAGAAGTTGTCAAATCACGATCGTAAAACTGCGTCGTCATCGAAGGGGCTCCCTGGAATATAGTTGGAAAGGATTGGAAAAGATGTGGGTTCAGGGCGCAATATCCGGAGAATATTGGGTGGGAGGGGTGAGGAATCAAGCTAATGGATAGCTGCTTTCTTCATTTTTGTGGCTTCTCAGTAGCTTTTCTTCATTGATGCCGCAAGGCGTCTGAGTTCCTGGCATTACCTGACAGTTTCAGTCCTCTTTTATGCCATCTTCTTCTTCGGATACGCAAAAACGTTTGCACATCTTTTTTATTATGTTTTTTTTGAAAGGACAGACACATTTTTATCTCCTTTTAATGTTGACATAAAATCGCCATGTTTCGACATCAGTAACAACCTCGACAGGAATGATTGATGTAGTTCACGAGTTAACAGGTGAGAGCACGGAAGCACAAATTGATCTTTTTTTCCTCTTTCACTTAATTCCCGGGTCGAGTTACGTCATGAGGATTCGCAAGTGGTATGAGAGGCGTAGTAGGGGGAAGGGATAAGTAGAGAGGAGGGGAGGACTACCCCTCAGAGGGAAGCTGGTGTATATTATTAAAAAGGTTCATTATATTCTCACGAACGGGATACACAGACAGCGGCAAGGTCTTTTTACTTTACAGTGACACGGCATTTTCCGTCAGTCAAAAGTTGTTTAATATGTGTGGAGTAGTGTATTTCGTAAAGCCTATTGAGGGGTCAAAGAATTCACATCTGATCTCGGATCGGGAAATTATCTTTGCATGCAACGCGGGATTTAACAATTTCGATTTTTTTTATATAAAATTATAAATAAATTAAATAGTATTACAATAACGAACTTGGGAACTGCAAAAGTAGTTTTAGTTGATTACAATAATTCTAAATGGGAACATTTTTGTAATATGCGAGGAAAGATGATTTTGTAAGAGGTATAGATTACCTCTGGGTTTTTTTGGATGTTATCTGTGGAGGCACCGATATTCGTACATGGATGATGAGTGAAGACTTCCTGATTTTTGGCGAAAGAAATAATAACTGTAAATTCTCGAAGAGTTTTATGGATGTCTTTTAAATGTTGATAAGTCATTGGAGAAATAAATATGGTCTTACCACTGTGAACAAAAAGTATGGTGAATTTATTTATAAAATATAAATTCTTTATTTATTCTTTCAAATCAATTTCATCCCCTTCAAAGTAATCCCCGTCGGATAAAACGCACTTTTTCCAACGTTTTTTCCAGTCCTCGAAGCAGTCGCAATAGTCTTTTTCCGGTATAGCCATCAAGACCTTCTTCGATTCGGTTTTTATCTCCTCAATCGTGTCAAAACTGCGTCCCCGCATTGGCCTTTTGAGTTTGCTGAATAGCCAGAAGTCGCACGGAGCCAAATCAGGCGATATGAGTCGAGTTTTTGGGAAAAAAAAGTCACGAAGAACCAATGCAGTATGACATGGTGCATTATCGTGATGAAGGAACCAAGAGTTGTTCGCCCATAATTCCGGCCGTTTCAGACGAATAGCTTCACGCAAACGACGCATAACGCTCAAATAATATTCTCTGTTGACAGTTTGGCCCGGCGGAAGGAATTCATAGTGCACCACACCACGATAATCAAAGAAAACTGTCAACATAACCTTGATTTTCGATCGACTTTGCCGTGGTCTTTTCGGTCTTGCTTCACCTTTTGCACGATATTCGCTGGATTGGTCGGTGGTTTAAGGGTCGTATGCGTAAATCCAAGTCTCGTCTCCAGTAATGATGCATTTCAAGTGGTCCTGATAGTCAGACAGCAAAGTTTCACACACATCAACGTGACGCTTTTTTTCCAAAAAATTGAGCGATTTTGGCACCAATCGAGACTTGACGCGTTTGAGAGACAAAACATTCTTCAAAATGGTTTCGACTAAGCTTAATGATATTCCAACACTATCAGCGATATCTCTAATTGTCCATCGACGATTTTCAAGCACCAAATCTTTGATTTTTTGGACGAGGCCCTCGTCGGTAGACGTTGATGGTCGTCCAGAGCGCGGTTCGTCTTCAACGCGTTCTCGGCCCTCTTTGAGCTCGTTGTACCACTTATAAACGTTTTTTTGTGCCATAGTTTGATCACCTAAGGCCTTCCGCAACATTTTCAACGTGTCCGCACAAGAATATTCGTTCCACAACAAAATTTGATGCAAGTTCTTTGCTCATCAAAATCACCCATTGAAAAAATCGAAAAATTCACTTTTGGTTGTTTACAAAAACACGTGTAACTCGGAGATAATTAAACCTTTTAACAAACAGACGCTTGGCAAATATTATAGACAGTCCTACCAACCTAGGGAAAAAAAATTACGTGCCTTCCTAATACCCGTGAGCTTTAAATGACAATTTCACCTTACTTTTTGATCACAGTGGTATGTTGATGAAATTATGTTAAAAGGGCCAAGGAGAGAATATTGATATATGTGGTTGACACGGTCATTTTTTAAAATAAGTTTTCATGTTGGGTAATGTTATGAAGTATTAAAAATTAATTGGTAGTTTTAATAATTTTTTAATGTTCTATATTACGTTCACGACATGTTAATCCTGGCTCTGTGTCTTGGGGAAATTGTCTGCCAGTTGATGACGTCTGAGTGACGTCACGTAAAACATAGTTGGAAGCTAACACCACAGGCGAAATCTCCTTTTATCAACCATAAAGCCTTGAGTATCAGTAAACAATATAAGTGGTTAATTCTGTTTGGGAATCCCAAATAATTTTCGGATGACCCACACCCATGTGTACCATGAGACTATGAGTGTTGTTCTGTTCTATGAAAGAGATTTAAACATGGATATTAGTGTATGATAAATTTGGCAAGACATTGGTTAGCTGAGGACGTAACTAACGGCAAATATTATTGTTAGTTGATATTTTGTTATTAACAATCGACACATTCATCATTTATTTATTTACCACAATAATTTGAGCTTATCATATCTTTAAGGATGTCTTTTTGACGTACAACATAACCTGAACTGAACGCAATATATTTCCTTACGTCAATGTTTTCAGATTAGTTATTACAGTACCGAGGTTTAAACTGAGCTCCGGCCTATCCCCACTACAACCCCAGGCCAGTGGACGACTGCGCATCGTAGTTTGAGACGACAAGTTAATAACGCGGTTTATCATGAATTGTGTTCAACAATTTGTTCTCTTTTAAGCGGCTAAAGCCTTGCGTTTGCCGATGGGACTCACTCTCAGATGATGACTTTAATCGGTCTCGGTTTCCTTTGCTCCTCTATTGAAATAAAAACGAAGAATATGTCGGAAAATTTCGTTTATGGCTGAAATATGACACAAGGAGAACTTGATGACGTCAGAGTGACGTCAGTTGAACCTAGTTGGAAACTAGCAGCGCAGATATCAAACTCGAAGCCTCGAGTATCATTAAACAAAAAGAAAAACAATCTGACTATAAAACGAGAGAAGTGCCACGAGCGAAGTTTATTCAGCTCGGGAGTAGTTCAGTCCTTCTGAGATTGGTTTCTCGGAAAGTTATCCGTTCCCTATTCCCCAATATTGAAAACCTTTTCTTTTATTTGTTTCGAGGTCCCGCTCGCCTCGCCTTTGATTGCCAAGATGAAGCCAAACGTGGCAGCGGGCTTCTCGATTTGAATGCGTGACGACCCACGTGCCGGGATGCGATTCTAAACCGTGGCGTAGGAACAATTATACGTAATTCATTGAAATATGTAATTTTGAAACGTTAATTAGCGTTTCTGAGAACTGCAGCGTTATATATGGGAAATGAATGTTTCTTGGGCTCGCCTTCAGCGCCGTTTAATCGGGGTCGTTGAATCAATTAAAGCTATGTCCGTGACATTCTCGTATTATGGTGCCTTGGCCTTCCTATATTGTTCGTCCTTCTTCGCTTACAGGTGGAGTTTCCACTCAACCTGCTATACGCTCGCCTCGCGTGGCTCCAGTTTTACTACTAAAAACTATTTTAATGTATCTTTTTTTCCCCACTAGTCGTCGAAAGTCGAAAAAAAGATACATCAATTAAGGCATAAAAAATTAAATTAAGAATATAATAGTATAACTTATGCCGTAATGAACTTTTACTAGTAGTAACTTTATATATGAGTATAAATAAATAACAGGACGCTGCAGTCATATATAAGGATCAATAATTAAGATATGTTTATAATTATATAGTTTCGCGTTTATATTAATATTATGAATTAACGATATTTACTGACATTTTAAAATAGTATATATAATTAATATTAATAATAAATCAAATATTTTAAAATGTCAGTAAATATCGTTAATTTATAATATTAATATAAACGCGAAAATTAAAATATTAATACACATTTTAAATTAATTGAATTATATTAACACGCACAATATCGATATTATATAAAAAAACCATCAATTATTTATCATTTATTATAAGAAACGAAAATTAATTTATTACATTTTAATTTAATTTAATTTTATAACACGCCCAACATCGACATCATATATATTATAAAATTATTTATAATTTATTATAAAAAACTACAAATTTTATAAAAAATGATTTCAATAAATACAATGTAATATAAAAAAAATTCTGAAAGGACTGAAAAGTTTGTTTCATGGGACAAACAAAAAGGGGAATTAAAAACTAGCCTACAAGAATATATTTCTCAGTAAACATTTCATCTCAACCACAGTTTGGATCGGAATTGTATTATTATTCAGAAATAAATTATTATGCGAGATTCATGTTTGAAATGTTACACATTAAATTCTATTGTTCATCCATTAATGTTAAATCCGATACACACAATCTCTATTCAAATAAACTCCTTGGTCTCCTCCTCTTTGTTACATCGTTGTAGCGTACAACTGATTGAGGTCCACGGTTTAAGGAAGGAAATTTTTGTGAATATAAATAAGTGCAAGTCATTTTTGTTTTTAATTAATTATTAAATGGCTTCTCGGCCAGAATATATTATTAATATATATATTATTATGTTAAAACACCACCCTATTAAAAAATTAACACGCTATTGCACGCGTCAGCAGGTAAGGCAGGTCGGCCCTGCTTCAATTTGTTAAATTTTTAGTTAACCAACACTTAAAACACGGAATTAACGCATACATGACAAGTGTGTAACACGGTCAACCACTTGTTGCTTACTGAATGTGATTGGAAGCGCACTGGGTGCGGGATGCACCTGCAAAGAAGAAAACTAAACTGGGCCGCCAACAAAAGTGCGGCGCACTATAGTAATAAAAAAGGACACAAAAGTATTTCAGCTCGTTCCACATATTTTGCATTATTTACTGAAGTTGAAAACTGGAGGAACAAAAATTAATTGTCCGGACTTTTCTGGGTACGATAACGTGTTACAGAGAGTTTTAAAATGTCATGAATGGAGTAACAGTGGTCAGTGTGAATAAAGCGCCAGAATAATGAAACAGAACTTTATCGATAAATTCTAAGGTCATTCCAACGATTATTATGACAACGACCATCGTGTTTAAACAAGTGTTATATGTCACAACCATTATGACCGTTATGGTGATATAACCATGAGATGTCGTCATAATATTAATTTTACTCGCAGGAATAGATTAGATGCCTGACGTTCCAGAGATTCAGAAAGGCCGTCGGGAACGAGTTCCACTGTTTAAAGGGCGCGTCAAGAAACTCATTTCATACGTGCTAGCACTTTCACTGGTGAATTTAACTTGCAAGAAAAATTAGATTGTGCAATCGAGACTTTCTGTAAAGTGCAATTGGATGCGCCCAACTCTGCAACTATGTCTGTTTGCTTATGCGACACAGAATCTAATAGGCAAGATCGAACCGTGTCTGATAAATGAGATCTCTTCACACAATGAGAAGAAACAGCTATATTAATTTTTAAAAAATACTATTGACCTTCAAAACTGTCTTCTCGTGTCGAAGTCCAATTAAGTTCCATAATATATCAATATTAATGGCTGGATGTCTATAGTAGTAGCCATGAACGATGGCGGTGGAGCTGATTGAGGGAGGGGAGGCCAGTCCGGCGTTAGCACGATGCGCGGGGTATAAATACATACACGAAAACTGATCTAACGCGGTCAAGCTGTAGGCGAAGTCTCTCTTGATTGGCTGCGCACTATGAGTGGTAGCACCTTGGCCACCATCGAATCTGCCGCGTAGTACAGAAGAATCCCTCCCTAGTATTTACTGACACAGAATAATATAATATATTTAACGACTATGAACAAACCATTAACATTTTACATAATTCAAAAAAAATTCTTATCATAAAACTTTAAATGACAAAAAACGTTTCTGTACATATTAGTATTCTTTTCAAGGTGTTTGACTGAAACAAAAGTTTTTAATATGAGTTATATGATTATTTGTTGTTTTTGTATTATCCCCAATATTTTTTCTTCAGTCGCCAAGTTGTATAAGAAAAAGT
The DNA here is from genome assembly GCA_037074705.1 of Zhengitettix transpicula. Classification (NCBI taxonomy): domain Eukaryota; kingdom Metazoa; phylum Arthropoda; class Insecta; order Orthoptera; family Tetrigidae; genus Zhengitettix; species Zhengitettix transpicula. The sequence continues at coordinate 11,900,553 of CM073595.1, forward strand.
AATTAATCATTTCCAAAGTGATCTATAAAATTGTTTTCATTTGTCAGTGCATATGACAATGGCAATAATCCCAAAAGCTTGAAATTTAAACTGGAAGTTGAAAAATAGTCAGCTTTCAGTATGACGATTTTGTATGTTTTCAGAACTGATTGATATTTTTAACTAACACTGGACGAAGATTGTTGTTCTGAATTGAATAATATTTTATCGAGAATGACCAACTATTTGAAATGATTCTCCTGTAGGTATTTTTAGCAACAAACACTTCCCATACCACACCTTAAATTTCTCCGCTTTCTCTTTCCACATCTGACTGGCTTCGCTAGATCTTCTACTGGGGCATTGTCATGTGTTTCACTTTGATACACGCACACGAAGTTGTTTTTCTACTGTTTCTGACCATGACATAAGAATAACGGTGCCCATGTACGTGTTGGAAGACAAAAATCAGTTTGTGATAGCAACTCTTAGGACCAGAAATAACTCTTTATATTTCATTCAGTTGTGTTTCAGTTGGTTGTTACTTCAGCCACGTTTTGTCATAGTTATGCCTGTGATCTAGAATATACAAATAAGAAATATTGATTTGTCAGGTTCTCTTTGGTGTCTTTCGACAAAGAGCAACTATAGCAAATAAAGTTTCAAATACCCCATTAAGCCGAAAAATGATTCATGATTGTATAAGGCTTCCATCACGGATCCACGTCAACCCAGTACTGATTTAATATGTTAATACGGTTAAATAGGAATGGATATACATTAGTGGTCTCTTACGAAGTGTAATGGATTGAAAAATTTAATAATATAGAAAACTTTCTGATTTACCTAAATATATATAAAAACGTCTAATACCAAAAAATTCCTACAGCCCTATATTTTTCTGAGGTGAAAAAAAATGCGTTACTAGCGATTTATAATAGCGCTATAGATAAATAATGCCGTTAAGCTATGGGGTTAATAATATGTTTATTAATACTAGCGACGTCTAGAAGGTTGGTCTGCTCGGTGGCGCCAAGAAGTGCGATACTTAATCTCCGGACACTGACGAGATGCACGCGCTCACTCTGCAAATACGGCCAGAAACAAACGACAAAATTGTGATTGGTTGGAAAACCTGAGTTACGACGAGTGGAAAGGAACCTGCAAAGCAGGTACCGAATGGAGGAATCGTACATCAGCATCATCACGAGCTGATCGACCCAGATATTTCGGTGACTGACAGGTTGCGCAATCCTTGAGGCGCCTTGAAAAGGGGTAACCGAGTCCACGGTTAATTTGAGATGTAATAGGATCAGGTTGTTTCTCTTAGCTAGCCAGAAATAAATATATACCTTAAAAATAATGATAAAAATGATGGGAGGGTTTTTTTATTCTTCTGTAATTAAATATATTGAATTGATTTAACCGGTCCATAATCCCCCTCTAGGGTTATTTGGAATATAAACCTATCGGAAGTTAAACCTAATTATTAATTCTCGATTATGTCAATAAGAACGGAATCTATCATTCCTTCATGTCGTGGAATGCAGGTAGCATGTTTAAGTCATAACTGGCCTTGCGGGAATAACAACCTCCAAGGATTCCAACTATGCGGCCTTACCTTCTGATATTCCTAAGAGGTAAATAATTTCAGCAATAAACTGCTATCAATCTTAAGTCACGAGTGTATTTCTTCTTAAAACGGAAAGTTTTAATCTCATCTCATCTTCATACAAAAGTAATCCGAATATCACACGTGAAGAAATTTCCTGTAGTTCTTAATATACCTAAATCTGACACGTTTTATAACATTTTATATCGCAACACTTAATTTCAAGTTTTACAACGACTGTACATGACAAAGGTGAAAGTTTAAGGTGACAGATATAGGTACGGACCGAAGTAGTAGAAAAAAAATTAACGAGAGAAAACAAGCAAAAACTATATTACCCGTTTAGTAAACTGACATTATTTTATTGAAATTCAAATTATAATAATTTTCCCTTTGTTTTATGTTTCTTTAATTTCCCGGTCAGACTGAGGAATATTCCAGATTAAATTATTTTGGCAGCCACTTCCGAAAGAGGAGAAATTGGAGACTGGAGAGACTATAAATATGAAACGATTTGGAGCCATTTTTGGTCGTATTAAGGACGAAGAAACATATTTGCATAAGTAACAGAATTCTGCGACATTCTTGACGAAGGCGTGTGCGAGTCTTTCCTTGCAGGAAGCGATGTGTCTGGAATACAAGGACTGCGACATTTTCGCAACCTGTGTTAACTTAAATACCAATATTAAATCAACCAATATGCTCAAGTAAAAAGGATTTTCCATCGTAGCATACATTTCTCTTACAGCTTCATGTACGAGTCGAAGAATACCAACTGAACGATGAGTCACACTGATGATTGTCATACGGACCATCTTCAGTCATCCTGCGTTTGGTTTTCTTTATCCATTCAGATATCTAGAGCGATCAAGTCATAATTCAAAGGCTAGGAAAAACCTAGTTAAAAGGTCTTAAGATCAATCGGCATGATGAACTACTGCAGGCATAAATTTATAATGGGTCATGTAGTTTGACAGTCTGACAGTCATCTGTCGCTGATTATATTTGTTGGGCAGCGAAAATCTGTATTAGATGAGTTTGAATTCGTAGATAACTGATTTCCCGTCTAATTTCCACTAGACCGGAAACGGCTTTAATTCAATACTAACCTCTTGGTGCTTTAGAATATTTTATAATTGACCCCTTTTCACTTAACCGGCATCGGGAGCGTCACTCTTAATCTCAACTACACCCAAAAGTATGGGTTTGACACTGGTATGGACCAATCTGGACTAATTCACCATTCAGCATTGTTCCCATCGACCACCAGAACCGTGGATTCGGTACCAGTCATAGTCATATATCATGATTTCAAATCCAGTAACCTACATCCCCGCAGCGTTTCTATCTCGATAGTAAGTGTCGTGTACAAAAGTCGATTGAAATCCCTCCATTCGTTGAAGAGTACAAGAGGAACACACACATTTTTTATTTAATAGTTTTGGAGCGTCTACCACGTCATTTAAAATTTAATTTACACGGCTTTTTGAAAATGGTGATTTCATATGAGAGTTCAAAGTGCTTCCTGTATGAGATTTCTCGAAACTTGTTTCACTGGCCGGAAATTACAGAGCTACGGTGTATCAAAGTTAATAAATTTGTGCTTTACCCTACGTTCTGACAAATATAACTAAAAATTGGCGCCAATATAATATCCTGGCAGCATGCGTTGTTACCCGTGACTGCAAGCTCATGAAAAGAAAGTACGGCTGGCAGCAGTCTGAGTACGTGTCGCGATTACAGGGAAGCAGGAACACTATTTATGAAAATGAAGAATTTAAATGACAAACTGAAGTTCATTGTGTATGACGTGAAATTTAATATTAACCAGATGACGTTAAGTTTTGTTTGTAAATTGGTCGTTTATCGTTATTTCAAAGCCAGTAACGTTCATCCCCACAGCGTTTGAACCTAGATCGTAAGTGACGTGTACAAAGCTTGGTTGAAATTTCTCCACGCGTTTAAGAGACTTGAACACCTTTTGACGTGTACGTAATTTTTTTTTAAAGTTTATTAAGAATATTGTAGAAGAAAATTGCAAAGTTATTCTTTTAAGACCTTATTATTGTGGTATAATAGAAGTTACAGTGTTGTTTCTGGAGGAAAAAAAATATTTATAAGTGTAAATTCTGTTGCGTCCAGGCAGAGGTTTCATAGCCCATACCCTTCATCAGGAATTCCACCATTTAATTCATTTGACATTCACAAGAATCAATATAATTCCACAGAGATTCTGTGTGTCTGCTTTTACTCGTTCCTGAAATATAAAATTGTTATAAAGATTTTGTTAGGTATACAGCTAGTTGAAGTGCCTGATTTACTATAATTCAACTACTTTAATATCACTTCAAGTGATCACTGATCCTAGCAAAATTGATTAACAACTCATAATAATGAATAATTGTAAATTATGAGTGATCTAACAGTAGTAACTGGCTACTGAATCTTAAAATTAAAAATACATATTATTTAGCGACATATTAACAAGCATTTTTATAATGCAAAATATTTATTAAATTTTTTTATTATTTAACAGAGTTACGTTTTCGTACTTATTTGTACCCTGTATGATTGCTAATATATATTATATTAATAATAAATTATTTATATAGGCGAGTAACAGACAATAAGTGACCCCCATCACATTTACAATAAAAAATTTAAGATATAATTTTAGATATTCATTTTTTTATTTGTCTGTTAAAGGCCTTTATTAATAATTTAAACTATACAGACATATAACTTATTATAATTAAAAAGAGGCGTTAAAATAAAAATAATAAGTGAACAACCAGCATCAATATTCTTCACTTTGCACTTTTTCCAGTATTTTTACATGAAATTTGTCCGATTTTGACAGACTTCTTGACAGTTTTTTCCTTTAAATGTGTCTAACTCGTTTCAAATAGTTGTTGTCGTTAACATTCTCAATATTGTTGTTACTACGGCGTGTGAGGATGAAACTATGGGAGATAGAAAACTGACTTATTCCGAAGAAATGCATTTCATGAACAAATTCTTTCACGTAACAGTGTCAGGAAATGAAAATTTGCACGAATTTCAAGAATCGAACCCAGGACCAGAGGCTGCCGCAGCCATCTGAGCTACCCTGAGCTGTGAATAAGGATTTCCGTTGAATATTAATTATAAAGAAAGGATAACCGTCATCACATGGTGTTGTTTTCTGGAGAAAACAGCTCGAACCACTGGTCGCGAAAACGTGGCAGTTGTTTGTCTGAACGTTCCGATACCAATTCGCTTTCATGCGAAGAATTTTCGGGGTCAAAATAGAGATTTTGTAAGCATTCTTTTTTTTTTAGAGTAACGGGCTACATGAGGGTAATCCTCGTGGTGGCAACTCCCCTTTAGTAGCATAGGAAGGGATTTGAAAGGGGGGATGCGGAAGGGTAGAGGAAGGGAGCCGAAGAGTTTTAGATTTGAACTGCGGGAAAACAGTGACGAGGCATGTGGAAATTTTATTCGTCCCTCTGTAAAAGTTCTTATTCAGTCAATTTGCTTAGGATTCGTCTGTCACTTAGTTATCAAAACACTAATATGAAAAATGTTCTGATTGTGACGTAATAAAAGTGTCTATTCTTTTTTTAAAATAAAACCCTCCGCTTGTTAAGTGAATAATATTGATTATTTTATCAAAATTTTCGTCGTCTGCTGAAAGCTTTGGAGAGATTTCCATCAGGGAAGCGATAGTTTTACTTTTATTTTTATTTTTACACGACAGTAGGTTTTTGAACGGGGTTGCCGGATGAGTGCAAATCCACCCGAGAGTGAAATTGTGGGGGAATCGCAAGTGAAGAATGTGGGCCGGGCGCGGATGGAATGGTCCATTGCATAACGCCGAATACGCGGCGGCCGAACCCGTTATGGGAGTAACGTAACACGGTTGACAAGTTTACGTTTCACTCCTGTCCCAGTGTCGGGGCGTATTTGGAATGGAGTACAGTTATTGGCAGAACGACCACGGAGTGACCTCGTGCCCGCTGAAAAGTGGCAACGTCGCTCACGCCCGATGCTTCAGAATTGCGTTCTTCTGCACGCATAACTTTCGATTCGATTGAATTTCTCGACTGTTGCAATAGCGAAGTTCTTCGCCGAGAGCGCCTCCCGAAGGCCCGAAAAAAAATAAATAACACCTTGTTGGTTTCCCAACGTGGCTGTGTTGTCAGTAGAATCTCAGAGGTTCCGTGTGTCCGTAGCACTTTTGCTTTCTCGTTTATAAATCCAATAATAACGTTCAGCAGCTGCAGGCGACGGAGTTTTCAAAGTAACACGTTAATAAGGCAACGACAACATCTGACGAAATATAACCATAAAATTATTGTTGGCGTTAATTATTAAGAACTAAAGAAACTAATGAAAACTTTTTTGAAAAAAAATTTATTACTGTTCGACCAGACTGGGTCATGGTCAAACACAAATTTTGGATAAACTGAGGTTAGCAATTATGAGATACAAAAATATATCGTCATTCATAGATGTCGTTATGACCAATCTATCGTGTTTATTGTATATGGAATTCAGGAGCAATATTTCAGAAATATATTAAAAAAAATGATGAATTCATTATGTAAAATAAACGTCGAATGACTTATTTTTAAACAATGTTTAGATGTGTGGCTATGTTTGTAATTTGGAGACCTAAAATTTGCTTTGTGTTCTTTTATTCCACATATGAAATACCTTTTCATCTGGATGATATAACACACACACGATTTTTACAATTTCGTTTATAAACAAAATAATGTTGACCGAATGTTCTTTCATTCCTTATGACCTCTTAAAATTTTTAATGAAGGTTGTTTCGATGTAAAACTGTGTTTAAACACATTGAGAAATTTGGTATAGATGAAGTACACTATAGCACGCGTCAGCAAGGAAGCCGGGTGGCGCAGACTGAGGGAAGGGAGGAAATTTCAGCGTTGCTACTGTGCGCGTGAAGGAAAACCGCGCACAACGACTTAACGAGGTCGACCTGTAGGCGTTTATTGAAACTGTTCCCCTGCGCACGGGGAGGGGGTAGCACCTGCGAAGAAAGACTCTAATCTGGGCCGTCATCGAACATTCTTACATAGAAATTTCTGTGGAAGCGTATTGTTATTCTTGCAAGATTTTATATGCTCAGATCAAACGATGATAATTTTTTTTGATGATTTCGAACGGGACAATTTTTAATTTCATATTTCAGATTATAATTATGTTGAGTTTCCTCAGATAACAAAGTAGCTTTCCAAAAGTTGCATCACTAGCTCTTGGGCTTCCAACGAGGTGAGAGCAGGCTTGGGTCACGACGTTTTAAGTGATAAGACTTGATAAATATCGCAGTGACCACCATTGAAACGTCATCCGGTTGGAAGTTAATGACTTACTAATGGAACAATTGTATCGGGACTCTTTGATCTACTAGATGGATGAAGTCAATGCCTCTGCGTAGTTTGTTGTCTATGGCAATTTTTTAAAAGATATGAACCGCAAATTGCTGCAACATATTAAGATACGTTTCAATATGGAAGGTAATTTACCTTCCCGTTGGACATTTGTATGAGCCCTGCGACCGTAGCTGGTTTCCGTGATGACGTAAATTCTATTGTCATCAGACACGTCATTGGAGTGTACCCTAATCTTTGAAAGTTTTGACTGATCCTCTCGTGAGTTGATGGACCGGGAAGGTCGCAGAATACACAAGGTCTTTCTGGTCGTCGATGCATCAGAAGATCAGAGAAGTTTTCTCATCTTGCCTTCTGGACTCTCCATCTGATTACTTCCGTCTGCTTAATTTGAGTAATCCCAAATCAGGATGGTTGGACAAGTGAAGTAACTTCATCGTCGTCGAGGCCGAGCATCCAGAGGTGAAGTAAATGATCGGATGACGATTTTTGATCCTAAATACTCTGATTCACGAGTTTCTCTATTTTACACGACTCCAGCTTCCTGCGTAGAAAGTTGTGAACAAACAAGTGTGGCAACTTCTCACACATGAGTTACTCATACCTGTCAACATATATTCAGAAGGTTCGCATCCTGAATACTTTACTTTTCCTAATCGTATATTTGCACCACAGCAGTGTCAAACTGTTCTAAATCCTGATAAATTTTCCAGATAAGCTTCCTCACGAACAGCTTCTTAATGGGATCACTAGCACTCAATCTGTAAGTAACACAAGAAAAAAGGAAAATATGTGAAATTTAAAGAAACAAAACAACTCCTGAAGCTTGGAGAACTTTATGATGATCAATGTTATGCAACTATTTTGGGGTGTCCAATAAATCTGGAAGTATTTCTTTACACTTTGCCAATAATACCAGGCAATTTCCAAATTTTATCTCGCTATTTGATCTTCCTGCTACCCCGATGTCTCCAAATCTTTCCGAGGCTTCTTTGGTTTACAATTCACTATAGCGGTTCAACACTATGGGTCACATACAATAGCCTCGCAGCACTGCGCACTGTTCCTACCTCCATGTTGTTGGTCTCTACGTGATCCAGACGCAACTTCACCCTTTGTCCCAGATACAAATTCTTGATAAGCCTTCTATCCTTGCAGTCAAGTTCAGTTTCCTTGAGCATTTCCAATTTACCCGGGCGAACGCCTTTTGTCAGTCAGTAAAGCATACACTCACTTCCTCCTTGACTGCCAGAACCCTCAAGGGAATTAATCCTTGGCGTTCCAATCTCTGGTTCCTCATCCAAGCTGATCTCCAATTACTTCTTCTGTTGAGCACATGTGTGATTAAGCTGTAGTTCTGTGATCACTGCATTTATTGTCTTACTGTTATTTTGTCAGAAGTATGATAACAACATCAAGAAAATATTTTAACCACCCTCCAGTTTCTTAAATTCGGCTTATCAGCTGTGTCAGATTCTTCGATCTTTGTGCGCCGAATTCTTTTAACCATTTGGCTGGTATGTCGTTATTTATAGAGGAATATTTTCTTTTTCGTGTCCTTTTCAGCACTTTATACTGGACAAGCATGGGTAAATCTAGACAAGACCGGGAATCGAAGCCATCATATTCCTCGCGGAAAGTTTCAATGAAGAATCGAAATTTAATTCAGGAACAGAATCAATTCTGACAAATCTCAGCTCTAAGGGCTATGAAACTGAATTAAAGGCCAAGGATACTTCACTCTTCAGTGTGCTTGGTCCATCCTCATCTTAATTTAGCAGCTATTCTTTCTGGATCTCAATGAATTGTGGGCGATTTTTCTGATCATGGAGGTCTTGTATGTATTCGTCCCACTTTATCTTGCTTTGCTGTGAACCGCCCTCTTCATTCTCCTATTCCATACGTTCTTATTCCTTTATTCTTGTCTCGTTCCATTTCATCCGGCTTCTGATACATCAGATCATACCTTTCTCGTGTTTGCAGCTGAATAATTTCCTCGCACATTTCCTTCAGGCACATTTCGTTTTCTCTGTCAGTTGCCATTCGCAGTTCGTTGATCAGGTTCCTGTACTCTCCTACAGTTTCTATTTTGTTTCATCTCTTTCCATCCATCTTATCCAAGGTTTCCTACTTTTCCTCCCTATTTATCCTGATAAAATATGTCTACCATATTATACAAACTGCCTACAGTTTTCCACTAATTGTAACATATTGTTAACGTTGAGCGGTTTTGAATGACATAAGATAAATTAGAATCCCAGCATGGATGTTTGTGCTCGTCACTGGGGTTAAGACTGAAGGAGAATCGTCGCACTTATCACTTCCTAAATCAAGAATGAGTCATGTATGGTGCCAGTTGTTCCGGTAGGCAAAAGGAAATGTAGTGGCAAGGGGAATTAATGGATAAGTTGATGATCTGTCGACCTTTGTCCAATTTCTAGTAATGGCCCAGTTTCTCTTTTTCTCCCTTTATTCCGAATTTCGGAAATTGTGAGGAACTCGGAGCAAGAAATAGACGAGCAGAGACATGAGCTGAAAATTCCCGTGCTACATAGGAAGAAGTGCAACGTCTTCACGGTCCCTGTAGCACAACGCACTCAACAGCAACGAGACCAAGGTCCGACTTGTTCCACTTCCATCCAAAGTACACGAGAATCTTACACTTCTTAAGCACTAGCGGCGTTCCATATGGAACAAATGAAGTCAAGTCGTTTTGGCTAAATGATTAAAACAATCTCAGCCTCAGAGTGGGGTAAACATTTGAAAGTGGTCCATATCTCCAGAAAATAATTTTAAAGAAATACTTGACCGTAAAATGTAATCACACTCCAACTTGATGTTGGATCTACTTGTTCTCTACAAAAAACAATACAGATTGTGAAATTTAGTTTTAATAAACTCCTTAAATACTGTCATGACGTCAACAGCACATCAATAAATTGTTGTCCTGTCCTGCATATGATGATCTGATTTTTCTTTTCCTTATATATTTGCATTTTTCGTAGCTTCTGTGCCATGAGGGTTGCCTAGATAAAAAGTATCTCACTGTGCAATATAGTCGCTAAATATTTATAATTACCATACATTGGTGGACTGATGCATAATTTAGTTTTAAATTCAAGGGAACGAGTGATCACGGTCCGAAGCCTCACCCATTCTCCCTGAAACCATGTTTTACTGTTCCCAAAGTCCCAGGACAACAATTTTGAATTCACTGTATGATTTATACAATTTAACCTCATTGATCCAGAAACAAGCGGAATACATTTCATTAAGCTGAATAGAAGGTAACAAGTAAAATTAATATCACTATTCGACCGGACCTTTGTCTAGAAGTTTCACTGATCACTAGGGTTCATTATCAAGAAAAATAATGTTTATAAACTAAATTATTCGTTATGTGTGAATAAAAAAACCATGTTAATAACCAAATTTTCTGTCTTACTGAAGCTGTTTATTTCTGTGTACGAAGGAAAAATATTATTTTGGAATGCACTGTGTTAAAATTTGAACTTAATTTTAAACTTTAAGCATAATTTAACTTAATTTGTGTCTATGGGCTACACGATTTCATATAGAACAGTGATATGGTAAATAATATATATATATATATATATATATATATATATATAATAAGCATAAATATCACAACAGAAACTGTTAGATATATCTTATTATATTGTAATTTATGTCAGTAGTTTTTTTTTATAAAAAAATGACGTTAATTACAGACTAGAATTACTGAAAATCATGAATATTTACAGACAGATCGAAATAAACATTTGAGTTTCAAAAATTATTTTCATAAATTTTACTCTGTAAACTAGGTATAATTCTTTATAAAAATTTTGAAAAATAGTCCAACGGTTTTTATGATAACGATAAGAATACAGCAAAACTACAAGAAGGCCAGTGACAATAATGAAAATTGAGGTTAATTGGGCATATTAATATTATTTTATGCTTAACAACTGATAAGTTTTCTTTTAAATGGACCTATATTGAAGACTAGAATTGTTTTTCTTTTTGATAAAGACCTACGGACAGATCGAAACTGTAATATAGAAGTTTCATTAATAATTATGTAGTTATAATTTGAAATTAAGGTCAATTTTTTTTTAAAAAAAAGCCTACAGATTTTAATTATAGAGCTTCTATGGTGATGTGATGACCGAATGTGAAATAGAGCCAAGTTTCCCCGTGAGTGGTAGAAAAACGAATATAAATTTAAAAAAAAACTTGTTTTAACGTGTCGCTTCGTTCGAAAATAACGGCACCGGTAAAGGATGTTCTACGTTCTTTCTGTCTTTAACTGTCAATGATGGTTGCAATTTGTTTGGTTTTCATTTTTTACCATTTGATGTACTCAGTTTCCGATGACGTAGTTCTTATTAAAGCTTATGAAAACATAAATATGACAAAAAATAACTGTCTCTCTTGTTTTACGTTCAATTTGTTCAGCGTCTTAGTAGACTTCTTTTTTTTCTCTCGAGATGAAACTTTTTGTGGGCGATTAGAGGGCACCGATGACGTTTTAATTGGAAATAAATGTTACAAATTTTATTTATACAGCTTGTGAGCTTTTATCTGCCTTGTCTAGTATATAAATTGACGGATAAAGAAAATTTTATTTTGATGTGACAAATTTCTTAATAACTTATTCACGTACTGTATTTACATTTTAGTTTATATTATATTATATTCTTTTAACTACCTAATGATATAATAATTTTTAGCATGCCTTCTAGTTTACCGGGTCAATGTAATTTTCGTAACGTACACTTTTCGAGGTCATGTAATCCACTCATGATTGTCACACTTAGCCTAACTTGATGCTTAATCACTTTTTCCTATGTCCTCGGGCAACAACTCAATGCTTAGAGTCAGTGTGAAAATAAACTAATCACAGGTTTTGAGCTGCCAATTAATATTTACTTCGATTTATAACGTTTTTATGAGATTTTCTCTAATTAAATGCTCTTTTAGGAAACAAAACATTAAACGAAATTAGATACGAAACTTTTCTAACAGATTAATTATATACATATCTAACAAATATCAGTGATTCATTATACATTTGGAAGTTTGGTAGATAACTCGAAGTTAATTTATGTATGTATATGTTTTTTGTTTCATAAATTTATTTTTAGTAACCTGATACAACTTTATAAAAATGTCTCTTGAAAATTTTCTATCAACGTACGATTTACAAAGAGTCCAAAGATTATTTGGTTGTTCGTCTTTGCTATTAGTTTCCAAACAAGTTCAACGACTTCATCGCGACCGTGACCCTGTCTCTGAACAAAGCTCTTCGTTTCTGCGTTTCACTTTTTCAATCAGCTCTACACGTTAATTGCAGCATCAGACAACATTTAAGTAGCGGAATGATACGAAACACAGAAAGTTAAAAAAATGTATTCAATTTGGGCCGTAGACAAAGATAATTTTTCCGTGGCCAGACATTTTTATCTTAGGTTCACTTCGTAAGCCGGTGGAAGAATTAAATTGTTATCTGAAAGCAACGAAGCAACATGTTATTGACTGAGGGAGTCGTTTATAAATTTTAACAGATTAATTATTTTTTGGAGGACAACTACGAAACGTGAATTGTCTGAGGAAGTCTCATATTTTCTGTTGAATGGAGTCGTTCAAGTATTTATTTTGTACTAGCTGGGTGCCCGGCGTTGCTCGTGTACTTGTTTATAAAAACTCGAAAAAGTATTTAATTGAATACTTAAATATATTCCTTGAGTATTTCAGGATATAATTGCCAATTGTCACACAGTCTTCATACATTACGAAATATTATATTGATGAAATTGTTAGCTAGACTCACAACTAATACTGCGCGAAAATTAACTTACATTTTACGCAAGGATGGTAAAGTAATTCGTATTCTTCTTTATTATCATTCGATGGAGTATTGCTGTATAAAATTATACTTTTTATTTAAAGAAAATATTTCTGCTTTATTTCATTCCTAATAAAGGAAATATTTCCTTTGTTCGTTGCGTAGTAACGTCTTTCTCTCGCGTGACGTCATTGTCTCTTGGCGCGCAGTAATTTAATATTTTATGATCACGGTTTTTAATTATAATTCTTTCCACATGTATCCTAGGCGTTTCTCACCCTCACAGTACCGTTTCTCGTGGTTTGAAGAATATGTGTACCAATTTTTGGGGCATTCTGTCCACGCGATAAAATTTGTATAAAGAACTACGTAAATACATACATACATACATATAAATATACATCCTTTTTTATTATATAGATAGATGCTGCTATAATAATAGTTTAGCTGAGTTTTGGGCTACATTTCACGGAGATTGGAGATGTAATTATCATTTCAAGGTCGGAGTTACAAGCGATCACTTCTGAAACAATTCTCGACAAATCCTTGCCTGAACTGAATAAAATGTGAAGCCGTAAAAATTCCCTGTAAAATGATTAAATGTTAAAAGACGATGAAGTACGAATCTAATCACTAATTATATTGAAGACAATGAATTAGTCCAGTGATTTATACTATATTTAAACTTTAGGGATTCACATTATAAAGTATTATATAAATTTTCTGTGCGATATGTAGAGTTACATAACCATATTAAATATGGAAGCTCTTTGGCGCAGTTAACTCTGTCTTATATATAATTTTTATATTATTACAATTATTACAAAATTAATTTACATTCAATTTTTATTGTTAATATATTTAAATTAATTAAATACATTAATTGGTCAACTCTAAATGAGCGTGATGCGCCATTGTAATTGAATTCAAATAGTCTCCCTTCATTCTGATCTGAATATTACCGAAATTCGACGTTTCAGATTTTCTTAAAGAAACTAAACATTTCATAATATTTGTGGCGTGGAAGTGAGGCTGGAATAAGCTTCGTCATGGTTACTAACTGCAAGAGAAAATTGCTCTATCCAGTGACTAATTACAATAGCTTTTCTAAAAATTATTTTCGGTCCTTTTCCCACACAGGTCAAATTTTCTAAGGAGGCCTGAATATTTTGATTTGTTAAGCGATATAATGAAATGCATAAAGTGTTCCATTTTTTTAAAATAAATGTTATAGAATATCATTATTTGATTAAATCGTGTATTCCTCCGTCGGTCAGGTAGAGGAGAATTCATTCCGCTAGAGGACATGTTAGCGCGTACCGGAACACTTAGTCCACTGGGGTTTCAATGTTAGTAGGTTTGTATGACTTGTCATCTTCATCACTTGTACACACAAGCGGTGCATTTTGCTTGGCGTGTCTGCGTAACACACATTGACAACTGTATTATTTTTTAAAATGAATAATGTTGCGGTACAAAAATATTAAATTATTTTTTTCAAATATGTTAACAGGGTATGTTTAAATTTGTCGAACTATTTTTTAATTCAATGAATTACGTCTTGTAAGTTTATATTTAAAATATTTTACAGTCATAGATAGCCGAAAGCTGTAGTAATAAATAATAATTAGAAAACCCCCCATGTGAGTGTTAATGGTTTTTATTAAATATATAAAATTAAATATTAAATTAATTAATTTAAAAATAAAAAAAGATTAACTACATTCACGAGCATTATAACAAACATTTTAAAATATTTAAAACAACACACGGACGTTTATGTTCATATCTGTGCTTTCATCAGTTTGTTTATGTTTCAACGGCGACAGAATTTTTTTTCATAAGTGGTGTAATGCACAAGTAATATAATATAATTTTATATAACTTTCTTTCTAAATATTTATCTAATACGAATTCAATATTCTACTATATTAAATGTAAAACAATATAACACCAGAAATTAACGACCCGTATAACATACAAAAAACTTAAATTAATTCTGAACAATATAGTTTTAAAATATGTAGACGTTCCGTTCAACTGCTCTGATCTTTGTCAATACTGTCGCCAGGCTGAAGAATATAGCGAAATTTACAACGCATTACAAGGAATATGAATACAAGATATAAATTAACAAATATTATTTAATAAGCCATCGTAATACAGTTTAAATTGACATTTACAGAAAATTTTTAAAAGGATAAATGTTTATAAGGTGGAAATTTTAAATTGGATTTATGTTCCTTAATTCTAGTTAATAAATATCGTTTGGTCTGGCCGAAATAACAAATTGAGCAATATAATATTCATAATATAATTTCTACGTCTACATATTTTTAAATTATATTGTTGAAATTAAATTTCTGTTTTTTGTCTGTTATACGGGTCGTTAATTTAATGTTTTATAGTCTTACAGACGATAATGTTGTTTCCAGTAAAACAATACATTAAAAAACAAATTATAAAATTTCAACATTATTTTAATCTAATAATAAATGTTACAAATCGTTAAGTAATTACGAACCTAATTATTTCAAATTAAAATTACATATTCAGACATAAAAATTTATAAACTGTTTTAAATTATTAATAAAAAAATATGAAAAGTTAAAAATTATTTTTAAGGCATCTTTATTTAAATTTAGTGTGTTACGTTTCTGTTAAATTACGTTAAAATAAATTTTATTGAATGTCTAAAATTTCAACATTATTCCTATTTAATTCACGGTATCCTTGTAATTTATGTAAAGTGATTTAAAGATTTTTGTTAGTTTAATCTAGTTTTTTGAGCACGTTTAGTCTGCCCTATGTAACGTCTTCCACAATTATGTTGGTCAAAATTAGTTTTATATAAACTGTCATGTTTTTTTTAATTTTAATAAATTTAATAGAACTTAGAAGAAAAAATTGTCATATACAGTTTTTAATTTGAAATATATTGTCTGTTCTTATCCAGTTGTGACATAAAATTCTGTCATTGTAGAAAGATAACATTTTGATTAGAGTACAAAAATGTACAGAACCGTCGTTGAGTTGAATAAAATATTTTTAAAAGTCTGTTAAAATGGTCGTTATTTATATAATTTATCTCATTAATAAAAACAGAGTACAATAAAATATTATAGTAAAATAGAATTAAATAGTGGACAAGTGTGACTGCTTTTAAATAACGTTTATTGTTACTGACATGCAATTACTGAATTATTCCACGGAATTGAAGCCATCTCGGGTCCTTTGTTATAAGATTTAATGCTGTTAATGAACAGTACGGAATTTTGAAACATAAAATGGCAACTATATTGTCTTTAAAATTATTTTCTGTACTTAAGCGTTGTAAGGATGCGTTTGAGTTCTAAATTGGCCTTCTTATTCACTGTAGACAGTTTTGTAAAGTCGCTTCTACTCTCCGCAGCGTTGAAATTAATTACAGCCGAGTTCTGCGATGCTGACGAGTAAGAAATGCGAGCCATGAATCGCTGGGATTCCTAAGAAGGCCACTTTCACAACGTCACTACGGCTTCTCGACCAGGTACAGCGGGATTGTCTTCGTAATCTTCGGGTATTACCGTACTGTGACATTTGCGGCTGTCCTTCTACTTGCCGTTACTTCTGGAAATGTCACTGCGCTCTATATGGAAATTTTCCTTCAGCACTGGAAAAGATCATTAAAGAAACATCTATTTGAAAAAATTCTTCCATTTTACGTTGATTGTTCATTCAATCACTTAAGCATCATTATAATGTACTTTATTTTAACGTCCGTTTATATAAGATATATTTACGACCTATTAACACATATTTTTTATAAATAAAAATATATTACCAGCGCTACGTTTCAGTACTTTTTTTTGCACCGTCTTCAGGGCAAGTAAAATATTTCTCGTCATATAAACGTTTCCTCAGTCTTGGTGTGAGCATCACTTGTTCAATTTTTACGGTAACGCAATATCAAACTTATTGATGCAAGTGCTTTTATTTATTCACAATACGATTTTATTTAGCTTAATAAGTCAGAGAACTAAAAAATTTTAAAAATTATGCTAATCTCCCTTCTTTTCAAATAAACGAGAAAAAAATTATTAGCAAATTTAAAAGTGTATATTTGAGAAACACAACGTTTCATCCCTAATTCAGGTGTACAATTTAATTTAAATTCAGTTATAATTTATTGCATAAAATTTAGACAAAACGCACGCTAGATTAAAACGGAATTGAATTAAAATTTACATCTGAAGAGGTCCCAGTTAAGGATTAAACGTTGTGTTTGTCAAGTATAATGTTTTAAATTAGATAATTTATTTTTTCTGACTAATAAGCTGGTGTCTTTCACATTAATTTAAAAAATGTTAAAATGCTACTCTTGAACTATGACGAATTTAAATATTTTGAACGTATAAAAAATTTGTATTTCAAGTTTTTAAATATTAGTATGATAAAAACATAACATTAACTTAATTTTTACCTCATTGAATACTTCAATTTATAATTACAAAGTGGGTTTAACTCATGGCTATATTTATAATATGTGAATAATTGTACACTTAACATTATTGCAAAATTCAAATTTGTATATGTTCAGAATACGTCTATCATGATGGAATTTTTCCAAAATTTTCTTTATAAAATACATAAAATTGTATTATGTATAAGTAAACTTTTGATCTTTCGTAACTGTGGAAACCAAACAAGTAATTGTTAGTATAACAGACTGAGGACCGCAGCCTGAAGAAGGTTCAATTAGTTATCGAATCGTAGCGCTTTAAATTTTAAAGAATATTAACTTTTTTCAGAACAAAAAGTCTGTTAATTGTTCGTTTAATATATCTTATTATAACTAAAGTCCATGCTAACGGGACCTGCCCCTGAAGTTAGGCTGTTTTCAACTCATGTCGCTTTATGAATATAATTATTCATTTTTTTATATATTTTTATTCAACTTTTTAACATGCAATTGTAAACCTATGTTGGAGATATGTGCTTTGTTTTATTGAAAAATAGTGAATGGTTCCGCCTGGGCATAATTGTTTTAAAAAAGTAAAATAAACTTTTCATTATATTTAGGTACATATTCTGATGCAAGAATAAACTAAAGAGCTTTATTTAGTTCTTTTTCTAGTAATTTTTAGAAGGAGTTTCAAAGAGACTTAAATTTTTTCGTATGTAATTATTTCAAATATTAGCATAGGGGAAAAATGAAGTACATTATTACCAAATTAATCTTGTTTGAATTTTGAGTTTATTGTTACAATGAATATAGTTATAATCTTTAATTTAAAGAATTAAGTTTCGAAGCTACATAAAAAATTTCATTCCATTAGTTTTAGTAATTTACAGGATATTAGTTTGCGGAAAAATGTAAGAGAAGTTTCACAGTACACCACTATATTTTTGTTGATTTTCCAATTCCTGGTCTTCTTTATGATCTTTCTATAAAGATTAATTATATATAGATTAACACAATGAACTCAAATTTTTTACGATGAATAAAATTGTAAAAAATGTAATTTATATTTCCCCTCTGTGTAATTGACAATATTTTTTATTTGTAATAATTAAAAAAATAAAATTAAGCCTTTATGGAACTTTCACGAAAATTGATTAGAAAAAAATTAAATAAACTTCTTTAGCTGATTCTTACATCAGAATATGTACCTAAATTGAACGAAGAGTTTTTTTTCATTTTTTTTAACTTATTCTCTGGCCGAATCATTTACAATTTTTCAATAAAAATCTGCAAATATATGGAAAATAGGTTTACAATTGCGTGTGCAAAAGGTCAATGAGAAATAAAAAAACTTTACTTATATAATAATCAAAAGGTACAAGCGTTGCGAAGAGCCTAACTTCAGGGGCAGGTCCTCTTAAATTAAAATATTGTTATTTTTCGTGAACAGTTTGTATGGTGTCATAAAAAGAATCCAAAGGTTATACTCCAGGCATATGATAAATTACGTCAAAAAATTGTTCGTTTTGTACTTATATAGGAAGTTAACTAGCTGTTGATGTATTTTACAAGATTTGAAGAAGCAGTCTCCAGTTATCAAAAATTTAAATACTTTATTTAATTTTTATGTAGCTTTTGGCCTAATATTTGGCGATAATTATCAGAATATTTAAACAATAAAATTATGTTAACGTCTAATAGACTCTATCGTTCAGCTGCAAGTAGTCTTATATTGTCACGTTTTATAGCAACATTGGGAGAGGATTTCTAAAAATTATTTTCAATTTGGCGTCCTATAGGAAATTTTTATGGCAGAATTGTATGGAAGAAAATTTTGTTCGCCTCACTCGATAAATTCAGTTACGTGCATCCGTAATGTAATAATTTCCCTACTTGCCGCTAACATTTTTTTTTATATTGTTATTAACTCCTATTTGTTACAATCGGACGTATACGGACAATAAGTAATTTTCATGACAATTGAACAAATACTTTACTACATTAACTTGGCGTCCTGTGAAGCCACTCCTTTAGTGTCTTTAGTCACACAGCTAATGGCAATAAATATTTTCTTTATCGGTTACGTGTCGCCGTCACGGGGGCAGAAAATTTGTAGCTTTTCGAACCTCGTCTCTTTCTTGTTTGGTAACCGTCCTTGAGATTGTTCACATCCGTACTTTGTTTTCAAGACCCTTTATTTTGTCTCGTCAGAGTTAACTTGACATCTGAACTTGTCCACTGACGAAATTTTTAGTTCTCCAATACACGCACAAAATAAAATCATAATTCAAAATCTTCGATAAAAGGAGAAATATATTAATCATTGAGAAGTAAAGAGAAAGAGGAATTATACATATTGGAAATGTCGTCACTCATTTCAATGGATTTCATCAACTGAACCAAACAGTTATATTTTACTCAAGACTATAACGAGGTGAAGGACAATACAGTTCTGCCAACTTTTTTTTCGAACTGCCACCGTAGATCTACAAAGTGCACAGCGACTTTCTGAAGGCACCGTAAAATCACAAATCGAAAAACATCCCAACTTGTTTGAGAATTGAAAATAGTCGTTGAACTGGAAAAAATAATTCTTAATAAACAGTACTTAGATCTCAGGAATATTTTGATTATGAAACCTTTGCGATAAGACAATTTCTTGTGTATCGTGCATCAGTATGCAGATCCAATCGAAACTTTAAAAACTGGGATTTAATTTCCGGCAGAAAAGTAATTAGGATTATCAGTGTGTATTGAACATCATAGAGCTTCAGAAAAAAAATTATTTTAGAGATTGGAGCCGAAATAAATTGGAATTATAACAATTATCAATAATATGAATAAATGACTGCGATCTGAAAAAAAGAAATTTAACTAGCCGATTGTTCGGCAACACCTTTTCACCGAACTTTAACCTAACCGGCACCGGGAGTGTCATTGTTCATCTGAGTGTCACCGAAAAACGATGGATTCCACACTAATTACCTGATCACAGACACACCGACAATTTACCAAATAACATTCGGTCGGTAATCCGATAATTCAGTTTAATAACCATTAGAGCTGAATTTTTATTGGGAGCATTTCCTCTGGTCTTGAATTGAAATCACCTTTGATCAATTTACACACAATATCCATTCTTCATTGGAGGTCCTCAAATTATAGGTGAGTTCAGGCTACAGCGGATAGAGAAAGCTCACACCTGAGAGGGAGTGGTCCAGTGGTAAGAGCACCGCCTTCTATATGAATGTTGAGATTTTTCTATCCTAGTTCAATGGATATCATCATCAGTGTTCTGCCAATATGCAGTTTTTTCACATGGTAGCTCTCCATTTTCGCCTGTATTCTGCCATCCTCTTCATGTTCATATATTTTTCGCTTCTTCTGATATTTTGGATCTTCCTCTCGATCTCTTCCCTTGAACTAGTCCTTCCATAGCTTCAGTTACTAAGCAGTCCAGCTCTTCTTCCTTTCTCTTGTAATTTGTTGCAGTATTCTCCTCTCACCAACCTTTTCCAATACTCCTTCATTTGTCACCGTTTCCAACCTCATCCACATCTCAAAAGCTTCCCGTCTTTTCTCATCCTCTCTTCTCGACGTCCTTTTCCTAGTTTTCCACATAATAACTTCCTTTTTCTATTAAATGCTTCCTTTGCTCTGGAAATGCGCGTTTTTAACTCCTCATGGTATCTGAAGTCTTCAGTGACTATACTTCCCAGATATTTAAAGGAGCTGATATTTACTTGTCGTTTACTAACCACCACTCCCTGTTTTTGAAGTGTTTATTCTCATATTATATCCCTCACAACTCAAAATCCAGTAGATATGATAATAAAATTTTTTATTAAATTATGAGGATGGAAAAATCTCGACAGGACCTGGAATAGAACCCGAGACCCCGGTTTGGTACGCGGAAGCTGTACCATCTGAGATAACCGAGTCGACTCCATGCGTTGTGTAGCCTGAGGCAGGTTCACATACAATTCACTAGATCACATTCTTCACCGCCCAATTTGAGGATTTAATGAAGAATGGATATTACGTGTACGTTGATTTAATTCTGTTTCATGGTCTATATGGCTGAGCTACGTTTGAAAGATTTTCTTCTGTTGTAGAATAAAAAATAATCTACCAAATTAAAGTTAATGGGGGGTGGGGTTCTGTTGTGTTAAGATTGTACCTGTTTGGAGGTTCCTCTACGGCCGTGAAGAAGATCACAGATCTGACGAGCCCTGCGTCCAAGGCTTACTGACCGTTTGCTGAGCAAGTGTCCCATTGGAAAAAAGTTCAAGAAGCAACAGACCTGACTTTCATTGCAACATTGATCAAACCGTGAACATTTCAAACTACAATTTGCGATAAATGTCTAGAATCTTGAGAAACCTTGACAGAACTTCCTCACTGGATAGAACGTGACACGCGTATTTGTTCCTTATAAGAGTAATACAATAGTTTACTCACTGGTTGACCCTCATATTTAAACTATTAGTCGTGGAGACAATCAGCGTCAGGAAAGTCCTTCAAATTTCATTCAACTTTCGAATTAGAACCATCGGAAGAGATACGATCATATAAAAGGAAACTCCTGCATCTGGTTTACACCACCTACGGTGGTCCACGTCGGTGACATGCGACCTATAAAAGCATCAAAAGTGGTTAAGATCAACTACATTACAATTAAACCATCACGGGAAGACCAGTAATTGAAAATGAAGTATTACATAAAGACATTACACAGGTTGACAACGAAGATTCCTTTGATTAACCAAGGTCCCATTTGAGATTGATGACTAGACGAAAGTGACGCATTAGGGGAAATATTTCTCGGAAGCAAGGATCTTACGAAGTTGTTCAGGACGAAGGCCGGGAAATAATGACCGAGAATCGGAGCCAGTTTTGAATGAAGCTGGTAAGTAAAGGACGGGCCTTGCGTTGCGACCGTTAGTCGGGAAAGGTCAAACGTCTGACTGTGAGGAAAGGAACGTGGCGAAGGTCGTGCCGATACAGGACTGACCTCGCCCGAGATCCACCTAATTCCCTCCTAATCGTCAGTCAAACGTCCGAAATGCGACGTAGGCCGTCAAAAATGACAGAAAACCGAGAAAAAATGACAATACTTCCACCAGTAGAAACTGCTATAATTTTGTTTGATCTCAGCCAAAGCAATGAACACCTAACCGATTATTTAATATATATATATATACATATATATATATATATATATATATATATATAATAGAGAGAGAGAGAGAGAGAGAGAGAGAGAGAGAGAGAGAACAAACAGATATATTAAACGGCCCTTAGCAGACCATTAGCTTTTTTTAAAAAAATTATTAAAAAATTTATTAATCGTAAAATCATTAATTAATAACACAACAACGTTTATGTTCGTATTTGTACTCTCTTCAGTTTTTTAAGCGAACAATACAATATTTCAAATAACAAGTTTACATAAAAAATAAAATATATAAAAAATAACAGTATGTTTCTGTTTTAAGTCTTGTAATATTTAAAATTGAATAATAAATTTTCAACATTCTTTCAATTTAATAATAGTGGTTTCCAAATATAAATTAAGAAGAACATTATAATATTTCCAAACAAAAATCCGCATTACTCAATTGATACGAATTTTTTTAGACATTATTCTAATCAAATTAATAATTTTCTTCTAATTTATGAGCAGAGACAGCGATATGATTTTAAGTTTTTGTAAATAGTATTGTGTTCTTCTAATCTCGTTTCATGTGATCGTATATTTTTTCTTATGTAAGATTTTCTAAAGTTTTGTTTTTATTTTTTAATTTTTTTGACGTCTTTTAATAAGAGTTTTAGCAAACAGAGTACAATTTCGTTGTTGTTGTGTTGCTGATTGAAGATTTCATAATTAATGAAAAATTTTTGATCTATGAAAACTGTTGATGGTCGTTGAATGTATCTGATTGTTAAAAACAGACGTAAAAATATAATTTTAAAAAGAGCAAACTCGAGATCATAAATAAATTCGACAAACATTATACTAAGTGATGAACTGCCAATTTGAGACGTTGAACAATCTGGATTAAATAATATTCTAAATACAAATCATATGATTCGCAAATAACACTTTTTATTTTCTGGAAGTGGTAAGGAATAATAAATAAAATTTCATAATTGGAATGCGATATTCAGGTTGGTAGGGCTAAGTGAATTTTTAATAAAAACAGAGTATAGACAGGGTGTAAAAAACTCCAACTAGTCCGTTGAACGCCATACAAACCGATCAGATACTGAAGTTCGGATAACTCTGTAACTATGAATTTCCTGACTTATTTTTTCGTCTCTCAATATGAGGAATCCATTCTTGAAATTTTGCGTTTTGTTACACCTTGTATACGATAAAAGCAGCCCAATGTAGAGAGGTCTTAAAAAACATGAGTCGGTAGAGTCTAGGAGGTTTCATGGAGCATGTTATGTCTATAAAATGAATTAAAGCTATATTATGAAATAGTTTTTTCCAGCTTGGGCAAACAATGACATCCCGTCGCTTACAGGTGTCACGTTAAAGTCCAAGGACATTTTCTTTAGACTTCGTCCTTCTGGAATGCTATAAATACACAATATTATCTTAACGGCGGTTTGCATTAAATAGCTCTGAAATTTAATTTCCGAACAGAAATCCATAACTTGTTTTAGTATTCAGATTTGTGTTCAAATCTCGTAAATCACTCTCCTGCAGATTCTTCCTGCATGAGCTCAACAAACCTGAATGGCTGTTTCTGTGTGTGGGAACGTTCTGTCAAGATGAGGAACTTGACGGGAATTCCTGAACGGAAATTATAATCGTAATCCCGCCTTTAGAATGTTAGATACTGGCGATTCTGGTCGAGTGGTTTTTTTTTTTCGCTTGCACAATTACCTCTGAGAACATAACCTAGCTATTATTCACGCGAGAAAAATTCGACCCCACCGTCCTTCGAACTGATATAATACGGAAGTCTTGTCTTATATGAGTCATTGAACGCGTTATACATATTCTAAGTAACCGTCATACTGTGGTATGTAAAATGGGTAATTGGCAAGAATTAGTCAAGTATCTGTAAGGTAAGACTATCTCAGGGATTTTCCGCTGAGACTTGGAGTCAGAAAAAGTCTGGAACCGGCATAGATCACGGACGGGTTAGTTAAGGAGAACAACCAGATGAAATGCTATCCATATTGACATAATCAGATACTAACACAAATTATAAGTTTATCCTGGATGAGAGGCTGAATTTGAGAACTTTTTGAATAGTCTAGCCCACTGGGAGACGCGTGTAAGTCCAGGGAAATGGAATATCTGACTGGAGAAGAAAGGTGAAGAAGTTAAAACGTGAGGCGTGGGTAAATACAACACAGAGGACCCAATCTCGGGCATTCAAGCATCCAGGTTAAAGAATCCAAGCCACTTCAATTCTTCCAGATTCAGCCATTCGGTCACCATTCCTGATTGAGTCTGTAAGGGAGAGACAACCAACTGCTGATCAGTCGTACAGCTCTCCCTACAATAACTGTACATGATCTCAACAAGATGGCGTCATGTGACACGAGTCGACGAATGTTTGCAGGAAAACTAATTGCGTAGAGGGGACAATCCGTAGTCTCTCAGGAGTCCTGACTAGGTCCATCATGACTTTACTGTGTGATGGTACTCAAAAGTCAGGTTTACAACAAACCAGCCATGACAGACCAATTGAAAGAGAATATTTGAGAAGAAATGGCTGCTATATCAGAGGAAATGTACCAGATAGTTTCCACAAATTAGAATTTCGGAGTGCATTGGGTCCACACCTGGAAAATTGGTCTTTCTTTTAGATGACGTTTACTTCAATACGAATAAGGACCTTTCTTTAAGTAATTAGTCGAAACTTAATCATCTTTATGGCCCACCCTCTCCTTTCGTTATTCCACAATACCACATTCTTAAATATCGAGCTTGGGCTTGTCTCTGCCCAATGAGATCAACTTTACTTCAGGAAGGGTTTCGAGCATTGTAGAGATTCCAGTTCTTTATCCCCCTTTTCATGAAGAGTTTCCCCCTGTTTGCGGAGGTTTAAGCGATCCTTGTTTCGGCCTGATTCCTTCGATTCATTTTGGTCTTCAGCAGCACGTGGACTGCTAATGGGTCCAAAAATTCTTGAAATCCTGTAAAACTTGCTTCCACATCAGTGCTTGCCTTGCTGTCTGATGGAATTCTTTAGGCGTGTCCAAAGGCAAAGCAGTCGTTCGCGTTTGATGGAGCGAAAAGAATGTAATGGCCGCCGCGCGTGATCCGTCGAGAACCTCACTTCCGGTGGCAGCACCGGACCTTCTTATCAGTGCACCGTATCACATTACGCCGATTACTGCAAATGGCGTATTATTTTGTAGTCGAAATTAATCGGGCGAAGCAATCTCGGTTCAATTATTTTACTTGAGCGAAAGCAGCGACCCCACCTCTATTGGAAAGTTGACTTCCTCTCGCCCGTGTGCGTATTTGCACGATGCTCCTCGTTCAGGTTTGGCAAATTTTCCTTAACCATGGGCACTGCCACGTTTTACTCCAACCACCTCATTCAATTAACCAAAATATATAATATTTATCAATTCTAATAAATTTTCATAATTGGTTGGTCCTAGAAAAGAATTCCAAATATATTAATTATCTGCTCAAATGAAAGTCCTCTCTATAAGTTTTCAATGAGACAAAAAATCCGCAATATTGTCAGTCAACCATTTATTTTAAAAAAGAGGAGCTTTCGGCCCATTGTGGCTATACTCATCTGAACAACGTATCTCAGAAAATAAAAAAACAAAAACATTAATTTTCACTGTTGACTCTAATCGAGCTAACGTCTGTCCTGTTAGCTTTACAAGCGAACACTGATCAGATAAAAAATACCCATCAGGGCTACTGTTTCTTGAAACAATATCATTCTTCCATTAGTAAAGAATATACATTTTGCATTAATTGAACTATTTAAACTACACAATATTGATATCACATATAAAACCACTAATTCTTTATTAATAAGAAAGATAGCCAATTCAGACAAAAAAGTGATAATATAAAAACCACACAACGTTTCTGGGATCCTTGTTCCTTTCGTCAGATGCGAGGAAGAGCCTAGAGCGACACAACTGCACGAGTCTGATGACAAAACTCAAAAGCAACGAAAACGCAACGATAATGGCTGAGACGAAAGGTTAGCGTAACAATAAAGGAGCAACGACAATGAAAACAGAAGGTTTAGCATAATAATAAGGGATCATAGCAATTATTGAGTTTCATAGTGTCTGTTTGTACATTAATAGCTGTGATGTTTGATTTAGTGTGAAGCATCTCTGAAATGAGTCTGGAATTGTACCTGGTGTCAATGTCTAAAATCTTAGCATTTTGCCAATCAAATGTATGTTTAGAATTGATTATATGTTTGGATACTACAGATTGTTTATCAATGGGAAGTTTGATATTAGGCATATGTTCCTTGATACGTGTATTAAGGGAACGTTTGGTTTGCCCTACGTAGCAGGAATTACAATTACAGCAACACAATGTTTGCTGCAGGTGTCAAGTGGATCATTATGGTTTTTAATCAAGTAGGAAAGGGTATTAGTGGATCTGTAAATGATGGATATTTGATATTCTTTGAAAATTTGGATAAATTTTTGTTAAATAAATTTGTAATAAATTTATATAAGTATAATGTACTCTAAAAAATGTACTATAAAAATGTTTTTTGCATAGGACAAACGTAAAGCGAATAAAAAGTATCCAGGAGTGACATATTTCCAATATAAAACAACTTTGTGACATACAATCAGTTCTAAACTCAAATGAGCATGGTTTTAATAAGACATTAGATTTTAAATTACATTTTATTGCAAATTCATGTTTTAAATATTGTACATAAAATCCAATTGTTAATCCATTACTGTTAAAACCGATCAAATAATCGCTTTGGTCTCCTCGTGGGTGTATTATACAATAAACATCGTGTCTTCAATTTTTTTGTTGATATACTTATGTGCAAATAATCTTTGTTCCTAATTAATTCTGAACAGGTTCGTAAGACAAAGTATATTTTTTAATTTTCAAAGTCAGACAGAAAAAAAGAGTGTAAGCCATTTCTTATTGAGTACCGAACCGTGTTGACCTGGTTGGACAATCACTTCGATTTTTCGGTTACCATCGAGAACTACAAACACTTGTTTTAAATGGAAAATAAGTCAGAATTTGCGACTTCTGGTGGATTTTTGGGTTTTCACTTCTCAGTGCTCTCTAGTCTTTATAGACAGCAGCAGAAATCGCATTTAATGCTTGCTGGATATGTCTCCTCGTCCAATGACTACTAGTGCGTAGATTACAAATGGTTTCGTTTAAATTCTTTGCATCCCGAGATGTACTACATTAAATTTCCATTACATCTTTATAAAAACGTCCGTCTCTCTTCAGACTCATTTCGTAAACTGTGAGATTAAACAATTATGATCACTAAATGAAGTCGTCTTAGATGCTTGGGCAACTCGCTGTCTAGAATCTATTATTCTGACTGTTTGTAATCCTACGAATGTTATAAACCAACTGAAGCCTTTTATCGCAGTTGTAAAACTTTGATTTACAATCGTGATACGATACTTATCAAAGAAAAGTGACGTCATTTCGATAACCGACGATTTCATAACAATGCTCAAGGGAAACCTGTTACTCATAGACTGAGAAATCATGGTTCCATTCCAAGTGCTGTCTGAATTGTCATATTGTAATTTGCAGTGTACTTAATATTATAAAATATTGGCACTTGTTGTTTTCATTAACACTGTTTGCCGGAATCTGATGTTTACCAATGAACCAGAATCGGCGACAGGTCCGGACACATTACAGAGGAACGAATAAGTAAAGATCAAAAAATAGTATGGATATTAACTCATTATTCTTGAATTTGGAAAATAAACATTTATTGGACTGCAGCTAGAATATTATACGGACATATTTCGGTTACTTAGAGGTAAGTATAACGAAATGGAAGAGAAAAATTGGATAGATTAAGCCAGGAATTCCGTAGGCTGGAGACGACGAAATCACCAGCCGCTAAAATATGATCGCTGTAGAGATAGGAGGTAAAACTTTGGGACACTCCGGCACCATCAGAAAAAAAACACCGACCTCGGACAAAGAATATGGTTCGACAAGGGAATATTTCAGAGAGAAAGAAAGGAAATTTGTGATTGGAGGAGGGAAGAAAAAGTAGAATTTGAGGACATTAACATTTAAGGAGGCCTGCAGAGGAGCACAGCGACAGTCATGAAACAGTTTTTGGAGAGTATGGATGTGGTTTATTAGAGGAGAGGTTTTAGAATAGTTTTTGGAGACGTCATTTCGGAGGACGGCGTTAAAATACTTTTTTTTTCTAAGGCGTCCACTGGCCTGGGGTTGTAGTTGGGGGTAGGTCGAAGGTCATCTTATCACTATCCTCGGTTACGGAAACTTTAGTAGTTGAAAAAATATTCTTAAAACAGTGGCGCAAGGAAATGTTCAGTTCAGGACATTTCGTAGGTAAAAATTTTCAACCGTAAATGTTAATTAGATCGGGGTATGGTAAAAAGACCATGCCGCAGTCTGTATAGCCCGTTAGTAAGCATAGTAGCATTGCTCCAGCTTGTCTCCAAGGGACAATCCCCCCCCCCCCCCTATGACGACAAACACTCCCCTCCACCTTCTCCTACTGCGCACTGCGTACGACCTATATGTAGCAATTGTTTCATGGGCGTAATCTCGAGCTTATCTAACCTTGTAATTCGTCTTATTCCTCTTTCTTCATAGGGACAAATAAAACACATTAGATTGTTTATGTCTGTATATACCGTTA
This sequence comes from Zhengitettix transpicula, assembly GCA_037074705.1. Taxonomy (NCBI): domain Eukaryota; kingdom Metazoa; phylum Arthropoda; class Insecta; order Orthoptera; family Tetrigidae; genus Zhengitettix; species Zhengitettix transpicula. Next base: position 11,929,708 of record CM073595.1, read on the forward strand.
GTAAGAATAGTAGCGTTACTCCAGCTTGCCTCCAAGGGACAATCCCCCCTCCCTATGACGACAAAAACTCCCCTCCACCTTCTCCTATTGCGCACTGCGTACGACCTATATGTAGAAATTGTTTCATGGGCGTATTCTCGAGCTTATCTAACCTTGTAATTCGTCTTATTCCTCTTTCTTCATAGGGACAAATAAAACACATCAGATTGTTTATGACAAGAGCACAATAAGGCCTAGTTGCGTTTCACAAACCGATGAGAATTTAAGTAACGGATTTGTTTCCTTCGCTTCGAGTAGGTATGGCGACGTTGTCTCTGTGTACGAGTAGATAAAGGATTGATTATGGTGGTCTTACGTAAAGCTCGTTACATCACAGCTGCTGGAGCTTCCGGGATGCTGCAGTGGGCGGGAGAAAGCTATTTCAAACGACCCATCTCTTGCGTCACTTGATTGTTGTCTGGTAAAAATATCGAAATTAGCCTGACGCGGTAACCTTGACTCGCAAAGATTGCTTACTGCACGTTGCATCGCCATGTTTCATCTTGCGAAGATTGCAACACTTTCTACTAGATTGATAGTCTTACCTTCCCCCACAAACGATCACGAGGTCTGCTAAATTAGTTTTTACACGCCACGTTCATTTGGTTACAGTAATGCGGTGATCATTTACAGATGGAAATATCGACACTAATTTTGCAATAATGCAAACACTATAAGTTTTTATAAATATTATATTAATTTATTCTCATTAAAGTTTTCTTATTCCTCTAAGCCACATTTACTAATATGTTTTCATATCTTTTGTATCGTTTGAAATTATTTCCCTCGTCGCATTGCAATAAATTAGTGTAATACTATTCGCAATTGAAAAAGTTAGTCTGTCGAATACCCTTTCACTGTCTAATCTATTTTCTTTCAACTATTTCGCTCATTGTAGACTTCATTTTTCCCGAACTCTGGTGGTACGTCGCTGACCAATCCGCAGGGAGATCACTCGCATCGCTATTCGTCGTGTCCAGAAACTGTTACTTCACAACACGAGTGAGTTTGTATCTTTGCTTGACATCTTCCGTAGCGAAACCGGTTAATATAATTGCTAAATATAACGATCGTAAAATTGCTTTTAACACATATTTTGCTAACATGTTTTTATGATGTTAGCAATGTGAACTTTAACTCCAGCAGGTTTTTTATGACTCTCTAAACGCCGACCATCTTTTGCAAAAAAAACAACTAAACTCTGTTTCTTAAATTATTCACAACACGATGAATTTAATCCTTAATTTCAAATTTTTACTGCATTGCTTATTGCAACAAGAATTTTTCCTGCAAAAGTGACAAATATAAAATAGGATATATAAATTTTTGATAATCCCCAAAACGTCTGTGAAATAATTTATGAAACGGTAACATATGAATGGTTCAGTTTGAATTACTAGGAAGAGAATCTCTCATTATTGCATCGTCCTCCAAAAAAAAATTAAATGTCTATAGTGAGCGTCATGAATGACGGCGGGTGGCGCAGATTGAGGGAATAATCGCACACAGAACAATGATCTAACCTGGTCAATCTGAAGATGATTAGCTGCAAACGGGGCGAATGATACTAAACTGGAGCATCTTCATTCATGACGTCAACAACTGGTGTTACGATGTCAAAATAAAAATTTATTTAGTATTTTAACAAATTAAAGTTAGTGGCATAAATGGATTTGTCTTGAAGTGATTATAACTTTTCACCAACAATGCCAGGCCTTTTAAAGTGGTAATTGATATTTCTCTTCTTCCGAAATCTCCAAATCCTTCCAAGGTTTCGTTGATTAACCATTCAACATAGTACGGTAATGGAGTCGCTCTCCTTGTCCCATGTCCATTTTGTTGGTCTCTCTGTGATCCGGACACCCCTTCACCCTTTGTCCCAGTTTTAAATTCTTGATAAGTCTTCAATCCTTCGAATCAAGCTCAATTTCCGTGAGCATTTCCAGCAACTTTACCACATCGAACAGATTTTGTCAGTCAATAAAGCAAACACAAACTTCCTCTTTCGACTATTTGTATATATAAAATCTCGAGAGAGTGTCTGGACATTTGTCTCTGCGTGTTGTCCATTTGAGATCAGCTGCAGTCTCTAGACTGTTGAAGACTTGACAGTCTCCTGACCAGGACAATTCCGTTTCAATTTGAGAGTCAACACGCAGTTAGCCAAGTGACTTAATCACTAGTTTGTATGTTTTTAATTTTATTTTCTTGCAAATGAATTCGGGTCAGTCATCATTACCATCGCAAATCCTAAATTTAGTCGCAAATTCTCGAAAAGTACCAAATTTTTTATCGGGATTCCTGCAAAATTTATGTTTAACATTCCATATCCTCAAAAAGATGGATTAACTGAAAAAATTTCCTATTCTTCCCTCTTTCGTTTAGCTTAAACATTTTCCACGCTCATTTGGTAAAATAATACCAAAAATTAATACTAAATTGCTGTGAAATAAAATTTAAATTTATACGCGTTTGAAATCTTGAAATGACAGTTCTTCAGATGACAGAAGACTGGTGACCAAGTCACGAGAGCAGGAATGAACATGTCCATTTGTGACACGTGCAGGCTCTGATGCTCTCAGGCCAATTGTGAGTCTAGTCTCAAGACTACTTTCATTAGAATAACTCTTTCTGTAATAATCCTTAGTATTTCTGTGGCATCCCTGGTTCCTCTTCCTTCCCTGAAACCAAGCTGATCAACCGTCTGTTGAGTACACGTGCCCGAACTTCCGCTGTAAGTGAGATCATGCTGGGAGAGTTCTGTGATCACTACATTTCGTTTGGGTTTCATTTTCCTTTTTTAAATAAAATATTTGGCGGCAACGGTGCCATTTGGGCACAGAATCAATCGTCCAGTCTCCAAGGCAGCAATTAAAAATCATTGTGCACTCTGGATTATTTATAGTACCCTGTTGCTGACCGCGACGGGAATGCAGTGGCAAGATGGCTCCAAGGCGTAGGAGGAGCTTAGCGGGGATTACCCTTCACTGCATTGCGGTGCAGCTGGTTCAAGGGTAAAGAGAAAATGCTGTATTTTACGAAGGAAATGCCAGCCCACGGAACACAGCTCTTCATCAGACACAACGGACGAAGGTCGCGTCCAGACAGTCGTGACTGCAAGACGGATTTGTCTCGTGCTTCGTCAGCGCCGCACACACTGACACATTACTCATTACCCTTGAATATTAAAAAACAAGCTGATTCCCTCAATTCATTGTCAAACGTTCAGAAGCCACTCAGAAAGTAACCAAAGGTTGTTAAAAACTTTACGGAACTCATCAATTTCAGACCTTCACATTACCTTCAACAAGAATTATTTTCTTTTCCTACCGTTATCCAAGACAAAAACATTCCATACTAATTATATTTTGATCTTAATACTCCGTTTTGTTTTCAGCCCCAAGATTAATCAGTCGAATTTAATATTGACGCGTACATCACTGACGAACTGGTTCATCAGCAGCAGTGATTCATCTAAAAACAATGGTCTTCAATATTCCAAAACATTCATATTACAAGTTAAGATTTCAAGAAACTCCAACTAAATAACGCAATTATAAATAGTTCATTATTATACGTCAATTGAGTTCTTTAAACAACCCAAACACGCTTCGCCTGTCTGATCTTAAATTATCCACAATACCACAAGGAGCATTCTTTCCTTATAGTACTCTGCGATTATTATATAATAATACTCTTTCCAATGTTGAAAATTAGGAAGATTTTTTAAATAATAAATTGTAGTTCGTACTTACAGAAACAATTTGTGATTTTATATTGATTGCTGATTCTTGTTTTCAACGTCTGTGAAATTAATCTTGCTTTATAATTGCTGAAATTAATTTTTAAAAAGCCTTTATCAGTCACTGAAGGTTTTAATATTTATTTTACGGTGCTTTTGACCTTTAATTCGTCATAATAATCTAAAAATATATAATTTATTTTTACATTATTGTACGTAAATTCAGTTCTAAAAAGACTTCGTATGTTTCTTGGAAATAAATTATGAACCAGTTAAATAAATAAAGATTCCGTGACTGTTGAATGCGTATTAATTACTCCGTGAAATTTTATATATCTAGATAAATAACATAAATGTTGAAAACAAGAATCAGTAATCAATGAAAATCACATCGTTTCTGAACGTACAAAATACGAAAGAAATTCTTCCTGACTTGGCAACATTGAATTAACTATATTTTGAGAAATCTGTTAATTTATTAAATAACTTATTTACTTTATAATATTTTAATACATTAAATAATTTAAAATATATTTACAGACATCTGATAAAATTTCGAATACTTGAAATGAACTATATAGTGTATGTGTATTTCAAAAAATGAGATAAATTAAATAAATTAACGATAATTATAACACACAAAAATTTGTTATTCAACTGTACATTGTTGTACTTTTATCATGATGTTCATGTTATGTTTTTACGGTAACAGACATTTTTTTGTAGTAAGGGGCGCAAAGAACAAACAATATAATATTTAAGGATTATGAATTTAGTATGACTGATTTTTAACTTCGATTATATATATTCTCGGGTACTGTAAAGGCTGTACTTTAGTCATGAATTAAATACAGGAGGACCGATAGAATAAGAAACACGAAGGAAAGAGAAAGTGGATGACCTCCATGAGCTGAGCCGATCGTGCAGCTCCGAGCTCCTCTTCACAGCTCCATGCCATTCTCTCGTTCATTTTAAGATCACGAGTGTCAATCATCTTCCGAGAATTAATCAAATGAAATCGAAGCGAAAGCCACGTCGAGAACTTTGTTGACCTTCGATGATACAATCAAAAAAAGGTGACCAGTGAGCCTGATCCTTAATTACCTGATTCATTTAACCATCTAGTACAGCCCTTGATTTCTCAGTATACTGACTGCTGACAATACTTTATGCCATAAGGAGAACTAGAACAGATGCCGGCGGTCACCGAAATACCTTCGAGATTCGTTTCTCAGAAAAATCGCATCATTTCAAGGCAACTCTTTTCTTTTTCGAGAAAAAGCACTATTTTACGAGAGTCTTGGGTTACCAACTTCATCACAGTGCGGAGAGTAGGTGTGGAAGGTTATCACAGTATACATAACTCATTTTTCCAAAGATAGTCCCTTCGTCAAACTTATGATGGCTAAAGTATCTGGAGATGCGGATGAATCCCAGTTCATATCTATGTGATCGTACGTCCCAATATAATCGATATTTATTTTAAAAAAAATTAATTACTTTAACGTAATAGTCTGGTCAGTCCTGTAAGAAAATAAGTTAATTTCGCCTCTGAAGCAAAGGCAACACTCCAAATTCCAAATTAAAATTAATATTTTAATATACTTCTACATTCGGTGTCAGATGGATAATGCCTTAAAAATAATAATTATAAAGGAAAAGAAAATACGTGTTTATTTTGAGGTTTTGGAGTATCTATTCGTAAACGTGACGACCGTTGATATTGTAATACATAAATAATTAATTAATTATTAATCGACAACCAAATCGTGCCCCACGTTACGGCGCCAATTTATGTAATACACAACTGATTAAATTGATTAATTAAATGGTTGGCCACACATTGATGCGCCATTTTATGTAATAATCAAATAATTAAAAGAATTAGTTAACGGATGAATTTATTTATTAAATTTAAATTAAATGATGTAAAATGATTACAGGATTTAAATCTCAGAAAACAATTCATTTATTTAAATTAATAGTAACAAATTTTCTGGTTGTGATTATTTTACATTAATATTTTACTATTTTACAAACTCATTTACTCTTGTCTCAGGGTCGTTAATTGGGCCTTTTAAACAAAGAACAAACCTTTTTCTACTTTCGAAATTAACAAAAACAATTTACAACATTCAACTTGATTAGAATTAAAACAACAAATGATATTGAATCCGAAATATGACGATTTATCCTTATTTAACGTTTACATACCAATAAATTTTATAAAGTGTCTCTCTCTACTTACAGTTTTGTACTGGTACCAGGCATTTGTTTGGGTTCTTTGATGCACTATTCACATGTAACAGGCCATCGTTTCACTGAATTTAATTTATTTTAAATCACTTTCCAAAGGTTTTTGTATCGTCCACCTGACACAATTGTTCCGTACAACACTGCGGACCTCTGCTTTAAGTCTCTCTCTCTCCAGTCAATATTGTAGGTCTGGTTCTGATTAAGGGCTAATCAGAATGTTGTCCACTCCTTCTCCAAAGTTCTACCGATACCTGCTGACTATTTAATAATCAGCCTCCTGAATCACACTCTCATCATTCTCCTCCGAGTAACTCTCTCTGTTAAAATTTTAGTGACCAACTCTACTCGACGAAATTTTGTAACTAACTTTACTTGATGAAGTTATCTCTGCGACTCTACTTGATGAAAATCTGCCCGCGGCTGCTGTGTAAACCCCGTAGTTCGGCAACGACAAATTCCGCCTGTACATGTTCTTACCCATTGTTGTGTTTGTATTCTCGCCGATAACAATTTACTTCAATTGTTTAATTATTAAATCTCTAATTGCCATTAATTATCATTACAATATATTTCCTCGACTTGAGCACAGAAATGTATAGTGCAATCGGGCTTTCATTTGTACAGATATTTTAATGGCTTATAGGCATTGGTCCAAAATTATATAGTGAACTCTGGCGAATTCGGCGCTAAGTTGTAACATTTATCCGCCAAATAGAAAGTAATATTTCAACAAAACAATTCCTTACTTGGTTCTAAAATTTAATATTGACTTCATAAACTATAAAAAAATTATTTCCATTTCTTTATTCATTTCTTCATTATGTAAACATTAAATATACAAAAATAATAATTTATCTTTAAAATAATTCCCATATAAATCGACATGATTGATAATATATACACCAATACAGTAAGAATTTACCGTTGTTTTGACACGTAATAGTTATTACTGTTTTATGGTCATATCTAAAGATATTCTCAGAGAAAGAAAACATTTCCCAAACCTCGGTGTCGTTTTTTCGGAAACTAATGTGAAGTGAAAGGAACACTGAAACATTTTGTTGCCCCCAATAAGAAAATTACTATTAACATTTTTATGCTGCTTTACGTTGCTTGTGTCAAATTACATAACTCCACCTTAATTTCGTAATTACGGTCTTAAAGACCCACACAGTTACATGAATAATCTAAGAAAACGTGCACCAAGAAACGCTCCGAGTTTCACCTAAAATTATGTAATTCATGAATGGCGGTAACTCTTTAGGCCACGATATAATGTTTAATAATCAGAAACGACCGCATTGTTCCGTAATACGGACAAAATATATACTGAGAAGCAAATATTAATTATACGTGTTGATTATTCGGTTCAATCTTATTGGCACTGTGGTACGATGGAGTACTTCTTGCATAATTTTGCCGATAAAATATCCAAATTTGCCTTAAATGCAGATGAAAACTTCCCGCCATCGTAAATTCTCCACAAATTTCAATATAATGGTTATATTTAGTAACAAAGGCGTTGCCGAATCACCGGGAAACTTAAGAGTTGGTCAGAAACAACTATACCGTCTAGACTACGTGGGTAAAGAGGATGATGTTTTTCCTAGGTGGGGGGGAACGATATAAAAAATCGATAGAAACTGGTTCGCAAAGCTTATTCATCTGCTACATGTTCAGAAGTCAGCATTGATTTTTCACGTCGTAAAATCAAGAGAAACAGAAGACGAAAGCATGATTACTCGGTTCAATCTTATTGGCACTGTGGTATGATCGAGTACTTCCTGCATAATTTTGCTGATAAAATATCCAAATTTGCCTTAAATGCAGATGAAAACTTCCCGCCATCGTAAATTCTCCACAAATTTCAATATAATGGTTATATTTAGTAACAAAGGCGTTGCCGAATCACCGGGAAACTTAAGAGTTGGTCAGAAACAACTATACCGTCTAGACTACGTGGGTAAAGAGGATGATGTTTTTCCTAGGTGGGGGGGAACGATATAAAAAATCGATAGAAACTGGTTCGCAAAGCTTATTAATCTGCTACATGTTCAGAAGTCAGCATTGTTTTTTCGCGTAGGGTAACACGTCGTAAAATCGAGAGAGACAGGAGACGAAAGCTTATGATTCATCACTGCGTCCAGGAAAACGGACCGAGAGACTTAACTGACACCAGAGCAGAGGAAGCCAAATCCCATTTACCTAAATGCACCAATACCGGTAAATAGACCACAACAATGTGGAAGGATATGTAAGAAAACCACAAATTATTCATTCATTACATTTCTTAAAAAAATAGAATTGATTTTTTTAGTTGTTCGTAAACCGAGATTCTTCTTAAACCCTGACGTAGATATTATTTTTTAATACCTAACGGTGACTAGCAGTTATCAATAATAATAAAAAATTTAACTAATTTAATAATTAACTTTGATTTGTAATTTAAAAAATAATTGTATATATAAGTTATTTTCCTATATAATTAAACCCTTTTCTATAGCAGCACTTTTAACTGAAACCGCCTGAAAATGAAATAGGAATGTCTGGAAGATAGAATTAAAATTTAACTAGGGTATATTATTTAAACTATCACCCGGAATTGGTCAAAATTAAAAGAAATTGTGACAAAATATAAAAGATTTCGGAGAAATAAACAGTACTACTTGTTATGTTTCAACACGGTAATTTAAATTACGTGAGTATAAAAATACAGAAGCATTGAATGGAATGAACACTGTATTCATTAATCATCAGGACCTTTCATAAAGTAACTAACTTCGATCTGTATAATTACTTTTACCTTTCTATGTGTGGAAGGTGTTGTGAATGTGTCACCAATTCCGAAAATTAATCAGCGGAAATAACCTATTATTGATAAGAGTTAAGGTCGAAATACAAGATATTTAATAGAAATAAATAAAATATATCTAACATTAACGCAGAAAACAGCTACTGGCTCTGAGGGTAAAGAAAAATATATTGGACGATGGAACTTGATTTACAACGTCATTTATGGAACAAAACTTTCAAGACTAAAAATTTATTTTCGGATTACAACTAATATTTATTTTCTGGACGTGATCTATTAATAATAAACTAGGTTTAATAAAAAACTCATTACTATTGATTTCATCAAGAAATTAAAGACGTAGTGTTTGTTGAAGGTGATACATGACGAACATTCGTACGTGATTTAAATTGTTATCGGTCGATACAGATGTGATTATTTGAAGTAATAGTTGTAATTAACTAGGTTAGTTTCTATCAGCTTTAACGACTCGTCTCGCTATCGCATCTTTCAGCCTCTGGATTGACGCGTCGTTATGTGCAATCTGTCACGCATGGAAACTTTCTCAACTTCTTCTTTTTCCACGCTTCTTGCGGTTTGCTGGAACTGGCCTCATCCGGCTGCTCGGTGATCTTCACCAAAATGAAACTCTAGAACACAGAACGGATCAGCCAATCACTTCTTAAAGCTCGAAGCCAAATTTCTCGTCACAGAATGTAAATTACATGCTTCTCTCCCGTTATCGCGAGGGACGGAGACTCGAAATGGCTAACTTCCCTTCGTGGTCCTAAGACAGGGGATTTAAAATAAAGTTTCCCATAAGTCGTGACACCTAGTCCGGATGTCAGCAGTGTTCAGCGGTCGTAAACTTCGTTCATACGACAAGATATGTCCGCTGATTGTATTGGACAAGTCGGCCAACTGCCCTCCAAGTTCGGAAGAGGCATGGAGTCGGAAATGCTGCGTGGGACAAGTAGGAAGTGCCTGACGCTTCCTGATGCAGGTTTTTATAGCTGAATTACCGGGAAGGATCCCTAAACTTCAGTTCAGGGACCTCTTGGCAACCCATCTTTCCATCCCTTCCTATTAAATGGGAGCCATTAAAGTACGTGACCCTCAGGTAGCCTGTTACCCCCCAAAATATCGATATTATTCGACTCCAGAAGATAAAATATGACGGAATGTCTTTCTATTGCTAAAGTAAAATCTTCTTCTGAATATATTTAGGCTTTTTGGAAAATTTTACAATTATTTAGTAACTCTTTCATTGGAACTTTTAGATATAATCCTCATTCCGTTTTGGTCTATCGTAACTTTCGTGCAAATTCTATATTTGTAGCTTCTCAGATCCTTGCTCCAACAACTCCAGAGCTATATTTTCCTTTGCACTTTCTCCATCACCTAAAAATCTTATGATGTGTTCACGGCTGTCAGCGAGAAGATTTTACAGAAACGTAAGTAAGCGAAAATCCAAATTTTTAAACATGAGATCAAGCACTGAATCTTGACAGTGCAAAAGTACACATTTTATTTCCAGCGGATTTAACACCTCGTCAATATGTTCATTTGACCTCAGGGAACGTAATTCTGAGCTCAGAAACAGCTTTCGGGTTGGCTTTGTTGAAGTTAATAAAATTTTGACTTCAAGTACAAGAATTCATCACTGATTTAAAAAAAGTAATGATTCCGAATATAATAATCAATAAAAGGGAATTTGATACGTTTCACGCTGAATTTACAATTTTCTTAAGATTTATTGAAACAAAAAACCAGATCAGTTTAGTGTACCCAGGTTGAAATATCTTCTTAAATAAATTCGTTATAAAAAAATTAAAGAAAACCTTTGAAACCCAGTTTTTAAAAACCACTCCCTGATAGAACAAGTCCGCATTAAGGATGAAACAATGCACTAGATTTGTTATTTAGGTTTCTCTACCGATCTGAAATTATAATTTTTTATTTAAATGATTCTACTGATTTTTAATTATCGGAAGAAGTACCTTTATACTGTCCCTGTGATCATTTACCATTTGAATGCAATACGTGTAAACTATAGAAGACAGTCATAAAACGATTCCAGCTGCTTGTGCGAGTCTTTTGTGTTCCATCACACAATCACGCCTTTGTATCCGCTGAAGGACGTGACTGTCACCTTCGAAGTACAAAAGCTTCGGGCGAAAGGCTTGTTAAAACTCCAATAATTAGAGAACACCTCTTCGGAGAGTGCGTAGGAGAAATGCGGGACCGAGAATGCTGTTTGCTTTTGGCGAAGCAATGCAAACGGGAAGCACAACAAAGGCGCAGTGTGTTTGTCAATTAGGAAACTCTTTACAAACTTACGCTGTTTTACGCCGCGAGGGAATTTAATATTGTCACGAATTAAGTGTCCTAAGAGTATCAGGTTTAAAATACGTAAAAGAACACATTCCAATTAAGGGTTTGGCTGAGGCCATTGACAATATTTGTTTCTCCTAGCGACACACCAGAAGCCGCTCTCCCGCTAATGCAGCCAGATGGATATCTATGTGATGATAAAATAAAATTTGTCTAGAATGAGAAATGCGCATGCGCATTATTCCGTTTCACCACATCCCCCTGTACTCCTTAAAAAACTCAACAAACCATCCCCTTGCAGTGCTCTGGAACTTTGAGCACATAAGCGTGGATTGTTCCAAAAATTAACTTTATTTAAAATATATACCAAGGAAAAATACTTTCGTGTAACAAATACCACTGTGATAAAAAATTTAGGTGAAATTGTCATTTAAAACTCCCGGGTATTAGGAAGGCAGGTAATTTTTTTTCCTAGGTTGGTAGGACTGTCTATAATATTTGCCAAGCGTCTGTTTGTTAAAAGGTTTAATTATCTCCGAGTTACACGTGTTTTTGTAAACAACCAAACGTGAATTTTTCGATTTTTGAAATGGGTGATATTTTTGAGCAAAGAACTTGCATCAAATTTTGTTTGCGGAACGAATATTGTTGTGCGGTCACGATGAAAATGTTGCGGAAGGTCTCTGGTGATCAAACTATGGCACAAAAAAACGTTTATAAGTGGTACAACGAGTTCATAGAGGGCCGAGAACACGTTGAAGACGAACCGCGCTCTGGACGACCATCAACGTCTACCGACGAGGGCAACGTCAAAAGAATCAAGGATTTGGTGCTTGAAAATCGTCGATGGACAATTAGAGATATCGCTAAAAGTGTTGGAATATCATTTGGCTCAGCCCAAACCATTTTGAAGAATGTTGCGAGTCTCAAACGCGTCAACTTTCGATTGGTGCCAAAATCGCTAAATCTTTTGGAAAAAAAAACGTTGCGTTGATGTGTGTGAAACTTTGCTGTCTGACTATCAAGACTACTTTAAATGCATCATTACTGGAGACGAGACTTGGATTTACGCATAAGACTCTGAAAGCACCGACCAATCCAGCGAATATCGTGCAAAAGTTGAAGCAAGACCAAAATTCAAGGTCAGGTTGACAGTTTTCTATGATTATCGTGGTGTGGTGCACTATAAATTCCTTCCGCCGGGCCAAACTGTCAACAAAGAATATTATTTGAGCGTTATGCGTCGTTTGCGTGAAGCTATTCGTCTGAAACGGCCGGAATCTTGGTTCCTTCATCACGATAATGCACCATGTCATACTGCATTGGTTCTTCGGGACTTTTTTTGCCAAAAACTCGACCCATATCGTTCCGCAACCACCGTATTCGCCTGATTTGGCTCCGTGCGACTTCTGGCTATTCAGCAAACTGAAGAGGCCAATGCGGGGACGCCGTTTTGACAAGATTGAGGAGATCAAAACCGAATGAAGAAGGTCTTGACGGCTATACCGGAAAAAGACTATTCCGACTGTTCGAGGACAGGAAAAAGCGTTGGAAAAAGTGCGTTTTATCGGACGGGGATTATCACGAAGGGGATGAAATTGATTTTGAAGAATAAATAAAGAAATTATACTTTATAAATAAATTCACCTTACACAGTGGTATGTCAACTAATTGTCATTACATTTAAAATTAGTCGCTATTGTAAGTTATTCAGTCGGAATTAGAAATAAAGTATATTTCGGGGCGCGTCAGAGTATAGTACAGTATCATTCGAATTTTACAAAGTTATCCCCGTTAAAGTTATTGTTGTTTCTTAGGACGATGTAGCTTCCAACTTAAAAGCACTCGTGAGCCGACACTGTGGCTGTGGATTGCTTTAAACAATTAATTCGTAAAAATAAATGGGTTATCTATTGACTTTTGTAATAGAAATTTGATATTTAAATAATTTTATTTGAAGTCCAGAAAGGTTATGTGGACTTATCACCTTATTACCAATAATTTGACTTCCGTTCAAAATACTTGGAAATTACTAACGTCATTACTAAGGTCATAAAAATTCTTGGCACCTTATTTTGTGTCTAAAAGATTTTATAGGTTGGGGAAAAGACTGGTACCACACTGTTTCTCGCTAAAAAAAAATTATTCAGAGTACAGCAGAAGAAAAACTAAACAGATTTTACGTCTCGATTAGTTACTATTTATCCCGTTCGAGTTAAATATCAAATTGTGTATAAATTTTAAATATTTTTCAATAACCAGAAAAAGATAGTAATAAAACTCCTTTAAACATTCAGAAAAATTTCACTATTCAAAAAAGTTCGTTGAGTTATCGAATCGTCCGACATAATGTGTATAATTAAAAAGAAATTTATCAACACTCCTCATCACAAAAATTGAGCGTCCCTTCCGGAATGAAAGAAAGAATTCACGTTTGGTGTCGAGCGCGGGCAACCGTCATTCTGTCCAGCTTTAGGAAGACAGTCAGTCGCAGTTTCAGAAAATATCCGTACGTATTTTTTTAGTTATTTATTTCTGCCACTCTGATACATTTTTGTAATTGAAAATTCTATATCTACAGGTTTTATCTTGCAAGTGGGAGACAATGGAACTTAACAGGACCATTCCAAAATAATTTAAATTTCCTGGATTTGTTCTATAGAGAGTCTAGGAGAATTTTTATCGAACCTCGGAGATGTTTATATATTTAAGTACTTTAACGGGAAAAGTACGCGCCTACTCCTCTTTCCGAAGGAAAATTGTAATTTAATTTCTGAATGCCTATCAGGAATATCCTTTTTATCTTGGTAATCTGAAAGACACAGTTAAAAGAATAAATTACCCGTTTTTGTCGTACATCGCGGATAATCAAGGAGTCGACGTGACTCAGTCCCTAATATATTAATTGCTACGGAAAGTTCGCCGCACCTCATCTGTCAGTCATTTTAATCACACAGGCAAACCTAATCCAAGTAACATTCAAGGGAATTCCACTTGTCCGTTATTTTGCAGCTTGATATAAGCTACATACGACGTAAATCACCAGTGTAACGTAACTCTGGAATATCTTCGAGAAAGTATTCGTCCCGTTGATCACAATTTCATCAGCAGAACATCATGACGGTTCCCTGGTAACCTTCTTATGGCCTCAAAATAAGTTGAATATATATTTTCTTTCACGTAAATGTCGTCAAAGGATATATAATGCCATTGAGCTAAGTGGGTCATTGTAATGGCAATGGCTGGACACATCCCAAGGAAAGAAGATGGGCGTTGGCCGTCAGAAAGCTGCACAATGCTAGCTGAAACTGGAACGGGGCATAATACAATGCTACACCTCAACAACTAACGATATCGTAGTGACGTGCTCGATGCAAATAATCTGCTGGTTAACGTACTATCCTTGAATCGGGTTGGATCCAACTCGTCACTTGCTACAGCAGATGAAATCCTATCTGAGGGACGACAGCTAGCATTCTTCAATTCAGGAAAAGCAATATAAATCCAGAATTCTATGAAATGATATTCTCAGAATTCCAATTTTCCACGACCACACTATATTATATCCATATTTTAGTGTCCAACCGATTGAGATTCTAAAACAAGAATCATATTTATGAAGACACATAATTGTTGACTTGTTATTCGTCTACACTACCCACCAATGAACGTGATTTGATGAGGTTCCATTTAATTGGTTACTAATTGTAAAACACACACACACACACAATTACGATATAGGATCAAAAACAATCTCCATCCGAGGTCAGAGTGAATGTAAAATTTACTAATTTATTTAAGACAAATATTTTCAGGTTCAACACGGTCTGTTTTCAAGCCCAAACACGTCGCGGCTCCAGTTTCGTGATTCATTTCAATGTATAAGATTCAGGGAAATAATCAGAAGGGAGAATATTTTAGGATCAATAATATTTAATTTTAAATAATATTATAACGTCTGTTTTTAAGTAGAATAATATATATGTAGCAACCTTTTAATGGGCATTTTCTGTGATTAAAAATAATTATTTATCAAAAACATTATTTACATCGCAACGTTTCGGTACTTACTAGTAGCTTCTTCAGGCTGTGGCCCGACGGGAAGGTTTGGCTTGATGTTAAAAATATTTTCTCAGCCAGGCTACGAAGATGATATACTATAAGATTTAGTAAGAATCATAGTCAGACTGAGAGATCGATTGTAACATCTAAGCAAGCTTTTCAGTGAGACCACAGTCTGAAGACGACAAAAATATATACCGAAACGCAGCGATGTTAAATGTATATTTTTTATAATGGAAAAGTCTCTTAATAGTTCGTTAAATATATCTTACCAGTATTTAAAATTTTTTTCCACAGAAAATTGTCTCTCGTGTAAATAAGGAGATTTCTATTCAATAAATAAGATTCAGCGCTTTATTAGTATTCAGATATTGTTTTTTAATATTACATCCCATGGCGACTAGTGTAAATAAATAATACATCTTTTCAAACAAAATTGCAAACACCGTCAGAGACAATCTAATGAAATACTGAGATATATTGAAATTGCTTCATATTTCGCGCAAATATTTAAATATGTGAATAACAAAGAAATGCAAAAGCCAATAAAGTTTTCATCAAGCAGGTATTCATTCCGAAGATAGACTTGACAAAAGTATTTTCCACGTGCGTGTTATAAGAATGTGAAACTAGGCCATTGAAATAATAGAAAGACAATTGCTCGGCACGTTGTAAGTATCTTGTAAAGTAGGTAGATTGAAATTACACATAATTACGTACATTGTAATGAATTTATATTTATTCAATAACTTCAATATTGTCAGTAGATTCTCTCTGAACTGCCACACGTTGGGCGCTAAATCCTAAATAACTTTTAGGTTCTTTGAATTTATTACAGATATTTAAAACAATTATATTTATATATTTTATTTTTGCACAACGAACACAAAATATTATTAAAATAGGTTTATGCAGTTTATTTGATACTACAAGATGCGAATTAATGCATATTTAGTTTAAAGAACTCTTTCTTCGCGAGGATTTGCGGATTGTACTGCACTCGTCGAAGTGACGCAGCTGGTGGCTTACTGTTATATTTGAAGAACAAACGTATTAGCTCCCTGTAATTATTATAGATTGTATTTTTACTTAAATATTTAATAAAACATGATTTTATGAAGATCTGCAATAGATATACTATAAGAAAATGTTTATAAATGACAATCAAGTTAAGTTTTGAATGTGTCAATGAATAACATTTTTCTTGTTATTTTAGGTTAAAAATGATTTTGAAACTTCGCTTGTCATATAATAATAAAGTCTCCAATTATAATGTGTAACATATTTGCTGTTGTTATAGAAAATCCTCATCGTACTAATTGAGTAATGTAATTGACACCATTACTTATATGTTGTAAATTATAAAATGTTGTTGAAGAGCCTGTTACTTTGATGTTGTTCTTGTAAGAACGCTTAGAAGTTACACACTCCCCGAGTCCGTAGAAACTGGTACGCAGTCAGACAACCTTGGAAAACCAGATATCGAGTAAGGAGGGACAGGCCCCCGGCGTTTCCGACGATCCTCAACAAGCAACTTGCCACCTGTCACGCCATCTGGGACACGGCCATCGAAAATATGCATCTTTAAAATGAAACACCCGTACAATGGAAGATGCTCATCGTTACCATGAGTATACAGCAGTACCTTTATTATCGCCTATAAGGTTAGAAATTTCTGGCCATTCATCAGATCTAATCTTAGCCCCGTTGTTTCGTGGCGTTTGACACGTCAGTTCCTATTGAACAACAACCTCTGGGAAAAGAAAACTTGATTTCGAGCCCAGGGCATGCATTAGCTCTGACCTGACACCAGAATGGCTGCAGCTGCTGTTGTGCTGACTATATCTCGAGGGCCTCTGTCCACAGCTGGGAATAGTTTCTAAAAAAAACTCTAAAATGGGGGCAATCATAATTTGACGATGGGTAAACGGCGGCATTGACTGCGTTTTCTAAAATGGGTACAGCAAATAAGCTCAGAGAAGGAACAATCGGTCGCTTACATGGCTTGACTGGCATGACATCAAGATCAGGTACGAAATTGTGAAAATGGCTATCTGCATACATATAAAATAGTTGAATCGAATACGAATTTCCTGAAGAACGTTTACGTTTGTAAAATCAAACTGATAGTAATATAAACGATTTTTCAAGCCGAAATTTATTTGCAAACTTTCACACAGGCAGTCAACAAAGACAGACTCAACATAAAAAATATAAAACAGATTTAGATATTTTTTAAACGTGACTTTTTATATCTAAAGGAGTCCTATAACCTGTTTGTTGAAATTACTCTCTTTTCTGTTTTATTTCACATGTGAGGTAACGATCGTAGTATACATTAGGTCCATCATTAGGATTTTAGATCGATACGTTTAGCTTTGCAAGTGATCTCAAAAAAACCTAGATGGAAAAAAAGATTCGTAGTAAATGGGACAGAGAGATTTCCAATGTTTCAAGAGACTAACTCAACGAAAGCATCATTCGGCAGCTTACAATTGCTCTAAATCATTTAGGCGACTGCAACCGAAAAATATCTTAATTATAGCGTGAGTTGGTGTGTGTGTGAACAGAATGAAAAATTAATAATAATTTAAATAAATTTAAATATGAAAGAGATATATAAAACAGTAGTTTCGGTTTTGAGATCTTAATTTTCGCCCCCCCCCCCCAAAAAAAAAAAGTCGATAAAATCAGAATTCTTTAAACTCGGCTTAATGCAAAGCAAAATACAGTACGCATAATTGTGTTGCGAATTCCATTCAGGTGAGTCTAAATTTGGAATCACGTCGTTTTTCCAAACCACGAAGGAAAACGATGGGATAGAGACCTATTGAAAATCCCATGGCCGAGAGAAGAGAGGTCAGGACTGAGTGGAATAGACACACTGACCACGTACTTCCCGGATACCAGAAGTTGTCAATGTGGCAGTCGCCTCCGTCGGTTAACTTCCTCGTACAAATATATACAGCCCGTGATTAAAACTTCATTTTGTAGATACTCATGTTGACGTGTATAGATAATTTCCATTTACACAGTCAAGATAGTTATTGAAATTCTTTAGAACCTTGAATAGTGGTTACTCATTCAAATCTCTGAGCATGTGATGATATTGTAAGATTCAACTCAAGTGTATCATTTATAATTAGAAATACTATCAACAGTATCCTCTAAGAAAAGAAATTATGTAACACTATCTTTCAAGATGTGTATGGGGACACTGCACCATCATTTACCACAGTGAAATTTTGGGCAGCTGAATTTAAACGTGGCCGTGAGAGCTCGGGAGACGATGAACGTTGGGGACGTCCAAAAACTGCTACTAACGACGAAAACATCGCCAAAGTTCACCAAATGGTGCTACACGACCGCGGAATTAAAGTGAGAGAGATAGCAGAGGTCAGGAACATGTCAAAAGAACGTGTTTGTAACATATTAAATCAATATTTAGGCATGAGAAAGCTGTCAGCGCGTTGGGTGCCGCGTTTGCTCACGTTAGACCGAAAACTTGTTCGAATGAACATTTCCAACGCTCTGTTGGCGAAGTTAATTACTGTAGATGAAGCTTGGAGACATGATTATACGCCCGAAACAAAAACACAGTCCAAACAGTGGACTGCAAAGGGGGAACTGGCTCCAAAAAAAAGCAAAAACTGTTTTCTTTTCGGCTGGGAAAGTGATGGCGACTGATTTTTGGGATAGTCATGGAGTTATTTGAATCGATTATCTTGAAAAAGGAAAAACCATTGCAGGAGCATCATTACTTGACAAGCTGAAGGCAGAACTTGCGAAAAAACGGCCACATTTGCAGAAAAAGAAAATACTGTTTCACCAAGACAACGCATCGTCTCACGCCTCAGCGGTTGCCATGGCGAAAATCCACGAATTACGGTTTGAACTGCTCGACCATCCAAATCTATCTCCAAGCGACTTCTTCTTGTTCCCTCATCCAAAAATTGCGCTCGGAGGATAGTCATTTTCGTCAAATGAAGAGGTAATCACCTTCGTGAACACTTATTTTGCAGAGAAAAACGCCGAGTACTTTTTGAACGGGTTTCAGAGATTGGAGCGTCGCTGGGAGAAAATCAAAAAAAATATCTTCTAGCACTGTTGGGTCGGAAACTTTTCAGACCACCCTCGTAAACAAATGTATTGTTATGCTCATATGGACTCTAATCAAAAATTTATACACAGAATCCAATCACCACGGTTTGTGTCGAATTTCACCCTGCACAAAGATCGAAACTGAGTGAATGAAGAGACTCTCAGAACCCCACTTGGAACGTAACGCAGGACGCAACATTGAACTGGTTTGAAGAAATAGTCAATCCTCCAGTGGAAGAGAGAAGAAACAGAAGAATGTGGCCTACAGACCTGAAGACACAGATGAAAACCACAAACTAAATAAACCAAACCTACCAATGGTATACTAGGGAATGATCAATGGACGATTTCACTACTCACTCGAAGACTGTATGAAACTGTTGAAGACTGTAAATTAGCAACCCAAAAATAATTTTTCTGAATTTATAATAAAGATTTATTTTTATCGGTTACTAGAAAAAAAAGGTTTGAGGATGATAAGAATTCGTTTTGAGAAGTACCACTTAGTTACGATTTCGAGCACGACGCAGGATCTCGGCGGATAATCTTAAGTCACGTATTTACATGATTGCTGAGTGATCGTATCAGCAGATTTGTGCAGAGCCGAGGGCGTGTGCTTGCAGAGTTCGTGTCGTAACCTCAGCCTGTTGCTAAACACGTCGGAAGTATTTTTGCCGTGTTTTTCTTTCTGTTTGTGATTGTTATTTGTTTACCGGGCCTTCAACAACAACAGCAAACAGCTCTGAGCGCTTCCTGCGGGAGAAAGTTAAGGGGCCGTCCTTGGTGAAGGCTCAAAGTCAATGGTCCTTGCCTTCCAGAAGAAACCGAAAGTGTGCCGAAGAGATAGCTGGCTGCTTGGGCCAACTCATCTGTGACGCGGCCGAAAAGGAAACCGTGTTTATGTCTGACCAACAAATTGTGGCCGTTGCTACACTCTCGCGGGGTTTTCCAACATATTTCTAGTAATAAATAGATCGTTGTTAAATGAAAGGGAAAAAAATAACGTCAGCTCGGGAAAGTTAGCCAAAAATGGACGTCAATATTCCATTACTCATGAATTTCTTCGAAGTGATAGAAGAGAAATATGTTGAAGTAATCATTGGCTCCAGAATGAAGATTACAGCTGATCAACACAATTACCGCTGAATTCACTGTTGCTGTTGTTGATAACAGGGAACGTTCGTGTTTCATACAGCCAGAATCCTCTTCATCCTGTATCAAGACGGTATTTTTTTTTCCAAATCCGACATTTATCCAGATTTTTAATCTCACCCTTACTTCGGTATTCGTCACCGGCCAACTTATTCATTCCTCAAGATTTTATGTCTTAATTATGATTTTTCAGCATTTTATCGCTGAGATTCATCCACCCCTGTTTTTTAATAGCTGTGTCACAGAGAAAATATATCCTGGGAGAAAAAGAACTGTATGAAATCAGAGGCTCACCAACGTACCAAACGAACATTATAAAATTCTTTAAAATAAAATATTATTACATGGGCATTTAAAAATAAATTGTTAGGTCAAAGATACTCAAGCAAAAACTGAAAAAAATATATATGTAGTACATATGGTTAACAGTAAATAATTAATGTCAGTCTCAAGCGTAATATCAACTCGATTGTTTAAAACAAAATTTCAGCTTACAATATTTCCCCCCCCCCCGATTTTCTCACATCTTCAGATAAATTAAGAAGACAGTTCAATATAATGCATATTTAAGCTTCTTTTATAGAATAATCTCAAGGTATACGTGGGTGGGGTCCTTCCTACATTTATCTGGGTTCACAACGCTTTGAAACCACTTATAATTGTTTATATATATATTTTTAACAATATTATAACTCTCTCGGCTTCGGGGTTGAGTTCAGTAGATCCGCCAGGGGCTGTTAAGCTTCAGACTAGATTTAAATGACGTCACTCTGACGTCATCAGGTGGCGAATATTCTTCGCCAAGACACGTATGCAGGATATACATGTAATTGGCATAAAAAAAACATATTTTATTGAAACAAACAATTAATTAATGAATACTTTACAACACTTTCCCAACATAATACGTAACATATTTTGAAAACCAAACACCACATAAAGAAATTATTTTCATATTCTTTCCTTGGTCTTTTAACCGAATTTGATGAACAATGGTCCTTTAATTACAATATGCGGCGGCGAGTATTCAATATATTCTCTTTCTAATATTCGTCTCAATGTTCTGTAACCCGCTTTCAATCCTTTACTATTGTTTTTCTCCTCAAACAACTTCTTCACTGATCGTCCCAGCGATAACAAAACCAGTCGGAGGTCATCCTCCATACCTCCCACAATATAATCTTTTCGTTGCATATTATATTCACTTACGGCCTCCTCCACTCATTATTATCGCAACCAACTAAACCTATTTTTCCAAACTGCGTCAAATTTTTTTAAAAAACGAAATTGTTAAAATCATGTGTCGCATGCGAAGATAATTTCCCAGGTCAGAGATACTCCACTGTAGATAAAAACATTACCACTTTAATATTAACAAATGATTTTTTTAGGGCAACAGGCTACTTGAGGGCAACATGGTGGCAACTTCCCTTTAATAGCATAGGAAGTCATTTGAAAGGGGGGGATGCGGAAGGGGTAGAGGAAGGTAACTATGGCCTCCAGGCTATATTTTTAAGGATTCTTCCCGACATTCGCCTAAAACTGATGCAGGACAAACCCTACAAAACCTGCATCAGGTAGGTCGGGCATTGGGGACTTATCCCACGCCCTTCCGACGGCGAGAGAGAGGTTTTCTGTGGGAACGACCAGTTTAGGAGGCAGCTGGCCGACTGTTCCAAAGGAAAAATGGAATCAACTCTTACCGTATGCCCAAGGTCTGTGACCCCGGAACATACACGTCTCAAAACAGGCCGAGGTGCCTTAGTTCATAAACGGAAAGAGGAAAAGGCATCCCCTAAGGTAGCCCCCTCCGTCTCTAATTAAAAGAACATCCCTCGCAGCGGGGTATAACAAATGCTGCACCCAATAACCGGCAGCGTTCACAAACCCAGCTACGAACGACTTCTATAATATGCCCTCGGAATTTAACACAATTTCGCTGCAAGAAAGGTGTCGCAGTGCCACCTGTTTAAAATTTATAATCTTCAAAGATAACAATAATATGAAAATCCCATTGCAGCATTTTAAACGTTGTGTCGCAAATTTTGGACTTCAAACCAGCACACGTTTAAAGCGTAAAACGACCTAGCGCGAAGACGAAATTTGTCACGTGTTATGTTGAAAATGAATTCTTTAAATTGAATGATGAAAATCTAATTCGGATGTATTTTTTTCTGTTTAAAACATGGTTTTAATATTTGAGGATTATATTGAATTCCCTCGAAAATACGTACCTGTGTTGTGTTTGAAGGAAAAAGTTTCTCATTGCAAATATTTAAGTGAGAAAGTGTCCGGAAGATGGGTTTTGCCGGTCATTGATGAGTTATCTTCGTCAAAGTGAAACAACTTGGGCAGTGGGCGTGCTAGGAACGTGACTGAACCAAATCTGGGTTGCTGTTCTGCACGATCTGCAGATAGCTTCCTGCTCGAATTCATTAGGCAACCGAATAAGGGAGCTGAAATCTCCTCAACTATGATCGTTATTATTCATCTGAGACGAGAGAAGATGAAGTTATGTCGCAATGATTTTCGTCACGAAGTTTTATTACCAGGTCGTTGTATCTATAAAAGAAGGAACTTTGCCTCGTTCAAAACTTAAGCCATTCCATAATATATTCCTGACTATTTTCAACATTACAAAAATCTCTGATTTTTTTTTTCGATAAGGAAACCTAATTTGTGTTTTGTGACACGTCTGTGATTTTAAATAGAAATAGTAGTAGTTTTATGCTACTTAGAGCGTCACCTTCACAAATATTGATAACGAAAATAACTTAAAAAAATGTAATTAATTAAATTACCGTCAAGAGATCGATTGGTTACTTATTTCTAAGTTGAGAAGATAGAATTGGCTAACAACTAATTTTTTAAAATAAATATTACTGGAGGAATAAATGCATCAAATGCACACTAAATTCGCGTTTGTTATTATTGGGATTTTCGAAGTGAAGCATTTATTTGTCCTTATTGTCGTTACTCTCATTTTGCAACCCGTCAGTGAAATGGTATCGATCCAAGTACGTTAGAACGAATCTTATAGGTGTAACAAAAATAGTTTCATACTTCTCATTCACCATTTTCCCTGATTTTTGTGAATGTAAATAAGTTAATAAAATTCAAATAAGTAATTTAATGACGGGAAATCTATTATTTACTTCTTTTCGAAGTGTAGAAGGTAGAATAGACGAACAACTATTTTTTTAAAAATAAAATTGGAGGAATAAATGTAGCAAATGTTCTAGAAACTTACGTTTGTCATTATTTGGATAATCTAAGTGCCACCGTTATTTGTCTTTATGACCGTTGCTCTCGTTTTGTGACGTGTCAGTGAAATTAAATCGACTCAGGTATGTTAGGACGAATGTTACAGGTGTAACAAAGGAGTTTCATCGTGCTTAGAGCGTCACATTCATGTTTTACTTAATTTTTGTTAAGGGAAATAAGTTAATAAACATTAATTAAACAATTTATCGAGGGAAACTTGATGGTTTACTTCTTTTGGAAGAGTAGAAGGTTGAATAGACGAATAACTGATTTTTAATTGTGTTACTGTAGGAATAAATAGAACAAATGTCCTCAAAATTCATGTTTGTCATTATTAAGATTATCGAAGTGTAGCAGTTATTCGTCATTAGAGCCATTGATCTCAATTTTGTGACACGTCAGTGGAATTAAATCGATTGAAGTAGGTAGGATCAATGCTATAGGTGTAACAAATGTAGTTACATCCTTCTTAGAGTATCACATTCACTTTTCCGCGTGAATTTTGTGGATTGAAATAAGTTAACAAAATTCAGTTAAATAATTTACCAACAGGAGATCGATTGTTTACTTGTTTCGAATTTCAGAAGATAGAACTTGTAGTTCTGTATCTCTGAATAGTGAAGCAGATTTACAGTAAATTTTTCTTTCTATATGTGCATTATTCCTGTCTTATTACATTTCCATTCAGCACCTACTTAACAGCTTCTATTTCGTCGTTACAATTTAGGGGAATGTTAAACTTCAAAACATATAGCTCCTAAGCTGCAGTGATCCAGAATGCTTATCTGTTACAAGCATTATTTCATTGCTCTTATTTCGCTGAGTTGATGAATTTTATTTTTGTTTTGGATCACGCACCTCGTTCTCTTTAGAACGTGGCACAAGAAGCAGTGAGCCGACTTCTTTTCAAACAGGGCTTATGCCAAAGAAAAACAGCACGCCGACTTTCACGTTGGCGCGTGGGATTCCAACAGTATCGATACTGCTCGAAACAAAACACTCTTACCCGGCGTCGGCAGCCAAAAAGCTTCCAACTCGTACTTTCATTTAAAAATACTTTCTACTCACACAGGTGCGTCTCACATGAATACGACCGGAAGTAAACATCACATGCTTGTAATAGAGGGACCGACAGCCATTACTCGCTTGAATCAGCTTCTGTATAACCAATCATAATATGTGAATTGATTTTACATGGATCTTAGAAATAGTATACTCAATAAACTATATTTACATTGAAGAAACCAACATTATTATTCTAATTTCAATATTGACAAAGTTACAGTTTCATGTAATGCCGTAATTTATTTTATAACTACCTGGATGCATGGCGTTTCCCGGGTTGTCATATATCCATAACCCCTGATTTGACTCCAATCTCGGTTGCTTATGCCTTATTTTTATATAACGCACATCGACCCCTACCCCTAAAAGTTCTCACCTCCCATTCCAAAAGGGGTTGAATTCGTGAACCCCGAAAAAGTTTCATTCGACGTATATATCAGCCGTTTTAACAACTTCTAAAATTTATAACACCGTCCACCCCCTCTACTGTGGGTTAAACAAAATATTGAATGTAATAATTCATCTTAGCTGCATCCAAAACCCCGGATTCGAGTATAATCTCGGTTGTTTTTGCGTTATTTTTATGTAATGCAACCCCATCCCCACCCTTAAAGGTGCTCTCCTCCCAAGCCGATAGAGGTTGTAATTCTACATAGAGAACATCAAGAGAAAAATTATGAATCTCTTTGTCCGCGAAAAATATTTATTCGACGGAAAAATCGGCCGGTTATCACGTTTTAAAATTTCTACCCCCTCAGATATTCTCTCAGCCCCCCCCCCCGCCCCCGGCCACCACCGCTCGTTGACTATAATAAACTCAGTGACATCCATAACGCCGATTTGACTCGAATATCGGTAATATTTGCGTTATTTTAATGTAACAACCCTCCACACACACCCTTAAACGTTCTCCCCCACCATGCCCAAAGGTGTTGAAAGTGTTCGCAAATATTGGTAGAAATATTATCAATCTCTTTGACCCCACAATATGTCTATCCGACACAAATTTCGGACGATTTAGAATGTTTGAAAATTTCCACCGTCATCCACCTCCGTTCCTGTGGGTCGCACTCCCACAGTGTTTGTTTCCCTGACGCAAAGAACACGTGTACGAAATTTGGTGAAATTTTGCTTCATGGGTGTAGATTTGTTTGCGAAACATAAACACACACAAAAACATACATACAGACGCTCAGTTTTATTTAATAGACTAGCTGGTTGACCGGCGTTGCCGTGTACTTATTTATATATCCTGAGAAAGTATTTAATTCTATATTAATCTTCAGTCAAGAAGTGGTTTAAACCAAATCTAAATGTTCCTAGTTTCGTACACACTTTCGACCGATAGTGCATTATTTGAAGAGCAATGAAATTTATTGTATTTTATTGCATCAGTCCCAACAAACATACCTCCGAATTTCTTTACGAATAGAATACTTGAATATAATCTTTGAGTATTGCACTACTTAATTGTCTCTCAGTCATGAGACAATTCGAAAGATTATATTGTTAGCTACATTCAAAATATAAACAAATGGTCGCCATATTGGAGTCACTAATATGGCACGAAAAGTACCTTACATTTCCCGCAATGATCGTAAAGTATTTCGTATCGTTTTTTATTATAATTCGATGGAATTTTTCTGGAAAAATATACTTTTTATTCAATGAAAATATTTCTGCTTTATTTCATTACGGAAAAAGGATCTATTTCCTTTGTTCGTCGCGTAGTAACGTCTCTCTCTCTCTCTCTCGCGCGTGACGTTTTATCTTGGCGCGCAGTTGTTTACCACAAAATTACCCCTTTTTTCAATTATAATTCTTGCCACATTTATGCTAGGGGTTTCTCACCCCCACAGTACCATTTCTCGTGTTTTGAAGAATATGTGTACCAAGTTTTGTTGCAATCTGTCCACGCGTCTAAATTTGTTTGAAGATTACCGTAAATACATACAAATATACATCCTTTTTATTATAGAGTTTTTTATTTTGCAGATTAATGGCTGCGTGTTAATTTTTTTTAAAAAGTTTGATGACAGACTAGAATTACTGATAATATTTTTGAAAGTCAACTGTTGGAGTGTCGACAGCTACTCCTGAGAAATACTTTTAATAGAACAAATCGGATTAATTAAAGGGTTACTACGTTGGAATATAAAGGTTACACCAGTAAGATGTTACAGAATTTGTGTTTAGTAAAAAGCGTAATTAAAATGGACTTCTGTACAACGGATTATTGAGATCCCAAGTCTGGCCACTTTCACGCATATCGCGTGGTATATTGTCAATGCTGCCGTGTGACGTTCAGTTGAAGGTTGCAAACCGTCCGTGGCTTGTTCTCGTAAACCTGCGAATCTAAATAACCGCACAGTTCACATCGCCGTCTCGTGAAGTAAGCATTCCAGGAAACGTTTCGTGTGACAGGGCGATAGTCCCGCGCGCTGTGTGACACGTGGCACCGACCTGTTGGAAGGAAACGTTGATCATGTCAACATTTGCCAGTTTGGGCCAAAACGCACGAAATGTCTGTCTCACGGAGCACGCGTATTGCTGAGTTGCATAACGTTGACAAATCTCTGCATGACGGTTTGCCAAACAATTATGGGTACTGCGAGCAACCAAACACGATTCATGCTGACGCACTGCAACCGATGCAAGTCGTTTTTTATAATATCAGAATCTCGTGATAAGAATCGTAAACAGTTATCTGACGATTCCAAACCTGGCTTCTCCGAAGTTTCCGCTCGCGTGTCTGGATCAGAACCTTCTAAATCTTTTGGATTACCCAAGTGCATCACTGAATACCAACTCACTTATTAAAATTTTAGAAAGCAGTGCAATTTCGTAACCCCTTCCGATATTTTTCGTGCGCTGTTTAACATCCAATTTAATTTAAATTGTAATTACATTCTTCATCGCCCTATTGCATGTGGCACAATAACCTAAGTAAACATTTATACTTTCACAAAAGTGTTACAAAATAAGCTTTTGTTTTCACTGTAACAACTATCAAGCGGAGAACGTTTCGTCGTGAAAGCAAATTGAATTCACTACAACACAATGCTGGTGAAGTTCTTCGACGAATCACAAACCATATTATAAACCCATTATATTTATCTAATTCCCTTAAATAAAAAATACATCAGTCTACTATTTCAGAAATTTATTCTGAATTAAAAATTTAAAACATTAAAACAGACGGACAAAATTTTTGGTACCTTTCCAGGTGTCGTAGCATTTATTTAAATCCGTAAACTATAAATTCCAAGCAAACAAAATTTTACAAACATGATAATTTATAATATAATTAAGTAAAAATTTATGGAAGATTTCTTACAATTAATTACAGGAACATAAATTTCTCAGGTATGATTTTCACACATTGCGGCCGAAATTGTTGAATTAGTGAATTACAATAACAGAGAATCATAAGTCCTATTAAAATTATTAGTATCATTAATGGCCGAATGACTGGATCTAATATGCGTCATTCCAGTCATCAATCTGGAATATTTTCATCTGAAATTTTTACATTATGCCCATTCAATTTTTTAAAAATATAAATAGGTTTGGACAAAACTGAATCATTTTGGACGTAAAACTAAAATTATTTATTTGTTCATTAGTTCGAGGTCTTAAAGATCGTTTTGTTTGATCGATATAACAAGCTTGGCACTCTAAATAAGTAATTTTGTACATAACGTATTTGATCAAAAATTAAAATTTTGTCTTTCAAATTTGTGACTGAATTTTTTATTGGAAGTTTTAAAAATACCCTGAATACCAAACAAATCAATAAGGTTAAATGTATTTTTTTTTCAAAATAGGGTAGTCCAAAGAAACAATTTTATCTTAGTTTTTTAAAAAAATTTATAATTCAAATTCTTTTGATGTTCATTAGTTCCAAATTTTAAAAAGCGTTTCGTGTGACCGATATAACAAGCATTACAATCTAAACAACTAATATTGTAAATAACATTACGTTGACATTCAATTTTAATTTTGTCTTTAATATTTTTGGACTAAATTATATTTTTTGAATTATTAAAAATACCTCGAATACCGAAGAAATCAATAAGGTTATATTTAATATTTGGTAAAGAATTATTATTGTTGGGCTGGGTTTTTACGTTAAATCAAAAAATATTATTGACCATTTAAGAAATTTTTATAAGTTTATTACAGTTAGGCATGAAGAACTCTTATCTCAGGCACCTGTGGATTTCGTAGAAGAGATTAGCTGCCCGATATCAAATACGTATTGCTATTTCTGTGTTCTGTTCGTCTGCTGTAGCTCTCGTAACCAACGTACTGACGCCTCCAAATCTCGCAGCTGGCAGAACGGGTTAACTGCAGCGAGATCTAGTCAGGATCACTGCATGGCGTCGACTCAGGGGTTGACCACTGGCTAAGGCGTCGGCCTCAGGGATTGATTGTGACGTAGTGGCTAAGGCGTCAGCCTCCGGGATTTTATTGCGACGTACTCGTGCTGTCCATTTGTGTACTGGAAGACGTGGCACGTATTTCTCGCTCTTCACAGCTTTTGTGCTTCGTGACCTTTTTGCATTATGCAACTGCACTCTGAGCGGAGCTCATCACCAACAACGGTCCCTCAGTAGCGCATCGACCAGACTGACTCATTTTATTACGAGCGGTGCAGGTCCATTAAATTCAATCGTGCGCCATATTGCCAATCTCTGTCGTCGTACTTTAAGAAGATTCCCATATCTTGCTCATAAACATCGTGAATACACTTCCACTCATGTACTTTTCATATGGAGGTTCCCTCCATTATTGCCTCAGACTCTTTTTACTTTTTTCATTATTAGAAAACTTGGTCGAAAATGCCATTGTTTCACTGATTCTTCCATTGTTACAAGAGTTATAATACGAAGCTGCAGTTCTCTAGTCAACGATGGACAACAATTCAGTCATGTTGAGGCCAACAATCGAGACAGGACACGAAAATTATTTGGATGGAAATATTTATCTCCTCCACACCCACGCACACCTCGTCCAACATTTCACAGAAAACAACTCCTGGCATCCGTCCGCCAATGTACGATATCGAATTCTCCAAACTACAGCAGACAACACTTCCGAAGACAAAGCAAAGTACAACCAAAAATACACGCGTTACAATTTATTAAAAAAAAGGGTAGTACTATAAAGTATAATTTAATATTAGGGTTTTTTAACTTGTAAGTAATTAGTATCATATTTAACTTTAATGAATGTAATATTGATATATTTATAAAAAAAATTGTAATGGGTATGAATTTAGTTGGAGAATATTACCAATGTTAAATGTTCATAAATTACCCCAAAAAAATAATTCTTCGTTTTCAATACTTTTTGTAGAATATTTCGGCGAATTTCCATATTCATTTCTACAAAGGAAAATATTTTTCAGGCAACCGTTTACATTTAACACGGACCTCATGTGCATATATTTTTTTTATATAAACTTGTAAATTAAATACTTTATAAATTTAATATTTTTATAAAAAATATAGCAAACCGCCATTAAGGATCTACAAAATTATAAATTAAAGTTTGGAAATACAGGTATTTTTCATTTAAATTTCTGCGGGAGAAATTTTAAAAATATAACAATTTATCAGTCATCAGTATTTTATTTTAAATTTTATATTCATGAAGATATTAACAATTTTTGTCATGATTATCTTTATTATTCCAATGATGAGATTATTATTTTTTCGTGTTATATTTTCGTATTATAAATCCAATGAAGTGGCAGAGATAATATGAAGCATATTATAAATATTGTGCTGATTCCAATTCAACATTTTTTCTACAAAAAAAAAATAGTTACTTAGAAAATGATACTTATTGTACTTCACTTCAGTTCCAAAATTTTAGCATTATTGTATAGGAAATCGTTTTCAATAGCAACGACAATAAACAGTGCAGTTTTGTCCATTGAACGTTACTTGTATATTTATTCCTCTAAATAACCCGGAATGGACACTGAAACTTATTCTGACAACGTGACTGGGAATCATTTTTCTATCGGAAGCGTTACAAAACTGTTTTTCTGTCACGGATCCGTCGAGGGGCACATGATGGTGAAACCATAGCGCAGAGTCTATTGTTCACGTGTTTGTCCATGCTTTCTAGTACATTTTCCACAAATAGACCCCCTACTGTTTGCCACTTCGCCAAATACAAGGACCGAAAACATGTTGACACTTACTTCATTGCTTGTCAGTGGTCGCTACAGGTAACAACTCAAAAATTTCACTAGCCAATAAACATAGGGTTTAAGCTTTCTGTCGATTTGGATATAGATCCCATTAGTCCTCAACCAAAAATATAGGACATATCAATACATTATTTAATACATAAATGTGGAAATATATAACAAATGGAAGTATCATTTATAAATAAAAAATAAATATATATGGGAAAAATAATCGCAAAGGAGCTAAAATTCAAAAAATAAAAAAATTAAATAAATAAGTCAGATAGTTCATAAAAGTTTATATTATTTTCCAATTATTGATGAATTAATAACTTAAAATCCTCAGACCACGCGAAAATGTGTTAGGAAATTTAAATCATAAATAAATGTCTTAAATTTTGTACATAAATAATGACTATATACATGGAAGAATATTTTAAGTTCAGTAATGACCACATTTAAATATATATATATATATATATATATACAACTGTATACAAAAAGTAAGGTGAATTTATTTAAAAAATATAAATTCTTTATTTATTCTTCCAAATCAGTATCATCCCCTTCAAAGTAATCCCCGTCCGATAAAACGCACTTTTTCCAACGCTTTTTCCAGTCCTCGAAACAGTCGGAATAGTCTTTTTCCGGTATAGCCTTCAAGACCTTCTTCGATTCGGTTTTTATCTCCTCAATAGTGTCAAAACAACGTCCCCGAGTTGGCCTTTTGAGTTTGCTGAATAGCCAGAAGTCGCACGGAGCCAAATCAGGCGAATACGGTGGTTGCGGAACGATATGAGTCGAGATTTTTGCAAAAAAGTCTCGAAGAACCAATGTAGTATGACATGGTGCATTATCGCGATGAAGGAACCAAGAGTTGTTCGCCCATAATTCAGGCCGTTTCAGACAAATAGCTTCAACCAAACGACGCACAACGCTCAAATAATATTATTTGTTGACAGTTTGGCCCGGCGGAAGGAATTCATAGTGCACCACACCACGATAATCAAAGAAAACTGTCAACGTGACCTTGATTTTCGATCGACTTTGCCGTGGTCTTTTCGGTCTTGCTTCACCTTTTGCACGATATTCGCTGGATTGGTCGGTGGTTTCAGAGTCGTATGCGTAAATCCAAGTCTCGTCTCCAGTAATAATGCATTTCAAGTGGTCCTGATAGTCAGACAGCAAAGTTTCACACACATCAACGCGAAGCGATTTTCCCAAAAAATGTAGCGATTTTGGCACCAATCGAGACTTGACGCGTTTGAGAGACAAAACATTCTTCAAAATGGTTTCGACTAAGCTTAATGATATTCCAACACTATCAGCGAGATCTCTAATTGTCCATCGACGATTTTCAAGCACCAAATCTTTGATTTTTTGGACGTGGCCCTCGTCGGTAGACGTTGATGGTCGACCAGAGCGCGGTTCGTCTTCAACGCGTTCTCGGCCCTCTTTGAACTCGTTGTACCACTTATAAAAGTTTTTTTGTGCCATAGTTTGATCACCAAAGGTTTTCCGCAACATTTTCAACGTGTCCGCACAAGAATATTCGTTCCGAAAACAAAATTTGATGCAAGTTCTTTGCTCAACAAAATAACCCATTGCAAAAATCGAAAAATTTACTTTTGGTTGTTTACAAAAACACGTGTAACTCAGAGATAATTAAACCTTTTAACAAACAGACGCTTGGCCAATATTATAGACAGTCATACGAACCTAGGGAAAAAAAATTACCTGCCTTCCTAATACCCGACAGTTTGAAATGACAATTTCACCTTACTTTTTGATCACAACTAATTCTTTTATAGTCCATTATAAGACAACCTTAGCACAAATCGATAGAATGGAAAATCCTATCACTCAATCAACTATTTACTTTTCATGAGTTTCAGGTAAATAGAAATTACGAAAATGTCAATTTTTTATCTGAAAGAATTGTTACATCCATATAAAATTCAATCTAGAACGCGTGCAAACTAAGGCAAAAAAATTTAATACAGAAGTCACTTACATATTATTTTGTATTTTCATACGTTTTCTGATAATATAATTTATTTTCATCGATTCTAGTATTAAATACTAATAATTTCTGTTTATTTCTGTTTTTTCCTATATTAGATGTTGTTGGATTTTAATAATTTAATTATTAAACTTTTCTGTATTAAACCAATACGAACTGTTATAAATTATCTGATTTATTTTCTATTTTTATTTAACTTATTTATTTACTTACATTTTTTCCACCTTTATCCTTTAAAATATAGATATTAATTTTCCATTTGGTTTGCTATTTGTGTATAAAATAATGTTTTTCACGTGTCAAATATTTGCTGTTTTTTATACAAATCTTACATTATAAATCTAAATGGAAAATTATGTTGTAAATAATAAAATAAAAAACAAAAAACTAACAAATATCAGTAAATAAAGAAGTAAAATTAAAAATAAGAAAATTTAATGAATAAATGATATTTATATACAATTTAAATCAGGTCAAAATTCAAAACCTGTCAATATAAATAATATTATTATTTAAGCGAAGATTTCTTTGATATTCTTCGATATATTCATCTGCTTTGAAATTTTATATATAAGAAAAATTTATTATATAATTTAATAAAGTTCAACAAAATATAATTCATTATATTCTAAAAAATAATCCTAAATGAAAATATTCTGTTCACAAAAACTTATTTATCGTCAGGACGAAAATTTATTATATTATCAGAAAACGTGAAAGACTTCAAAACAATTTATTTTATTTTTTAAGGTTAGTCACATGTTCTATAGTCGAAAAAAGACGTTAAAGAGATTGATCTTCAAAGAATAAAAAAATATTTAAATGTGATTATTACTGAAGTTAATCTTTATAATACATACATATAAATAAACATTATATCTATGGAAAATATTTTAATTTCTATATTTTTATTTATGAATTAAATTTCATAATTAAATAAGATTTTCGGTTTATGTTGGATTATTGTAATTAATTTATTAAAGTTGTCTGAGCTCTACTAATATAAGCATTTATAAATTATTTGATTTATTTTTCCGAACTTTTGTATTTAAAGTCATTATGTACGATTGATTTTTCGCTTTTTATCTTTAATTTTATAATTTACAAATTAAATTGCATTTGTTTCATTATCTCATATATATGTGTATTAAGTAATCTTTTTGATACGTCCCGTATTCTCAGTTGAGGACGACTGAGGTCTATGTCGAAAACAATACAATATGAATCTACAAAACGTATTTATGGATTTATAAAATATATTCTCGAATAATTCAAAATTGAATTGATAAGTAACTTTTAATGAAAAATGTCGTGCGACTACTGGATATTATCTTTTCCGTGGTGCTTTGGCGCCGTCGGGAACTGCAAACAGCTCGCAATCGTGAGCGCCACAGTTATTTCCTGCACACTGAGAGATTTTATCGCAGTTGCTTTGTACCCGCGTCCTTGGCCATACCTGACAGAGCTCGGCTTCAAGAAGAAAATAAACATTCTACGTCGAAGAGACGACGAAACAAAAGAAAATGTCCTAGTGCTGAAAAGCATCACAGTGACTTAACGACGTGGAAATGATCAGGGAGCGGAAACATCATTGACCTTCTCGAGGAAGTTGTCCGGAGGATTTACAGGAGGAATCTGAGGCGCGGTGGGGACATCAATAGATAGGCGGTGAGACACAGAGGAGAATAGACAGTTCTTGTAAATTCCATTAGGCGCCTGTTCAGGAAATATGATACGTCATAAAGGAAATTACAAATCGTTACTAGAAACTACGATATGCCAACCGACAACATAAATCCTTGTGTAATATAACTACTATTAAGGTATAATAATTATTAATTAATTAATAGCCCACGCCAGAATTAAATAAAAATGAAAAACAGAAAATTTGTACAGTTTAATATTTATTTACTTAATATTCAAAAGATAATTATTCAAAACTATAGCACGCGTCAGGAAGAACGGCGGGAGGTGCACTTTGAGGTGTTGTCTCTCCCTTTCCTACGTTGCCACGATGCGAGCAGAACGAGAATGTTTTAACGAGGACCAACTGTACGCGCTTACTGATCGATTTGCACCTGCGCAGTGTGACACTAAACTGGGCCGCCCTCAAACATGACGCTTACTATACACGCTTCACTGACAATAACAAACACGCTTTTAATTTCTGGAATGACGAGTCTGTGACCGCAGCATTTAGAGAGAGATATAAAAGGGGTCAGTAACCGTGTAGTGTAATCCCTCGGATCGTTACTATTATTCGTCGGGGCGTCACTGCGAATGCAGATTGAATTAAATTATATTCCATATTTTAAATAACAAATCACAGCTGGGAGCCGATGTCCCGGCTTTAGTTCAAGAAATGAGGATTTTATTAATTTATAATATTTTTATTTAACTACGCTACGTTTCAGCACTTATTTGCACCGTCTTCAGGCTGTATTAATCCGACTGAAACGTTTGTCTTGACGCTATGTGGATGACTTTATTTAATTACCAAGTAACCTTCCTGGCCAGACTGTGGAAATGTTTGTAACATCAAAGCTAACACTTCAGTCCGACCACCATAGCCTGAAGAGGTAACAAATAAGTACCGAAACGCAGGGTTTTTAAATAATTTTTTTGATTCCAAAAAAAAATCTGGTAATAGGTCCTTAAATACAAATTATTCTAATTAAAAACATATTTTAAAATAAAACAAGGTTTTGAAAAAATTTAAATGTGTTTTTCCCGTCATTTCTTAAGTATTATTGTTGTGTTGTTTGCTATTTTTTAATTCAAAAAATATTTTTTTAACAAAGCTACGTTTCGGTACTTGTTTCTACCGTATTCAGGATGCGGTTGTCGGACTGAAAGATTTGTCTCAGTGTTATAAACGTTTCCACGTTCCAGCTATGAAGGTTACTTAATGAATAATAGGAATCTTTATTTTTTTAACAAAGCTACGTTTCGGTACTTGTTTCTACCCTCTTCAGGATGCGGTTGTCGGACTGAAAGATTTGTCTCAGTGTTATAAACGTTTCCACGTTCCAGCTATGAAGGTTACTTAATGAATAATAGGAATCTTTGTAGCCAGACTGAGGATGCGTTTATATAAAGACAAATCTTTCAGTTAGACGCAGCCTGAAGATGATGCAAACGTGTACCGAAACGTAGCGGTGTTATCTAGCCGTTTTTTCAATTATAAAAAAGAATGTCTGTTAATAGGACGTTAAATATATTTTATTTTAGATATTTTTGTTAAAAATTTTCCTACTTACATAATAGAAACCATCACAGTTCAAAATTTGATCGTGCAGAACTCCGAAATATTGTAAATTGTTAATTCTATCTTGCTATGGCCTACAACTAGTTAATGGATTAAAATATTTACTGGCGCATTCATTTTTTTATTATATTATCCAGAAAATGTTGAGATGAAGAAATACACGGCTCGTGTTCACCTGTTCCTGTTTTTGAGAAAATTCAGAAGCTCACGGACGCTGATCAAAAGAAATCAGTTTTTTTTAAAAAGGTTGCGTAGCTTGCATGGACGTGAGACACGTCAGGGCAGAACTCTCGAGCCCCAATCATCGTATTACCTTTAACAAGCACACGTGTGCTTTGAATGAGAAAGTAATTATGATGACAAAAAACGAGGTTCTCGTGAGTCATCGCAGTGTTGGTGGACAACCTTCATTCGTGGCAGAGGTCGGCCCAAGGAGAACAGCAACGCATCGGGCCGCTTCTCAAAACCCTGCACGGCAGACGGCCATTACAGCATCTCAACCCAGATACTAAATTAATATGCAAACGTGGGATAATTTACAAGGAGTGTCCTTATGATGTCGGTCCAAAAAAAAAAATCGAGAACACAAGCCATTCTTCTCATTTGGTGTTCCTCAGTCTGGGAATACAATTTGTGAAATTGCAAATTTTCAGAGACTGCTCTTGATGTTTTGCAGACTAAGGTGATAAATTTTTCAGAGAAGATTCTCACAGGGGACGAGACGTGGGTTCCTCACGTGACCCCAGCGACGACGAGGTAAAGACTCACAGGCGGCAGACGTGCGTGACTTTGGAATACAAAAACCTGTATAACGTTAGGACAAAAGTTTAAACAAACATAGAAACCATGGCGAAAAATTAATAAACATGTAAGGAATTAAATAAAAATACTTTTTTGAAAAAAAAAATCTGTTACAACAAATCCGACCTTTATTATCTTCGTAAATGATTTGAAATTTGTGGATTTATATATTATTTCACTCCTGTGAGATTTAATAAATTTAAAATTACGATTCTTTAAGAATTGAATAATGCTAAAAAAATTTAAACACTACGCCTGATTATAATTTTCATTATTGTTTAGGCAGTTCTATGGATACGTTTGCCCTGCTGCTGAGTTTCCCAAATATTATGTGATATCTTATTTTTCAATGATTTGCTACCAGGATATTAGAAAAACCTATTAACTCTTAATAAGAAAGTACACATTTAGCAAACCAGACAGTCAAAAAATATTATAGGGTTAGGAAAGCGACTGTGAGGGTAGAATCTTGTAATGGAAGTAAAAACCTTTGTAAGAAAATTGAAATTAAAAAAATAAATAAAAAAAACTATAACGTGTATTGTATTTATTTTGTGTGTGGTTGTGTGTATACTCCATTGGGTGTTTTTTTAATATAAATTATTTGTATTTTAGAGTTAGGAATGTGACTGTGAGGTATGAATCTTGTAATGGAACCGAAACGTGTGTAAGAAAATTAAAATTAAAAACAGTAAAAAAAACCTATAACGTGTATTGTATTTCTTTTATGTGTATCTGAGTGTATTCGCCATTGGGTGTTTGTTTTGAGTGTGAGGTATGAATTTTCTAATGGAACTAAAACCTGTGTAAGAAAATTAAAATTAATAACAGTAAAAAAAACTATAACGTGTATTGTATTTATTTTGTGTGTGGTTGTGTGTATTGGCCATTGGGTGTTTGTTTTATATAAATTATTTGTATTATAGGGCTAGGATTTGACTGTAAGGTATGAATCTTCTAATGGAACCAAAACGTGTGTAAGAAAAATAAAATTAAAAACAGTAAAAAAACTATAACGAGTATTGTATTTCTTTTGTGTGTGTATTGTCCATTGGGTGTTTGTTTTGACTGTGAGGTATGAATTTTCTAATGGAACCAAAACCTGTGTAAGAAAATTAAAATTATAACAGTAAAAAAAACTATAACGTGTATTGTATTTATTTTGTGTGTGGTTGTGTGTATACTCCATTGGGCGTTTTTTTAATATAAATTATTTGTATTTTAGGGTTAGGAATGTGACTGTGACGTAAGAATCTTGTAATGGAACCGAAACGTGTGTAAGAAAATTAAAATTAAAAACAGTAAAAAAACCTATAACGTGTATTGTATTTCTTTTATGTGTATCTGAGTGTATTCGTCATTGGGTGTTTGTTTTGAGTTTGAGGTATGAATTTTCTAATGGAACTAAAACCTGTGTAACAAAATTAAAATTAATAACAGTAAAAGAAACTATAACGTGTATTGTATTTATTTTGTGTGTGGTTGTGTGTATTGGCCATTGGGTGTTTGTTTTATAAAAATTATTTGTATTATAAGGTTAGAATTTGACTGCAAGGTATGAATCTTCTAATAGAACCAAAACGTGTGTAAGAAAATTAAAATTAAAAACAGTAAAAAATACTATAACGAGTATTGTATTTATTTTGTGTGTGTCTGTGTGTATTGTCCATTGGGTGTTTGTTTTGACTGTGAGGTATGAATTTTCTAATGGAACCAAAACCTGTCTAAGAAAATTAAAATTAAATACAGTAAAAAAAACTATAACGTGTATAGTATTTTTTTTGTGTGTTTGAGTGTATTGGCCGATGGATGTTTGTTTAATATAAATTATTTGTATTTTTGGGTTAGTAAAGCGACTGTGAGGTATGAATCTTGTAATGGAACCAAAACATGTGTAAGAAAATTAAAATTATAAACAGTAAAAAAAACTATAACGTGTATTGTATTTCTTTTGTGTGTATCTGTGAGTATTGGCCATTGGGTGTTTATTTTCACTGTGAGGTATGAATTTTCTAATGGAACTAAAACCTTTGTAAGAAAATTAAAATTAAAAACAGTAAAAAAAACTATAACGTGTATTGTATTTATTTTGTGTGTGGTTGTGTGTATTGGCCATTGGGTGTTTGTTTTATATAAATTATTTATTTAGATTCTAGGGTTATGAATGCGACTGTGACGTATGAATCTTCTAATGGAACCAAAACGTGTGTAAGAAAATTAAAATTAAAAACAGTAAAAAGAACTATAACGTGTATTGTATTTATTTTGTGTGTGGCTGTGTGTATTGGCCATTGGGTGTTCCTTTTATATAAATTATTTGTATTAAAAATTTTCAACGTAAATGTAGCTTATTAAATGTAAATTGTGATTTCTATTAAATACGTAGGATTTTTCTGACTAAATTGACTTAATTTATAATATAATTATTATATTAATTAGAAGTATTTAATTGGGAATTCCATGTTCGAGATTTATGGTGAGTCAGAAGAAGAAAATTATCATTGTTTTCCCATACACGAGGGGACCTGTGTTGATGAGTGAAATCGACCGTAATGGCGGAACAGCTAAGACGTACGGCCATCGAAGTTAAAAGCTGTGAAGAGCAACGGACAAGGACGTTGGAAAGGCGATCACGTCATGCCCTTCCAAACACATAGCCCGTTCTAAGAAAAAAATATAAAATAAAATAACCTAAAGGGTTGGCATCTTAAGACAGTTCGCACATCCTGGAATAGGCGATTCGAATGACCTCGGTGGTTTCAGAAGTGGGCGGAATAGCTTCCACCACGACGAATCTGTCCCTTTTATCAACCTCAGAAAGTTGGCGAGGAGTTTGCTTTAATTATTGCCAATGATTGCCTCATGGAAATGGATGTTAAAATTGGAAAATGGTTCCGAGTGAGGAACTTGGGCAGTTAACTGAAGTAAGATTGAACAAAACCCTGATTGGAGATTCTTTGACGTCAAGGCCCACAGTACACACAAACACAAAAATGTTTGAGGAACCGTTTATTTTTTTTCCAGTTTTCGCTAATATTTATGTGATACTCAAATTTTGCTGATTTGGGTCTGTTAAATCGCCTAATGACATATCCTGGTATCATAGTTGCCATAGTTGTATTTACCATTCTTCTGGGGCTTTTTCCGATGCTATCTTAAAAACAAAATTACATTTATAATATATAAACAAATAATGTTTTTTATATAAATCTTTAATCATCATAAAGAATTCGGAAAATGTTAAATCAAATAAATCAAGATTTAACCAAATTTGACATACTCATTATGTGATTGTTTACATACGAAAACATATATTAATCTAGAAGTTCTAGATGGAAGTCTAAAATTAAATTTATCAAGTGAATCAACACAATATAGTTTATTAACTAACTTAATTTTTTTTAAAATCTTTAGTGCACCTGTTCACATTCCAGAGATGGGATTTTGAATTCAGTAGTATTATATATGTTTCTATATATATAGATCTCAGTGGATCTGGAAAATTCATTCTTACAATACGTGATTATGAACAATTTATGATGCATATCAGAAAATAAATTTGGGTTTCACCAACGATACATAAATAAAATTCAAGACTACACTCGTGTTAATATAAATGCAGTATTATGGACAGAAAGTAAGATTTTATTAAAATTTACTTCAAAAGGTTTCCTTTCTATGTCCAGGGACCTCTTCAGTTGTATATAATGAAGAAAATACGATTTGAATTTATATAAACGTTTTAACAGTGGTATTTTCATATAAGTATTTATAAATAAGTATTTATTAGATAATAAAAATTGAAATTATTGTCAAAAATTTATTCACAACATTCAGACTAATAATATAGATATTCATAAAAAACATAAAGACAATATCGAAATTATTATTAATAAAAAAGTAATTGATATCTCAATTAAATAAATCAATATTAAATACTGTTCTTTAACATATTAATACCAGAATTAAAAGGAATGGGATCAATAAAATAAAATTTGTTTATAATAAGAAAATACGATTAATAATGTAAAATGTAATATACCAGTAAACATACAAACATGTGTAGTCGAAAATTAAAGTTGTCAAATATGGGATTAAAGTGAGGTGAAAATTTTGAATTAAAACCAGTAAATTTTACGACTGCTAATGGGCAGACTTTTTTTTTAAGTATAGAACGCGACAGATAAGATGGTGGCTCAGTTTAGTGTCCTTCTTCGCAGATGCGCAGCCAAGCGTCTTGAGTAAGCTGCTAGAGCTCGACCGCGTTAGAGCTCTGTGTGGTGAATACGTTAATTCCGCTCTCTTCCTCCAAGTTTCGTCACCCCGCCATCTTTCGCGACTACTGCTATAGTACCGGCGAGTAGGACGATTGCATATATAAGAATCCACAGATCTTGAACAGTAAGATCCTACGAAAAAAATTCGAATTACTTTGTACATTTAAATAGTAATATTTATGTCCAACGTCAAGTATTCTGACATTAGTCCATTCAAAACTATCCTTCTTAATGTTGCTGCGTTTGGTAAAACTGCTTGTTCGTCAACTGGAAGATTAAAATTAGATTCAAGCTCTTTTTAAGGATCGTTTTGTTTGGCCTATATAAACCGAGTTGCATATTGTTCACCACAAAATGGGTGTCTGCAGGTTCTAGCGGATTTTCACCAGTGCTAATGAAACAAGGCAGCGAATTTGTAGTTTTATAAATAGTTCCTATATTAAAACACTCCAATAAATATACTATTATGTATGTCTGTATAAAACGAACGAACAATCCACATTCTTTGAGAACGTTTCTATCGAGGGGTCAACGAGTGTGGGATTGGTTAATTTATTGAGCTTTTTATTATGGATGTGGAATTTTATGAAGGAAAGTGGATAGTGATTAGAGAGTAAAATGATGCATTGGGATATTTTTTTTGGCGGACTTGTAAACCAGTTTGCACATGAATAAAACTCGACAAATATTTCTGAAGGTCTGACCAGCTTTTCCATCACCCTGTGAATAGCATCGACCTACTCAACATCTTTGGAACGTTCTGAACGTTGTAAAGCAAAACGACTAGGACCAGATCACGATAAAAAACAAAGTTGAATCCTTCGTAGCTGTCATACACAAGTTACCAA
The DNA here is from genome assembly GCA_037074705.1 of Zhengitettix transpicula. Taxonomy (NCBI): domain Eukaryota; kingdom Metazoa; phylum Arthropoda; class Insecta; order Orthoptera; family Tetrigidae; genus Zhengitettix; species Zhengitettix transpicula. The sequence goes on from CM073595.1 coordinate 11,971,936, forward strand.
CGTTCATTACTGAATGACCTTGAAATACTCGTAATTAATTCCGACCTGCACAGTACAGTTTTGCGTTACCGTTGTGTGTTCCCCCACACCAAGTGCAATGAAATGAGCTGATTGCTTCTTGGTAATTAATCAATTGAATACTAAAACTGGGATTTTCTTCTGGCGACACGATAATAAATTTGTAATGCAACACCGACGGCATTTAACCTGCACAGTTCCAAGAATGTTATAGTGTAAAATTAGTTTCAAGCGTAATTTAGTTTTTGAACTTACAGGGATTATTTATATTGTGATTTTGAAGTGCATCTGAATGTGTAATCGAGTTTTCTTCGAAAAAAATCATCTCACTTCGATTTTTTAAAAATCGTTATACGTAATTTAGAAAAAGAAGCTTTTATCATTTCGATCTGGAGATGTAGTTAATATTTAAATTAAATAAATATATTTTTGATTGGACTAATACCAGAATACTTGACGTTGAATCTGATTTTCACACTAGGATCATCTCAGAAATGGTCATCAAGAAGTTCTGTTTAAATATTGAAAGTGACGAGTATGCTTTAAGTAGAATCCTTACTTTTTGGTTAAGTTCTTTGGATATTTATCCTCCCGCTCGTCTGTATTAATTTTCTTGGATTGTCTTGCTTGAGAAGGTTGGCAGAAGAAGCGTCGTGGGGTTTTGAATTCAAATTTTGGGGCGTTTAATTGGCCATTTTCTCTTGTCAATTGTACTATGAATTATGAATAAATGTAACTCATTAAATGTTAAATGTAGATCTTTCTGACTAAATTGACCACGAAATACGTGGATCGAATTACTTCAGTCACACTTCACCTCATTAGCATACTCAGGTCTACATTGACCCAAGCCTTTCAAGATATTAAACTTGGTCCTCACGTTTCCGATCAGTCATTGATCATCTTTGTTGTATTTGTGACGGGGATGACTGGACAACTTTTGATCCTGGAAGCAGACACTTCCGTTACACGGGTTTTAGTTCTGGTAGCATTTCGCAATTTCGCGGCGAGAGTGGAATGCAGGCATTAAACGTTCCGTGAGCAGGGAAATGAAGGGAAATGAAGCAGCTAGCGGCCTTGGAGCAACGTGATCACAGGTGGTTCGCCAAGTCTTGTTCCCTCCAGCCACCCACACACACACAATCCATCCGACCGGCGTCTCAGTTCCACTGACGTTCAGCGGACAGCGATTTGGTAACGATATGATTTTGTTATCCTGGCGTTTAGTAGGGAAAATACAGTCACACTTAGGAGTTAATCTGCCTCTGGACGGTACGTGAACATCAACAAAATTCATCTTTGCAAAACTAAAGAACGATTTGTTTTCTCAAGTTTGGTTATGTAAAAAAGACTCGGACCATTAATTCTAGTTTCATTACCTCAAGAGATACCACTCTCCAAAATCGTAACCCACAATGAGGGTCGATTCCAGTTAATTTAACAATATTCAATTGTCAGACGCACCCGTTCTGACGAGTTGTTAATAAAAAAAACAAAATTGGTATCAAGCTGAAAAAGCACCCCGCATTTCATGAGGAGAAAAATGGAAAAAAAACACTACTACTTCCACGCCGATGTTTCCGGGTAACGTTAAAATACGTTTATGACTTTTTGATAAACGAATAAATCAACTTTTCGGTTTTCTTCCGATTACAGAGCCATCTGAAAAGAAAATGATAAAATAAATGGATTTTTTTCCTTGCAGGATCAAAATCTGCAATAAAAATGGCTGTTTCTATTTCATATTTTTATGTCACCCCTTCACCATCAGTCAGGAGTTTGATGTCTCCCAAACAAGACTGTTTGTTTGTGTGTGTATGTTCCGCATACAAATCTACAGCCATAGAGAAAATTTGACAAAATTTCGTACACGTGTTCCTCCATAACCGGTAACAAACACCGTGGGGGTAAGACACAAGTACCACGCGGATGGGAATTTTCAAACATGTTAAAACGGCTGATATTTTCATCGAATGGCGCGTGTGGTCAATGAGATAGATAGCGTTTCTCCAGATATTTTTTGTGTATAATTTCGCCCCCTTTCTGCAAGGACGGGAGCACCTTTAGGGATGGGAGTGGAGTGGAGTTAAAAAAATAACGCGAAAACAAAATGGTTTGGAGTCGAATCCGGAGTTATGGAAATCGCGGAGTTAAATTATCACAACCCACCCGCACCTGACGATTTGGTAATAAAGAAACAAATTGATATCAACCCTTTAATGATTACGCTACATTGTTTAGTGTTTGTTTGACAGGCATCAAGAGTGATCGCTCTCAGTGAATTTGTAAACATGGAAAAAATTGGTCTTCGTTATTTGATACAATGCTATCATCATAAAGGACTCGGACTAACCAATAACAAGTTCGAGCTAGATTCTACTTTTGTGGAAATCTGCTCCTTCGTTTACGACAGTAAAATATTAGGTGGGAAGAGTTTAAACGAGGTGCGAAGACGAACATCGTAGTACCACACCAAATGAAGTGACCAAGCCATAAATCACCACTAAAATCCAGAAAACGGTATTGGATGACCGTCAACGGAAACTGCGCGAGGTGGCAGGCAAGTTAGGAATTTAGAAAACTTCTGTACATTACGATTTGACTGAAAATTTGGACATGAGAAAGCTGTGGGCCAGATGGGTGCCGTGTTTGCTTACACTTCAGCTAAAAGAGCGTCGTGAATCGAGCGTTTGGAGATCTTTCAGAGCAATTTTTACGTTGATTGATAACCATGGATGAAACAAGCTCCATTACTTCGCACCTGAGACGAAGGATCCAGAGAAGAATCCAAAGAAAAAGAAGACTGTTCCATCTGCTGTCAAGGTTCTGACCTCAGTTTTTTTTGGGTGCGCCTGGAATAATTTCTATTGATAAAGGAAAAAAATCCACGGCGAGTATTATGCGACATAATCGAAGTGGTTAAGAGAAGAAATCTAGAAAAATCGGCCGCATTTGGCGAGAAAGAAAGTGTTGTTTCATCACGGAAATTCACCAGTTCAACACATCCATTATCGCGGTGGCCAAAATCAATGAGTTGACGATTTAAT